>BSBM01000557.1:14058311-15452474 GCA_027924585.1 Larix kaempferi | reverse complement strand
TTTTAGAAATGTGTTTTATTTCATAAATGGAATGTAGAAAGTATGCACATTCCACGTCATAACGAATTTCTATAGTTTGCACATGCGTCCGGAAATATGAAAAGCTTACTTCCACCGTTTTTAAAATCACAGCTTCTACAAGGTTTACATGATTTCGTAAAGAACACGAGTTTTTAGAAAATGTGTTTTATTTCATAAATGGAATGAACAAAGTATGCACATTCGACGTCATAATGACTTTCTATAGTTTGCGCATGTGTTTGGAAATAAGATAAGCTTACTTCCCCCGTTTTCTAAAATCACAGCTTCTAGAAGGTTTACATGATTTGTTAAAAAACACAAGTTTTTAGAAAATGGATGTTGTTTTATTTTCGATATAATGGAATCTACAAAGTATGCACATTCTACATCATAACGACTTTTTATTGTTTGCGCATGCGTCCGGAAATAAGAAAATCTTACTTCCTCTGTTTTTCTAAATCACAGCTTCTAGAAGGTTTACATGATTACTTAAAAAAACACGAGTTTTTAGAAATTTTCTTTTATTTCATAAATGGAATCAACAAAGTATGCACATTCTACGTCATAACGACTTTCTATAGTTTGCGCATGCGTTTGGAAATAAGAAAAGCTTACTTCCCCCGTTTTTTAAAATCACAACTTCTAGAAGGTTTACATGATTTCTTAAAAAACACGAGTTTTTAGAAAATGTGTTTTATTTCATAAATGGAAACAACAAAGTATGCACATTCTACGTCATAACGACTTTCTATAGTTTGCGCATGCGTCCGGAAAAAAGAAAAGCTTACTTCCACCGTTTTTTAAAATAACAACGTCTAGAAGGTTTACATGATTTCTTAAAAAAGACGAGTTTTTAGAAAATGTGTTTTATTTCATCAATGGAATCGACAAAGTATGCACATTCTACGTCATAACGACTTTCTATAGTTTGGGCATTCGTCCAGAAATAAGAAAAGCTTATTTCAACCGTTTTTTAAAATCACAGCTTCGGGAAGGTTTACATGATTTCGTAAAAAACACGAGTTTTTAGAAAATGTGTTTTATTTCATAAATGGAATCAACACAGTATGCATATTCTACGTCATAACGACTTTCTATATTTTGCGCATGCGTTTGGAAATAAGAAAAGCTTACTTCCCCCGTTTTTTAAAATCACAGCTTCTAGAAGGTTTACATGATTTCGTAAAAAACACGAGTTTTTAGAAAATGTGTTTTATTTCATAAATGGAATCTACAAAGTATGCACATTCTACATCATAATGACTTTCTATAGTTTGCGCATGCGTCCGGAAATAAGAAAAGCTTACTTCCCCCGTTTTTTAAAATCACAGCTTCTAGAAGGTTTACATGATTTCTTAAAAAACACGAGTTTTTAGAAAATGTGTTTTATTTCATAAATGGAATCTACAAAGTATGCACATTCTATGTCATAACGACTTTCTATAGTTTACGCATGCGTTTGGAAATAAGAAAAGCTTAGTTCCCCCGTTTTTTAAAATCACAGCTTCTAGAATGTTTACATGATTTCGTAAAAAACACGAGTTTTTAGAAAATGTGTTTTATTTCATAAATTGAATCTACAAAGTATGCACATTCTACGTCATAATGACTTTCTATAGTTTGCGCATGTGTCCGGAAATAAGAAAAGCTTACTTCCCCCATTTTTTAAAATCATAGCTTCTAGAAGGTTTACATGATTTCTTAAAAAACATGAGTTTTTAGAAAATGTGTTTTATTTCATAAATAGAATCTACAAAGTGTGCACATTCTACGTCATAACGACTTTCTATAGTTTACGCATGCGTTTGGAAATAAGAAAAGCTTACTTCCCCCGTTTTTTAAAATCACAGCTTCTAGAAGGTTTACATGATTTCTTTAAAAACACGAGTTTTTTAGAAAATTTGTTTTATTTCATAAATGGAATCGACAAAGTATGCACATTATACGTCATAACGACTTTCTATAGTTTGCGCATGCGTCCGGAAATAAGAAAAGCTTACCTCCCCCGTTTTTTAAAATCACAGATTCTAGAAGGTTTACGTGATTTCGTAAAAAACACGAGTTTTTAGAAAATGTGTTTTTATTTCATAAATAGAATCGACAAAGTATGCACATTCTACATCATAACGAATTTCTATAGTTTGCGCATGCGTCCGGAAATTAGAAAAGCTTACTTCCACAGTTTTTTAAAATCACAACTTCTAGAAGGTTTACATGATTTCGTAAAAAACACGACTTTTTAGAAAATGTGTTTTATTTCATAAATGGAAACAACAAAGTATGCACATTCTACGTCATAACGACTTTCTATAGTTTGGGCATTCGTCCAGAAATAAGAAAAGCTTATTTCAACCGTTTTTTTAAAATCACAGCTTCGGGAAGGTTTACATGATTTCGTAAAAAACACGAGTTTTTAGAAAATGTGTTTTATTTCATAAATGGAATCAACACAGTATGCATATTCTACGTCATAACGACTTTCTATATTTTGCGCATGCGTTTGGAAATAAGAAAAGCTTACTTCCCCCGTTTTTTAAAATCACAGCTTCTAGAAGGTTTACATGATTTCGTAAAAAAACACGAGTTTTTAGAAAATGTGTTTTATTTCATAAATGGAATCTACAAAGTATGCACATTCTACATCATAATGACTTTCTATAGTTTGCGCATGCGTCCGGAAAATAAGAAAAGCTTACTTCCCCCGTTTTTTAAAATCACAGCTTCTAGAAGGTTTACATGATTTCTTAAAAAACACGAGTTTTTAGAAAATGTGTTTTATTTCATAAATGGAATCTACAAAGTATGCACATTCTATGTCATAACGACTTTCTATAGTTTACGCATGCGTTTGGAAATAAGAAAAGCTTAGTTCCCCCGTTTTTTAAAATCATAGCTTCTAGAATGTTTACATGATTTCGTAAAAAAACACGAGTTTTTAGAAAATGTGTTTTATTTCATAAATTGAATCTACAAAGTATGCACATTCTACGTCATAATGACTTTCTATAGTTTGCGCATGCGTCCGGAAATAAGAAAAGCTTACTTCCCCCATTTTTTAAAATCATAGCTTCTAGAAGGTTTACATGATTTCTTAAAAAACATGAGTTTTTAGAAAATGTGTTTTATTTCATAAATAGAATATACAAAGTGTGCACATTCTACGTCATAACGACTTTCTATAGTTTACGCATGCGTTTGGAAATAAGAAAAGCTTACTTCCCCCCGTTTTTTAAAATCACAGCTTCTAGAAGGTTTACATGATTTCGTATAAAAACACGAGTTTTTAGAAAATGTGTTTTATTTCATAAATTGAATCTACAAAGTATGCATATTCTACTTCATAACGACTTTCTATAGTTTGCGCATGCGTCCGGAAATAGGAAAAGCTTACTTCCCCCCATTTTTTAAAATCATAGCTTCTAGAAGGTTTACATGATTTGATAAAAAACATGAGTTTTTAGAAAATGTGTTTTTATTTCATAAATGGAATCTACAAAGTATGCACATTCTACGTCATAATGACTTTCTATAGTTTGCGCATGCGTCCGGAAATAAGAAAAGCTTACTTCCCCCGTTTTTTAAAATCATAGCTTCTAGAAGGTTTACATGATTGCTTAAAAAACACGATTTTTTAGAAAATGTGTTTTATTTCATAAATGGAATCGACAAAGTATGCACATTCTACGTCATAATGACTTTCTATAGTTTGCGCATGCGTCCGGAAATAAGAAAAGCTTACCTCCCCCGTTTTTTAAAATCACAGCTTCTAGAAGGTTTACATGATTTCTTAAAAAACACGAGTTTTTAGAAAATGTGTTTTATTTCATAAATGGAATCAACAAAGTATGCACATTCTACG
Organism: Larix kaempferi; assembly: GCA_027924585.1. Taxonomy (NCBI): domain Eukaryota; kingdom Viridiplantae; phylum Streptophyta; class Pinopsida; order Pinales; family Pinaceae; genus Larix; species Larix kaempferi. The sequence goes on along the minus strand of BSBM01000557.1, from coordinate 15,448,594 downwards.
TCATAACGACTTTCTATAGTTTGCGCATGCGTCCGGAAATAAGAAAAGCTTACTTCCACCATTTTTTAAAATCACAGCTTCTAGAAGGTTTACATGATTTCGTAAAAAACATGAGTTTTTAGAAAATGTGTTTTATTTCATAAATGGAATCTACAAAGTATGCACATTCTACGTCATAACGACTTTCTATAGTTTGCGCATGCGTCCGGAAATAAGAAAAGCTTACTTCCCCCGTTTTTTAAAATCATAGCTTCTAGAAGGTTTACATGATTTCTTAAAAAACACGAGTTTTTAGAAAATGTGTTTATTTCATAAATGGAATCTACAAAGTGTGCACATTCTACGTCATAACGACTTTCTATAGTTTACGCATGCGTTTGGAAATAAGAAAAGCTTACTTCCCCCGTTTTTTAAAATCACAGCTTCTAGAAGGTTTACATGATTTCTTTAAAAACACGAGTTTTTTGAAAATGTGTTTTATTTCATAAATGGAATAAACAAAGTATGCACATTCTACGTCATAACGACTTTCTATAGTTTGCGCATTCGTCCGGAAATAAGAAAAGCTTACTTCCACCATTATTTAAAATCACAGCTTCTAGAAGGTTTACATGATTTCCTAAAAAACACGAGTTTTTAGAAAATGTGTTTTATTTCATAAATGGAATCTACAAAGTATGCACATTCTACGTCATAACGAATTTCTATAGTTTGCGCATGCGTCCGGAAGTAAGAAAAGCTTACTTCCACCGTTTTTTAAAATCACAGCTTCTAGAAGGTTTACATGATTTCTTAAAAAACACGAGTTTTTAGAAAATGTGTTTTATTTCATAAATGGAATATCCAAAGTATGCACCTTCTACATCATAACGACTTTCTATAGTTTGCGCATGCGTTTGAAAATAAGAAAAGCTTACTTCCCACGTTTTTTAAAATCACAGCTTCTAGAAGGTTTACATGATTTGTTAAAAAACACGAGTTTTTGAAAATGTGTTTTATTTCATAAATTGAATCGAAAAAGTATGCACATTCTAGGTCATAACGACTTTCTATAGTTTGCGCATGCGTCCGGAAATAAGAAAAGCTTACCTCCCCCGTTTTTTAAAATCACAGCTTCTAGAAGGTTTACATGATTTCGTAAAAAACACGAGTTTATAGAAAATGTGTTTTATTTCATAAATGGAATCTACAAAGTATGCACATTCTACATCATAACGACTTTCTATAGTTTGTGCATGCGTCCGGAAATAAGAAAATCTTACTTCCCCCATTTTTTAAAATCACAGCTTTTAGAAGCTTTACATGATTTTTTGAAAAACACGAGTTTTTAGAAAATGTGTTTTATTTCATAAATGGAATCAACAAAGTATGCACATTCTACGTCATAACGACTTTCTATAGTTTGCGCATTCGTCCGGAAATAAGAAAAACTTACTTCCATCGTTTTTTAAAATCACAGCTTCTAGAAGGTTTACATCATTTCGTAAAAAACACGAGTTTTTAGAAAATGTGTTTTATTTCATAAATGGAATCTACAAAGTATGCACATTCTACGTCAAAACGACTTTCTATAGTTTGCGCATGCGTTTGGAAATAAGAAAAGCTTACTTCCCCCGTTTTTTAAAATCACAGCTTCCAGAAGGTTTACATGATTTCTTAAAAAACAAGAGTTTTTAGAAAATGTGTTTTATTTCATAAATGGAATCAACAAAGTATGCACATTCTATGTCATAACGAATTTCTATAGGTTGCGCATGCATCCGGAAATAAGAAAAGCTTACTTCCACCGTTTTTTAAAATCACAGCTTCTAGAAGGTTTACATGATTTCGTAAAAAACACGAGTTTTTAGAAAATTTGTTTTATTTCATAAATTGAATCTACAAAGTATGCATATTGTACGTCATAACGACTTTCTATAGTTTGCGCATGCGTCCGGAAATAGGAAAAGCTTACTTCCCCCATTTTTTAAAATCATAGCTTCTAGAAGGTTTACATGATTTCATAAAAAACATGAGTTTTTAGAAAATGTGTTTTATTTCATAAATGGAATCTACAAAGTATGCACATTCTACGTCATAATGACTTTCTATAGTTTGCGCATGCGTCCGGAAATAAGAAAAGCTTACTTCCCCCGTTTTTTAAAATCATAGCTTCTAGAAGGTTTACATGATTTCTTAAAAAACACGATTTTTTAGAAAATGTGTTTTATTTCGTAAATGGAATCGACAAAGTATGCACATTCTACGTCATAACGACTTTCTATAGTTTGCGCATGCGTCCGGAAATAAGAAAAGCTTACCTCCCCCGTTTTTTAAAATCACAGCTTCTAGAAGGTTTACAAGATTTCTTAAAAAACACGAGTTTTTAGAAAATGTGTTTTATTTCATAAATGGAATCAACAAAGTATGCACATTCTACGTCATAACTACTTTCTATAGTTTGCGCATGCGTCCGGAAATAAGAAAAGCTTACTTCCACCATTTTTTAAAATCACAGCTTCTAGAAGGTTTACATGATTTCGTAAAAAACACGAGTTTTTAGAAAATGCGTTTTATTTCATAAATGGAATCAACAAAGTATGCACATTCTACGTCATAACGACTTTCTATAGTTTGCGCATTCGTCCGGAAATAAGAAAAGCTTACTTCCACCATTTTTTAAAACCACAGCTTCTAGAAGGTTTACATGATTTCCTAAAAAACACAAGTTTTTAGAAAATGTGTTTTATTTCATAAATGGAATATACAAAGTATGCACATTCTACGTCATAACGACTTTCTATAGTTTGCGCATGGGTTTGAAAATAAGAAAAGCTTACTTCCCCCGTTTTTTAAAATCACAGCTTCTAGAAGGTTTACATGATTTGTTAAAAAACACGAGTTTTTGAAAATTTGTTTTATTTCATAAATGGAATCAACAAAGTATGCACATTCTACGTCATAACGACTTTCTATAGGTTGCGCATGCGTCCGGAAATAAGAAAAGCTTACTTCCACCGTTGTTTAAAATCACAGCTTCTAGAAGGTTTACATGATTTCGTAAAAAACACGAGTTTTTAGAAAATGTGTTTTATTTCATAAATGGAATCAACAAAGTATGCACATTCTACGTCATAACGACTTTCTATAGTTTGCGCATGCGTTTGAAAATAAGAAAAGCTTACTTCCCTCGTTTTTTAAAATCACAGCTTCTAGAAGGTTTACATGATTTCTTAAAAAACACGAGTTTTTAGAAAATGTGTTTTATTTCATAAATGGAATCAACAAAGTATGCACATTCTACGTCATAACGACTTTCTATAGGTTGCGCATGCGTCCGGAAATAAGAAAAGCTTACTTCCACCGTTGTTTAAAATCACAGCTTCTAGAAGGTTTACATGATTTCGTAAAAAACACGAGTTTTTAGAAAATGTGTTTTATTTCATAAATGGAATCTACAAAGTATGCACATTCTACGTCATAACGACTTTCTATAGTTTGCGCATGCGTTTGGAAATAAGAAAAGCTTACTTCCACCTTTTTTTAAAATCACAGCTTCTAGAAGCTTTACATGATTTCGTAAAAAACACGAGTTTTTAGAAAATGTGTTTTATTTCATAAATGGAATCTACAAAGTATGCACATTCTACGTCATAACGACTTTCTATAGTTTGCGCATGCGTCTGGAAATAAGAAAAGCTTACTTCCCCCGTTTTTTAAAATCACAGCTTCTAGAAGGTTTACATGATTTCTTAAAAAACAGGAGTTTTTAGAAAATGTGTTTTATTTCATAAATGGAATCGACAAAGTATGCACATTCTACGTCATAACGACTTTCTATAGTTTGCGCATGCATCCGGAAATAAGAAAAGCTTACCTCCCCCGTTTTTTAATATCACAGCTTCTTGAAGGTTTACATGATTTCGTAAAAAACACGAGTTTTTAGAAAATGTGTTTTATTTCATAAATGAAATCTACAAAGTATGCACATTCTACATCATAACGACTTTCTATAGTTTGTGCATGCGTCCGGAAATAAGAAAAGCTTACTTCCCCCATTTTTTAAAATCACAGCTTCTAGAAGGTTTACATGATTTCTTAAAAAACACGAGTTTTTAGAAAATGTGTTCTATTTCATAAATGGAATCTACAAAGTATGCACATTCTACGTCATAACGACTTTCTATAGTTTACGCATGCGTTTGGAAATAAGAAAAGCTTACTTCCCCCGTTTTTTAAAATCACAGCTTCTAGAAGGTTTACATGATTTCTTAAAAAACACGAGTTTTTAGAAAATGTGTTTTATTTCATAAATGGAATCAACAATGTATGCACATTCTACGTCATAACGACTTTCTATAGTTTGCGCATTCATCCGGAAATAAGAAAAGCTTACTTCCACCTTTTTTTAAAATCACAGCTTCTAGAAGGTTTACATGATTTCGTAAAAAACACGAGTTTTTAGAAAATGTGTTTTATTTCATAAATGGAATCTACAAAGTATGCACATTCTACGTCATAATGACTTTCTGTAGTTTGCGCATGCGTCCGGAAATAAGAAAAGCTTACTTCCCCCGTTTTTTAAAATCATAGCTTCTAGAAGGTTTACATGATTTCTTAAAAAACATGATTTTTTAGAAAATGTGTTTTATTTCATAAATGGAATCGACAAAGTATGCACATTCTACGTCATAACGACTTTCTATAGTTTGCGCATGCGTCCGGAAATAAGAAAAGCTTACCTCCCCCGTTTTTTAAAATCACAGCTTCTAGAAGGTTTACATGATTTCTTAAAAAACACGAGTTTTTAGAAAATGTGTTTTATTTCATAAATGGAATCAACAAAGTATGCACATTCTACGTCATAACGACTTTCTATAGTTTGCGCATGCGTCCGGAAATAAGAAAAGCTTACTTCCACCATTTTTTAAAATCACAGCTTCTAGAAGGTTTACATGATTTCGTAAAAAACACGAGTTTTTAGAAAATGTGTTTTATTTCATAAATGGAATCTACAAAGTATGCACATTCTACGTCATAACGACTTTCTATAGTTTGCGCATGCGTCCGGAAATAAGAAAAGCTTACTTCCCTCGTTTTTTAAAATCATAGCTTCTAGAAGGTTTACATGATTTCTTAAAAAACACGAGTTTTTAGAAAATGTGTTTATTTCATAAATGGAATCTACAAAGTGTGCACATTTTACGTCATAATGACTTTCTATAGTTTACGCATGCTTTTGGAAATAAGAAAAACTTACTTCCCCCGTTTTTTAAAATCACAGCTTCTAGAAGGTTTACATGATTTCTTTAAAAACACGAGTTTTTAGAAAATGTGTTTTATTTCATAAATGGAATCAACAAAGTATGCACATTCTACGTCATAACGACTTTCTATAGTTTGCGCATTCGTCCGGAAATAAGAAAAGCTTACTTCCACCATTTTTTAAAATCACAGCTTCTAGAAGGTTTACATGATTTCCTAAAAAACACGAGTTTTTAGAAAATGTGTTTTATTTCATAAATGGAATATACAAAGTATGCACATTCTACGTCATAACGACTTCCTATAGTTTGCGCATGCGTTTGAAAATAAGAAAAGCTTACTTCCCCCGTTTTTTAAAATCACAGCTTCTAGAAGGTTTACATGATTTGTTAAAAAACACGAGTTTTTGAAAATGTGTTTTATTTCATAAATGGAATCAACAAAGTATGCACATTCTACGTCATAACGACTTTCTATAGGTTGCGCATGCGTCCGGAAATAAGAAAAGCTTACTTCCACCGTTGTTTAAAATCACAGCTTCTAGAAGGTTTACATGATTTCGTAAAAAACACGAGTTTTTAGAAAATGTGTTTTATTTCATAAATGGAATCAACAAAGTATGCACATTCTACGTCATAACGACTTTCTATAGTTTGCGCATGCGTTTGAAAATAAGAAAAGCTTACTTCCCTCGTTTTTTAAAATCACAGCTTCTAGAAGGTTTACATGATTTGTTAAAAAACACGAGTTTTTAGAAAATGTGTTTTATTTCATAAATGGAATCAACAAAGTATGCACATTCTACGTCATAACGACTTTCTATAGGTTGCGCATGCGTCCGGAAATAAGAAAAGCTTACTTCCACCGTTGTTTAAAATCACAGCTTCTAGAAGGTTTACATGATTTCGTAAAAAACACGAGTTTTTAGAAAATGTGTTTTATTTCATAAATGGAATCTACAAAGTATGCACATTCTACGTCATAACGACTTTCTATAGTTTGCGCATGCGTCTGGAAATAAGAAAAGCTTACTTCCCCCGTTTTTTAAAATCACAGCTTCTAGAAGGTTTACATGATTTCTTAAAAAACAGGAGTTTTTAGAAAATGTGTTTTATTTCATAAATGGAATCGACAAAGTATGCACATTCTACGTCATAACGACTTTCTATAGTTTGCGCATGCATCCGGAAATAAGAAAAGCTTACCTCCCCCGTTTTTTAATATCACAGCTTCTAGAAGGTTTACATGATTTCGTAAAAAACACGAGTTTTTAGAAAATGTGTTTTATTTCATAAATGGAATCTACAAAGTATGCACATTCTACATCATAACGACTTTCTATAGTTTGTGCATGCGTCCGGAAATAAGAAAAGCTTACTTCCCCCATTTTTTAAAATCACGGCTTCTAGAAGGTTTACATGATTTCTTAAAAAACACGAGTTTTTAGAAAATGTGTTCTATTTCATAAATGAAATCTACAAAGTATGCACATTCTACGTCATAACGACTTTCTATAGTTTACGCATGCGTTTGGAAATAAGAAAAGCTTACTTCCCCCGTTTTTTAAAATCACAACTTCTAGAAGGTTTACATGATTTCTTAAAAAACACGAGTTTTTAGAAAATGTGTTTTATTTCATAAATGGAATCAACAAAGTATGCACATTCTACGTCATAACGACTTTCTATAGTTTGCGCATTCATCCGGAAATAAGAAAAGCTTACTTCCACCTTTTTTTAAAATCACAGCTTCTAGAAGGTTTACATGATTTCGTAAAAAACACGAGTTTTTAGAAAATGTGTTTTATTTCATAAATGGAATCTACAAAGTATGCACATTCTACGTCATAACGAATTTCTATAGTTTGTGCATCCGTCCGGAAATAAGAAAAGCTTACTTCCCCCGTTTTTTAAAATCACAGCTTCTAGAAGGTTTACATCATTTCGTAAAAAACACGAGTTTTTAGAAAATGTGTTTTACTTCATAAATGGAATCTACAAAGTATGCACATTCTACGTCATAACGACTTTCTATAGTTTGCGCATGCGTCCGGAAATAAAAAAGCTTACTTCCATCGTTTTTTAAAATCACAGCTTCTAGAAGGTTTACATCATTTCGTAAAAAAGACGAGTTTTTAGAAAATGTGTTTTATTTCATTAATGGAATCTACAAAGTATGCACATTCTACGTCAAAAGGACTTTCTATAGTTTGCGCATGCGTTTGGAAATAAGAAAAGCTTACTTCCCCCGTTTTTTAAAATCACAGCTTCTAGAAGGTTTACATGATTTCTTAAAACACACGAGTTTTTAGAAAATGTGTTTTATTTCATAAATGGAATCAACAAAGTATGCACATTCTACGTCATAACGACTTTCTAAAGTTTGCGCATGCGTCCGGAAATAAGAAAAGCTTACCTCCCCCCTTTTTTAAAATCACAGATTCTAGAAGGTTTACATGATTTCGTAAAAAACACGAGTTTTTAGAAAATGTGTTTTATTTCATAAATAGAATCAACAAAGTATGCACATTCTACGTCATAACGACTTTCTATAGTTTGCGCATGCGTCCGGAAATAAGAAAAGCTTACTTCCATCATTTTTTAAAATCACAGCTTCTAGAAGCTTTACATGATTTCGTAAAAAACATGAGTTTTTAGAAAATGTGTTCTATTTCATAAATGGAATCTACAAAGTTTGCACATTCTACGTCATAACGACTTTCTATAGTTTGCGCATTCGTCCGGAAATAAGAAAAGCTTACTTCCACCGTTTTTTAAAATCACAGCTTCTAGAAGCTTTACATGATTTCGTAAAAAACACGAGTTTTTAGAAAATGTGTTTTATTTCATAAATGGAATCTACAAGGTATGCACATTCTACGTCATAACGACTTTCTATAGTTTGCGCATGCGTCCGGAAATAAGAAAAGCCTTCTTCCACCGTTTTTTAAAATCACAGCTTCTAGAAGGTTTACATCATTTCGTAAAAAACACGAGTTTTTAGAAAATGTGTTTTATTTCATAAATGGAATCTACAAAGTATGCACATTCTACCTCAAAACGACTTTCTATAGTTTGCGCATGCGTTTGGAAATAAGAAAAGCTTACTTCCCTCGTTTTTTAAAATCACAGCTTCTAGAAGGTTTACATGATTTCTTAAAAAACACGAGTTTTTAGAAAATGTGTTTTATTTCATAAATGGAATCAACAAAGTATGCACATTCTACGTCATAATGACTTTCTATAGGTTGTGTTAAATTTTCTGAATTTACTTCAATCTGATCTAGGATGTTAACTGACAGAACAACATGTACAGCATATCTACAGCATATCAATCATGGAGACAATAATGCAAGCACACAAGAGACACAAAGATTTACTTGGGGAAAACCATAAAGGTGAAAAACCCCAATAACTTCCTCAGAGATAGATAGAGCAATGATACAACCAACCAAGAGAGATAGCCATAACCTAGCAGCAGATCCTCGTCCTCCATAAGTGCGCCTCTCCTCCTTGAGAGCATGTGTGAGAAGTGAGTGAGTAAATAGAGTGCCTCCCGCACTCTATTTATACTTGACTTGACTTGCCTTTTTACCTAACTCATGTAGGCTCGAACTTAACCACATAACATAATGCTGACTGGGCCGACCGCCAATAGACTGGTCTAATAACCCTTTGACCCACATGGCCGACCCCCAATAGGGTGGTCTAATAACCCTTTGACCCACATGACTTATACAGGGCCGACCCCAAATAAGGTGGTCTAATAACCCATCAAGTATAAGTTACGACACTTACAATATAAATGACGACACTTCCTTATAGAGGAATAATGCCATCTCTATAGGAATACAATATACATATATGTGAAATACTTCCTTACATATACATCAACACTCCCTCTTAACTAGGAAGGTATTTCTCAGCACAGTTCTTCTAGCACAAGTCATCTTCTCTGGATCATCGTCACTGGATAATCGTCATCGAGTCATCATCATCATCGTCACTGCTGCTGCTATCTCAATCAATCTCTGAATCTACTCGTCATAGGAAGTTCTACAGAGCCAGTCCTTTTTCATACTGGATGTAGGCCCACCACCTGCAGGTCTTCATCATCACTGGCCATACTGTGGAATCCTCAGGACTTTTACGTGCGTCACAAAACCTCGAAAGAGCATCCCAGGCTGTTACGAGCACACGGCTCTACCTATAGGATCTCCCAGGGCACAAATTACATGTGACCTCACCACAAAACCTCGAAAGAGAATCCCAGGACTGATTACGAGCACAAGGCTCAACCTATCGGATCTCCCAAGGCACAAATTACATGTGGTCACCACAAAACCTCGAAAGAGCATCCCAGGACTGATTAGGAGCACACAGCTCAACCTATCGGATCTCCCAGGGCACAAATTACATGTGGTCATGGCAAAACCTCGCAAGAGCATCCCAGGACTGATTACGAGCACACAGCTCAACTTATCGGATCTCCCAGGGCACAAATTACATGCCATAGGACAAAACCTCGAAAGAGCATCTGCCAGATATCCCAGGGCACAAATTACATGCCATAGGAAAAACCTCGAAAGACTATCTGCAGATCTCCCAGGGAACAAATTATATGTCCTCCCAAGCAAAACCTCGAAAGAGCATTTGCCAGATGTCCCAGGGCACAAATTACATGCCATAGGCAAAACCTCGAAAGACCATCTGTAAATCTCCCAGGGCACAAATTACATGCTTATCTGCACAACCTGATCCACAGCCACAGAGTATCAACCTAATACTCACCATACATCATCCTGATGTATCCATGATCATCCTAATCATCATCACTGCAACATCCTGCTGCATGTCATCTGGAGCAACATCCTGAAGCTCGTCATCTATGATCATCCTGATCATCATCACTGCAACATCCTGCTGCATGTCATCTGGAGCAACATCCTGAAGCTCGTCATCTATGATCATCCTGATCATCATCACTGCAACATCCTGCTGCATGTCATCTGGAGCAACATCCTGAAGCTCGTCATCTATGATCATCCTGATCATCATTGCAACATCCTGCTGCATGATCCACCTGATCATCAATGCATCTACCTGATGCATACCAAGTATCTACCTGATACATATCATCATACATGATCCTCCTCATCATCAATGCATATACCTGATGCATACCAAGTATCTACCTGATACATATCATCATACATGATCCTCCTGACAATCAATGTATCCTCCTGATACAAATACAAATACATGATACATATCACCATACATGATCCACTTGATCATCAATGCATCTACCTGATGCATATACAGATACATGGTCCAAGCATCCAACATGATGCATATACAAAATACGTACACATGATCCAACTGATCATATCCAGCATCCAACATGATGCATACATACATAAATGATCCAACTGATCATATCCAGCATCCAACATGATGCATACATACATAAATGATCCAACTGATCATATCCAGCATCCAACATGATGCGTACATACATAAATGATCCAACTGATCATATCCAAGCAGAAATCAAAACATCATCCTGATGCTCATCATCCAGCGCTTACATCCACAGCCATGTGAAGGATCCTCCTTCCAACATGCTTGGAATGGCTTCAGCAAATGTGTCCATCACTTCTTCCTCGAAGTGTCCTCAATCTGAAGAACGCCAAGCCTCTCTCTGAAGTATTCGAACTTCACCCTGGCTAGTGGCTTCGTCAGCACATCTGCAATCTGCTCGTCCGTCGCAACATATAGGAGCTTCACAGCTCCTCTCTGCACCATATCCCTGATATAGTGATATTTGATCTCTATGTGTTTTGACCTGTCATGAAACACAGGGTTCTCGGAGAGCTTCACACAGCTCTGGTTATCACAGAAGATACCAGTAGCCTCCAATGGGAGATCAAAATAGCTCAGACAGTAGCTTCCGTAGCCATACTGCCTCACAACTAGCTGAATAGGATGCAACATACTCTGCCTCAGCTGTACTCAGTGCTACGCAGGACTGCTTCCTGCTAAACCAAGAGATCACACCTGATCCCATACTGAAGCAGCACCCAGATGTGCTCTTCCTATCTGCATCACTGCCATCCCAATCTGAATCAACATAACCCTGCAGGTTAAACTTTTGATTCGCCTCATACCTGAGCCCATAATCCACTGTACCCTTCAGGTACCTCAGAATATGCTTTACAGCAACCAGGTGAACACTCCTCGGATCCGTCAGGAACTGGCTCAATGTGTTCACAGCAAAGCAAATGTCTGGTCTCATGTTCGTCAGGTACATCAAGGACCCAATCATCTGACGATACATAGAGATATCAACTAGCTCAGATGAAGCATCACATAGAGGCTTCAGATTCGATGCCATAGGTGTGGCCATATCCTTGTAGTCCATCATCCCGAACCTCTTCAGGATCTCTACTACATACTTCCCTTGTCCAAGGAAGATTCCATCTGCACTCTGCCACACCTCCATGCCAAAAACAAATAGTGCATCATCCCCAAGTTCTTCATCTCGAACTTGGTAGTAAGCTTCCGCTGCGTGTCGGCAATCAATCTATCTTCACCATACCAAGTTCCGCACATATATGATTTCCTATCATGTGTCTCAGAACCAAGTAGCTGCTCTACATACACTTCTTCTTCAACTACACCATTCAAGGAAGCTGTCTTGAATTCATCTGGTGTATTTCATCACTTTTATATTTCTCAATGCTGCCATCTGCAACATGCTTGATCTGATAGTTCCATTTGGAAGTCATAGCAAACTTCCCTTCATGTCTTGGGATTACATCCCAAACATCATTCTTCATGATCGACGGATCATGGCATTCTTCCCGTATCCTGGGAACTTCAATATCTTCAATAGATAATTTTTGTTGCTGAACAAATGTTGTAGTTCTTCTTTTGTAGGTGATGGTATACGATCTTTCCTACAAAACAAGTTAAATTGCATGATTAGAAAACATCTCATAGTTTTCAGAACAAATTCTTACACATAAAGAAATATGTTATACAGTCATGCAATTATCTTAGTCAATGCTTCAATACAACATTTATTCATATCCCATAACTTTCTAGATGCCTTCCAATCTCTACCAGAACATTGTTAAGAGTGTGCACAACTCCCAACATGTCAGCAAAGAGGTTTCATTCTAGATAAGTAGCAATGGAATGTTGTACAGTGCCATAGGCCACTTACCCATGTATATTAGTAGTATATTGTTCATTAATGCAACTATTCTAATATGCACAATACATATCCTAAGTCTATGAACATGAGCATATACATCATTGAACAATTTTATTTAAACAAACAAATATGCAAGAAATTAAAATACTTATCTTTGTTTGTTGGGTGGACTCCCTCTGAGTCTTTGCTTCCTTGCAGGAGCTACTGGAGTCCTAATCTGCAGTAGCTTCTTCTACAACTTTTTGTTGTGAAATGTAGAGAGATGGTCAACTCCCTTTGAATATCTGCATCCTTTCATAAACCACTGGAGTGTACTCCCTCTTGATCTTTGCTCCTTGGATTACCTGTCCTTGAACTTATATACATTCTCGATCCCTATGCATGCTTGTTAATATCATCATTGTGTTATCCTCTAGGTCTAATATAAAATCATACATTCATTAGTATACTATTAAAACACAATAATCTCAAGCATGTATAGTCATGATCATTTCAAACAGAAATAGTAAGCATTATTATTCAAGGTTTATGTAGGATTCTTATGGTTTGTCAAATCATAAGAAACATAACATGTCTAAACTTGTAATTACTCAAACCTATGACTCTTCAGGTTAGTTGAATCATCAATCAAGATAAGAGATATAAAAAGCATAAAACCTGTGATTATTCAAACCTATACCATCGTGATTCTTCTGGTTAGTCATATCATCAATTATGGTAAGAAACATAATATGCATACAATCATGATTATTCAAACCTATGACTTCATGAATAATCATTATCAACAATAGTATAAGATCCTAACACAAGGTAGGATTCTATCTTGATATAGGAAAAACATACCTGGATTAGCATGCTAGTTAGTTATGTCTAACATACTCACATGATGTCTTCTTGTTCTTCTTCAATGACTTGTGCTAGTAACCTGTATATTTCATAGGTTAGCCATTACAAAACCAAGTTATACATACCTCGTAAATGGATCTTCTATGAGATCCATGACAATGGATGAATCTTTGTCCTCATGTTATCATGATCATATGTTCTTGGACCAGAACATGATTTGTCTTTCTTGGTGTACCTTTCATGTTAGTAGACAACATAAACCTCATACAACACCATAATGCATTAGTACAATCATAAGTGTCAACACCCTAACCAATGAATATCTTCTATCATGCATTCATAATTTTGTTAAGGTGATACGACAAATCTAAAATCAAAATTGTACTAACCGTAATAACATGAAGACAAACATACCATAAACTTAATCATGGACAAATATCGAAACATACCTCGATGAGTCATACCTGTTGAGATCGCTTGTAATCTTCTTATGTAAGGCCTTAGCCTCATCTCCCTCTGAAACAAGAACTTCTTTACTCATGCAGATGATCAATCCATCTTCTTCTAGGATTAACCCAATCCACTTGATTTGCAAGAACTGGATCTGGAGCTGGATATGGGTTTGTCAGAGAAACCCCAAAAATTCAAACTTTGAATTTCAAACTTTCGAAAGGATAGAAATATGCACCTTGATGAGCTGATCAAACTGGTATATTCAGAATTTGAAAACTGCAAAGTTTCACTCCTCAATTTTGCCTTTGAAACTTCCGGATTCACTGGACGTGACCCTGAACTGGGGTTTGATGAAGCCCACTCTTTTGCCCCATCAAAATGTTTGATCCAAAGCTCTAAGCTTCTATTTTTCTGAGGAGCTTCCAACCGTGGTCACAGATTTCAAAAATTCCCATTTTTACAGAAGCCCTAATTTTCGACTTTTCTAATCAAAGTCCCGAACTAGGGTTTGATCAAGCCCGGCCTTCTGCCCAACCAAAAATTCTGATCTTGGTCTCTAAATTTCTATTTTGATGAGTAGCATCCAGCCGTGGTCTCCGATTACAAAAATTCCAAGTTTCTTCAAAGCCCTAAATTCCGGAAGCCATGAATGAAGGTACCAAAAAATAATTCTGTTTTGACAGAAATATGTACCTGATTGTTTCTGGTGTAACTCCGAAATTTTTGATCCACAGGGTCTGAAAAAGTTTCCTGAGATAGCCTGACCTGTTATCTTTCCATCCTGACAGGTCTGACCTTAATTGGATTCTCTGAGAGAGAGTTATGCCAAATGTCGCAACGTGACCTGTTTTGGGATAAAACAGGAGAGAGAACTTGTACGGAATGCCACGTGTCATTGTTTTAACTTCGGCCTCTGAAAAGGTTTTTTGAGATAGCTCAGCCTATTTCCTTTCCATCCTGATAGGTATGACCTCAATTGGACTCTCTAGGAGAGAGTTATGCCAAATGTCGCAACGTGACCTGTTTATGGGATAATACAAGAGAGCGCACTTGTACGACGTGCCACGTGTCACTGGTTCCACTTCGGCCTCTGAAAAAGTTTTTTGAGATAGTGTAGACTGTTTACTACCTGTCACATTTTACGAAATTTTATTTGGAGCTTCCTAGCCCAATATATGACCTTTTTCCCAAGGTCACCTGATTTTGACTCAGATCTGGAAGAGGCAGAAACCGTATATTGTACAGATCATAAATCACAAAGTACAACGAATTATAGGTTTTCCTCTGGACACAAGATGTATGGAGATCTTATCTTCGGCCTGTAACAATTTTAGATCCGAAAACTTCTCCAAAACGGATTTATAGCGAAAGTGCTACGATGACTGGTTTTTGCTATATCAAGCCCTAGCATCGTAAGTGCAACAAGTGTCATACATGCCATATCATGCCTTCTTTCAGGCTAGCTCTGATACCATGTTAAATTTTCTAAATTTACTTCAATCTGATCTAGGATCTTAACTGAGAGAACAACATGTACAGCATATCTACAGCATATCAATCATGGAGACAATAATGCAAGCACACAAGAGACACAAAGATTTACTTGGGGAAAACCATAAAGGTGAAAAACCCCAATAACTTCCTCAGAGATAGATAGAGCAATGATACAACCAACCAAGAGAGATAGCCATAACCTAGCAGCAGATCCTCGTCCTCCATAAGTGCGCCTCTCCTCCTTGAGAGCATGTGTGAGAAGTGAGTGAGTAAATAGAGTGCCTCCCGCACTCTATTTATACTTGACTTGACTTGCCTTTTTACCTAACTCATGTAGGCTCGAACTTAACCACATAACATAATGCTGACTGGGCCGACCCCCAATAGACTGGTCTAATAACCCTTTGAGCCACATGGCCGACCCCCAATAGGGTGGTCTAATAACCCTTTGACCCACATGACTTATACAGGGCCGACCCCAAATAAGGTGGTCTAATAACCCATCAAGTATAAGTTACGACACTTACAATATAAATGACGACACTTCCTTATAGAGGAATAATACCATCTCTATAGGAATACAATATACATATATGTGAAATACATTTTGAAGTTACATATACATCAACAGGTTGCGCATGCATCCGGAATTAAGAAAAGCTTACTTCCACCGTTTTTTAAAATCACAGCTTCTAGAAGCTTTACATGATTTCATAAAAAACACGAGTTTTTAGAAAATGTGTTTTATTTCATAAATTGAATTTACAAAGTATGCACATTCTACGTCATAAGGACTTTCTATAGTTTGCGCATGCGTCCGGAAATAAGAAAAGCTTACTTCCACCGTTTTTTAAAATCACAGCTTCTAGAAGGTTTACATGATTTCTTAAAAAACACGATTTTTTAGAAAATGTGTTTTATTTCATAAATGGAATCAACAAAGTATGTAGATTCTACCTCATAACAACTTTCTATAGTTTGCGCATGCATCCGGAAATAAGAAAAGCTTACCTCCCCCGTTTTTTAAAATCACAGATTCTAGAAGGTTTACATGATTTCGTAAAAAACACGAGTTTTTAGAAAATGTGTTTTATTTCATAAATAGAATCGACAAAGTATGCACATTCTACGTCATAACAACTTTCTATAGTTTGCGCATGCGTCCGGAAATAAGAAAAGCTTACTTCCACCGTTTTTTAAAATCACAGCTTCTAGAAGGTTTACATGATTTCGTAAAAAACACGAGTTTTTAGAAAATGTGTTTTATTTCATAAATGGAATCTGCAAAGTATGCACATTCTACGTCATAATGACTTTCTATAGTTTGTGCATGCGACCGGAAATAAGAAAAGATTACTTCCCCCGTTTTTTAAAATCACAGCTTCTAGAAGGTTTACATGATTTCGTAAAAAACATGAGTTTTTAGAAAATGTGTTTTATTTCATAAATGGAATCTACAAAGTATGCGCATTCTACGTCATAACGACTTTCTATAGTTTGCACATGCGTTTGGAAATAAGAAAAGCTTACTTCCCCCGTTTTTTAAAATCACAGCTTCTAGAAGGTTTACATGATTTCTTAAAAAACACGAGTTTTTAGAAAATGTGTTTTATTTCATAAATGGAATCAACAAAGTATGCACATTCTATGTCATAACGACTTTCTATAGGTTGCGCATGCATCCGGAAATAAGAAAAGCTTACTTCCACCGTTTTTTAAAATCACAGCTTCTAGAAGGTTTACATGATTTCGTAAAAAACACGACTTTTTAGAAAATGTGTTTTATTTCATAAATTGAATCTACAAAGTATGCACATTCTACGTCATAACGACTTTCTATAGTTTGCGCATGCGTCCGGAAATAAGAAAAGCTTACTTCCACCGTTTTTTAAAATCACAGCTTCTAGAAGGTTTACATGATTTCTTAAAAAACACGAGTTTTTAGAAAATGTGTTTTATTTCATAAATGGAATAAACAAAGTATGCATATTCTACGTCATAATGACTTTCTATATTTTGCGCATGCGTTTGGAAATAAGAAAAGCTTACTTCCCCCGTTTTTTAAAACCACAGCTTTTAGAAGGTTTACATGATTTCTTAAAAAACACGAGTTTTTAGAAAATGTGTTTTATTTCATAATGGAATCAATAAAGTATGTACATCCTACGTCATAACGACTTTCTATAGTTTGCGCTTGCGTCCGGAAAAAAGAAAAGCTTACTTCCACCGTTTTTTAAAATCACAGCTTCTAGAAGGTTTAAATGATTTCGTAAAAAACACGAGTTTTTAGAAAATGTGTTTTATTTCATAAATTGAATCTACAAAGTATGCACATTCTACGTCATAACGACTTTCTATAGTTTGCGCATGCGTCCGGAAATAAGAAAAGCTTACTTCCCCCGTTTTTTAAAATCATAGCTTCTAGAAGGTTTACATGATTTCGTAAAAAACATGAGTTTTTAGAAAATGTGTTTTATTTCATAAATGGAATCTACAAAGTATGCGCATTCTACGTCATAACGACTTTCTATAGTTTGCCCATGCGTTTGCAAATAAAAAAAGCTTACTTCCCCCGTTTTTTAAAATCACAGCTTCTAGAAGGTTTACATGATTTCTTAAAAAAAACGAGTTTTTAGAAAATGTGTTTTATTTCATAAATGGAATCAACAAAGTATGCAAATTCTACGTCATAACGACTTTCTATAGGTTGCGCATGCATCCGGAAATAAGAAAAGCTTACTTCCACCATTTTTTAAAATCACAGCTTCTAGAAGGTTTACATGATTTCGTAAAAAACACGAGTTTTTAGAAAATGTGTTTTATTTTATAAATTGAATCCACAAAGTATGCACATTCTACGTCATAACGACTTTCTATAGTTTGCATATGCGTCCGGAAATAAGAAAAGCTTACTTCCCCCGTTTTTTAAAATCATAGCTTCTAGAAGGTTTACATGATTTCGTAAAAAACATGAGTTTTTAGAAAATGTATTTTATTTCAAAAATGGAATCTACAAAGTATGCACATTCTACGTCATAACGACTTTCTATAGTTTGCGCATGCGTCCGGAAATAAGAAAAGCCTACTTCCACCGTTTTTTAAAATCACAGTTTCTAGAAGGTTTACATGATTTCGTAAAAAACATGAGTTTTTAGAAAATGTGTTTTATTTCATAAATGGAATCAACAAAGTATGCACATTCTTCGTCATAACGGCTTTCTATAGTTTGCGCATTCATCCGGAAATAAGAAAAGCTTAATTCCACCGTTTTTTAAAATCACAGCTTCTAGAAGGTTTAGATGATTTCGTAAAAAACACGAGTTTTTAGAAAATTTGTTTTATTTCATAAATGGAATCTACAAAGTATGCACATTCTACGTCATAACGACTTTCTATAGTTTGCACATGCGTCCGGAAATAAGAAAAGCTTACTTCCCCCGTTGTTTAAAATCAAAGCTTCTAGAAGGTTTACATGATTTTGTAAAAAACACGAGTTTTTAGAAAATGTGTTTTAT
Source organism: Larix kaempferi (assembly GCA_027924585.1). Classification (NCBI taxonomy): domain Eukaryota; kingdom Viridiplantae; phylum Streptophyta; class Pinopsida; order Pinales; family Pinaceae; genus Larix; species Larix kaempferi. The sequence goes on along the minus strand of BSBM01000557.1, from coordinate 15,429,821 downwards.
TTCATAAATGGAATCTACAAAGTATGCACATTCTACGTCATAACGACTTTCTATAGTTTGCGCATAAGTCCGGAATTAAGAAAAGCCTACTTCCACCGTTTTTTAAAATCACAGCTTCTAGAAGCTTTACATGATTTCGTAAAAAACACGAGTTTTTAGAAAATGTGTTTTATTTCATAAATGGAATCTACAAAGTATGCAGATTCTACGTCATAAGGACTTTCTATAGTTTGCGCATGCATTCGGAAATAAGAAAAGCTTACTTCCCCCGTTTTTTAAAATCACAGCTTCTAGAAGGTTTACAGGATTTCTTAAAAAACACGAGTTTTTAGAAAATGTGTTTTATTTCATAAATGGAATCTACAAAGTATGCACATTCTACGTCATAACGACTTTCTATAGTTTGCGCATGCGTTTGGAAATAAGAAAAGCTTACTTCCCCCGTTTTTTAAAATCACAGCTTCTAGAAGGTTTACATGTTTTCGTAAAAAACACGAGTTTTTAGAAAATGTGTTTTATTTCATAAATTGAATCTACGAAGTATGCACATTCTACGTCATAACGACTTTCTATAGTTATTGCATGCGTCCGGAAATAAGAAAAGCTTACCTCCCCCGTTTTTTAAAATCACAGATTCTAGAAGGTTTACATGATTTCGTAAAAAACACGAGTTTTTAGAAAATGTGTTTTATTTCATAAATAGAATCAACAAAGTATGCACATTCTACGTCATAACGACTTTCTATAATTTGTGCATGCGTCCGAAAATAAGAAAAGCTTACCTCCCCCGTTTTTTAAAATCACAGATTCTAGAAGGTTTACATGATTTCGTAAAAAACACGAGTTTTTAGAAAATATGTTTTATTTTATAAATAGAATCAAAAAAGTATGCACATTCTACATCATAATGACTTTCTATAGTTTGCGCATGCGTCCGGAAATAAGAAAAGCTTACTTCCACCTTTTTTTAAAATCACAGCTTCTAGAAGGTTTACATGATTTCGTAAAAAACACGAGTTTTTAGAAAATGTGTTTTATTACATAAATGGAATCTACAAAGTATGCACATTCTACGTCATAACGACTTTCTATAGTTTGCGCATGCGTCCGGAAATAAGAAAAGCTTACTTCCAACGTTTTTTAAAATCACAGCTTCTAGAAGGTTTACATGATTTCCTAAAAAACACGAGTTTTTAGAAAATGTGTTTTATTTCATAAATGGAATCTACAAAGTATGCACATTCTACGTCATAACGACTTTCTATAGTTTGCGCATGCGTTCGGAAATAAGAAAATCTTACTTCCAACGTTTTTTAAAATCACAGCTTCTAGAAGGTTTACATGATTTCCTAAAAAACACGAGTTTTTAGAAAATGTGTTTTATTTCATAAATGGAATCTACAAAGTATGCACATTCTACGTCATAACGACTTTCTATAGTTTCCGCATTCGTCCGGAAATAAGAAAAGCTTACTTCCACCATTTTTTAAAATCACAGCTTCTAGAAGGTTTACATGATTTCGTAAAAAACACGAGTTTTTAGAAAATGTGTTTTATTACATAAATGGAATCTACAAAGTATGCACATTCTACGTCATAACGACTTTCTATAGTTTGCGCATGCGTCCGGAAATAAGAAAAGCTTACTTCCCCCGTTTTCTAAAATCACAGCTTCTAGAAGGTTTATATGATTTCTTAAAAAACACGAGTTTTTAGAAAATGTGTTTTATTTCATAAATGGAATCAACAAAGTATGCACATTCTACGTCATAACGACTTTCTATAGTTTGTGCATGCGTTTGGAAATAAGAAAAGCTTACTTCCCCCGTTTTTTAAAATCACAGCTTCTAGAAGGTTTACATGATTTCGTAGAAAACACAAGTTTTTAGAAAATGTGTTTTATTTCATAAATGGAATCTACAAAGTATGCACATTCTACGTCATAATGACTTTCTATAGTTTGCGCATTCGTCCGGAAATAAGAAAAGCATACTTCACCCGTTTTTTAAAATCAGAGCTTCTAGAAGGTTTACATGATTTCTTAAAAAACACGAGTTTTTAGAAAATCTGTTTTACTTCATAAATGGAATCTACAATGTATGCACATTCTACATCATAACGACTTTCTATAGTTTGCGCATGCGTACGGAAATAAGAAAAGCTTACTTCCGCTGTTTTTAAAATCACAGCTTCTAGAAGGTTTACATGATTTCTTAAAAAACACGAGTTTTTAGAAAATGTGTTTTATTTCATAAATGGAATCAACAAAGTATGCACATTCTATGTCATAACGACTTTCTATAGTTTGCACATTCGTCCGGAAATAAGAAAAGCTTACCTCCACCGTTTTTTAAAATCACAGTTTCTAGAAGGTTTACATGATTTGTTAAAAAACACGAGTTTTTAGAAAATGTTTTTTATTTCCTAAATAGAATCAACAAAGTATGCACATTCTACGTCAGAATGAATTTCTATAGTTTGCGCATGCGTCCGGAAATAAGAAAAGCTTACTTCCACCATTTTTTAAAATCACAGCTTCTAGAAGGTTTACACGATTTCTTAAAAAACACGAGTTTTTAGAAAATGTGTTTTATTTCATAAATGGAATCTACAAAGTATGCACATTCTACTTCATAATGACTTTCTATAGTTTGCGCATGCGTCCGGATATAAGAAAAGCTTACCTCCCCCGTTTTTTAAAATCACAGATTCTAGAAGGTTCACATGATTTCGTAAAAAACACGAGTTTTTAGAAAATATGTTTTATTTCATAAATAGAATCAACAAAGTATGCACATTCTACATCATAATGACTTTCTATAGTTTGCGGATGCGTCCGGAAATAAGAAAAGCTTACTTCCACCGTTTTTTAAAATCACAGCTTCTAGAAGGTTTACATGATTTCGTAAAAAACACGAGTTTTTAGAAAATGTGTTTTATTTCATAAATGGAATATACAAAGTATGCACATTCTACGTCATAACGACTTTCTATAGTTTCTGCATGCGTCCAGAAATAAGAAAATCTTACTTCCAACGTTTTTTAAAATCACAGCTTCTAGAAGGTTTACATGATTTCCTAAAAACACGAGTTTTTAGAAAATGTGTTTTATTTCATAAATGGATTCTACAAAGTATGCACATTCTACGTCATAACGACTTTCTATAGTTTCCGCATTCGTCCGGAAATAAGAAAAGCTTACTTCCACCATTTTTTAAAATCACAGCTTCTAGAAGGTTTACATGATTTCGTAAAAAACACGAGATTTTAGAAAATGTGTTTTATTACATAAATGGAATCTACAAAGTATGCACATTCTACGTCATAACGACTTTCTATAGTTTGCGCATGCGTCCGGAAATAAGAAAAACTTACTTCCCCCGTTTTCTAAAATCACAGCTTCTAGAAGGTTTATATGATTTCTTAAAAAACACGACTAGTTAGAAAATGTGTTTTATTTCATAAATGGAATCAACAAAGTATGCAAATTCTACGTCATAACGACTTTCTATAGTTTGCGCATGCGTCCGGAAATAAGAAAAGCTTACTTCCCCCGTTTTTTAAAATAATAGCTTCTAGAAGGTTTACATGATTTCGTAAAAAACACGAGTCTTTAGAAAATGTGTTTTATTTCATAAATGGAATCAACAAAGTATGCAAATTCTATGTCATAACGACTTTCAATATTTTGCGCATGCGTCCGGAAATAAGAAAAGCTTACTTCCCCCGTTTTTTAAAATCACAGCTTCTAGAAGGTTTACATGATTTCTTAAAAAACATGAGTTTTTAGAAAATGTGTTTTATTTCATAAATGGAAACAACAAAGTATGCACATTCTACGTCATAACGACTTTCTATAGTTTGCGCATGCGTTTGGAAATAAGAAAAACTTACTTCCCCCGTTTTTTAAAATCACAGCTTCTAGAAGGTTTACATGATTTGTTAGAAAACACAAGTTTTTAGAAAATGTGTTTTATTTTATAAATGGAATCAACAAAGTATGCACATTCTACGTCATAACGACTTTCTATAGTTTGCGCATGCGTCCGGAAATAAGAAAAGCTTACTTCCACCGTTTTTTAAAAGAATAGCTTCTAAAAGGTTTACATGATTTCGTAAAAAACACGAGTTTTTAGAAAATGTGTTTTATTTCATAAATGGAATCTACAAAGTATGCACATTCTTCGTCATAACGACTTTCTATAGTTTGTGCATGCATCCGGAAATAAGAAAAGCTTACTTCCACCGTTTTTTTAAATCACAGCTTCCAGAAGGTTTACATGATTTCGTAAAAAACATGACTTTTTAGAAAATGTGTTTTATTTCATAAATGGAATCTACAAAGTATGCACATTCTACGTCATAACGACTTTCTATAGTTTGCGCATGCGTCCGGAAATAAGAAAAGCTTACTTCCACAGTTTTTTAAAATCATAGCTTCTAGAAAGTTTACATGATTTCTTAAAAAAGACGAGTTTTTAGAAAATGTGTTTTATTTCATAAATGTAATCTAGAAAGTATGCACATTCCACGTCATAACGAATTTCTATAGTTTGCACATGCGTCCGGAAATATGAAAAGCTTACTTCCACCGTTTTTTAAAATCACAGCTTCTACAAGGTTTACATGATTTCGTAAAGAACACGAGTTTTTAGAAAATGTGTTTTATTTCATAAATGGAATCAACAAAGTATGCACATTCTATGTCATAACGACTTTCTATAGTTTGCGCATGTGTTTGGAAATAAGAAAAGCTTACTTCCCCCGTTTTTTAAAATCACAGCTTCTAGAAGGTTTACATGATTTGTTAAAAAACACAAGTTTTTAGAAAATGTGTTTTATTTCATAAATGGAATCTACAAAGTATGCACATTCTACATCATAACGACTTTTTATTGTTTGCGCATGCGTCCGGAAATAAGAAAATCTTACTTCCCCCGTTTTTCTAAATCATAGCTTCTAGAAGGTTTACATGATTACTTAAAAAACACGAGTTTTTAGAAATTTTGTTTTATTTCATAAATGGAATCAACAAAGTATGCACATTCTACATCATAACGACTTTCTATAGTTTGCGCATGCGTTTGGAAATAAGAAAAGCTTACTTCCCCCGTTTTTTAAAATCACAACTTCTAGAAGGTTTACATGATTTCTTAAAAAACACGAGTTTTTAGAAAATGTGTTTTATTTCATAAATGGAAACAACAAAGTATGCACATTCTACGTCATAACGACTTTCTATAGTTTGCGCATGCGTCCGGAAAAAAGAAAAGCTTACTTCCACCGTTTTTTAAAATCACAGCATCTAGAAGGTTTACATGATTTCTTAAAAAAGACGAGTTTTTAGAAAATGTGTTTTATTTCATCAATGGAATCGACAAAGTATGCACATTCTACGTCATAACGACTTTCTATAGTTTGGGCATTCGTCCAGAAATAAGAAAAGCTTATTTCAACCGTTTTTTAAAATCACAGCTTCGGGAAGGTTTACATGATTTCGTAAAAAACACGAGTTTTTAGAAAATGTGTTTTATTTCATAAATGGAATCAACAGAGTATGCATATTCTACGTCATAACGACTTTCTATATTTTGCGCATGCGTTTGGAAATAAGAAAAGCTTACTTCCCCCGTTTTTTAAAATCACAGCTTCTAGAAGGTTTACATGATTTGTTAAAAAACACCAGTTTTTGAAAATGTGTTTTATTTCATAAATGGAATCAACAAAGTATGCACATTCTACATCATAACGACTTTCTATAGGTTGCGCATGCGTCCGGAAATAAGAAAAGCTTACTTCCACCGTTGTTTAAAATCACAGCTTCTAGAAGGTTTACATGATTTCGTAAAAAACACGAGTTTTTAGAAAATGTGTTTTATTTCATAAATGGAATCTACAAAGTATGCACATTCTACGTCATAACGAATTTCTATAGTTTGCGCATGCGTTTGGAAATAAGAAAAGCTTACTTCCACCGTTTTTTAAAATCACAGCTTCTAGAAGCTTTACATGATTTCGTAAAAAACACGAGTTTTTAGAAAATGTGTTTTATTTCATAAATGGAATCTACAAAGTATGCACATTCTACGTCATAACGACTTTCTATAGTTTGCGCATGCGTCTGGAAATAAGAAAAGCTTACTTCCACCGTTTTTTAAAATCACAGCTTCTAGAAGGTTTACATGATTTCGTAAAAAACATGACTTTTTAGAAAATGTGTTTTATTTCATAAATTGAATCTACAAAGTATGCATATTCTACGTCATAACGACTTTCTATAGTTTGCGCATGCGTCCGGAAATAGGAAAAGCTTACTTCCCCCATTTTTTAAAATCATAGCTTCTAGAAGGTTTACATGATTTCATAAAAAACATGAGTTTTTAGAAAATGTGTTTTATTTCATAAATGGAATCTACAAAGTATGCACATTCTACGTCATAATGACTTTCTATAGTTTGCGCATGCGTCCGGAAATAAGAAAAGCTTACTTCCCCCGTTTTTTAAAATCATAGCTTCTAGAAGGTTTACATGATTTCTTAAAAAACACGATTTTTTAGAAAATGTGTTTTATTTCATAAATGGAATCGACAAAGTATGCACATTCTACGTCATAACGACTTTCTATAGTTTGCGCATGCGTCCAGAAATAAGAAAAGCTTACCTCCCCCGTTTTTTAAAATCATAGCTTCTAGAAGGTTTACATGATTTCTTAAAAAACACGAGTTTTTAGAAAATGTGTTTTCTTTCATAAATGGAATCAACAAAGTATGCACATTCTACGTCATAACGACTTTCTATAGTTTGCGCATGCGTCCGGAAATAAGAAAAGCTTACTTCCACCATTTTTTAAAATCACAGCTTCTAGAAGGTTTACATGATTTCGTAAAAAACACGAGTTTTTAGAAAATGTGTTTTATTTCATAAATGGAATCTACAAAGTATGCACATTCTACGTCATAACGACTTTCTATAGTTTGCGCATGCGTCCGGAAACAAGAAAAGCTTACTTCCCCCGTTTTTTTAAATCATAGCTTCTAGAAGGTTTACATGATTTCTTAAAAAACACGAGTTTTTAGAAAATGTGTTTATTTTATAAATGGAATCTACAAAGTGTGTACATTCTACGTCATAACGACTTTCTATAGTTTACGCATGCTTTTGGAGAGAGTTATGCCAAATGTCGCAACGTGACCTGTTTATGGGATAATACAGGAGAGCGCACTTGTACGACATGCCACGTGTCACTGTTTCCACTTCGGCCTCTGAAAACGTTTTTTGAGATAGTACAGACTGTTTACTACCTGTCACTTTTTACGAAATTTCATTTGGAGCTTCCTAGCCCAAGATATGACCTTTTTCCTAAGGTCACCTGATTTTGACTCAGATCTGGGAGAGGCAGAAACCCTATATTGTACAGATCATAAATCACAAAGTACAACGAATTATAGGTTTTCCTTTGGACACAAGATGCCTGGAGATCTTATCTTCGGCCTGTAACAATTTCAGATCCGAAAACTTCTCCAAAACGGATTTATAGCGAAAGTGCTACGATGACTGGTTTTTTCTATATCAAGCCCTAGCATCGTAAGTGCAACAAGTGTCATACATGCCATATCATGCCTTCTTTCAGGCTAGCTCTGATACCATGTTAAATTTTCTAAATTTACTTCAATCTGATCTAGGATCTTAACTGAGAGAACAACATGTACAGCATATCTACAGCATATCAATCATGGAGACAATAATGCAAGCACACAAGAGACACAAAGATTTACTTGGGGAAAACCATAAAGGTGAAAAACCCCAATAACTTTCTCAGAGATAGATAGAGCAATGATACAACCAACCAAGAGAGATAGCCATAACCTAGCAGCAGATCCTCGTCCTCCATAAGTGCGCCTCTCCTCCTTGAGAGCATGTGTGAGAAGTGAGTGAGTAAATAGAGTGCCTCCCGCACTCTATTTATACTTGACTTGACTTGCCTTTTTACCTAACTCATGTAGGCTCGAACTTAACCACATAACATAATGCTGACTGGGCCGACCCCCAATAGAGTTGTCTAATAACCCTTTGACCCACATGGCCGACCCCCAATAGGGTGGTCTAATAACCCTTTGACCCACATGACTTATACAGGGCCGACCCCAAATAAGGTGGTCTAATAACCCATCAAGTATAAGTTACGACACTTACAATATAAATGACGACACTTCCTTATAGAGGAATAATACCATCTCTATAGGAATACAATATACATATATGTGAAATACATTCCGAAGTTACATATACATCAACAGGTTGCGCATGCATCCGGAAATAAGAAAAGCTTACTTTCACCGTTTTTTAAAATCACAGCTTCTAGAAGCTTTACATGATTTCATAAAAAACACGAGTTTTTAGAAAATGTGTTTTATTTCATAAATTGAATTTACAAAGTATGCACATTCTACGTCATAAGGACTTTCTATAGTTTGCGCATGCGTCCGGAAATAAGAAAAGCTTACTTCCACCGTTTTTTAAAATCACAGCTTCTAGAAGGTTTACATGATTTCTTAAAAAACATGAGTTTTTAGAAAATGTGTTTTATTTCATAAATGGAATCTACAAAGTATGCGCATTCTACGTCATAACGACTTTCTATAGTTTGCACATGCGTTTGGAAATAAGAAAAGCTTACTTCCCCCGTTTTTTAAAATCACAGCTTCTAGAAGGTTTACATGATTTCTTAAAAAACACGAGTTTTTAGAAAATGTGTTTTATTTCATAAATGGAATCAACAAAGTATGCACATTCTATGTCATAACGACTTTCTATAGGTTGCGCATGCATCCGGAAATAAGAAAAGCTTACTTCCACCGTTTTTTAAAATCACAGCTTCTAGAAGGTTTACATGATTTCGTAAAAAACACGACTTTTTAGAAAATGTGTTTTATTTCATAAATTGAATCTACAAAGTATGCACATTCTACGTCATAACGACTTTCTATAGTTTGCGCATGCGTCCGGAAATAAGAAAAGCTTACTTCCACCGTTTTTTAAAATCACAGCTTCTAGAAGGTTTACATGATTTCTTAAAAAACACGAGTTTTTAGAAAATGTGTTTTATTTCATAAATGGAATAAACAAAGTATGCATATTCTACGTCATAACGACTTTCTATATTTTGCGCATGCGTTTGGAAATAAGAAAAGCTTACTTCCCTCGTTTTTTAAAACCACAGCTTCTAGAAGGTTTACATGATTTCTTAAAAAACACGAGTTTTTAGAAAATGTGTTTTATTTCATAATGGAATCAACAAAGTATGGACATTCTACGTCATAACGACTTTCTATAGTTTGCGCTTGCGTCCGGAAAAAAGAAAAGCTTACTTCCACCGTTTTTTAAAATCACAGCTTCTAGAAGGTTTAAATGATTTCGTAAAAAACACGAGTTTTTAGAAAATGTGTTTTATTTCATAAATTGAATCTACAAAGTATGCACATTCTACGTCATAACGACTTTCTATAGTTTGCGCATGCGTCCGGAAATAAGAAAAGCTTACTTCCCCCGTTTTTTAAAATCATAGCTTCTAGAAGGTTTACATGATTTCGTAAAAAACATGAGTTTTTAGAAAATGTGTTTTATTTCATAAATGGAATCTACAAAGTATGCGCATTCTACGTCATAACGACTTTCTATAGTTTGCCCATGCGTTTGCAAATAAGAAAAGCTTACTTCCCCCGTTTTTTAAAATCACAGCTTCTAGAAGGTTTACATGATTTCTTAAAAAAAACGAGTTTTTAGAAAATGTGTTTTATTTCATAAATGGAATCAAAAAAGTATGCAAATTCTACGTCATAACGACTTTCTATAGGTTGCGCATGCATCCGGAAATAAGAAAAGCTTAATTCCACCGTTTTTTAAAATCACAGCTTCTAGAAGGTTTAGATGATTTCGTAAAAAACACGAGTTTTTAGAAAATGTGTTTTATTTTATAAATGGAATCTACAAAGTATGCACATTCTACGTCATAACGACTTTCTATAGTTTGCGCATAAGTCCGGAATTAAGAAAAGCTTACTTCCACCGTTTTTTAAAATCACAACTTCTAGAAGCTTTACATGATTTCGTAAAAAACACGAGTTTTTAGAAAATGTGTTTTATTTCATAAATGGAATCTACAAAGTATGCAGATTATACGTCATAAGGACTTTCTATAGTTTGCGCATGCGTTTGGAAATAAGAAAAGCTTACTTCCCCCGTTTTTTAAAATCACAGCTTCTAGAAGGTTTACATGATTTCTTAAAAAACACGAGTTTTTAGAAAATGTGTTTTATTTAATAAATGGAATCTACAAAGTATGCACATTCTAAGTCATAACGACTTTCTATAGTTTGCGCATGCATTTGGAAATAAGAAAAGCTTACTTCCCCCGTTTTTTAAAATCACAGCTTCTAGAAGGTTTACATGTTTTCGTAAAAAACACGAGTTTTTAGAAAATGTGTTTTATTTCATAAATTGAATCTACGAAGTATGCACATTCTACGTCATAACGACTTTCTATAGTTATTGCATGCGTCCGGAAATAAGAAAAGCTTACCTCCCCCGTTTTTTAAAATCACAGATTCTAGAAGGTTTACATGATTTCGTAAAAAACACGAGCTTTTAGAAAATGTGTTTTATTTCATAAATAGAATCAACAAAGTATGCAAATTCTACGTCATAACGACTTTCTATAGTTTGCGCATGCGTCCGGAAATAAGAAAAGCTTACCTCGCCCGTTTTTTAAAATCACAGATTCTAGAAGGTTTACATGATTTCGTAAAAAACACGAGTTTTTAGAAAATGTGTTTTATTTCATAAATAGAATCAACAAAGTATGCACATTCTACGTCATAACGACTTTCTATAGTTTGCGCATGCGTCCGGAAATAAGAAAAAAGCTTACCTCCCCCGTTTTTTAAAATCACAGATTCTAGAAGGTTTACATGATTTCGTAAAAAACACGAGTTTTTAGAAAATGTGTTTTATTTCATAAATGGAATCTACAAAGTATGCACATTCTACGTCATAACGAATTTCTATAGTTTCCGCATTCGTCCGGAAATAAGAAAAGCTTACTTCCACCATTTTTTAAAATCACAGCTTCTAGAAGGTTTACATGATTTCGTAAAAAACACGAGTTTTTAGAAAATGTGTTTTATTACATAAATGGAATCTACAAAGTATGCACATTCTACGTCATAACGACTTTCTATAGTTTGCGCATGCGTCCGGAAATAAGAAAAGCTTACTTCCCCCGTTTTCTAAAATCAGAGCTTCTAGAAGGTTTATATGATTTCTTAAAAAACACGAGTTTTTAGAAAATGTGTTTTATTTCATAAATGGAATCAACAAAGTATGCACATTCTACGTCATAACGACTTTCTATAGTTTGTGCATGCGTTTGGAAAGAAGAAAACCTTACTTCCCCCGTTTTTTAAAATCACAGCTTCTAGAAGGTTTACATGATTTCGTAGAAAACACGAGTTTTTAGAAAATGTGTTTTATTTCATAAATGGAATCTACAAAGTATGCACATTCTACGTCATAATGACTTTCTATAGTTTGCGCATTCGTCCGGAAATAAGAAAAGTATACTTCACCCGTTTTTTAAAATCAGAGCTTCTAGAAGGTTTACATGATTTCTTAAAAAACACGAGTTTTTAGAAAATCTGTTTTACTTCATAAATGGAATCTACAATGTATGCACATTCTACATCATAACGACTTTCTATAGTTTGCGCATGCGTCCGGAAATAAGAAAAGCTTACTTCCGCGGTTTTTAAAATCACAGCTTCTAGAAGGTTTACATGATTTCTTAAAAAACACGAGTTTTTAGAAAATGTGTTTTATTTCATAAATGGAATCAATAAAGTATGCACATTCTATGTCATAACGACTTTCTATAGTTTGCACATTCGTCCGGAAATAAGAAAAGCTTACCTCCACCGTTTTTTAAAATCACAGTTTCTAGAAGGTTTACATGATTTGTTAAAAAACACGAGTTTTTAGAAAATGTTTTTTATTTCCTAAATAGAATCAACAAAGTATGCACATTCTACGTCAGAATGAATTTCTATAGTTTGCGCATGCGTCCGGAAATAAGAAAAGCTTACTTCCACCGTTTTTTAAAATCACAGCTTCTAGAAGGTTTACACGATTTCTTAAAAAACACGAGTTTTTAGAAAATGTGTTTTATTTCATAAATGGAATCTACAAAGTATGCACATTCTACATCATAATGACTTTCTATAGTTTACGCATGCGTCCGGAAATAAGAAAAGCTTACTTCCACCGTATTTTAAAATCACAGCTTCTAGAAGGGTTACATGATTTCGTCAAAAACACGAGTTTTTAGAAAATGTGTTTTATTTCATAAATGGAATATACAAAGTATGCACATTCTACGTCATAACGACTTTCTATAGTTTGCGCATGCGTCCGGAAATAAGAAAATCTTACTTCCAACGTTTGTTAAAATCACAGCTTCTAGAAGGTTTACATGATTTCCTAAAAAACACGAGTTTTTAGAAAATGTGTTTTATTTCATAAATGGAATCTACAAAGTATGCACATTCTACGTCATAACGACTTTCTATAGTTTGCGCATGCGTCCGGAAATAAGAAAAGCTTACTTCCCCCGTTTTCTAAAATCACAGCTTCTAGAAGGTTTATATGATTTCTTAAAAAACACGAGTTTTTAGAAAATGTGTTTTATTTCATAAATGGAATCAACAAAGTATGCACATTCTACGTCATAACGACTTTCTATAGTTTAGGCATGCGTTTGGAAATAAGAAAAGCTTACTTCCCCCGTTTTTTAAAATCACAGCTTCTAGAAGGTTTACATGATTTCGTAGAAAACACGAGTTTTTAGAAAATGTGTTTTATTTCATAAATGGAATCTACAAAGTATGCACATTCTACGTCATAATGACTTTCTATAGTTTGCGCATTCGTCCGGAAATAAGAAAAGCATACTTCACCCGTTTTTTAAAATCAGAGCTTCTAGAAGGTTTACATGATTTCTTAAAAAACACGAGTTTTTAGAAAATCCGTTTTACTTCATAAATGGAATCTACAATGTATGCACATTCTACATCATAACGACTTTCTATAGTTTGCGCATGCGTCCGGAAATAAGAAAAGCTTACTTCCGCTGTTTTTAAAATCACAGCTTCTAGAAGGTTTACATGATTTCTTAAAAAACACGAGTTTTTAGAAAATGTGTTTTATTTCATAAATGGAATCAACAAAGTATGTGCATTCTATGTCATAACGACTTTCTATAGTTTGCACATTCGTCCGGAAATAAGAAAAGCTTACCTCCACCGTTTTTTAAAATCACAGTTTCTAGAAGGTTTACATGATTTGTTAAAAAACACGAGTTTTTAGAAAATGTTTTTTATTTCCTAAATAGAATCAACAAAGTATGCACATTCTACGTCATAATGAATTTCTATAGTTTGCGCATGCGTCCGGAAATAAGAAAAGCTTACTTCCACCGTTTTTTAAAATCACAGCTTCTAGAAGGTTTACACGATTTCTTAAAAAACACGAGTTTTTAGAAAATGTGTTTTATTTCATAAATGGTATCTACAAAGTATGCACATTCTGTTGAAATATTGTAACTTCAAAGAATATTATATTTGTATATTATTTATTCCGGAGATGTTCCATACCTCCGATGTGATTATACTATAAATCCGGAGATGTTTATTCCTCCGAGTTGTATGTGGTAACTAGGGTTATTAGACCCACCATGTGGGGGTCGGCCCAGTTAGTTGTAGTGGGGTATTTAACCTATTGGTTAAATACGAGCCTACGTGTACTTGTGTAAAATACATATCAGAGTACTGTATAAATAGAGGAGGTGTGTTCCTCATTACACACACTCACTCACTTGAGAAAGGCGCATTTGTGGAGGAGAGGTCTGCTATGGAGGAGAAGGAGCTTATGCTCAGGGTTTGCATCTTTGTATATTGCTGGTCATCTATATTGAGGAAGCTTTGCTGGGTTTTCTACCCCATGAGGGTTTCCCAGGATAAATCTCTGTCTCTTGTGTTTATGCTATGCTTGTTGTTTCTTCAGTGATCCTGTATATGCTATTATTGTGAAATGGAATGTAATTCTGCTATTTTCTATATTAGCATATTGAATTTTAACATGGTATCAGAGCTAACCTGAAGGAAGACAAGGTATGGCACTAAAGACACTTGCTTTACTTACGACAATTTGAAGGTTAGGGTTTTACATAGCAAAAACCAGTCATCGTAGCAATTTTGCTATAAATCCGTTGTGGCGAATTTTTTGGATCTGAAATTGTTACAGGACGAAGCTAACATCTCCAGGTACCTTGTGTCCAAAGGACAACCTCTAATTCGTTGTACTTTGTGATTTATGATCAGTACAAGTTAGGGTTTCTGCCTCTTCTAGATCTCAGTCAAAATCAGGTGACCTTGGGAAAAAGGTCATAACTTGGGATAGGAAGCTCCAAATGAAATTTCGTAAAAAGTGACAGGTAGTACACAGTCTGCACTATCTCAGAAAACTTTTTCAGAGGCCGAATTTGAACCAATGACACGTGGCACTCCGTACAAGTTCGCTCTCCTGTATTTTCCCAAAACAGGTCACGTTGCGACATTTGGCATATCTCTCTCTCAGAGAATCCAATTGAGGTCAGACCTATCAGGATGGAAAGATAACAGGTCAAGCTATCTCAGGAAACTTTTTTTCAGACCCTGTGGATCAAAAATTTTGGAGTTACACCAGAAACAATCAGGTACATATTTCTGTCAAAAACAGAATTATTTTTGGTACCTTCATTCATGGCTTCCGGAATTTAGGGCTTTGAAGAAAGTTAGAATTTTTGTAATCGGAGACCACGGCTGGATGCTACTCATCAAAATAGAAATTTAGAGACCAAGATCAGAATTTTTGGTTGGGCAAAAGGCCGGGCTTGATTAGACCCTAGTTCGGGACTTTGATCAGAAAAGCGGAAAAAAATTAGGGCTTCTGTAAAAATGGGAATTTTTTAAATCTGTGACCACGGCTGGAAGCTCCTCAGAAAAATAGAAGCTTAGAGCTTTGGATCAAACTTTTTGATGGGGCAAAAGAGTGGGCTTCATCAAACCCCAGTTCAGGGTCACGTCCAGTGAATCCGAAAGTTTCAAAGGTCCAGTTCTTGCAAATCAAGTGGATAGGGTTAATCCTAGAAGAAGATGGATTGGTCACCTACATAAGTGAAGGAGTTCATGTTTCAGAAGGAGACGAGGCTAAGGCTTTACATAAGGAGATTACAAGCGATCTCGATAGGTATGACTCATCGAGGTATGTTTTGAGATTTGTTCATGATTAAGTTTATGGTATGATTGTCTTCATGTTATTACAGTTAGTACAATATTGATTTTAGATTTGTTGTATCACCTTAACAAAATTATGAATGCATGATAGAAGATATTCATTGGTTAGGGTATTGACACTTATGATTGTACTAATGCATTATGGTGTTGTGTGAGGTTGATGTTGTCTGCTAACAAGATACAGGTACATCACAAAAGACAAATCAGGCTCCATGACCATGAAAACATGAAGACAAAGACTCATCCATAATCTTTGTTCTACTTACGAGGTATGTATAACTTTGTTATATTATGCTTAACCTATGAGACATGCAGGTTCTAGCTCAGGATCTCTAAATCATTGAAGAGATTGTTTAGGTATGTTGTACATAACCAAGTAGGTATACTAATCCAGGTATGTTTCCCATGAATCTTACCTTGTGTTAGGATCCCTTATATAAGTATACTTGGAATGATTGGTTATGCTTATTCATAAAGTTAGTAATCAAGGGATTATGCATATTATATCTTTTATCAATGATATGCATGAGTAAAAGAAGACTTCTCTGAAATCTTGAATACTAATGTTTATTAACTATAACCATGACTATACATTTTCAAGATTATTTAGTACTATAATGTTTTGATAGCATTTAGAATATACTAATAAGTGTATTTTTGTGTATGAGATCATGAGGATGACTCTTGAGCATGCACAGTGGTACAGAATGAATAGAAGTTCAAAAGACATACAGAAGATCAAGCGGGAGGCAGTCACACAAACATAAAAGATAAGTATTTGAGTTGCTATTTGAAACAATAATGATATTGCCTGTAATAGGTTGTATGCATATTTGTATTCCTAGAATATATAATGCTGAGTGTAAACATTCATAGAGCATTGAACAGTATACAACTAATGTGCATATGTTTGGACAAACATTCCACTGTTGCTTGTCTAGAATGAAACCTCTTTGCTGACATGCTGAGAGTTGTGCACACTCTCGATAGTATGTTATGGTAGAGATGGAAGGCATCTAGATAGCCACTGTATGCATACAGGATATGGGAAAGTGTTGTGCCAAAGTATTGGTCAAAATAGTTGCATCACTATGTAAATGATATCTGTATGCATAATGGGTTATCTCTTGATGATTATGAAGTATTACTAATCATGTACTTAATTTTGATTTGTAGGAAAGGTCATGGACACCGTACACGTGGTGGATGTTCAAAACAAGAAGATTTACAAATCAAACAAAATATAGAAGGCTCGTGGCTAGAAGATTCTCTTAGAAAGGGGAAGAGAATCACGACAAGATGTTTTCTCCAAGTATGGTGTAATTAAAGAAGAAGTATGAATCAGGTTCTGTATAGCTACCTAGGATCGATAATAAATTGATAAGCTTAATGATCACCATGGGTGATGTGGATCTCAACCTTTGCTACAAGGTTGAATATGATACACATATGACATGGATGCAAGAAGGAACTCACCACAGAGTTCGAATGATATTGAGGCTCATCTATCGAGAGATGGCACAGATAGATATGCAGAAGATCATTCAATGCAGAAATGAAAAATGAAAGATCTCAATTTGATGCTTTACTTCCTAGGTCTGGAAGTATGGCAAGGCTCAGAAGGAATATTTCTCAACCAGGGAAAGTATGATGAGAAATATGACTTGAGGTGTTGGAATGGCCACTCTTATGGATTCCAACTTGAAGCGGTTAGGGGATAACTCATCAGAGTTAGTGGATATAACTCTGTTCAGTCAAATTATTGGGTCTTTGATATATCTAACATATACTAGGTTAGATATATGCTTTGTTATGAACACCTTGAGTTAGTATCTAGTGGAAACTAGATATGTTTACCTGATAGTTGCAAAGCATGTGATGAGGCACTTAAAGGACATGATAGAATTTGATCTATGCTATCTTGAAGATCATGACTTCAGATGGCTATTCAGATTCTGTTTGGGCAGGAAGTGTATCAGACAAGAAGAACACATCGAGAGGATGTTATTGTCTGGTATTAGCCATGATCTCGTGGTTTAGCTGGAAGCAGTCTAGTGTGGCTCTCAGCACAAGCGGAATATATGGCTGCTTGCTCTGCTAGTTGTGAAGAAGCTTGGCTTTAGGATTGTTTGACTTAGAGATAGAACCAACTGAGATCCTATGTGATATTTAGAGTTGTATCAAGATGACATAGAATCTAGTGTTCCATGATAAGTCAAAGAACATAAGGAACTAACAAGATATGACTCAGAAAGGAACTCTAAAAGTTTGAATTTGTAACAGGTTACCGTTGTACTAACCAAGCCTCTACGTCAAGTGAAGAAGTTACCAACCAAACCTCTGTCTCGAGTGAAGTTTGAATACCTCCGAGACAAGCTTGGTGTAGTTCAAAAGGACCCTCCTCGAAAGGGGGAGTAGTATAGTCACTACTGATGAGATTGTCTCATCAAACAACAAGGTCGTTGATGAGGTAACCTGTTCTCTACACTCAGTTACTTAGAAATATTTAGATTTAGGACTCTCTTACTTAGAATACTTAGTTTTACTTATACATGCTTTTGATGTTAGATGTATTAGTAAGAATACATGCTAGATGTGATGTATACATGTTTTGATGTATTAGTAAGAATACATGCTAGTTGTGATGTATACATGTTTTGATGTATTAGTAAGAATACATGCTAGATGTGATGTATACATGTTTTGATGTATTAGTAAGAATACATGCTAGTTGTGATGTATACATGTTTTGATGTATTAGTAAGAATACATGCTATATGTGATGTATACATGTTTTGATGTTAGATGTATTAGTAAGAATACATGCTAGATGTGATGTATACATGTTTTGATGTATTAGTAAGAATACATGCTAGTTGTGATGTACACATGTTTTGATGTGATGTGTACATGTTTTGATTAGTGATGTATACATGTTTTGATGTACACATGTTTTGATGTGATGTGTACATGTTTTGATTAGTGATGTATACATGTTTTTGATGTACACATGTTTTGATGTGATGTGTACATGTTTTGATGTGATGTATACATGTTTTGATGTATACATGTTTTGATGCACATATGTTTTGACGTGATGTATACATGTTTTGATTAGTGATGTATACATGTTTTGATGTACATATGTTTCGATGTGATATGTACATGTTTTGATGAGATGTATACATGGTTTGATGTGATACATGATTGTACCTGTATGGATAAGAATACAGTTGAGGGGATTGGATCATCCCTGGACTTTCAGTCCTAAAGAGAACCGTAGACGTAAGGTCTCCGAGAATGAAGTCCTTAGTGGACAGTTGAGGGGATTGGATCATCCCTGGACTTTCAGTCCTAAAGAGAACCGTAGACGTAAGGTCTCCGAGAATGAAGTCCTTAGTGGACAGTTGAGGGGATTGGATCATCCCTGGACTTTCAGTCCTAAAGAGAACCGTAGACGTAAGGTCTCCGAGAATGAAGTCCTTAGTGGACAGTTGAGGGGATTGGATCATCCCTGGACTTTCAGTCCTAAAGAGAAACGTAGACGTAAGGTCTCTGAGAATGAAGTCCTTAGTGGACAGTTGAGGGGATTGGATCATCCCTGGACTTTCAGTCCTAAAGAGAACCGTAGACGTAAGGTCTCCGAAAATGAAGTTCTCAGTGGACAGTTGAGGGGATTGGATCATCCCTGGATTTTCAGTCCTAAAGAGAGCCGTAGACGTAAGGTCTTCGAGAATGAATTGAGTGGATTAAATCATCCTTGGACAGTAAATCCAGTAATTCCGAAAGGAAGGATAGTCCCAAATGAATTGTGGTTGGATTAAATCATCCTTGGACAGTAAATCCAGTAATTCCGAAAGGAAGGATAGTCCTAAATGAATTGTGGTGGGATTAAATCATCCTTGGACAGTAAATCCAGTAATTCCGAAAGGAAGGATCGTCCTAAATGAATTGTGGGATTAAATCATCCTTGGACAGTAAATCCAGTAATTCCGAAAGGAAGGATCGTCCTAAATGAATTGTGGGATTAAATCATCCTTGGACAGTAAATCCAGTAATTCCGAAAGGAAGGATCGTCCTAAATGAATTGTGGGATTAAATCATCCCTGGACAGTAAATCCAGTAATTCCGAAAGGAAGGATCGTCCTAAATGAATTGTGGGATTAAATCATCCTTGGACAGTAAATCCAGTAATTCCGAAAGGAAGGATCGTCCTAAATGAATTGTGGGATTAAATCATCCTTGGACAGTAAATCCAGTAATTCCGAAAGGAAGGATCGTCCTAAATGAATTGTGGGATTAAATCATCCTTGGACAGTAAATCCAGTAATTCCGAAAGGAAGGATCGTCCTAAATGAATTGTGGGATTAAATCATCCCTGGACAGTAAATCCAGTAATTCCGAAAGGAAGGATCGTCCTAAATGAATTGTGGGATTAAATCATCCTTGGACAGTAAATCCAGTAATTCCGAAAGGAAGGATCGTCCTAAATGAATTGTTGGATTAAATCATCCTTGGACAGTAAATCCAGTAATTCTGAAAGGAAGGATAGTCCTAAATGAATTGTTGGACTAATCATCCTTAGACAGCAAATCCAGGAGGGATAGTCTTAAATATGATTGTGATTGGACTAATCATCCTTAGACAGCAAATCCAGGAGGGATAGTCTTAAATATGATTGTGGTTGGACTAATCATCCTTAGACAGCAAATCCAGGAGGGATAGTCTTAAATATGATTGTGTGATGACGATGCTGCTGATCGTATGCTGCTGATCGTGCGATGACGATGCTGCTGATCGTGTGATGACGATGCTGCTGATCGTGTGATGACGATGCTACTGATCGTGTGATGACGATGCTGATGATCGTGTGATGATGATGCTGATGATCGTGTGATGACGATGCTGATGATCGTGTGATGACGATGCTGATGATCGTGAGATGACGATGCTGATGATCGTGTGATGACGATGCCGATGATCGTGAGATGACGATGTTGATGATCGTGTGATGACGATGCTGATGATCGTGTGATGACGATGCTAATGATCGTGAGACGACGATACTGATGATCGTGAGGATCCAGATGTTGATGTTGTTGTAGTTGTTCGAGTGCTGCAGAAGATAAAGACTCAGTACTGAAGATGTTGATGTTCCAGTATTGAAGATGTTCCAGTAACTGCTTGAGTTACTGATGATGTTGAGGAAGCTTCCAATGATTTATAGATGTATCATGTATGATGTTGATGACCCCTTGCTCATACTGTTATAATATCCTTCTCGTTAAGGGGGAGTGTTGAAATATTGTAACTTCAAAGAATATTATATTTGTATATTATTTATTCCGGAGATGTTCCATACCTCCGATGTGATTATACTATAAATCCGGAGATGTTTATTCCTCCGAGTTGTATGTGGTAACTAGGGTTATTAGACCCACCATGTGGGGGTCGGCCCAGTTAGTTGTAGTGGGGTATTTAACCTATTGGTTAAATACGAGCCTACGTGTACTTGTGTAAAATACATATCAGAGTACTGTATAAATAGAGGAGGTGTGTTCCTCATTACACACACTCACTCACTTGAGAAAGGCGCATTTGTGGAGGAGAGGTCTGCTATGGAGGAGAAGGAGCTTATGCTCAGGGTTTGCATCTTTGTATATTGCTGGTCATCTATATTGAGGAAGCTTTGCTGGGTTTTCTACCCCATGAGGGTTTCCCAGGATAAATCTCTGTCTCTTGTGTTTATGCTATGCTTGTTGTTTCTTCAGTGATCCTGTATATGCTATTATTGTGAAATGGAATGTAATTCTGCTATTTTCTATATTAGCATATTGAATTTTAACACATTCTACTTCATAACGACTTTCTATAGTTTGCGCATGCGTCCGCAAATAAGAAAAGCTTACTTCCCCGTTTTTTAAAATCACAGCTTCTAGAAGGTTTACATGATTTCGTAGAAAACATGAGTTTTTAGAAAATGTGTTTTATTTCATAAATAGAATCTACAAAGTATGCACATTCTACGTCATAACGATTATCTATAGTTTGCGCATTCGTCCGGAAATAAGAAAAGCTTACTTCCCCCGTTTTTTAAAATCACAGCTTCTAGAAGGCTTTCATGATTTCGTAAAAAACACGAGTTTTTAGAAAATGTGTTTGATTTCATCAGTTGAATCTACAAAGTATGCACATTCTACGTCATAACGAGTTTCTATAGTTTGCGCATGCGTCCGGAAATAAGAAAAGCTTACTTCCACCGTTTTTTAAAATCACAGGTTCTAGAAGGTTTACATGATTTCGTCGAAAACACGAGTTTTTAGAAAATGGGTTTTATTTCATAAATGGAATCTACAGAGTATGCACATTCTACGTCATAACGACTTTCTATAGTTTGCGCATACGTCCAGAAGTTTAAAATCACTACTTCTAGAAGGTTTACATGATTTCTTAAAAAACACGAGTTTTTAGAAAATGTGTTTTATTTCATAAATGGAATCAATAAAGTATGCAGATTCTATGTCATAACGACTCTCTATAGTTTGCGCATGCGTCCGGAAATAAGAAAAGCTTACCTCCCCAGTTTTTTAAAATCACAGATTCTAGATGGTTTACATAATTTCTTAAAAAACACGAGTTTTTAGAAAATGTGTTTTATTTCTTAAATAGAATCAACAAAGTATGCACATTCTACGTCATAACGACTTTCTATAGTTTGCGCATGCGTCCGGAAATAAGAAAAGCTTACTTCCCCCGTTTTTTAAAATCACAACTTCTAGAAGGTTTACATGATTTCGTAAAAAACACGAGTTTTTAGAAAATGTGTTTTATTTCATAAATGGAATCTACAAAGTATGCATATTCTATGTGATAATGACTTTCTATAGTTTGCACATGCGTCCGGAAATAAGAAAAGCTTACTTCCACCGTTTTTTAAAATCACAGCTTCTAGAAGCTTTACATGATTTCGTAAAAAACACGAGTTTTTAGAAAATGTGTTTTATTTCATAAATGGAATCTACAAAGTATCCACATTCTACGTCATAATGACTTTCTATAGTTTGCGCATGCGTCCGGAAATAAGAAAAGCTTACTTCAACCGTTTTTTAAAATCACAGCTTCTAGAAGGTTTACATGATTTCGTAAAAAACACCAGTTCTTAGAAAATGTGTTTTATTTCATAAATGGAATCTACAAAGTATGCACATTCTACGTCATAATGACTTTCTATAGTTTACGCATGCGTCCGGAAATAAGAAAAGCTTACTTCCATCGTTTTTTAAAATCACAGCTTCTAGAAGGTTTACATCATTTCGTAAAAAACACGAGTTTTTAGAAAATTTGTTTTATTTCATAAATGGAATCTACAAAGTATGCACATTCTACGACATAACGACTTTCTATAGTTTGCGCATGCGTTTGGAAATAAGAAAAGCTTACTTCCCCCGTTTTTTAAAATCACAGCTTCTAGAAGGTTTACATGATTTCTTAAAAAACACGAGTTTTTAGAAAATGTGTTTTATTTCATAAATGGAATCAACAAAGTATGCACATTCTACGTCATAACGACTTTCTATAGGTTGCGCAAGCATCCGGAAATAAGAAAAGCTTACTTCCACCATTTTTTAAAATCACAGCTTCTAGACGGTTTACATGATTTCGTAAAAAACACGAGTTTTTAGAAAATGTGTTTTATTTCATAAATTGAATCTACAAAGTATGCACATTCTACGTCATAACGACTTTCTATAGTTTGCGCATGCGTCCGTAAATAAGAAAAGCTTACTTCCCCCGTTTTTTAAAATCATAGCTTTTAGAAGGTTTACATGATTTCGTAAAAAACACGAGTTTTTAGAAAATGTGTTTTATTTCATAAATGGAATCTACAAAGTATGCACATTCTACGTCATAATGACTTTCTATAGTTTGCGCATGCGTCTGGAAATAAGAAAAGCTTACTTCCCCCGTTTTTTAAAATCACAGCTTCTAGAAGGTTTACATGATTTCTTAAATAACACGATTTTTTAGAAAATGTGTTTTATTTCATAAATGGAATCAACAAAGTATGCACATTCTACGTCATAACGACTTTATATAGTTTGCGCATGCGTCTGGAAATAAGAAAAGCTTACCTCCCCCGTTTTTTAAAATCACAGATTCTAGAAGGTTTACATGATTTCGTAAAAAACATGAGTTTTTAGAAAATGTGTTTTATTTCATAAATAGAATCGACAAAGTATGCACATTCTACGTCATAACGAATTTCTATAGTTTGCGCATGCGTCCGGAAATAAGAAAAGCTTACTTCCCCCGTTTTTTAAAATCACAGCTTCTAGAAGGTTTACATGGTTTCGTAAAAAACACGAGTTTTTAGAAAATGTGTTTTATTTCATAAATGGAATCTACAAAGTATGCACATTCTACGTCATAACGACTTTCTATAGTTTGCGCATGCGTTGGGAAATTAGAAAAGCTTACTTCCCCCGTTTTTTAAAATCACAGCTTCTGGAAGGTTTACATGATTTCGTAAAAAACACGAGTTTTTAGAAAATGTGTTTTATTTCATAAATGGAATCTACAAAGTATTCACATTCTACGTCATAACGACTTTCTATAGTTTGCGCATGCGTCCGGAAATAAGAAAATCTTACTTCCATCGTTTTTTAAAATCACAGCTTCTAGAAGGTTTACATGATTTCCTAAAAAACATGAGTTTTTAGAAAATGTGTTTTATTTCATAAATGGAATCTACAAAGTATGCACATTCTACGTCATAACAACTTTCTATAGTTTCCGCATTCGTCCGGAAATAAGAAAAGCTTACTTCCACCATTTTTTAAAATCACAGCTTCAAGAAGGTTTACATGATTTCGTAAAAAACACGAGTTTTTAGAAAATGTGTTTTATTACATAAATGGAATCTACAAAGTATGCACATTCTACGTCATAACGACTTTCTATAGTTTGCGCATGCGTCCGGAAATAAGAAAAGCTTACTTCCCCCGTTTTCTAAAATCACAGCTTCTAGAAGGTTTATATGATTTCTTAAAAAACACGAGTTTTTAGAAAATGTGTTTTATTTCATAAATGGAATCAACAAAGTATGCACATTCTACGTCATAACGACTTTCTATAGTTTAGGCATGCGTTTGGAAATAAGAAAAGCTTACTTCCCCCGTTTTTTAAAATCACAGCTTCTAGAAGGTTTACATGATTTCGTAGAAAACACGAGTTTTTAGAAAATGTGTTTTATTTCATAAATGGAATCTACAAAGTATGCACATTCTACGTCATAATGACTTTCTATAGTTTGCGCATTCATCCGGAAATAAGAAAAGCATACTTCACCCGTTTTTTAAAATCACAGCTTCTAGAAGGTTTACATGATTTCTTAAAAAACACGAGTTTTTAGAAAATGTGTTTTATTTCATAAATGGAATCAACAAAGTATGCAGATTCTACGTCATAACGACTTTCTATAGTTTGCGCATGCGTCCGGAAATAAGAAAAGCTTACTTCCCCAGTTTTTTAAAATCACAGCTTCTAGAAGGTTTACATGATTTCTTAAAAAACACGAGTTTTTAGAAAATGTGTTTTATTTCATAAATGGAATCAACAAAGTATGCACATTCTACATTATAACGACTTTCTATAGTTTGCGCATGCGTCCGGAAATAAGAAAAGCTTACTTCCACCATTTTTTAAAATCACAGCTTCTAGAAGGTTTACATGATTTCGTAAAAAACACGAGTTTTTAGAAAATGTGTTTTATTTCATAAATGGAATCTACAAAGTATGCACATTCTACGTCATAACGACTATCTATAGTTTGCGCATGCGTCCGGAAATAAGAAAACCTTACTTCCCCCGTTTTTTAAAATCAGAGCTTCTAGAAGGTTTACATGATTTCTTAAAAAACACGAGTTTTTAGAAAATCTGTTTTACTTCATAAATAGAATCTACAATGTATGCACATTCTACATCATAACGACTTTCTATAGGTTGCGCAAGCATCCGGAAATAACGACTTTCTATAGTTTGCGCATGCGTCCGGAAATAAGAAAAGCTTACTTCCACCGTTTTTTAAAATCACAGCTTCTAGAAGGTTTACATGATTTCTTAAAAAACACGAGTTTCTAGAAAATGTGTTTTATTTCATAAATGGAATCAACAAAGTATGCACATTCTACGTCATAAGGACTTTCTATAGTTTGCGCATTCATCCGGAAATAAGAAAAGCTTACTTCCACCGTTTTTTAAAATCACAGCTTCTAGAAGGTTTACATGATTTCGTAAAACACACGAGTTTTTACAAAATGTGCTTTATTTCATCAATGGAATCTACAAAGTATGCACATTCTACATCATAAAGACTTTCTATAGTTTGCGCATGCATCCGGAAATAAGAAAAGCTTACTTCCCCTGTTTTTTTAAATCATAGCTTCTAGAAGGTTTACATGATTTCTTAAAAAACATGAGTTTTTAGAAAATGTGTTTTATTTGATAAATGGAATCAACAAAGTACGCACATTCTACGTCATAACGAATTTCTATAGTTTGCGCATGCCTTTGGAAATAAGAAAAGCTTACTTCCCCCGTTTTTTAAAATCACATCTTCTAGAAGGTTTACATGATTTCTTAAAAAACACGAGTTTTTAGAAAATGTGTTTTATTTCATAAATGGCATCAACAAAGTATGAAAATTCTACGTCATAACGACTTTCTATATTTTGCGCATGCGTTTGGAAATAAGAAAAGCTTACTTCCCTCGTTTTTTAAAACCACAGCTTCTAGAAGGTTTACATGATTTCTTAAAAAACACGAGTTTTTAGAAAATGTGTTTTATTTCATAATGGAATCAACAAAGTATGGACATTCTACGTCATAACGACTTTCTATAGTTTGCGCTTGCGTCCGGAAAAAAGAAAAGCTTACTTCCACCGTTTTTTAAAATCACAGCTTCTAGAAGGTTTACATGATTTCGTAAAAAACACGAGTTTTTAGAAAATTTGTTTTATTTCATAAATGGAATCTACAAAGTATGCACATTCTACGTCATAACGACTATCTATAGTTTGCGCATGCGTCCGGAAATAAGAAAAGCTTACTTCCCCCGTTTTTTAAAATCAGAGCTTCTAGAAGGTTTACATGATTTCTTAAAAAACACGAGTTTTTAGAAAATCTGTTTTACTTCATAAATAGAATCTACAATGTGTGCACATTCTACATCATAACGACTTTCTATAGTTTGCGCATGCGTCTGGAAATAAAAAAAGCTTACTTCCGTTGTTTTTAAAATCACAGCTTCTAGAAGGTTTACATGATTTCTTAAAAAACACGAGTTTTTAGAAAATGTGTTTTATTTCATAAATGGAATCAACAAAGTATGCACATTCTATGTCATAACGACTTTCTATAGTTTGCACATTCGTCCGGAAATAAGAAAAGCTTACCTCCACCGTTTTTTAAAATCACAGTTTCTAGAAGGTTTACATGATTTGTTAAAAAACACGAGTTTTTAGAAAATGTTTTTTATTTCCTAAACAGAATCAACAAAGTATGCACATTCTACGTCATAATGAATTTCTATAGTTTGTGCATGCGTCCGGAAATAAGAAAAGCTTACTTCCACCGTTTTTTAAAATCACGGCTTCTAGAAGGTTTACACGATTTCTTAAAAAACACGAGTTTTTAGAAAATGTGTTTTATTTCATAAATGGAATCTACAAAGTATGCACATTCTACTTCATAACGACTTTCTATAGTTTGCGCATGCGTCCGCAAATAAGAAAAGCTTACTTCCCCCGTTTTTTAAAATCACAGCTTCTAGAAGGTTTACATGATTTCGTAGAAAACACGAGTTTTTAGAAAATGTGTTTTATTTCATAAATAGAATCTACAAAGTATGCACATTCTACGTCATAACGATTATCTATAGTTTGCGCATTCGTCCGGAAACAAGAAAAGCTTACTTCCCCCGTTTTTTAAAATCACAGCTTCTAGAAGGTTTTCATGATTTCGTAAAAAACACGAGTTTTTAGAAAATGTGTTTGATTTCATCTGTTGAATCTACAAAGTATGCACATTCTACGTCATAACGAGTTTCTATAGTTTGCGCATGCGTCCGGAAATAAGAAAAGCTTACTTCCACCGTTTTTTAAAATCACAGGTTCTAGAAGGTTTACATGATTTCGTAGAAAACATGAGTTTTTAGAAAATGGGTTTTATTTCATAAATGGAATCAACAAAGTATGCAGATTCTACGTCATAACGACTTTCTATAGTTTGCGCATACGTCCGGAAATAAGAAAAGCTTACTTCCCCCATTTTTTAAAATCACTACTTCTAGAAGGTTTACATGATTTCTTAAAAAACACGAGTTTTTAGAAAATGTGTTTTATTTCATAAATGGAATCAATAAAGTATGCAGATTCTATGTCATAACGACTTTCTATAGTTTGCGCATGCGTCTGGAAATAAGAAAAGCTTACCTCCCCAGTTTTTTAAAATCACAGATTCTAGATGGTTTACATAATTTCTTAAAAAACACGAGTTTTTAGAAAATGTGTTTTATTTCTTAAATAGAATCAACAAAGTATGCACATTCTACGTCATAACGACTTTCTATAGTTTGCGCATGCGTCCGGAAATAAGAAAAGCTTACTTCCCCCGTTTTTTAAAATCACAGCTTCTAGAAGGTTTACATGATTTCGTAAAAAACACGAGTTTTTAGAAAATGTGTTTTATTTCATAAATGGAATCTACAAAGTATGCATATTCTATGTGATAATGACTTTCTATAGTTTGCACATGCGTCCGGAAATAAGAAAAGCTTACTTCCCCCGTTTTTTAAAATCACAGCTTCTAGAAGGTTTACATGATTTCTTAAAAAACACGAGTTTTTAGAAAATGTGTTTTATTTCATAAATGGAATCAACAACGTATGCAGATTCTACGTCATAACGACTTTCTATAGTTTGCGCATGCGTCCGGAAATAAGAAAAGCTTACCTCCCCCGTTTTTTAAAATCACAGATTCTAGAAGGTTTACATGATTTCGTAAAAAACACGAGTTTTTAGAAAATGTGTTTTATTTCATAAATAGAATCAACAAAGTATGCACATTCTACGTCATAACGACTTTCTATAGTTTGCGCATGCGTCTGGAAATAAGAAAAGCTTACTTCCCCCGTTTTTTAAAATCACAGCTTCTAGAAGGTTTACATGATTTCTTAAAAAACACGAGTTTTTAGAAAATGTGTTTTATTTCATAAATGGAATCAACAAAGTATGCACATTCTACGTCATAACGACTTTCTATAGGTTGCGCAAGCATCCGGAAATAACAAAAGCTTACTTCCACCATTTTTTAAAATCACAGCTTCTAGACGGTTTACATGATTTCGTAAAAAACACGAGTTTTTAGAAAATGTGTTTTATTTCATCAATTGAATCTACAAAGTATGCACATTCTACGTCATAACGACTTTCTATAGTTTGCGCATGCATCCGTAAATAAGAAAAGATTACTTCCCCCGTTTTTTAAAATCATAGCTTTTAGAAGGTTTACATGATTTCGTAAAAAACACGAGTTTTTAGAAAATGTGTTTTATTTCATAAATGGAATCTACAAAGTATGCACATTCTACGTCATAATGACTTTCTATAGTTTGCGCATGCGTCTGGAAATAAGAAAAGCTTACTTCCCCCGTTTTTTAAAATCACAGCTTCTAGAAGGTTTACATGATTTCTTAAATAACACGATTTTTTAGAAAATGTGTTTTATTTCATAAATGGAATCAACAAAGTATGCACATTCTACGTCATAACGACTTTATATAGTTTGCGCATGCGTCTGGAAATAAGAAAAGCTTACCTCCCTCGTTTTTTAAAATCACAGATTCTAGAAGGTTTACATGATTTCGTAAAAAACATGAGTTTTTAGAAAATGTGTTTTATTTCATAAATAGAATCGACAAAGTATGCACATTCTACGTCATAACGAATTTCTATAGTTTGCGCATGCGTCCGGAAATAAGAAAAGCTTACTTCCACCGTTTTTTAAAATCACAGCTTCTAGAAGGTTTACATGATTTCTTAAAAAACACGAGTTTTTTGAAAATGTGTTTTATTTCATAAATGGAATCTACAAAGTATGCACATTCTACGTCATAATGACTTTCTATAGTTTGTGCATGCGTCCGGAAATAAGAAAAGATTACTTCCCCCGTTTATTAAAATCACAGCTTCTAGAAGGTTTACATGATTTCGTAAAAAACACGAGTTTTTAGAAAATGTGTTTTATTTCATAAATGGAATCTACAAAGTATGCACATTCTACGTCATAACGACTTTCTATAGTTTGCGCATGCGTTGGGAAATAAGAAAAGCTTACTTCCCCCGTTTTTTAAAATCACAGCTTCTGGAAGGTTTACATGATTTCGTAAAAAACACAAGTTTTTAGAAAATGTGTTTTATTTCATAAATGGAATCTACAAAGTATTCACATTCTACGTCATAACGACTTTCTATAGTTTGCGCATGCGTCCGGAAATAAGAAAATCTTACTTCCATCGTTTTTTAAAATCACAGCTTCTAGAAGGTTTACATGATTTCCTAAAAAACACGAGTTTTTAGAAAATGTGTTTTATTTCATAAATGGAATCTACAAAGTATGCACATTCTACGTCATAATGACTTTCTATAGTTTCCGCATTCGTCCGGAAATAAGAAAAGCCTACTTCCACCATTTTTTAAAATCACAGCTTCTAGAAGGTTTACATGATTTCGTAAAAAACACGAGTTTTTAGAAAATGTGTTTTATTACATAAATGGAATCTACAAAGTATGCATATTCTACGTCATAACGACTTTCTATAGTTTGCGCATGCGTCCGGAAATAAGAAAAGCTTACTTCCCCCGTTTTCTAAAATCACAGCTTCTAGAAGGTTTATATGATTTCTTAAAAAACACGAGTTTTTAGAAAATGTGTTTTATTTCATAAATGGAATCAACAAAGTATGCACATTCTACGTCATAACGACTTTCTATAGTTTAGGCATGCGTTTGGAAATAAGAAAAGCTTACTTCCCCCGTTTTTTAAAATCACAGCTTCTAGAAGGTTTACATGATTTCGTAGAAAACACGAGTTTTTAGAAAATGTGTTTTATTTCATAAATGGAATCTACAAAGTATGCACATTCTACGTCATAATGACTTTCTATAGTTTGCGCATTCGTCCGGAAATAAGAAAAGCATACTTCACCCGTTTTTTAAAATCACAGCTTCTAGAAGGTTTACATGATTTCTTAAAAAACACGAGTTTTTAGAAAATGTGTTTTATTTCATAAATGGAATCAACAAAGTATGCAGATTCTACGTCATAACGACTTTCTATAGTTTGCGCATGCGTCCGGAAATAAGAAAAGCTTACTTCCCCCGTTTTTTAAAATCACAGCTTCTAGAAGGTTTACATGATTTCTTAAAAAACACGATTTTTTAGAAAATGTGTTTTATTTCATAAATGGAATCAACAAAGTATGCACATTCTACGTCATAACGACTTTCTATAGTTTGCGCATGCGTCCGGAAATAAGAAAAGCTTACTTCCACCATTTTTTAAAATCACAGCTTCAAGAAGGTTTACATGATTTCGTAAAAAACACGAGTTTTTAGAAAATGTGTTTTATTTCATAAATGGAATCTACAAAGTATGCACATTCTACTTCATAACGACTTTCTATAGTTTGCGCATGCGTCCGGAAATAAGAAAAGCTTACTTCCCCCGTTTTTTAAAATCAGAGCTTCTAGAAGGTTTACATGATTTCTTAAAAAACACGAGTTTTTAGAAAATCTTTTTTACTTCATAAATAGAATCTACAATGTATGCACATTCTACATCATAACGACTTTCTATAGTTTGCGCATGCGTCTGGAAATAAGAAAAGCTTACTTCCGCTGTTTTTAAAATCACAGCTTCTAGAAGGTTTACATGATTTCTTAAAAAACACGAGTTTTTAGAAAATGTGTTTTATTTCAAAAATGGAATCAACAAAGTATGCACATTCTATGTCATAACGACTTTCTATAGTTTGCACATTCGTCCAGAAATAAGAAAAGCTTACCTCCACCGTTTTTTAAAATCACCGTTTCTAGAAGGTTTACATGATTTGTTAAAAAACACGAGTTTTTAGAAAATGTTTTTTATTTCCTAAATAGAATCAACAAAGTATGCACATTCTACGTCATAATGAATTTCTATAGTTTGCGCATGCGTCCGGAAATAAGAAAAGCTTACTTCCACCGTTTTTTAAAATCACGGCTTCTAGAAGGTTTACACGATTTCTTAAAAAACACGAGTTTTTAGAAAATGTGTTTTATTTCATAAATGGAATCTACAAAGTATGCACATTCTACTTCATAACGACTTTCTATAGTTTGCGCATGCGTCCGCAAATAAGAAAAGCTTACTTCCCCCGTTTTTTAAAATCACAGCTTCTAGAAGGTTTACATGATTTCGTAGAAAACACGAGTTTTTAGAAAATGTGTTTTATTTCATAAATAGAATCTACAAAGTATGCACATTCTACGTCATAATGATTATCTATAGTTTGCGCATTCGTCCGGAAATAAGAAAAGCTTACTTCCCCCGTTTTTTAAAATCACAGCTTCTAGAAGGTTTTCATGATTTCGTAAAAAACACGAGTTTTTAGAAAATGTGTTTGATTTCATCTGTTGAATCTACAAAGTATGCACATTCTACGTCATAACGAGTTTCTATAGTTTGCGCATGCGTCCGGAAATAAGAAAAGCTTACTTCCACCGTTTTTTAAAATCACAGGTTCTAGAAGGCTTACATGATTTCGTAGAAAACACGAGTTTTTAGAAAATGGGTTTTATTTCATAAATGGAATCTACAGAGTATGCACATTCTACGTCATAACGACTTTCTATAGTTTGCGCATACGTCCGGAAATAAGAAAAGCTTACTTCCCCCATTTTTTAAAATCACTACTTCTAGAAGGTTTACATGATTTCTTAAAAAACACGAGTTAAATGTGTTTTATTTCATAAATGGAATTAATAAAGTATGCAGATTCTATGTCATAACGACTTTCTATAGTTTGCGCATGCGTCTGGAAATAAGAAAAGCTTACCTCCCCAGTTTTTTAAAATCACAGATTCTAGATGGTTTACATAATTTCTTAAAAAACACGAGTTTTTAGAAAATGTGTTTTATTTCTTAAATAGAATCAACAAAGTATGCACATTCTACGTCATAACGACTTTCTATAGTTTGCGCATGCGTCCGGAAATAAGAAAAGCTTACTTCCCCCGTTTTTTAAAATCACAGCTTCTAGAAGGTTTACATGATTTCGTAAAAAACACGAGTTTTTAGAAAATGTGTTTTATTTCATAAATGGAATCTACAAAGTATGCATACTCTATGTGATAATGACTTTCTATAGTTTGCACATGCGTCCGGAAATAAGAAAAGCTTACTTCCCCCGTTTTTTAAAATCACAGCTTCTAGAAGGTTTACATGATTTCTTAAAAAACACGAGTTTTTAGAAAATGTGTTTTATTTCATAAATGGAATCAACAACGTATGCAGATTCTACGTCATAACGACCTTCTATAGTTTGCGCATGCGTCCGGAAAAAAGAAAAGCTTACCTCCCCCGTTTTTTAAAATCACAGATTCTAGAAGGTTTACATGATTTCGTAAAAAACACGAGTTTTTAGAAAATGTGTTTTATTTCATAAATAGAATCAACAAAGTATGCACATTCTACGTCATAACGACTTTCTATAGTTTGCGCATGCGTCCGGAAATAAGAAAAGCTTACTTCCACCGTTTTTTAAAATCACAGCTTCTAGAAGCTTTACATGATTTCGTAAAAAACACGAGTTTTTAGAAAATGTGTTTTATTTCATAAATGGAATCTACAAAGTATGCACATTCTACGTCATAATGACTTTCTATAGTTTGCGCATGCGTCCGGAAATAAGAAAAGCTTACTTTATCCGTTTTTTAAAATCACAGCTTCTAGAAGGTTTACATGATTTCGTAAAAAACACGAGTTCTTAGAAAATGTGTTTTATTTCATAAATGGAATCTACAAAGTATGCACATTCTACGTCATAATGACTTTCTATAGTTTACGCATGCGTCCGGAAATAAGAAAAGCTTACTTCCATCGTTTTTTAAAATCACAGCTTCTAGAAGGTTTACATCATTTCGTAAAAAACACGAGTTTTTAGAAAATGTGTTTTATTTCATAAATGGAATCTACAAAGTATGCACATTCTACGTCATAACGACTTTCTATAGTTTGCGCATGCGTTTGGAAATAAGAAAAGCTTACTTCCCCCGTTTTTTAAAATCACAGCTTCTAGAAGGTTTACATGATTTCTTAAAAAACACGAGTTTTTAGAAAATGTGTTTTATTTCATAAATGGAATCAACAAAGTATGCACATTCTACGTCATAACGACTTTCTATAGGTTGCGCAAGCATCCGGAAATAAGAAAAGCTTACTTCCACCATTTTTTAAAATCACAGCTTCTAGACGGTTTACATGATTTCGTAAAAAACACGAGTTTTTAGAAAATGTGTTTTATTTCATAAATTGAATCTACAAAGTATGCACATTCTACGTCATAACGACTTTCTATAGTTTGCGCATGCGTCCGTAAATAAGAAAAGCTTACTTCACCTGTTTTTTAAAATCATAGCTTTTAGAAGGTTTACATGATTTCGTAAAAAACACGAGTTTTTAGAAAATGTGTTTTATTTCATAAATGGAATCTACAAAGTATGCACATTCTACTTCATAACGACTTTCTATAGTTTGCGCATGCGTCCGCAAATAAGAAAAGCTTACTTCCCCCGTTTTTTAAAATCACAGCTTCTAGAAGGTTTACATGATTTCGTAGAAAACACGAGTTTTTAGAAAATGTGTTTTATTTCATAAATAGAATCTACAAAGTATGCACATTCTACGTCATAATGATTATCTATAGTTTGCGCATTCGTCCGGAAATAAGAAAACCTTACTTCCCCCGTTTTTTAAAATCACAGCTTCTAGAAGGTTTTCATGATTTCGTAAAAAACACGAGTTTTTAGAAAATGTGTTTGATTTCATCTGTTGAATCTACAAAGTATGCACATTCTACGTCATAACGAGTTTCTATAGTTTGCGCATGCGTCCGGAAATAAGAAAAGCTTACTTCCACCGTTTTTTAAAATCACAGGTTCTAGAAGGCTTACATGATTTCGTAGAAAACACGAGTTTTTAGAAAATGGGTTTTATTTCATAAATGGAATCTACAGAGTATGCACATTCTACGTCATAACGACTTTCTATAGTTTGCGCATACGTCCGGAAATAAGAAAAGCTTACTTCCCCCATTTTTTAAAATCACTACTTCTAGAAGGTTTACATGATTTCTTAAAAAACACGAGTTAAATGTGTTTTATTTCATAAATGGAATTAATAAAGTATGCAGATTCTATGTCATAACGACTTTCTATAGTTTGCGCATGCGTCTGGAAATAAGAAAAGCTTACCTCCCCAGTTTTTTAAAATCACAGATTCTAGATGGTTTACATAATTTCTTAAAAAACACGAGTTTTTAGAAAATGTGTTTTATTTCTTAAATAGAATCAACAAAGTATGCACATTCTACGTCATAACGACTTTCTATAGTTTGCGCATGCGTCCGGAAATAAGAAAAGCTTACTTCCCCCGTTTTTTAAAATCACAGCTTCTAGAAGGTTTACATGATTTCGTAAAAAACACGAGTTTTTAGAAAATGTGTTTTATTTCATAAATGGAATCTACAAAGTATGCATATTCTATGTGATAATGACTTTCTATAGTTTGCACATGCGTCCGGAAATAAGAAAAGCTTACTTCCCCCGTTTTTTAAAATCACAGCTTCTAGAAGGTTTACATGATTTCTTAAAAAACACGAGTTTTTAGAAAATGTGTTTTATTTCATAAATGGAATCAACAACGTATGCAGATTCTACGTCATAACGACCTTCTATAGTTTGCGCATGCGTCCGGAAAAAAGAAAAGCTTACCTCCCCCGTTTTTTAAAATCACAGATTCTAGAAGGTTTACATGATTTCGTAAAAAACACGAGTTTTTAGAAAATGTGTTTTATTTCATAAATAGAATCAACAAAGTATGCACATTCTACGTCATAACGACTTTCTATAGTTTGCGCATGCGTCCGGAAATAAGAAAAGCTTACTTCCACCGTTTTTTAAAATCACAGCTTCTAGAAGCTTTACATGATTTCGTAAAAAACACGAGTTTTTAGAAAATGTGTTTTATTTCATAAATGGAATCTACAAAGTATGCACATTCTACGTCATAATGACTTTCTATAGTTTGCGCATGCGTCCGGAAATAAGAAAAGCTTACTTCATCCGTTTTTTAAAATCACAGCTTCTAGAAGGTTTACATGATTTCGTAAAAAACACGAGTTCTTAGAAAATGTGTTTTATTTCATAAATGGAATCTACAAAGTATGCACATTCTACGTCATAATGACTTTCTATAGTTTACGCATGCGTCCGGAAATAAGAAAAGCTTACTTCCATCATTTTTTAAAATCACAGCTTCTAGAAGGTTTACATCATTTCGTAAAAAACACGAGTTTTTAGAAAATGTGTTTTATTTCATAAATGGAATCTACAAAGTATGCACATTCTACGTCATAACGACTTTCTATAGTTTGCGCATGCGTTTGGAAATAAGAAAAGCTTACTTCCCCCGTTTTTTAAAATCACAGCTTCTAGAAGGTTTACATGATTTCTTAAAAAACACGAGTTTTTAGAAAATGTGTTTTATTTCATAAATGGAATCAACAAAGTATGCACATTCTACGTCATAACGACTTTCTATAGGTTGCGCAAGCATCCGGAAATAAGAAAAGCTTACTTCCACCATTTTTTAAAATCACAGCTTCTAGACGGTTTACATGATTTCGTAAAAAACACGAGTTTTTAGAAAATGTGTTTTATTTCATAAATTGAATCTACAAAGTATGCACATTCTACGTCATAACGACTTTCTATAGTTTGCGCATGCGTCCGTAAATAAGAAAAGCTTACTTCCCCTGTTTTTTAA
Organism: Larix kaempferi; assembly: GCA_027924585.1. Classification (NCBI taxonomy): domain Eukaryota; kingdom Viridiplantae; phylum Streptophyta; class Pinopsida; order Pinales; family Pinaceae; genus Larix; species Larix kaempferi. The sequence goes on along the minus strand of BSBM01000557.1, from coordinate 15,393,294 downwards.
AATCATAGCTTTTAGAAGGTTTACATGATTTCGTAAAAAACACGAGTTTTTAGAAAATGTGTTTTATTTCATAAATGGAATCTACAAAGTATGCACATTCTACGTCATAATGACTTTCTATAGTTTGCGCATGCGTCTGGAAATAAGAAAAGCTTACTTCCCCCGTTTTTTAAAATCACAGCTTCTAGAAGGTTTACATGATTTCTTAAATAACACGATTTTTTAGAAAATGTGTTTTATTTCATAAATGGAATCAACAAAGTATGCACATTCTACGTCATAACGACTTTATATAGTTTGCGCATGCGTCTGGAAATAAGAAAAGCTTACCTCCCTCGTTTTTTAAAATCACAGATTCTAGAAGGTTTACATGATTTCGTAAAAAACATGAGTTTTTAGAAAATGTGTTTTATTTCATAAATAGAATCGACAAAGTATGCACATTCTACGTCATAACGAATTTCTATAGTTTGCGCATGCGTCCGGAAATAAGAAAAGCTTACTTCCACCGTTTTTTAAAATCACAGCTTCTAGAAGGTTTACATGATTTCTTAAAAAACACGAGTTTTTTGAAAATGTGTTTTATTTCATAAATGGAATCTACAAAGTATGCACATTCTACGTCATAATGACTTTCTATAGTTTGTGCATGCGTCCGTAAATAAGAAAAGATTACTTCCCCCGTTTTTTAAAATCACAGCTTCTAGAAGGTTTACATGATTTCGTAAAAAACACGAGTTTTTAGAAAATGTGTTTTATTTCATAAATGGAATCTACAAAGTATGCACATTCGACGTCATAACGACTTTCTATAGTTTGCACATGCGTTGGGAAATAAGAAAAGCTTACTTCCCCCGTTTTTTAAAATCACAGCTTCTGGAAGGTTTACATGATTTCGTAAAAAACACGAGTTTTTAGAAAATGTGTTTTATTTCATAAATGGAATCTACAAAGTATTCACATTCTACGTCATAACGACTTTCTATAGTTTGCGCTTGCGTCCGGAAATAAGAAAATCTTACTTCCATCGTTTTTTAAAATCACAGCTTCTAGAAGGTTTACATCATTTCGTAAAAAACACGAGTTTTTAGAAAATGTGTTTTATTTCATAAATGGAATCTACAAAGTATGCACATTCTACGTCATAATGACTTTCTATAGTTTTCGCATGCGTTTGGAAATAAGAAAAGCTTACTTCCCCCGTTTTTTAAAATTACGGCTTCTAGAATGTTTACATGACTTCGTAAAAAACATGAGTTTTTAGAAAATGTGTTTTATTTCATAAATGGAATCAACAAAGTATGCACATTCTACGTCATAACGAGTTTCTATAGTTTGTGCATGCGTCCAGAAATAAGAAAAGCTTACTTCCACCGTTTTTTAAAATCACAGCTTCTAGAAGGTTTAGATCAGGGATGATTTTAAGAACTCCCCCCAAATTTATATGGTAAAAAAATTGGCGAATCTCCCCGATATATAGGAAAATTTGAAAGTGATTTTATCAATAATATAATATGTATATATAATTTTTTGGCAAATCTTTCATTTTATTATATGATATTGTAAAATCTTGGCGAATCTTTCACTAAATTATAAGATATTGTAAAATCTTGGCGAATATTTTACTGAATTATAAAATATTGTAAAACGTTGACGAATATTTCACTAAATTATAAAATATTGTAAAAATTTGGCGAATATTTCACTGAATTATAAAATATTGTAAAAATTTGGCGAATCTTTCATTGATCTATTAAACACATTGAATGACAGTCTGCTTGTTAATTATGAGTTCAAGGCTTCTTCAAATGTTGAGTTCAATTGCTCTATTTCAAGTTTTGGTCTCAATACCAAATGGTGGTGGCCTTAATGAAGCCTTGATATCCAAGCAAAGCCAAGTAGATCTTGGAGACATGTATTCTAAATGTGGGTGTTTGGAGGATGCACATAAAGTGTTTGGCCAAGTGCCAAAGCGAAATACAGCCTCATTGAATGCAATGCTTTCAAGATGTGCTCAACATGGACATGGCAGGGAGGAACATTATCAGAGGGGTTCTTCGGGTGGAGATTGTCATTCATAGCTCTGATGACGTTAGCATTGCATCTTCTTCTTACTTACAATTTTTTCCTCTACTACTTGAGTTTCTAGAATCTATTTGTAGTCCTCCCTGCAATTATTATAGATTTATTCTTTTTCTTCTTTAATAGTCTTGGGAGATTACTTTTTTGAATTGCTTAAATCAACAAAGGAATTGCACCCACAGACTATCCTTCAATAGATTGTGTGGCTACCCTAGACTGTTTTTGATACTTCAAGGCAAGTTTGTACATAGGTTTTAAGCTAGGCATGTTCCTTAAGTATTTTTCTTGGCACATACTTTGAATAACATTATAGTGATTTTGTTGGCATCCTATAGTGTCGACTATTGGGGGCTATCTTATTGTTGTGTCATACTTTTGGACAATGTAACTTTTTTCCATATAAATTCCTCAACACTAGTACCATATCTAAATGTTATACCATTTGTTGATACCATATCTAAATGTGTCTAGTAGTTGATTTTGATTGTAGATGTTGTATTTTTTGTTGATATTGGTGTGTAGATGTTATTATAACCCATGTTAGAGCTTTTATTACAAATTGTTTTTTTCTATTGATTAGAGTTTCCATGACATGTGGGGACTTGGACCTTGACAAACCGATAAACTAATAGAATCAGACATTATGCATCATTTTGGCCTTCACTAGCCAATTATGCCCATGGAGGCTAGGAAAATTTTGAGCCAATTGGACTAGAGGAATGTTGGTCTCGTGCCAATAGGTATCCTATGATCAATGCATAGGAACCTAGTGCATAGACCATTTTTCTCTTCGCTTAGATATGTAGAGCTCATTTATTTTTCTGAATAACGATAAGTATTTACAAAGAAAATATACAATCAGCATAAACAAATCGAAAAAGTGAAGACTATTAATTCATGCAAATAAAAGGTAATAAAAACTTATTTTCTCGAACCCTAAATCAATGGAAATCAACTAAATCTAATATTGATTCAAGCTACAACAAAGGGTTAAATCAAGCATCAAATGAGAACTAGAAGCATTCAAGGGTCTAACACAATAATTAACCAAAATACATGCAAACTCCACAAATCGACAAAATGTTTCAAATAAAAGCAATAAACAAACCATAAAAATTTGCACAAAATATTTGAGATAAACACCAACATGGTTTCATCTACTTGAATGAGCTCATTCTTGCTTAGCGAAAGTGTAGTCAAATTAGTTATTTATCCTTCAATGTCAGGACACTATCTATGTGAAGAGATAGCTCCTAGGCCTAGCTTTGTCAAATTCCAGTGTCATTTCCTATCACATAAAAAAAGAGACAATGTAAAAGATAAATATAAAAACATCAATCTTAAAATAAACTGCATCAAGGAAATGTATGTCATATCATCAATGTTATAACAAAAAAGTACAATGTAGAATCTATTTTTAATTAAAATGCTAGCTCAAATTTACATATAATGATCACCCGCAAGGGTCCATGGAACACCTATACCAAAATAAGACTCAAGAGTCTCTCATGTGTATTGGATCATATACAATCTTAGGTGAAATCCATTTCCCAATTCACATTCTGGGAATGGTCCTCATTTTCGGCACTCTGAACATGACCTTCTTCGAATGAGCCGTCATTATGATCCTCAACAACATTATGTTCCATATCAAATTCATTAGATAAATTTGCCATATTGTTTTCTCCCCTTCTTTCACAATTTGATCGCCAGAGAGCTACTGCTCTTTCATATGGAAAATTGTCAACCTCATACTTTGTTACATATAATCTTAAGCATGTATCCACATTTTTATCAAGCTTATTCCTCAACTTTGACTTCAAAAATGTTAATGCACTAAACATTCTCTCATCCTCCACTGATCCCAAAATCATGGTTTGACATAAATCTACTAATTTGAAATACTCTGACATATGTTGCAGTAGATATTCACTACCACTGAGTGTAGTCCACAATTTTGTAATTGCACCATATTCTAGAGCATTATCCAACTTAGAAAATTGCTCCCACATTGTATCAGCAAAGCATCGGGCTTGATCTTTCAATTTTTTTCCATCTAAAATACCTTGAATATGTTCTCCTTGTATCTCGGTCTCTCGACAAAAATGGCTTTGCAAAATCTTGATTTTAGCTATAAAGTCAACCTTTATAGTTTTTGAACATTGACGATGGTTCCAATATTGAGGGTATACCACAGACATGGCCTCCAACAATTCAACTCGAGGAAATCGTTCTCTTATCTCTGATGATAGTGATTTTGCAATTTCTATCAAGCTGCACCTCACTGAAATCACAACATTGTCAAATTGTTCTCTTGACACAGGGCACTCTTTGGTGGTTCTTCCTATTTTGTCATTATAATAAAAAGGAACCATATACCCACGCACTGCCATACATAGAAACCCTTTTTCATCAAACTTCAATAAATTTTCATCATTTTCAATATTGATTATCTTAGCCCAATTTGTAAATGCTAGACCTGTAAAAGAATCTGCTCTCATATACAAATTATCTAATGCAAGGCATGCTAGTTTTCTAGCATTTGTGTATTCAGCAATATACATCGTGCGACTCTGAGACATCTTCACGAGGCTATTCATTTCATGAAGCAGAGGAAGAACTCCAGCCAATGTTAAATATGTCTCTATATCAGTTAATAGAAAGAGAAGAGTTTGAGCTTTTTCTACACTTAGGCGATGTTCATACATCACCCCTACCAAGGATGCATATTCATCGAATAGTCTTTGAGCTGGTCCCTTCAGTGAGATCCATCTTGTATCAACATCTTTTAATAGTTTGTTTCCATTTGTAACACCGTCAGCAAATTTTTTAAACTCTGAAAACCGTTTGGGACTCCGACAAAAGTATGCATGAACCTCATGTACAAGATATTCAACTTTTGAAACCAATGGAAAGTTGCTCACTATTTTAAATGCAAGATTCATTCTATGAGCCATACAATGAATACCAATCATATACGGTGAAGCTGAGAGTTGTAGTCTAGCACAAAGGCCATTCCTTTGTCCCTGCATTACTGATGCCCCATCTGCTCCAACGCATACCAGCTTTTTTGCGATCATTGAATGATCCATACCACCAGTTTCTTTCAAAGTATTAATAACAAGTTCATAAATGTTTTCTACTGTAGAACTTTTGCTCATTTTATGAATTCCAAGTAGATAGGAATTCCTGATATGGTAATTGACCGTATAAATGCTCATGCAAATCCATGCAGTATTATCAATAGCTGTAACTTCATCCAAGGACAGTGACAAAAATGTTGCATTCACAATCTTCTCTTTCATATCATCCTTTTCTACTTGAGCTAGATATTTTCCCCATTCCCAACCACTCGTTAAAGACCAATGAGAAGATGGAAAATTTGGCACTTGAATAAAAGATAGATATTTCATCATTTTTGGATAATCTGTCATAGGACGACCATTGGATAGGATGTGAAATAAAGTGCTTAATTGTATCGACTTCGATAACAAGTTTTTTTCCATCATCTTTCTGAATTGAGAAGTGATGGTTCCTCTAGTTTTTTCTTATTTATTAAGTATTTATTGTATTCCTCTTCACATTGGAGATGTCGGCTATCAGATTTCCATCTAGCAGTAGATTTCTTCTCATCATTTCCAGTTTTGTTATCATACACCTTCCCAACATGCTTCTCTATTGTGTCCAGCTTCATTTACAATTTCACTACCTTGCCAAGTTTCCAACTACATGAAATGCATTTAACTTCTCGTGAGGTCTCATTCTTATTTGTTGGAGGTATCGGTTCAATAAATGGGAATCTTGATACCCAATCAGATTGGAATTGTCTCCCGAAGTCCCATCGGCCTTTTTTCCTCTTCAGTGAATGGTCTATGTCACCTTGCAAGGAAAAATCTTCAACATTTGAGCTACCAATTTCTGATGAAAATGCATTTGCCTCACTTTGATCACTAGAGGAATGTATTCTACCATCCATTGTATGTTTTGCAAAGGCATCCTCCAAAGTGTTGACATCTCTCTCACCGATACCTTGCTCAAGAGAGCTTGAACCATGAATATGATGTGGATGATTGGATTGATGTTTTTGAAAATATGACATTACATCCTTTTGTCTTAATGTTTTATTTTTCTCTCCATGATCCATGTTTGACATCTTGTTTCTTACTTAATGTTCCACAATTGATATTCCAAATCAATATAGAAACCAGAAGGAGGCCTGCATGAGAAAAATGATATAAAATTAGTACAACTGCTTAATTTGATTCTTAGACCATTTCTTCTCAGAAGGCTGAAGGAAAAGGTTGAAGAGTCCCTGCCTAGGAAAAAGGAGATAATTTTGTATGCAGATATGAAAGAACATCAGAAACATATCCAAGATCATTTAGTCAATAAAACACTTGAGGTTTATTTGCAAAATAAAGGAGAAAATGGTGACTTAACTTGCAATTTGATTCACATCTCCAAGCACGGTACTGTAGCATTTAAGCAATAGATTTTATTTGTGTAGATTTAAGCAAATTGCTCTGTGGTCTGGAAAGCGGTGGTGCAGCATTTTCCTTTGGTCGGCTCTGGATTAGTGTGGAGGATAGGAAATGGACGACTCACTCGTATTGGATTGGACCCTTGGGTTGGCTGTAGGGGAGGTCATGTCATGCCTGTGGACTTGAGGAACTTCTTGGCAGCTAGAGGTTGCCATTTTCTGGATGATGTAGAGGATCCGGGATCATCTACTCTTTGGCATCAGGGGTGGATCTCTGCACAGCGTCTTGAGATTCCTGAAGATATGCAAGGATTTTGGGAGGATTTTCTCCGGATCCTAAGACTTTCGTATATACGACTGACCAATAGGAATGATGAACTTATCTGGGATCACCATCCCTCTAGAATTTACACCCCAAGGAATGGATATATCCAGCTGAATGTGGAAGCACATAACAGGGAATTGGTGTGGTAGTGGAAATATCCGTGGAAGTTAAAGTGTCCGAGTAAAGCAAAATTACTCTTCTGGGCTATTCTGGAAAATAAGGCTCCAACCTGGGACATTCTGCAAAAACGCTTCCTCTAGGGACCGGGGTTCTGTCCACTTTGTAAAGATGTGGAAGAGACCATTAATCATCTATTTGTTTATTGTCGGTTTACTCAGGCAGTTTGGGCTGATATATGCAAATATCTGGATTTAAATGTGAGATGGTGGGGAGCGAGTGTCCATGAAGCATTCCAATTGTGGTGGACTTTACAAAAATCCTCTCCCATCCAGGCTTCCCCTTGTATTTTCGCATGGGGCATATGGATTACCAGAAATAAGATCATATTTCAAGATTGCAGGATTCTGAAGGAGACTGTAGTGGCACAAGCTGTGGCTGTTATCCAACACTACAAGACACCTGTCAAAGAGATTAGAACTCGACCTGTGAGTGAGGAAATGATCGATAAAACCATGCCATGGGCATATTTTGATGGTGCTTCTCTTGACCATCGATCGGAGTGTGGTGGGGGTGGAGTCCTTTTCAAAACCGAGTCTCATTTCTTTCATATCGTGGCTGGTTTGGGGAGGGGATCTAACAACTATGCTGAACTTATGTCTCTTAGGCTGCTGCTGTTATTTGCACTTGAACAAGGATGTCTATCTCTTCAGATATTTGGCGACTCCAGGATAGTTATTGACTGGGCAAAGGAGATTACTCATTGTCATGTGATGGTACTCATACCTATACTGGAGGAGGTAATACGGTTAAAATAGTCATTTAATCATATTACATTTACACTTGTCTACAGGGAGAGGAATGGGATGGCCGATCAGCTTTCCAAAGAAGCGACGCAGCAACATTTAGCACTTGGAACTTGGAGGATTACTATTCACTCTATTGGGGGCACCTACAGTTATTACCATAGACCATTTCATGAAGCTATAGAGGCACGGAATTGAGCAATAGCTCAGATTTTGATGACCAGGGATGGACGCCTATTTTAATTTCTGTAACAGTTTTTGTTTAGTTGTATGGATATATGCCGGCTGTAGATAGCAGTTATGTGATGGTCTGATACAGTAGTCTATGTAATCAGATAAATGCGGGCTGTATGAACAGTCGGACTCATTGTTTTGAAGTAGTATGGAACTTTGGACTTGATATTAATATGGGACAGTAAATATGTGTCAATGTAGGGATCACAGTGATCCTAATACATGTGCAGAATCTAATTTTGTTCATCTTTTTGAAATAAAATTACGACTTTTTCCAAGGAAAAAAAGGTCACAGCAACTATTAGGTCACAACAACTATTTGTGTAGAGTTAAGCCATACTCATGAAAGTTTTCATTTAAACAGAAAGATAACAATGTTCTCATTTTATGGTAGCCTTCATCCAATCCTGGGAACTTATCAAAGTAAATATTCAAATCCCCTAGGAAAACATAGGGACTTTTTAATTTATTATGTCCTTGATAGTGGTATGATCCGTCTGTTTCCTAATCTGCTATATCTATGAAACTTAGCTGGAATTGCTACATATCTTAAATCCAAGCTAAACATTGGACACTAATTTTCACACTTTGTCATTGATATTTCTCAAGGGTCTATTTATTTGCTTGGGAAAAAATTACTTGGAGATAACTTTTATAATTATTGTTCATATCAAAGCCTATTCCTAGTACCTCATCTCACTCTTCTACCAATTTTTTGAGTCCTCCAATTTTTTTACCCAATGCCACCACCCCAGATCCTACACTATCATTCATGTACAACAAATCCTTCCAGCATCAACTAGGTTTCCTATTTGTTCATAATTATCAAATTAAATCTAAAATCACCACCCTAATTATGGATAATGGTAGCCAAATAAATATATTTTCCCATGATATTTAGTCTCCTATCTGCAACTCCCCACTACAGACCATCAAACTCCATATCAGGTTTGGTTACAAAATATGCTCCTCATCTAAATGTCACTGAGCATTATGTTATCACCATTTCCATTGGGGCATTTCAATATACTTTGGAATGTGATGTGTCTCCTCTCAATTGTGTATATTTACTACTGGGTTCCCTTACCAAATTATTCGTCATTCCCTATATGATGCTCACCACAACACTTATAAATTTTTTAAAGATGGAAAGGCTTGTGATCTCACATCTTCTATAACCCATTCACCTTCCTTGTTGTCCAACAATGTTGATGTGTTCCATGTCAATCTTCACAAATTCATGTCACTATGTGTGTTTAAATGGGTTAAGATTGATAATGACTCCCATCCTTCCACACCCTATATGAATCCCTTGTTAGATGATTTTGTGTATGTATTTACACCTCCTGTTGGCCTTCCCCCCATTCATTTCATCTAGCACACTATTGATCTTGTCTCAGCATCTTCTCTTCCAATTGCTCCAATATACCATTTAGCCCCTCACGAATTTCTTGATATTAAGTGACATCTTCAATATGTCTTAAACTCTAGACATACAGAACCTAACTCCTCTCCTTATGGTTCCTCTACTTTCTTCATTTCTGTAAAGGAATCTGGTGCATGGCATCTTGTTACTTATTATCATGATCTCAATGAAGTGACTATAAAAAATTGATACCCATTTTCTCACATTAATGATTTGCTTATCCATCTCAAGGGTGCCCAATTCTCATACTCACAAGTAACATCTGTAAGGCTCGCTACAAGTATTATAGTATATAACTAGCATATATTATTATGTTAGTATTAGGTATGTGATTCAATTCTAGTCTATAAACATAGTTGGAATATAGCAGTAATCATCCCAACTAGGAGGTATCCAATGCCATGATATGGACTCTAGCATATGATCTAAATGCACTTGAACCCCTCAACTAGATATTCATGCCCATGAAACTGAGTGAAATCCCAGACTGAGTGATATTCTCCGTGATTATAAATATAAAATAACAGACTAGAACCTGGTGGCCACTACAACTAGGGGGCAAACAGCACGCCAACTAAAAAGTCCTAAGTATACAAACCAGGCAAACAAAGATGCCTTCCGGAGAAGAGTCTGGGATGATGAGGGCCCAGAACAGATCAACGAAGGAAGAAAGACAGTTACCCAGGGTCCACAATACAATGACTAAGGGTGCAAGCGCTGGAATCACCCAACCGCCCTCCCAAAGACCTGCAAGGGATTTCCTCCCACGTCTGTCTTAGGTACAGCAGATATACCCTCTGCTGTCACCTGTGTATGAACCTAGAGTCAGATACTAAGGCTACCACAACACCGAAAAATCCTGGGGGAACAGTCACCGGTCGAATCAGAAAGCGTGGGCAGGGTAGCTAAGCCCGAAACTCGAAAGAGTCCCCAATACGCAATCCAATCCTGGCGTATGCTCGAACAGAAAGTAGGAGGAGTATTCCCAACAATTTGATCTCGCAATGACCTACTGCATAGATCCCAGGCAAGTTTTGAGTGAAATGGGTTTACCTGTGATAGTCTCACTACGATTTTTGCGTAATGTGTGATCTTGAGTGGTTTAAGGTGATTTAAACTCAATATCCTAACCAAAACTAATTGGTGTAGTGTACCCTAAAAAAGAAAAATGTTTCTATTTCATTTTATTAAAAAGTTTTTAGGGCTGTTATTACTCAAAAAGGGTAGTGCTTTTGTGTGGCGTGGTTGCAACAAGGAAACAAAAGTGCCATAAAATCAAAACTTTCTACAACAAAGCTCTTTTTCATTTTTTCATTTACTAGAAAGAATAAAAGAACAATCAACTAAATTATGATTCAATAAACTGACCACAAACAATGTTTAAATACAAGAATCAATCACTAAACAAAGTGCTGGAAAATATTGAAGTGTCTGGCCATATTCCCAAAATAATGAGGTTATTCCCAAAATAATCCTTCTTAGACTCATTTTCCATTAAAAACATCTAAAATCCATAAAGCATTGCATCTCATGGCCATATTTCAACTATGAATAGTTTACCAAAGGACATTATAATGTTTTTAGTAACAATGATGGGTGTATGCATCTTGATAATGGTTAGGACAGTATAAAAAGATCCTTGGTCATTTAACAAATATTCTTTGGCTCAAGTGTGGTGAAATATGCATTGCAACACCACATAAGACCTTTCTATGGAATATTTTGCCTCTAATTGGGATATGGCTATGATTAATTCATTTTGGGGACCCGTGATGGGTCCAGGGGCATAGACCATGGTTGAAAAGGAAAAAAAGGTCCTTCACGGGAAGATTAACCTTCTAGGACTTACACATTGTGAGTCGAGCCCCAATCATGAAACATGTCCTCTCTATGGTGTCTTTGACTCCTAAGTGTCATTCCATGTGTCTATATGGTGTCCTTGACTCCCAAGTACATACCCTTATTGGATTTCAAGTGGTGTCATTTCTGCTAAAATGTAATAAATTATATTCTAACATTATATGTTGAGGTATAAGGCATGCTTGATGTCTATATGGTCTATAGTTATACTTAATGGGACTAATAATTTAACCCAATACTAGGTCATAAAATATTGCTTCTTTCTTCATAGCCTTTGGACTTAGTTGTGCCAAAATGTCCCTTAACCATATGGCCCTCATTTTGGTTCAAAATTATTCCCTTGAGAATGCCTTTTTGTTTGGATCATTCTCTGTATTTTCTGATGACTGGGAGATTTTATCTGACATTAAGCAAACTCCTCGCAGTTCAATCAATACTTGCTTGAGTCTGACATTAGCAGAATTTTCTCAGAATCTCATGATGAGAGAGTTGAGACTATCATGCTCAAATGTATGATCTTTTTAAACCACATAGTCCTGAAAGCCAATATGTAAGTTGTGTTTGGGTCTCACCCATAACAATTGAAGAATATTTTCGTGCTCATGTTTTATATGTTTTTATATGCTATGAGTTTTCAGCAACCAAACCACTGCCCACTGCCCAGCAACAGAAAAATGATGGCCCAACACTAGCAAATGATCAGTGATTACTTTTGTGTTTGTTGACAGTTTATATAGTAGGGGGTTGGTGGGACCAAGTAGAAAGGGCAGGAAACTAGTAACTATATTTTAATGATTTTTAAAAAATTTATCCTCAAAGACAGGTGCCATGGGTGAGTAATTCTGTGCACCTCTGGAGGGTGCAGGGTACCTCTGCATACCCAAACCCACGGGATGTACTCTATGAAACTATCAGCAGAAAGAAAAATATTTAAAGGAAAAATTGTGTTATATAACTGTAAAATCATCTGCTATCAGCTTTGTACATTATCAATTTTCAGGGATTCGGATTTATAAATTCTAAATGCAGTGAGGAAGTACCCCACACCACCATTTTAAATGTGGTATGAGGTCAAAAAGATATTATTCCAAAAATATTTCATATGATAGTGAAGATCAAAACCAACAAACTTCATCTCCTAGATAAATATCAAATCTGGACTAACCTTTTTATAATTCCCCTAACAAGTTGATTCCTACCTAGGATTGTCACCCCTCTCACATTCTAAGAAAGAAGAAAAATATTCATGCAAATTTTAGATGGTTTGTGAGAGTATTGAACCTGTTTCTTAATGCTACATTACTCAAGTAGGAGGCTCCCTTGTCTGGGTAAAGGGAGAAAACATTCTTGAATGACTGTACTTAAGGAGTGGGGCTCATCTCTATCAGCATTATCCACAAGACTTCAATATGAATCCCCCTTCCTTTTATTGGTCATGACCTAGAAATATTCATCAACATGCATACCTTAGGTCTATACATAGACACCTAGAATAAAAGTCAACAAAGTGCTCTTATCACGTGAGTTATCAATTGGCCCATGGTAAAAAAATTGCAGTGGATGTGAAATAGAAGCCCTATTATTCTTGGAATGCTCCTGAGCTACCCCCCATTAGTACTATCTCTCATTCCTTATAATGAATGATATATAGCGTCACCATCTTAGGTTTGTGTATGAACCTACTTGGTCAAATGGCCTAAGCAAATTGACACCCCACCCTTTTTTACTTGGGTGGTCAATTTTGTAGCACTTGTACCTTGAGAGGATACCATGGATGGTTTCCAAAATGGTATGTAACAAATAGGATGGTCCTAATATTGATAATAAAAATAATAATTACATAAATCAAGATAACACACTTTCTACTGATGAACCCCATCCATCACCATTAATGAAATAAAAGGAGGAGATTTCTTCTTCACGTCACTTCTACACACACCCTAGGAATACCTTGAATTCCATCATCCGTATGGGATCAACCCTTCACCAAACCTATTGGAAAACAAGTCTACAAAAGGTGATAGGAGCATTAAAAGAAAACCGAACTCTAACCACAAGGGGTAGTGGGATTGAATTGCTAACCATATGATAGAGAACTACCAATGTTCCATGTACCATATTGCAACACCACCTCATTAAATCATACTACGACTTGTTTTTGCTTCATTCTGTTGATATATTCCAGATTATTATGGCCCAAAGATTCAACAAATGTGTTGTTTTGTGTGAGTGGAACCCCTAGTGGAACAAACTCTGATCTCAAGAGTGCAGGAGCCTAGTGGTGTCCTATGTTGTGGACTCTGAGGGAGGAGTGGTCTAGGCCTGACTAATAACATTTTGCAGGGAACTATCTTGTCCGCTAAATTGATAACATGATGTCTTTTTGGTGAGAAACCATGGAAATTGTTACTGAGACATAGAATTTTCCATGTGCAACAAAATATTAGGATCAAGGGGGCAATCCTAATCAGTGATGTGATTGTTGTGCCAAATTACTTCAAATGTGGCACTTCACCTGTGTTGCAAGGAATCTATGAAGCATGGAAAAGAGTTGTTGAATGTAACAATTGGATGCCTATAGAATCAGATGTGAAGTTGATTCAACACCCTATAGATCTCAGACACTAGGTGGTTACATTAACATATGTTGCAAAACTAAAAATACAGTAGATATTTACAAACCCAGTCAGCAATCAGTTCAATCATTTCCATACTTCACGATGATAGTAACAAGACCAAATATGAACATTTACAGTGGTTTTGATTAGTGTCAAATGCCCAAGTGAAAACTCGGAAGAGATGTATGCCATAATCTGCAAGTGCAAGTTTTCATAAGAAATAGATTGGGATATTTAGGGCATACTATTCTAGTCAAAGTATAGCAATAGAATAAAAAAATATTTGCAAAAAAAGAGGATGCATGTCGATGCCCATATGCAATGGCTGGGTTTCAGATCACAATTTGTACCTGTGGTGAAGGCCCTCTTTTCCAGTGCTTCAGCTTTTCTCTTTTTTAAGATGCTTCCTTAATACTCAATGACAAAAATACACCACCTATGATGAAGTGCAAATTTATTTACATTGTACAACTACCCAACCTAACTTAATAGCTATGGCAATTCAATAGTTTACTTTGTTTATTTTGAAAAATCACAAGTAACCCTTGGGTAAGCATTGAAAAAACGTTTCCAAATACTCCAAAGTGATTCTGCCAGCTCAGGGACAATATTAAACCTTAGGACAAGCCTCATCACACAAATGTTAAGTTAAAGAGATAGGTTAGTTTCCAAATAAGCAGTATTCGAGGAGCAGTTTTAAAGACAACCAATAAAAAATACCAACATTTTTTAAACAACTAGTAAAAGAGGAAAGGAAGTTTCAAGTAATCAAGAAAGGAAAGACTGCTATAAAATGAGAATTTGAATCCATTCATAAGATATCATGCATATTTGGGAGAGGGACTCTTTCAAGGATTGTAGGACTCGATTCTTTTTTATTGTCCATTATTATTTCTTACTAGCTTCTTTTCTATTTTGAAAAACTTGAGCTGAAACAATGTTGTGGCCATCGACCTTGATATTGACTAGACCATTAAGATGGTTGTTGAACCGGTTTCAAGGATGATGCCCTTGGGGATCCTTGATGTATTGCATACAGGGCTTGCTAATTGGATGATAGAGCTGTAAATTTGGTCAAGGCTTTCCATGCCTTTCCCATTACATATTCATATTATTTTGTTTCTGTAAGGGCCATATGCAAATATGTATACTGAGCATAAGTGGGCTGAGTAAGGCTTCATAAAATGGATTGCATATTAGCTAGAATTCCAAAATATTCTTGCATATTATCAAGCATTTTCTTCCCCTTAAGAATCCAATATACATATTCAAACTTCAAATCGTTATTTATGCAAAATGCAATCTGTCACAGGTCAAAGCATTAGAGATTTCTTGTATGTAGTATGCACTAGGGATTAAAGGAAATCTGCAATCAGTGTACTCATGAAACAATATCACAAGGTGTAATTTGAAACTAACAAATGCTTTACCAAAGATAAAATTAACAATTAGGCAGTCGTGGGAGTGAAGAGATAGAGGATGGCTTATTTAAATTTGTTGCTTCCGTTGATTGTCAAGCACTCAAGGAAACCTCTGACAAAAGTGGTAATTTACTGAACAATCACATAGACAAATCAAGCTATTTCCTAGAAGTCCAGGTGTAGCTTCATAGCTCAGGCCAAACCATACCTCAAAGGAACATATTTTATGTAACAGCAGTGCTCAAGTAAGAAATACATGAGTCCTTGGTTGGTTGGGAATTCCAACTGCACTAGAGGAAATTCTAAACAAGGTGGTGTTGCTGGAGTTGGAACTTGCAAATGAATAGATAGGATGGGATAATTGCCAGACTGGAGAATTGATAAGGAATGTGATACAATATTGGAGCACAAGATCAATATGATATGATAAGAAAACTTTATAACAAGCCAGTTAGTAATTTAGTACAGTGAGGTGTTAGAGAGAATGCCTTATCATAAAATAAAGTTGGGTTAAGATGTCCCCAACCATATGCAATGCCTTGTGTAAATAAAACTGCTAGTAGGAGTCAATATTTGACTATCAAGTTGACGAATGCTTCCAATAAATATACGTCTGAGTAAGGGGCCAACTAGATGTACTGAAACCTCCAACTTCAATTGCACAACATATTCTAGTAACGCAACCATATGCAATGCCTTGTGTGACTAAAACTTCCAGTAGGAATCAATAATTGAATATCAAGTTCACGAGTGCTTCCAGCAAATATACATCTGAGTAAGGGGCCAACTATATCTAGTGAAACTACCAGCTTCAATTGCACAACATCTTCTAGTGACGCAATTATTTTTTCTAGCTATCTCAGTCACACCATGGAATCCACTTTCAAAACCTATTCATTCAATTCAAATACCCAACCTAACTTAATAGCTATGGCAATTCAATAGTTTACTTTGTTTATTTTGAAGTTTTTCAAATGCATTCTAATAATGGTTTGTGGGAAAGGTATATTCCTATGTTGTAGGTACTCACTTTTTACTGCTGCTGATGTGCTTGAGATTCTGAGGTTCTCGAGTACTCTCTCCCTTAAGAGTACCCGTCCCTCATGGAGCCAGGTGTTATGCCACATTCTGTATTGGCATACTACGACTTGTTTTTGCTTCATTCTGTTGATATATTCCATATTATTATGGCCCAAAGATTCAACAAATGTGTTGTTTTGTGTGAGTGGAACCCCTAGTGGAACAAACTCTGATCTCAAGAGTGCAGGAGCCTAGTGGTGTCCTATGTTGTGGACTCTGAGGGAGGAGTAACAATATGAAGCCCCACCTCTGCCCAAACAGTGTAATGTGTGCCAATGGTTGAGTATCAATATGCAAAGAAATAACTGTCGATGGTTGTTGTTCTCAGCATCTAGTCTACAAAGCAGAGTGAGGCTCAAATGGCAGCTCCGTAATTCACTTTGGATTGGTTAGGATATGTGACTCCAAGTGGGTTAGATCATGTGTGATGTTAATGACTAGAGAAATGGAATTCGTCTGCAAGGGCATGTCAGATTGTTGACCTTGTTCAATGGTCATTACATCGATGCTCTGTTTCAAGATCTCCAATGGAGTCCCATTTTGATCTACACTTGAGTCTAATCGTGCTTGTTGATGCTTCCTACTTTCTTATCTAATGCATTTTATGACTTATTCTGCTTCTCTTGCTTCTTTGGTGGATGATGATTCATGAATCAAATTACTAGGAGAAATGGAAGCAAGCAAGCATTAGAGAGGTTAAGATAAATCGGCTCTTCAACTTCTATTTGTCTAGGCAATTGTAAATAAACTTATGACGGAAATTTTCATAGAAGCTTAATTTCAATACAAAATGAAGCATTTTGTCTCATCAATCCTTATATCCTACCTCCCTTTTGTACCCAACCAATGTAATTCCAAAAGGTTTCACAATTTTGTCAAGTTCACACATGGCAATGTTCCAGCATACATAGAAATTCGATCCAAAGACAATGCCAATGTTGTGATGCATACTCAGGTAGAAAACCATCTTGCCAAAACTGAACATAAGTTGTGATTCCTAGAATTATCCAAGTATCATTCAGTAATGTTTCTACTTTTTGTGTTGCAAGTCAGGTGACTTGCTATAGGATTGCAATGCTACTATTAATAATTGCAGTTTTGCTGATTTTAGGCTTCTTTTCAATGGAATTTTATCTTTAAAATGGAGCCATCATCCATTTCTACTATAACAATCTTCTATGTGCAGGAGTGTTGGACATTTTAGTAGGGTAGTTTGCATATTTTTGGATTTTTTGTGCAACGACCTTCCAGAACTGTAACAAGCTGCATTTCTGGTTATTTTCTAGCAACGGCCTTGATTTTTATTGGGATGTCACCAAACTTCCAATATTCTTCCCCAAAAGAACCATTGAAACTGTAGAAAACGGATGACAAAACCTCACCAATAGACAACTACCCTTGCATCCATTTGACTCTGTTACTAGACTTGATGTTGGAAAATTCCATGATGCAAAAGCAAAGAAGATCAATGACGCTCAAAAGGAAAAGAGGACGAGCATCACTGATCTTCTTTGCTTATTAATCTTGGAATCTTCCCACATCAGGTCGGTCATAGTGACCATGACTCCATCAAGCTATGTTAGCCTCTCTAACTTGTCGAAGATGAATTAAGTGCTTGTCACTTCTTAATGGTGAGCATATCCTTGGGAAAAGCTGTGTGTGGAAAATATAAAACAGGACAATTTTGAGCTGATAGGGACCCTTAAAAATGTACAATAAGTGGATACAGCTAGCAGATCGATGGAAGCAGGTTTGACTGATAAAGAAGTGAAATTTCCACCTCACTATATGGACATCAAAATAAAAACAAGTAAAATCGGTTTTTTAAAAGATAACACGCCAAAGATGATAACCACTGCTGATTACTGTACAAAGGCTTAACTGGCAGAGATCACACAGTTTCTGAATAAGTATTCAATTTCAGGAAAGTGACAGCATCTTACTAGGATTAGTTACAGTTCTAAATCCAAAAGATAAGTCGGATACAATTTTAAGAAGACATCGCCCAGAAACTGCCAAAATCATTATCAAGCAGCTAATAGTTTAGTAAAAAACTGTGATCTGCCCAACTTCTACACATTGAAAAGAAATGAAAGAGGCAAAGCATAGAACTAAAGAAGTTGAGCAGTACCAGAGGGAAAGGCAAGCACAGATCAACAACCTTCAAAAAATTTACCAGCAGACCCTCATGAATTATGTCTCCATACCTACAAGGTATGCCTGACAAGTAGAATTCAGACTCAATTCAGCTTCCATCGGCTATGAAAAATGAAGGGCGAGTTATAATAAAAGATTTTGAAGGGCGAGTTATAAACGAAGGGCGAGTTATAATAAAAGATTTCAGAGTCTGACAGCATTAAGAATTTGGGGATTAAACTCACAGTGTAATCATGGATCGAAATGAAACACGCAGGGTCTAAGATGGCAACAAAAATTGAATTGCAGATATTTCACATTGTCACATACCTCTTAATGCTCGAAACCCTTCTGAGAATCTGAAATGCACAGCTAAAGCAGTTTGCAAACCTCCAGATACACGCTACAAACTGGTAATCTTTGAAACAAACAGTAATTGAGCCTCGTATGGGTGAAAATCAAGAATTTTACCTCGTATGGGCAATGCTAGGGGTTGTATTGGCACTCTAGCAGCCAAATCGCGGGCGAATCGGACTCCAAAACCGCAATTTCTTCAAATCGAGGGCAAACCATAGCTCCAAAAAAACCCATGCCAGAATCGAGGGCAAATAACAACTCCAGAAAACAGCCATGCCAGAAATCACGGGCGAATGAGTTTCCAGGAAACACCATCCCTAAAAATCGGGGGCGACTGGTGCATCCAAGGAAAAATCACGGAAAATAAACTGGCGAAAATCGATTTTTCCCTATTTCTTCAACAAAAATCGCGGGCGACTGGTTTCTCCTATAAATTCTTCCTAAATATGATTTTGGCTATATAGTTGTTTAATATTTACAAAATAATAAATAGTGGGCTATTAAAATTAATTCTCAAAAACCTCTCTTACTTAAAAATTCGCCCTAAAAAAAATTAGAAACCTTCTAAATTCGCCATTGGGCTAAATTTCGCCCCTAAAATCATACCTGGTTTAGATGATTTCGTAAAAAACACGAGTTTTTAGAAAATGTGTTTTATTTCATAAATGGAATCTACAAAGTATGCACATTCTACGTCATAACGACTTTCTATAGTTTGCGCATGCGTCCGGAAATAAGAAAAGCTTACTTCCATCGTTTTTTAAAATCACAGCTTCTAGAAGGTTTACATGATTTCGTAAAAAACACGAGTTTTTAGAAAATGTGTTTTATTTCATAAATGGAATCTACAAAGTATGCACATTCTACGTCATAATGACTTTCTATAGTTTGCGCATGCGTCCGGAAATAAGAAAAGCTTACTTCAACCGTTTTTTAAAATCACAGCTTCTAGAAGTTTACATGATTTCGTAGAAAACATGAGTTTTTAGAAAATGTGTTTTATTTCATAAATGGAATCTACAAAGTATGCACATTCTACGTCATAACGACTTTCTATAGTTTGCGCATGCGTCCGGAAATAAGAATAGCTTACTTCCCCCGTTTTTTAAAATCATAACTTCTAGAAGGTTTACATGATTTCATAAAAAACACGAGTTTTTAGAAAATGTGTTTTATTTCATAAATGGAATCTACAAAGTATGCGAATTCTACGTCATAATGACTTTCTGTAGTTTGCGCATGCGTCCGGAAATAAGAAAAGCTTACTTCCCCCGTTTTTTAAAATCACAGCTTCTAGAAGGTTTACATGATTTCTTAAAAAACACGATTTTTTAGAAAATGTGTTTAATTTCATAAATGGAATCAACAAAGTATGTAGATTCTACGTCATAACGACTTTCTATAGTTTGCGCATGCGTTTGGAAATAAGAAAAGCTTACCTTCCCCATTTTTTAAAATCACAGATTCTAAAAGGTTTACATGATGTCGTAAAAAACACGAGTTTTTAGAAAATGTGTTTTATTTCAAAAATAGAATCGACAAAGTATGCACATTCTACGTCATAACGACTTTCTATAGTTTGCGCATGCGTCCGGAAATAAGAAAAGCTTACTTCCCCCGTTTTTTAAAATCACAACATCTAGAAGGTTTACATGATTTCGTAAAAAACACAAGTTTTCAGAAAATGTGTTTTATTTCATAAATGGAATCTACAAAGTATGCGCATTCTACGTCATAATGACCTTGTATAGTTTGCACATGCGTCCGGAAATAAGAAAAGCTTACTTCCCCCGTTTTTTCAAATCACAGCTTCTAGAAGGTTTACATGATTTCGTAAAAAACATGAGTTTTTAGAAAATGTGTTTCATTTCATAAATGGAATCTACAAAGTATGCACATTCTACGACATAACGACTTTCTATAGTTTGCGCATGCGTCCGGAAATAAGGAAAGCTTATTTCCCCCGTTTTCTAAAATCACAGCTTCTAGAAGGTTTACATGATTTCTTAAGAAACACGAGTTTTTAGAAATGTGTTTTATTTCATAAATGGAATCAACAAAGTATGCACATTCTACGTCATAACGACTTTCTATAGTTTGCGCATGCGTTTGGAAATAAGAAAAGCTTACTTCCCCCGTTTTTTAAAATCACAGCTTCTAGAAGGTTTACATGATTTCGTAAAAAACACGAGTTTTTAGAAAATGTGTTTTATTTCATAAATGGAATCAACAAAGTATGCAGATTCAACGTCATAACGACTTTCTATAGTTTGCGCATGCGTCCGGAAATAAGAAAAGCTTACTTCCACCGTTTTTTAAAATCACAGCTTCTAGAAGGTTTACATGATTTCGTAAAAAACATGAGTTTTTAGAAAATGTGTTTTATTTCATCAATGGAATCTACAAAGTATGCGCATTCTACATCATAACGACTTTCTATAGTTTGCACATGCGTCCGGAAATAAGAAAAGCTTACATCCACCGTTTTTTAAAATCACAGTTTCTTGAAGGTTTACATGATTTCGTCAAAAACATGAGTTTTTAGAAAATGTGTTTTATTTCATAAATGAAATCTACAAAGTATGCGCATTCTATGTCATAACGACTTTCTATAGTTTGCGCATGCGTCCGGAAATAAGAAAAGCTTACTTCCACCGTTTTTTAAAATCACAGCTTCTAGAAGGTTTACATGATTTCGTAAAAAACACGAGTTTTTAGAAAATGTGTTTTATTTCATAAATGGAATCTACAAAGTATGCACATTCTACGTCATAACGACTTTCTATAGTTTGCGCATGCGTTTGGAAATAAGAAAAGCTTACTTCCACCATTTTTTAAAATCACAGCTT
Source organism: Larix kaempferi (assembly GCA_027924585.1). Taxonomy (NCBI): domain Eukaryota; kingdom Viridiplantae; phylum Streptophyta; class Pinopsida; order Pinales; family Pinaceae; genus Larix; species Larix kaempferi. The sequence continues at coordinate 15,371,503 of BSBM01000557.1, read as the reverse complement.
CTAGATGGTTTACATGATTTCGTAAAAAACACGAGTTTTTAGAAAATGTGTTTTATTTCATAAATGGAACCTACAAAGTATGCACATTCTACGCCATAACGACTTTTTATAGCTTGCGCATGCGTCCGGAAATAAAAAAAGCTTACTTCCCCCGTTTTTTAAAATCACAGCTTCTAGAAGGTTTACATGATTTCGTAAAAGACACGAATTTTGAGAAAATGTGTTTTATTTCATAAATGGAATCTACAAAGTATGCACATTCAACGTCATAATGACTTTCTATAGTTTGTGCATGCGTCCGGAAATAAGAAAAGCTTACTTCCCCCGTTTTTTAAAATCACAGCTTCTAGAAGGTTTACATGATTTCTTAAAAAACACGAGTTTTTAGAAAATGTGTTTTATTTCATAAATGGAATCAACAAAGTATGCATATTCTACGTCATAACAACTTTCTATATTTTGCGCATGCGTTTGGAAATAAGAAAAGCTTACTTCCCCCGTTTTTTAAAATCACAGCTGCTAGAAGGTTTACAAGATTTCTTAAAAAACAGGAGTTTTTAGAAAATGTGTTTTATTTCATAAATGGAATCAACAAAGTATGTACATTCTACGTCATAACGAATTTCTATAGTTTGCGCTTGCGTCCGGAAATAAGAAAAGCTTACTTCCACCATTTTTTAAAATCACAGCTTCTAGAAGGTTTACATGATTTCGTAAAAAAAACGAGTTTTTAAAAAATGTGTTTTATTTCCTAAATGGAATCTACAAAGTATGCACTTTCTACGTCATAACGACTTTCTATAGTTTGCGCATACATCCGGAAATAAGAAAAGCTTACTTCCACCGTTTTTTAAAATCACAGCTTCTAGAAGGTTTACATGATTTCATAAAAAACACGAGTTTTTAGAAAATGTGTTTTATTACATAAATGCAATCTACAAAGTATGCACATTCTACGTCATAATGACTTTCTATAGTTTGCGCATGCGTCCGGAAATAAGAAAAGCTTAATTCCACCATTTTTTAAAATCACAGCTTCTAGAAGGTTTACATGATTTCGTAAAAAACACGAGTTTTTAGAAAATTTGTTTTATTTCATAAATGGAATCTATAAAGTATGCACATTCTACGTCATAATGACTTTCTATAGTTTGTGCATTCGTCCCGAAATAAGAAAAGATTACTTCCCCCGTTTTTTAAAATCACAGCTTCTAGAAGGTTTACATGATTTCGTAAAAAACACGAGTTTTTAGAAAAGTGTTTTATTTCATAAATGGAATCTACAAAGTATGCACATTCTACATCATAACGAATTTCTATAGTTTGTGCATGCGTCCGGAAATAAAAAAAGCTTACTTCCCCCGTTTTTTAAATTCACAGCTTCTAGAAGGTTTACATGATTTCTTAAAAAACACGAGTTTTTAGAAAATGTGTTTTATTTCATAAATGGAATCAACAAAGTATGCACATTCTATGTCATAACGACTTTCTATAGTTTGCGCATGCGTCCGGAAATAAGAAAAGCTTACTTCCCCCGTTTTTTAAAATCATAACTTCTAGAAGGTTTACATGATTTCATAAAAAACACGAGTTTTTAGTAAATGTGTTTTATTTAATAAATGGAATCTACAAAGTATGCACATTCTACGTCATAATGACTTTCTGTAGTTTGCTCATGCGTCCGGAAATAAGAAAAGCTTACTTCCCCCGTTTTTTAAAATCACAGCTTCTAGAAGGTTTACATGATTTCTTAAAAAACACGATTTTTTAGAAAATGTGTTTTATTTCATAAATGGAATGAACAAAGTATGTACATTCTACATCATAACGACTTTCTATAGTTTGCGCATGCGTCCGGAAATAAGAAAAGCTTACATCCACCGTTTTTTAAAATCACAGCTTCTAGAAGGTTTACATGATTTCGTAAAAAACACGAGTTTTTAGAAAATGTGTTTTATTTCACAAATGGAATCTACAAGGTATGCACATTCTATGTCATAAGCACTTTCTATAGTTTGTGCATGCGTCCGGAAATAAGAAAAGATTACTTCCCCGGTTTTTTAAAATCACAGCTTCTAGAAGGTTTACATGATTTCGTAAAAAACACGAGTTTTTAGAAAACATGTTTTATTTCATAAATGGAATCTACAAAGTATGCACATTCTACGTCATAACGACTTTCTATAGTTTGTGCATGCGTCCGGAAATAAGAAAAACTTACTTCCACCATTTTTTAAAATCACAGCTTTTAGAAGCTTTACATGATTTCGTAAAAAACACAAGTTTTTAGAAAATGTGTTAGATTTCATAAATGGAATCTACAAAGTATGCACATTCTATGTCATAACGACTTTCTATAGTTTGCGCATGCGTCCTGAAATAAGAAAAGGCTTCTTCCACCGTTTTTTAAAATCACAGCTTCTAGAAGGTTTACATGATTTCGTAAAAAACACGAGTTTTTAGAAAATTTGTTTTATTTCATAAATGGAATGTACAAAGTATGCACATTCTACGTCATAACGACTTTCTATAATTTGTGCATGCGTCCGGAAATAAAAAAGTTTACTTCCATCGTTTTTTAAAATCACAGCTTCTAGAAGGTTTACATCATTTCGTAAAACACACGAGTTTTTAGAAAATGTGTTTTATTTCATAAATGGAATCTACAAAGAATGAACATTCTACGTCAAAACGACTTTCTATAGTTTGCGCATGCGTTTGGAAATAAGAAAAGCTTACTTCCCCCGTTTTTTAAAATCACAGCTTCTAGAAGGTTTACATGATTTCTTAAAAAACACGAGTTTTTAGAAAATGTGTTTTATTTCATAAATGGAATCAACAAAGTATGCACATTCTACATCATAACGACTTTCTATATGTTGCGCATGCATCCGGAAATAAGAAAAGCTTACTTCCACCGTTTTTTAAAATCACAACTTCTAGTAGGTTTACATGATTTCGTAAAAAACATGAGTTTTTAGAAACTGTGTTTTATTTCATAAATTGAATCTACAAAGTATGCACATTCTACGTCATAACGACTTTCTATAGTTTGCTCATGCGTCCGGAAATAAGAAAAGCTTACTTCCCCTGTTTTTTAAAATCACAGCTTCTAGAAGCTTTACATGATTTCATAAAAAACACGAGTTTTTAGAAAATGTGTTTTATTTCATAAATGCAATCTACAAAGTATGCACATTCTACGTCATAATGACTTTCTATAGTTTGCGCATGCGTCCGGAAATAAGAAAAGCTTAATTCCACCATTTTTTAAAATCACAGCTTCTAGAAGGTTTACATGATTTCGTAAAAAACACGAGTTTTTAGAAAATTTGTTTTATTTCATAAATGGATTCTACAAAGTATGCACATTCTACGTCATAATGACTTTCTATAGTTTGTGCATGCGTCCGGAAATAAGAAAAGATTACTTGCCCCTTTTTTTAAAATCACAGCTTCTAGAAGGTTTACATGATTTCGTAAAAATTATGAGTTTTTAGAAAATGTGTTTTATTTCATAAATGGAATCTACAAAGTATGCGCATTCTACGTCATAACGATTTTCTATAGTTTGCGCATGCGTCCGGAAATAAGAAAAGCTTACTTCCCCCGTTTTTTAAAATCACAGCTTCTAGAAGGTTTACATGATTTCGTAAAAGACACGAGTTTTGAGAAAATGTGTTTTATTTCATAAATGGAATCTACAAAGTATGCACATTCAGCGTCATAACGACTTTCTATAGTTTGTGCATGCGTCCGGAAATAAGAAAAGCTTACTTCCCCCGTTTTTTAAAATCACAGCTTCTAGAAGGTTTACATGATTTCTTAAAAAACACGAGTTTTTAGAAAATGTGTTTTATTTCATAAATGGAATCAACAAAGTATGCATATTCTACGTCATAACAACTTTCTATATTTTGCGCATGCGTTTGGAAATAAGAAAAGCTTACTTCCCCCGTTTTTTAAAATCACAACTTCTAGAAGGTTTACAAGATTTCTTAAAAAACACGAGTTTTTAGAAAATGTGTTTTATTTCATAAATGGAATCAACAAAGTATGTACATTCTACGTCATAACGAATTTCTATAGTTTGCGCTTGCGTCCGGAAATAAGAAAAGCTTACTTCCACCGTTTTTTAAAATCACAGCTTCTAGAAGGTTTACATGATTTCGTAAAAAACACGAGTTTTTAGAAAATGTGTTTTATTTCCTAAATGGAATCTACAAAGTATGCACATTCTACGTCATAACGACTTTCTATAGTTTGCGCATGTGTCCGGAAATAAGAAAAGCTTACTTCCACCGTTTTTTAAAATCACAGCTTCTAGAAGGTTTACATGATTTCATAAAAAACACGAGTTTTTAGAAAATGTGTTTTATTTCATAAATGCAATCTACAAAGTATGCACATTTTACGTCATAATGACTTTCTATAGTTTGCGCATGCGTCCGGAAATAAGAAAAGCTTAATTCCACCATTTTTTAAAATCACAGCTTCTAGAAGGTTTACATGATTTCGTAAAAAACACGAGTTTTTAGAAAATTTGTTTTATTTCATAAATGGAATCTACAAAGTATGCACATTCTACGTCATAATGACTTTCTATAGTTTGTGCATGCGTCCGGAAATAAGAAAAGATTACTTCCCCCGTTTTTTAAAATCACAGCTTCTAGAAGGTTTACATGATTTCGTAAAAAACATGAGTTTTTAGAAAATGTGTTTTATTTCATAAATGGAATCTACAAAGTATGCGCATTCTACATCATAACGACTTTCTATAGTTTGCGCATGCGTCCGGAAATAAGAAAAGCTTACTTCCACCGTTTTTTAAAATCACAGCTTCTAGAATGTTTACATGATTTCGTAAAAAACACGAGTTTTTAGAAAATGTGTTTTATTTCATAAATGGAATCTACAAAGTATGCACATTCTACGTCATAACGACTTTCTATAGTTTGCGCATGCGTTTGGAAATAAGAAAAGCTTACTTCCACCATTTTTTAAAATCACAGCTTCTAGATGGTTTACATGATTTCGTAAAAAACACGAGTTTTTAGAAAATGTGTTTTATTTCATAAATGGAACCTACAAAGTATGCACATTCTACGTCATAACGACTTTCTATAGTTTGCGCATGCGTCCGGAAATAAGAAAAGCTTACTTCCCCCGTTTTTTAAAATCACAGCTTCTAGAAGGTTTACATGATTTCGTAAAAGACTCGAGTTTTGAGAAAATGTGTTTTATTTCATAAATGGAATCTACAAAGTATGCACATTCAACGTCATAACGACTTTCTATAGTTTGTGCATGCGTCCGGAAATAAGAAAAGCTTACTTCCTCCGTTTTTTAAAATCACAGCTTCTAGAAGGTTTACATGATTTCTTAAAAAACACGAGTTTTTAGAAAATGTGTTTTATTTCATAAATGGAATCAACAAAGTATGCATATTCTACGTCATAACAACTTTCTATATTTTGCGCATACGTTTGGAAATAAGAAAAGCTTACTTCCCCCGTTTTTTAAAATCACAGCTTCTAGAAGGTTTACAAGATTTCTTAAAAAACACGAGTTTTTAGAAAATGTGTTTTATTTCATAAATGGAATCAACAAAGTATGTACATTCTACGTCATAACGAATTTCTATAGTTTGCGCTTGCGTCCGGAAATAAGAAAAGCTTACTTCCACCGTTTTTTAAAATCACAGCTTCTAGAAGGTTTACATGATTTCGTAAAGAACACGAGTTTTTAGAAAATGTGTTTTATTTCCTAAATGGAATCTACAAAGTATGCACATTCTACGTCATAACGACTTTCTATAGTTTGCGCATGCGTCCGGAAATAAGAAAAGCTTACTTCCACCGTTTTTTAAAATCACAGCTTCTAGAAGATTTACATGATTTCGTAAAAAACACGAGTTTTTAGAAAATGTGTTTTATTTCATAAATGGAATTTGCAAAGTATGCACATTCTACGTCATAATGACTTTCTATAGTTTGTGCATGCGTCCGGAAATCAAAAAAGCTTACATCCCCCGTTTTTTAAAATCACAGCTTCTAGAAGGTTTACATGATTTCGTAAAAAAGACGAGTTTTTAGAAAATGTGTTTTATTTCATAAATGGAATCTACAAAGTATGCACATTCTACGTCATAACGAATTTCTATAGTTTGTGCATGCGTCCGGAAATAAAAAAAGCTTACTTCCCCCGATTTTTAAATTCACAGCTTCTAGAAGGTTTACATGATTTCTTAAAAAACACGAGTTTTTAGAAAATGTGTTTTATTTCATAAATGGAATCAACAAAGTATGCACATTCTACGTCATAACGACTTTCTATAGTTTGCGCATGCGTTTGGAAATAAGAAAAGCTTACTTCCACCATTTTTTAAAATCACAGCTTCTAGATGGTTTACATGATTTCGTAAAAAACACGAGCTTTTAGAAAATGTGTTTTATTTCATAAATGGAACCTACAAAGTATGCACATTCTACGTCATAACGACTTTCTATAGTTTGCGCATGCGTCCGGAAATAAGAAAAGCTTACTTCCCCCGTTTTTTAAAATCACAGCTTCTAGAAGGTTTACATGATTTCGTGAAAGACACGAGTTTTGACAAAATGTGTTTTATTTCATAAATGGAATCTACAAAGTATGCACATTCAACGTCATAACGACTTTCTATAGTTTGTGCATGCGTCCGGAAATAAGAAAATCTTAATTCCCCCGTTTTTTAAAATCACAGCACCTAGAAGGTTTACATGATTTCTTAAAAAACACGAGTTTTTAGAAAATGTGTTTTATTTCATAAATGGAATCAACAAAGTATGCATATTCTACGTCATAACAACTTTCTATATTTTGCGCATGCGTTTGGAAATAAGAAAAGCTTACTTCCCCCGTTTTTTAAAATCACAGCTTCTAGAAGGTTTACAAGATTTCTTAAAAAACATGAGTTTTTAGAAAATGTGTTTTATTTCATAAATGGAATCAACAAAGTATGTACATTCTACGTCATAACGAATTTCTATAGTTTGCGCTTGCGTCCGGAAATAAGAAAAGCTTACTTCCACCATTTTTTAAAATCACAGCTTCTAGAAGGTTTACAAGATTTCGTAAAAAACACGAGTTTTTAGAAAATGTGTTTTATTTCCTAATTGGAATCTACAAAGTATGCACATTCTACGTCATAACGACTTTCTATAGTTTGCGCATGCGTCCGGAAATAAGAAAAGCTTACTTCCACCGTTTTTTAAAATCACAGCTTCTAGAAGGTTTACATGATTTCGTAAAAAACACGAGTTTTTAGAAAATGTGTTTTATTTCATAAATGGAATCTGCAAAGTATGCACATTCTACGTCATAATGAATTTCTATAGTTTGTGCATGCGTCCGGAAATCAAAAAAGCTTACTTCCCCCGTTTTTTAAAATCACAGCTTTTAGAAGGTTTACATGATTTCGTAAAAAACACGAGTTTTTAGAAAATGTGTTTTATTTCATAAATGGAATCAACAAAGTATGCACATTCTACGTCATAACGACTTTATATAGTTTGTGCATGCGTCCGGAAATAAGAAAAGCTTACTTCCCCCGTTTTTTAAAATCATAACTTCTAGAAGGTTTACATGATTTCATAAAAAACACGAGTTTTTAGAAAATGTGTTTTATTTCATAAATGGAATCCACAAAGTATGCACATTCTACGTCATAATGACTTTCTGTAGTTTGCGCATGCGTCCGGAAATAAGAAAAGCTTACTTCCCCAGTTTTTTAAAATCACAGCTTCTAGAAGGTTTACATGATTTCTTAAAAAACACGATTTTTTAGAAAATGTGTTTTATTTCATAAATGGAATCAACAAAGTATGTAGATTCTACGTCATAACGACTTTCTATAGTTTGCGCATGCGTCCGGAAATAAGAAAAGCTTACCTTCCCCATTTTTTAAAATGACAGATTCTAAAAGGTTTACATGATGTCGTAAAAAACACGAGTTTTTAGAAAATGTGTTTTATTTCAAAAATAGAATCGACAAAGTATGCACATTCTACGTCATAACGACTTTCTATAGTTTGCGCATGCGTCCGGAAATAAGAAAAGCTTACTTCCACCGTTTTTTAAAATCACAGCTTCTAGAAGGTTTACATGATTTTGTAAAAAACACGAGGTTTTAGAAAATGTGTTTTATTTCATAAATGGAATCTACAAAGTATGCACATTCTACGTCATAATGACTTTCTATAGTTTGTGCATGCGTCCGGAAATAAGAAAAGATTACTTCCCCCGTTTTTTAAAATCACAGCTTCTAGAAGGTTTACATGATTTCGTAAAAAACACGAGTTTTTAGAAAATGTGTTTTATTTCACAAATGGAATCTACAAGGTATGCACATTCTATGTCATAAGCACTTTCTATATTTGTGCATGCGTCCGGAAATAAGAAAAGTTTACTTCCCCGGTTTTTTAAAATCACAGCTTCTAGAAGGTTTACATGATTTCGTAAAAAACACGAGTTTTTAGAAAATATGTTTTATTTCATAAATGGAATCTACAAAGTATGCACATTCTACGTCATAACGACTTTCTATAGTTTGTGCATGCGTCCGGAAATAAGAAAAGCTTACTTCCACCGTTTTTTAAAATCACAGCTTCTAGAAGCTTTACATGATTTCGTAAAAAACACGAGTTTTTAGAAAATATGTTTTATTTCATAAATGGAATCTACAAAGTATGCACATTCTACGTCATAAGGACTTTCTATAGTTTGCGCATGCGTCCGGAAATAAGAAAAGCTTACTTCCCCCGTTTTTCAAAATCACAGCTTCTAGAAGGTTTACATGATTTCGTAAAAGACACGAGTTTTGAGAAAATGTGTTTTATTTCATAAATGGAATCTACAAAGTATGCACATTCAACGTCATAACGACTTTCTATAGTTTGTGCATGCGTCCGGAAATAAGAAAATCTTACTTCCCCCGTTTTTTAAAATCACAGCTTCTAGAAGGTTTACATGATTTCTTAAAAAACACGAGTTTTTAGAAAATGTGTTTTATTTCATAAATGGAATCAACAAAGTATGCATATTCTACGTCATAACAACTTTCTATATTTTGCGCATGCGTTTGGAAATAAGAAAAGCTTACTTCCCCCGTTTTTTAAAATCACAGCTTCTAGAAGGTTTACATGATTTCGTAAAAAACACGAGTTTTTAGAAAATGTGTTTTATTTCCTAAATGGAATCTACAAAGTATGCACATTCTACGTCATAACGACTTTCTATAGTTTGCGCATGCGTCCGGAAATAAGAAAAGCTTACTTCCACCATTTTTTAAAATCACAGCTTCTAGAAGGTTTACATGATTTCGTAAAAAACACGAGTTTTTAGAAAATGTGTTTTATTTCCTAAATGGAATCTACAAAGTATGCACATTCTACGTCATAACGACTTTCTATAGTTTGCGCATGCGTCCGGAAATAAGAAAAGCTTACTTCCACCGTTTTTTAAAATCACAGCTTCTAGAAGGTTTACATGATTTCGTAAAAAACACGAGTTTTTAGAAAATGTGTTTTATTTCATAAATGGAATCTGCAAAGTATGCACATTCTACGTCATAATGACTTTCTATAGTTTGTGCATGCGTCCGGAAATCAGAAAAGCTTACTTCCCCCGTTTTTTAAAATCACAGCTTCTAGAAGGTTTACATGATTTCGTAAAAAACACGAGTTTTTAGAAAATGTGTTTTATTTCATAAATGGAATCTACAAAGTATGCACATTCTACGTCATAACGAATTTCTATAGTTTGTGCATGCGTCCGGAAATAAAAAAAGCTTACTTCCCCCGTTTTTTAAATTCACAGCTTCTAGAAGGTTTACTTGATTTCTTAAAAAACACGAGTTTTTAGAAAATGTGTTTTATTTCATAAATGGAATCAACAAAGTATGCACATTCTACGTCATAACGACTTTCTAAAGTTTGCGCATGCGTCCGGAAATAAGAAAAGCTTACTTCCCCCGTTTTTTAAAATCATAACTTCTAGAAGGTTTACATGATTTCATAAAAAACACGAGTTTTTAGAAAATGTGTTTTATCTCATAAATGGAATCTACAAAGTATGCACATTCTACGTCATAATGACTTTCTGTAGTTTGCGCATGCGTCCGGAAATAAGAAAAGCTTACTTCCCCCGTTTTTTAAAATCACAGCTTCTAGAAGGTTTACATGATTTCTTAAAAAACACATTTTTTTAGAAAATGTGTTTTATTTCATAAATGGAATCAACAAAGTATGTAGATTCTACGTCATAACGACTTTCTATAGTTTGCGCATGCGTCCGGAAATAAGAAAAGCTTACCTTCCCCGTTTTTTAAAATCACAGATTTTAAAAGGTTTACATGATGTCGTAAAAAACACGAGTTTTTAGAAAATGTGTTTTATTTCAAAAATAGAATCGACAAAGTATGCACATTCTACGTCATAACGACTTTCTATAGTTTGCGCATGCGTCCGGAAATAAGAAAAGCTTACTTACACCGTTTTTTAAAATCACAGCTTCTAGAAGGTTTACATGATTTTGTAAAAAACACGAGGTTTTAGAAAATGTGTTTTATTTCATAAATGGAATCTACAAAGTATGCATATTCTACGTTATAATGACTTTCTATAGTTTGTGCATGCGTCCGGAAATAAGAAAAGATTACGTCCCCCGTTTTTTAAAATCACAGCTTCTAGAAGGTTTACATGATTTCGTAAAAAACACGAGTTTTTAGAAAATGTGTTTTATTTCACAAATGGAATCTACAAGGTATGCACATTCTATGTCATAAGCACTTTCTATAGTTTGTGCATGCGTCCGGAAATAAGAAAAGATTACTTCCCCGGTTTTTTAAAATCACAGCTTCTAGAAGGTTTACATGATTTCGTAAAAAACACGAGTTTTTAGAAAATATGTTTTATTTCATAAATGGAATCTACAAAGTATGCACATTCTACGTCATAACGACTTTCTATAGTTTGTGCATGCGTCCGGAAATAAGAAAAGCTTACTTCCACCGTTTTTTAAAATCACAGCTTCTAGAAGCTTTACATGATTTCGTAAAAAGCATGAGTTTTTAGAAAATGTGTTTTATTTCATAAATGGAATCAACAAAGTATGCACATTCTACGTCATAACGACTTTCTATAGTTTACGCATGCGTCCTGAAATAAGAAAAGCCTTCTTATACCGTTTTTTAAAATGACAGCTTCTAGAAGGTTTACATGATTTCGTAAAAAACACGAGTTTTTAGAAAATGTGTTTTATTTCATAAATGGAATGTACAAAGTATGCACATTCTACGTCATAACGACTTTCTATAGTTTGCGCATGCGTCCGGAAATAAGAAAAGCTTACTTCCCCCGTTTTTTAAATTCACAGCTTCTAGAAGGTTTACATGATTTCTTAAAAAACACGAGTTTTTAGAAAATGTGTTTTATTTCATAAATGGAATCAACAAAGTATGCACATTCTACGTCATAACGACTTTCTAAAGTTTGCGCATGCGTCCGGAAATAAGAAAAGCTTACTTCCCCCGTTTTTTAAAATCATAACTTCTAGAAGGTTTACATGATTTCATAAAAAACACGAGTTTTTAGAAAATGTGTTTTATCTCATAAATGGAATCTACAAAGTATGCACATTCTACGTCATAATGACTTTCTGTAGTTTGCGCATGCGTCCGGAAATAAGAAAAGCTTACTTCCCCCGTTTTTTAAAATCACAGCTTCTAGAAGGTTTACATGATTTCTTAAAAAACACATTTTTTTAGAAAATGTGTTTTATTTCATAAATGGAATCAACAAAGTATGTAGATTCTACGTCATAACGACTTTCTATAGTTTGCGCATGCGTCCGGAAATAAGAAAAGCTTACCTTCCCCGTTTTTTAAAATCACAGATTTTAAAAGGTTTACATGATGTCGTAAAAAACACGAGTTTTTAGAAAATGTGTTTTATTTCAAAAATAGAATCGACAAAGTATGCACATTCTACGTCATAACGACTTTCTATAGTTTGCGCATGCGTCCGGAAATAAGAAAAGCTTACTTACACCGTTTTTTAAAATCACAGCTTCTAGAAGGTTTACATGATTTTGTAAAAAACACGAGGTTTTAGAAAATGTGTTTTATTTCATAAATGGAATCTACAAAGTATGCATATTCTACGTTATAATGACTTTCTATAGTTTGTGCATGCGTCCGGAAATAAGAAAAGATTGCGTCCCCCGTTTTTTAAAATCACAGCTTCTAGAAGGTTTACATGATTTCGTAAAAAACACGAGTTTTTAGAAAATGTGTTTTATTTCACAAATGGAATCTACAAGGTATGCACATTCTATGTCATAAGCACTTTCTATAGTTTGTGCATGCGTCCGGAAATAAGAAAAGATTACTTCCCCGGTTTTTTAAAATCACAGCTTCTAGAAGGTTTACATGATTTCGTAAAAAACACGAGTTTTTAGAAAATATGTTTTATTTCATAAATGGAATCTACAAAGTATGCACATTCTACGTCATAACGACTTTCTATAGTTTGTGCATGCGTCCGGAAATAAGAAAAGCTTACTTCCACCGTTTTTTAAAATCACAGCTTCTAGAAGCTTTACATGATTTCGTAAAAAGCATGAGTTTTTAGAAAATGTGTTTTATTTCATAAATGGAATCAACAAAGTATGCACATTCTACGTCATAACGACTTTCTATAGTTTGCGCATGCGTCCTGAAATAAGAAAAGCCTTCTTATACCGTTTTTTAAAATGACAGCTTCTAGAAGGTTTACATGATTTCGTAAAAAACACGAGTTTTTAGAAAATGTGTTTTATTTCATAAATGGAATGTACAAAGTATGCACATTCTACGTCATAACGACTTTCTATAGTTTGCGCATGCGTCCGGAAATAAGAAAAGCTTACTTCCACCGTTTTTTAAAATCACAGCTTCTAGAAGGTTTACATGATTTCGTAAAAAACACGAGTTTTTAGAAAATGTGTTTTATTTCATAAATGGAATCTAGAAAGTATGCACATTCTACGTCATAACGACTTTCTATAGTTTGTGCATGCGTCCGGAAATAAAAAAGATTACTTCCATCGTTTTTTAAAATCACAGCTTCTAGAAGGTTTACATCATTTCGTAAAAAACACGAGTTTTTAGAAAATGTGTTTTATTTCATAAATGGAATCTACAAAGAATGCACATTCTACGTCAAAACGACTTTCTATAGTTTGCGCATGCGTTTGGAAATAAGAAAAGCTTACTTCCCCCGTTTTTTAAAATCACAGCTTCTAGAAGGTTTACATGATTTCTTAAAAAACACGAGTTTTTAGAAAATGTGTTTTATTTCATAAATGGAATCAACAAAGTATGCACATTCTACGTCATAATTACTTTCTATATGTTGCGCATGCATCCGGAAATAAGAAAAGCTTACTTCCACCGTTTTTTAAAATCACAACTTCTAGTAGGTTTACATGATTTCGTAAAAAACATGAGTTTTTAGAAACTGTGTTTTATTTCATAAATTGAATCTACAAAGTATGCACATTCTTCGTCATAACGACTTTCTATAGTTTGCGCATGCGTCCGGAAATAGGAAAATCTTACTTCCCCTGTTTTTTAAAATCACAGCTTTTAGAAGCTTTACATGATTTCATAAAAAACACGAGTTTTTAGAAAATGTGTTTTATTTCATAAATGCAATCTACAAAGTATGCACATTCTACGTCATAATGACTTTCTATAGTTTGCGCATGCGTCCGGAAATAAGAAAAGCTTAATTCCACCATTTTTTAAAATCACAGCTTCTAGAAGGTTTACATGATTTCGTAAAAAACACGAGTTTTTAGAAAATTTGTTTTATTTCATAAATGGAATCTACAAAGTATGCACATTCTACGTCATAATGACTTTCTATAGTTTGTGCATGCATCAGGAAATAAGAAAAGCTTACTTCCCTCGTTTTTTAAAATCACAACTTCTAGAAGCTTTACATGATTTCGTAAAAAACATGAGTTTTTAGAAAATGTGTTTTATTTCATAAATGGAATCTACAAAGTATGCGCATTCTACGTCATAACGACTTTCTATAGTCTGCGCATGCGTCCGGAAATAAGAAAAGCTTACTTCCACCATTTTTTAAAATCACAGCTTCTAGAAGGTTTACATGATTTCGTAAAAAACACGAGTTTTTAGAAAATGTGTTTTATTTCATAAATGGAGTCTACAAAGTATGCACATTCTACGTCATAACGACTTTCTATAGTTTGCACATGCGTCCGGAAATAAGAAAAGATTACTTCCCCCATTTTTTAAAATCACAGCTTCTAGAAGGTTTACATGATTTCGTAAAAAACACGAGTTTTTATAAAATGTCTTTTTTTTCATAAATGGAACCTACAAAGTATGCACATTCTACGTCATAACGACTTTCTATACTTTGCGAATGCGTCCGGAAATAAGAAAAGCTTACTTCCCCCGTTTTTTAAAATCACAGCTTCTAGAAGGTTTACATGATTTCGTAAAAGACACGAGTTTTGAGAAAATGTGTTTTATTTCATAAATGGAATCTACAAAGTATGCACATTCTACGTCATAACGACTTTCTATAGTTTGTGCATGCGTCCGGAAATAAGAAAAGCTTACTTCCCCCGTTTTTTAAAATCACAGCTTCTAGAAGGATTACATAAATGGAATCAACAAAGTATGCATATTCTACGTCATAACAACTTTCTATATTTTGCGCATGCGTCCGGAAATAAGAAAAGCTTACTTCCACCGTTTTTTAAAATCACAGCTTCTAGAAGCTTTACATGATTTCGTAAAAAACACGAGTTTTTAGAAAATGTGTTAGATTTCATAAATGGAATCTACAAAGTATGCACATTCTATGTCATAACGATTTTCTATAGTTTGCGCATGCGTCCTGAAATAAGAAAAGCCTTCTTCCACCGTTTTTTAAAATGACAGCTTCTAGAAGGTTTACATGATTTCGTAAAAAACACGAGTTTTTAGAAAATGTGTTTTATTTCATAAATGGAATGTACAAAGTATGCACATTCTACGTCATAACGACTTTCTATAGTTTGCGCATGCGTCCGGAAATAAGAAAAGCTTACTTCCACCGTTTTTTAAAATCACAGCTTCTAGAAGGTTTACATGATTTCGTAAAAAACACGAGTTTTTAGAAAATGTGTTTTATTTCATAAATGGAATCTGCAAAGTATGCACATTCTACGTCATAATGACTTTCTATAGTTTGTGCATGCGTCCGAAAATCAGAAAAGCTTACTTCCCCCGTTTTTTAAAATCACAGCTTCTAGAAGGTTTACATGATTTCGTAAAAAACACGAGTTTTTAGAAAATGTGTTTTATTTCATAAATGGAATCAACAAAGTATGCACATTCTACATCATAACGACTTTCTATAGTTTGCGCATGCGTCCGGAAATAAGACAAGCTTACTTCCCCCGTTTTTTAAAATCATAACGTCTAGAAGGTTTACATGATTTCATAAAAAACACGAGGTTTTAGAAAATGTGTTTTATTTCATAAATGGAATCTACAAAGTATGCACATTCTACGTCATAATGACTTTCTGTAGTTTGCGCATGCGTCCGGAAATAAGAAAAGCTTACTTCCCCCGTTTTTTAAAATCACAGCTTCTAGAAGGTTTACATGATTTCTTAAAAAACACCATTTTTTAGAAAATGTGTTTTATTTCATAAATGGAATCAACATAGTATGTAGATTCTACGTCATAACGACTTTCTATAGTTTGCGCATGCGTCCGGAAATAAGAAAAGCTTACCTTCCCCGTTTTTTAACATCACAGATTCTAAAAGGTTTACATGATTTTGTAAAAAACACGAGGTTTTAGAAAATGTGTTTTATTTCATAAATGGAATCTACAAAGAATGCACATTCTACATCAAAACGACTTTCTATAGTTTGCGCATGCGTTTGGAAATAAGAAAAGCTTACTTCCCCCGTTTTTTAAAATCACAGCTTCTAGAAGGTTTACATGATTTATTAAAAAACACGAGTTTTTAGAAAATGTGTTTTATTTCATAAATGGAATCAACAAAGTATGCACATTCTACGTCATAATGACTTTCTATATGTTGCGCATGCATCCGGAAATAAGAAAAGCTTACTTCCACCGTTTTTTAAAATCACAACTTCTAGTAGGTTTACATGATTTCATAAAAAACACGAGTTTTTAAAAACTGTGTTTTATTTCATAAATTGAATCTACAAAGTATGCACATTCTTCGTCATAACGACTTTCTATAGTTTGCGCATGCGTCCGGAAATAAGAAAAGCTTACTTCACCTGTTTTTTAAAATCACAGCTTCTAGAAGCTTTACATGATTTCATAAAAAACACGAGTTTTTAGAAAATGTGTTTTATTTCATAAATGCAATCTACAAAGTATGCACATTCTACGTCATAATGACTTTCTATAGTTTGCGCATGCGTCCAGAAATAAGAAAAGCTTCATTCCACCATTTTTTAAAATCACAGCTTCTAGAAGGTTTACATGATTTCGTAAAAAACACGAGTTTTTAGAAAATTTGTTTTATTTCATAAATGGAATCTACAAAGTATGCACATTCTACGTCATAATGACTTTCTATAGTTTGTGCATGCGTCAGGAAATAAGAAAAGATTACTTCCCCCGTTTTTTTAAATCACAGCTTCTAGAAGGTTTACATGATTTCGTAAAAAACATGAGTTTTTAGAAAATGTGTTTTATTTCATAAATGGAATCTACAAAGTATGCGCATTCTACGTCATAACGACTTTCTATAGTTTGCGCATGCGTCCGGAAATAAGAAAAGCTTACTTCCACCGTTTTTTAAAATCACAGCTTCTAGAAGGTTTACATGATTTCGTAAAAAACACGAGTTTTTAGAAAATGTGTTTTATTTCATAAATGGAATCTACAAAGTATGCACATTCTACGTCATAACGACTTTCTATAGTTTGCGCATGCGTTTGGAAATAAGAAAAGATTACTTCCACCATTTTTTAAAATCATAGCTTCTAGAAGGTTTACATGATTTCGTAAAAAACACGAGTTTTTAGAAAATGTGTTTTATTTCATAAAAAGAACCTACAAAGTATGCACATTCTACGTCATAATGACTTTCTATAGTTTGTGCATGCGTCCGGAAATAAGAAAAGATTACTTCCCCCGTTTTTTAAAATCACAGCTTCTAGAAGGTTTACATGATTTCGTAAAAAACATGAGTTTTTAGAAAATGTGTTTTATTGTTGATGTATATGTAACTTCGGAATGTATTTCATATATGTATGTTGTATGTACTCCTATAGAGATGGTATTATTCCTCTATACGGAAGTGTCGTCATTTATATTGTAAGTGTCGTAACTTATACTTGATGGGTTATTAGACCACCTTGTTGGGGTCGGCCCTGTATAAGTCATGTGGGTCGAAGGGTTATTAGACCACCCTATTGGGGGTCGGCCATGTGGGTCAAAGGGTTATTAGACCACCCTATTGGGGGTCGGCCCAGTCAGCATTATATTATGTGGTTAAGTTCGAGCCTACATGAGTTAGGTAAAAAGGCAAGTCAAGTCAAGTATAAATAGAGTGCGGGAGGCACTCTATTTGCTCATTCACTTCTCACACATGCACTCAAGGAGGAGTGGCGCACTTATGGAGGAGGAGGATCTGCTACTAGGTTATGGATATCTCTCTTGGTTGGTTGTATCATTGCTCTATCTATCTCTGAGGAAGTTATTGGGGTTTTTCACCTTTATGGTTTTCCCCAAGTAAATCTTTGTGTCTCTTGTGTGCTTGCATTATTGTCTCCATGATTGATATGCTGTAGATATGCTGTACATGTTGTTCTCTTAGTTAAGATCCTAGATCATATTGAAGTAAATTCTGAAAATTTAACATGGTATCAGAGCTAGCCTGAAAGAAGGCATGATATGGCATGTATGACACTTGTTGCACTTACGATGCTAGGGCTTGATATAGCAAAAACCAGTCATCGTAGAACTTTCGCTATAAATCCGTTTTGGAGAAGTTTTCGGATCTGAAATTGTTACAGGCCGAAGCTAATATCTCCAGGTATCTTGTGTCCAAAGGACAACCTCTAATTCGTTGTACTTTGTGATTTATGATCTGTGCAATATAGGGTTTCTGCCTCTTCCAGATCTGAGTCAAAATCAGGTGACCTTGGGAAAAAGGTCATAACTTGGGCTAGGAAGCTCCAAATGAAATTTCGTGAAAAGTGACAGGTAGTACACAGACTGTACTATCTCAGAAAACTTTTGAAGAGGCCGAAGTTGAACCAGTGACACGTGGAACTCCGTACAAGTGCGCTCTACTGTATTATCCCATAAACAGGTCATGTTGCAACATTTGGCATAACTCTCTCTCAGAGAGTCCAATTGAGGTCAGACCTGTCAAGATGGAAAGGTAACAGGCCGAGATATCTCAGGAAACTTTTTCAGAGGCTGAAGTTAAAAAAGTGACAAGTGGCACACCGTACAAGTTCTCTCTCCTGTTTTATCCCAAAACAGGTCACGTTGCGACGTTTGGCATAACTCTCTCTCAGAGAATCCAAATGAGGTCAGACCTATCAGGATGGAAAGATAACAGGTCAGGCTATCTCAGAAAACTTTTTCAAACCCTGTGGATCAAAAATTTCGGAGTTACACCAGAAACAATCAGGTACATATTTCTGTCAAAACAGAATTATTTTTTAGTACCTTCATTCATGTCTTCCGGAATTTAGGGCTTTGGAGAAAGTTGGAATTTTTGTAATCGGAGACCACGGCTGAATGCTACTCATCAAAATAAAAATTTAGAGACCAAAATCAGAATTTTTTGTTGGGTAGAAGGCCGGGTTTGATCAAACCCTAGTTCAGGACTTTGATCAGAAAAGTGGAAAATTAGGGCTTCTGTAAAAATGGGAATTTTTGAAATCTGTGACCACGGCTGGAAGCTCCTCAGAAAAATAGAAGCTTAGAGCTTTGGATCAAACATTTTGATGGGGCAAAAGAGTGGGCTTCATCAAACCCCAGTTCAGGGTCACGTCCAGTGAATCCGGAAGTTTCAAAGGCAAAATTGAGGAGTGAAACTTTGCAGTTTTCAAATTCTGAATATACCAGTTTGATCAGTTCATCAAGGCGCATATTCCTATCCTATCGAAAGGTTGAAATTCAAAGTTTGAATTTTTGGGGTTTCTCTGACAAACCCATATCCAGCTCAAGGTCCAGTTCTTGCAAATCAAGTGGATTGGGTTAATCCTAGAAGAAGATGGATTGATCACCTACATAAGTGAAAGAAGTTCCTGTCTCAGAGGGAGATGAGGATAAGGCCTTACATAAGAAGATTACAAGCGATCTCGACAGGTATGACTCATCGAGGTATGTTTCGATATTTGTCCATGATTAAGTTTATGGTATGTTTGTCTTCATGTTATTACGGTTAGTACAATTTTGATTTTAGATTTGTTGTATCACCTTAACAAAATTATGAATGCATGATAGAAGATATTCATTGGTTAGGGTGTTGACACTTATGATTGTACTAATGCATTATGGCGTTGTATGAGGTTTATGTTGTCTACTAACATGAAAGGTACACCAAGAAAGACAGATCATGTTCTGGTCCAAGAACATATGATCATGATAACATGAGGACAAAGATTCATCCATTGTCATGGATCTCATAAAAGATCCATTTACGAGGTATGTATAACTTGGTTTTATAATGGTTAACCTATGAGATATACAGGTTACTAACATAAGTCATCGAAGAAGAACAAGAAGACATCATGTGAGTATGTTAGACATAATTAGCTAGCATGCTAATCCAGGTATGTTTTTCCTATATCAAGTTAGAATCTCACCTTGTGATAAGATCCTTTATTTAAGTATACTTGGCATGATTGATTATGATTATTCATTGAAGTTAATAATCATGGTTGTATGCATATTATGTTTCTTACCATAATTGATGATATGACTAACCAGAAGAATCATGAAGGTATAGGTTTGAATAATCACAGGTTTTATGCATTTTATATCTCTTATCTTGATTGATGATTCAAAGAACCTGAAGAGTCATAGGTTTGAGTAATTACAGGTTTAGACATGTTATGTTTATTATGATTTGACTAACCATAAGAATCCTACATAAACCTTGAATGCTAATGCTTATTATTTTTGTTTGAAATGATCATGACTATACATGCTTGAGATTATTGTGTTTTAATAGTATACTATTGAATGTATTATTTTATATGAGATCACAAGGATAACACATTCATGATACTAATAAGCATGCATAGGGACCAAGGATGAATATGAGATTCAAGAACAGGTAATCCAGGAAGCAAAGATCAAGAGGGAGTACACTCCAGTGGTTTATGCAAGGATGCAGATATTCAGAGGGAGTTGACCATCTCTCTACATCCCACAACAGAAAGGTGTAGAAGAAGCTACTTCAGATTAGGACTCCAGCAGCTCCTGCAAGGAAGCGAAGACTCAGAGGGAGTCCACCCAACGAACAAACAAAGATAAGTATTTGAATTGTCATTTCTTAAATAATACTGTTCAATAATGATGTTCCTGGAATTAGGTTGTGTATTATGCATATTAGAATAATTGCATTGATGAACAGTATACTCCTAATATGCATGGGTAAGTGGCCTATGGCACTGTACAACATTCCATTGCTACTTATCTAGAATGAAACCTCTTTGCTGACATGTTGGGAGTTGTGCACACTCTTAACAATGTTCTGGTAGAGATTGGAAGGCATCTAGAAAGTTACGGAATATGGATAAATGTTGTATTGAAGCATTGGCTAAGATAATTGCATGACTGTATGGCATATTTCTTTATGTGTAAGAATTTGTTCTGAAAACTATGAGATGTTTTCTAATCATGCAATTTAACTTGTTGTGTAGGAAAGATCGTATGCCATCTCCTACAAAAGAAGAACTACAACATTTTGTTCTAGCAACAAAGATATCTATTGAAGATATTGAAGATATTGAAGTTCCCAGGATCTGGGATGAAGAAATGAAATACCATGATCCGTCGATCATGAAGAATGATGTTTGGGATGTAATCCCAAGACATGAAGGGAAGTTTGCTATGAATTCCAAATGGAACTATCAGATCAAGCATGTTGCAGATGACAGCATTAAGAAATATAAAAGTGATGAAATAGAAGATGCACCAGATGGATTTCAAGACAGCATGGTGTAGCCATATATGTGTGCAGAACTTGATATGGTAGGATAGACAGCTTTCTATCCATCTTGGGCTTTACCAAGAATAAAGCGGATTCCAACCTTTACTACAAGGTTGAGGAAGGCAATCCAGTGATACTATTTTTTATGCAGATAACCTGTTTGTTACAGGTAAAGATAGATTGATTGCCGACACGCAGCGGAAGCTTTCTTCCAAGTTCGAGATGATGCACTATTTGTTTTTGGAATGGAGGTGTGGTAGAGTGATGGAATCTTCCTTGGACAAGGGAAGTATGCAGTAGAGATCCTGAAGAGGTTCGGGATGATGGACTGCAAGCTATGGCCACACCTATGGCATCGAATCTGAAGCTTCTATGTGATGCTTCATCTGAGCTGGTTGATGTCTCCATGTATCGTCAGATGATTGGGTCCTTGATGTACCTAATGAGCACGAGACCAGATATTTGCTTTGCTGTGAACACATTGAGCCAGTTCCTGACGGATCCAAGGAGTGTTCACCTGGTTGCTGTAAAGCATATTCTGAGGTACCTGAAGGGTACAGTGGATTATGGGCTCAGGTATGAGGTGAATCAAAAGTTTAACCTGCAGGGTTATGTTGATTCAGATTGGGCTGGCAGTGCTGCAGATAGGAAGAGCACATCTGGGTGCTGCTTCAGTATGGGATCAAGTGTGATCTCTTGGTTTAGCAGGAAGCAGTCCTGCGTAGCACTGAGTACAGCTGAGGCAGAGTATGTTGCAGCCTGTTCAGCTAGTTGTGAGGTAGTATGGCTACGGAAGCTACTGTCTGAGTTATTTGATCTCCATTGGAAGCTACTGGTATCTTCTGTGATAACCAGAGTTGTGTGAAGCTGTCCGAGAATCCAGTGTTTCATGACAGGTCGAAACACATAGAGATCAAATATCACTATATCAGGAATATGGTATAGAGAGGAGCTGTGAAGCTCCTGTATGTTGTGACGAACGAGCAGATTGCAGATGTGCTGACGAAGCCACTAGCCAGGGTGAAGTTCGAGTACTTCAGAGAGAGGATTGGCGTTCTTCAGATCGAGGACACTTTGAGGAAGAAGTGATGGACACATTTGCTGAAGCCATTCCAAGCATGTGGGAAGGAGGATCCTTCACATGGCTGTGGATGTAAGCGCTGGATGATGAGCATCAGGATGATGTTCTGGTTTCTGCCTGGATATGATCAGTTGGATCATTTATGTATGTACGCATCATGTTGGATGCTGGATATGATCGGTTGGATCATGTGTATGTATTTTTTATGAACGCATCATGTTGGATGCTGTTGGATACATTGTGTGGATTATGTATCTTTGTATGATCAGGTAGATCATGCATACTGATGGATACATTGTGTGGATCATGTATCTTTGTATGATCAGGTAGATCATGTATGCTGATGGATACATTGTGTGGATCATGTATCTTTGTATGATCAGGTGGATCATGTATGTTGATGGATACATTGTGTGGATCATGTATCTATGTATGTATCAGGTGGATACTTGGATGATCGTGGATGACAAGCTTCTCCAGATGACATGCAGCAGGATGTTGCAGTGATGATGATCAGGATGATCATGTGTACATCAGAATGATGTTTGATGAGTATCAGATGATACTTTGTGGCCGTGGATCAGGTTGTGCAGGAAAGCATGTAATTTGTGCCCTAGGAGATTTGCAGATGGTCTTTCGAGGTTTTTCCTATGGCATGTAATTCGGTGCCCTGGGACATCTGGCAAATGCTCTTGCGAGGTTTTGCTTGGGAGGACATGTAATTTGTGCCCTGGGAGATTTCAGGTCGGAGTTGTGTACCTGTAACATCCTGAGATGCTCTTGCGAGGTTTTGTCCTATGGCATGTAATTTGCTCCTGGGAGATCTGGACAGGATGAAAAAGGCCTCAGATGCTTCAGCCAGGTTTTGCCATGACCACATGTAATTTGCTCCTGGGAGATCTGGACAGGATGAAAAAGGTCTCAGATGCTTCAGCCAGGTTTTGTGGTGGACCACATGTAATTTGCTCCTGGGAGATCTGGACAGGATGAAAAAGGCCTCAGATGCTTCAGCCAGGTTTTGTGGTGAGATCACATGTAATGTGCTCCTGGGAGATCCGACAGGTAGAGCCGCGTGCTCGTAACAGCCTAGGATGCTTCAGCCAGGTTTTGTGATGGGTCACATGTAATGTGCTCCTGGGAGATCCTACAGGTAGAGCTGTGTGCTCGTAATAGCCTGGGATGCTGCAGCCAGGTTTTGTGACGCACGTAATAAGTCCTGAGGATTCCACAGTATGGCCAGTGATGATGAAGACGTGCAGGTGGTGGGCCTACATCCAGTATGAAAAAGGACTGGCTCTGTAGAACTTCCTATGACGAGTAGATTCAGAGATTGATTGAGATAGCAGCAGCAGTGACGATGATGATGACTCGATGACGATTATCCAGTGACGATGATCCAGAGAAGATGACTTGTGCTAGAAGAACTGTGCTGAGAAATACCTTCCTAGTTAAGAGGGAGTGTTGATGTATATGTAACTTTGGAATGTATTTCATATATGTATGTTGTATGTACTCCTATAGAGATGGTATTATTCCTCTATACGGAAGTGTCGTCATTTATATTGTAAGTGTCGTAACTTATACTTGATGGGTTATTAGACCACCTTGTTGGGGTCGGCCCTGTATAAGTCATGTGGGTCGAAGGGTTATTAGACCACCCTATTGGGGGTCGGCCATGTGGGTCAAAGGGTTATTAGACCACCCTATTGGGGGTCGGCCCAGTCAGCATTATATTATGTGGTTAAGTTCGAGCCTACATGAGTTAGGTAAAAAGGCAAGTCAAGTCAAGTATAAATAGAGTGCGGGAGGCACTCTATTTGCTCATTCACTTCTCACACATGCACTCAAGGAGGAGTGGCGCACTTATGGAGGAGGAGGATCTACTACTAGGTTATGGATATCTCTCTTGGTTGGTTGTATCATTGCTCTATCTATCTCTGAGGAAGTTATTGGGGTTTTTCACCTTTATGGTTTTCCCCAAGTAAATCTTTGTGTCTCTTGTGTGCTTGCATTATTGTCTCCATGATTGATATGCTGTAGATATGCTGTACATGTTGTTCTCTCAGTTAAGATCCTAGATCATATTGAAGTAAATTCTGAAAATTTAACATTTATTTCATAAATGGAATCTACAAAGTATGCGCATTCTACGTCATAACGACTTTCTATAGTTTGCGCATGCGTCCGGAAATAAGAAAAGCTTACTTCCACCGTTTTTTAAAATCACAGCTTCTAGAAGGTTTACGTGATTTCGTAAAAAACACGAGTTTTTAGAAAATGTGTTTTATTTCATAAATGGAATCTACAAAGTATGCACATTCTACGTCATAACGACTTTCTATAGTTTGCGCATGCGTTTGGAAATAAGAAAAGCTTACTTCCACCATTTTTTAAAATCACAGCTTCTAGAAGGTTTACATGATTTAGTAAAAAACACGAGTTTTTAGAAAATGTGTTTTATTTCATAAATGGAACCTACAAAGTATGCACATTCTACGTCATAACGAATTTCTATAGTTTGCGAATGCGTCTGGAAATAAGAAAAGCTTACTTCCCCCGTTTTTTAAAATCACAGCTTCTAGAAGGTTTACATGATTTCGTAAAAGACACGAGTTTTGAGAAAATGTGTTTTATTTCATAAATGGAATCTACAAAGTATGCACATTCTACGTCATAACGACTTTCTATAGTTTGTGCATGCGTCCGGAAATAAGAAAAGCTTACTTCCCCCGTTTTTTAAAATCACAGCTTCTAGAAGGATTACATGATTTCTTAAAAAACACGAGTTTTTAGAAAATGTGCTTTATTTCATAAATGGAATCAACAAAGTATGCATATTCTACGTCATAACAACTTTCTATATTTTGCGCATGCGTCAGGAAATCAGAATAGCTTACTTCCCCCGTTTTTTAAAATCACAGCTTCTAGAAGGTTTACATGATTTCGTACAAAACACGAGTTTTTAGAAAATGTGTTTTATTTCATAAATGGCATCTACAAAGTATGCCCATTCTACGTCATAATGAATTTCTATAGTTTGTGCATGCGTCCGGAAATAAAAAAAGCTTACTTCCCCCGTTTTTTAAATTCACAGCTTCTAGAAGGTTTACATGATTTCTTAAAAAACACGAGTTTTTAGAAAATGTGTTTTATTTCATAAATGGAATCAACAAAGTATGCACATTCTACGTCATAACGACTTTCTATAGTTTGCGCATGCGTCCGGAAATAAGAAAAGCTTACTTCCCCCCGTTTTTGAAAATCATAGCTTCTAGAAGGTTTACATGATTTCATAAAAAACACAACTTTTTAGAAAATGTGTTTTATTTCATAAATGGAATCTACAAAGTATGCACATTCTACGTCATAATGACTTTCTGTAGTTTGCGCATGCGTCCGGAAATAAGAAAAGCTAACTTCCCCCGTTTTTTAAAATCACAGCTTCTAGAAGGTTTACATGATTTCTTAAAAAACACGATTTTTTAGAAAATGTGTTTTATTTCATAAATGGAATCAACAAAGTATGTAGATTCTACGTCATAACGACTTTCTATAGTTTGCGCATGCGTCCGGAAATAAGAAAAGCTTACCTTCCCCGTTTTTTAAAATCACAGATTCTAAAAGGTTTACATGATGTCGTAAAAAACACGAGTTTTTAGAAAATGTGTTTTATTTCATAAATAGAATCGACAAAGTATGCACATTCTACGTCATAACGACTTTCTATAGTTTGCGCATGCGTCCGGAAATAAGAAAAGCTTACTTCCACCGTTTTTTAAAATCACAGCTTCTAGAAGGTTTACATGATTTTGTAAAAAACACGAGGTTTTAGAAAATGTGTTTTATTTCATAAATGGAATCTACAAAGTATGCACATTCTACGTCATAATGACTTTCTATAGTTTGTGCATGCGTCCGGAAATAAGAAAAGATTACTTCCCCCGTTTTTTAAAATCACAGCTTCTAGAAGGTTTACATGATTTCGTAAAAAACACGAGTTTTTTAGAAAATGTGTTTTATTTCATAAATGGAATCTACAAAGTATGCACATTCTACGTCATAACGACTTTCTATAGTTTGCGCATGCATTTGGAAATAAGAAAAGCTTACTTTCCCCGTTTTTTAAAATCACAGCTTCTAGAAGGTTTACATGATTTCTTAAAAAACACGAGTTTTTAGAAAATGTGTTTTATTTCATAAATGGAATCAACAAAGTATGCACATTCTATGTCATAATGATTTTCTATAGGTTGCGCATGCATCCGGAAATAAGAAAAGCTTACTTCCACCGTTTTTTAAAATCACAGCTTCTAGAAGGTTTACATGTTTTCGTTAAAAACACGAGTTTTTAGAAAATGTGTTTTATTTCATCAATTGAATCTACGTAGTATGCACATTCTATGTCATAACGACTTTCTATAGTTATTGCATGCGTCCGGAAATAAGAAAAGCTTACCTCCCCCGTTTTTTAAAATCACAGATTCTAGAAGGTTTACATGATTTCGTAAAAAACACGAGTTTTTAGAAAATGTGTTTTATTTCATAAATAGAATCAACAAAGTATGCACATTCTACGTCATAATGACTTTCTATAGTTTGTGCATGTGTCCGGAAATAAGAAAAGCTTACTTCCACCGTATTTTAAAATCACAGCTTCTAGAAGGTTTACATGATTTCGTAAAAAACACGAGTTTTTAGAAAATGTGTTTTATTTCAAAAATGGAATCTACAAAGTATGCACATTCTACATCATAACGACTTTCTATAGTTTGCGCATGCGTCCGGAAATAAGAAAAGCTTACTTCCAATGTTTTTTAAAATCACAGCTTCTAGAAGGTTTATATGATTTCGTAAAAAACACGAGTTTTTAGAAAATGTGTTTTATTTCATAAATGGAATCTACAAAGTATGCAGATTCTACGTCATAACGACTTTCTATAGTTTCCGCATTCGTCCGGAAATAAGAAAAGCTTACTTCCACCATTTTTTAAAATCACAGCTTCTAGAAGGTTTACATGATTTCGTAAAAAACACGAGTCTTTACAAAATGTGTTTTATTACATAAATGGAATCTACAAAGTATGCACATTCTACGTCATAACGACTTTCTATAGTTTGCGCATGCGTACGGAAATAAGAAAAGCTTACTTCCCCCGTTTTCTAAAATCACAGCTTCTAGAAGGTTTATATGATTTCTTAAAAAACACGAGTTTTTAGAAAATGTGTTTTATTTCATAAATGGAATCAACAAAGTATGCACATTCTACGTCATAACGACTTTCTATAGTTTGCGCATGCATTTGGAAATAAGAAAAGCTTACTTCGCCCGTTTTTTAAAATCACAGCTTCTAGAAGGTTTACATGATTTCTTAAAAAACACGAGTTTTTAGAAAATGTGTTTTATTTCATAAATGGAATCAACAAAGTATGCACATTCTACGTCATAACGACTTTCTATAGTTTGCGCATTCGTCCGGAAATAAGAAAAGCTTACTTCCACCATTTTTTAAAATCACAGCTTTTAGAAGGTTTACATGATTTCGTAAAAAACACGAGTTTTTCGAAAATGTGTTTTATTACAGAAATGGAATCTACAAAGTATGCACATTCTACGTCATAACGACTTTCTATAGTTTGCGCATGCATCCGGAAATAAGAAAAGCTTACTTCCCCCGTTTTCTAAAATCACAGCTTCTAGAAGGTTTATATGATTTCTTAAAAAACACGAGTTTTTAGAAAATGTGTTTTATTTCATAAATGGAATCAACAAAGTATGCATATTCTACGTCATAACGACTTTCTATAGTTTGCGCATGCGTTTGGAAATAAGAAAAGCTTACTTCCCCCGTTTTTTAAAATCACAGCTTCTAGAAGGTTTACATGATTTCTTAAAAAACACGAGTTTTTAGAAAATGTGTTTTATTTCATAAATGGAATCAACAAAGTATGCACATTCTACGTCATAATGACTTTCTATAGTTTGCGCATTCGTCTGGAAATAAGAAAAGCATACTTCCCCCGTTTTTTAAAATCAGAGCTTCTAGAAGGTTTACATGATTTCATAAAAAACACGAGTTTTTAGAAAATCTGTTTTACTTCATAAATGGAATCTACAATGTATGCACATTCTACGTCATAACGACTTTCTATAGTTTGCGCATGCGTACGGAAATAAGAAAAGCTTACTTCCCCTGTTTTTAAAATCACAGCTTCTAGAAGGTTTACATGATTTCTTAAAAAACACGAGTTTTTAGAAAATGTGTTTTATTTCATAAATGGAATCAACAAAGTATGCACATTCTATGTTATAACGACTTTCTATAGTTTGCACATTCGTCCGAAAATAAGAAAAGCTTACCTCCACCGTTTTTTAAAATCACAGTTTCTAGAAGGTTTACATGATTTCTTAAAAAACACGAGTTTTTAGAAAGTGTTTTTTATTTCCTAAATAGAATCAACAAAGTATGCACATTCTACGTCATAACGACTTTCTATAGTTTGCGCATGCGTCCGGAAATAAGAAAAGCTTACATCCACCGTTTTTTAAAATCACAGTTTCTTGAAGGTTTACATGATTTCGTCAAAAACATGAGTTTTTAGAAAATGTGTTTTATTTCATAAATGGAATATACAAAGTATGCACATTCTATGTCATAACGACTTTCTATAGTTTGCGCATGCGTTTGGAAATAACAAAAGCTTACTTCCACCGTTTTTTAAAATCACAGATTCTAGAAGGTTTACGTGATTTCTTAAAAAACATGAGTTTTTAGAAAATGTGTTTTATTTCATAAATAGAATCAACAAAGTATGCACATTCTATGTTATAACGACTTTCTATAGTTTGCGCATGCGTCCGGAAATAAGAAAAGCTTACTTCCACTGTTTTTTAAAATGACAGCTTCTAGAAGGTTTACATGATTTCGTAGAAAACACGAGTTTTTAGAAAATGGGTTTTATTTTATAAATGGAATCTACAGAGTATGCACATTCTACGTCATAACGACTTTCTATATTTTGCGCATACGTCCGGAAATAAGAAAAGCTTACTTCCCCCATTTTTTAAAATCACTACTTCCAGAAGGTTTACATGATTTCTTAAAAAACACGAGTTTTTAGAAAATGTGTTTTATTTCATAAATGGAATCAACAAAGTATGCAGATTCTATGTCATAACGACTTTCTATAGTTTGCGCATGCGTCCGCAAATAAGAAAAGCTTACTTCCCCCGTTTTTTAAAATCACAGCTTCTAGAAGGTTTACATGATTTCGTAAAAAACACGAGTTTTTAGAAAATGTGTTTTATTTCACAAATGGAATCTACAATGTATGCACATTCTATGTGATAATGACTTTCTATAGTTCGCACATGCGTCCGGAAATAAGAAAAGCTTACTTCCTCCGTTTTTTAAAATCACAGCTTCTAGAAGGTTTACATGATTTCTTAAAAAACACGAGTTTTTAGAAAATGTGTTTTATTTCATAAATGGAATCAACAAAGTATGCAGATTCTACGTCATAACGACTTTCTATAGTTTGCGCATGCGTCCGGAAATAAGAAAAGCTTAGCTCCCCCGTTTTTTAAAATCACAGATTCTAGAAGGTTTACATGATTTCGTAAAAAACACGAGTTTTTAGAAAATGTGTTTTATTTCATAAATAAAATCAACAAAGTATGCACATTCTACGTCATAACGGATTTCTATAGTTTGCGCATGCGTCCGGAAATAAGAAAAGCTTACTTCCACCGTTTTTGAAAATCACAGCTTCTAGAAGGTTTACATGATTTCGTAAAAAACACGAGTTTTTAGAAAATGTGTTTTATTTCATAAATGGAATCTGCAAAGTATGCACATTCTACGTCATAACGACTTTCTATAGTTTGCGCATGCGTCCGGAAATAAGAAAAGCTTACTTCAACCGTTTATTAAAATCACAGCTTCTAGAAGCTTTACATGATTTCGTAAAAAACATGAGTTTCTAGAAAATGTGTTTTATTTCATAAATGGAATCTACAAAGCATGCACATTCTACGTCATAACGACTTTCTATAGTTTGCGCATGCGTCCGGAAATAAGAAAAGCTTACTTCCCCCGTTTTTTAAAATCACAGCTTCTAGAAGGTTTACATGATTTCTTAAAAAACACGAGTTTTTAGAAAATGTGTTTTATTTCATAAATGGAATCTATAAAGTATGCACATTCTACGTGATAATGAATTACTATAGTTTGCGCATGCGTTTGGAAATAAGAAATGCTTACTTCCCCCATTTATTAAAATCACAGCTTCTAGAAGGTTTACATGATTTCTTAAAAAACAAGAGTTTTTAGAAAATGTGTTTTATTTCATAAATGGAATCTACAAAGTATGCACATTCTACGTCATAACGACTTTCTATAGTTTGCCCATTCGTCCGGAAATAAGAAAAGCTTACTTCCACCGTTTTTTAAAATCACAGCTTCTAGAAGGTTTACATGATTTCGTAAAAAACAAGAGTTTTTAGAAAATGTGTTTTATTTCATAAATGGAATCTACAAAGTATGCACATTCTACGTCATAACGACTTTCTATAGTTTGCGCATGCGTTTGGAAATAAGGAAAGCTTACTTCCCCCGTTTATTAAAATCACAGCTTCTAGAAGGTTTACATGATTTCGTAAAAACCACGAGTTTTTAGAAAATGTGCTTTATTTCATAAATGGAATCTACAAAGTATGCACATTCTACGTCATAACGACTTTCTATAGTTTGCGCATGCGTCCGGAAATAAGAAAAGCTTACTTCCCCCGTTTTTTAAAATCACAGCTTCTAGAAGGTTTACATGATTTCTTAAAAAACACGAGTTTTTAGAAAATGTGTTTTATTTCATAAATGGAATCTACAAAGTATGCACATTCTACGTCATAATGAATTTCTATAGTTTGCGCATGCGTTTGGAAATAAGAAATGCTTACTTCCCCCATTTATTAAAATCACAGCTTCTAGAAGGTTTACATGATTTCTTAAAAAACACGAGTTTTTAGAAAATGTGTTTTATTTCATAAATGGAATCTACAAAGTATGCACATTCTACGTCATAACGACTTTCTATAGTTTGCGCATGCGTCCGGAAATAAGAAAAGCTTACTTTCACCGTTTATTAAAATCACAGCTTCTAGAAGCTTTACATGATTTCGTAAAAAACACGAGTTTTTAGAAAATGTGTTTTATTTCATAAATGGAATCTACAAAGTATGCACATTCTATGTCATAACCAGTTTCTATAGTTTACGC
Organism: Larix kaempferi; assembly: GCA_027924585.1. Lineage (NCBI taxonomy): Eukaryota > Viridiplantae > Streptophyta > Pinopsida > Pinales > Pinaceae > Larix > Larix kaempferi. The sequence goes on along the minus strand of BSBM01000557.1, from coordinate 15,339,877 downwards.
ATGCGTCCGGAAATAAGAAAAGCTTAATTCCACCGTTTTTTAAAATCACAGCTTCTAGAAGGTTTACATGATTTCTTAAAAAACACGAGTTTTTAGAAAATGTGTTTTATTTCATAAATGGAATCAACAAACTATGCGCATTCTATGTCATAACGACTTTCTATAGTTTGCACATTCATCCGAAAATAAGAAAAGCTTACCTCCACCGTTTTTTAAAATCACAGTTTCTAGAAGGTTTACATGATTTCTTAAAAAACACGAGTTTTTAGAAAATGTTTTTTATTTCCTAAATAGAATCAACAAAGTATGCACATTCTACGTCATAATGACTTTCTATAGTTTGCGCATTCGTCCGGAAATAAGAAAAGCATACTTCCCCCGTTTTTTAAAATCAGAGCTTCTAGAAGGTTTACATGATTTCTTAAAAAACATGAGTTTTTAGAAAATTTGTTATACTTCATAAATGGAATCTACAATGTATGCACATTCTACGTCATAACGACTTTCTATAGTTTGCGCATGCGTACGGAAATAAGAAAAGCTTACTTCCCCTGTTTTTAAAATCACAGCTTCTAGAAGGTTTACATGATTTCTTAAAAAACACGAGTTTTTAGAAAATGTGTTTTATTTCATAAATGGAATCAACAAAGTATGCACATTCTATGTCATAACGACTGTCTATAGTTTGCACATTCGTCCGAAAATAAGAAAAGCTTACCTCCACCGTTTTTTAAAATCACAGTTTCTAGAAGGTTTACATGATTTCTTAAAAAACACGAGTTTTTAGAAAATGTTTTTTATTTCCTAAATAGAATCAACAAAGTATGCACATTCTATGTCATAACGACTTTCTATAGTTTGCGCATGCATCCGGAAATAAGAAAAGCTTACTTCCACCGTTTTTTAAAATCACAGTTTCTTGAAGGTTTACATGATTTCGTCAAAAACACGAGTTTTTAGAAAATGTGTTTTATTTCATAAACGGAATGTACAAAGTATGCACATTCTATGTCATAACGACTTTCTATAGTTTGCGCATGCATTTGGAAATAACAAAAGCTTACTTCCACCGTTTTTTAAAAGCATAGCTTCTAGAAGATTTACATGATTTCTTAAAAAACACGAGTTTTTAGAAAATGTGTTTTATTTCATAAATGGAATCTACAAAGTATGCACATTCTACGTCATAACGATTTTCTATAGTTTGCGCATGCGTTCGGAAATAAGAAAAGCTTACTTACCCTGTTTTTTAAAATCACAGCTTCTAGAAGGTTTACATGATTTCTTAAAAAACACGAGTTTTTAGAAAATGTGTTTTATTACATAAAAAGAATCTACAAAGTATGCACATTCTATGTCATAACGAATTTCTATATTTTGCGCATGCGTTTGGAACTAAAAAAAAGCTTACTTCCCCCGTTTTTTAAAATCACAGCTTCTAGAAGGTTTTTATGATTTCCTACAAAACATGAGTTTTTCGAAAATGTGTTTTATTTCATAAATGGAATCAACAAAGTATGCACATTCTACGTCATAACGACTTTCTATAGTTTGCGCATGCGTCCGGAAATAAGAAAAGCTTACGTACCCCATTTTTTAAAATCACAGATTCTAGAAGGTTTACATGATTTCTTAAAAAACACGAGTTTTTAGAAAATGTGTTTTATTTCATAAATAGAATCAACAAAGTATGCACATTCTACGTCATAACGACTTTCTATAGTTTGCGCATGCGTCCGGAAATAAGAAAAGCTTACTTCCACTGTTTTTTAAAATGACAGCTTCTAGAAGGTTTACATGATTTCGTGGAAAACTCGAGTTTTTAGAAAATGGGTTTTATTTTATAAATGGAATCTACAGAGTATGCACATTCTACGTCATAATGACTTTCTATACTTTGCGCATATGTCCGGAAATAAGAAAAGCTTACTTCCCCCATTTTTTAAAATCACTACTTCTAGAAGGTTTACATGATTTCTTAAAAAACACGAGGTTTTAGAAAATGTGTTTTATTTCATAAATGGAATCAACAAAGTATGCACATTCTACGTCATAACGTCTTTCTATAGTTTGCGCATGCGTCCGAAAATAAGAAAAGCTTACTTCCCCCGTTTTTTAAAATCATAGCTTCTAGAAGGTTTACATGATTTCGTAAAAAACACGAGTTTTTAGAAAATGTGTTTTATTTCATAAATGGAATCTACAATGTATACACATTCTATGTGATAATGACTTTCTATAGTTTGCACATGCGTCCGGAAATAAGAAAAGCTTACTTCCCCCGTTTTTTAAAATCACAGCTTCTAGAAGGTTTACATGATTTCTTAAAAAACACGAGTTTTTAGAAACTGTGTTTTATTTCATAAATGGAATCAACAAAGTATGCAGATTCTACGTCATAACAACTTTCTATAGTTTGCGCATGCGTCCGGAAATAAGAAAAGCTTAGCTCCCCCGTTTTTTAAAATCACAGATTCTAGAAGGTTTACATGATTTCGTAAAAAACACGAGTTTTTAGAAAATGTGTTTTATTTCATAAATAGAATCAACAAAGTATGCACATTCTACGTCATAACGACTTTCTATAGTTTGCGCATGCGTCCGGAAATAAGAAAAGCTTACTTCAACCGTTTATTAAAATCACAGCTTCTAGAAGCTTTACATGATTTCATAAAAAACATGAGTTTCTAGAAAATGTGTTTTATTTCATAAATGGAATCTACAATATATGCACATTCTATGTGATAATGACTTTCTATAGTTTGCACATGCGTCCGGAAATAAGAAAAGCTTACTTCCCCCGTTTTTTAAAATCACAACTTCTAGAAGGTTTACATGATTTCTTAAAAAACACGAGTTTTTAGAAAATGTGTTTTATTTCATAAATGGAATCAACAAAGTATGCAGATTCTACGTCATAACGACTTTCTATAGTTTGCGCACGCGTCCGGAAATAAGAAAAGCTTAGCTCCCCCGTTTTTTAAAATCACAGATTCTAGAAGGTTTACATGATTTCGTAAAAAACACGAGTTTTTAGAAAATGTGTTTTATTTCATAAATAGAATCAACAAAGTATGCACATTCTACGTCATAACGACTTTCTATAGTTTTCGCATGCGTCCGGAAATAAGAAAAGCTTACTTCCAACGTTTTTTAAAATCACAGCTTCTAGAAGGTTTACATGATTTCGTAAAAAACACGAGTTTTTAGAAAATGTGTTTTATTTCATAAATAAAATCGACAAAGTATGCACACTCTACGTCATAACGACTTTCTATAGTTTGCGCATGCGTCCGGAAATAAGAAAAGCTTACTTCAACCGTTTATTAAAATCACAGCTTCTAGAAGCTTTACAGGATTTCATAAAAAACATGAGTTTCTAGAAAATGTGTTTTATTTCATAAATGGAATCCACAAAGCATGCACATTCTACATCATAACGACTTTCTATAGTTTGCGCATGCGTCCGGAAATAAGAAAAGCTTACTTCCCCCGTTTTTTAAAATCACAGCTTCTAGAAGGTTTACATGATTTCTTAAAAAACACGAGTTTTTAGAAAATGTGTTTTATTTCATAAATGGAATCTAAAAAGTATGCACATTCTACGTCATAATGAATTTCTATAGTTTGCGCATGCGTTTGGAAATAAGAAATGCTTACTTCCCCCATTTATTAAAATCACAGCTTCTAGAAGGTTTACATGATTTCTTAAAAAACAAGAGTTTTTAGAAAATGTGTTTTTTTTCATAAATGGAATCTACAAAGTATGCACATTCTATGTCATAACGACTTTCTATAGTTTGCCCATTCGTCCGGAAATAAGAAAAGCTTACTTCCACCGTTTTTTAAAATCACAGCTTCTAGAAGGTTTACATGATTTCGTAAAAAACAAGAGTTTTTAGAAAATGTGTTTTATTTCATAAATGGAATCTACAAAGTATGCACATTCTACGCCATAACAACTTTCTATAGTTTGCGCATGCGTTTGGAAATAAGAAAAGCTTACTTCCCCCGTTTATTAAAATCACAGCTTCTAGAAGGTTTACATGATTTCATAAAAACCACGAGTTTTTAGAAAATGTGTTTTATTTCATAAATGGAATCTACAAAGTATGCACATTCTACGTCATAACGACTTTCTAAGGTTTGCGCATGCGTCCGGAAATAAGAAAAGCTTACTTCCCCCGTTTTTTAAAATCACAGCTTCTAGAAGGTTTACATGATTTCGTAAAAAACAAGAGTTTTTAGAAAATGTGTTTTATTTCATAAATGGAATCTACAAAGTATGCACATTCTACGCCATAACAACTTTCTATAGTTTGCGCATGCGTTTGGAAATAAGAAAAGCTTACTTCCCCCGTTTATTAAAATCACAGCTTCTAGAAGGTTTACATGATTTCATAAAAACCACGAGTTTTTAGAAAATGTGTTTTATTTCATAAATGGAATCTACAAAGTATGCACATTCTACGTCATAACGACTTTCTAAGGTTTGCGCATGCGTCCGGAAATAAGAAAAGCTTACTTCCCCCGTTTTTTAAAATCACAGCTTCTAGAAGGTTTACATGATTTCTTAAAAAACACGAGTTTTTAGAAAATGTGCTTATTTTCATAAATGGAATCTACAAAGTATGCACATTCTACGTCATAATGAATTTCTATAGTTTGCGCATGCGTTTGGAAATAAGAAATGCTTACTTCCCCCATTTATTAAAATCACAGCTTCTAGAAGGTTTACATGATTTCTTCAAAAACACGAGTTTTTAGAAAATGTGTTTTATTTCATAAATGGAATCTAGAAAGTATGCACATTCTACGTCATAACGACTTTCTATAGTTTGCGCATGCGTCCGGAAATAAGAAAAGATTACTTCCCCCGTTTTTTAAAATCACAGCTTCTAGAAGCTTTACATGATTTCTTAAAAAACACGAGTTTTTGGAAAATGTGTTTTATTTCATAAATGGAATCTACAAAATATGCACATTCTACGTCATAACGACTTTCTATAGTCTGCGCATGCGTCCGGAAAAAAGAAAAGTTTACTTTCACCGTTTATTAAAATCACAGCTTCTAGAAGCTTTACATGATTTCGTACAAAACACGAGTTTTTAGAAAATGTGTTTTATTTCATAAATGGAATCTACAAAGTATGCACATTCTACGTCATAACCACTTTCTATAGTTTGCGCATGCGTCCAGAAATAAGAAAAGCTTAATTCCACCATTTTTTAAAATCACAGCTTCTAGAAGGTTTACATGATTTCTTAAAAAACACGAGTTTTTAGAAAATGTGTTTTATTTCATAAATGGAATCAACAAAGTATGTACATTCTACGTCATAACGACTTTCTATAGTTTGCGCATGCGTCCGGAAATAAGAAAAGCTTACTTCCCCCGTTTTTTAAAATCACAGCTTCTAGAAGGTTTACATGATCTCTTAAAAAACACGAGTTTTTAGAAAATGTGTTTTATTTCATCAATGGAATCTACAAAGTATGCACATTCTACGTCATAACAAATTTCTATAGTTTGCGCATGCGATTGGAGCTAAGAAAAGCTTACTTCCCCCGTTTTTTAAAATCACAGCTTCTAGAAGGTTTACATGATTTCTTAAAAAACACGAGTTTTTAGAAAATGTGTTTTATTGCATAAATGGAATCTACAAAGTATGCACATTCTACGTCATAACGACTTTCTATAGTTTGCGCATGCGTCCGGAAATAAGAAAAGCTTAATTCCACCGTTTTTTAAAATCACAGCTTCTAGAAGGTTTACATGATTTCGTAAAAAACACGAGTTTTTAGGAAATGTGTTTTATTTCATAAATGGAATCCCCAAAGTATGCACATTATATGTCATAACGACTTTCTATAGTTTGCGCATGCGTCCGCATATAAGAAAAGCTTACTTCCACCGTTGTTTAAAATCACAGCTTCTAGAAGGTTTACATGATTTCGTAAGAAACACGAGTTTTTAGAAAATGTGTTTTATTTCATAAATGGAATCTACAATGTATGCACATTCTATGTGATAATGACTTTCTATAGTTTGCACATGCGTCCGGAAATAAGAAAAGCTTACTTCCCCCGTTTTTTAAAATCACAGCTTCTAGAAGGTTTACATGATTTCTTAAAAAACACGAGTTTTTAGAAAATGTGTTTTATTTCATAAATGGAATCAACAAAGTATGAAGATTCTACGTCATAACGACTTTCTATAGCTTGCGCATGCGTCCGGAAATAAGAAAAGCTTAGCTCCCCCGTTTTTTAAAATCACAGATTCTAGAAGGTTTACATGATTTCATAAAAAACACGAGTTTTTAGAAAATGTGTTTTATTTCATAAATAGAATCAACAAAGTATGCACATTCTACGTCATAACGACTTTCTATAGTTTGCGCATGCGTCCGGAAATAAGAAAAGCTTACTTCCAACTTTTTTTAAAATCACAGCTTCTAGAAGGTTTACATGATTTCGTAAAAAACACGAGTTTTTAGAAAATGTGTTTTATTTCATAAATAAAATCGACAAAGTATGCACATTCTACGTCATAACGACTTTCTATAGTTTGCGCATGCGTTCGGAAATAAGAAAAGCTTTCTTCAACCGTTTATTAAAATCACAGCTTCTAGAAGCTTTACATGATTTTGTAAAAAACATGAGTTTCTAGAAAATGTGTTTTATTTCATAAATGGAATCCACAAAGCATGCACATTCTACGTCATAACGACTTTCTATAGTTTGCGCATGCGTCCGGAAATAAGAAAAGCTTACTTCCCCCGTTTTTTAAAATCACAGCTTCTAGAAGGTTTACATGATTTCTTAAAAAACATGAGTTTTTAGAAAATGTGTTTTATTTCATAAATGGAATCTAAAAAGTATGCACATTCTACGTCATAATGAATTTCTATAGTTTGCGCATGCCTTTGGAAATAAGAAATGCTTACTTCCCCCATTTATTAAAATCACAGCTTCTAGAAGGTTTACATGATTTCTTAAAAAACAAGAGTTTTTAGAAAATGTGTTTTATTTCATAAATGGAATCTACAAAGTATGCACATTCTACATCATAACGACTTTCTATAGTTTGCCCATTCGTTCGGAAATAAGAAAAGCTTACTTCCACCGTTTTTTAAAATCACAGCTTCTAGAAGGTTTACATGATTTCGTAAAAAACAAGAGTTTTTAGAAAATGTGTTTTATTTCATAAATGGAATCTACAAAGTATGCACATTCTACGTCATAACGACTTTCTATAGTTTGCGCATGCGTTTGGAAATAAAAAAAGCTTACTTCCCCCGTTTATTAAAATAACAACTTCTAGAAGGTTTACATGATTTCGTAAAAACCACGAGTTTTTAGAAAATGTGTTTTATTTCATAAATGGAATCTACAAAGTATGCACATTCTACGTCATAACGACTTTCTAAGGTTTGCGCATGCGTCCGGAAATAAGAAACGCTTACTTCCCCCGTTTTTTAAAATCACAGCTTCTAGAAGGTTTACATGATTTCTTAAAAAACATGAGTTTTTAGAAAATGTGTTTTATTTCATAAATGGAATCTACAAAGTATGCACATTCTACGTCATAATGAATTTCTATAGTTTGCGCATGCGTTTGGAAATAAGAAATGCTTACTTCCCCCATTTATTAAAATCACAGCTTCTAGAAGGTTTGCATGATTTCTTAAAAAACACGAGTTTTTAGAAAATGTGTTTTATTTCATAAATGGAATCAACAAAGTATGCACATTCTACGTCATAACGACTTTCTATAGTTTGCGCATGCGTCCGGAAATAAGAAAAGATTACTTCCCCCCGTTTTTTAAAATCACAGCTTCTTGAAGCTTTACATGATTTCTTAAAAAACACGAGTTTTTAGAAAATGTGTTTTATTTCATAAATGGAATCTACAAAATATGCACATTCTACGTCATAACGACTTTCTATAGTTTGCGCATGCGTCCGGAAATAAGAAAAGCTTACTTTCACCGTTTATTAAAATCACAGCTTCTAGAAGCTTTACATGATTTCGTAAAAAACACGAGTTTTTAGAAAATGTGTTTTATTTCATAAATGGAATCTACAAAGTATGCACATTCTACGTCATAACCACTTTCTATAGTTTGCGCATGCGTCCGGAAATAAGAAAAGCTTAATTCCCCCGTTTTTTAAAATCACAGCTTCTAGAAGGTTTACATGATTTCTTAAAAAATACGAGTTTTTAGAAAATGTGTTTTATTTCATAAATGGAATCAACAAAGTATGTGCATTCTACGTCATAACGACTTTCTATAGTTTGCGCATGCGTCCGGAAATAAGAAAAGCTTACTTCCCCCGTTTTTTAAAATCACAGCTTCTAGAAGGTTTACATGATCTCTTAAAAAACACGAGTTTTTAGAAAATGTGTTTTATTTCATCAATGGAATCTACAAAGTATGCAAATTCTACGTCATAACAAATTTCTATAGTTTGCGCATGCGATTGGAAATAAGAAAAGCTTACTTCCCCCGTTTTTTAAAATCACAGCTTCTAGAAGGTTTACATGATTTCTTAAAAAACACGAGTTTTTAGAAAATGTGTTTTATTGCATAAATGCAATCTACAAAGTATGCACATTCTACGTCATAACGACTTTCTATAGTTTGTGCATGCGTCCGGAAATAAGAAAAGCTTAATTCCACCGTTTTTTAAAATCACAGCTTCTAGAAGGTTTACATGATTTCGTAAAAAACATGAGTTTTTAGAAAATGTGTTTTATTTCATAAATGGAATCCACAAAGTATGCACACTATACATCATAACGACTTTCTATAGTTTGCGCATGCGTCCGCAAATAAGAAAAGCTTACTTCCACCGTTTTTTAAAATCACAGCTTCTAGAAGGTTTACATGATTTCGTAAGAAACACGAGTTTTTAGAAAATGTGTTTTATTTCATAAATGGAATCTACAAAGTATGCACATTCTACATCATACTGACTTTCTATAGTTTGCGCATGCGTCCTGAAATAAGAAAAGCTTACTTCCCCCGTTTTTTAAAATCACAGCTTCTAGAAGGTTTACATGATTTCTTAAAAAACACGAGTTTTTAGAAAATGTGTTTTATTTCATAAATGGAATCAACAAAGTATGCACATTCTACGTCATAACGACTTTCTATAGTTTGCGCATGCGTTTGGAAATAAGAAAAGCTTACTTCCCCCGTTTTTTAAAATCACAGCTTCTAGAAGGTTTACATGATTTCTTAAAAAACACGAGTTTTTAGAAAATGTGTTTTATTTCATAAATGGAATCTACAAAGTATGCACATTATACATCATACTGACTTTCTATAGTTTGCGCATGCGTCCGAAAATGAGAAAAGCTTACTTCCACCGTTTTTAAAAATCACAGCTTCTAGAAGCTTTACATGATTTCGTAAAAAACACGAGTTTTTAGAAAATGTGTTTTATTTCATAAATGGAATCTACAAAGTATGCGCATTCTACGTCATAACGACTTTCTATAGTTTGTGCATGCGTCCGGAAATAAGAAAAGTTTACTTCCTCCGTTTTTTAAAATCACAGCTTCTAGAAGGTTTACATGATTTCTTAAAAAACACGAGTTTTTAGAAAATGTGTTTTATTTCATAAATGGAATCTGCAAAGTATGCACATTCTACGTCATAACGAATTCTATAGTTTGCGCATGCGTCCGGAAATAAGAAAAGCTTACTTCCCCCGTTTTTTAAAATCACAGCTTCTATAAGGTTTACATAATTTCTTAAAAAACACGAGTTTTTAGAAAATGTGTTTTATTTCATAAATGGAATCAACAAAGAATGCACATTCTACGTCATAACGACTTTCTATAGTTTGCGCATGCGTCCGGAAATAAGAAAAGCTTACTTCCCCCGTTTTTTAAAATCACAGCTTCTAGAAGGTTTACATGATTTCTTAAAAAACACGAGTTTTTAGAAAATGTGTTTTATTTCATAAATGGAATCTACAAAGTATGCACATTCTACATCATAACGACTTTCTATAGTTTGCGCATGCGTTTGGAAATAAGAAAAGCTTACTTCCCCCGTTTATTAAAATCACAGCTTCTAGAAGGTTTACATGATTTCTTAAAAAACATGATTTTTTAGAAAATGTGTTTTATTTCATAAATGGAATCAACAAAGTATCCACATTCTACGTCGTAACGACTTTCTATAGGTTGCGCATGCATCCGGAAATAAGAAAAGCTTACTTCCACTGTTTTTTAAAATCACAGCTTCTAGAAGGTTTACATTATTTCGTGAAAAACACGAGTTTTTAGAAAATGTGTTTTATTTCATAAATGGAATCTACAAAGTATGCACATTCTACGTCATAATGACTTTCTATAGTTTGCGCATGCGTCCGGAAATAAAAAAGCTTACTTCCCCCGTTTTTTAAAATCACAGCTTCTAGAAGGTTTACATGATTTCTTAAAAAACACGAGTTTTGTAGGACCCCTCCTTTAGGGTCCCCTTGAACAGAACCTGAAACTTTAAAAACTTCATACAAACAAATTAGCCATTATAGTTATTGGAAAAATAAAATAAAAGAGTGAATAACTTAACAAAAATAAGCAAACCTTAACCTGTCAACCCGATCCAGCTGGTACATTGTTGTCTGCGTCTTCCGTAGGATCCCTCCAGCAAAGCTCGTTTAACCATAGGCGAAGCAACCGTTAGCTTCGCCACCCAACCATAGGCTCATGCTTTCAGTCGCATGGCCTCCCCCGAGCTTTGGGTCGTAGAGCTCACACAAGTATTTTAGAAATTCTGCTTGGGCTTCCCTTCCCACCAGGATTTCTAAGCCAAACCCTTAGATAGCAGCAATTCTTTGAGGCATTCGAAAATTACGACAATCGTCCAAATTATGGGCCCTTTACCCATTCCCCAAGTCTTCCTTATAAAGGAAAATCTCATGTGACACATGTCGCTTCATGCATAATTAAATATTTTTAATTAATTATTTAATTAAAACACTCACCCATCCAAGTGTCATTTTCTCTAGGAAGTGCACCAACACCCCTAAGTTTGCTCCAGTTTGTCCCCCAGATATTTTAATTAACTCCTAGCTTTTAGTTGACTAGGTGTCTAATCTTAGGATTCTATTTTGCTCCTAAATAATGATTTCTATTATTTTAAATGCTCAACAAAAATAACTATTCATGTGCAAATGCCTAAATTATTTTTATGCATTTGCTAAGTAATGATCTAGAGTTATTCTCATAAGTTTTTATGCAGTTAAATTTAACAATCAAACTCACTAGGATCACAGTGTCACGCCGTTGGGCTCCTAGTTCCTTAATTTTAATTCCTTGACATGGTACCTCTCCGTCGGGTCCAGTCATCCATGGTTTCCATTCCTTGGCATGGTACCGCATCATTGGGTCCTTGCATCCATTCTTTCCGTTCTCGACAGGGTACCACATCGTCGGGCCCTTCTGCCACCATCTTTCCGTTTTGACTTGCGGGAACTCTTGTAGGGATTTTAGGAATCGTTACCATCCATCCTCCGTCTACATGCTATCTAGGGACTAATGGCGCTGAGGAGTGAGTCCGTTCTCACTGCGCGTGGGCCTCAACTCGTACGTGACCAGCTTCGTCGTGGCCCACCTCGTACGTCCTCACGCATTCCTCTTGAGCAAGCGGATCAATGCTTATCTGCTCATGCGTGGTATTCTTGTCGAAAGTTGACATCGTCGTCGCTTCCCCTGTGTGTGATTTACCCGTACTCTACGACCCTCCATGTTCCTTTGTGTGTCCGTTGGTGAACCGTCTCACTTGTTTCTACACACACTTCTCGTAACAAATTATTAGTAGCATTGTTCTCAACAATCATCATCTGGTTTCTAACTCTAGCATTGTTAAACATTTATGATTTATTCAAACTGCTCATTCATCTTATCAAATATACATTTCATCGCCAAATACATAATCACCATACAGCTAGTCGTTAAGCATTATCCATCAACATAATTTTCCATAGTCATAGCTAATCGTTTAAGATATGCAATTATTCATTTACCTCAACAGTTCAGATACACATAATCAAAAAAATAAGGTCAAAAGGTTATTTAATTAATGTTTCAATCAGCTGGGTCACTCAGCAGGTGCCCTCAATGCCTACACAAGTCTAGGGGCACTACATACACCCCTACTTAATTAGAACTTCGTCCCGAAGTTCAGAATAAAAAAAAAATGGAAAGCTACGATGCATCTTAGTTGCGTCCTCCCAAGTCGCAGAGCTAGGACTGTAATTGTCCTAGTGCACTTTGACTTGATCAATCAGGGCTAATCATTAATCAAGATGTAATCAATCAATTATCCTACTCCACACATATCATTATAATTCATTAATTCATTTATCAATTGTAGTCATGCACATCATCAGGTGATTCTCCCTTATTAAGACACATCCTAACTCGAAGAGACACTTTATTGAAGTCTATTCCGCTGAGTCACTCGACAAGTGCCCTTAAATTCCACAGTCATTTTAGGGGCATTACATACACCCCCTCATAAATAGAACTTCGTCCCGAAGTTAATTTTTGTTCTTGTACTTTCAACGCTAGGCTTTATCTTGTTTTTCTATTCTCATCCTCTTGTCATTGTATTCTAGTTTTCTCCAATAATAATGGCTATAAGCACAAGTGGATAAAGTCATTAGCTCCTATATCATCTAGTATAGTTACAATACACCCTCATGAACTTAATCGTAACTTCGTCTCATATCAATCCGATAATACATTCCATAATTGTTAGTTCCAACTGGATTTTCTATATCTCTTATTCGTTCACACGGGTCTACGATCAAATTTTCAACAAGTTTCATTGCGTCAATAACCACCAAATATATTATCAACATAACAAATCCAAGCAAGGATTCAAAGATTTAAATCTATTTTGTTATCGTCCCATCCAAGGAGAGAAGGTAAACATCATAAAATATTCAGTCAAAAGTATATGGGTAAGATATAATATCAGTTTTAACAAAACAAGAGAGACCCTTAAACATTCCAAAATCAATTCCCATAAGACTACTTCCAAATCCCTCTAAATGTTTCAATAATGTAGGTTCTCAATAAGATAAGATTTGAGTCTTCGAAATTTAGTGACTTAGTTGAACATATTGAAATTTAACTTTAAGTCCTTTCATTAGTATCATGTCCAAGTCGACGAGCTTATCACATCCTTACCTTATTTCACCATTTATGTTTTCTTAGGACCACTCCAGTGGACTCTTCAAGTCGCAACATGTATGTTTCCTTAACTTCATCGAGTTTCATCTCAAGGGCTAGTTGTCCTTCTGTCGAGGTTTGACCATGTTAATTGGTTAACATCATTGTATTCTACTTTTCGTGTCGATCATCTCCATACTTCGTTTTACTAAACTAGTCTTTATTTGACCCTTTCACAGTTTTTTTTTTTTTTGAGGTTACATTTCTCCATTGTCATGTCATGGCTAGTCAAGTTCATTATTTTTTTTTTTTCGTTAGCAACATTGTCATGAAATAGAATCACTGTCCTTGTTTTCATAATATCACAATAGTCATGTCAATACCTCGTTTTCAAATTTTTGAGTTCGTTTCACCCTTGCGACCTTCTGTCGAAGTCTCGGCAAGTTATGCATGTTGCATTAAGTTTATTAAAAGTATTTAATTTTTGCATTCTCTATTAAGTTACCTTATCCAATACTTAACTACCATTCCCTCTAAAATTGTATTTCTTCACATTAACTCTTTGTGTAGAGTATGCATATTTCAATAAACGTACTATATATATGTAACTCTTTCAATCAACCATTGCATATATATATATTCATAAGTAAAATTCTTCCCATTAATAACTGTCATAGATAATAGGCATGAACCATTAACAACCCCTCATTATCACATAAGGTGGCATCGTTTCCTTCGGTACCTTTATATATATATAGAGAGAGAGAGAACTCAAGTTATAATATCCACAACATCAAATTTAACTTAGGTATTAAGTGTTGTTAGGACATAAGCTTCTAGAAATGGATGGAATTTATCAAAGCTTATTATAATCAGGTGGCATTTATTCTAGCTCTCAATCTTGGTCCATATGATATGGTATTATATGACATCATTTAGTGCAAAAATACGATGTGTGATGCCATCCTATCGCACTCAGGCGCTATATATATATACACTTCCATTTCACCCCTCCCAAGTTTAGGTGATCTCAACATTATTTTTTTTTAACCTAAACATTCATACTCCTTGAAATACATTTATACATATATTTTACTATGCAAGGGTATTTTCTATCGAAGCAAAAATGCCTTGAATAAACTAATTTGCCTCACTTAAATTGAAATACTACTCTATTATAATTATTTAAAAAAAAAAACATCTATAAAAATACTATTCCACTATAATTAAATGACACCTATAAATATCCTTAATTTTAATTTACATCATTTCCTCTCTAGAATCACTATGGAATCTTTAGTTCTCTTGAAGGGTGATTGATGTGTGCATAAACAATTTTACATTAACCCAAAACATCATATATATATATATATATATATATATATATATATATATATAAAGCTTTAGACTTGGACTACAGGTTCATAAGATACACCTCTACCTTTCATACATTCCCATAAAAGAATTATGGATTAAAATAAGCCATTAATTTTTCTCTTACCCTTAGCTATCATATTAACTAATTATGAAATATAATAATGTATTATCCTTTCACCTAATTCAAGTTATTACATCACAAAATGTAAAATAAAACTTTACATTAGTTTCTTATCGTCTCGTAAATATATTACAAATATAATCATACATTTTAACTTTTCACCCCCATGCCATAAGAGAGTTACATTATGTTCATAATCCTTCTACTTCTAGCTATCCCATGGGTAAATGAATGCTTTATATTTCATTCAATTTATCTCATCACATGATGAAATTGAAATAAAATAAGCCTTTTGAAATATAATAATGCATTATCTTCTCACCAAATTCAAGTCATTACATCAAAA
Source organism: Larix kaempferi (assembly GCA_027924585.1). Taxonomy (NCBI): domain Eukaryota; kingdom Viridiplantae; phylum Streptophyta; class Pinopsida; order Pinales; family Pinaceae; genus Larix; species Larix kaempferi. The sequence goes on along the minus strand of BSBM01000557.1, from coordinate 15,324,835 downwards.
TTAAACTATGAAAATCTCCTTCCCTAATTCCTATCATTACATAAATATATTTAAAATAATATAAATATCCTTTCAACCATGTCATAAAAGAATTATAAGGTATAAACATATATTAACTTTTTCCTCTTCTTCTAATTAGTCCATAAATGAAGTAATACTTTATACTTACACAAATGAATATGAATTATAATGTGACAATATCTTCCAACTAGATCTTGATCACCACATGAATATATTCTAACATATGATAATATATATTTTTCTTTTCCAACGTAACAATAGGATAATTTCCATATGACAATATATTCCAACTAAATCTTAATCACAATGTGAATATATTCTAACATATAATAATATATATATATTTTTTTTTTCAACATATCAATACGATAATTTCCTTCTTCTTCTACCTCTAGCTATCGGTAGATGGAATCTAAAACATCCTAACGTTTTATAATTTCATTCCTTTCATGTCGATACCTCAACAATTCAGAAATACAATATTATTAATTTCTTATCATCATATAAATGTATTATAATTTAATATGGCATTATCCTATACAAACCATGCCGTAAAAGAGTTATGAACTAAGCTCCAAACATTATTTCTTAGATTTGCTTCTAATGTGAGGGAGAGTTTTGCACATATTTACACTCCACCCTACACTTATATTAACTGCCACTCTATAATCCACATGTCGGCAAGAACGACACTTTAATAAAATAATAAGATACACATAATCTAGCTAAAGAAAGAATCCTGTAATAGAACTTGGATCATGCGAGGATAAAGGTTAAAGAGGGCGGTTGCTCTCAGTGCATACGTGGCGTGGCTGATGCAGCAACATCATAGATAATGACAGCTACCCAAGTCCATAAATTGCGGATACAAGTGAAAGATAAAATTCATAGAGAGTTCTGTAAAAGGATCGGTGGGGAAGACTCGACCATCTACTCTAGTTAAAACTCTAAAAGAATCAACCAGTGAGTAAATATTTCTTACTCTCAGCTTGGCGAACCGTCTATGATCGGGCAATACGACTACTTCTCAGTTAACGAAAACCATCCCAACCTGCTCAAATAGATCAAGATTTACTAGGGCAAGGGTAATTCTATCATTAAAGAGGTTTGCAAACAGGTAGAGACTTGGATTTTTCAGTCTCAACACTTATGACAGAGGTCGACTTCTTCAGCTTAAGCAGAGGCATTTAACTACCCATGAAATTATCCACAGGGATTGATGGCAGAAAAAGATTGTCGGTGACCCACAGAGATGTAAGGTTTAATTAAAAAAAATCCAACTGAAAAACGCAACCTCAGATCGAAGCATAAAAGAAATTAGAAAAAGGAAGGGATCGGGCAGTCGCAGCGCTGGTGGATGAAGAGTGGATCTACACTGAAGTATAATTCACAGAGATGCAGGGTTTTATAAAAAGAACAAACTGAAAACACAACTCCAGGTCGAAGTAAAAAAAATTAGAACATAAACAAGGTAATTCTTTTCAGTGTAAAAAAAAAAAAAAAAAAACAAATAATAGAGTAAGTTAATTTATTCAATGGAGGACATAGCGGGGACGAATTCTTTCATTATTTAATAATAGTGAACCATATTAATCATTTCGTTTATACCAAGGAAAACATTCTTCCATCAATCCATAGGTTTGTAACTGTCGCCTGCACTTCTGATTTTTAATTAAAAGCAGACTAAATTCAGCATCAAATTCCAACAGATTCAAACTTTAAACTAACACCTCTTCAGCTCTCTAGATAACTTATGTACAAAGGCTCAGTTGTATGGAGAACGCAGTAAGAGTTTTCTTTTAAAGGTTGTTCACACACACGAGATGGTGGTTACTCCTGGAATGATTCTGTGGGTTTTCAATGACGGCTGATAGAGTTTTAGGGCCTCAGATGGGAGTGCAAAGAAGATAACCGTATCAAGTTCCAAAAAAAATATTACACAATACACCTGTTGTAGCAGCCGGGGTTCAAGATCTGAAGTGGATTAAAAGATTTATCAACCAAAGCGAAAAGGGGTCAGGACCAGAAGATCCAAGCAGATCGGTTCATCATCAAGGTCTGTAGAAGTAGAAGTTTGATAATTATGTCGAACAGAGGTTTAAACAATCTAGTGCAAGAGATCGACTTATCTTTTCACATCTGGAAATGTTTAAATGAACCCCATAAAAAAAATATAAACAGAGTTTAAATAACTTAACTATGCAGAGATCAACCCATCCTATAAGCCTCAGTAGTGAATCGATCTTTCAAGTATAATTGCCGATGGGATTTAATAATCAATGTATAGAGTTCGATTTATTCATAAACCTGGAAGTATGACTCAATCCTTCAGGAAAAATTTGCAAAGCAGAATTTCCTATAAGCCTCAGTAGTGAATCGATCCTTCAAGTATAATTGCCGACGGGATTTAATAATCAATGTATAGAGTTCGATTTATTAATAAACCTGGAAGTATGACTCAATCCTTCAGGAAAAATTTGCAAAGCAGAATTTAATAATCAATGTACAGAGTTTGAAGTTTAATAAACGGAGATGCCACAGAGTAAAAAAAAAAAAAAAAGTACTAAACATAGAGATTTTAATCTCAAATTAAATTGAAGTATGCGATTTCATGAACTGATATTGTAAATAAATTGTATAGGAAAAAGTAATGCAGCCGGGCGATCTGGGCGTGATCTGGGCTCAATTCAAAATCAGAGATCGTTAAATTACAGAAGTAATCAGCTCAGGATGACATGGATATCAAAGAAAAATTTAATCTACAGAGGGTATCTAAGACTTCGATCTATACAGAATCACAACTCTTGGTTAGAAACGGGCGATTTCAATATATCACATAGATTCCGAATATTATAAATGTCAGATCTAAATCTTCAGCATACATATATATATATACAGGTTACTAAACTATATGTAAAACAGAGACACTCAGTTTTTAATATAAAGCAGAATTTAAATCTAAATCACAGGAGATAGTTAAGTGGCTGTCGAGCCTGCATTCTAAGTCATGCACAAAATTTTAACCTTCAATAATTACACTGAAATTTCGCCATTAAAATGATTTCACAGAAGTTTCAAGTTCCAATAATCACACAGAAATTTCATAGTAAAAAAAATTGCATTCATATTAGCTTAATCCGAATAAATAATTCATAGAAAAGTAAACTAATTGATCAAACCTGATTTCGATGATCAGCTGGATGAGGTGAGTGCGTTGGTAAGCCATTTAACTCACATCAATCCTTGCTTGACGAATATGAGTCCGGTGCCCTCAAGGCTCGACCGGCTCTGATACCAAATGTAGGACCCCTCCTTTAGGGTCCCCTTGAATAGAACCTGAAACTTTAAAAACTTCATACAAACAAATTAGCCATTATAGTTATTGGAAAAATAAAATAAAAGAGTGAATAACTTAACAAAAATAAGCAAACCTTAACCTGTCAACCCGATATAGCTGGTCCATTGTTGTCTGCGTCTTCCGTAGGATTCCTCCAGCAAAGCTCGTTTAACCATAGGCGAAGCAACCGTTAGCTTCGCCACCCAACCATAGGCTCATGCTTTCAGTCGCATGGCCTCCCCCGAGCTTTGGGTCGTAGAGCTCACACAAGTATTTCAGAAATTCAGCTTGGGCTTCCCTTCCCACCAGGATTTCTAAGCCAAACCCTTAGATAGCAGCAATTCTTTGAGGCATTCGAAAATTACGACAATCGTCCAAATTATGGGCCCTTTACCCATTCCCCAAGTCTTCCTTATAAAGGAAAATCTCATGCGACACATGTCGCTTCATGCATAATTAAATATTTTTAATTAATTATTTAATTAAAACACTCACCCATCCAAGTGTCATTTTCTCTAGGAAGTGCACCAACACCCCTAAGTTTGCTCCAGTTTGTCCCCCAGATATTTTAATTAACTCCTAGCTTTTAGTTGACTAGGTGTCTAATCTTAGGATTCTATTTTGCTCCTAAATAATGATTTCTATTATTTTAAATGCTCAACAAAAATAACTATTCATGTGCAAATGCCTAAATTTTTTTATGCATTTGCTAAGTAATGATCTAGAGTTATTCTCATAAGTTTTTATGCAGTTAAATTTAACAATCAAACTCACTAGGATCACAGTGCCGCGCCGTTGGGCTCCTAGTTCCTTAATTTTAATTCCTTGACATGGCACCTCTCCGTCGGGTCCAGTCATCCATGGTTTCCATTCCTTGGCATGGTACCGCATCGTTGGGTCCTTGCATCCATTCTTTCCGTTCTCGACAGGGTACCACATCGTCGGGCCCTTCTGCCACCATCTTTCCGTTTTGACTTGCGGGAAATCTTGTAGGGATTTTAGGAATCGTTACCATCCATCCTCCGTCTACATGCTATCTAGGGACTAATGGCGATGAGGAGTGAGTCCGTTCTCACTGCGCACCCCCTCAACTCGTACGTGACTAGCTCCACCGTGGCCCACCTCGTACGTCCTCACGCATTCCACTTGAGCAAACGGATCAATGCTTATCTGCTCATGCGTGGTATTCTTGTCGGAAGTTGACATCATCGTCGCTTCCCCTCTGTGTGATTTACCCGTACTCTACGACCCTCCATGTTCCTTTGTGTGTCCGTTGGTGAACCGTCTCACTTGTTTCTACACAAACTTCTCGTAACAAATTATTAGTAGCACTGTTCTCAACAATCATCATCTGGTTTCTAACTCTAGCATTGTTAAACATTTATGATTTATTCAAACTACTCATTCATCTTATCAAATATACATTTCATCGCCAAATACATAATCAAGATACAACTAGTCGTTAAGCATTATCCATCAACATAATTTTCCATAGTCATAGCTAATCGTTTAAGATATGCAATTATTCATTTACCTCAACAGTTCAGATACACATACTTAAAAAAATAAGGTCAAAAGGTTATTTAATTAATGTTTCAATCAGCTGGGTCACTCAGCAGGTGCCCTCAATACCTACACAAGTCTAGGGGCACTACAAGTTTTTAGAAAATGTGTTTTATTTCATAAATGGAATCTACAAAGTATGCACATTCTACGTCATAACGACTTTCTATAGTTTCCGCATGCGTCCGGAAATAAGAAAAGCTTACCTCCCCCGTTTTTTAAAATCACAGATTCTAGAAGGTTTACATGATTTCGTAAGAAACACGAGTTTTTAGAAAATGTGTTTTATTTCATAAATGGAATACACAAAGTATGCACATTCTACATCATAACGACTTTCTATAGTTTGGGCACGCGTCCGGAAATAAGAAAAGCTTACTTCCACCGTTTTTTAAAATCACAGCTTCTAGAAGGTTTACATGATTTCGTAAGAAACACGAGTTTTTAGAAAATGTGTTTTATTTCATAAATGGAATACACAAAGTATGCACATTCTACATCATAACGACTTTCTATAGTTTGGGCACGCGTCCGGAAATAAGAAAAGCTTACTTCCACCGTTTTTTAAAATCACAGCTTCTAGAAGGTTTACATGATTTCGTAAGAAACACGACTTTTTAGAAAATGTGTTTTATTTCATAAATGGAATCTACAAAGTATGCACATTCTACATCATACTGACTTTCTATAGTTTGCGCATGCGTCCGGAAATAAGAAAAGCTTACTTCCCCCGTTTTTTAAAATCACAGCTTCTAGAAGGTTTACATGATTTCTTAAAAAACACCAGTTTTTAGAAAATGTGTTTTATTTCATAAATGGAATCAACAAAGTATGCACATTCTACGTCATAACAACTTTCTATAGTTTGCACATGTGTTTGGAAATAAGAAAAGCTTACTTCCCCCGTTTTTTAAAATCACAGCTTCTAGAAGGTTTAGATGATTTCTTAAAAAACACGAGTTTTTAGAAATTGTGTTTTATTTCATAAATGGAATCAACAAAGTATGTACATTCTACGTCATAACGACTTTCTATAGTTTGCGCATGCGTCCGGAAGTAAGAAAAGCTTACTTCCACCGTTTTTTAAAATCACAGCTTCTAGAAGGTTTACATGATTTCGTAAAAAACATGAGTTTTTAGAAAATGTGTTTTATTTCATAAATGGAATCTACAAAGTATGCAAATTCTACGTCATAACGACTTTCTATAGTTTGCGCATGCGTTTGGAATTAAGAAAAGCTTACTTCCCCCGTTTTTTAAAATCACAGCTTCTAGAAGGTTTACATGATTTCTTAAAAAACACGAGTTTTTAAAAAATGTGTTTTATTTCATAAATGGAATCAACAAAGTATGCACATTCTATGTCATAACGACTTTCTATAGGTTGCGCATGCGTCTGGAAATAAGAAAAGCTTACTTCCAACATTTTTTAAAATCACAGCTTCTAGAAGGTTTACATGATTTCGTAAAAAACACGAGTTTTTAGAAAATAAGAAAAGCTTACCTCCCCCGTTTTTTAAAATCACAACTTCTAGAAGGTTTACATGATTTCGTAAAAAACACGAGTTTTTAGAAAATGTGTTTTATTTCATAAATGGAATACACAAGGTATGCACATTCTACATCATAATGACTTTCTATAGTTTGCGCATGCGTCCGGAAATAAGAAAAGCTTACTTCCACCGTTTTTTAAAATCACAGCTTCTAGAAGGTTTACATGATTTCGTAAGAAACACGACTTTTTAGAAAATGTGTTTTATTTCATAAATGGAATCTACAAAGTATGCACATTCTACATCATACTGACTTTCTATAGTTTGCGCATGCGTCCGGAAATAAGAAAAGCTTACTTCCCCCGTTTTTTAAAATCACAGCTTCTAGAAGGTTTACATGATTTCTTAAAAAACACCAGTTTTTAGAAAATGTGTTTTATTTCATAAATGGAATCAACAAAGTATGCACATTCTACGTCATAACGACTTTCTATAGTTTGCGCATGTGTTTGGAAATAAGAAAAGCTTACTTCCCCCGTTTTTTAAAATCACAGCTTCTAGAAGGTTTAGATGATTTCTTAAAAAACACGAGTTTTTAGAAATTGTGTTTTATTTCATAAATGGAATCAACAAAGTATGTACATTCTACGTCATAACGACTTTCTATAGTTTGCGCATGCGTCCGGAAGTAAGAAAAGCTTACTTCCACCGTTTTTTAAAATCACAGCTTCTAGAAGGTTTACATGATTTCGTAAAAAACATGAGTTTTTAGAAAATGTGTTTTATTTCATAAATGGAATCTACAAAGTATGCAAATTCTACGTCATAACGACTTTCTATAGTTTGCGCATGCGTTTGGAAGTAAGAAAAGCTTACTTCCCCCGTTTTTTAAAATCACAGCTTCTAGAAGGTTTACATGATTTCTTAAAAAACACGAGTTTTTAAAAAATGTGTTTTATTTCATAAATGGAATCAACAAAGTATGCACATTCTATGTCATAACGACTTTCTATAGGTTGCGCATGCGTCCGGAAATAAGAAAAGCTTACTTCCAACGTTTTTTAAAATCACAGCTTCTAGAAGGTTTACATGATTTCGTAAAAAACACGAGTTTTTAGAAAATGTGTTTTATTTCATAAATGGAATCTACAAAGTATGCACATTCTACGTCATAACGGCTTTCTATAGTTTGCGCATGCGTTGGGAAATAAGAAAAGCTTACTTCCCCCGTTTATTAAAATCATAGCTTCTAGAAGGTTTACATGATTTATTACAAAACACGAGTTTTTAGAAAATGTGGTTTATTTCATAAATGGAATCAACAAAGTATGCACATTCTACGTCATAACGACTTTCTATAGTTTGCGCATGCGTTCGGAAATAAGAAAAGCTTACTTCCCCCGTTTTTTAAAATCCCAGCTTCTAGAAGGTTTACATGATTTCTTAAAAAACACGAGTTTTTAGAAAATGTGTTTTATTTCATAAATGGAATCAACAAAGTATGCACATTCTATCTCATAAGGACTTTCTATAGTTTGCACATTCGTCTGGGAATAAGAAAAGCTTACTTCCACCGTTTTTTAAAATCACAGCTTCTAGAAGGTTTACATGATTTCGTAAAAAACACGAGTTTTTAGAAAATGTGTTTTATTTCATAAATAGAATCAACAAAGTATGCACATTCTACGTCATAATGACTTTCTATAGTTTGCGCATGCGTTTGGAAATAAGAAAAGCTTACTTCCCCTGTTTTTTAAAATCACAGCTTCTAGAAGGTTTACATGATTTGTTAAAAAACACGAGTTTTTAGAAAATGTGTTTTATTTCATAAATGGAATGAACAAAGTATGCACATTCTACGTCATAACGACTTTCTATAGTTTGCGCATGCGTCCGGAAATAAGAAAAGCTTACTTCCACCGTTTTTTAAAATCACAGCTTCTAGAAGGTTTACATGATTTCGTAAAAAACACGAGTTTTTAGAAAATGTGTTTTATTTCATAAATGGAATCAACAAATTATGCACATTCTATGTCATAAGGAATTTCTATAGTTTGCCCATGCGTCCGGAAATAAGAAAATCTTACTTCCACCGTTTTTAAAAATCACAGCTTCTAGAAGGTTTACATGATTTCTTAAAAAACACGAGTTTTTAGAAAATGTGTTTTATTTCATAAATGGAATCAACATAGTATGCACATTCTATGTCATAACGACTTTCTATAGTTTGCGCATGCATTTGGAAATAAGAAAAGCTTACTTCCCCCGTTTTTTAAAATCACAGCTTCTAGAAGGTTTACATGATTTGTTAAAAAACACGATTTTTTAGAAAATGTGTTTTATTTCATAAATGGAATCAACAAAGTATGCACATTCTACGTCATAACGAATTTCTATAGTTTGCGCATGCGTCTGGAAATAAGAAAAGCTTACTTCCACTGTTTTTTAAAATAATAGCTTCTAGAAGGTTTACATGATTTCGTAAAAAACGCGAGTTTTTTAGAAAATGTGTTGTATTTCATAAATGGAATCTACAAAGTATGCACATTCTACGTCATAACGACTTTCTATAGTTTGCGCATGCGTCCGGAAATAAGAAAAGCTTACTTCCACCGTTTTTTAAAATCACAACTTCTAGAAGGTTTACATGATTTCGTAAAAAACACGAGTTTTTAGAAAATGTGTTTTATTACATAAATGGAATCTACAAATTATGCACATTCTACGTCATAACGACTTTCTATAGTTTGTGCATGCGTTTGGAAATAAGTAAAGCTTACTTCCCCAGTTTTTTAAAATCACAGCTTCTAGAAGGTTTACATGATTTCGTAAAAACCACGAGTTTTTAGAAAATGTGTTTTATTTCATAAAGGGAATCAACAAAGTATGCACATTCTACGGCATAACGACTTTCTATAGTTTGTGCATGCGTCCAGAAATAAGAAATGCTTACTTCCCCAGTTTTTTAAAATCACAACTTCTAGAAGGTTTACATGATTTCTTAAAAAACATGAGTTTTTAGAAAATGTGTTTTATTTCATAAATGGAATCAACAAAGTATGCACATTCTATGTCATAACGACTTTCTATAGTTTGCGCATGCGTTTGCAAATAAGAAAAGCTTACTTCCCCCGTTTTTTAAAATCACAGCTTCTAGAAGGCTTACATGATTTCTTAAAAAACACGAGTTCTTAGAAAATGTGTTTTATTTCATAAATGGAATCAACAAAGTATGCACATTCTACGTCATAACAACTTTCTATAGTTTGCGCATGCGTTCAGAAATAAGAAAAGCTTACTTCCACTGTTTTTTAAAATCATAGCTTCCAGAAGGTTTACATGATTTCTTAAATAGCACGAGTTTTTAGAAAATGTGTTTTATTTTATAAATGGAATCAACAAAGTATGCACATTCTACGTCATAACGACTTTCTATAGTTTGCACATTCGTCCGGAAATAAGAAAAGCTTACTTCCACCGTTTTTTAAAATCACAGCTTCTAGAAGGTTTACATGATTTCGTAAAAAACACGAGTTTTTAGAAAATGTGTTTTATTTCATAAATGGAATCAACAAAGAATGCACATTCTACGTCATAACGACTTTCTATAGTTTGCGAATGCGTCCGGAAATAAGAAAAGCTTACTTCCCCCGTTTTTTAAAATCACAGCTTCTAGAAGGTTTACATGATTTCGTAAAAAACATGAGTTTTTAGAAAATGTGTTTTATTTCATAAATGGAATCAACAAAGTATGCACATTCTACGTCATAACGACTTTCTATAGTTTGCACATTCGTCCGGAAATAAGAAAAGCTTACTTCCACTATTTTTTACAATCACAGCTTCTAGAAGGTTTACATGATTTCTTAAATAACACGAGTTTTTAGAAAATGTGTTTTATTTCATAAATGGAATCAACAAAGTATGCACATTCTACGTCATAACGACTTTCTATAGTTTGCGCATTCATCCGGAAATATGAAAATCTTACTTTCACCATTTTTTAAAATCACAGCTTCTAGAAGGTTTACATGATTTATTAAAAAACACGAGTTTTTAGAAAATGTGTTTTATTTCATAAATGGAATCTACAAAGTATACACATTCTACGTCATAACGACTTTCTATAGTTTGCGCATGCGTCCGGAAATAACAAAAGCTTACTTCTCCCGTTTTTTAAAATCACAGCTTCTAGAAGGTTTACATGATTTCCTAAATAACACGAGTTTTTAGAAAATGTGTTTTATTTCATAAATGGAATCAACAAAGTATGCACATTATACCTCATAACGACTTTCTATAGTTTGCGCATGCGTCCGGAAATAAGAAAATCTTACTTCTCCCGTTTTTTAAAATCACAACTTCTAGAAGGTTTACATGATTTCTTAAAAAACACGAGTTTTTAGAAAATGTGTTTTATTTCATAAATGGAATCAACAAAGTATGCACATTCTACGTTATAACGAATTTCTATAGTTTGCGCATGCGTTCGGAAATAAGAAAAGCATACTTCCCCCGTTTTTTAAAATCACAGCTTCTAGAAGGTTTACATGATTTCTTAAAAAACACGAGTTTTTAGAAAATGTGTTTTATTTCATAAATGGAATCAACAAAGTATGCACATTCTATGTCATAACGACTTTCTATAGTTTGCACATTCATCCGGAAATAAGAAAAGCTTACTTCCACCGTTTTTTAAAATCACAGCTTCTAGAAGGTTTACATGATTTCGTAAAAAACATGAGTTTTTAGAAAATGTGTTTTATTTCATAAATATTATCAACAAAGTACGCACATTGTACGTCATAACGACTTTCTATAGTTTGCGCATGCGTTTGGAAATAAGAAAAGCTTACTTCCCCCGTTTTTTAAAATCACACCTTCTAGAAGGTTTACATGATTTGTTAAAAAACATGAGTTTTTAGAAAATGTGTTTTATTTCATAAATGGAATCTACAAAGTCTGCACATTCTACATCATAACGACTTTCTATAGTTTGTGCATTCGTCCGGAAATAAGAAAATCTTACTTCCCCCGTTTTTTAAAATCACAGCTTCTAGAAGGTTTACATGATTTCGTAAAAAACATGAGTTTTTAGAAAATGTGTTTTATTTCATAAATGGAATCAACAAAGTATGCACATTCTACCTCATAACGACTTTCTATAGTTTGCACATTCGTCCGGAAATAAGAAAAGCTTACTTCCACTATTTTTTACAATCACAGCTTCTAGAAGGTTTACATGATTTCTTAAATAACACGAGTTTTTAGAAAATGTGTTTTATTTCATAAATGGAATCAACAAAGTATGCACATTCTACGTCATAACGACTTTCTATAGTTTGCGCATTCATCCGGAAATATGAAAATCTTACTTTCACCATTTTTTAAAATCACAGCTTCTAGAAGGTTTACATGATTTATTAAAAAACATTTGTTTTTAGAAAATGTGTTTTATTTCATAAATGGAATCTACAAAGTATACACATTCTACGTCATAACGACTTTCTATAGTTTGCGCATGCGTCCGGAAATAACAAAAGCTTACTTCTCCCGTTTTTTAAAATCACAGCTTCTAGAAGGTTTACATGATTTCCTAAATAAAACGAGTTTTTAGAAAATGTGTTTTATTTCATAAATGGAATCAACAAAGTATGCACATTATACCTCATAACAACTTTCTATAGTTTGCGCATGCGTCCGGAAATAAGAAAAGCTTACTTCTCCCGTTTTTTAAAATCACAACTTCTAGAAGGTTTACATGATTTCTTACAAAACACGAGTTTTTAGAAAATGTGTTTTATTTCATAAATGGAATCAACAAAGTATGCACATTCTACGTTATAACGACTTTCTATAGTTTGCGCATGCGTTCGGAAATAAGAAAAGCATACTTCCCCCGTTTTTTAAAATCACAGCTTCTAGAAGGTTTACATGATTTCTTAAAAAACACGAGTTTTTAGAAAATGTGTTTTATTTCATAAATGGAATCAACAAAGTATGGACATTCTATGTCATAACGACTTTCTATAGTTTGCACATTCATCCGGAAATAAGAAAAGCTTACTTCCACCGTTTTTTAAAATCACAGCTTCTAGAAGGTTTACATGATTTCGTAAAAAACATGAGTTTTTAGAAAATGTGTTTTATTTCATAAATAGAATCAACAAAGTATGCACATTGTACGTCATAACGACTTTCTATAGTTTGCGCATGCGTTTGGAAATAAGAAAAGCTTACTTTCCCCGTTTTTTAAAATCACACCTTCTAGAAGGTTTACATGATTTGTTAAAAAACATGAGTTTTTAGAAAATGTGTTTTATTTCATAAATGGAATCTACAAAGTCTGCACATTCTACATCATAACGACTTTCTATAGTTTGTGCATTCGTCCGGAAATAAGAAAATCTTACTTCCCCCGTTTTTTAAAATCACAGCTTCTAGAAGGTTTACATGATTTCGTAAAAAACACGAGTTTTTAGAAAATGTGTTTTATTTCATAAATGGAATCTACAAAATATGCACATTCTACGACATAACGACTTTCTATATTTTGCGAATGTGTCCGGAAATAAGAAAAGCTTACTTCCACCGTTTTTTAAAATCACAGCTTCTAGAAGCTATACATGATTTCGTAAAAAACACGAGTTTTTAGAAAATGTGTTTTATTTCATAAATGGAATCTACAAAGTATGCAGATTCTACGTCATAACGACTTTCTATAGTTTGCGCATGCGTCCGGAAGTAAGAAAAGCTTACTTCCACCGTTTTTTAAAATCACAGCTTCTAGAAGCTTTACATGATTTCGTAAAAAACACGAGTTTTTAGAAAATGTGTTTTATTTCATAAATGGAATCTAAAAAGTATGTACATTCTACATCATAACGACTTTCTATAGTTTGCGCATGCGTCCGGAAATAAGAAAAGCTTACTTCCCCCGTTTTTTAAAATCACAGCTTCTAGAAGGTTTACATGATTTCGTAAAAAACACGAGTTTTTAGAAAATGTGTTTTATTTCATAAATGGAATCCACAAAGTATGCACATTATACGTCATAACGACTTTCTATAGTTTGCGCATGTGTACGGAAATAAGAAAAGCTTACTTCCACCGTTTTTTAAAATCACAGCTTCTAGAAGGTTTACATGATTTCGTAAGAAACACGAGTTTTTAGAAAATGTGTTTTATTTCATAAATGGAATCTACAAAGTATGCACATTCTACATCATACTGACTTTCCATAGTTTGTGCATGCGTCCTGAAATAAGAAAAGCTTATTTCCCCCATTTTTTAAAATCACAGCTTCTAGAAGGTTTACATGATTTCTTAAAAAACACGAGTTTTTAGAAAATGTGTTTTATTTCATAAATGGAATCAACAAAGTATGCACATTCTACGTCATAACAACTTTCTATAGTTTGCGCATGCGTTTAGAAATAAGAAAAGCTTACTTCCCCCCGTTTTTTAAAATCACAGCTTCTAGAAGGTTTACATGATTTCTTAAAAAACACGAGTTTTTAGAAAATGTGTTTTATTTCAGAAATGGAATCTACAAAGTATGCACATTATACAACATACTGACTTTCTATAGTTTGCGCATGCGTCCGGAAATAAGAAAAGCTTACTTCCACCGTTTTTAAAAATCACAGCTTCTAGAAGCTTTACATGATTTCGTAAAAAACACGAGTTTTTAGAAAATGTGTTTTATTTCATAAATGGAATCTACAAAGTATGCAAATTCTACGTCATAACGACTTTCTATAGTTTACGCATGCGTCCGGAAATAAGAAAAGCTTACTTCCACCGTTTTTTAAAATCACAGCTTCTAGAAGGTTTACATGATTTCTTAAAAAACACGAGTTTTTAGAAAATGTGTTTTATTTCATAAATGGAAACTGCAAAGTATGCACATTCTACGTCATAACGAATTCTATAGTTTGCGCATGCGTCCGGAAATAAGAAAAGCCTACTTCCCCCGTTTTTTAAAATCACAGCTTCTACAAGGTTTACATAATTTCTTAAAAAACACGAGTTTTTAGAAAATGTGTTTTATTTCATAAATGGAATCAACAGAGAATGCACATTCTACGTCATAACGACTTTCTATAGTTTGCGAATGCGTCCGGAAATAAGAAAAGCTTACTTTCCCCGTTTCTTAAAATCACAGCTTCTAGAAGGTTTACATGATTTCTTAAAAAACACGAGTTTTTAGAAAATGTGTTTTATTTCGTAAATGGAATCTACAAATTATGCACATTCTACGTCATAACGACTTTCTATAGTTTGCGCATGCGTTTGGAAATAAGAAAAGCTTACTTCCCCCGTTTATTAAAATCAAAGCTTCTAGAAGGTTTACATGATTTCTTAAAAAACACGATTTTTTAGAAAATGTGTTTTATTTCATAAATGGAATCAACAAAGTATGCACATTCTATGTCATAACGACTTTCTATAGGTTGCATATGCGTTCGGAAATAAGAAAAGCTTACTTCCACTGTTTTTTAAAATCACAGCTTCTAGAAGGTTTACATGATTTCGTAAAAAACATGAGTTTTTAGAAAATGTGTTTTATTTCATAAATGGAATCTACAAAGTATGCACATTCTACGTCATAATGACTTTCTATAGTTTGCGCATGCGTCCGGAAATAAAAAAGCTTACTTCCCCCGTTTATTAAAATCACAGCTTCTAGAAGGTTTACATGATTTCTTAAAAAACACGATTTTTTAGAAAATGTGTTTTATTTCATAAATGGAATCAACAAAGTATGCACATTCTACATCATAACAACTTTCTATAGTTTGCGCATGCGTCCGGAAATAAGAAAAGCTTACTTCCACCGTTTTTTAAAATCACAGCTTCTAGAAGGTTGACATGATTTCGTAAGAAACACGAGTTTTTAGAAAATGTGTTTTATTTCATAAATGGAATCTACAAAGTATGCACATTCTACATCATACTGACTTTCTATATTTTGTGCATGCGTCCGGAAATAAGAAAAGCTTACTTCCCCCGTTTTTTAAAATCACAGCTTCTAGAAGGTTTACATGATTTCTTAAAAAACACGAGTTTTTAGAAAATGTGTTTTATTTCATAAATGGAATCTACAAAGTATGCACATTCTACGTCATAACGACTTTCTATAGTTTGCGCATGCGTTTGGAAATAAGAAAAGCTTATTTCCCCAGTTTTTTAAAATCACAACTTCTAGAAGGTTTACATGATTTCTTAAAAAACACGAGTTTTTAGAAAATGTGTTTTATTTCATAAATGGAATCAACAAAGTATGCACATTCTACGTCATAATGACTTTCTATAGTTTGCGCATGCGTTTGCAAATAAGAAAAGCTTACTTCCCCCGTTTTTTAAAATCACAGCTTCTAGAAGGCTTACATGATTTCTTAAAAAACACGAGTTTTTAGAAAATGTGTTTTATTTCATAAATGGAATCAACAAAGTATGCACATTCTACGTCATAACAACTTTCTATAGTTTGCGCATGCGTTCGCAAATAAGAAAAGCTTACTTCCACCGTTTTTTAAAATCACAGCTTCTAGAAGGTTTACATGATTTCGTAAAAAACACGAGTTTTTAGAAAATGTGTTTTAATTCATAAATGGAATCTACAAAGTATGCACATTCTACGTCATAACGACTTTCTATAGTTCGCGCATGCATCCGGAAATAAGAAAAGCTTACTTCCACCGTTTTTTAAAATCACAGCTTCTAGAAGGTTTACATGATTTCGTAAAAAACACGAGTTTTTAGAAAATGTGTTTTATTTCATAAATGGAATCAACAAAGAATGCACATTCTACGTCATAACGACTTTCTATAGTTTGCACATTCGTCCGGAAATAAGAAAAGCTTACTTCCACTATTTTTTACAACCACAGCTTCTAGAAGGTTTACATGATTTCTTAAATAACACGAGTTTTTAGAAAATGTGTTTTATTTCATAAATGAAATCAACAAAGAATGCACATTCTACGTCATAACGACTTTCTATAGTTTGCGAATGCGTCCGGAAATAAGAAAAGCTTACTTCCCCCGTTTTTTAAAATCACAGCTTCTAGAAGGTTTACATGATTTCGTAAAAAACATGAGTTTTTAGAAAATGTGTTTTATTTCATAAATGGAATCAACAAAGTATGCACATTCTACGTCATAACGACTTTCTATAGTTTGCACATTCGTCCGGAAATAAGAAAAGCTTACTTCCACTATTTTTTACAATAACAGCTTCTAGAAGGTTTACATGATTTCTTAAATAACACGAGTTTTTAGAAAATGTGTTTTATTTCATAAATGGAATCAACAAAGTATGCACATTCTACGTCATAACGACTTTCTATAGTTTGCGCATTCATCCGGAAATATGAAAATCTTACTTTCACCATTTTTTAAAATCACAGCTTCTAGAAGGTTTACATGATTTATTAAAAAACACGAGTTTTTAGAAAATGTGTTTTATTTCATAAATGGAATCTACAAAGTATACACATTCTACGTCATAACGACTTTCTATAGTTTGCGCATGCGTCCGGAAATAACAAAAGCTTACTTCTCCCGTTTTTTAAAATCACAGCTTCTAGAAGGTTTACATGATTTCCTAAATAACACGAGTTTTTAGAAAATGTGTTTTATTTCATAAATGGAATCAACAAAGTATGCACATTATACCTCATAACGACTTTCTATAGTTTGCGCATGCGTCCGGAAATAAGAAAAGCTTACTTCTCCCGTTTTTTAAAATCACAACTTCTAGAAGGTTTACATGATTTCTTAAAAAACACGAGTTTTTAGAAAATGTGTTTTATTTCATAAATGGAATCAACAAAGTATGCACATTCTACGTTATAACGACTTTCTATAGTTTGCGCATGCGTTCGGAAATAAGAAAAGCATACTTCCCCCGTTTTTTAAAATCACAGCTTCTAGAAGGTTTACATGATTTCTTAAAAAACACGAGTTTTTAGAAAATGTGTTTTATTTCATAAATGGAATCAACAAAGTATGCACATTCTATGTCATAACGACTTTCTATAGTTTGCACATTCATCCGGAAATAAGAAAAGCTTACTTCCACCGTTTTTTAAAATCACAGCTTCTAGAAGGTTTACATGATTTCGTAAAAAACATGAGTTTTTAGAAAATGTGTTTTATTTAATAAATAGAATCAACAAAGTATGCACATTGTACGTCATAACGACTTTCTATAGTTTGCGCATGCGTTTGGAAATAAGAAAAGCTTACTTCCCCCGTTTTTTAAAATCACACCTTCTAGAAGGTTTACATGATTTGTTAAAAAACATGAGTTTTTAGAAAATGTGTTTTATTTCATAAATGGAATCTACAAAGTCTGCACATTCTACATCATAACGACTTTCTATAGTTTGTGCATTCGTCCGGAAATAAGAAAATCTTACTTCCCCCGTTTTTTAAAATCACAGCTTCTAGAAGGTTTACATGATTTCATAAAAAACACGAGTTTTTAGAAAATGTGTTTTATTTCATAAATGGAATCTACAAAGTATGCACATTCTACGACATAACGACTTTCTATATTTTGCGAATGTGTCCGGAAATAAGAAAAGCTTACTTCCACCGTTTTTTAAAATCACAGCTTCTAGAAGCTATACATGATTTCGTAAAAAACACGAGTTTTTAGAAAATGTGTTTTATTTCATAAATGGAATCTACAAAGTATGCAGATTCTACGTTATAACGACTTTCTATAGTTTGCGCATGCGTCCGGAAGTAAGAAAAGCTTAATTCCACCGTTTTTTAAAATCACAGCTTCTAGAAGCTTTACATGATTTCGTAAAAAACACGAGTTTTTAGAAAATGTGTTTTATTTCATAAATGGAATCTAAAAAGTATGCACATTCTACATCATAACGACTTTCTATAGTTTGCGCATGCGTCCGGAAATAAGAAAAGCTTACTTCCCCCGTTTTTTAAAATCACAGCTTCTAGAAGGTTTACATGATTTCGTAAAAAACACGAGTTTTTAAAAAATGTGTTTTATTTCATAAATGGAATCCACAAAGTATGCACATTATACGTCATAACGACTTTCTATAGTTTGCGCATGTGTACGGAAATAAGAAAAGCTTACTTCCACCGTTTTTTAAAATCACAGCTTCTAGAAGGTTTACATGATTTCGTAAGAAACACGAGTTTTTAGAAAATGTGTTTTATTTCATAAATGGAATCTACAAAGTATGCACATTCTACATCATACTGACTTTCCATAGTTTGCGCATGCGTCCTGAAATAAGAAAAGCTTATTTCCCCCGTTTTTTAAAATCACAGCTTCTAGAAGGTTTACATGATTTCTTAAAAAACACGAGTTTTTAGAAAATGTGTTTTATTTCATAAATGGAATCAACAAAGTATGCACGTTCTACGTCATAACAACTTTCTATAGTTTGCGCATGCGTTTAGAAATAAGAACAGCTTACTTCCCCCGTTTTTTAAAATCACAGCTTCTAGAAGGTTTACATGATTTCTTAAAAAACACGAGTTTTTAGAAAATGTGTTTTATTTCATAAATGGAATCTACAAAGTATGCACATTATACATCATACTGACTTTCTATAGTTTGCGCATGCGTCCGGAAATAAGAAAAGCTTACTTCCACCGTTTTTAAAAATCACAGCTTCTAGAAGCTTTACATGATTTCGTAAAAAACACGAGTTTTTAGAAAATGTGTTTTATTTCATAAATGGAATCTACAAAGTATGCACATTCTACGTCATAACGACTTTCTATAGTTTACGCATGCGTCCGGAAATAAGAAAAGCTTACTTCCACCGTTTTTTAAAATCACAGCTTCTAGAAGGTTTACATGATTTCTTAAAAAACACGAGTTTTTAGAAAATGTGTTTTATTTCATAAATGGAATCTGCAAAGTATGCACATTCTACGTCATAACGAATTCTATAGTTTGCGCATGCGTCCGGAAATAAGAAAAGCCTACTTCCCCCGTTTTTTAAAATCACAGCTTCTACAAGGTTTACATAATTTCTTAAAAAACACGAGTTTTTAGAAAATGTGTTTTATTTCATAAATGGAATCAACAGAGAATGCACATTCTACGTCATAACGACTTTCTATAGTTTGCGAATGCGTCCTGAAATAAGAAAAGCTTACTTCCCCCGTTTCTTAAAATCACAGCTTCTAGAAGGTTTACATGATTTCTTAAAAAACACGAGTTTTTAGAAAATGTGTTTTATTTCATAAATGGAATCTACAAATTATGCACATTCTACGTCATAACGACTTTCTATAGTTTGCGCATGCGTTTGGAAATAAGAAAAGCTTACTTCCCCCGTTTATTAAAATCAAAGCTTCTAGAAGGTTTACATGATTTCTTAAAAAACACGATTTTTTAGAAAATGTGTTTTATTTCATAAATGGAATCAACAAAGTATGCACATTCTATGTCATAACGACTTTCTATAGGTTGCATATGCGTTCGGAAATAAGAAAAGCTTTCTTCCACTGTTTTTTAAAATCACAGCTTCTAGAAGGTTTACATGATTTCGTAAAAAACACGAGTTTTTAGAAAATGTGTTTTATTTCATAAATGGAATCTACAAAGTATGCACATTCTACGTCATAATGACTTTCTATAGTTTGCGCATGGGTCCGGAAATAAAAAAGCTTACTTCCCCCGTTTATTAAAATCACAGCTTCTAGAAGGTTTACATGATTTCTTAAAAAACACGATTTTTTAGAAAATGTGTTTTATTTCATAAATGGAATCAACAAAGTATGCACATTCTACATCATAACAACTTTCTATAGTTTGCGCATGCGTCCGGAAATAAGAAAAGCTTACTTCCACCGTTTTTTAAAATCACAGCTTCTAGAAGGTTTACATGATTTCGTAAGAAACACGAGTTTTTAGAAAATGTGTTTTATTTCATAAATGGAATCTACAAAGTATGCACATTCTACATCATACTGACTTTCTATAGTTTGTGCATGCGTCCGGAAATAAGAAAAGCTTACTTCCCCCGTTTTTTAAAATCACAGCTTCTAGAAGGTTTACATGATTTCTTAAAAAACATGAGTTTTTAGAAAATGTGTTTTATTTCATAAATGGAATCTACAAAGTATGCACATTCTACGTCATAACGACTTTCTATAGTTTGCGCATGCGTTTGGAAATAAGTAAAGCTTACTTCCCCAGTTTTTTAAAATCACAGCTTCTAAAAGGTTTACATGATTTCGTAAAAAATACAAGTTTTTAGAAAATGTGTTTTATTTCATAAAGGGAATCAACAAAGTATGCACATTCTACGGCATAACGACTTTCTATAGTTTGTGCATGCGTCCGGAAATAAGAAAAGCTTATTTCCCCAGTTTTTTAAAATCACAACTTCTAGAAGGTTTACATGATTTCTTAAAAAACACGAGTTTTTAGAAAATGTGTTTTATTTCATAAATGGAATCAACAAAGTATGCAAATTCTACGTCATAATGACTTTCTATAGTTTGCGCATGCGTTTGCAAATAAGAAAAGCTTACTTCCCCCGTTTTTTAAAATCACAGCTTCTAGAAGGCTTACATGATTTCTTAAAAAACACGAGTTTTTAGAAAATGTGTTTTATTTCATAAATGGAATCAACAAAGTATGCACATTCTACGTCATAACAACTTTCTATAGTTTGCGCATGCGTTCGGAAATAAGAAAAGCTTACTTCCACCGTTTTTTAAAATCACAGCTTCTAGAAGGTTTACATGATTTCGTAAAAAACACGAGTTTTTAGAAAATGTGTTTTAATTCATAAATGGAATCTACAAAGTATGCACATTCTACGTCATAACGACTTTCTATAGTTCGCGCATGCGTCCGGAAATAAGAAAAGCTTACTTCCACCGTTTTTTAAAATCACAGCTTCTAGAAGCTTTACATGATTTCGTAAAAAACACGAGTTTTTAGAAAATGTGTTTTATTTCATAAATGGAATCAACAAAGAATGCACATTCTACGTCATAACGACTTTCTATAGTTTGCGAATGCGTCCGGAAATAAGAAAAGCTTACTTCCCCCGTTTTTTAAAATCACAGCTTCTAGAAGGTTTACATGATTTCGTAAAAAACATGAGTTTTTGGAAAATGTGTTTTATTTCATAAATGGAATCAACAAAGTATGCACATTCTACGTCATAACGACTTTCTATAGTTTGCACATTCGTCCGGAAATAAGAAAAGCTTACTTCCACTATTTTTTACAATCACAGCTTCTAGAAGGTTTACATGATTTCTTAAATAACACGAGTTTTTAGAAAATGTGTTTTATTTCATAAATGGAATCAACAAAGTATGCACATTCTACGTGATAACGACTTTCTATAGTTTGCGCATTCATCCGGAAATATGAAAATCTTACTTTCACCATTTTTTAAAATCACAGCTTCTAGAAGGTTTACATGATTTATTAAAAAACACGAGTTTTTAGAAAATGTGTTTTATTTCATAAATGGAATCTACAAAGTATACACATTCTACGTCATAACGACTTTCTATAGTTTGCGCATGCATCCGGAAATAACAAAAGCTTACTTCTCCCGTTTTTTAAAATCACAGCTTCTAGAAGGTTTACATGATTTCCTAAATAACACGAGTTTTTAGAAAATGTGTTTTATTTCATAAATGGAATCAACAAAGTATGCACATTATACCTCATAACGACTTTCTATAGTTTGCGCATGCGTCCGGAAATAAGAAAAGCTTACTTCTCCCGTTTTTTAAAATCACAACTTCTAGAAGGTTTACATGATTTCTTAAAAAACACGAGTTTTTAGAAAATGTGTTTTATTTCATAAATGGAATCAACAAAGTATGCACATTCTACGTTATAACGACTTTCTATAGTTTGCGCATGCGTTCGGAAATAAGAAAAGCATACTTCCCCCGTTTTTTAAAATCACAGCTTCTAGAAGGTTTACACGATTTCTTAAAAAACACGAGTTTTTAGAAAATGTGTTTTATTTCATAAATGGAATCAACAAAGTATGCACATTCTATGTCATAACGACTTTCTATAGTTTGCACATTCATCCAGAAATAAGAAAAGCTTACTTCCACCGTTTTTTAAAATCACAGCTTCTAGAAGGTTTACATGATTTCGTAAAAAACATGAGTTTTTAGAAAATGTGTTTTATTTCATAAATAGAATCAACAAAGTATGCACATTGTACGTCATAACGACTTTCTATAGTTTGCGCATGCGTTTGGAAATAAGAAAAGCTTACTTCCCCCGTTTTTTAAAATCACACCTTCTAGAAGGTTTACATGATTTGTTAAAAAACATGAGTTTTTAGAAAATGTGTTTTATTTCATAAATGGAATCTACAAAGTCTGCACATTCTACATCATAACGACTTTCTATAGTTTGTGCATTCGTCCGGAAATAAGAAAATCTTACTTCCCCCGTTTTTTAAAATCACAGCTTCTAGAAGGTTTACATGATTTCGTAATAAACACGAGTTTTTAGAAAATGTGTTTTATTTCATAAATGGAATCTACAAAGTATGCACATTCTACGACATAACGACTTTCTATATTTTGCGAATGTGTCCGGAAATAAGAAAAGCTTACTTCCACCGTTTTTTAAAATCACAGCTTCTAGAAGCTATACATGATTTCGTAAAAAACACGAGTTTTTAGAAAATGTGTTTTATTTCATAAATGGAATCTACAAAGTATGCAGATTCTACGTCATAACGACTTTCTATAGTTTGCGCATGCGTCCGGAAGTAAGAAAAGCTTACTTCCACCGTTTTTTAAAATCACAGCTTCTAGAAGCTTTACATGATTTCGTAAAAAACACGAGTTTTTAGAAAATGTGTTTTATTTCATAAATGGAATCTAAAAAGTATGCACATTCTACATCATAACGACTTTCTATAGTTTGCGCATGCGTCCGGAAATAAGAAAAGCTTACTTCCCCCGTTTTTTAAAATCACAGCTTCTAGAAGGTTTACATGATTTCGTAAAAAACACGAGTTTTTAGAAAATGTGTTTTATTTCATAAATGGAATCCACAAAGTATGCACATTATACCTCATAACGACTTTCTATAGTTTGCGCATGTGTACGGAAATAAGAAAAGCTTACTTCCACCGTTTTTTAAAATCACAGCTTCTAGAAGGTTTACATGATTTCGTAAGAAACACGAGTTTTTAGAAAATGTGTTTTATTTCATAAATGGAATCTACAAAGTATGCACATTCTACATCATACTGACTTTCCATAGTTTGCGCATGCGTCCTGAAATAAGAAAAGCTTATTTCCCCCGTTTTTTAAAATCACAGCTTCTAGAAGGTTTACATGATTTCTTAAAAAACACGAGTTTTTAGAAAATGTGTTTTATTTCATAAATGGAATCAACAAAGTATGCACGTTCTACGTCATAACAACTTTCTATAGTTTGCGCATGCGTTTAGAAATAAGAACAGCTTACTTCCCCCGTTTTTTAAAATCACAGCTTCTAGAAGGTTTACATGATTTCTTAAAAAACACGAGTTTTTAGAAAATGTGTTTTATTTCATAAATGGAATCTACAAAGTATGCACATTATACATCATACTGACTTTCTATAGTTTGCGCATGCGTCCGGAAATAAGAAAAGCTTACTTCCACCGTTTTTAAAAATCACAGCTTCTAGAAGCTTTACATGATTTCGTAAAAAACACGAGTTTTTAGAAAATGTGTTTTATTTCATAAATGGAATCTACAAAGTATGCACATTCTACGTCATAACGACTTTCTATAGTTTACGCATGCGTCCGGAAATAAGAAAAGCTTACTTCCACCGTTTTTTAAAATCACAGCTTCTAGAAGGTTTACATGATTTCTTAAAAAACACGAGTTTTTAGAAAATGTGTTTTATTTCATAAATGGAATCTGCAAAGTATGCACATTCTACGTCATAACGAATTCTATAGTTTGTGCATGCGTCCGGAAATAAGAAAAGCCTACTTCCCCCGTTTTTTAAAATCACAGCTTCTACAAGGTTTACATAATTTCTTAAAAAACACGAGTTTTTAGAAAATGTGTTTTATTTCATAAATGGAATCAACAGAGAATGCACATTCTACGTCATAACGACTTTCTATAGTTTGCGAATGCGTCCTGAAATAAGAAAAGCTTACTTCCCCCGTTTCTTAAAATCACAGCTTCTAGAAGGTTTACATGATTTCTTAAAAAACACGAGTTTTTAGAAAATGTGTTTTATTTCATAAATGGAATCTACAAATTATGCACATTCTACGTCATAACGACTTTCTATAGTTTGCGCATGCGTTTGGAAATAAGAAAAGCTTACTTCCCCCGTTTATTAAAATCAAAGCTTCTAGAAGGTTTACATGATTTCTTAAAAAACACGATTTTTTAGAAAATGTGTTTTATTTCATAAATGGAATCAACAAAGTATGCACATTCTATGTCATAACGACTTTCTATAGGTTGCATATGCGTTCGGAAATAAGAAAAGCTTTCTTCCACTGTTTTTTAAAATCACAGCTTCTAGAAGGTTTACATGATTTCGTAAAAAACATGAGTTTTTAGAAAATGTGTTTTATTTCATAAATGGAATCTACAAAGTATGCACATTCTACGTCATAATGACTTTCTATAGTTTGCGCATGCGTCCGGAAATAAAAAAGCTTACTTCCCCCGTTTATTAAAATCACAGCTTCTAGAAGGTTTACATGATTTCTTAAAAAACACGATTTTTTAGAAAATGTGTTTTATTTCATAAATGGAATCAACAAAGTATGCACATTCTACATCATAACAACTTTCTATAGTTTGCGCATGCGTCCGGAAATAAGAAAAGCTTACTTCCACCGTTTTTTAAAATCACAGCTTCTAGAAGGTTTACATGATTTCGTAAGAAACACGAGTTTTTAGAAAATGTGTTTTATTTCATAAATGGAATCTACAAAGTATGCACATTCTACATCATACTGACTTTCTATAGTTTGTGCATGCGTCCGGAAATAAGAAAAGCTTACTTCCCCCGTTTTTTAAAATCACAGCTTCTAGAAGGTTTACATGATTTCTTAAAAAACACGAGTTTTTAGAAAATGTGTTTTATTTCATAAATGGAATCTACAAAGTATGCACATTCTACGTCATAACGACTTTCTATAGTTTGCGCATGCGTTTGGAAATAAGTAAAGCTTACTTCCCCAGTTTTTTAAAATCACAGCTTCTAGAAGGTTTACATGATTTCGTAAAAAATACGAGTTTTTAGAAAATGTGTTTTATTTCATAAAGGGAATCAACAAAGTATGCACATTCTACGGCATAACGACTTTCTATAGTTTGTGCATGCGTCCGGAAATAAGAAAAGCTTATTTCCCCAGTTTTTTAAAATCACAACTTCTAGAAGGTTTACATGATTTCTTAAAAAACACGAGTTTTTAGAAAATGTGTTTTATTTCATAAATGGAATCAACAAAGTATGCAAATTCTACGTCATAATGACTTTCTATAGTTTGCGCATGCGTTTGCAAATAAGAAAAGCTTACTTCCCCCGTTTTTTAAAATCACAGCTTCTAGAAGGCTTACATGATTTCTTAAAAAACACGAGTTTTTAGAAAATGTGTTTTATTTCATAAATGGAATCAACAAAGTATGCACATTCTACGTCATAACAACTTTCTATAGTTTGCGCATGCGTTCGGAAATAAGAAAAGCTTACTTCCACCGTTTTTTAAAATCACAGCTTCTAGAAGGTTTACATGATTTCGTAAAAAACACGAGTTTTTAGAAAATGTGTTTTAATTCATAAATGGAATCTACAAAGTATGCACATTCTACGTCATAACGACTTTCTATAGTTCGCGCATGCGTCCGGAAATAAGAAAAGCTTACTTCCACCGTTTTTTAAAATCACAGCTTCTAGAAACTTTACATGATTTCGTAAAAAACACGAGTTTTTAGAAAATGTGTTTTATTTCATAAATGGAATCAACAAAGAATGCACATTCTACGTCATAACGACTTTCTATAGTTTGCGAATGCGTCCGGAAATAAGAAAAGCTTACTTCCCCCGTTTTTTAAAATCACAGCTTCTAGAAGGTTTACATGATTTCGTAAAAAACATGAGTTTTTGGAAAATGTGTTTTATTTCATAAATGGAATCAACAAAGTATGCACATTCTACGTCATAACGACTTTCTATAGTTTGCACATTCGTCCGGAAATAAGAAAAGCTTACTTCCACTATTTTTTACAATCACAGCTTCTAAAAGGTTTACATGATTTCTTAAATAACACGAGTTTTTAGAAAATGTGTTTTATTTCATAAATGGAATCAACAAAGTATGCACATTCTACGTGATAACGACTTTCTATAGTTTGCGCATTGATCCGGAAATATGAAAATCTTACTTTCACCATTTTTTAAAATCACAGCTTCTAGAAGGTTTACATGATTTATTAAAAAACACGAGTTTTTAGAAAATGTGTTTTATTTCATAAATGGAATCTACAAAGTATACACATTCTACGTCATAACGACTTTCTATAGTTTGCGCATGCATCCGGAAATAACAAAAGCTTACTTCTCCCGTTTTTTAAAATCACAGCTTCTAGAAGGTTTACATGATTTCCTAAATAACACGAGTTTTTAGAAAATGTGTTTTATTTCATAAATGGAATCAACAAAGTATGCACATTATACCTCATAACGACTTTCTATAGTTTGCGCATGCGTCCGGAAATAAGAAAAGCTTACTTCTCCCGTTTTTTAAAATCACAACTTCTAGAAGGTTTACATGATTTCTTCAAAAACACGAGTTTTTAGAAAATGTGTTTTATTTCATAAATGGAATCAACAAAGTATGCACATTCTACGTTATAACGACTTTCTATAGTTTGCGCATGCGTTCGGAAATAAGAAAAGCATACTTCCCCCGTTTTTTAAAATCACAGCTTCTAGAAGGTTTACATGATTTCTTAAAAAACACGAGTTTTTAGAAAATGTGTTTTATTTCATAAATGGAATCAACAAAGTATGCACATTCTATGTCATAACGACTTTCTATAGTTTGCACATTCATCCAGAAATAAGAAAAGCTTACTTCCACCGTTTTTTAAAATCACAGCTTCTAGAAGGTTTACATGATTTCGTAAAAAACATGAGTTTTTAGAAAATGTGTTTTATTTCATAAATAGAATCAACAAAGTATGCACATTGTACGTCATAACGACTTTCTATAGTTTGCGCATGCGTTTGGAAATAAGAAAAGCTTACTTCCCCCGTTTTTTAAAATCACACCTTCTAGAAGGTTTACATGATTTGTTAAAAAACATGAGTTTTTAGAAAATGTGTTTTATTTCATAAATGGAATCTACAAAGTCTGCACATTCTACATCATAACGACTTTCTATAGTTTGTGCATTCGTCCGGAAATAAGAAAATCTTACTTCCCCCGTTTTTTAAAATCACAGCTTCTAGAAGGTTTACATGATTTCGTAAAAAACACGAGTTTTTAGAAAATGTGTTTTATTTCATAAATGGAATCTACAAAGTATGCACATTCTACGACATAACGACTTTCTATATTTTGCGAATGTGTCCGGAAATAAGAAAAGCTTACTTCCACCGTTTTTTAAAATCACAGCTTCTAGAAGCTATACATGATTTCGTAAAAAACACGAGTTTTTAGAAAATGTGTTTTATTTCATAAATGGAATCTACAAAGTATGCAGATTCTACGTCATAACGACTTTCTATAGTTTGCGCATGCGTCCGGAAGTAAGAAAAGCTTACTTCCACCGTTTTTTAAAATCACAGCTTCTAGAAGCTTTACATGATTTCGTAAAAAACACGAGTTTTTAGAAAATGTGTTTTATTTCATAAATGGAATCTAAAAAGTATGCACATTCTACATCATAACGACTTTCTATAGTTTGCGCATGCGTCCGGAAATAAGAAAAGCTTACTTCCCCCGTTTTTTAAAATCACAGCTTCTAGAAGGTTTACATGATTTCGTAAAAAACACGAGTTTTTAGAAAATGTGTTTTATTTCATAAATGGAATCCACAAAGTATGCACATTATACGTCATAACGACTTTCTATAGTTTGCGCATGTGTACGGAAATAAGAAAAGCTTACTTCCACCGTTTTTTAAAATCACAGCTTCTAGAAGGTTTACATGATTTCGTAAGAAACACGAGTTTTTAGAAAATGTGTTTTATTTCATAAATGGAATCTACAAAGTATGCACATTCTACATCATACTGACTTTCCATAGTTTGCGCATGCGTCCTGAAATAAGAAAAGCTTATTTCCCCCGTTTTTTAAAATCACAGCTTCTAGAAGGTTTACATGATTTCTTAAAAAACACGAGTTTTTAGAAAATGTGTTTTATTTCATAAATGGAATCAACAAAGTATGCACATTCTACGTCATAACAACTTTCTATAGTTTGCGCATGCGTTTAGAAATAAGAAAAGCTTACTTCCCCCGTTTTTTAAAATCACAGCTTCTAGAAGGTTTACATGATTTCTTAAAAAACACGAGTTTTTAGAAAATGTGTTTTATTTCATAAATGGAATCTACAAAGTATGCACATTATACATCATACTGACTTTCTATAGTTTGCGCATGCGTCCGGAAATAAGAAAAGCTTACTTCCACCGTTTTTAAAAATCACAGCTTCTAGAAGCTTTACATGATTTCGTAAAAAACACGAGTTTTTAGAAAATGTGTTTTATTTCATAAATGGAATCTACAAAGTATGCACATTCTACGTCATAACGACTTTCTATAGTTTACGCATGCGTCCGGAAATAAGAAAAGCTTACTTCCACCGTTTTTTAAAATCACAGCTTCTAGAAGGTTTACATGATTTCTTAAAAAACACGAGTTTTTAGAAAATGTGTTTTATTTCATAAATGGAATCTGCAAAGTATGCACATTCTACGTGATAACGAATTCTATAGTTTGCGCATGCGTCTGGAAATAAGAAAAGCCTACTTCCCCCGTTTTTTAAAATCACAGCTTCTACAAGGTTTACATAATTTCTTAAAAAACACGAGTTTTTAGAAAATGTGTTTTATTTCATAAATGCAATCAACAGAGAATGCACATTCTACGTCATAACGACTTTCTATAGTTTGCGAATGCGTCCGGAAATAAGAAAAGCTTACTTCCCCCGTTTCTTAAAATCACAGCTTCTAGAAGGTTTACATGATTTCTTAAAAAACACGAGTTTTTAGAAAATGTGTTTTATTTCATAAATGGAATCTACAAATTATGCACATTCTACGTCATAACGACTTTCTATAGTTTGCGCATGCGTTTGGAAATAAGAAAAGCTTACTTCCCCCGTTTATTAAAATCAAAGCTTCTAGAAGGTTTACATGATTTCTTAAAAAACACGATTTTTTAGAAAATGTGTTTTATTTCATAAATGGAATCAACAAAGTATGCACATTCTATGTCATAACGACTTTCTATAGGTTGCATATGCGTTCGGAAATAAGAAAAGCTTACTTCCACTGTTTTTTAAAATAACAGCTTCTAGAAGGTTTACATGATTTCGTAAAAAACACGAGTTTTTAGAAAATGTGTTTTATTTCATAAATGGAATCTACAAAGTATGCACATTCTACGTCATAATGACTTTCTATAGTTTGCGCATGCGTCCGGAAATAAAAAAGCTTACTTGCCCCGTTTATTAAAATCACAGCTTCTAGAAGGTTTACATGATTTCTTAAAAAACACGATTTTTTAGAAAATGTGTTTTATTTCATAAATGGAATCAACAAAGTATGCACATTCTACATCATAACAACTTTCTATAGTTTGCGCATGCGTCCGGAAATAAGAAAAGCTTACTTCCACCGTTTTTTAAAATCACAGCTTCTAGAAGGTTTACATGATTTCGTAAGAAACACGAGTTTTTAGAAAATGTGTTTTATTTCATAAATGGAATCTACAAAGTATGCACATTCTACATCATACTGACTTTCTATAGTTTGCGCATGCGTCCGGAAATAAGAAAAGCTTACTTCCCCCGTTTTTTAAAATCACAGCTTCTAGAAGGTTTACATGATTTCTTAAAAAACATGAGTTTTTAGAAAATGTGTTTTATTTCAGAAATGGAATCTACAAAGTATGCACATTCTACGTTATAACGACTTTCTAGAGTTTGCGCATGCGTTTGGAAATAAGTAAAGCTTACTTCCCCAGTTTTTTAAAATCACAGCTTCTAGAAGGTTTACATGATTTCGTAAAAAACACGAGTTTTTAGAAATTGTGTTTTATTTCATAATGGGAATCAACAAAGTATGCACATTCTATGGCATAACGACTTTCTATAGTTTGTGCATGCGTCCGGAAATAAGAAAAGCTTATTTCCCCAGTTTTTTAAAATCACAACTTCTAGAAGGTTTACATGATTTCTTAAAAAACACGAGTTTTTAGAAAATGTGTTTTATTTCATAAATGGAATCAACAAAGTATGCACATTCTACGTCATAATGACTTTCTATAGTTTGCGCATGCGTTTGCAAATAAGAAAAGCTTACTTCCCCCGTTTTTTAAAATCACAGCTTCTAGAAGGCTTACATGATTTCTTAAAAAACACTAGTTTTTAGAAGATGTGTTTTATTTCATAAATGGAATCAACAAAGTATGCACATTCTACATCATAACAACTTTCTATAGTTTGCGCATGCGTTCGGAAATAAGAAAAGCTTACATCCACCGTTTTTTAAAATCACAGCTTCTAGAAGGTTTACATGATTTCGTAAAAAACACGAGTTTTTAGAAAATGTGTTTTAATTCATAAATGGAATCTACAAAGTACGCACATTCTACGTCATAACTACTTTCTATAGTTCGCGCATGCATCCGGAAATAAGAAAAGCTTACTTCCCCCATTTTTTAAAATCACATCTTCTAGAAGGTTTACATGATTTCGTAAAAAACACGAGTTTTTAGAAAATGTGTTTTATTTCATAAATGGAATCTACAAAGTATGCACATTCTACGTCATAACGACTTTCTATAGTTTGCGCATGCGTCCGGAAATAAGAAAAGCTTACTTCCACCGTTTTTTAAAATCACAACTTCTAGAAGGTTTACATGATTTCGTAAAAAACACGAGTTTTTAGAAAATGTGTTTTATTACATAAATGGAATCTACAAAGTATGCACATTCTACGTCATAACGACTTTCTATAGTTTTTGCATGCGTTTGGAAATAAGTAAAGCTTACTTCCCCAGTTTTTTAAAATCACAGTTTCTAGAAGGTTTACATGATTTCGTAAAAAACACGAGTTTTTAGAAAATGTGTTTTATTTCATAAAGGGAATCAACAAAGTATGCACATTCTACGGCATAACGACTTTATATAGTTTGTGCATGCGTCCGGAAATAAGAAAAGCTTACTTCCCCAGTTTTTTAAAATCACAACTTCTAGAAGGTTTACATGATTTCTTAAAAAACACGAGTTTTTAGAAAATGTGTTTTATTTCATAAATGGAATCAACAAAGTATGCACATTATACGTCATAACGACTTTCTATAGTTTGTGCATGCGTTTGCAAATAAGAAAAGCTTACTTCCCCCGTTTTTTAAAATCACAGCTTCTAGAAGGCTTACATGATTTCTTAAAAAACACGAGTTCTTAGAAAATGTGTTTTATTTCATAAATGGAATCAACAAAGTATGCACATTCTACGTCATAACAACGTTCTATAGTTTGCGCATGCGTTCGGAAATAAGAAAAGTTTACTTCCACTGTTTTTTAAAATCACAGCTTCTAGAAGGTTTACATGATTTCGTAAAAAACATGAGTTTTTAGAAAATGTGTTTTATTTCATAAATGGAATCAACAAAGTATGCACATTCTGCATCATAACGACTTTCTATAGTTTGCTCATTCGTCCGGAAATAAGAAAAGCTTACTTCCACCGTTTTTTAAAATCACAACTTCTAGAAGGTTTACATGATTTCGTAAAAAACACGAGTTTTTTGAAAATGTGTTTTATTTCATAAATGGAATCAACAAAGTATGCACATTCTACGTCATAATGACTTTCTATAGTTTGCACATGCGTTCGGAAATAAGAAAAGCTTACTTCCACTGTTTTTTACAATCACAGCTTCTAGAAGGTTTACATGATTTCTTAAATAACACGAGTTTTTAGAAAATGTGTTTTATTTCATAAATGGAATCAACAAAGTATGCACATTCTACGTCATAACGACTTTCTATAATTTGCGCATGCGTCCGGAAATAAGAAAATCTTACTTTCACCATTTTTTAAAATCACAGCTTCTAGAAGGTTTACATGATTTATTAAAAAACACGAGTTTTTAGAAAATGTGTTTTATTTCATAAATGGAATCTACAAAGTATGCACATTCTACGTCATAACGACTTTCTATAGTTTGCGCATGCGTCCGGAAATAACAAAAGCTTACTTCTCCCGTTTTTTAAAATCACAGCTTCTAGAAGGTTTACCTGATTTCCTAAATAACACGAGTTTTTAGAAAATGTGTTTTATTTCATAAATGGAATCGACAAAGTATGCACATTCTACCTCATAACGAATTTCTATAGTTTGCGCATGCGTCCGGAAATAAGAAAAGCTTACTTCTCCCGTTTTTTAAAATCACAGCTTCTAGAAGGTTTACATGATTTCTTAAAATACACGAGTTTTTAGAAAATGTGTTTTATTTCATAAATGGAATCAACAAAGTATGCACATTCTACGTTATAACGACTTTCTAGAGTTTGCGCATGCGTTCGGAAATAAGAAAAGCTTACTTCCCCCGTTTTTTAAAATCACAGCTTCTAGAAGGTTTACATGATTTCTTAAAAAACACGAGTTTTTAGAAAATGTGTTTTATTTCATAAATGGAATCAACAAAGTATGCACATTCTATGTCATAACGACTTTCTATAGTTTGCACATTCGTCCGGAAATAAGAAAAGCTTACTTCCACCGTTTTTTAAAATCACAGCTTCTAGAAGGTTTACATGATTTCGTAAAAAACACGAGCTTTAGAAAATGTGTTTTATGTCATAAATAGAATCAACAAAGTATGCACATTCTACGTCACAACGACTTTCTATAGTTTGCGCATGCGTTTGCAAATAAGAAAAGCTTACTTCCCCCGTTTTTTAAAATCACAGCTTCTAGAAGGTTTACATGATTTGTTAAAAAACACGAGTTTTTAGAAAATGTCTTTTATTTCATAAATGGAATCTACAAAGTCTGCACATTCTACGTCATAACGACTTTCTATAGTTTGTGCATTCGTCCGGAAATAAGAAAAGCTTACTTCCACCGTTTTTTAAAATCACAGCTTCTAGAAGCTTTACATGATTTCGTAAAAAACACGAGTTTTTAGAAAATGTGTTTTATTTCATAAATGGAATCTACAAAGTATGCACATTCTACGTCATAACGACTTTCTATAGTTTGCGCATGCGTCCGGAAGTAAGCAAAGCTTACTTCCACCGTTTTTTAAAATCACAGCTTCGAGAAGCTTTACATGATTTCGTAAAAAACACGAGTTTTTAGAAAATGTGTTTTATTTCATAAATGGAATGTACAAAGTATGCACATTCTACATCATAACGACTTTCTATAGTTTGCGCATGCGTCCGGAAATAAGAAAAGCTTACTTCCCCCGCTTTTTAAAATCACAGCTTCTAGAAGGTTTACATGATTTCTTAAAAAACACGAGTTTTTAGAAAATGTGTTTTATTTCATAAATGGAATCAACAAAGTATGCACATTATACATCATTGTGACTTTCTATAGTTTGCGCATGCGTCCGGAAATAAGAAAAGCTTACTTCCACCGTTTTTTAAAATCACAGCTTCTAGAAGCTTTACATGATTTCGTAAAAAACATGAGTTTTTAGAAAATGTGTTTTATTTCATAAATGGAATCTACAAAATATGCACACTCTACGTCATAACGACTTTCTATAGTTTGCGCATGCGTCCGGAAATAAGAAAAGCTTAATTCCACCTTTTTTTAAAATCACAGCTTCTAAAAGGTTTACATGATTTCGTAAAAAACACGAGTTTTTAGAAAATGTGTTTTATTTAATAAATGGAATCCACAAAGTATGCACATTATACGTCATAACGACTTTCTATAGTTTGCGCATGCGTCCGGAAATAAGAAAAGCTTACTTCTACCGTTTTTTAAAATCACAGCTTCTAGAAGGTTTACATGATTTCGTAAGAAACACGAGTTTTTAGAAAATGTGTTTTATTTCATAAATGGAATCTACAAAGTATGCACATTCTACATCATACTGACTTTCTATAGTTTGCGCATGCGTCCTGAAATAAGAAAAGCTTACTTCCCCCGTTTTTTAAAATCACAGCTTCTAGAAGGTTTACATGATTTCTTAAAAAACACGAGTTTCTAGAAAATGTGTTTTATTTCATAAATGGAATCAACAAAGTATGCACATTCTACGTCATAACGACTTTCTATAGTTTGCGCATGCGTTTGGAAATAAGAAAAGCTTAGTTCCCCCGTTTTTTAAAATCACTGCTTCTAGAAGGTTTGCATGATTTCTTAAAAAACATGAGTTTTTAGAAAATGTGTTTTATTTCATAAATGGAATCAACAAAGAATGCACATTCTACGTCATAACGACTTTCTATAGTTTGCGAATGCGTCCGGAAATAAGAAAAGCTTACTTCCCCCGTTTTTAAAAATCACAGCTTCTAGAAGGTTTACATGATCTCTTAGAAAACACGAGTTTTTAGAAAATGTGTTTTATTTCATAAATGGAATCTACAAAGTATGCACATTCTACGTCATAACGACTTTCTATAGTTTGCGCATGCGTTTGGAAATAAGAAAAGCTTACTTCCCCCGTTTATTAAAATCACAGCTTCTAGAAGGTTTACATTATTTCTTAAAAAACACGATTTTTTAGAAAATGTGTTTTATTTCATAAATGGAATCAACAAAGTATGCAGATTCTACGTCATAACGACTTTCTATAGGTTGCGCATGCGTCCGGAAATAAGAAAAGCTTACTTCCACTGTTTTTTAAAATCACAGCTTCTAGAAGGTTTACATGATTTCGTAAAAAACACGAGTTTTTAGAAAATGTGTTTTATTTCATAAATGGAATCTACAAAGTATGCACATTCTACGTCATAATGACTTTCTATAGTTTGCGCATGCGTCCGGAAATAAAAAAGCTTACTTCCCCCGTTTTTTTAAATCACAGCTTCTAGAAGGTTTACATGATTTCTTTAAAAACACGAGTTTTTAGCAAATGTGTTTTATTTCATAAATGGAATCTACAAAGTATGACATTCTACGTCATAACGACTTTCTATAGTTTGCGCATGCGTCCGGAAATAAGAAAAGCTTACCTTCCCCGTTTTTTAAAATCACAGATTCTAGAAGGTTTACATGATTTCGTAAAAAACACGAGTTTTTAGAAAATGTGTTTTATTTCATAAATGGAATCTACAAAGTATGCACATTCTACGTCATAACGACTTTCTATAGTTTGCGCATGCATCCAGAAATAAGAAAAGCTTACCTCCCCCGTTTTTTAAAATCACAGCTTCTAGAAGGTTTACATGATTTCGTAAAAAACACGAGTTTTTAGAAAATGTGTTTTATTTCATAAATGGAATCCACAAAGTATGCACATTCTACATCATTACTGACTTTCTATAGTTTGCGCATGCGTCCGGAAATAAGAAAAGCTTACTTCCCCCGTTTTTTAAAATCACAGCTTCTAGAAGGTTTACATGATTTCGTAAAAAACACGAGTTTTTAGAAAATGTGTTTTATTTAATAAATGGAATCCACAAAGTATGCACATTATACGTCATAACGACTTTCTATAGTTTGCGCATGCGTCCAGAAATAAGAAAAGCTTACTTCCACCGTTTTTTAAAATCACAGCTTCTAGAAGGTTTACATGATTTCGTAAGAAACACGAGTTTTTAGAAAATGTGTTTTATTTCATAAATGAAATCTACAAAGTATGCACATTCTACGTCATAACGACTTTCTATAGTTTGCGCATGCGTTTGGAAATAAGAAAAGCTTAGTTCCCCCGTTTTTTAAAATCACTGCTTCTAGAAGGTTTACATGATTTCTTAAAAAACATGAGTTTTTAGAAAATGTGTTTTATTTCATAAATGGAATCAACAAAGAATGCACATTCTACGTCATAACGACTTTCTATAGTTTGCGAATGCGTCCGGAAATAAGAAAAGCTTACTTCCCCCGTTTTTAAAAATCACAGCTTCTAGAAGGTTTACATGATCTCTTAGAAAACACGAGTTTTTAGAAAATGTGTTTTATTTCATAAATGGAATCTACAAAGTATGCACATTCTACGTCATAACGACTTTCTATAGTTTGCGCATGCGTTTGGAAATAAGAAAAGCTTACTTCCCCCGTTTATTAAAATCACAGCTTCTAGAAGGTTTACATTATTTCTTAAAAAACACGATTTTTTAGAAAATGTGTTTTATTTCATAAATGGAATCAACAAAGTATGCAGATTCTACGTCATAACGACTTTCTATAGGTTGCGCATGCGTCCGGAAATAAGAAAAGCTTACTACCACTGTTTTTTAAAATCACAGCTTCTAGAAGGTTTACATGATTTCGTAAAAAACACGAGTTTTTAGAAAATGTGTTTTATTTCATAAATGGAATCTACAAAGTATGCACATTCTACGTCATAATGACTTTCTATAGTTTGCGCATGCGTCCGGAAATAAAAAAGCTTACTTCCCCCGTTTTTTTAAATCAGAGCTTCTAGAAGGTTTACATGATTTCTTTAAAAACACGAGTTTTTAGAAAATGTGTTTTATTTCATAAATGGAATCTACAAAGTATGACATTCTACGTCATAACGACTTTCTATAGTTTGAGCATGCGTCCGGAAATAAGAAAAGCTTACCTCCCCCGTTTTTTAAAATCACAGATTCTAGAAGGTTTACATGATTTCGTAAAAAACACGAGTTTTTAGAAAATGTGTTTTATTTCATAAATGGAATCTACAAAGTATGCACATTCTACGTCATAACGACTTTCTATAGTTTGCGCATGCATCCAGAAATAAGAAAAGCTTACCTCCCCCGTTTTTTAAAATCACAGCTTCTAGAAGGTTTACATGATTTCGTAAAAAACACGAGTTTTTAGAAAATGTGTTTTATTTCATAAATGGAATCCACAAAGTATGCACATTCTACATCATTACTGACTTTCTATAGTTTGCGCATGCGTCCGGAAATAAGAAAAGCTTACTTCCCCCGTTTTTTAAAATCACAGCTTCTAGAAGGTTTACATGATTTCGTAAAAAACACGAGTTTTTAGAAAATGTGTTTTATTTAATAAATGGAATCCACAAAGTATGCACATTATACGTCATAACGACTTTCTATAGTTTGCGCATGCGTCCAGAAATAAGAAAAGCTTACTTCCACCGTTTTTTAAAATCACAGCTTCTAGAAGGTTTACATGATTTCGTAAGAAACACGAGTTTTTAGAAAATGTGTTTTATTTCATAAATGAAATCTACAAAGTATGCACATTCTACATCATACTGACTTTGTATAGTTTGCGCATGCGTCCTGAAATAAGAAAAGCTTACTTCCCCCGTTTTTTAAAATCACAGCTTGTACAAGGTTTACATAATTTCTTAAAAAACACGAGTTTTTAGAAAATGTGTTTTATTTCATAAATGGAATCAACAAAGAATGCACATTATACGTCATAACGACTTTCTATAGTTTGCGAATGCGTCTGGAAATAAGAAAAGCTTACTTCCTCCGTTTTTTAAAATCACAGCTTCTAGAAGGTTTACATGATCTCTTAAAAAACACGAGTTTTTAGAAAATGTGTTTTATTTCATAAATGGAATCTACAAAGTATGCACATTCTACGTCATAACGACTTTCTATAGTTTGCGCATGCGTTTGGAAATAAGAAAAGCTTACTTCCCCCGTTTATTAAAATCACAGCTTCTAGAAGGTTTACATTAATTCTTAAAAAACACGATTTTTTAGAAAATGTGTTTTATTTCATAAATGGAATCAACAAAGTATGCACATTCTACGTCATAACGACTTTCTAGAGGTTGCGCATGCGTCCGGAAATAAGAAAAGCTTACTCCCACTGTTTTTTAAAATCACAGCTTCTAGAAGGTTTACATGATTTCGTAAAAAACACGAGTTTTTAGAAAATGTGTTTTATTTCATAAATGGAATCTACAAAGTATGCACATTCTACGTCATAATGACTTTCTATAGTTTGCGCATGCGTCCGGAAATAAAAAAGCTTACTTCCCCCGTTTTTTAAAATCACAGCTTCTAGAAGGTTTACATGATTTCTTTAAAAACACGAGTTTTTAGAAAATGTTTTTTATTTCATAAATGGAATCTACAAAGTATGCACATTCTACGTCATAACGACTTTCTATAGTTTGCGCATGCGTCCGGAAATAAGAAAAGCTTACCTCCCCCGTTTTTTAAAATCACAGATTCTAGAAGGTTTACATGATTTCGTAAAAAACACGAGTTTTTAGAAAATGTGTTTTATTTCATAAATGGAATCTACAAAGTATGCACATTCTACGTCATAACGACTTTTTATAGTTTGCGCATGCATCCAGAAATAAGAAAAGCTTACCTCCCCCGTTTTTTAAAATCACAGCTTCTAGAAGGTTTACATGATTTCGTAAAAAACACGAGTTTTTAGAAAATGTGTTTTATTTCATAAATGGAATCCACAAAGTATGCACATTCTACATCATAATGACTTTCAATAGTTTGCGCATGCGTCCGGATATAAGAAAAGCTTACTTCCACCGTTTTTTAAAATCACAGCTTCTAGAAGGTTTACAAGATTTCGTAAGAAACACGAGTTTTTAGAAAATGTGTTTTATTTCATAAATGGAATCTACAAATTATGCACATTTTACATCATACTGACTTTCTATAGTTTGCGCATGCGTCCGGAAATAAGAAAAGCTTACTTCCCCCATTTTTTAAAATCACAGCTTCTAGAAGGTTTACATGATTTCTTAAAAAACACGAGTTTTTAGAAAATGTGTTTTATTTCATAAATGGAATCAACAAAGTATGCACATTCTACGTCATAACGACTTTCTATAGTTTGCACATGCGTTTGGAAATAAGAAAAGCTTACTTCCCCCGTTTTTTAAAATCACAGCTTCTAGAAGGTTTACATGATTTCTTAAAAAACACGAGTTTTTAGAAATTGTGTTTTATTTCATAAATGGAATCTACAAAGTATGCACATTCTACGTCATAACGACTTTCTATAGTTTGCGCAGGCGTCCTGAAATAAGAAAAGCTTACCTCCGCCGTTTTTTAAAATCACAGCTTCTAGAAGCTTTACATGATTTCGTAAAAAACACGAGTTTTTAGAAAATTTGTTTTATTTCATAAATAGAATCAACAAAGTATGCACATTCTACGTCATAACGACTTTCTATAGTTTGCGCATGCATCCGGAAATAAGAAAAGCTTACTTCCCCCGTTTTTTAAAATCACAGCTTCTAGAAGGTTTACATGATTTCCTGAAAAACACGAGTTTT
This sequence comes from Larix kaempferi, assembly GCA_027924585.1. Taxonomy (NCBI): domain Eukaryota; kingdom Viridiplantae; phylum Streptophyta; class Pinopsida; order Pinales; family Pinaceae; genus Larix; species Larix kaempferi. Next base: position 15,284,792 of record BSBM01000557.1, on the reverse strand, counting down.
TAGAAAATGTGTTTTATTTCATAAATGGAATCAACAAAGTATGCAGATTCTACGTCATAACGACTTTCTATAGTTTGCGCATGCATCCGGAAATAACAAAAGCTTACTTCCCCCGTTTTTCAAAATCACATCTTCTAGAAGGTTTACATGATTTCGTAAAAAACACGAGTTTTTAGAAAATGTGTTTTATTTCATAAATGGAATCTACAAAGTATGCACATTCTATGTCATAGCAACTTTCTATACTTTGCGCATGCGTCCGGAAATAAGAAAATCTTACTTCCCCCGTTTTTTAAAATCACAGCTTCTAGAAGGTTTACATTATTTCTTAAAAAACACATGTTTTTAGAAAATGTGTTTTATTTCATAAATGGAATCTACAAAGTATGCACATTCTACATCATAACGACTTTCTATAGTTTGCGCATGCGACCGGAAATAAGAAAAGCTTACTTCCATCGTTTTTTAAAATCACAGCTTCTAGAAGGTTTACATGATTTCGTAAAAACACGAGTTTTTAGAAAATGTGTTTTATTTCAGAAATGGAATCTACACAGTATGCACATTCTACGTCATAACGACTTTCTATAGTTTGCGCATGCATCCGGAAATAAAAAAAGCTTACTTCCCCCGTTTTTTAAAATCACAGCTTCTAGAAGGTTTACATGATTTCGTAAAAAACAAGAGTTTTTAGAAAATGTGTTTTATTTCATAAATGGAATCTACAAAGTATGCACATTCTACGTCATAACGACTTTCCATAGTTTGCGCATGCATCCGGAAATAGGAAAAGCTTACTTCCCCCGTTTTTTAAAATCACAGCTTCTAGAAGGTTTACATGATTTCGTAAAAAACACGAGTTTTTAGAAAATGTGTTTTATTTCTTAAATAGAATCTACAAAGTATGCACATTCTACGTCATAACGACTTTCTATAGTTTGTGCATGCGTCCGGAAATAACAAAAGTATTCATTCACAAAGTATGCACAAAGTATGCACATTCTACGTCATAACGACTTTCTATAGTTTGCGCATGCATCCGGAAATAAGAAAAGCTTACCTCCCCCGTTTTTTAAAATCACAGATTCTAGAAGGTTTACATGATTTCGTAAAAAACACGAGTTTTTAGAAAATGTGTTTTATTTCATAAATAGAATCAACAAAGTATGCACATTCTACGTCATAACGACTCTCTATAGTTTGCGCATGCGTCCGGAAATAAGAAAGGCTTACTTGCACCATTTTTTAAAATCACAGCTTCTAGAAGGTTTACATGATTTCGTAAAAAACACGAGTTTTTAGAAAATGTGTTTTAGTTCATAAATGGAATCTACAAAGTATGCACATTCTACGTCATAACGACTTTCTATAGTTTGCGCATGCGTCCGGAAATAAGAAAAGCTTACCTCCCCCGTTTTCTAAAATCACAGTTTCTAGAAGGTTTACATGATTTCGTAAAAAACACGAGTTTTTAGAAAATGTGTTTTATTTCATAAATAGAATCAACAAAGTATGCACATTCTACGTCATAACGACTTTCTATAGTTTGCGCATGCATTTGGAAATAAGAAAAGCTTACTTCCCTCATTTTTTAAAATCACAGCTTCTAGAAGCTTTACACGATTTCGTAAAAAACATGAGTTTTTAGAAAATGTGTCTTATTTCATAAATGGAATCTACAAAGTATGCACATTCTACGTCATAACGACTTTCTATAGTTTGCGCATGCGTCCGGAAATAAGAAAAGCTTACCTCCCCCGTTTTTTAAAATCACAGTTTCTAGAAGGTTTACATGATTTCGTAAAAAACACGATTTTTTAGAAAATGTGTTTTAGTTCATAAATGGAATCTACAAAGTATGCACATTCTACGTCATAACGACTTTCTATAGTTTGCGCATGCGTCTGGAAATAAGAAAAGCTTACTTCCACCGTTTTTTAAAATCACAGCTTCTAGAAGGTTTACATCATTTCGTAAAAAACACGAGTTTTTAGAAAATGTGTTTTATTTCATAAATGGAATCTACAAAGTATGCACATTCTACGTCATAATGACTTTCTATAGTTTGCGCATGCGTCTGGAAATAAGAAAAGATTACTTCCACCGTTTTTTAAAATCACAGCTTCTTGAAGGTTTACATGATTTCTTAAAAAACACGAGTTTTTAGAAAATGTGTTTTATTTCATAAATGGAAACAACAAAGTATGCACATTCTACGTCATAACGACTTTCTATAGTTTTCGCATGCGTCCGGAAATAAGAAAAGCTTACTTCCACTGTTTTTTAAAATCACAGCTTCTAGAAGCTTTACATGATTTCTTAAAAAACACGAGTTTTTAGAAAATGTGTTTTATTTCATCAATGGAATCGACAAATTATGCACATTCTACGTCATAACTACTTTCTATAGTTTGTGCACGCGTCCGAAAATAACAAAAGCTTACTTCCAGTGTTTTTTAAAATCACAGCTTCTAGAAGCTTTACATGATTTCGTAAAAAACACGAGTTTTTGGAAAATGTGTTTTATTTCATAAATGGAAACAACAAAGTATGCACATTCTACGTCATAACGACTTTCTATAGTTTTCGCATGCGTCCGGAAATAAGAAAAGCTTACTTCCCCCGTTTTTTAAAATCACAGCTTCTAGAAGGTTTACATGATTTCGTAAAAAACACGAGATTTTAGAAAATGTGTTTTATTTCTTAAATAGAATCAACAAATTATGCACATTCTACGTCATAACGACTTTCTATACTTTGTGCACGCGTCCGGAAATAACAAAAGCTTACTTCCAGTGTTTTTTAAAATCACAGCTTCTAGAAGCTTTACATGATTTCGTAAAAAACATGAGTTTCTAGAAAATGTGTTTTATTTCATAAATGGAATCTACAAAGCATGCACATTCTACGTCATAACGACTTTCTATAGTTTGCGCATGCGTCCGGAAATAAGAAAAGCTTACTTCCTCCATTTTTTAGAATCATAGCTTCTAGAAAGTTTACATGATTTCTTAAAAAACACGAGTTTTTAGAAAATGTGTTTTATTTCATAAATGGAAACTACAAAGTATGCACATTCTACGTCATAACGACTTTCTATAGTTTGCGCATGCGTTTGGAAATAAGAAAAGTTTACTTCCCCCGTTTATTAAAATCACAGCTTCTAGAAGGTTTACATGATTTCCTAAAAAACACGAGTTTTTAGAAAATGTGTTTTATTTCATAAATGGAATCAACAAAGTATGCACATTCTACGTCATAACGAGTTTCGATAGGTTGCACATGCGTCCGGAAATAAGAAAAGCTTACTTCCACTGTTTTTTAAAATCATAGCTTCTAGAAGGTTTACATGATTTCGTAAAAAACATGAGTTTTTAGAAAATGTGTTTTATTTCATAAATAGAATTAACAAAGTATGCACATTCTACGTCATAACAACTTTCTATAGTTTACGCATGCGACCGAAAATAAGGAAAGCTTACTTCCCCCGTTTTTTAAAATCACAGCTTCTCGAAGGTTTACATGATTTCCTGAAAAACACGAGTTTTTAGAAAATGTGTTTTATTTCATAAATGGAATCAACAAAGTATGCAGATTCTACGTCATAACGACTTTCTATAGTTTGCGCATGCGTCCGGAAATAAGAAAAGCTTACCTCCCCCGTTTTTTAAAATCAAATATTCTAGAAGGTTTACATGATTTCGTAAAAAACACGAGATTTTAGAAAATGTGTTTTATTTCATAAATAGAATCAACAAAGTATGCACATTCTACGTCATAATGACTTTCTATAGTTTGCGCATGTGTCTGGAAATAAGAAAAGCTTACTTCCACCATTTTTTAAAATCACAGCTTCTAGAAGCTTTACATGATTTCGTAAAAAACACGAGTTTTTAGAAAATGTGTTTTATTTCATAAATGGAATCTACAAAGTATGCACATTCTACGTCATAACGACTTTCTATAGTTTGCGCATGCGTCCGGAAATAAGAAAAGCTTACTTCCCCCGTTTTTTAAAATCACAGCTTCTAGAAGGTTTACATTATTTCTTAAAAAACACATGTTTTTAGAAAATGTGTTTTATTTCATAAATGGAATCTACAAAGTATGCACATTCTACATCATAACGACTTTCTATAGTTTGCGCATGCGACCGGAAATAAGAAAAGCTTACTTCCATCGTTTTTTAAAATCACAGCTTCTAGAAGGTTTACATGGTTTCGTAAAAACACGAGTTTTTAGAAAATGTGTTTTATTTCAGAAATGGAATCTACACAGTATACACATTCTACGTCATAACGACTTTCTATAGTTTGCGCATGCATCCGGAAATAAAAAAAGCTTACTTCCCCCGTTTTTTAAAATCACAGCTTCTAGAAGGTTTACATGATTTCGTAAAAAACAAGAGTTTTTAGAAAATGTGTTTTATTTCATAAATGGAATCTACAAAGTATGCACATTCTACGTCATAACGACTTTCCATAGTTTGCGCATGCATCCGGAAATAGGAAAAGCTTACTTCCCCCGTTTTTTAAAATCACAGCTTCTAGAAGGTTTACATGATTTCGTAAAAAACACGAGTTTTTAGAAAATGTGTTTTATTTCTTAAATAGAATCTACAAAGTATGCACATTCTACGTCATAACGACTTTCTATAGTTTGTGCATGCGTCCGGAAATAACAAAAGTATTCATTCACAAAGTATGCACAAAGTATGCACATTCTACGTCATAACGACTTTCTATAGTTTGCGCATGCATCCGGAAATAAGAAAAGCTTACCTCCCCCGTTTTTTAAAATCACAGATTCTAGAAGGTTTACATGATTTCGTAAAAAACACGAGTTTTTAGAAAATGTGTTTTATTTCATAAATAGAATCAACAAAGTATGCACATTCTACGTCATAACGACTCTCTATAGTTTGCGCATGCGTCCGGAAATAAGAAAGGCTTACTTGCACCATTTTTTAAAATCACAGCTTCTAGAAGGTTTACATGATTTCGTAAAAAACACGAGTTTTTAGAAAATGTGTTTTAGTTCATAAATGGAATCTACAAAGTATGCACATTCTACGTCATAACGATTTTCTATAGTTTGCGCATGCATCCGGAAATAAGAAAAGCTTACCTCCCCCGTTTTCTAAAATCACAGTTTCTAGAAGGTTTACATGATTTCGTAAAAAACACGAGTTTTTAGAAAATGTGTTTTATTTCATAAATATAATCAACAAAGTATGCACATTCTACGTCATAACGACTTTCTATAGTTTACGCATGCATTTGGAAATAAGAAAAGCTTACTTCCCTCATTTTTTAAAATCACAGCTTCTAGAAGCTTTACACGATTTCGTAAAAAACATGAGTTTTTAGAAAATGTGTCTTATTTCATAAATGGAATCTACAAAGTATGCACATTCTACGTCATAACGACTTTCTATAGTTTGCGCATGCGTCCGGAAATAAGAAAAGCTTACCTCCCCCGTTTTTTAAAATCACAGTTTCTAGAAGGTTTACATGATTTCGTAAAAAACACGATTTTTTAGAAAATGTGTTTTAGTTCATAAATGGAATCTACAAAGTATGCACATTCTACGTCATAACGACTTTCTATAGTTTGCGCATGCGTCTGGAAATAAGAAAAGCTTACTTCCACCGTTTTTTAAAATCATAGCTTCTAGAAGGTTTACATCATTTCGTAAAAAACACGAGTTTTTAGAAAATGTGTTTTATTTCATAAATGGAATCTACAAAGTATGCACATTCTACGTCATAATGACTTTCTATAGTTTGCGCATGCGTCTGGAAATAAGAAAAGATTACTTCCACCGTTTTTTAAAATCACAGCTTCTTGAAGGTTTACATGATTTCTTAAAAAACACGAGTTTTTAGAAAATGTGTTTTATTTCATAAATGGAAACAACAAAGTATGCACATTCTACGTCATAACGACTTTCTATAGTTTTCGCATGCGTCCGGAAATAAGAAAAGCTTACTTCCACTGTTTTTTAAAATCACTGCTTCTAGAAGATTTACATGATTTCTTAAAAAACACGAGTTTTTAGAAAATGTGTTTTATTTCATCAATGGAATCGACAAATTATGCACATTCTACGTCATAACTACTTTCTATAGTTTGTGCACGCGTCCGAAAATAACAAAAGCTTACTTCCAGTGTTTTTTAAAATCACAGCTTCTAGAAGCTTTACATGATTTCGTAAAAAACACGAGTTTTTGGAAAATGTGTTTTATTTCATAAATGGAAACAACAAAGTATGCACATTCTACGTCATAACGACTTTCTATAGTTTTCGCATGCGTCCGGAAATAAGAAAAGCTTACTTCCCCCGTTTTTTAAAATCACAGCTTCTAGAAGGTTTACATGATTTCGTAAAAAACACGAGATTTTAGAAAATGTGTTTTATTTCTTAAATAGAATCAACAAATTATGCACATTCTACGTCATAACGACTTTCTATACTTTGTGCACGCGTCCGGAAATAACAAAAGCTTACTTCCAGTGTTTTTTAAAATCACAGCTTCTAGAAGCTTTACATGATTTCGTAAAAAACATGAGTTTCTAGAAAATGTGTTTTATTTCATAAATGGAATCTACAAAGCATGCACATTCTACGTCATAACGACTTTCTATAGTTTGCGCATGCGTCCGGAAATAAGAAAAGCTTACTTCCCCCATTTTTTAAAATCATAGCTTCTAGAAAGTTTACATGATTTCTTAAAAAACACGAGTTTTTAGAAAATGTGTTTTATTTCATAAATGGAAACTACAAAGTATGCACATTCTACGTCATAACGACTTTCTATAGTTTGCGCATGCGTTTGGAAATAAGAAAAGTTTACTTCCCCCGTTTATTAAAATCACAGCTTCTAGAAGGTTTACATGATTTCCTACAAAACACGAGTTTTTAGAAAATGTGTTTTATTTCATAAATGGAATCAACAAAGTATGCACATTCTACGTCATAACGAGTTTCGATAGGTTGCACATGCGTCCGGAAATAAGAAAAGCTTACTTCCACTGTTTTTTAAAATCATAGCTTCTAGAAGGTTTACATGATTTCGTAAAAAACATGAGTTTTTAGAAAATGTGTTTTATTTCATAAATAGAATTAACAAAGTATGCACATTCTACGTCATAACAACTTTCTATAGTTTACGCATGCGACCGAAAATAAGGAAAGCTTACTTCCCTCGTTTTTTAAAATCACAGCTTCTCGAAGGTTTACATGATTTCCTGAAAAACACGAGTTTTTAGAAAATGTGTTTTATTTCATAAATGGAATCAACAAAGTATGCAGATTCTACGTCATAACGACTTTCTATAGTTTGCGCATGCGTCCGGAAATAAGAAAAGCTTACCTCCCCCGTTTTTTAAAATCAAATATTCTAGAAGGTTTACATGATTTCGTAAAAAACACGAGATTTTAGAAAATGTGTTTTATTTCATAAATAGAATCAACAAAGTATGCACATTCTACGTCATAATGACTTTCTATAGTTTGCGCATGTGTCTGGAAATAAGAAAAGCTTACTTCCACCATTTTTTAAAATCACAGCTTCTAGAAGCTTTACATGATTTCGTAAAAAACACGAGTTTTTAGAAAATGTGTTTTATTTCATAAATGGAATCTACAAAGTATGCACATTCTACGTCATAACGACTTTCTATAGTTTGCGCATGCGTCCGGAAATAAGAAAAGCTTACTTCCACCGTTTTTTAAAATCATAGCTTCTAGAAGCTTTACATGATTTCGTAAAAAACACGAGTTTTTAGAAAATGTGTTTTATTTCATAAATGGAATCTACAAAGTATGCAAATTCTACGTCATAACGACTTTCTATAGTTTGCGCATGCGTCCGGAAATAAGAAAAGCTTACTTCCCCCGTTTTTTAAAATCACAGCTTCTAGAAGGTTTACATGATTTCTTAAAAAACACGAGTTTTTATAAAATGTGTTTTATTTCATAAATGGAATCTACAAAGTATGCACATTCTACATCATAACGACATTCTATAGTTTGCGCATGCGTCCGGAAAGAAGAAAAGCTTACCTCCCCCGTTTTTTAAAATCACAGATTCTAGAAGGTTTACATGATTTCGTAAAAAACACGAGTTTTTAGAAAATGTGTTTTATTTCATAAATAGAATCAACAAAGTATGCACATTCTACGTCATAACGACTCTCTATAGTTTGCGCATGCGTCCGGAAATAAGAAAGGCTTACTTGCACCATTTTTTAAAATCACAGCTTCTAGAAGGTTTACATGATTTCGTAAAAAACACGAGTTTTTAGAAAATGTGTTTTAGTTCATAAATGGAATCTACAAAGTATGCACATTCTACGTCATAACGACTTTCTATAGTTTGCGCATGCGTCCGGAAATAAGAAAAGCTTACCTCCCCCGTTTTCTAAAATCACAGTTTCTAGAAGGTTTACATGATTTCGTAAAAAACACGAGTTTTTAGAAAATGTGTTTTATTTCATAAATAGAATCAACAAAGTATGCACATTCTACGTCATAACGACTTTCTATAGTTTGCGCATGCATTTGGAAATAAGAAAAGCTTACTTCCCTCGTTTTTTAAAATCACAGCTTCTAGAAGCTTTACACGATTTCGTAAAAAACACGAGTTTTTAGAAAATGTGTCTTATTTCATAAATGGAATCTACAAAGTATGCACATTCTACGTCATAACGACTTTCTATAGTTTGCGCATGCGTCCGGAAATAAGAAAAGCTTACCTCCCCCGTTTTTTAAAATCACAGTTTCTAGAAGGTTTACATGATTTCGTAAAAAACACGATTTTTTAGAAAATGTGTTTTAGTTCATAAATGGAATCTACAAAGTATGCACATTCTACGTCATAACGACTTTCTATAGTTTGCGCATGCGTCTGGAAATAAGAAAAGCTTACTTCCACCGTTTTTTAAAATCACAGCTTCTAGAAGGTTTACATCATTTCGTAAAAAACACGAGTTTTTAGAAAATGTGTTTTATTTCATAAATGGAATCTACAAAGTATGCACATTCTACGTCATAATGACTTTCTATAGTTTGCGCATGCGTCTGGAAATAAGAAAAGATTAGTTCCACCGTTTTTTAAAATCACAGCTTCTTGAAGGTTTACATGATTTCTTAAAAGACACGAGTTTTTAGAAAATGTGTTTTATTTCATAAATGGAAACAACAAAGTATGCACATTCTACGTCATAACGACTTTCTATAGTTTTCGCATGCGTCCGGAAATAAGAAAAGCTTACTTCCACTGTTTTTTAAAATCACTGCTTCTAGAAGCTTTACATCATTTCTTAAAAAACACGAGTTTTTAGAAAATGTGTTTTATTTCATCAATGGAATCGACAAATTATGCACATTCTACGTCATAACTACTTTCTATAGTTTGCGCATTCGTCCGGAAATAAGAAAAGCTTACTTCCACCGTTTTTTAAAATCACAGCTTCTAGAAGGTTTACATGATTTCGTAAAAAACACGAGTTTTTAGAAAATGTGCTTTATTTCATAAATTGAATCTACAAAGTATGCACATTCTACGTCATAGCGACTTTCTATAGTTTGCACATGCGTCCGGAAATAAGAAAAGCTTACTTCCCCCGTTTTTTAAAATCACAGCTTCTAGAAGGTTTACATAATCTCTTAAAAAACAGGAGTTTTAAGAAAATGTGTTTTATTTCATAAATGGAATCAACAAAGTATGCACATTCTACGTCATAACGACTTTCTATAGTTTGCGCATGCATTTGGAAATAAGAAAAGCTTACTTCCCTCGTTTTTTAAAATCACACCTTCTAGAAGGTTTACATGATTTCTTAAAAAACACGAGTTTTTAGAAAATGTGTTTTATTTCATAAATGGAATCAACAAAGTATGCACATTCTACATCATGACGACTTTCTATAGTTTGCGCATGCGTCCGGAAATAAGAAAAACTTACTTCCCCCGTTTTTTAAAATCACAACTTCTAGAAGCTTTACATGATTTCTTAAAAAACACAAGTTTTTGGAAAATGTGTTTTATTTCATAAATGGTATCAACAAAGTATGCACATTCTACGTCATAACGACTTTTTATAGTTTGCGCATGCGTCCGGAAATAAGAAAACCTTACTTCCCCCGTTTTTTAAAATCACAGCTTCTAGAAGGTTTACATGATTTCTTAAAAAACACGAGTTTTTAGAAAATGTGTTTTATTTCATAAATGGAATCAACAAAGTATGCACATTCTATGTCATAACGAATTTCTATAGTTTGCGCATTCGTCCAGAAATAAGAAAAGCTTACTTCCACCGTTTTTTAAAATCACAGCTTCTAGAAGGTTTACATGATTTCGTAAAAAACACGAGTTTTTAGAAAATGTGTTTTATTTCATAAATCGAATCTAAAAAGTATGCACATTCTATGTCATAACGACTTTCTATAGTTTGCCCATTCATCCGGAAATAAGAAAAGCTTACTTCCCCCGTTTTTTAAAATCACAGCTTCTAGAAGGTTTACATGATTTCTTAAAAAACACGAGTTTTTAGAAAATGTGTTTTATTTCATATATGGAATCAACAAAGTATGCACATTCTACGTCATAACGACTTTCTATAGTTCATTAGAGAGATTTTGAGGTAAAAAAAGGGCCTCCTAAGAGATGTACTACAAAAATATGAGATATATTAAAATATTATGAATTGGGGGTTTTATGGGGTAGGTGTATATGACAAGTCACCTCCCACACTATTTTCTATGCACAATATAAATAACCATGGTTGAGTTACTTTTCAAAATTCACTAGAAATAAAATTATTAAAATAAGTCTACATTGATGTGACTAAGATTCATTGTAAATTCCCAAAAATGTATTGTCCTTTAACATTTATTTGTCTTGAACTTGCAAATGAAATTAAATAATAAAAAACATTTTTAAGAGTTTTTTTTTTAATTTTATGTTGACTTTTTATATTTAGTACTTTTCTCATGAATTTAATAATGTAATTTAATTGAGAATTTATTTACATGTAAAATGTCAATAATATTATTATAATCCACATTGCATTATTATTATTATTATTATTATTATTATTATTATTTATTAAATCTATTATTATTCTTTAATAGTTTGACATTATGTTATTAAATAGAATGGAGTGAATATATAATTTAAAATTAAAAACATAAAAATGATAATATATTATTTTATAAAAAAATGTGAAAGGACTTTCTTTATGAATTAAGAGTACTTCACTTGAAAATGACAATAATATTATTTTATGTGAAAGTGTGAAAATACATTCATTATGAGTACTTTACTTGAAAATGACAATAATATTATTTTATGAAAAGACTATCATTATGAGTACTTTACTTTATGACTTAAAAGTACTTACACCACTACCTTGGTTAACTATGTGTTTTCATCCACCATAGAAAATTTGACAAATAAGAGTTCTTAACTCATGCAATGCCACCTCACCAAGGGGGATGATGTCATCTACTAGAATGTGATTGGTTGTATTTTATAGTACATTTTCTTTGTTTTGAGGCCCTTTTTTGACCTCAAAATTTCTCTAATGTGCGCATGCGTCCGGAAATAAGGAAAGCTTACTTCCACCGTTTTTTAAAATCACAGCTTCTAGAATGTTTACATGATTTCTTAAAAAACACGAGTTTTTAGAAAATGTGTTTTATTTCATAAATGGAATCAACAAAGTATGCACATTCTACGTCATAACGAATTTCTATAGTTTGCGCATGCGTCCGGAAATAACAAAAGCTTACTTCCCCCATTTTTTAAAATCACAGCCTCTAGAAGGTTTACATGATTTCTTAAAAAGCACGAGTTTTTAGAAAATGTGTTTTATTTCATAAATGGAATCAACAAAGTATGCACATTCTACGTCATAACGACTTTCTATAGTTTGCGCATGCGTTTGAAAATAAGAAAAGCTTAGTTACTACATTTTTTAAAATCACAGCTTCTAGAAGGTTTACATGATTTCTTAAAAAACACGAGTTTTTAGAAAATGTGTTTTATTTCATAAATGGAACCAACAAAGTATGCACATTCTACATCATAACGACTTTCTATAGTTTGCGCATGCATTCGGAAATAAGAAAAGCTTACTTCCACCGTTTTTTAAAATCACAACTTCTAGAGGGTTTACATGATTTCTTAAAAAACACGAGTTTTTAGGAAATGTGTTTTATTTCATAAATGGAATCAACAAATTATGCACATTCTACATCATAACGATTTTCTATAGTTTGCGCATTCGCCTGGAAATAAGACAAGCTTACTTCCACCATTTTTTAAAATCACAGCTTCTAGAAGGTTTACATGATTTCGTAAAAAAACACGAGTTTTTAGAAAATGTGCTTTATTTTATAATGGAATCTACAAAGTGTGCACATTCTATGTCTTAATGACTTTCTATAGTTTGCGCATGCGTTCGGAAATAAGAAAAGCTTACTTCCCCCGTTTTTTAAAATCACAGCTTCTAGAAGGTTTACATGATTTCTTAAAAAACACGAGTTTTTAGAAAATTTGTTTTATTACATAAATGGAATCAACAAAGTATGCACATTCTACGTCATAACGACTTTCTATAGTTTACGCATGCGTCCGGAAATAAGAAAAGCTTACCTCCACCGTTTTTTAAAATCACAGCTTCTAGAAGGTTTACATGATTTCTTAAAAAATACGAGTTTTTAGAAAATGTGTTTTATTTCATAAATGGAATCAACAAAGTATGCACATTCTACGTCATGACGACTTTCTATAGTTTGCGCATGCGTTTGGAAATAAGAAAAGCTTAGTTCCCCCGTTTTTTAAAACCACAGCTTCTAGAAGGTTTACATGATTTCTTAAAAAACACGAGTTTTTAGAAAATGTATTTTATTTGATAAATGGAATCAACAAAGTATGCACATTCTACATCATAACGACTTTCTATAGTTTTCGCATGCGTTCAGAAATAAGAAAAGCTTACTTCCACCGTTTTTTAAAATCACAGCTTCTAGAAGGTTTACATGATTTCTTAAAAAACATGAGTTTTTAGAAAATGTGTTATATTTCATAAATGGAATGAACAAAGTATGCACATTCTACGTCATAACGACTTTCTATAGTTTGCGTATTCGTCCAGAAATAAGAAAAGCTTACTTCCACCGTTTTTTAAAATCACAGCTTCTAGAGGGTTTACATGATTTCGTAAAAAACATGAGTTTTTAGAGAATGTGTTTTATTTCAGAAATGGAATATACAAAGTATGCACATTCTATGTCATAACGACTTTCTATAGTTTGCGCATTCGTCCAGAAATAAGAAAATCTTACTTCCACCGTTTTTTTAAATCACAGCTTCTAGAAGGTTTACATGATTTCTTAAAAAACACGAGTTTTTAGAAAATGTGTTTTATTTCATAAATGGAATCAACAAAGTATGCACATTCTACGTCATAACAACTTTCTATAGTTTGCGCATGCGTCCGGAAATAAGAAAATCTTACTTCCCCCATTTTTTAAAATCACAGCCTCTAGAAGGTTTACATGATTTCTTAAAAAACACGAGTTTTTAGAAAATGTGTTTTATTTCATAAATGGAATCAGCAAAGTATGCACATTCTACGTCATAACGAATTTCTATAGTTTGCGCATGCGTTTGGAAATAAGAAAAGCTTAGTTCCCCCGTTTTTTAAAATCACTGCTTCTAGAAGGTTTACATGATTTCTTAAAAAACACGAGTTTTTAGAAAATGTGTTTTATTTCATAAATGGAACCAACAAAGTATGCACATTCTACATCATAACGACTTTCTATAGTTTGCGCATGCGTTCGGAAATAAGAAAAGCTTACTTCCACCGTTTTTTAAAATCACAACTTCTAGAGGGTTTACATGATTTCTTAAAAAACACGAGTTTTTAGAAAATGTGTTTTATTTCATAAATGGAATCAACAAATTATGCACATTCTACATCATAACGACTTTCTATAGTTTGCGCATTCGTCTGGAAATAAGAAAAGCTTACTTCCACCATTTTTTAAAATCACAGCTTCTAGAAGGTTTACATGATTTCGTAAAAAACACGAGTTTTTAGAAAATGTGCTTTATTTTATAATGGAATCTACAAAGTGTGCACATTCTACGTCATAACGACTTTCTATAGTTTGCACATGCGTCCGGAAATAAGAAAAGCTTACTTCCCCCGTTTTTTAAAATCACAGCTTCTAGAAGGTTTACATGATTTCTTAAAAAACACGAGTTTTTAGAAAATTTGTTTTATTTCACAAATGGAATCAACAAAGTATGCAGATTCTACGTCATAATGACTTTCTATAGTTTGCGCATGCGTCCGGAAATAAGAAAAGCTTACTTCCACCGTTTTTTAAAATCACAGCTTCTAGAAGGTTTACATGATTTCTTAAAAAATACGAGTTTTTAGAAAATGTGTTTTATTTCATAAATGGAATCAACAAAGTATGCACATTCTACGTCATAACGACTTTCTATAGTTTGCGCATGCGTTTGGAAATAAGAAAAGCTTAGTTCCCCCGTTTTTTAAAATCACTGTTTCTAGAAGGTTTACATGATTTCTTAAAAAACACGAGTTTTTAGGAAATGTGTTTTATTTGATAAATGGAATCAACAAAGTATGCACATTCTACATCATAACGACTTTCTATAGTTTGTGCATGCGTTCGGAAATAAGAAAAGCTTACTTCCACCGTTTTTTAAAATCACAGCTTCTAGAAGGTTTACATGATTTCTTCAAAAACACGAGTTTTTAGAAAATGTGTTATATTTCATAAATGGAATCAACAAAGTATGCACATTCTACGTCATAACGACTTTCTATAGTTTGCGCATTCGTCCAGAAATAAGAAAAGCTTACTTCCACCGTTTTTTAAAATCACAGCTTCTAGAGGGTTTACATGATTTCGTAAAAAACATGAGTTTTTAGAAAATGTGTTTTATTTCATAAATGGAATCAACAAAGTATGCACATTCTACGTCATAACGACTTTCTATAGTTGGGGATGCATCCGGAAATAAGAAAAGCTTACTTCCACCGTCTTTTGAAATCACAGCTTCTAGAAGGTTTACATGATTTCGTAAAAAACACAAGTTTTTAGAAAATGTGTTTTATTTCATAAATGGAATCTACAAAGTATGCACATTCTACGTCATAACGAATTTCTATAGTTTTCGCATGCGTCCGGAAATAAGAAAAGCTTACTTCCACCGTTTTTTAAAATCACAGCTTCTAGAAGCTTTACATGATTTCGTAAAAAACACGAGTTTTTAGAAAATGTGTTTTAATTTATTAATGGAATCTACAAAGTATGCACATTCTACGTCATAATGAATATCTATAGTTTGTGCATGCGTCCGGAAATAAGAAAAGCTTACTTCCCCCGTTTTTTTAAATCACAGCTTCTAGAAGGTTTACATGATTTCTTAAAAAACACGAGTTTTTAGAAAATGTGTTTTATTTCATAAATGGAATCAACAAAGTATGCACATTCTACGTCATAACGACTTTCTATAGTTTGCGCATGCATTTGGAAATAAGAAAAGCTTACTTCCCCCGTTTTGTAAAATCACAGCTTCTAGAAGGTTTACATGATTTCTTGAAAAACATGAGTTTTTAGAAAATGTGCTTTATTTCATAAATGGAATCTACAAAGTGTGCACATTCTACGTCATAACGACTTTCTATAGTTTGCGCATGCGTTTGGAAATAAGAAAAGCTTAGTTCCCCCATTTTTTAAAATCACAGCTTCTAGAAGGTTTACATGATTTCTTAAAAAATACGAGTTTTTAGAAAATGTGTTTTATTTCATAAATGGAACCAACAAAGTATGCACATTCTACATCATAATGACTTTCTATAGTTTGCGCATGCGTTCGGAAATAAGAAAAGCTTACTTCCACCGTTTTTTAAAATCACAACTTCTAGAGGGTTTACATGATTTCTTAAAAAACACGAGTTTTTAGAAAATGTGTTTTATTTCATAAATGGAATCAACAAATTATGCACATTCTACATCATAACGACTTTCTATAGTTTGCGAATTCGTCCGGAAATAAGAAAAGCTTACTTGCACCATTTTTTAAAATCACAGCTTCTAGAAGGTTTACATGATTTCGTAAAAAACACGAGTTTTTAGAAAATGTGCTTTATATCATATATGGAATCTACAAAGTGTGGACTTTCTACGTCATAATGACTTTCTATAGTTTGCGCATGCGTCCGGAAATAAGAAAAGCTTACTTCCCCCGTTTTTTAAAATCACAGCTTCTAGAAGGTTTACATGATTTCTTAAAAAACACGAGTTTTTAGAAAATTTGTTTTATTTCATAAATGGAATCAACAAAGTATGCACATTCTACGTCATAACGACTTTCTATAGTTTGCGCATGCGTCCGGAAATAAGAAAAGCTTACTTCCACCGTTTTTTAAAATCACAGCTTCTAGAAGGTTTACACGATTTCTTAAAAAACACGAGTTTTTAGAAAATGTGTTTTATTTCATAAATGGAATCAACAAAGTATGCACATTCTACGTCATAACGACTTTCTATAGTTTGCGCATGCGTTTGGAAATAAGAAAAGCTTAGTTCCCCCGTTTTTTAAAATCACAGCTTCTAGAAGGTTTACATGATTTCTTAAAAAACACGAGTTTTTAGAAAATGTGTTTTATTTGATAAATGGAATCAACAAAGTATGCACATTCTACATCATAACGACTTTCTATAGTTTGTGCATGCGTTCGGAAATAAGAAAAGCTTACTTCAACCGTTTTTTAAAATCACAGCTTCTAGAAGGTTTACATGATTTCTTAAAAAACACGAGTTTTTAGAAAATGTGTTATATTTCATTAATGGAATCAACAAAGTATGCACATTCTACGTCATAACGAATTTCTTGTTGAGATATTGTAACTTCAAAGAATATTATATTTGTACTTTATTATTCCGGAGATGATTCATTCCTCCGTGAAGATCTTATTGTATATCCGGAGATGTTTATTCCTCCGTCGGAATGTGGTAACTCGGGTTATTAGACTTCCCTAGTGGGGGTCGGCCCTAAATGTGTTATGTGGGTCAAAGGGTTATTAGACCACCCTAGAGGGGTCGGCCCAGTCAGTTATAATGGGGTATTTAACCTAATGGTTAAATACGAGCCTACATGTACTTGTGTAAAATACATATCAGAGTAGTGTATAAATAGAGGAGGTGTGTTCCTCATTACACACACACTCACTGACTTGAGGATAGCGCACTTGTGGAGGAGAGGTCTGCTATTGTGGAGGAGGAGATCATGTCTCAGGGTTTCATCTTTGTATATTGCTGGTCATCTATATTGAGGAAGCTTTGCTGGGTTTTCTACCCCATGAGGGTTTCCCAGGATAAATCTCTGTCTCTTGTGTTTATGCTGTGCTTGTTGTTTCTTCAGTGATCCTGTATATGCTATTATTGTGAAATGGAATGTAATGCTGCTATTTTCTGTCTTAGCATATTAAATCTTAACATGGTATCAGAGCTAACCTGAAGGAAGGCAAGGTATGGCACTTACGACACTTGCTTTACTTACGACAATTTGAAGGTTAGGGTTTTACATAGCAAAAACCAGTCATCGTGGCACTTTCGCTATAAATCCGTTTTGGCAAAGTTTTCGGATCTGAAATTGTTACAGGACGAAGATTAAATCTCCAGGTACCTTGTGTCCAAAGGAAAACCTCTAATTCGTTGTACTTTGTGATTTATGATCTGTACAATATAGGGTTTCTGCCTCTTCCAGATCTGAGTCAAAATCAGGTGACCTTGGGAAAAAAGTCATATCGTGGGCTAGGAAGCTCCAAATGAAATTTCGTAAAAATTGACAGGTAGTACATAGTCTGTACTATCTCAGAAAACGTTTTCAGAGGCTGAAGTTGAACCAGTGACATGTGGCACTCCGTACAAGTTCACCCTCCTGTATTATCCCATAAGCAGGTCATGTTGCGACACTTGGCATAACTCTCTCTCAGAGAGTCCAATTGAGGTTAGACCTATTAGGATGGAAATATAACAGGTCGAGCTAATTTAGGAAAGTTTTTTTTTGGAGGCCAAAGTTCAAACAGTGACACGTGGCATGCCGTACAAGTTCGCTCTTCTGTTTTATCCCAAAACAGGTCACGTTGCGACATTTGACATAACTCTCTCTCAGAGAATCCAATTGAGGTCAGACCTGTCAGGATGGAAAGATAACAGGTCAGGCTATCTCAGAAAACGTTTTCAGACCGTGTGGATTGAAAAGTTTGGAGTTACACCAAAAACAATCGGGTACATATTTCTGTCAAAACAGAATTATTTTTGAGTACCTTCATTCATGGCTTCCGGAATTTAGGGCTTTGAAGAAAGTTGGAATTTTTTGTAAATGGAGACCACGGCTGAATGCTTCTCATCAAAATATAAATTTAGAGACCAAGATCAGATTTTTTGGTTGGACAGAAGGCCGGGCTTGATCAAACCCTAGTTCGGGACTTTGATCAGAAAAGTGGAAAATTAGGGCTTCTGCAAAAATGGGAATTTTTGAAATTTGTGACCATGGCTGGAAGCTCCTCAGAAAAATAGAAGCTTAGAGCTTTGGATCAAACATTTTCATTGGGCAGAAGAGTGGGATTCATCAAGCCCCAGTTCAGGGTCACGTCCAGTGAATCTGGAAGTTTCAAAGGCAAAATTGAGGAGTGAAACTTTGCAGTTTTCAAATTCTGAATATATCAGTTTGATCAGCTCATCAAGGCGCATATTTCTATCCTTTCGGAAGTTTGAAATTCAAAGTTTGAATTTTTGGGGTTTCTCTGACAAACCCATATCCAGCTCCAGGTCCAGTTCTTGCAAATCAAGTGGATAGGGTTAATCCTAGAAGAAGATGGATTGGTCACCTGCATAAGTGAAGGAGTTCCTGTTTCAGAGGGAGATGAGGCTAAGGCTTTACATAAGGAGATTACAAGCGATCTCGACAGGTATGACTCATCGAGGTATGTTTTGAGATTTGTTCATGATTAAGTTTATGGTATGTTTGTCTTCATGTTATTACGGTTAGTACAATCTTGATTTTAGATTTGTTATATCACCTTAACAAAATTATGAATGCATATTCATTGGTTAGGGTGTTGACACTTATGATTGTACTAATGCATTATGATGTTGTGTGAGGTTGATGTTGTCTGCTAACAGGATACAGGTACATCACAAAAGACAAATCAGGCTCCATGACCATGAAAACATGAAGACAAAAGACTCATCCATAATCTTTGTTCTACTTACGAGGTATGTATGACTTTGTTATATTATGCTTAACCTATGAGACATGCAGGTTCTAGCTCAGGATCTCTAAATCATTGAAGAGATTGTTTAGGTATGTTGTACATAACCAAGTAGGTATACTAATCCAGGTATGTTTCCCATGAATCTTACCTTGTGTTAGGATCCCTTATATAAGTATACTTGGAATGATTGGTTATGCTTATTCATAAAGTTAGTAATCAAGGGATTATGCATATTATATCTTTTATCTTGATTGATGATATGCATGAGTAAAAGAAGACTTCCCTGAAATCTTGAATACTAATGTTTATTAACTATAATCATGAATATACATTTTCAAGATTATTTAGTACTATAATGTTTTGATAGCATTTAGAATATACTAATGAGTGTATGTTTGTGTATGAGATCATGAGGATGACTCTTGAGCATGCACAGTGGTACAGAATGAATAAAAATTCAAAAGACATACAGAAGATCAAGCGGGAGGCAGCCACACAAACATAAAAGATAAGTATTTGAGTTGTTATTTGAAATAGTAATGATATTGCTGTAATAGGTTGTATGCATATTTGTATTCCTAGAATATATAATGCTGAGTGTAAACATTCATAGAGCATTGAACAGTATACAACTAATGTGCATATGTTTGGTAAGTTGGACAAACATTCCATTGTTGCTTGTCTAGAATGAAACCTCTTTGCTAACATGCCAAGAGCTGTGCACACTCTCGATAGTATGTTCTGGTAGAGATGGAAGGCATCTAGATAGCCACTGTATGCATACAGGATATGGGAAAGTGTTGTGCCAAAGTATTGGTCAAATTAGTTGCATAACTATATAAATGATATCTGTATGCATAATAGGTTACCATGTCAATATGATTTGATGATTATGAAGTATTACTAATCCTGTACTTAATTTTGATTTGTAGGAAAGATCATGATGAATGATGAACACTGAACAAGCGATGGATGTTCA
Organism: Larix kaempferi; assembly: GCA_027924585.1. Taxonomy (NCBI): domain Eukaryota; kingdom Viridiplantae; phylum Streptophyta; class Pinopsida; order Pinales; family Pinaceae; genus Larix; species Larix kaempferi. The sequence goes on along the minus strand of BSBM01000557.1, from coordinate 15,264,476 downwards.
ACAAAAGGATTTACAAATCAAACACACTATAGAAGGCTTGTGGTTAGAAGATTCTCTTAGAAAAGAGGAAGAGAATCATGATGAGATGTTTGTTCCAAGTGGATAGATAAAACCATTCTCTTAATGGTGTAATTAAAGAAGAAGTGTGATTCAGGTTCTGTATGGGTACCTAGGATTGATAATCAATTGATAAGCTTAATGATCACCATGGGTGATGTGGATCTCAACCTTTGCTACAAGGTTGAATATGATTTCTATACACATATGACATGGATGCAAGAAGGAACTCACCACAGAGTTCGAATGATATTGAGGCTCATATCAGTAGACCCATCTAACAAGAGATGGCACAGATAGATATGCAGAAAATCATTCAATGCAGAGTGTGAATGATGTTCAGTCACAAAGGGAGAATTGACAGTTTCTTGATAAGCTTGGGCTTTACCAAAAGTAAAGTTGTTCCTAACCTTTACCTTAAGGTTATGGATCATACTATTATTATGATATCTTTCTTATAGGGAATGAGAAACAGATCATGAAAAATAAAGAAGAAGATGGCTGCAGAAATGAAAAATGAAAGATCTCAGATTGATGCATTACTTCCTAAGTCTGGAAGTATGGCAAGGCTCAGAAGGAATCTTTCTCAACCAGGGAAAGTATGCTGAGAAATATTAAAAGGAATTGATGTGTTGGAATGGCCACTCTCATGAATTCCAACTTGAAGTTCTTAGCAGATGACTCATTAGAGTTAGTGGATATAACTCTGTATAGACAAATTACTGAGTCATTGATGTGTCTAACGAATACTAGATTAGATATATGCTTTGTTGTGAACACCTTGAGTCAGTATCTAGTGGAAACTAGATGTGTTCACCTGATAGTTGCAAAGCATGTGATGAGGCACATAAAGGACACGATAGAATTTGATCTATGCTATCTTGAAGATCATGACTTCAGATGGTTATTCAAATTCTGATTGGGCGGGAAGTGTATCAGACAGGAAGAACACATCAAGAGGATGTTATTGTCTGGGATTAGCCATGATCTCGTGGTTTAGCTGGAAGCAGTCTAGTGTGGCTCTCAGCACAAGCGGAATATATGGTTGCTTGCTCTGCTAGCTGTGAAGAAGTTTGGCTTCAGGATTGTTTGACTTAGAGATAGAACCAACTGTGATCCTATGTGATAAATAGAGTTGTAACAAGATGACATAGAATCTAGTGTTCCATGATAAGTCAAAGAACATAGGGAACTAACAAGATATGATGCAGAAAGGAACTATAAAGTTTGAATTTGTAACAGGTTACCGTTGTACTAACCAAACCTCTACCTCAAGGGAAGAAGTTACCAACCAAACCTCTGTCTCGAGTAAAATTTGAGTACTTCCGAGACAAGCTTGGTGTAGTTCACAAGGACCCTCCTCGAAAGGGGGAGTAGTATAGTTACTGATGATGAGTTTGTCTCATCGAACAACAAGGTCGATGATGAGGTAACCTGTTCTCCACACCTAGATACTTAGAAATATTTAGATTTAGGACTCTTATACTTAGAATACTTAGTTTTACTTATACATGCTTTTGATGTTAGATGTATTAGTGAGAATACATGCTTTTGATGTTAGATGTATTAGTAAGAATACATGCTTTTGATGATAGATGTATTGATGAGAATACATGTGGGGATTGTATCATCCTTGAACACTTGTTCTAAAGTGAGCCGTAGATGTGAGGTCTCCGAGAATGAAGTCCTTAGAGGACAGTTGAGGGGATTGGATCATCCCTGGACTTTCGGTCCTAAAGAGAGCCGTAGACGTGAGGTCTCCGAGAATGAAGTCCTTAACGGACAGTTGAGGGGATTGGATCATCCCTGGACTTTCAGTCCTAAAGAGAGCCGTAGACGTGAGGTCTCCGAGAATGAAGTCCTTAGTGGACAGTTGAGGGGATTGGATCATCCCTGGACTTTGAGTCCTAAAGAGAGCCGTAGACGTGAGGTCTCCGAGAATGAAGTCCTTAGTGGACAGCTGAGGGGATTGGATCATCCCTGGACTTTCAGTCCTAAAGAGAGCCGTAGACGTGAGGTCTCCGAGAATGAAGTCCTTAGAGGACAGTTGAGGGGATTGGATCATCCCTGGACTTTGAGTCCTAAAGAGAGCCGTAGACGTGAGGTCTCTGAGAATAAAGTGATGGGGATTGCATCATCCCGAAACTACTAGTTCAAAATGTACGTGATGGGGATTGCATCATCCCGGAACTACTAGTTCAAAATGTACGTTATGGGGATTGCATCATCCCGGAACTACTAGTTCAAAATGTATGTGATGGGGATTGCATCATCCCGGAACTACTAGTTCAAAATGTACGTGATGGGGATTGCATCATCCCGGAACTACTAGTTCAAAATGTACGTGATGGGGATTGCATCATCCCGGAACTACTAGTTCAAAATGTACGTGATGGGGATTGCATCATCCCGGAACTACTAGTTCAAAATGTACGTGATGGGGATTGTATCATCCCCGGACTTCGGTCCCTGAATTGATCCGTAGACGAATGGTCTCTGAGAAAGTGATTTTATTGATGATGTGGTTACTTGTATCGGTAGGATACGTGTATTGATGATGTGGTTACATGTATCGGTAGGATACTTGTATTGATGATGTGGTTACTTGTATCGGTAGGATACTTGTATTGATGATGTGGTTACATGTATCGGTAGGATACTTGTATTGATGATGTGGTTACTTGTATCAGTAGGATACTTGTATTGATGATATGGTTACTTGTATCGGTAGGATACTTGTATTGATGATGTGGTTACTTGTATCGGTAGGATACTTGTATTGATGATGTGGTTACTTGTATCGGTAGGATACTTGTATTGATGATATGGTTACTTGTATCGGTAGGATACTTGTATTGATGATCATGTGACAACGATGTTGTTGATCGTGTGATGACGATGATGCTGATCATGTGATGATGATGCTGCTGATCGTGTGATGACGATGCTGTTGATCATGTGATGACGATGCTGCTGATCGTGTGATGACGATGCTATTGATCATGTGATGACGATGTTGCTGATCGTGTGATGACGATGCTGCTGATCATGTGATGACGATGCTGCTGATCATGTGATGATGATGCTGCTGATCGTGTGATGACGATGCTACTAATCGTGTGATGACGATGCTGCTGATCGTGTGATGACGATGTTGCTGATCGTGTGATGATGATGCTGTTGATCGTGTGATGACGATGCTGCTGATCGTGTGATGACGATGCTGCTGATCATGTGATGACGATGCTGCTGATCGTGTGATGACGATGCCGCTGATCGTGTGATGATGATGCTGCTGATCATGTGATGACGATGCTGCTGATCGTGTGATGACGATGCTGCTGATCATGTGATGACGATGTTGATGATCGTGAGATGACGATGCTGATGATCGTGAGATGATGATGCTGATGATCGTGTATAGTGAGGATCCAGATGATGATATTGTTGTAGCTGTTCAAGTGCTACAGAAGATAAAGACTCAATACTGAAGATGTCGATGTTCCAGTATTGAAGATGTTCTAGTAACTGCTTGAGTTACTAATGATGTTGAGAAAGCTTCCAATGATTTATAGATGTATCGTGTATGATGTTGATGACTCCTTGCTCGGGCAGATGCTGTTATAATATCCTTCTCGTTAAGGGGGAGTGTTGAGATATTGTAACTTCAAAGAATATTATATTTGTACTTTATTATTCCGGAGATGATTCATTCCTCCGTGAAGATCTTATTGTATATCCGGAGATGTTTATTCCTCCGTCGGAATGTGGTAACTCGGGTTATTAGAATTCCCTAGTGGGGGTCGGCCCTAAATGTGTTATGTGGGTCAAAGGGTTATTAGACCACCCTAGAGGGGTCGGCCCAGTCAGTTATAATGGGGTATTTAACCTAATGGTTAAATACGAGCCTACATGTACTTGTGTAAAATACATATCAGAGTAGTGTATAAATAGAGGAGGTGTGTTCCTCATTACACACACACTCACTCACTTGAGGATAGCGCACTTGTGGAGGAGAGGTCTGCTATTGTGGAGGAGGAGATCATGTCTCAGGGTTTCATCTTTGTATATTGCTGGTCATCTATATTGAGGAAGCTTTGCTGGGTTTTCTACCCCATGAGGGTTTCCAAGGATAAATCTCTGTCTCTTGTGTTTATGCTGTGCTTGTTGTTTCTTCAGTGATTCTGTATATGCTATTATTGTGAAATGGAATGTAATGCTGCTATTTTCTGTCTTAGCATATTAAATCTTAACATTTCTATAGTTTGCGCATTCGTCCAGAAATAAGAAAAGCTTACTTCCACCGTTTTTTAAAATCACAGCTTCTAGAAGGTTTACATGATTTCGTAAAAAACATGAGCTTTTAGAAAATGTGTTTTATTTCATAAATGGAATCTACAAAGTATGCACATTCTATGTCATAACGACTTTCTATAGTTGGGGATGCGTCCGGAAATAAGAAAAGCTTACTTACACCGTTTTTTGAAATCACAGCTTCTAGAAGGTTTACATGATTTCGTAAAAAACACAAGTTTTTAGAAAATGTGTTTTATTTCATAAATGGAATATACAAAGTATGCACATTCTACGTCATAACGACTTTCTATAGTTTGCGCATGCGTCCGGAAATAAGAAAAGCTTACTTCCACCGTTTTTTAAAATCACAGCTTCTAGAAGCTTTACATGATTTCGTAAAAAAACACGAGTTTTGAGAAAATGTGTTTTATTTCATTAATGGAATCTACAAAGTATGCACATTCTACGTCATAATGACTTTCTATAGTTTGCGCATGCGTCCGGAAATAAGAAAAGCTTACTTCCCCCATTTTTTTAAATCACAGCTTCTAGAAGGTTTACATGATTTTTTAAAAAACACGAGTTTTTAGAAAATGTCTTTTATTTCATAAATGGAATCAACAAAGTATGCACATTCTACGTCATAACGACTTTCTATAGTTTGCGCATGCATTTGGAAACAAGAAAAGCTTACTTCCCCCGTTTTTTAAAATCACGGCTTCTAGAAGGTTTACATGATTTCTTAAAAAACACAAGTTTTTAGAAAATGTGCTTTATTTCATAAATGGAATCTACAAAGTGCGCACATTCTACGTCATAACGACTTTCTATAGTTTGCGCATGCGTCCGGAAATAAGAAAAGCTTACTTCCCCCGTTTTTTAAAATCACAGCTTCTAGAAGGTTTACATAATTTCTTAAAAAACAAGAGTTTTTAGAAAATTTGTTTTATTTCATAAATCGAATCAACAAAGTATGCACATTCTACGTCATAATGACTTTCTATAGTTTGCACATGCGTCCGGAAATAAGAAAACCTTACTTCCCTCGTTTTTTAAAATCACAGCTTCTAGAAGGTTTACATGATTTCTTAAAAAACACGATTTTTTAGAAAATGTGTTTTATTTCATAAATGGAATCTACAAAGTATGCACATTCTACGTCATAACGACTTTCTATAGTTTGCGCATGCGTCCGGAAATAAGAAAAGCTTACTTCCACCGTTTTTTAAAATCACAGTTTCTAGAGGGTTTACAAGATTTCTTAAAAAACACGAGTTTTTAGAAAATGTGTTTTATTTCATAAATGAAATCTACAAAGTATGCACATTCTACGTCATAACGACTTTCTATAGTTTGCGCATGTCTCCGAAAATAAGAAAATCTTACTTCCACCGTTTTTTAAAATCACAGCTTCTAGAACGTTTACACGATTTCTTAAAAAACACGAGTTTTTAGAAAATGTGTTTTATTTCATAAATGGAATCAAGAAAGTATGCACATTCTACGTCATAACGACTTTCTATAGTTTGCGCATGCGTCTGGAAATAAGAAAAGCTTACTTCCACCGTTTTTTAAAATCACAGCTTATAGAAGGTTTACATGATTTCTTAAAAAACATGAGTTTTTAGAAAATGTGTTTTATTTCATAAATGAAATCAACAAAGTATGCACATTGTACGTCATAACGACTTTCTATAGTTTGCGCATGCGTCCGGAAATAAGAAAAGCTTACTTCCACCGCTTTTTAAAATCACAGCTTCTAGAAGGTTTACATGATTTCTTAAAAAACGCGAGTTTTTAGAAAATGTGTTTTATTTCATAAATGGAATCAACAAAGTATGCACATTCTACGTCATAACGACTTTCTATAGTTTGCGCATGCGTCCGGAAATAAGAAAAGCTTACTTCCCCCGTTTTTAAAAATCACAGCTTCTAGAAGGTTTACATAATTTCTTAAAAAACATGAGTTTTTAGAAAATTTGTTTTATTTCATAAATGGAATCAACAAAGTATGGACATTCTACGTCATAACGACTTTCTATAGTTTGCGCATGCGTTTGGAAATAAGACAAGCTTACTTCCACCGTTTTTTAAAATCACAGCTTCTAGAAGGTTTACATGATTTCTTAAAAAACACGAGTTTTTAGAAAATGTGTTTTATTTCATAAATGGAATGAACAAAGTATGCACATTCTACGTCATAACGAGTTTCTATAGTTTGCATATGGGTTTGGGAATAAGAAAAGCTTACTTCCCCAATTTTTTAAAATCACAGCTTCTAGAAGGTTTACATGATTTCTTAAAAAACACGAGTTTTTAGAAAATGTGTTTTATTTCATAAATGGAATCAACAAAGTATGCACATTCTACATCATAACGACTTTCTATAGTTTGCGCATGCGTCTGGAAATAAGAAAAGCTTACTTCCACCGTTTTTTAAAATCACAGCTTCTAGAAGGTTTACATTATTTCTTAAAAAACACGAGTATTTAGAAAATGTGTTTTATTTCATAAATGGAATCAACAAAGTATGCACATTCTACGTCATAACGACTTTCTATAGTTTGCGCATGCGTCTGGAAATAAGAAAAGCTTACTTCCACCGTTTTTTAAAATCACAGCTTATAGAACGTTTACATGATTTCTTAAAAAACATAAGTTTTTAGAAAATGTGTTTTATTTCATAAATGGAATCAACAAAGTATGCACATTGTACATCATAACGACTTTCTATAGTTTGCGCATTCGTCCGGAAATAAGAAAAGCTTACTTCCACCGTTTTTTAAAATCACAGCTTCTAGAAGGTTTACATGATTTCATTAAAAACATGAGTTTTTAGAAAATGTGTGTTATTTGATAAATGGACTCTACAAAGTATGCGCATTCTACGTCATAACGACTTTCTATAGTTTCCGCATTCGTCCGGAAATAATAAAAGCTTACTTCCCCGTTTTTTAAAATCACAGCTTCTAGAAGGTTTACATGATTTGTTAAAAAACACGAGTTTTTAGAAAATGTGTTTTATTTCATAAATGGAATGAACAAATTATGCACATACTACGTCATAACGACTTTCTATAGTTTTCGCATGCGTTTGGAAATAAGAAAAGCTTACTTCCCCCGTTTTTTAAAATCACAGCTTCTAGAAGGTTTACATGATTTCTTAAAAAACACGAGTTTTTAGAAAATGTGTTTTATTTCATAAATGGAATCAATAAAGTATTCAAATTGTACGTCATAACGACTTTCTATAGTTTGCGCATGCGTCCGTAAATAAGAAAAGCTTACCTCCACCGTTCTTTGAAATCACAGCTTCTAGAAGGTTTACATGATTTCGTAAAAAACACGAGTTTTTAGAAAATGTGTTTTATTTCATAAATGGAATCAACAAAGTATGCACATTCTACGTCATAACGACTTTCTATAGTTTGCGCATGCGTCCAGAAATAAGAAAAGCTTACTTCCACCGTTTTTTAAAATCACAGCTTCTAGAAGGTTTGCATGATTTCGTAAAAAACACGAGTTTCTAGAAAATGTGTTTTATTTCATAAATGGAATCTACAAAGTATGCACATTCTACGTCATAATGACTTTCTATAGTTTGCGTATGCATTCAGAAATAAGAAAAGCTTACTTCCCCCGTTTTTTAAAATCACAACTTCTAGAAGGTTTACAAGATTTCTTAAAAAACATGAGTTTTTAGAAAATGTGCTTTCTTTCATAAATGGAATCAACAAAGTATGCACATTCTACGTCATAAGGACTTTCTATAGTTTGCGCATGCGTCCGGAAAGAAGAAAAGCTTACTTCCACCGTTTTTTAAAATCACAGCTTCTAGAGGGTTTACATGATTTCTTAAAATACACGAGTTTTTAGAAAATGTGTTTTATTCAATTAATGGAATCAAGAAAGTATGCACATTCTACATCATAACGACTTTCTATAGTTTGTGCATTCGTCCGGAAATAATAAAAGCTTACTTCCACCGTTTTTTAAAATCACATCTTCTAGAAGGTTTACATGATTTCGTAAAAAACACGAGTTTTTAGAAAATGTGCTTTATTTCATAAATGGAATCTACAAAGTATGCACGTTCTACGTCATAACGACTTTCTATAGTTTGCGCATGCGTCCGGAAATAAGAAAAGGTTACTTCCCACGTTTTTTAAAATCACAGCTTCTAGAAGGTTTACATGATTTTTTTAAAAACACGAGTTTTTAGAAAATGTGTTTTATTTCATAAATGGAATCAACAAAGTATGCACATTCTACGTCATAAATACTTTCTATATTTTGCGCATGCGTCCGAAAATAAGAAAAGCTTACTTCCACTGTTTTTTAAAATCACAGCTTCTAGAAGGTTTACATGATTTCGTAAAAAACATGAGTTTTTAGAAAATGTGTTTTGTTTGATAAATGGAATCAACAAAGTATGCACATTCTACGTCATAACGACTTTATATAGTTTGCGCATGCGTCCGGAAATAAGAAAAGCTTACTTCCCCCGTTTTTTAAAATCACAGCTTCTAGAAGGTTTACATGATTTCTTAAAAACACGAGTATGTAGAAAATGTGTTTTATTTCATAAATGGAATCAACAAAGTATGCACATTCTACGTCATAACGACTTTCTATAGTTTGCGCATTCGTCTGGAAATAAGAAAAGCTTACTTCCACCGTTTTTTAAAATCACGGCTTCTAGAAGGTTTACATGATTTCGTAAAAAACACGAGTTTTTAGAAAATGTTGTTGATGTATATGTAACTTCGGAATGTATTTCATATATGTTGTATGTACTCCTATAGAGATGGTTTTATTCCTCTATACGGAAGTGTCGTCATTTATATTGTAAGTGTCGTAACTTATACTTGATGGGTTATTAGACCACCTTGTTGGGGTCGGCCTTGTATAAGTCATGTGGGTCAAAGGGTTATTAGACCACCCTATTGGGGGTCGGCCATGTGGGTCGAAGGGTTATTAGACCACCCTATTGGGGGTCGGCCCTGTCAGCATTAAGTTATGTGGTTAAGTTCGAGCCTACATGAGTTAGGTAAAAAGGCAAGTCAAGTCAAGTATAAATAGAGTGCGGGAGGCACTCTATTTACTCACTGACTTCTCACACATGCACTCAAGGAGGAGTGGCGCACTTATGGAGGAGGAGGATCTGCTGCTAGGTTATGGCTATCTCTCTTGGTTGGTTGTATCATTGCTCTATCTATCTCTGAGGAAGTTATTGGGGTTTTTCACCTTTATGGTTTTCCCCAAGTAAATCTTTGTGTCTCTTGTGTGCTTGCATTATTGTCTCCATGATTGATATGCTGTAGATATGCTGTACATGTTGTTCTCTCAGTTAAGATCCTAGATTAGATTGAAGTAAATTCAGAAAATTTAACATGGTATCAGAGCTAGCCTGAAAGAAGGCATGATATGGCATGTATGAAACTTGTTGCACTTACGATGCTAGGGCTTGATATAGCAAAAACCAGTCATCATAGCACTTTCTCTATAAATCCGTTTTGGCAAACTTTTCGAATCTGAAATTGTTACAGGCCGAAGCTAAGATCTCCAGGTACCTTGTTTCCAAAGGACAACCTCTAATTCGTTGTACTTTGTAATTTATGATCTGTACAATATAGGGTTTCTGCCTCTTCCAGATCTGAGTCAAAATCAGGTGACCTTGGGAAAAAGGTCATATCTTGGGCTAGGAAGCTCCAAATGAAATTTCGTAAAAAGTGACAGGTAGTACACAGTCTGTACTATCTCAGAAAACTTTTTCAGAGGCCGAAGTTGAACCAGTGACACGTGGCACGCCGTACAAGTTTTCTCTCTTGTATTATCCCATAAACAGGTCACGTTGCGACATTTGGAATAAATCTCTCTCAGAGAGTCCAATTGAGGTTAGACCTGTCAGGATGGAAAGGTAACAGGCCGAGATATCTCAGAAATCTTTTTCAGAGGCCTAAGTTAAAATAGTGACACGTGGCACGCCGTACAAATTCGCTCTCCTGTTTTATCCCAAAACAGGTCACGTTGCGACATTTGGCATAACTCTCTCTCAGAGAATCCAATTGAGGTCAGACCTATCAGGATGGAAATATAACAGGTCAGGCTATCTCAGAAAACGTTTTCAGACCCTGTGGATCAAAAATTTCGTAGTTACACCAGAAACAATCAGGTACATATTTCTGTCAAAACAGAATTATTTTTTGGTACCTTCATTCATGGCTTCCGGAATTTAGGGCTTTGGAGAAAGTTGGAATTTTTGTAATCGGAGACCACGGCTGGATGCTACTCATCAAAATAGAAATTTAGAGACCAAGATCAGAATTTTTGGTTGGGAAGAAGTCCAGGCTTGATTAGACCCTAGTTCGGTACTTTGATCAGAAAAGTGGAAAATTAGGGCTTCTGTAAAAATGGGAAATTTTGAAATCTGTGACCACGGCTGGAAGCTCCTCAGAAAAATAGAAGCTTAGAGCTTTGGATCAAACATTTTGATGGGGCAAAAGAGTGGGCTTCATCAAACGCCAGTTCAGGGTCACGTCCAGTGAATCCGGAAGTTTCAAAGGAAAAATTGAGGAGTGAAACTTTGCAGTTTTCAAATTTTGAATATACCAGTTTGATCAGCTCATCAAGGCGCATATTTCTATCCTTTCGAAAGTTTGAAATTCAAAGTTTGAATTTTTGGGGTTTCTCTGACAAGCCCATATCCAGCTCCAGGTCCAGTTCTTGCAAATCAAGTGGAATGGGTTAATCCTAGAAGAAGATGGATTGATCATCTGCATGAGTAAAGAAGTTCCTGTTTCAGAGGGAGATGAGGCTAAGGCCTTACATAAGAAGATTACAAGCGATCTCAACAGGTATGAATCATCGAGGTATGTTTCGATATTTTCCATGATTAAGTTTATGGTATGTCTTCATGTTATTACGGTTAGTACAATTTTGTTTTTAGATTTGTCGTATCACCTTAACAAAATTATGAATGCATGATAGAAGATATTCATTGGTTAGGGTGTTGACACTTATGATTGTACTAATGCATTATGGTGTTGTATGAGGTTTATGTTGTCTACTAACATGAAAGGTACACCAAGAAAGACAAATCATGTTCTGGTCCAAGAACATATGATCATGATAACATGAGGACAAAGATTCATCCATTGTCATGGATCTCATAGAAGATCCATTTACGAGGTATGTATAACTTGGTTTTGTAATAGTTAACCTATGAGATATACAGGTTACTAGCACAAGTCATTGAAGAAGAACAAGAAGACATCATGTGAGTATGTTAGACATAAATAGCTAGCATGCTAATCCAGGTATGTTTTTCCTATATCAAGTTAGAATCCTACCTTGTGTTAGGATCTTATACTGTTGTTGATAATGATTATTCATGAAGTCATAGGTTTGAATAATCATGGTTTTATGCATATTATATCTCTTATCTTGATTGATGATTCAACTAACCTGAAGAGTCATAGGTTTGAGTAATTACAGGTTTAGACATGTTAAGATTTGACTAACCATAAGAATCCTACATAAACCTTGAATGATAATTCTTATTATTTCTGTTTGAAATGATCATGACTATACATGCTTGAGATTATTGAGTTTTAATAGTATACTAATGAATGTATGATTTTATATGAGATCACAAGGATAACACATTCATGATACTAATAAGCATGCATAGGAACCAAGGATGAATGTAAGTTCAAGGAAAGGTAATCCAGGAAGCAAAGATCAAGAGGGAGTACACTCCAGTGGTTTATGAAAGGATGCAGATATTCAGAGGGAGTTATCCATCTCTCTACATTCCACAACAGAAAGGTGTAGAAGAAGCTATTGTAGATTAGGACTCCACCAGCTCCTGCAAGAAAGCAAAGACTCAGAGGGAGTCCACCCAACGAACAAACAAAGATAAGTATTTTAATTATCATTTCTTGCATATTTGTTTGTTTAAGTAAAATTGTTCAATGATGTATATGATCATGTTCCTAGACTTAGGATATGTCTTGTGCATATTAGAATAGTTGCATTAATGAACAATATACTACTAATACACATGGGTAAGTGGCCTATGGCACTGTACAACATTCCATTGCTACTTATCTAGAATGAAACCTCTTTGATGACATGTTGGGAGTTGTGCACACTCTTAACAATGTTCTGGTAGAGATTGGAAGGCATCTAGAAAGTTACGGGATATGGATAAATGTTGTATTGAAGCATTGGCTAAGATAATTGCATGACTGTATGGCATATTTCTTTATGTGTAAGAATTTCTTCTGAAAACTATGAGATGTTTTCTAATCATGCAATTTAACTTGTTGTGTAGGAAAGATCGTATGCCATCTCCTACAAAAGAAGAACTACAACATTTGTTCAGCAACAAATTATATATTAAAGATATTGAAGTTCCCAGGATACGGGAAGAATGCCATGATCCATCGATCATGAAGAACGATGTTAAGGAAGCGGTCCCAAGATGTGAAGGGAAGTTTGTTATGACTTCCAAATGGAACTATCAGATCAAGCATGTTGCAGATGGCAGCATTGAGAAATATAAAAGTGATGAAATAGAAGATACACCAGATGGATTCAAGACAGCTTTCTTGAATGGTGTAGTTGAAGAAGAAGTGTACGTAGAGAAACCACTTGGTTCTGAGACACATGATAGGAAATCATATATGTGCAGAACTTGGTATGGTGAAGATAGATTGATTGCCGACACGCAGCGGAAGCTTACTACCGAGTTCGAGATGAAGAACTTGGGGATGATGCACTATTTGTTTTTGGCATGGAGGTGTGGCAGAGTGCAGATAGAATCTTCCTTGGACAAGGGAAGTATGCAGTAGAGATCCCAAAGAGGTTCGAGATGATGGATTGCAAGGCCATGGCCACACCTATGGCATCAAATCTGAAGCTTCTATGTGATGCTTCATCTGAGACGATTGATGTCTCTATGTATCGCCAGATGATTGGGTCCTTGATGTACTTGATGAACACGAGACCAGACATTTGCTTTGCTGTGAACACATTGAGCCAGTTCCTGACGGATCCGAGGAGTGTTCACCTGGTTGCTGTAAAGCATGTTCTAAGGTACCTGAAGGGTACAGTGGATTATGGGCTCAGGTATGAGGCGAATCAAAAGTTTAACTTGCAGGGTTATGTTGATTCAGATTGAGCTGGCAGTGCTGCAGACAGGAAGAGCACATCTGGGTGCTGCTTCAGTATGGGATCAGGTGTGATCTCTTGGTTTAGCAGGAAGCAGTCCTGCGTAGCACTGAGTACAGCTGAGGCAGAGTATGTTGCAGCCTGTTCAGCTAGTTGTGAGGCAGTATGGCTACGAAAGCTACTGTCTAAGTTATTTGATCTCCCATTGGAAGCTACTGGTATCTTCTGTGATAACCAGAGTTATGTGAAGCTGTCCGAGAACCCAGTGTTTCATAGAGATCAAATATCACTATATCAGGGATATGGTGCAGAGAGGAGCTGTGAAGCTCCTATATGTTGCAACAGACAGGCAGATTGCAGATGTGTTGACGAAGCCACTAGCCAGAGTGAAGTTCGAGTACTTCAGAGAGAGGCTTGGCGTTCTTCAGATCGAGGACACTTCAAGGAAGAAGTGATGGACACATTTGTTGAAGCCATTCCAAGCATGTTGGAAGGAGGATCCTTCACATGGCTGTGGATGTAAGCACTGGATGATGAGCATCAGGATGTAAGCGCTGGATGATGTTCTGGTTTTTGCTTGATATGATCAGTTGGATCATTTTTATGTATGTATGTATGCATCATGTTGGATGCTGGATATGATCAGTTGGATCATTTTTATGTACGCATCATGTTGGATGCTGGATATGATCAGTTGGATCATTTATGTATGAATGCATCATGTTGGATGCTGGATATGGTCAGTTGGATCATGTGTACGTATTTTGTATATGCATCATGTTGGATGCTTGGACCATGTATCTGTATATGCATCAGGTAGATGCATTGATGATCAGGTGGATCATGTATGGTGATATGTATCATATATTTGTATTTGTATCAGGAGGATACATTGATGATCAGGAGGATCATGTATGATGATATGTATCAGGTAGATACTTGGTATGCATCAGGTAGATGCATTGATGATCAGGAGGATCATGTATGATGATATGTATCAGGTAGATACTTGGTATGCATCAGGTAGATGCATTGATGATCAGGTGGATCATGCAGCAGGATGTTGCAGTGATGATCAGGATGATCATAGATGATGAGCTTCAGGATGTTGCTCCAGATGACATGCAGCAGGATGTTGCAGTGATGATCAGGATGATCATAGATGATGAGCTTCAGGATGTTGCTCCAGATGACATGCAGCAGGATGTTGCAGTGATGATCAGGATGATCATAGATGACGAGCTTCAGGATGTTGCTCCAGATGACATGCAGCAGGATGTTGCAGTGATGATGATCAGGATGATCATGGATACATCAGGATGATGTATGGTGAGTATCAGTTTGATACTCTGTGGCCGTGGATCAGGTTTTGCAGATAAGCATGTAATTTGTGCCCTGGGAGATTTGCAGATGGTCTTTCGAGGTTTTGCCTATGGCATGTAATTTGTGCCCTGGGACATCTGGCAAATGCTCTTTCGAGGTTTTGCTTGGGAGGACATATAATTTGTGCCCTGGGAGATCTGCAGATAGTCTTTTGAGGTTTTGCCTATGGCATGTAATTTGTGCCCTGGGACATCTGGCAAATGCTCTTTCGAGGTTTTGCTTGGGAGGACATATAATTTGTGCCCTGGGAGATCTGCAGATAGTCTTTCGAGGTTTTGCCTATGGCATGTAATTTGTGCCCTGGAATATCTGGCAGATGCTCTTTCGAGGTTTTGTCCTATGGCATGTAATTTGTGCCCTGGGAGATTTCAGGTTGGAGTTGTGTACCCGTAACATCCTGAGATGCTCTTTCGAGGTTTTGCCATGACCACATGTAATTTGTGCCCTGGGAGATCCGATAGGCTGAGCTGTGTGCTTGTAATCAGTCCTGGGATGCTCTTTCGAGGTTTTGTGGTGACCACATGTAATTTGTGCCCTGGGAGATCCGATAAGTTGAGCCTTGTGCTCGTAATCAATCCTGGGATTCTCTTTCGAGGTTTTGTGGTGAGGTCACATGTAATTTGTGCCCTGGGAGATCCTATAGGTAGAGTCGTGTGCTCGTAACAGCCTGGGATGCTCTTTCGAGGTTTTGTGACGCACGTAATAAGTCCTGAGGATTCCACAGTATGGCCAGTGATGATGAAGACCTGCAGGTGGTGGGCCTACATCCAGTATGAAAAAGGAATGGCTCTATAGAACTTCCTATGACGAGTAGATTCAGAGATTGATTGAGATAGCAGCAGTAGTGACGATGATGATGACTCGATGACGATTATCCAGTGGCGATGATCCAGAGAAGATGACTTGTGCTAGAAGAACTGTGCTGAGAAATACCTTCCTAGTTAAGAGGGAGTGTTGATGTATATGTAACTTCGGAATGTATTTCATATATGTTGTATGTACTCCTATAGAGATGGTTTTATTCATCTATACGGAAGTGTCGTCATTTATATTGTAAGTGTCGTAACTTATACTTGATGGGTTATTAGACCACCTTGTTGGGGTCGGCCTTGTATAAGTCATGTGGGTCAAAGGGTTATTAGACCACCCTATTGGGGGTTGGCCATGTGGGTCGAAGGGTTATTAGACCACCCTATTGGGGGTCGTCCCAGTCAGCATTATGTTATGTGGTTAAGTTCGAGCCTACATGAGTTAGGTAAAAAGGAAAGTCAAGTCAAGTATAAATACAGTGCGGGAGGCACTCTATTTACTCACTCACTTCTCACACATGCACTCAAGGAGGAGTGGCGCACTTATGGAGGAGGAGGATCTGCTGCTAGGTTATGGCTATCTCTCTTGGTTGGTTGTATCATTGCTCTATCTATCTCTGAGGAAGTTATTGGGGTTTTTCACCTTTATGGTTTTTCCCAAGTAAATCTTTGTGTCTCTTGTGTGCTTGCATTATTGTCTCCATGATTGATATGCTGTAGATATGCTGTACATGTTGTTCTCTCAGTTAAGATCCTAGATTAGATTGAAGTAAATTCAGAAAATTTAACAAATGTGTTTCATTTCATAAATGGAATCTACAAAGTATGCACATTCTACGTCATAACGACATTCTATAGTTTGCGCATGCGTCCGGAAAAAAGAAAAGCTTACTTCCACCTTTTTTTAAAATCACAGCTTCTGGAAGGTTTACATGATTTCTTAAAAAACACGAGTTTTTAGAAAATGTGTTCTATTTCATAAATGGAATCAACAAAGTATGCACATTCTACGTCATAACGACTTTCTATAGTTTGCGCATTCGTCTCGAAATAAGAAAAGCTTACTTCCCCCGTTTTTTAAAATCATAGCTTCTAGAAGGTTTACATGATTTCTTAAAAAACAAGAGTTTTTAGAAAATGTGTTTTATTTCATAAATGGAATCAACAAAGTATGCACATTCTACGTCATAACGACTTTCTATAGTTTGCGCATGCGTTTGGAAATAAGAAAAGCTTACGTCTCCCGTTTTTTCAAATCACAGCTTCTAGAAGGTTTACATGATTTGTTAAAAAACATGAGTTTTTAGAAAATGTGTTTTATTTCATAAATGGAATCAACAAAGTATGCACATTCTACTTCATAGCGACTTTCTATAGTTTGCGCATGCGTCCGGAAATAAGAAAAGCTTACTTCCAACGTTTTTTAAAATCACAGCGTCTAGAAGGTTTACATGATTTCGTTAAAAACACGAGTTTTTAGAAATTGTGATTTATTTCATAAATGGAATCTACAAAGTATGCACATTCTACATCATAACGACTTTCTATAGTTTGCGCATGCGTCCGGAAATAAGAAAGGCTTACTTCCCCCGTTTTTTAAAATCACAGCTTCTAGAAGGTTTACATGATTTGTTAAAAAACAAGAGTTTTTAGAAAATGTGTTTTATTTCATAAATGGAATCAACAAAGTATGCACATTCTACGTCATAACGACTTCCTATAGTTTGCGCATGCGTTTGGAAATAAGAAAAGCTTACTTCCACTGTTTTTTAAAATCACAGCTTCTAGAAGGTTTACATGATTTCGTAAAAAACACGAGTTTTTAGAAAATGTGTTTTATTTCATAAATGGAATCAACAAAGTATGCACATTCTACGTCATAGCGACTTTCTATAGTTTGCGCATGCGTCTGGAAATAAGAAAAGCTTACTTCCAACATTTTTTAAAATCACAGCGTCTAGAAGGTTTACATGATTTCGTTAAAAACACGAGTTTTTAGAAATTGTGATTTATTTCATAAATGGAATCTACAAAGTATGCACATTCTATGTCATAACGACTTTCTATAGTTTGCGCATGCGTCCGGAAATAAGAAAGGCTTACTTCCCCAGTTTTTTAAAATCACAGCTTCTAGAAGGTTTACATGATTTGTTAAAAAACAAGAGTTTTTAGAAAATGTGTTTTATTTCATAAATGGAATCAACAAAGTATGCACATTCTACGTCATAACGACTTCCTATAGTTTGCGCATGCGTTTGGAAATAAGAAAAGCTTACTTTCCCCGTTTTTTAAAATCACAGCTTCTAGAAGGTTTACATGATTTCTTAAAAAACATGAGTTTTTATAAAAATGTGTTTTATTTCATAAATGGAATCAATAAAGTATGCACATTCTACGTCATAACGACTTTCTATTGTTTGCGCATGCATCCAGAAATAAGAAAAGCTTACTTCCACCGTTTTTTAAAATCACAGCTTCTAGAAGGTTTATATGATTTCGTAAAAAACACGAGTTTTTAGAAAATGTGTTTTATTTCATAAATGGAATCTACAAAGTATGCACATTCTACGTCATAACGACTTTCTATAGTTTGCGCATTCGTTCGGAAATAACAAAAGCTTACTTCTACCGTTTTTTAAAATCACAGCTTCTAGAAGGTTTACATGATTTCGTAAAAAACACGAGTTTTTAGAAAATGTGTTTTATTTGATAAATGGAATCTACAAAGTATGCACATTCTACGTCATAACGACTTTCTATAGTTTGCGCATGTGTCCGGAAATAAGAAAAGCT
Source organism: Larix kaempferi (assembly GCA_027924585.1). NCBI lineage: Eukaryota > Viridiplantae > Streptophyta > Pinopsida > Pinales > Pinaceae > Larix > Larix kaempferi. The sequence goes on along the minus strand of BSBM01000557.1, from coordinate 15,245,961 downwards.
TAATTCTCCCGTTTTTTAAAATCACAGCTTCTAGAAGGTTTACATGATTTCTTAAAAAACACGAGTTTTTAGAAAATGTGTTTTATTTCATAAATGGAATCAACCATGTATGCACATTCTACGTCATAACGAATTTCTATAGTTTGCGCATGAGTCAGGAAATAAGAAAAGCTTACTTCCATCGTTTTTTAAAATCACAGCTTCTAGAAGGTTTACATGATTTCGTAAAAAACACGAGTTTTTAGAAAATGTTTTTTATTTCATCAATGGAATCTACAAATTATGCACATTCTACATCATAACGACTTTCTATAGTTTGCGCATGATTCAGGAAATAAGAAAAGATTACTTCCATCATTTTTTAAAATCACAGCTTCTAGAAGGTTTACATGATTTCGTAAAAAACACGAGTTTTTAGAAAATGTGTTTTATTTCATAAATGGAATCAACAAAGTATGTACATTCTACGTCATAACGACTTTCTATAGTTTTCGCATGCGTTTGGAAATAAGAAAAGCTTACTTCCCCCGTTTTTTAAAATCACAGCTGCTAGAAGGTTTACATGATTTCTTAAAAAACACGAGTTTTTAGAAAATCTGTTTTATTTCATAAATGGAATCAACAAAGTATGCACATTCTACGTCATAAAGACTTTCTATAGTTTGCGCATTCGTTTGGAAATAAGAAAAGCTTACTTCCACTGTTTTTTAAAATCACAGCTTCTAGAAGGTTTACATGATTTCGTAAAAAACACGAGTTTTTAGAAAATGTGTTTTATTTCATAAATGGAATCAACAAAGTATGCACATTCTATGTCATAACGACTTTCTATAGTTTGCGCATTCGTCCGGAAATAAGAAATGCTTACTTCCACCGTTTTTTTAAATCACAGCTTCTAGAAGGTTTACATGATTTCCGAAAAAACACGAGTTTTTCGAAAATGTGTTTTATTTCATAAATGCAATCTACAAAGTATGCACATTCTACGTCATAACGACTTTCTATAGTTTGCGCATGTGTCCGGAAATAAGAAAACCTTACTTCCCCCGTTTTTTAAAATCACAGCTTCTAGAAGGTTTACATGATTTCTTAAAAAACACGAGTTTTTAGAAAATGTGTTTTATTTCATAAATGGAATCAACAAAGTATGCACATTCTACGTCATAACGACTTTCTATAGTTTGCGCATTCGTCCGGAAATAAGAAAATCTTACTTCCACCGTTTCTTAAAATCACAGCTTCTAGAAGGTTTACATGATTTCGTAAAAAACACGAGTTTTTAGAAAATGTGTTTTATTTCATAAATAGAATCTACAAAGTTTGCACATTCTAGATCATAACGACTTTCTATAGTTTGTGCATGCGTTTGGAAATAAGAAAAGCTTACTTCCACCGTTTTTTGAAATCACAGCTCCTAGAAGGTTTACATGATTTCGTAAAAAACACGAGTTTTTAGAAAATGTGTTTTATTTCATAAATGGAATCAACAAAGTATGCACTTTCTACGTCATAACGACTTTCTATAGTTTGCGCATGCGTCCGGAAATAAGAAAAACTTACTTCCCCCATTTTTTAAAATCACAGCTTCTAGAAGGTTTACATGATTTCTTAAAAAACATGAGTTTTTAGAAAATCTGTTTTATTTCATAAATGGAATCAACAAAGTATGCACATTCTATGTCATAACGACTTTCTATAGTTTGCGCATGCGTTTGGAAATAAGAAAAGCTTACTTCCCCCGTTTTTTAAAATCACAGTTTCTGGAAAGTTTACATGATTTCTTAAAAAACACGAGTTTTTAGAAAATGTGTTTTATTTCATAAATGGAATCAAAAAAGTATGCACATTCTACGTCATAATGACTTTCTATAGTTTGCGCATGCATTTGGAAATAAGAAAAGCTTACTTCCCCCGTTTTTTAAAATCACAGCTTCTAGAAGGTTTACATGATTTCTTAAAAAACACGAGTTTTTAGAAAATGTGTTTTATTTCATAAATTGAATCAACAAAGTATGCACATTCTACGTCATAATGACTTTCTATAGTTTGCGCATGCGATTGGAAATAAGAAAAGCTTACTTCCCCCGTTTTTTAAAATCACAGCTTCTAGAAGGTTTACATGATTTCTTAAAAAACACGAGTTTTTAGAAAATGTGTTTTATTTCATAAATTGAATCAACAAAGTATGCACATTCTACGTCATAATGACTTTCTATAGTTTGCGCATGCGATTGGAAATAAGAAAAGCTTACTTCCCCCGTTTTTTAAAATCACAGCTTCTAGAAGGTTTACATGATTTCTTAAAAAACACGAGTTTTTAGAAAATGTGTTTTATTTCATCAATGGAATCAACAAATTATGCACATTCTATGTCATAACGACTTTCTATAGTTTGCGCATGCGTTTGGAAATAAGAAAAGCTTACTTCCACCATTTTTTAAAATCACAGCTTCTAGAAGGTTTACATGATTTCGTAAAAAAAATGAGTTTTTAGAAAATGTGTTTTATTTCATAAATGGAATCAACAAAGCATGCACATTCTACGTCATAATGACTTTCTATAGTTTTCGCATGCGTCCGGAAATAAGAAAAAATTACTTCCACCGTTTTTTAAATCACAACTTCTAGAAGGTTTACATGATTTCGTAAAAAACATGAGTTTTTAGAAAATGTGTTTTATTTCATAAATGGAATCTACAAAGTATGCACATTCTACGTCATAACAACTTTCTATAGTTTGCGCATGCGTCCGGAAATAATAAAAGCTTACTTCCCCCATTTTTAAAAATCACAGCTTCTAGGAGGTTTACATGATTTCTTAAAAAACATGAGTTTTTAAAAAATGTGTTTTATTTCATAAATGGAATCAACAAAGTATGCACATTCTACATCATAACGACTTTCTATAGTTTGCGCATGCGTCCGTAATTAAGAAAAGCTTACTTCCCCCGTTTTTTAAAATCACAGCTTCTAGAAGGTTTACATGATTTCTTAAAAAACACTAGTTTTTAGAAAATGTGTTTTATTTCATAAATGGCATCAACAAAGTATGCAAATTCTACGTCATAACGACTTTCTATAGTTTGCGCATGCGTCCGGAAATAAGAAAAGCTTACTTCCACCGTTTTTTAAAATAACAGCTTCTAGAAGGTTTACATGATTTCTTAAAAAACACGAGTTTTTAGAAAATGTGTTTTATTTCATAAATGAAATCAACAAAGTATGCACATTCTACGTCATAACGGCTTTCTATAGTTTGCGAATTCGTTCGGAAATAAGAAAATCTTACTTCCACCGTTTTTTAAAATCACAGCTTCTAGAAGGTTTACATGATTTCGTAAAAAACACGAGTTTTTAGAAAATGTGTTTTATTTCATAAATGGAATCTACAAAGTATGTACATTCTAGGTCATAACGACTTTCTATAGTTTGCGCATGCATACGGAAAAAAGAAAAGCTTACTTCCACCGTTTTTTTAAATCACAGCTTCTAGAAGGTTTACATGATTTCGTAAAAAACACGAGTTTTTAGAAAATGTGTTTTATTTCATAAATGGAATCAACAAAGTATGCACATTCTACGTCAGAAGGACTTTCTATAGTTTGCGCATGCGTCCAGAATTAAGAAAAGCTTACTTCCACCGTTTTTTAAAATCACAGCTTCTAGAAGGTTTACATGATTTCTTAAAAAACACGAGTTTTTAGAAAATGTGTTTTATTTCATAAATGGAATCAACAAAGTATGCACATTCTACGTCAAAATGACTCTCTATAGTTTGCGCATTCGTCCGGAAATAAGAAAAGCTTACTTCCACCGTTTTTTAAAATCACAGCTTCTAGAAGGTTTACATGATTTCTTAAAAAACATGAGTTTTTAGCGAATGTGTTTTATTTCATAAATGGAATCAACAAAGTATGCACATTCTACGTCATAACGACTTTCTATAGTTTGTCCATGCGTTTGTAAATAAGAAAAGTTTACTTCCCCCGTTTTTTAAAATCACAGATTCTAGAAGGTTTACATGATTTCTTAAAAAACACGAGTTTTTAGAAAATGTGTTTTATTTCATAAATGGAATCAACAAAGTATGCACATTCTACGTCATAACGACTTTCTATAGTTTGAGCATGCGTCCAGAATTAAGAAAAGCTTACTTCCACTGTTTTTTAAAATCACAGCCTATAGAAGGTTTACACGATTTCTTAAAAAACATGAGTTTTTAGAAAATGTGTTTTATTTCATAAATGGAATCAAGAAAGTATGCACATTCTACGTCATAACGACTTTCTATAGTTTCCGCATGCGTTTGGAAATAAGAAAAGCTTACTTCACCCATTTTTTAAAATCACAGCTTCTATAAGGTTTACATGATTTCTTAAAAAACACGAGTTTTTAGAAAATGTGTTTTATTTCATAAATGGAATCAACAAAGTATGCACATTCTACGTCATAACGACTTTCTATAGTTTGCGCATGCGTTTGGAAATAAGAAAAGCTTACTTCCACCGTTTTTTAAAATCACAGCTTCTAGAAGGTTTACATGATTTCGAAAAAAAAACGAGTTTTTAGAAAATGTTTTTTATTTCATAAATGGAATCAACAAACCATGCACATTCTACCTCATAATGACTTTCTATAGTTTTCGCATGCGTCCGGAAATAAGAAAAGCTTACTTCCACCGTTTTTTAAAATCACAGCTTCTAGAAGGTTTACATGATTTCGTAAAAAACACGAGTTTTTAGAAAATGTGCTTTATTTCATCAATGGAATCAACAAAGTATGCACATTCTACGTCATAACGACTTTCTATAGTGTGCGCATGCGTCCGAAAATAAGAAAAGCTAACTTCCCCCATTTTTAAAAATCACAGCTTCTAGGAGGTTTACATATTTTCTTAAAAAACACGAGTTTTTAGAAAATGTGTTTTATTTCATAAATGGAATCAACAAAGTATGCACATTCTACATCATAACGACTTTCTATAGTTTGCGCATGCGTTTGGAAATAAGAAAAGCTTACTTCCACCGTTTTTTAAAATCACAGCTTCTAGAAGGTTTACATGATTTCGAAAAAAAAACGAGTTTTTAGAAAATGTTTTTTATTTCATAAATGGAATCAACAAACCATGCACATTCTACCTCATAATGACTTTCTATAGTTTTCGCATGCGTCCGGAAATAAGAAAAGCTTACTTCCACCGTTTTTTAAAATCACAGCTTCTAGAAGGTTTACATGATTTCGTAAAAAACACGAGTTTTTAGAAAATGTGTTTTATTTCATAAATGGAATCTACAAAGTATGCACATTCTACGTCATAACGACTTTCTATAGTTTTCGCATACGTCCGGAAATAAGAGAAGCCTACTTCCCCCATTTTTAAAAATCACAGCTTCTAGGAGGTTTACATGATTTCTTAAAAAACACGAGTTTTTAGAAAATGTGATTTATTTCATGAATGGAATCAACAAGGTATGGACATTCAACGTCATAACGACTTTCTATAGTTTGCGCATGCGTCCGAAAATAAGAAAAGCTTACTTCCACCGTTTTTTAAAATAACAGCTTCTAGAAGGTTTACATGATTTCTTAAAAAACACGAGTTTTTAGAAAATGTGTTTTATTTAATAAATGAAATCAACAAAGTATGCACATTCTACGTCATAACGACTTTCTATAGTTTGCGCATTCATTCAGAAATAAGAAAATCCTACTTCCACCGTTTTTTAAAATCACAGCTTCTAGAAGGTTTACATGATTTCGTAAAAAACACGAGTTTTTAGAAAATGTGTTTTATTTCATAGATAAAATCAACAAAGTATGCACATTCTACATCATAACGACTTTCTATAGTTTGCGCATGCATTCGGAAATAAGAAAAGCTTACTTCCCCCGTTTTTTAAAATCACAGCTTCTAGAAGGTTTACATGATTTCTTAAAAAACATGAGTTTTTAGAAAATGTGTTTTATTTCATAAATGGAATCAACAAAGTATGCACATTCTATGTCATAACGTCTTTCTATAGTTTGCGCATGCGTCCGGAAATAAGAAAAGCTTACCTCCACCGTTTTTTAGAATCACAGCTTCTAGAAGGTTTACATGATTTCATAAAAAACACGAGTTTTTAGAAAATGTGTTTTATTTCATAAATGGAATCAACAAAGTATGCACATTCTACGTCATAATGACTTTCTATAGTTTGCGCATTCGTCCGGAAATAAGAAAATCTTACTTCCACCGTTTTTTAAAATCACAGCTTCTAGAAGGTTTACATGATTTCGTAAAAAACACAAGTTTTTAGAAAATGTGTTTTATTTCATAAATGGAATCTACAAAGTTTGCACATTCTACATCATAACAACTTTCTATAGTTTGCGCATGCGTCCGGAAATAAGAAAAGCTTACTTCCATCGTTTTTTGAAATCACAGCTTCTAGAAGGTTTACATGATTTCGTAAAAAACACGAGTTTTTAGAAAATGTGTTTTATTTCATAAATGTAATCTACAAAGTATGCACATTCTACATCATAACGACTTTCTATAGTTTGCGCATGCGTTTGGAAATAAGAAAAGATTACTTCCCCCGTTTTTTAAAATCACAGCTTCTAGAAGGTTTACATGATTTCTTAAAAAACACGAGTTTTTAGAAAATGTGTTTTATTTCATAAATGGAATCAACAAGGTATGCACATTCTACGTCATAAGGACTTTCTATAGTTTGCGCTTGCGTCCGGAAATAAGAAAAGCTTACTTCCACCGTTTTTTAAAATCACAGCTTCTAGAAGGTTTACATGATTTCTTAAAAAACACGAGTTTTTAGAAAATTTGTTTTATTTCATCAATGGAATCAACAAAGTATGCACATTCTACATCATAACGAATTTCTATAGTTTGCGCATTCGTCCGGAAATAAGAAAAGCTTACTTCCACTGTTTTTTAAAATCACAGCTTCTAGAAGGTTTACATGATTTCGTAAAAAACACGAGTTTTTAGAAAATCTGCTTTATTTCATCAATGGAATCAACAAAATATGCACATTCTACGTCATAACGACTTTCTATAGTGTGCGCATGCGTCCGGAAATAAGAAAAGCTTACTTCCCTCATTTTTTAAAATCACAACTTCTAGAAGGTTTACATGATTTCGAAAAAAAAACGAGTTTTTAGAAAATGTTTTTTATTTCATAAATGGAATCAACAAACCATGCACATTCTACCTCATAATGACTTTCTATAGTTTTCGCATGCGTCCGGAAATAAGAAAAAGCTTACTTCCACCGTTTTTTAAAATAACAGCTTCTAGAAGGTTTACATGATTTCTTAAAAAACACGAGTTTTTAGAAAATGTGTTTTATTTCATAAATGAAATCAACAAAGTATGCACATTCTACGTCATAACGACTTTCTATAGTTTGCGCATTCGTTCGGAAATAAGAAAATCCTACTTCCACCATGTTTTAAAATCACAGCTTCTAGAAGGTTTACATGATTTCGTAAAAAACACGAGTTTTTAGAAAATGTGTTTTATTTCATAGATTGAATCAACAAAGTATGCACATTCTACGTCATAACGACTTTCTATAGTTTGCGCTTGCATTTGGAAATAAGAAAAGCTTACTTCCCTCGTTTTTTAAAATCACAGCTTCTAGAAGGTTTACATGATTTCTTAAAAAACACGAGTTTTTAGAAAATGTGTTTTATTTCATAAATGTAATCTACAAAGTATGCACATTCTACATCATAACGACTTTCTATAGTTTGCGCATGCATTTGGAAATAAGAAAAGATTACTTCCCCCGTTTTTTAAAATCACAGCTTCTAGAAGGTTTACATGATTTCTTAAAAAACACGAGTTTTTAGAAAATGTGTTTTATTTCATAAATGGAATCAACAAGGTATGCACATTCTACGTCTTAAGGACTTTCTATAGTTTGCGCATGCGTCCGGAAATAAGAAAAGCTTACTTCTACCGTTTTTTAAAATCACAGCTTCTAGAAGGTTTACATGATTTCGAAAAAAACACGAGTTTTTAGAAAATTTGTTTTATTTCATCAATGGAATCAACAAAGTATGCACATTCTACATCATAACGACTTTCTATAGTTTGCGCATTCGTCCGGAAATAAGAAAAACTTACTTCCACTGTTCTTTAAAATCACAGCTTCTAGAAGGTTTACATGATTTCGTAAAAAACACGAGTTTTTAGAAAATGTGCTTTATTTCATCAATGGAATCAACAAAGTATGCACATTCTACGTCATAACGACTTTCTATAGTGTGCGCATGCGTTCGAAAATAAGAAAAGCTAACTTCCCCCATTTTTAAAAATCACAGCTTCTAGGAGGTTTACATATTTTCTTAAAAAACACGAGTTTTTAGAAAATGTGTTTTATTTCATAAATGGAATCAACAAAGTATGCACATTCTACGTCATAACGACTTTCTATAGTTTGAGCATGCGTCCGGAATTAAGAAAAACTTAGTTCCACCGTTTTTTAAAATCACAGCTTCTAGAGGGTTTACATGAGTTCTTAAAAAACATGAGTTTTTAGAAAATGTGTTTTACTTCATAAATGGAATCAACAAAGTATGCACATTCTACGTCATAACGACTTTCTATAGTTTCCGCTTGCGTTTCGAAATAAGAAAAGCTTACTTCCCCCGTTTTTTAAAATCACAGCTTCTAGAAGGTTTACATGATTTCTTAAAAAACATGAGTTTTTAGAAAATTTGTTTTATTTCATAAATCGAATCAACAAAGTATGCACATTCTACGTTATAACGACTTTCTATAGTTTGCACACGTGTTTGGAAATAAGAAAAGCTTACTTCCCCCGTTTTTTAAAATCACAGCTTCTAGAAGGTTTACATGATTTCTTAAAAAACACGAGTTTTTAGAAAATGTGTTTTATTTCATAAATGGAATCAACAAAGTATGCACATTCTACGTCATAACGACTTTCTATAGTTTGCGCATACGTCCGGAAATAAGAAAATCTTACTTCCACCGTTTTTTAGAATCACAGCTTCTAGAAGGTTTACATGATTTCTTAAAAAACACGAGTTTTTAGAAAATGTGTTTTATTTCATAAATGGAATCAACAAAGTATGCACATTCTACGTCATAAGGAGTTTCTATAGTTTGCGCATGCGTCCGGAAATAAGAAAAGCTTACTTCCATCGTTTTTTAAAATCACAGCTTCTAGAAGGTTTAGATGATTTCTTAAAAAACACGAGTTTTTAGAAAATTTGTTTTATTTCTAAAATGGAATCAACAAAGTATGCACATTCTACGTCATAACGAATTTCTATAGTTTGCGTATTCGTCCGGAAATAAGAAAAGCTTACTTCCACTGTTTTTTAAAATCACTGCTTCTAGAAGGTTTACATGATTTCGTAAAAACCACGAGTTTTTAGAAAATGTGTTTTATTTCATAAATGGAATCTACAAAGTATGCACATTCTACGTCATAACGACTTTCTATAGTTTGCGCATGCGTCCGGAAATAAGAAAAGCTTACTTCCCCCTTTTTTTAAAATCACAGCTTCTAGAAGGTTTACATGATTTCTTAAAAAACATGAGTTTTTAGAAAATGTGTTTTATTTCATAAATGGAATCAACAAAGTATGCACATTCTACGTCATAACGACTTTCTATAGTTTGCGCATGCGTTTGGAAATAAGAAAAGCTTACTTCCCCCGTTTTTTAAAATCACAGCTTCTAGAAGGTTTACATGATTTCTTAAAAACCACGAGTTTTTAGAAAATGTGTTTTATTTCATAAATGGAATCAACAAAGTATGCACATTCTACGTCATAATGACTTTCTGTAGTTTGCGTATTCGTCCGGAAATAAGAAAAGCTTACTACCACAGTTTTTTAAAATCACAGCTTCTAGAAGGTTTACATGATTTCGTAAAAAACACGAGTTTTTAGAAAATGTGTTTTATTTCATAAATGGAATCTACAAAGTATGCACATTCTACGTCATAACGACTTTCTATAGTTTGCGCATGCGTCCGGAAATAAGGAAAGCTTACTTCCCCCGTTTTTTTAAATCACAGCTTCTAGAAGGTTTACATGATTTCTTAAAAAACATGAGTTTTTAGAAAATGTGTTTTATTTCATAAATGGAATCAACAAAGTATGCACATTCTACGTCGTAACGAATTTCTATAGTTTGCGCATGCGTTTGGAAATAAGAAAATCTTACTTCCCCCGTTTTTTAAAATCACAGCTTCTAGAAGGTTTACATGATTTCTTAAAAAACACGAGTTTTTAGAAAATGTGTTTTATTTCATAAATGGCATCAACAAAGTATGCAAATTCTACGTCATAACGAATTTCTATAGTTTGCGCATGCGTCCGGAAATAAGAAAAGCTTACTTCCACCGTTTTTTAAAATAACAGCTTGTAGAAGGTTTACATGATTTCTTAAAAAACACGAGATTTTAGAAAATGTGTTTTATTTCATAAATGAAATCAACAAAGTATGCACATTCTACGTCATAACGACTTTCTATAGTTTGTGCATTCGTTCGGAAATAAGAAAATCTTACTTCCACCGTTTTTTAAAATCACAGCTTCTAGAAGGTTTACATGATTTCGTAAAAAACACGAGTTTTTAGAAAATGTGTTTTATTTCATAAATGGAAACTACAAAGTATGCACATTCTATGTCATAACGACTTTCTATAGTTTGCGCATGCGTCCGGAAAAAAGAAAAGCTTACTTCCACCGTTTTTTTAAATCACAGCTTCTAGAAGGTTTACATGATTTCGTAAAAAACACGAGTTTTTAGAAAATGTGTTTTATTTCATAAATGGATTCAACAAAGTATGCACATTCTACATCAAAACGACTTTCTATAGTTTTCGCATTCGTCCGGAAATAAGAAAAGCATACTTCCACCGTTTTTTAAAATCACAGCTTCTAGAAGGTTTACATGATTTCTTAAAAAACATGAGCTTTTAGAAAATGTGTTTTATTTCATAAACGGAATCAACAAAGTATGCACATTCTACGTCATAACGACTTTCTATAGTTTGTGCATGAGTTTGGAAATAAGAAAAGCTTACTTCCCCCGTTTTTTAAAATCACAGCTTCTAGAAGGTTTACATGATTTCCTAAAAAACACGAGTTTTTAGAAAATGTGTTTTATTTCATAAATGGAATCAACAAAGTATGCACATTCTACGTCATAACGACTTTCTATAGTTTGCGCATTCTTCCGGAAATAAGAAAAGCTTACTTCCACCGTTTTTTAAAATCACAGCTTCTAGAAGGTTTACATGATTTCTTAAAAACACGATTTTTTAGAAAATGTGTTTTATTTCATTAATGGAATCAACAAAGTATGCACATTCTACGTCATAACGACTTTCTATAGTTTCCGCCTGCGTTTGGAAATAAGAAAAGCTTACTTCCCCCGTTTTTTAAAATCACAGCTTCTAGAAGGTTTACATGATTTCTTAAAAAACATGAGTTTTTAGAAAATGTGTTTTATTTCATCAATGGAATCAACAAAGCATGCACATTCTACATCATAACGACTTTCTATAGTTTGCGCATGCGTTTGGAAATGAGAAAAGCTTACTTCCCCCGTTTTTTAAAATCACAGCTTCTAGAAGGTTTACATGATTTCTTAAAAAACATGAGTTTTTAGAAAATGTGTTTTATTTCATAAATGGAATCAACAAAGTATGCACATTCTACATCATAACGACTTTCTACAGTTTGCGCATGCGTCCGGAGATAAGAAAAGGTTACGTCCACCATTTTTTAGAATCACAACTTCTAGAAGGTTTACATGATTTCTTAAAAAACACGAGTTTTTAGAAAATCTGTTTTATTTCATCAATGGAGTCAACAAAGTATGCACATTCTACGTCATAACGACTTTCTATAGTTTGCGCATTCGTCCGGATATAAGAAAATCTTACTTCCACCATTTTTTAAAATCACAGCTTCTAGAAGGTTTACATGATTTCGTAAAAAACACAAGTTTTTAGAAAATGTGTTTTATTTCATCAATGGAATCTACAAAGTTTGCACATTCTACATCATAACGACTTTCTAAACATTGCGCATGCGTCCGGAAATAAGAAAAGCTTACTTCCACCGTTTTTTGAAATCACAGCTTCTAGAAGGTTTACATGATTTCGTAAAAAACACGAGTTTTTAGAAAATGTGTTTTATTTCGTAAATGTAATCTACAAAGTATGCACATTCTACGTCATAATGATTTTCTATAGTTTGCGCATGCGTTTGGAAATAAGAAAAGCTTACTTCCCCCATTTTTTAAAATCACAGCTTCTAGAAGGTTTACATGATTTCTTAAAAAACACGAGTTTTTAGAAAATGTGTTTTATTTCATAAATGGAATCAACAAAGTATGCACATTCTATGTCATAAGGACTTTCTATAGTTTTCCCATGCGTCCGGAAATAAGAAAAGATTACTTCCACCGTTTTTTAAAATCACAGCTTTTAGAAGGTTTACATGATTTCTTAAAAAACACAAGTTTTTAGAAAATGTGTTTTATTTCATATATGGAATCAGCAAAGTATGCATATTCTAGGTCATAACGAATTTCTATAGTTTGCGCATGCATCCGGAAATAAGAAAAGCTTACTTCCACCGTTTTTTAAAATCACAGCTTCCAGAGGGTTTACAAGATTTCGTAAAAAACATGAGTTTTTAGAAAATGTGCTTTATTTCATAAATGGAGTCTACAAAGTATGCAAATTCTACGTCATAACGACTTTCTATAGTTTGCGCATGCGTCCGGAAATAAGAATACTTACTTCCACCGTTTTTTAAAATCACAGCTTCTAGAAGGTTTACATGATTTCGTAAAAAACATGAGTTTTTAGAAAATGAGTTTTATTTCATAAATGGAATCTACAAAGTATGCACATTCTATGTCATAACGACTTTCTATGGTTTGCGCATGCGTCCGGAAATAAGAAAAGCTTACTTCCACCGTTTTTTAAAATCACAGCTTCTAGAAGGTTTACATGATTTCTTAAAAAACACGAGTTTCTAGAAAATGTGTTTTATTTCATTAATGAAATCTACAAAGTACGCACATTCTACGTCATAACGACTATCTATAGTTTGCGCATGCGTTCGGAAATAAGATAAGCTTACTTCCCCCGTTTTTTAAAATCACAGCTTCTAGAAGGTTTACATGATTTCTTAAAAAACACGAGTTTTTAGAAAATGTGTTTTATTTCATAAATGGAATCAACAAAGTATCCACATTCTACATCATAACGACTTTCTATAGTTTGCGCATGTGTTTGGAAATAAGAAAAGCTTACTTCCCCCGTTTTTTAAAATCACAGCTTCTAGAATGTTTGCGTGACTTCGAAAAAACACGAGTTTTTAGAAAATTTGTTTTATTTCATAAATGGAATCAACAAAGTATGCACATTCTACGTCATAACGACTTTCTATAGTTTGCGCATTCGTCCAGAAATAAGAAAAGCTTACTTCCCCCGTTTTTTAAAATCACAGCTTCTAGAAGGTTTACATGATTTCGTAAAAAAAATGAGTTTTTAGAAAATGTGTTTTATTTCATAAATGGAATCAACAAAGTATGCAAATTCTACGTCATAACGACTTTCTATAGTTTTCGCATGCGTCCGGAAATAAGAAAAGATAACTTCCACCGTTTTTTAAAATCACAGCTTCTAGAGGGTTTACATGATTTCGTAAAAAACACGAGTTTTTAGAAAATGTGCTTTATTTCATAAATGGAATCTACAAAGTATGCACATTCTACGTCATAACGACTTTCTATATTTTGCGCATTCGTCCGGAAATAAGAAAAGCTTACTTCCACCGTTTGTTAAAATCAAAGCTTCTAGAAGGTTTACATGATTTTGTAAAAAACACGAGTTTTTAGAAAATGTGCTTTATTTCATAAATGCAATCTACAAATTATGCATATTCTACATCATAACGACTTTCTATAGTTTATGCATGCGTCCGGAAATAAGAAAAGCTTACTTCCCCCGTTTTTTAAAATCACAGCTTCTAGAAGGTTTACATGATTTCGTAAAAAACACGAGTTTTTAGAAAATGTGTTTTATTTCATAAATGGAATCAACAAAGTATGCACATTCTATGTCATAACGACTTTCTATAGTTTGCGCATGCGTTTGGAAATAAGAAAAGCTTACTTCCCCCGTTTTTTAAAATCACAGCTTCTACAAGGTTTACATGATTTCGTAAAAAACACGAGGTTTTAGAAAATGTGTTTTATTTCATAAATGGAATCAACAAAGTATGCACATTCTATGTCATAACGACTTTCTATAGTTTGTGCATGCGTTTGGAAATGAGAAAAGCTTACTTCCCCCGTTTTTTAAAATCACAGCTTCTAGAAGGTTTACATGATTTCTAAAAAAACACGAGTTTTTAGAAAATGTGTTTTATTTCATAAATGGAATCAACAAAGTATGCACATTCTATGTCATAACGACTTTCTATAGTTTGCGCATGCGTTTGGAAATAAGAAAAGCTTACTTCCCCCGTTTTTTAAAATCACAGCTTCTAGAAGGTTTACATGTTTTCTTAAAAAACACGAGTTTTTAGAAAATGTGTTTTATTTCATAAATGGAATCAAGAAAGTATGCACATTCTATGTCATAACGACTTTCTATAGTTTGCGCATGCGTCCGGAAATAAGAAAAGCTTACTTCCACCGTTTTTTAGAATCACAGCTTCTAGAAGGTTTACATGATTTCGTAAAAAACACGAGTTTTTAGAAAATGTGTTTTATTTCATAAATGAAATCTACAAAGTATGCACATTCTACGTCATAACGACTATCTATAGTTTGCGCATGCGTCCGAAAATAAGAAAAGCTTACTTCCCCCGTTTTTTAAAATCACAGCTTCTAGAAGGTTTACATGATTTCTAAAAAAACACGAGTTTTTAGAAAATGTGTTTTATTTCATAAATGGATTCAACAAAGTATGCACATTCTACGTCATCACGACTTTCTATAGTTTGCGCATGTGTTTGGAAATAAGAAAAGCTTACTTCCCCCGTTTTTTCAAATCACAGCTTCTAGAATGTTTACATGACTTCGTAAAAAACACGAGTTTTTAGAAAATGTGTTTTATTTCATAAATGGAATCAACAAAGTATGCACATTCTACGTCATAACGACTTTCTATAGTTTGCGCATTCGTACGGAAATAAGAAAAGCTTACTTCCCCCGTTTTTTAAAATCAGAGCTTCTAGAAGGTTTACATGATTTCGTAAAAAAACGTGTTTTTAGAAAATGTGTTTTATTTCATAAAAGGAATCAACAAAGTACGCACATTCTACGTCATAACGAATTTCTATAGTTTTCGCATGAGTCCGGAAATAAGAAAAGCTAACTTCCACCGTTTTTTAAAATCACAGCTTCTAGAGGGTTTACATGATTTCCTAAAAAACATGAGTTTTTAGAAAATGTGCTTTATTTCATAAATGGAATCTACAAAGTATGCACATTCTACGTCATAACAACTTTCTATAGTTTGCGCATTCTTCTGGAAATAAGAAAAGCTTACTTCCACTGTTTGTTAAAATCACAGCTTCTAGAAGGTTTACATGATTTCGTAAAAAACACAAATTTTTAGAAAATGTGCTTTATTTCATAAATGGAATCTACAAATTATGCACATTCTACATCATAACGACTTTCTATAGTTTGCGCATGCGTCCGGAAATAAGAAAAGCTTACTTCCCCCGTTTTTTAAAATCACAGCTTCTAGAAGGTTTACATGATTTCGTAAAAAACAGGAGTTTTTAGAAAATGTGTTTTATTTAATAAATGGAATCAACAAAGTATGCACATTCTATGTCATAAGGACTTTCTATAGTTTGCGCATGCGTCCGGAAATAAGAAAAGCTTACTTCCACCGTTTTTTAAAATCACAGCTTTTAGAAGGTTTACATGATTTCTTAAAAAACACAAGTTTTTAGAAAATGTGTTTTATTTCATAAATGGAATCAACAAAGTATGCACATTCTAGGTCATAACGAATTTCTATAGTTTGTGCATGCGTCCGGAAATAAGAAAAGCTTACTTCCACCGTTTTTTAAAATCACAGCTTCTAGAGGGTTTACATGATTTCGTAAAAAACACAAGTTTTTAGAAAATGTGCTTTATTTCATAAATGGAGTCTACAAAGTATGCAAATTCTACGTCATAATGACTTTCTATAGTTTGCGCATGCGTCCGGAAATAAGAAAAGCTTACTTCCACCGTTTTTTAAAATCACAGCTTCTCGAAGGTTTACATGATTTCGTAAAAAACATGAGTTTTTAGAAAATGAGTTTTATTTCATAAATGGAATCTACAAAGTATGCACATTCCTTGTCATAATGACTTTCTATGGTTTGCGCATGCGTCCGGAAATAAGAAAAGCTTACTTCCACCGTTTTTTAAAATCACAGCTTCTAGAAGGTTTACATGATTTCGTAAAAAACACGAGTTTCTAGAAAATGTGTTTTATTTCATAAATTAAATCTACAAAGTATGCACATTCTACGTCATAACGACTATCTATAGTTTGTGCATGCGTCCGGAAATAAGATAAGCTTACTTCCCCCGTTTTTTAAAATCACAGCTTCTAGAAGGTTTACATGATTTCTTAAAAAACACGAGTTTTTAGAAAATGTGTTTTATTTCATAAATGGAATCAACAAAGTATGCACATTCTATGTCATAACGACTTTCTATAGTTTGCGCATGTGTTTGGAAATAAGAAAAGCTTACTTCCCCCGTTTTTTAAAATCACAGTATCTTGAATGTTTACATGACTTCGTAAAAAACACGAGTTTTTAGAAAATTTGTTTTATTTCATAAATGGAATCAACAAAGTATGCACATTCTTCGTCATAACGACTTTCTATAGTTTGCGCATTCGTCCGGAAATAAGAAAAGCTTACTTCCACCGTTTTTTAAAATCACAACTTCTAGAGGGTTTACATGATTTCGTAAAAAACACGAGTTTTTAGAAAATGTGCTTTATTTCATAAATGGAATCTACAAAGTATGCACATTCTACGTCATAACGACTTTCTATATTTTGCGCATTCGTCCGGAAATAAGAAAAGCTTACTTCCACCGTTTGTTAAAATCACAGCTTCTAGAAGGTTTACGTGATTTTGTAAAAAACACGACTTTTTAGAAAATGTGCTTTATTTCATAAATGCAATCTACAAATTATGCATATTCTACATCATAACGACTTTCTATAGTTTATGCATGCGTCCGGAAATAAGAAAAGCTTACTTCCCCCGTTTTTTAAAATCACAGCTTCTAGAAGGTTTACATGATTTCGTAAAAAACACGATTTTTTAGAAAATGTGTTTTATTTCATAAATGGAATCAACAAAGTATGCACATTCTACGTCATAACGACTTTCTATAGTTTGTGCATGAGTTTGGAAATAAGAAAAGCTTACTTCCCCCGTTTTTTAAAATCACAGCTTCTAGAAGGTTTACATGATTTCCTAAAAAACACGAGTTTTTAGAAAATGTGTTTTATTTCATAAATGGATTCAACAAAGTATGCACATTCTACGTCATAACGACTTTCTATAGTTTGCGCATTCTTCCGGAAATAAGAAAAGCTTACTTCCACTGTTTTTTAAAATCACAGCTTCTAGAAGGTTTACATGATTTCTTAAAAACACGATTTTTTAGAAAATGTGTTTTATTTCATTAATGGAATCAACAAAGTATGCACATTCTACGTCATAACGACTTTCTATAGTTTCCGCCTGCGTTTGGAAATAAGAAAAGCTTACTTCCCCCGTTTTTTAAAATCACAGCTTCTAGAAGGTTTACATGATTTCTTAAAAAACATGAGTTTTTAGAAAATGTGTTTTATTTCATAAATGGAATCAACAAAGCATGCACATTCTACATCATAACGACTTTCTATAGTTTGCGCATGCGTTTGGAAATGAGAAAAGCTTACTTCCCTCGTTTTTTAAAATCACAGCTTCTAGAAGGTTTACATGATTTCTTAAAAAACATGAGTTTTTAGAAAATGTGTTTTATTTCATAAATGGAATCAACAAAGTATGCACATTCTACATCATAACGACTTTCTACAGTTTGCGCATGCGTCCGGAGATAAGAAAAGGTTACGTCCACCATTTTTTAGAATCACAACTTCTAGAAGGTTTACATGATTTCTTAAAAAACACGAGTTTTTAGAAAATGTGTTTTATTTCATCAATGGAATCAACAAAGTATGCACATTCTACATCATAACGACTTTCTATAGTTTGCGCATTCGTCCGGAAATAAGAAAATCTTACTTCCACCATTTTTTAAAATCACAGCTTCTAGAAGGTTTACATGATTTCGTAAAAAACACAAGTTTGTAGAAAATGTGTTTTATTTCATCAATGGAATCTACAAAGTTTGCACATTCTACATCATAACGACTTTCTATACATTGCGCATTCGTCCGGAAATAAGAAAAGCTTACTTCCACCGTTTTTTGAAATCACAGCTTCTAGAAGGTTTACATGATTTCGTAAAAAACACGAGTTTTTAGAAAATGTGTTTTATTTCGTAACTGTAATCTACAAAGTATGCACATTCTACGTCATAACGATTTTCTATAGTTTGCGCATGCGTTTGGAAATAAGAAAAGCTTACTTCCCTCATTTTTTAAAATCACAGCTTCTAGAAGGTTTACATGATTTCTTAAAAAACACGAGTTTTTAGAAAATGTGTTTTATTTCATAAATGGAATCAACAAAGTATGCACATTCTATGTCATAAGGACTTTCTATAGTTTGCCCATGCGTCCGGAAATAAGAAAAGCTTACTTCCACCGTTTTTTAAAATCACAGCTTTTAGAAGGTTTACATGATTTCTTAAAAAACACAAGTTTTTAGAAAATGTGTTTTATTTCATATATGGAATCAGCAAAGTATGCATATTCTAGGTCATAACGAATTTCTATAGTTTGCGCATGCATCCGGAAATAAGAAAAGCTTACTTCCACCGTTTTTTAAAATCACAGCTTCCAGAGGGTTTACAAGATTTCGTAAAAAACATGAGTTTTTAGAAAATGTGCTTTATTTCATAAATGGAGTCTACAAAGTATGCAAATTCTACGTCATAACGACTTTCTATAGTTTGCGCATGCGTCCGGAAATAAGAATACTTACTTCCACCGTTTTTTAAAATCACAGCTTCTAGAAGGTTTACATGATTTCGTAAAAAACATGAGTTTTTAGAAAATGAGTTTTATTTCATAAATGGAATCTACAAAGTATGCACATTCTATGTCATAACGACTTTCTATGGTTTGCGCATGCGTCCGGAAATAAGAAAAGCTTACTTCCACCGTTTTTTAAAATCACAGCTTCTAGAAGGTTTACATGATTTCGTAAAAAACACGAGTTTCTAGAAAATGTGTTTTATTTCATTAATGAAATCTACAAAGTACGCACATTCTACGTCATAACGACTATCTATAGTTTGCGCATGCGTTCGGAAATAAGATAAGCTTACTTCCCCCGTTTTTTAAAATCACAGCTTCTAGAAGGTTTACATGATTTCTTAAAAAACACGAGTTTTTAGAAAATGTGTTTTATTTCATAAATGGAATCAACAAAGTATCCACATTCTACGTCATAACGACTTTCTATAGTTTGCGCATGTGTTTGGAAATAAGAAAAGCTTACTTCCCCCGTTTTTTAAAATCACAGCTTCTAGAATGTTTACATGACTTCGTAAAAAACACGAGTTTTTAGAAAATTTGTTTTATTTCATAAATGGAATCAACAAAGTATGCACATTCTACGTCATAACGACTTTCTATAGTTTGCACATTCGTCCAGAAATAAGAAAAGCTTACTTCCCCCGTTTTTTAAAATCACAGCTTCTAGAAGGTTTACATGATTTCGTAAAAAAAATGAGTTTTTAGAAAATGTGTTTTATTTCATAAATGGAATCAACAAAGTACGCACATTCTACGTCATAACGACTTTCTATAGTTTTCGCATGCGTCCGGAAATAAGAAAAGCTAACTTCCACCGTTTTTTAAAATCACAGCTTCTAGAGGGTTTACATGATTTCGTAAAAAACATGAGTTTTTAGAAAATGTGCTTTATTTCATAAATGGAATCTACAAAGTATGCACATTCTACGTCATAACGACTTTCTATATTTTGCGCATTCGTCCGGAAATAAGAAAAGCTTACTTCCACCGTTTGTTAAAATCGAAGCTTCTAGAAGGTTTACATGATTTTGTAAAAAACACGAGTTTTTAGAAAATGTGCTTTATTTCATAAATGCAATCTACAAATTATGCATATTCTACATCATAACGACTTTCTATAGTTTATGCATGCGTCCGGAAATAAGAAAAGCTTACTTCCCCCGTTTTTTAAAATCACAGCTTCTAGAAGGTTTACATGATTTCGTAGAAAACACGAGTTTTTAGAAAATGTGTTTTATTTCATAAATGGAATCAACAAAGTATGCACATTCTATGTCATAACGACTTTCTATAGTTTGTGCATGCGTTTGGAAATAAGAAAAGCTTACTTCCCCCGTTTTTTAAAATCACAGCTTCTACAAGGTTTACATGATTTCGTAAAAAACACGAGGTTTTAGAAAATGTGTTTTATTTCATAAATGGAATCAACAAAGTATGCACATTCTATGTCATAACGACTTTCTATAGTTTGTGCATGCGTTTGGAAATGAGAAAAGCTTACTTCCCCCGTTTTTTAAAATCACAGCTTCTAGAAGGTTTACATGATTTCTAAAAAAACACGAGTTTTTAGAAAATGTGTTTTATTTCATAAATGGAATCAACAAAGTATGCACATTCTATGTCATAACGACTTTCTATAGTTTGCGCATGCGTTTGGAAATAAGAAAAGCTTACTTCCCCCGTTTTTTAAAATCACAGCTTCTAGAAGGTTTACATGATTTCTTAAAAAACACGAGTTTTTAGAAAATGTGTTTTATTTCATAAATGGAATCAAGAAAGTATGCACATTCTACGTCATAACGACTTTCTATAGTTTGCGCATGCGTCCGGAAATAAGAAAAGCTTACTTCCACCATTTTTTAGAATCACAGCTTCTAGAAGGTTTACATGATTTCGTAAAAAACACGAGTTTTTAGAAAATGTGTTTTATTTCATAAATGAAATCTACAAAGTATGCACATTCTACGTCATAACGACTATCTATAGTTTGCGCATGCGTCCGAAAATAAGAAAAGCTTACTTCCCCCGTTTTTTAAAATCACAGCTTCTAGAAGGTTTACATGATTTCTTAAAAAACACGAGTTTTTAGAAAATGTGTTTTATTTCATAAATGGATTCAACAAAGTATGCACATTCTACGTCATAACGACTTTTTATAGTTTGCGCATGTGTTTGGAAATAAGAAAAGCTTACTTCCCCCGTTTTTTCAAATCACGGCTTCTAGAATGTTTACATGACTTCGTAAAAAACACGAGTTTTTAGAAAATGTTTTTTATTTCATAAATGGAATCAACAAAGTATGCACATTCTACGTCATAACGATTTTCTATAGTTTGCGCATTCGTACGGAAATAAGAAAAGCTTACTTCCCCCGTTTTTTAAAATCACAGCTTCTAGAAGGTTTACATGATTTCGTAAAAAAACGTGTTTTTAGAAAATGTGTTTTATTTCATAAAAGGAATCAACAAAGTACGCACATTCTACGTCATAACGAATTTCTATAGTTTTCGCATGAGTCCGGAAATAAGAAAAGCTAACTTCCACCGTTTTTTAAAATCACAGCTTCTAGAGGGTTTACATGATTTCCTAAAAAACACGAGTTTTTAGAAAATGTGCTTTATTTCATAAATGGAATCTACAAAGTATGCACATTCTACGTCATAACAACTTTCTATAGTTTGCGCATTCGTCTGGAAATAAGAAAAGCTTACTTCCACTGTTTGTTAAAATCACAGCTTCTAGAAGGTTTACATGATTTCATAAAAAACACAAATTTTTAGAAAATGTGCTTTATTTCATAAATGGAATCTACAAATTATGCACATTCTACATCATAACGACTTTCTATAGTTTGCGCATGCGTCCGGAAATAAGAAAAGCTTACTTCCCCCGTTTTTTAAAATCACAGCTTCTAGACGGTTTACATGATTTCGTAAAAAACAGGAGTTTTTAGAAAATGTGTTTTATTTAATAAATGGAATCAACAAAGTATGCACATTCTATGTCATAAGGACTTTCTATAGTTTGCGCATGCGTCCGGAAATAAGAAAAGCTTACTTCCACCGTTTTTTAAAATCACAGCTTTTAGAAGGTTTACATGATTTCTTAAAAAACACAAGTTTTTAGAAAATGTGTTTTATTTCATAAATGGAATCAACAAAGTATGCACATTCTAGGTCATAACGAATTTCTATAGTTTGCGCATGCGTCCGGAAATAAGAAAAGCTTACTTCCACCGTTTTTTAAAATCACAGCTTCTAGAGGGTTTACATGATTTCGTAAAAAACACAAGTTTTTAGAAAATGTGCTTTATTTCATAAATGGAGTCTACAAAGTATGCAAATTCTACGTCATAATGACTTTCTATAGTTTGCGCATGCGTCCGGAAATAAGAAAAGCTTACTTCCACCGTTTTTTAAAATCACAGCTTCTCGAAGGTTTACATGATTTCGTAAAAAACATGAGTTTTTAGAAAATGAGTTTTATTTCATAAATGGAATCTACAAAGTATGCACATTCCTTGTCATAATGACTTTCTATGGTTTGCGCATGCATCCGGAAATAAGAAAAGCTTACTTCCACCGTTTTTTAAAATCACAGCTTCTAGAAGGTTTACATGATTTCGTAAAAAACACGAGTTTCTAGAAAATGTGTTTTATTTCATAAATGAAATCTACAAAGTATGCACATTCTACGTCATAACGACTATCTATAGTTTGTGCATGCGTCCGGAAATAAGATAAGCTTACTTCCCCCGTTTTTTAAAATCACAGCTTCTAAAAGGTTTACATGATTTCTTAAAAAACACGAGTTTTTAGAAAATTTGTTTTATTTCATAAATGGAATCAACAAAGTATGCACATTCTTCGTCATAACGACTTTCTATAGTTTGCGCATTCGTCCGGAAATAAGAAAAGCTTACTTCCCCCGTTTTTTAAAATCACAGCTTCTAGAAGGTTTACATGATTTCGTAAAAAAAATGAGTTTTTAGAAAATGTGTTTTATTTCATAAATGGAATCAACAAATTACGCACATTCTACGTCATAACGACTTTCTATAGTTTTCGCATGCGTCCGGAAATAAGAAAAGCTAACTTCCACCGTTTTTTAAAATCACAACTTCTAGAGGGTTTACATGATTTCGTAAAAAACACGAGTTTTTAGAAAATGTGCTTTATTTCATAAATGGAATCTACAAAGTATGCACATTCTACGTCATAACGACTTTCTATATTTTGCGCATTCGTCCGGAAATAAGAAAAGCTTACTTCCACAGTTTGTTAAAATCACAGCTTCTAGAAGGTTTACATGATTTTGTAAAAAACACGAGTTTTTAGAAAATGTGCTTTATTTCATAAATTCAATCTACAAATTATGCATATTCTACATCATAACGACTTTCTATAGTTTATGCATGCGTCCGGAAATAAGAAAAGCTTACTTCCCCCGTTTTTTAAAATCACAGCTTCTAGAAGGTTTACATGATTTCGTAAAAAACACGAGTTTTTAGAAAATGTGTTTTATTTCATAAATGGAATCAACAAAGTATGCACATTCTACGTCATAACGACTTTCTATAGTTTGCGCATTCGTCCGGAAATAAGAAAAGCTTACTTCCCCCGTTTTTTAAAATCACAGCTTCTAGAAGGTTCACATGATTTCGTAAAAAAAATGAGTTTTTAGAAAATGTGTTTTATTTCATAAATGGAATCAACAAAGTACGCAGATTCTACGTCATAACGACTTTCTATAGTTTTCGCATGCGTCCGGAAATAAGAAAAGCTAACTTCCACCGTTTTTTAAAATCACAGCTTCTAGAGGGTTTACATGATTTCGTAAAAAACACGAGTTTTTATAAAAGGTGTTTTATTTCATAAATGGAATCAACAAAGTATGCACATTCTACGCCATAAGGACTTTCTATAGTTTGCGCATTCGTTCGGAAATAAGAAAATCTTACTTCCACCGTTTTTTAAAATCACAGCTTCTAGAAGGTTTACATGATTTCGTAAAACACACGAGTTTTTACAAAATGTGCTTTATTTCATCAATGGAATCTACAAAGTATGCACATTCTACATCATAACGACTTTCTATAGTTTGCGCATGCGTCCGGAAATAAGAAAAGCTTACTTCCCCCGTTTTTTAAAATCACATCTTCTAGAAGGTTTACATGATTTCTTAAAAAACACAAGTTTTTAGAAAATGTGTTTTATTTCATAAATGGCATCAACAAAGTATAAAAATTCTACGTCATAACGACTTTCTATAGTTTGCGCATGCGTCCGGAAATAAGAAAAGCTTACTTCCACCGTTTTTTAAAATAACAACTTCTAGAAGGTTTACATGATTTCTTAAAAAACACGAGATTTTAGAAAATGTGTTTTATTTTATAAATGAAATCAACAAAGTATGCACATTCTACGTCATAACTTCTTTCTATAGTTTGCGCATTCGTTCGGAAATAAGAAAATCTTACTTCCACCGTTTTCTAAAATCACAGCTTCTAGAAGGTTTACATGATTTCATAAAAAACAAGAGTTTTTAGAAAATGTGTTTTGTTTCACAAATGGAATCAACAAAGTATGCACATTCTACGTCATAAGGACTTTCTATAGTTTTCGCATGCGTCCGGAAATAAGAAAAGCTTACTTCCACCGTTTTTTAAAATCACAGCTTCTAGAAGGTTTACATGATTTCTTAAAAAACATGAGTTTTTAGAAAATGTGTTTTATTTCATAAATGGAATCAACAAAGTATGCACATTCTACGTCAAAACGACTTTCTATAGTTTGCGCATTCGTCCGGAAATAAGAAAAGCTTACTTCCACCGTTTTTTAAAATCACAGCTTCTAGAAGGTTTACATGATTTCTTAAAAAACATGAGTTTTTAGAAAATGTGTTTTATTTCATAAATGGAATCAAGAAAGTATGCACATTCTACGTCGTAACGACTTTCTATAGTTTGTGCATGAGTTTGGAAATAAGAAAAGCTTACTTCCCCCGTTTTTTAAAATCACAGCTTCTAGAAGGTTTACATGAGTTCTTAAAAGACACGAGTTTTTAGAAAATGTGTTTTATTTCATAAATCGAATCAACAAAGTATGCACATTCTACGTCATAACGACT
This sequence comes from Larix kaempferi, assembly GCA_027924585.1. Classification (NCBI taxonomy): domain Eukaryota; kingdom Viridiplantae; phylum Streptophyta; class Pinopsida; order Pinales; family Pinaceae; genus Larix; species Larix kaempferi. The sequence goes on along the minus strand of BSBM01000557.1, from coordinate 15,220,576 downwards.
TTCTATAGTTTGCGCATTCCTCCAGAAATAAGAAAAGCTTAGTTCCACCGTTTTTTAAAATCAGAGCTTCTAGAAGGCTTACATGATTTCTTAGAAAACACGAGTTTTAAGAAAATGTGTTTTATTACATTAATGGAATCAACAAAGTATGCACATTCTACGTCATAACGACTTTTTATAGTTTTCGCATGCGTTTGGAAATAAGAAAAGCTTACTTCCCCCGTTTTATAAAATCACAGCTTCTAGAAGGTTTACATGATTTCTTAAAAAACATGAGTTTTTAGAAAATGTGTTTTATTTCATAAATGGAATCAACAAAGCATGCGCATTCTACCTCATAACGACTTTCTATAGTTTGCGCATGCGTTTGCAAATGAGAAAATCTTACTTCCTCCGTTTTTTAAAATCACAACTTCTAGAAGGTTTACATGATTTCTTAAAAAACACGAGTTTTTAGAAAATGTGTTTTGTTTCATAAATGGAATCAACAAAGTATGCACATTCTACGTCATAAGGACTTTCTATAGTTTTTGCATGCGTCCGGAAATAAGAAAAGCTTACTTCCACCGTTTTTTAAAATCACAGCTTCTAGAAGGTTTACATGATTTCTTAAAAAACACGAGTTTTTAGAAAATGTGTTTTATTTCATAAATGGAATCAACAAAGTATGCACATTCTACGTCAAAACGACTTTCTATAGTTTGCGCATTCGTCCGGAAATAAGAAAAGCTTACTTCCACCGTTTTTTAAAATCACAGCTTCTAGAAGGTTTACATGATTTCGTAAAAAACATGAGTTTTTACAAAATGTGCTTTATTTCATAAATGGAATCTACAAAGTATGCACATTCTACGTCATAACGACTTTCTATAGTTTGCGCATGCGTCCGGAAATAAGAAAAGCATACTTCCCCCGTTTTTTTAAGTCACAGCTTCTAGAAGGTTTACATGATTTCTTAAAAACCATGAGTTTTTAGAAAATGTGTTTTATTTCATAAATGGTATCAACAAAGTATGCACATTCTACGTCATAACGAATTTTTATAGTTTGCGCATGCGTTTGGAAATAAGAAAAGCTTACCTCCCCCGTTTTTTAAAATCACAGCTTCTAGAAGGTTTACATGATTTCTTAAAAAACACGAGTTTTTAGAAAATGTGTTTTATTTCATAAATGACATCAACAAAGTATGAAAATTCTACGTCATAACGACTTTCTATAGTTTGCGCATGCGTCCGGAAATAAGAAAAGCTTACTTCCACCGTTTTTTAAAATAACAGCTTCTAGAAGGTTTACATGATTTCTTAAAAAACACGAGATTTTAGAAAATGTGTTTTATTTCATAAATGAAATCAACAAAGTATGCACATTCTACGTCATAACGACTTTCTATAGTTTGCGCATTCGTTCAGAAATAAGAAAATCTTACTTCCACCGTTTTTTAAAATCACAACTTCTAGAAGGTTTACATGATTTCGTAAAAAACACGAGTTTTTAGAAAATGTGTTTTATTTCATAAATGGAATCTACAAAGTATGCACATTCTAGGTCATAACGACTTTCTATAGTTTGCGCATGCGTCCGGAAAAAAGAAAAGCTTACTTCCACCATTTTTTTAAATCACAGCTTCTAGAAGGTTTACATGATTTCGTAAAAAACACGAGTTTTTAGAAAATGTGTTTTGTTTCATAAATGGAATCAACAAAGTATGCACATTCTACTTCATAAGGACTTTCTATAGTTTTCGCATGCGTCCGGAAATAAGAAAAGCTTACTTCCACCGTTTTTTAAAATCACAGCTTCTAGAAGGTTTACATGATTTCTTAAAAAACACGAGTTTTTAGAAAATGTGTTTTATTTCATAAATGGAATCAAAAAAGTATGCACATTCTACGTCAAAACGACTTTCTATAGTTTGCGCATTCGTCCGGAAATAAGAAAAGCTTACTTCCACCGTTTTTTAAAATCACAGCTTCTAGAAGGTTTACATGATTTCGTAAAAAACATGAGTTTTTACAAAATGTGCTTTATTTCATAAATGGAATCTACAAAGTATGCACATTCTACGTCATAACGACTTTCTATAGTTTGCGCATGCGTTCGGAAATAAGAAAAGCTTACTTCCCCCGTTTTTTTAAGTCACAGCTTCTAGAAGGTTTACATGATTTCTTAAAAACCATGAGTTTTTAGAAAATGTGTTTTATTTCATAAATGGTATCAACAAAGTATGCACATTCTACGTCATAACGAATTTTTATAGTTTGCGCATGCGTTTGGAAATAAGAAAAGCTTACCTCCCCCGTTTTTTAAAATCACGGCTTCTAGAAGGTTTACATGATTTCTTAAAAAACACGAGTTTTTAGAAAATGTGTTTTATTTCATAAATGGAATCAACAAAGTATGCACATTCTACGTCAAAACGACTTTCTATAGTTTGCGCATTCATCCGGAAATAAGAAAAGCTTACTTCCACCGTTTTTAAAAATCACAGCTTCTAGAAGGTTTACATGATTTCTTAAAAAACATGAGTTTTTAGAAAATGTGTTTTATTTCATAAATGGAATCAACAAAGTATGCACATTCTACGTCATAACGACTTTCTATAGTTTGCGCATGAGTTTGGAAATAAGAAAAGCTTACTTCCCCCGTTTTTTAAAATCACAGCTTCTAGAAGGTTTACATGATTTCTTAAAAAACACGAGTTTTTAGAAAATGTGTTTTATTTCATAAATCGAATCAACAAAGTATGCACATTCTACGTCATAACGACTTTCTATAGTTTGCGCATTCCTCCAGAAATAAGAAAAGCTTACTTCCACCGTCTTTTAAAATCACAGCTTCTAGAAGGTTTACATGATTTCTTAAGAAACACGAGTTTTAACAAAATGTGTTTTATTTCATTAATGGAATCAACAAAGTATGCACATTCTACGTCATAACGACTTTTTATAGTTTTCGCATGCGTTTGGAAATAAGAAAAGCTTACTTCCCCCGTTTTTTAAAATCACAGCTTCTAGAAGGTTTACATGATTTCTTAAAAAACATGAGTTTTTAGAAAATGTGTTTTATTTCATAAATGGAATCAACAAAGCATGCACATTCTACGTCATAACGACTTTCTATAGTTTGCGCATGCGTTTGGAAATGAGAAAAGCTTACTTCCTCCGTTTTTTAAAATCACAACTTCTAGAAGGTTTACATGATTTCTTAAAAAACACGAGTTTTTAGAAAATGTGTTTTATTTCATAAATGGAATCAACAAAGTATGCACATTCTAAATCATAATGACTTTCTATAGTTTGCGCATGCGTCCGGAAATAAGAAAAGCTTACTTCCACCGGTTTTTAGAATCACAACTTCTAGAAGGTTTACATGATTACTTAAAAAACACGAGTTTTTAGAAAATGTGTTTTATTTCATCAATGGAATCAACAAAGTATGCACATTCTACGTCATAACGACTTTCTATAGTTTGCGCATTCGTCCGGAAATAAGAAAATCTTAATTCCACCGTTTTTTAAAATCACAGCTTCTAGAAGGTTTACATGATTTCGTAAAAAACACAAGTTTTTAGAAAATGTGTTTTATTTCATAAATGGAATCTACAAAGTTTGCACATTCTACATCATAACGACTTTCTATAGTTTGCGCATGCGTCCGGAAATAAGAAAAGCTTACTTCCACCGTTTTTTTAAATCACAGCTTCTAGAAGGTTTACATGATTTCGTAAAAAACACGAGTTTTTAGAAAATGTGCTTTATTTCATAAATGGAATCTACAAAGTATGCACATTCTACGTCATAACGACTTTCTATAGTTTGCGCATTCGTTTGGAAATAAGAAAGGCTTACTTCCACAGTTTGTTAAAATCACAGCCTCTAGAAGGTTTACATGATTTCGTAAAAAACACGAGTTTTTAGAAAATGTGCTTTATTTCATAAATGGAATCTACAAATTATGCACATTCTACATCATAACGACTTTCTATAGTTTGCGCATGCGTCCGGAAATAAGGAAAGCTTACTTCCCCCGTTTTTTAAAATCATAGCTTCTAGAAGGTTTACATGATTTCGTAAAAAACACGAGTTTTTATAAAATGTGTTTTATTTCATAAATGGAATCAACAAAGTATGCACATTATACGTCATAACGACTTTCTATAATTTGCGCATGCGTTTGGAAATAAGAAAAGCTTACTTCTACCGTTTTTTAAAATAACAGCTTCTAGAAGGTTTCCATGATTTCTTAAAACACACGAGTTTTAAGAAAATGTGTTTTATTTCATAAATGGAATCAACAAAGTATGCACATTCTAGGTCATAAAGACTTTCTATAGTTTGGGCATCCGTCCGGAAATAAGAAAATCTTACTTCCACTGTTTTTTAAAATCACAGCTTGTTGAAGGTTTACATGATTTCGTAAAAAACACGAGTTTTTAGAAAATGTGTTTTATTTCATAAATGTAATCTACAAAGTATGCACATTCTACGTCATAACGACTTTCTATAGTTTGCGCATGCGTCCGGAAATAACAAAAGCTTACTTCCACCGTTTTTTGAAATCACAGCTTCTAAAAGGTTTACATGATTTCGTAAAAAACACGAGTTTTTAGAAAATGTGTTTTATTTCATAAATGGAATCAACAAAGTATGCACATTCTACGTCATAACGACTTTCTATAGTTTGCGCATGCGTCCGGAAATAACAAAAGCTTACTTCCACCGTTTTTTGAAATCACAGCTTCTAAAAGGTTTACATGATTTCGTAAAAAACACGAGTTTTTAGAAAATGTGTTTTATTTCATAAATGGAATCAACAAAGTATGCACATTCTACGTCATAACGACTTTCTATAGTTTGCGCATGCGTTTGGAAATAAGAAAAGCTTACTTCCCCCGTTTTTTAAAATCACAGCTTCTAGAAGGTTTACATGATTTCTTAAAAAACACGAGTTTTTAGAAAATGTGTTTTATTTCATAAGTGGAATCAACAAAGTATGCACATTCTACGTCATAAGGACTTTCTATACTTTGCGCATTCGTCCGGAAATAAGAAAAGCTTACTTCCACCGTTTTTTAAAATCACAGCTTCTAGAAGGTTTACATGATTTCGTAAAAAACACGAGTTTTTACAAAATGTGCTTTATTTCATAAATGGAATCTACAAAGTATGCACATTCTACGTCATAACGACTTTCTATAGTTTGCGCATGCGTCCGGAAATAAGAAAAGCTTACTTCCCCCATTTTTTTAAGTCACAGCTTCTAGAAGGTTTACATGATTTCTTAAAAAACATGAGTTTTTAGAAAATGTGTTTTATTTCATAAATCGAATCAACAAAGTATGCACATTCTACGTCATAACAAATTTCTATAGTTTGCGCATGCGTTCGGAAATAAGAAAAGCTTACCTCCCCCGTTTTTTAAAATCACAGCTTCTAGAAGGTTTACATGATTTGTTAAAAAACACGAGTTTTTAGAAAATGTGTTTTATTTCATAAATGACATCAACAATGTATGAAAATTCTACGTCATAACGACTTTCTATAGTTTGCGCATGCGTCCGGAAATAAGAAAAGCTTACTTCCACCGTTTTTTAAAATAACAGCTTCTAGAAGGTTTACATGATTTCTTAAAAAACAGAGATTTTAGAAAATGTGTTTTATTTCATAAATGAAATCAACAAAGTATGCACATTCTACGTCATAACGACTTTCTATAGTTTGCGCATTCGTTCGGAAATAAGAAAATCTTACTTCCACCGTTTTTTAAAATCACAGCTTCTAGAAGGTTTACATGATTTCGTAAAAAACACGAGTTTTTAGAAAATGTGTTTTATTTCATAAATGGAATCTACAAAGTATGCACATTCTAGGTCATAACGACTTTCTATAGTTTGCGCATGCGTCCGGAAAAAAGAAAAGCTTACTTCCACCATTTTTTTAAATCACAGCTTCTAGAGGGTTTACATGATTTCGTAAAAAACACGAGTTTTTAGAAAATGTGTTTTGTTTCATAAATGGAATCAACAAAGTATTCGCATTCTACGTCATAAGGACTTTCTATAGTTTGCGCATGCGTCCGGAAATAAGAAAAGCTTACTTCCACCGTTTTTTAAAATCACAGCTTCTAGAAGGTTTACATGATTTCGTAAAAAACACGAGTTTTTAGAAAATGTGTTTTATTTCATAAATGGAATCAACAAAGTATGCACATTCTACGTCATAATGACTTTGTATAGTTTACGCATGCATCCGGAACTAACAAAAGCTTACTTCCACCGTTTTTTAAAATCACAGCTTCTAGAAGGTTTACATGATTTCGTAAAAAACACGAGTTTTTAGAAAATGTGTTTTATTTCATAAATGGAATCAACAACGTATGCACATTCTACGTCATAACGACTTTCTATAGTTTGTGCATTCGTCCGGAAATAAGAAAAGCTTACTTCCCCCGTTTTTTAAAATCACAGCTTCTAGAAGGTTTACATGATTTCGTAAAAAACACGAGTTTTTAGAAAATGTATTTTATTTCATAAATGGAATCTACAAAGTATGCACATTCTATGTCATAACGAATTTCTATAGTTTGCGCATGCGTCCGGAAATAAGAAAAGCTTACTTTCCCCGTTTTTTAAAATCATAGCTTCTAGAAGGTTTACATGATTTCGTAAAAAACATGAGTTTTTAGAAAAGGTGTTTTATTTCATAAATGGAATCAACAAAGTATGCACATTCTACGTCATAACGACTTTCTATAGTTTGCGCATTCGTCCGAAAATAAGAAAAGCCTACTTCCCCCGTTTTTTAAAATCACAGCTTCCAGAAGGTTTACGTGATTGCGTAAAAAACACGAGTTTTTAGAAAATGTGTTTTATTTCATAAATGGAATCAACAAAGTATGCACATTCTACGTCATAACGAATTTCTATAGTTTGCGCATGCGTTTGGAAATAAGAAAAGCTTACTTCCCCCGTTTTTTAAAATCACAGCTTCTAGAAGGTTTACATGATTTCTTAAGAAACACGCGTTTTTAGAAAATGTGTTTTATTTCATAAAGAGAATCAACAAAGTATGCACATTCTATGTCATAATGACTTTCTATTGTTTGCGCATGCATCCATAAATAACAAAAGCTTACTTCCACCGTTTTTTAAAATCACAGCTTCTAGAAGGTTTACATTATTTCGTAAAAAACACGAGTTTTTAGAAAATGTGTTTTATTTCATAAATGGAATCTACAAAGTATCCACATTCTATGTCATAACGACTTTCTATAGTTTGCGCATGCGTCCAGAAATAAGAAAAGCTTACTTCCCCCGTTTTTTAAAATCACAACTTCTAGAAGGTTTACATGATTTCTTAAAAAACACGAGTTTTTATAAAATGTGTTTTATTTCATAAATGGAATCAACAAAGTATACACATTCTACGTCATAACGACTTTCTATAGTTTGCGCATGCGTTTGGAAATAAGAAAAGCTTACTTCCCCCGTTTTTTAAAATCACAGCTTCTAGAAGGTTTACATGATTTCGTAAAAACCACGAGTTTCTAGAAAATGTGTTTTATTTCATAAATGGAATCAACAAAGTATGCACATTCTACGTCATAACGACTTTCTATAGTTTGCGCATTCGTCCGGAAATAAGAAAAGCTTACTTCCACCGTTTTTTAAAATCATAGCTTCTAGAAGGTTTACATGATTTCTTAAAAAACACGAGTTTTTAGAAAATGTGTTTTATTTCATAAATGGAATCAACAAAGTATGCAAATTCTACGTCATAAGGACTTTCTATAGTTTGCGCATTCGTCCGGAAATAAGAAAAGCTTACTTCCATCGTTTTTTAAAATCACAGCTTCTAGAAGGTTTACATGATTTCTTAAAAAACACGAGTTTCTAGAAAATATGTTTTATTTCATAAATGGAATCAACAAAGTATGCACATTCTACGTCATAAGGACTTTCTATAGTTTGCGCATTCGTCCGGAAATAAGAAAAGCTTACTTCCACCGTTTTTTAAAATCACAGCTTCTAGAAGGTTTACATGATTTCGTAAAAAACACGAGTTTTTACAAAATGTTCTTTATTTCATAAATGGAATCTACTAAGTATGCACATTCTACGTCATAACGACTTTCTATAGTTTGCGCCATCATCCGGAAATAAGAAAAGCTTACTTCCCCCGTTTTTTTAAATCACAGCTTCTAGAAGGTTTACATGATTTCTTAAAAAACACGAGTTTCTAGAAAATGTGTTTTATTTCATAAATGGAATCAACAAAGTATGCACATTCTACGTCATAAGGACTTTCTATAGTTTGCGCATGCGTTTGGAAATAAGAAAATCTTACTTCCCCCGTTTTTTAAAATCACAGCTTCTAGAAGGTTTACATGATTTCTTAAAAAACACGAGTTTTTAGAAAATGTGTTTTATTTCATAAATGGCATCAAGAAAGTATGCAAATTCTACGTCATAACGACTTTCTATAGTTTGCGCATGCGTCCGGAAATAAGAAAAGCTTACTTCCACCGTTTTTTAAAATAACAGCTTCTAGAAGGTTTACATGATTTCTTAAAAAACACGAGATTTTAGAAAATGTGTTTTATTTCATAAATGAAATCAACAAAGTATGCACATTCTACGTCATAACGACTTTCTATAGTTTGCGCATTTGTTCAGAAATAAGAAAATCTTACTTCCACCGTTTTTTAAAATCACAGCTTCTAGAAGGTTTACATGATTTCGTAAAAAACACGAGTTTTTAGAAAATGTGTTTTATTTCATAAATGGAATCAACAAAGTATGCACATTCTATGTCATAACGACTTTCTATAGTTTGCGCATGCGTCCGGAAAAAAGAAAAGCTTACTTCCACCATTTTTTTAAATCACAGCTTCTAGAAGGTTTACATGATTTCGTAAAAAACACAAGTTTTTAGAAAATGTGTTTTGTTTCATAAATGGAATCAACAAAGTTTGCACATTCTACGTCATAAGGACTTTCTATAGTTTGCGCATGCGTCCGGAAATAAGAAAAGCTTACTTCCACCGTTTTTTAAAATCACAGCTTCTAGAAGGTTTACATGATTTCTTAAAAAACACGAGTTTTTAGAAAATGTGTTTTATTTCATAAATGGAATCAACAAAGCATGCACATTCTACATCAAAACGACTTTCTATAGTTTGCTCATTCGTCTGGAAATAAGAAAAGCTTACTTCAACCGTTTTTTAAAATCACAGCTTCTAGAAGGTTTACATGATTTCTTAAAAAACATGAGCTTTTAGAAAATGTGTTTTATTTCATAAATGGAATCAACAAAGTATGCACATTCTACGTCATAACGACTTTCTATAGTTTGTGCATGAGTTTGGAAATAAGAAAAGCTTACTTCCCCCGTTTTTTAAAATCACAGCTTGTAGAAGGTTTACATGATTTCTTAAAAAACACGAGTTTTTAGAAAATGTGTTTTATTTCATAAATGGAATCAACAAAGTATGCACATTCTACGTCATAACGACTTTCTATAGTTTGCGCATTCCTCCGGAAATAAGAAAAGCTTACTTCCACCGTTTTTTAAAATCACAGCTTCTAGAAGGTTTACATGATTTCTTAAAAAACATGAGTTTTTAGAAAATGTGTTTTATTTCATTAATGGAATCTACAAAGTATGCACATTCTACGTCATAACGACTTTATATAGTTTCCGCATGCATCTGGAAATAAGAAAAGCTTACTTCTCCCTTTTTTTAAAATCACAGCTTCTAGAAGGTTTACATGATTTCTTAAAAAACACGAGTTTTTAGAAAATGGGTTTTATTTCATAAATGGAATCAACAAAGCATGCACATTCTACGTCATAACGACTTTCTATAGTTTGCGCATGCGTTTGGAAATAAGAAAAGCTTACTTCCCCCGTTTTTTAAAATCACAGCTTCCAGAATTTTACATGACTTCGTAAAAAACACGAGTTTTTAGAAAATGTGTTTTCTTTCATAAATGGAATCAACAAAGTATGCACATTCTACGTCATAACGACTTTCTACAGTTTGCGCATGCGTCCGGAAATAAGAAAAGCTTACTTCCCACTTTTTTTAGAATCACAGCTTCTAGAAGGTTTACATGATTTCGTAAAAAAAACAAGTTTTTAGAAAATGTGTTTTATTTCATAAATGGAATCAACAAAGTACGCAAATTTTACGTCATAACGACTTTCTATAGTTTTCGAATGCGTCCGAAAATAAGAAAAGCTAACTTCCACGTTTTTTTAAAATCACAGCTTCTAGAGGGTTTACATGATTTCGTAAATGTTGATGTATATGTTACTTCGGAATGTATTTCATCTGTGTATTATATATATATTTATTGTACCCTTATAAGAGATGTGTTATTCCTCTATAAGGAAGTGTCGTCATGTGGATTGTCAAGTGTCGCAAGTGTCTGTACTTGCCGATGGGTTATTAGACCACCTTATGGGGTCGGCCCTAATTAATATATAATATAATGTGGATGTACTCAAGTAGACAAGTCGGCCCCAGTAGGTCACTGGCCAAAAAGGTGAGTATAAATAGAGATAGGAGATCTCTATTTTATTCACTCGGAAAAGTAACTATCTCTCTCTCTGAAAAGTAGCGCACTAGTGAGGAGGAGGAGGATCATCTGCTAGGAGACTATCTCAGTGTTATTTGGTTGTATTTTGGTTGAGCCATTGCTCTCTCTATCTCTGAGGAAGTTGTGGGGTTTTTCACCTTAGGGTTTTCCCCACGGAAACTCTGTGTCTCTTGTCTCTATGCTTTTGATTCTTGTGATGCTTGTGATGCTTGTCATATTATGATTGTCATGCATTGATATACTGTAGATGTTATTCTCTCAGCAAAGATCCTATAGTATTGTGATTTAATACTAAAAATTTAACATGGTATCAGAGCTTAACTGAGAAGAAGACATTTTGCAGTGACGGAAGCTTGTATTCCTTCTTTATTGGGTTTCTCTCCACAGATTTTTGAAATTCAGTATAGTAGATTGGATCTACTCATCAAGGCGCATCTTTCTGTCCAATCAGATTTCAGTTACGAGCATTTTCAGTTTTGGCCCTAAAAATTAGGGTTTCCTCAAAAATAGGAATTTCTGGAAACTGAAGGCACAGCTGGAAGCTCCTTGCAAAAATCGAAGGTTTGAGCTTTGGATCGAGATTTTTGGCTGGGTATATCTCCGAGAAACTCAAACCCTAATTCAGGGCTCTCCCTAGTGAACCCGGGAGGACAAAAAGGCAATTTTGAAGGGCAAGACTTTGCTGATCTCAAATTCTGAATGTACTAGGCTGATCAGCTCTCCAAGGCGCATCTTTCTATCCTTTCGGAATTTTGAAATTCGCATTTTGAATTTTTAGGGTTTCTCTGACAAACCCTAATCCGGGACCAGATCCAGTTTTCAGCACTTCAAGTGGTAAGTTCTAAATCCTTTCTATTTCCATTTGAAGTACTCTTAAAGATTTCTCTTCACACCAAGCTTCAGTTTAAGCTTGAAGGGGTTGATAACTTCCGATCCTGGAAGTATAGGATTGGGCTAATCCTGGAAGAGAATGAGTTGGACTCATATGTGAAAGAAGACATCCCTATCCCAGAGGATGAAGAGGCCAAGGCATTGCACAAGAAGAACTTGGTCAAGGCCAAGAGAATCATTGCTGATTCTATCAAAGACCATCTTATACCCCATGTGTCTTCTCTCAAGACACCCAAAGAGATGTTTGAATCTTTGACCAAGCTATTTGAAGGAAAGAACATAAATCGGAAGATGACCCCGCGGAACCAATTGAAAGAAGTGAAGTTTCAGAATGGAGAAACCATTCAATCTTACTTTTCAAGGGTCTCTCAGATCAAGGAACAATTAGAAGCAGTAGATGAAATGGTGGAGAATGGTGAAGTAGTGATGACTACTCTAAATGGCCTACCCAGGTCATGGGATTCCTTTATTCAAGGAATTTGTGCAAGGAAGAAGTTGATCTCTTTCAGTAGACTTCGGGAAGAATGCTCTTAAGAAGAAGCTAGACTTATAGCTCGTGAGGAAAAGATGGGAGGAGAAGATCAAGCTCTTGCAGCTCACACCAAAAGAAGCAAAACCAAGAAGGATCCCTCTCGCCTCAATAGGTCCCATCAAAAGAAGAACAGGAAAGACCTAAGATGCTTCACATGCAATGAGAAGGGTCACTTTGCTTCAGATTGTCCTAAGAACAAAAGGGATAATAAAAAAATCCTAGTAAGAAGAAGAAGGGCAACAAAAGAAGGTTTCATGCTCATGCTGCTGAAGATGATGAACCCCCAAAGAAGAAGGCTAAGGCAGAAAGTAGTAGTGATGATGATTCATCAAGTGAAGAAGAGTATGTTATGATCTCTGCACTCACTGGTACCATCTCCCATGGTTTTAGTGATTGGTTGATTGATAGTGGGGCTTCCAAACACATGACTGGGTTCAAGGAATCTTTTGTGAACCTTTCTGAACATGAATCACCCCATAAGGTGAAACTTGGGGATGATTATCAATACCCAATCAAAGGAAGTGGTGAAGCCTCTTACAACCTAGATTCTGGAAAATCTCTGAAGATGAAGGAAGTCCTCTATGTACCTGGGCTCAAGAAAACCTTACTCTCCATCTCTGCTTTAGATGCAAAAGGTATGAGGGTTGCATTTGTTGATGGCCAAGTACTAATGTGGCCAAAGGGAAAGACTATTGATGATGCAGTAGTGATTGGAGAGCAAGAGGGAGGCTTGTATAAATTAAAGGGTCAACCTGAACATGCCATGGTACATGAATCCATGGAGCCAAGTGAACTTTGGCATAGGAGACTTGATCACATGCACTATAGAGCACTTCCAATTGCAAGCAAGGCTGTAGAAGGTCTTCCTGAAATCAAGACCAAACATGAAGGTGTTTGCAAAGGGTGTGCAAAAGGTAAGAACATTAAGAAGGCTTTCCCAAGCAGTGAAAGCAAGGCAAAAGACATCCTGGAAATCATCCACTCAGATGTATGTGGCCCCATGTCATCCAGTTCCCTAAGTGGTTATGTTTACTATGTATCATTTATTGATGACTTCTCCAGGAAGACTTGGGTATACTTCTTGAAGGGCAAAGATGAGGTGCTTGATAAATTCAAGGAATTCAAAACCTTGATGGAGAATCAAACTGACAAGAAAATCAAGACATTCAGATCCGACAATGGTGGAGAATTCACCTCAAATGACTTCAAGAAACTTTGCAGTGATTTAGGGATTAAGAGGGAGTTGACTGCTCCTTATAATCCTCAACAAAATGGAGTTGCAGAAAGGAAGAACAGAACTATCATGGAAGCAGCAAGGGCAATGTTGCATGACCAGGATCTTCCTATGCATCTATGGGCAGAAGCAGCTAGAACAGCTGTATATGTGCAGAATAGAACACCCCACAAGATATTGGACAACAAGACACTAGAAGAAGTTTTTTCTGGTAAGAAACCTGAAGTCAACCATCTTAGAATATTTGGTTGTCCAGTATACACTCATGTCCCAAAGGAGAAGAGGACTAAACTAGATCCTTCAGGAAAGAAGGGCATCTTTGTGGGTTATAGTGAAAGCTCGAAGGCTTACAGAATATATTTTCCAGGGTTCAAGAAGATTGATGTCAGCAGGGATGTAACATTTGATGAGAATTCAGCATTCATCAAATCAAGAAAGGCACCTACCGAAGTATATGAAGAACCTAAGGAAACAAGATTTCAGGACACTACCATGACTGAAGCAGTTCCAGAAACTGCTCGCGAGTTTGAAGATCCACAAGAACCTGTAGATCCACCCCGTGAGGATAACTCTCACAAAAGGAAACCTGTATGGGCTAGAGAGCTCATTCATGATGCAGAAAGATTTGGCATTCCAGAAGAAGAACACAGAGCAAAGAAGAGAACCAGATCACACACCAGTTATGTTGCTTTACTCTGTGACATCATGAACAAAGAGCCTTCCAGTTATGAAGAGGCAGCAGAAAAGAAAGAATGGAAGGATGCTATGGTTGAGGAATATCAATCAATTATGAAGAATGATGTTTGGGATGTTGTCCCAAGACCTAAAGAGAAGTCCGTTGTGACTTCCAAGTGGATCTACAAAATCAAGCATGCTGCAGATGGCAGTGTGGAAAAATATAAAGCAAGATTCGTAGCTCGTGGTTTCTCTCAGAAGGAAGGAATAGACTATGAAGAAACCTTTGCACCTGTAGCCAGATATACTTCCATCAGAACAGTACTTGCCCTGGCTGCAGCAATGAAATGGAAGATACACCAGATGGATGTCAAGACTGCTTTCCTGAACGGTGTAGTAGAAGAGGAAGTATATGTGGAACAACCACTCGGCTTTGAAATACATGACAAGGAATCTTATGTATGCAGATTGAAGAAAGCCTTGTATGGCTTGAAGCAAGCCCCCAAAACCTGGTATGGTAGGATGGACAGTTTCCTATCTAGTTTGGGCTTTACCAAGAGTAAAGCAGATTCCAACCTTTACTACAAGGTTGAGGAAGGGAATCCTGTGATTCTACTACTGTATGTAGATGACCTATTTGTGACAGGAGATGACAGAATGATTGCAGATACCAAGAGGAAGCTTGCAGCTGAATTCGATATGAAATACTTGGGAATGATGCACTATTTCCTAGGTATGGAGGTGTGGCAGAGTGCAAGTGGGATCTTCCTTGGTCAAGGGAAGTACACAGTAGATATCCTGAAGAGATTTGGGATGATGGATTGCAAGGCCATGGCCACACCTATGGCATCGAATCTGAAGCTTCTTTATGATGCCTCATCTGAGCCAATTGATGTTTCTATGTATCGTCAGATGATTGGGTCCTTGATGTACTTGACGAACACGAGACCAGACATTTGCTTTGCTGTGAACACATTGAGCCAGTTCCTGACGGATCCGAGGAGTGTTCACCTGGTTGCTGTAAAGCATGTTCTGAGGTATCTGAAGGGTACAGTGGATTATGGGCTCAGGTATGAGGTGAATCAAAAGTTTAACCTGCAGGGTTATGTTGATTCAGATTGGGCTGGCAGTGCTGCAGATAGGAAGAGCACATCTGGGTGTTGCTTCAGTATGGGATCAGGTGTGATCTCTTGGTTTAGCAGGAAGCAGTCCTGCGTAGCACTGAGTACAGCTGAGGCAGAGTATGTTGCAGCCTGTTCAGCTAGTTGTGAGGCAGTATGGCTACGGAAGCTACTGTCTGAGTTATTTGATCTCCCGTTGGAAGCTACTGGTATCTTCTGTGATAACCAGAGTTGTGTGAAGCTGTCCGAGAACCCAGTGTTTCATGACAGGTCGAAACACATAGAGATCAAATACCACTATATCAAGGATATGGTGCAGAGAGGAGCTGTGAAGCTCCTGTATGTTGCGACGGACGAGCAGATTGCAGATGTGCTGACAAAGCCACTAGCCAGGGTGAAGTTCGAGTACTTCAGAGAGAGGCTTGGCGTTATTCAGATCGAGGACACTTCGAGGAAGAAGTGATGGACACATTTGCTGAATCCATTCCAAGCATGTTGGAAGGAGGATCCTTCACATGGCTGTGGATGTAAGCGCTGGATGATGAGCATCAGGATGATGTTCTAGTTTCTGCTTGATATGATCAGTTGGATCATTTTATGTATGTATGTATGCATCATGTTGGATGCTGGATATGATCAGTTGGATCATTTTATGTGTGTATGTACGCATCATGTTGGATGCTGGATATGATCAGTTGGATCATGTGTATGTATTTTATATGCATCATGTTGGATGCTTGGACCATGTATCGGTATATGTATCAGGTGGATACATTGTATGATCAGGTGGATCATGTATGGTGATATATATCATATGTTTTGTATTTGTATCAGGTGGATACATTGATGATCAGGAGGATCATGTATGATGATATGTATCAGGTAGATACTTGGCATGCAGCAGGATGTTGCATTGATGATCAGGAGGATCATGTATGATGATATGTATCAGGTAGATACTTGGCATGCAGCAGGATGTTGCAGTAATGATCAGGATGATCATAGATGACGAGCTTCAGGATGTTGCTCCAGATGACATGCGGCAGGATGTTGCAGTAATGATCAGGATGATCATAGATGACGAGCTTCAGGATGTTGCTCCAGATGACATGCAGCAGGATGTTGCAGTGATGATCAGGATGATCATAGATGACGAGCTTCAGGATGTTGCTCCAGATGACATGCAGCAGGATGTTGCAGTGATGATCAGGATGATCATAGATGACGAGCTTCAGGATGTTTCTCCAGATGACATGCAGCATGACGTTGCAGTGATGATAATCAGGATGATCATGGATACATCAGGATGATGTATGGTGAGTATCAGGTTGATACTCTGTGGCCGTGGATCAGGTTGTGCAGATGAGCATGTAATTCGTTGCCCTGGGAGATTTGCAGATGGTCTTGCGAGGTTTTTCCTATGGCATGTAATTCGTTGCCCTGGGACATTTGGCAAATGCTCTTTCGAGGTTTTGCTCTGGGAGGACATGTAATTCGTTGCCCTGGGAGATCTGCAGATAGTCTTTCGAGGTTTTTCCTATGGCATATAATAGCGCCCTGGGATATCTGGCAGATGATCTTGCGAGGTTTTGTCCTATGGCATGTAATTCGTTTCCCTGGGAGATCCGATAGGTTGGGCTGTGTGCCTGTAATCAGTCCTGGGATGCTCTTGCGAGGTTTTGCCATGACCACATGTAATTCATTGCCCTGGGAGATCCTATAGGTAGAGCTGTGTGCTCGTAACAGCCTGGGATGCTCTTGCGAGGTTTTGTGGTGAGGTCACATGTAATTCGTTGCCCTGGGAGATCCTATAGGTAGAGCTGTGTGCTCGTAACAGCCTGGGATGCTCTTGCGAGGTTTTGTGACGCATGTAAAAGTCCTGAGGATTCCACAGTATGGCCAGTGATGACGAAGACCTGCAGGTGGTGGGACTACATCCAGTATGAAAAAGGACTGGCTCTGTAGAACTTCCTATGACGAGTAGAGACAGAGATTGGATGAGATAGCAGCAGCAGTGACGATGATGATGACGATGCATCGATGACGATGATCCAGAGAAGAAGACTTGTCTAGCAGATCTGTGTCGAGAAATACCTTCCTAGTTAAGAGGGAGTGTTGATGTATACGTAACTTCGGAATGTATTTCATCTGTGTATTATATATATATTTATTGTACCCTTATAAGAGATGTGTTATTCCTCTATAAGGAAGTGTCGTCATGTGGATTGTCAAGTGTCGCAAGTGTGTGTACTTGCCGATGGGTTATTAGACCACCTTATGGGGTCGGCCCTAATTAATATATAATATAATGTAGATGTACTAAAGTAGACAAGTCGACCCCAGTAGGTCACTGGGAAAAAAGGTGAGTATAAATAGAGATAGGAGATCTCTATTTTACTCACTCGGAAAAGTAACTATCTCTCTCTCTGAAAAGTAGCGCACTAGTGAGGAGGAGGAGGATCATCTGCTAGGAGACTATCTCAGTGTTATTTGGTTGTATTTTGGTTGAGCCATTGCTCTCTCTATCTCTGAGGAAGCTGTGGGGTTTTTCACCTTAGGGTTTTCCCCACGGAAACTCTGTGTCTCTTGTCTCTATGCTTTTGATTCTTGTGATGCTTGTGATGCTTGTCATATTATGATTGTCATGCATTGATATACTGTAGATGTTATTCTCTCAGCAAAGATCCTATAGTATTGTGATTTAAAATCACAGCTTCTAGAAGGTTTACATGATTTGTTAAAAAACACGAGTTTTTAGAAAATGTGTTTTATTTCATAAATGACATCAACAATGTATGAAAATTCTACGTCATAACGACTTTCTATAGTTTGCGCATGCGTCCGGAAATAAGAAAAGCTTACTTCCACCGTTTTTTAAAATAACAGCTTCTAGAAGGTTTACATGATTTCTTAAAAAACAGAGATTTTAGAAAATGTGTTTTATTTCATAAATGAAATCAACAAAGTATGCACATTCTACGTCATAACGACTTTCTATAGTTTGCGCATTCGTTCGGAAATAAGAAAATCTTACTTCCACCGTTTTTTAAAATCACAGCTTCTAGAAGGTTTACATGATTTCGTAAAAAACACGAGTTTTTAGAAAATGTGTTTTATTTCATAAATGGAATCTACAAAGTATGCACATTCTAGGTCATAACGACTTTCTATAGTTTGCGCATGCGTCCGGAAAAAAGAAAAGCTTACTTCCACCATTTTTTTAAATCACAGCTTCTAGAGGGTTTACATGATTTCGTAAAAAACACGAGTTTTTAGAAAATGTGTTTTGTTTCATAAATGGAATCAACAAAGTATTCGCATTCTACGTCATAAGGACTTTCTATAGTTTGCGCATGCGTCTGGAAATAAGAAAAGCTTACTTCCACCGTTTTTTAAAATCACAGCTTCTAGAAGGTTTACATGATTTCGTAAAAAACACGAGTTTTTAGAAAATGTGTTTTATTTCATAAATGGAATCAACAAAGTATGCACATTCTACGTCATAATGACTTTGTATAGTTTACGCATGCATCCGGAACTAACAAAAGCTTACTTCCACCGTTTTTTAAAATCACAGCTTCTAGAAGGTTTACATGATTTCGTAAAAAACACGAGTTTTTAGAAAATGTGTTTTATTTCATAAATGGAATCAACAACGTATGCACATTCTACGTCATAACGACTTTCTATAGTTTGTGCATTCGTCCGGAAATAAGAAAAGCTTACTTCCCCCGTTTTTTAAAATCACAGCTTCTAGAAGGTTTACATGATTTCGTAAAAAACACGAGTTTTTAGAAAATGTATTTTATTTCATAAATGGAATCTACAAAGTATGCACATTCTATGTCATAACGAATTTCTATAGTTTGCGCATGCGTCCGGACATAAGAAAAGCTTACTTTCCCCGTTTTTTAAAATCATAGCTTCTAGAAGGTTTACATGATTTCGTAAAAAACATGAGTTTTTAGAAAAGGTGTTTTATTTCATAAATGGAATCAACAAAGTATGCACATTCTACGTCATAACGACTTTCTATAGTTTGCGCATTCGTCCGAAAATAAGAAAAGCCTACTTCCCCCGTTTTTTAAAATCACAGCTTCCAGAAGGTTTACGTGATTGCGTAAAAAACACGAGTTTTTAGAAAATGTGTTTTATTTCATAAATGGAATCAACAAAGTATGCACATTCTACGTCATAATGAATTTCTATAGTTTGCGCATGCGTTTGGAAATAAGAAAAGCTTACTTCCCCCGTTTTTTAAAATCACAGCTTCTAGAAGGTTTACATGATTTCTTAAGAAACACGCGTTTTTAGAAAATGTGTTTTATTTCATAAAGAGAATCAACAAAGTATGCACATTCTATGTCATAATGACTTTCTATTGTTTGCGCATGCATCCATAAATAACAAAAGCTTACTTCCACCGTTTTTTAAAATCACAGCTTCTAGAAGGTTTACATTATTTCGTAAAAAACACGAGTTTTTAGAAAATGTGTTTTATTTCATAAATGGAATCTACAAAGTATCCACATTCTATGTCATAACGACTTTCTATAGTTTGCGCATGAGTTTGGAAATAAGAAAAGGTTACTTCCCCCGTTTTTTAAAATCACAGCTTCTAGAAGGTTTACATGATTTCTTAAAAAGCACGAGTTTTTAGAAAATGTGTTTTATTTCAGAAATGGAATGAACAAAGTATGAACATTCTACGTCATAACGACTTTCTATAGTTTCGCATGCGTTTGGAAATAAGAAAAGCTTATTCCCCCGTTTTTTAAAATCACAGCTTCTAGAATGTTGACATGATTTCGTAAAAAAAACGAGTTTTTAGAAAATGTGTTTTATTTCATAAATGGAATCAAAAAAGTACGCAAATTTTACGTCATAACGACTTTCTATAGTTTTCACATGCGTCCAGAAATAAGAAAAGCTAACTTCCACCGTTTTTTGAAATCACAGCTTCTAGAGGGTTTACATGATTTCGTAAAAAACACGAGTTTTTAGAAAATGTGCGTTATTTCATAAATGGAATCTACGAAGTATGCACATTCTACGACATAACGACTTTCTATAGTTTGCGCATTCGTCCAGAAATAAGAAAAGCGTACTTCCACCGTTTGTTAAAATCACAGCTTCTAGAAGGTTTACATGATTTCCTAAAAAACACGAGTTTTTAGAAAATGTGCTTTATTTCATAAATGGAATCTACAAATTATGCACATTCTACATCATAACGACTTTCTATAGTTTGCGCATGCGTCCGGAAATAAGAAAAGCTTACTTCCCCCGTTTTTTAAAATCACAGTTTCTAGAAGGTTTACATGATTTCTTAAAAAACACGAGTTTTTAGAAAATGTGTTTTATTTCATAAATGGCATCAACAAAGTATGCAAATTCTACGTCATAAAGACTTTCTATAGTTTGCGCATGCGTCCGGAAATAAGAAAAGCTTACTTCCACCGTTTTTTAAAATAACAGCTTCCAGAAGGTTTACATGATTTCTTAAAAAACACGAGATTTTAGAAAATGTGTTTTATTTCATAAATGAAATCAACAAAGTATGCACATTCTACGTCATAACGACTTTCTATAGTTTGCGCATTCGTTCGGAAATAAGAAAATCTTACTTCCACCGTTTTTTAAAATCACAGCTTCTAGAAGGTTTACATGATTTCGTAAAAAACACGAGTTTTTAGAAAATGTGTTTTATTTCATAAATGGAATCTAAAAAGTATGCACATTCTAGGTCATAACGACTTTCTATAGTTTGCGCATGCATCCGGAAAAAAGAAAAGCTTACTTCCACCGTTTTTTTAAATCACAGCTTCTAGAAGGTTTACATGATTTCGTAAAAAACACGAGTTTTTAGAAAATGTGTTTTGTTTCATAAATGGAATCAACAAAGTATGCACATTCTACGTCATAAGGACTTTCTATAGTTTGCGAATGCGTCCGGAAATAAGAAAAGCTTACTTCCACCGTTTTTTAAAATCACAGCTTCTAGAAGGTTTACATGATTTCTTAAAAAACACGAGTTTTTAGAAAATGTGTTTTATTTCATAAATGGAATCAACAAAGTATGCACATTCTACGTCATAACGACTTTCTATAGTTTGTGCATAAGTTTGGAAATAAGAAAAGCTTACTTCCCCCGTTTTTTAAAATCACAGCTTCTAGAAGGTTTACATGATTTCTTAAAAAACATGAGTTTTTAGAAAATGTGCTTTATTTCATAAATGGAATCAACAAAGTATGCACATTCTACATCATAACGACTTTCTATAATTTGCGCATTCCTCCGGAAATAAGAAAAGCTTACTTCCACCGTTTTTTAAAATCACAGCTTCTAGAAGGTTTAGATGATTTCTTAAAAAACACGAGTTTTTAAAAAATGTGTTTGATTTCATTAATGGAATCAACAAAGTATGCACATTCTACGTCATAACGACTTTCTATAGTTTCCGCATGCGTTTGGAAATAAGAAAAGCTTACTTCCCCCGTTTTTTAAAATCACAGCTTCTAGAAGGTTTACATGATTTCTTAAAAAACATGAGTTTTTAGAACATGTGTTTTATTTCATAAATGGAATCAACAAAGCATGCACATTCTACATCATAACGACTTTTTATAGTTTGCGCATGCGTTTGGAAATGAGAAAAGCATACTTCCCCCGTTTTTTAAAATCACAGCTTCTAGAAGGTTTACATGATTTCTTAAAAACCACGAGTTTTTAGAAAATGTGTTTTATTTCATAAGTGGAATCAACAAAGTATGCACATTCTACGTCATAACGACTTTCTACAGTTTGCGCATGCGTCCGGAAATAAGAAAAGGTTACTTCCACCGTTTTTTAGAATCACAACTTCTAGAAGGTTTACATGATTTCTTAAAAAGCACGAGTTTTTAGAAAATGTGTTTTATTTCATCAATGGAGTCAACAAAGTATGCACATTCTACGTCATAACGACTTTCTATAGTTTGCGCATTCGTCCGGAAATAAGAAAATCTTACTTCCACCGTTTTTTAAAATCACAGCTTCTAGAAGGTTTACATGATTTCGTAAAAAACACAAGTTTTTAGAAAATGTGTTTTATTTCATAAATGGAATCTACAAACTTTGCACATTCTACAACATAACGACTTTCTATAGTTTGCGCATGCGTCCGGAAATAAGAAAAGCTTACTTCCACCGTTTTTTGAAATCACAGCTTCTAGAAGGTTTACATGATTTCGTAAAAAACACGAGTTTTTAGAAAATGTGTTTTATTTCGTAAATGTAATCTACAAAGTATGCACATTCTACATCATAACGACTTTCTATAGTTTGCGCATGCATTTGGAAATAAGAAAAGCTTACTTCCCCCGTTTTTTAAAATCACCGCTTCTAGAAGGTTTACATGATTTCTTAAAAAACACGAGTTTTTAGAAAATGTGTTTTATTTCATGAATGGAATCAACAAAGTATGCACATTCTATGTCATAAGGACTTTCTATAGTTTGCGCATGCGTCCGGAAATAAGAAAAGCTTACTTCCACCGTTTTTTAAAATCACAGCTTTTAGAAGGTTTACATGATTTCTTAAAAAACACACGTTTTTAGAAAATGTGTTTTATTTCATAAATGGAATCAACAAAGTATGCACATTCTAGGTCATAACGAATTTCTATAGTTTGCGCATGCGTCCGGAAATAAGAAAAGCTTACTTCCACCGTTTTTTAAAATCACAGCTTCTAGAGGGTTTACATGATTTCGTAAAAAACACGAATTTTTAGAAAATGTGCTTTATTTCATAAATGGAGTCTACAAAGTATGCACATTCTATGTCATAACGACTTTCTATAGTTTGCGCATGCATCCGGAAATAAGAAAAGCTTACTTCCACCGTTTTTTAAAATCACAGCTTCTAGAAGGTTTACATGATTTCGTAAAAAACATGAGTTTTTAGAAAATGAGTTTTATTTCATAAATGGAATCAACAAAGTATGCACATTCTACGTCATAACGAATTTCTATAATTTGCGCATTCCTCTGGAAATAAGAAAAGCTTACTTCCACCGTTTTTTAAAATCACAGCTTCTAGAAGGTTTAGATGATTTCTTAAAAAACACGAGTTTTTAAAAAATGTGTTTTATTTCATTAATGGAATCAACAAATTATGCACATTCTACGTCATAATGACTTTCTATAGTTTCCGCATGCGTTTGGAAATAAGAAAAGCTTACTTCCCCCGTTTTTTAAAATCACAGCTTCTAGAAGGTTTACATGATTTATTAAAAAACATGAGTTTTTAGAAAATATGTTTTATTTCATAAATGGAATCAACAAAGCATGCACATTCTACATCATAACGACTTTCTATAGTTTGCGAATGCGTTTGGAAATGAGAAAAGCTTACTTCCCCCGTTTTTAAAAATCACAGCTTCTAGAAGGTTTACATGATTTCTTAAAAACCACGAGTTTTTAGAAAATGTGTTTTATTTCATAAGTGGAATCAACAAAGTTTGCACATTCGTCCGGAAATAAGAAAATCTTACTTCCACCGTTTTTTAAAATCACAGCTTCTAGAAGGTTTCCATGATTTCGTAAAAAACACAAGTTTTTAGAAAATGTGTTTTATTTCATAAATGGAATCTACAAAGTTTGCGCATTCTACATCATAACGACTTTCTATAGTTTGCGCATGCGTCCGGAAATAAGAAAAGCTTACTTCCACCGTTTTTTGAAATCACAGCTTCTAGAAGGTTTACATGATTTCGTAAAAAACACGAGTTTTTAGAAAATGTGTTTTATTTCGTAAATGTAATCTACAAATTATGCACATTCTACATCATAACGACTTTCTATAGTTTGCGCATGCATTTGGAAATAAGAAAAGCTTACTTCCCCCGTTTTTTAAAATCACAGCTTCTAGAAGGTTTACATGATTTCTTAAAAAACACGAGTTTTTAGAAAATGTGTTTTATTTCATGAATGGAATCAACAAAGTATGCACATTCTATGTCATAAGGACTTTCTATAGTTTGCGCATGCGTCCGGAAATAAGAAAAGCTTACTTCCACCGTTTTTTAAAATCACAGCTTTTAGAAGGTTTACATGATTTCTTAAAAAACACAAGTTTTTAGAAAATGTGTTTTATTTCATAAATGGAATCAACAAAGTATGCACATTCTAGGTCATAACGAATTTCTATAGTTTGCGCATGCGTCCGGAAATAAGAAAAGCTTACTTCCACCGTTTTTTAAAATCACAGCTTCTAGAGGGTTTACATGATTTCGTAAAAAACACGAATTTTTAGAAAATGTGCTTTATTTCATAAATGGAGTCTACAAAGTATGCACATTCTATGTCATAACGACTTTCTATAGTTTGCGCATGCGTCCGGAAATAAGAAAAGCTTACTTCCACCGTTTTTTAAAATCACAGCTTCTAGAAGGTTTACATGATTTCGTAAAAAACATGAGTTTTTAGAAAATGAGTTTTATTTCATAAATGGAATCTACAAAGTATGCACATTCTATGTCATAACGACTTTCTATGGTTTGCGCATGCGTCCGCAAATAAGAAAAGCTTACTTCCACCGTTTTTTAAAATCACAGCTTCTAGAAGGTTTACATGATTTCGTAAAAAACACGAGTTTCTAGAAAATGTGTTTTATTTCATAAATGGAATCTAGAAAGTATGCACATTCTACGTCATAACGACTATCTATAGTTTGCGCATGCGTCCGGAAATATGAAAAGCTTACTTCCACCGTTTTTTAAAATCACAGCTTCTAGAAGGTTTACAAGATTTCTTAAAAAACACGAGTTTTTAGAAAATGTGTTTTATTTCATAAATGGAATCAACAAAGTATGCACATTCTACGTCATAACGACTTTCTATAGTTTGCGCATGTGTTTGGAAATAAGAAAAGCTTACTTCCCCCGTTTTTTAAAATCACAGCTTCTAGAATATTACATGACTTCGTAGAAAACACGAGTTTTTAGAAAATGTGTTTTATTTCATAAATGGAATCAACAAAGTATGCACATTCTACGTCATAACGACTTTCTATAGTTTGCGCATTCGACCGGAAATAAGAAAAGCTTACTTCTCACGTTTTTTAAAATCACAGCTTCTAGAAGGTTTACATGATTTCGTAAAAAAAACGAGTTTTTAGAAAATGTGTTTTATTTCATAAATGGAATCAACAAAGTACGCACATTCTACGTCATAACGACTTTCTATAGTTTTCGCATGCGTCCGGAAATAAGAAAAGCTAACTTCCACCGTTTTTTAAAATCATAGCTTCTAGAGGGTTTACATGATTTCGTAAAAAACACGAGTTTTTAGAAAATGTGCTTTATTTCATAAATGGAATCTACAAAGTATGCACATTCTACGTCATAATGACTTTCTATAGTTTGCGCATTCGTCTGGAAAGAAGAAAAGCTTACTTCCACCGTTTGTTAAAATCACAGCTTCTAGAAGGTTTACATGATTTTGTAAAAAACACGAGTTTTTAGAAAATGTGCTTTATTTCATAAGTGGAATCTACAAAGTATGCACATTCTACGTCATAACAACTTTCTATAGTTGGGCATGCGTCCGGAAATATTAAAAGCTTACTTTTACCGTTTTTTGAAATCACAGCTTCTAGAAGGTTTACATTATTTCGTAAAAAACACGAGTTTTTAGAAAATGTGTTTTATTTCATAAATGGAATCAACAAAGTATGCACATTCTACGTCATAACGACTTTCTATAGTTTGCGCATGCGTCCGGAAATAATAAAAGCTTACTTCCCCCGTTTTTTAAAATCACAGCTTCTAGAAGGTTTACATGCTTTCTTAAAAAACACGAGTTTTTAGAAAATGTGTTTTATTTCATAAATGGAAACAAAAAACTATGCACATTCTACATCATAACGACTTTCTATAGTTTGCGCATGCGTCCGGAAATAAGAAAAGCTTACTTCCACCGTTTTTCAAAATAACAGCTTCTAGAAGATTTACATGATTTCTTAAAACACACGAGTTTTTAGAAAATGTGTTTTATTTCATAAATGGAATCAACAAAGTATGCACATTCTATTTCATAACGACTTTCTATAGTTTACGCATTCGTCCGGAAATAAGAAAAGCTTGCTTCCACCATTTTTTAAAATCACAGCTTCTAGAAGGTTTACATGATTTCGTAAAAAACACGAGTTTTTAGAAAATGTGTTCTATTTCATAAATGGAATCAACAAAGTATGCACATTCTACATCATAAGGACTTTCTATAGTTTGCGCATGCGTCCGGAAATAAGAAAAGCTTACTTCCACCTTTTTTTAAAATCACAGCTTCTAGAAGGTTTACATGATTTCTTAAAAAACACGAGTTTTTAGAAAATGTGTTTTATTTCATAGATGGAGTCAACAAAGTATGCACATTTTACGTCATAACGACTTTCTATAGTTTGCACATTCGTCCGGAAATAAGAAAATCTTACTTCCACCGTTTTTTAAAATCACAGCTTCTAGAACGTTTACATCATTTCGTAAAAAACATGAGTTTTTAGAAAATGTGTTTTATTTCATAAATTGAATCTACAAAGTATGCACATTCTATGTCATAACAACTTTCTATAGATTGCACATGCGTCCGGAAATAAGAAAACCTTACTTCCACCATTTTTTGAAATCACAGCTTCTAGAAGGTTTACATGATTTCGTAAAAAACACGAGTTTTTAGAAAATGTGTTTTATTTCATAAATGGAATCAACAAAGTATGCACATTCTACGTCATAACGACTTTCTATAGTTTGCGCATGCGTTTGGAAATAAGAAAAGCTTACTTTCCTCGTTTTTTAAAATCACAGCTTCTAGAAGGTTTACATGATTTCGTAAAACACGCGAGTTTTTAGAAAATGTACTTTATTTCATAAATGGAATTTACAAAGTATGCACATTCTACGTTATAACAACCTTCTATAGTTTGCACATGCGTCCGGAAATAAGAAAAGCTTACTTCCATCGTTTTTTAAAATCATAGCTTCTAGAAGGGTTACATGATTTCTTAAAAAACATGAGTTTTTAGAAAATGTGTTTTATTTCTTAAATGGAATCAATAAAGTATGCACGTTCTACGTCATAACGTCTTTCTATAGTTTGCGCATTCGTCCGGAAATAAGAAAATCTTACTTCCATCGTTTTTTAAAATCACAGCTTCTAGAAGGTTTACATGAGTTCGTAAAAAACAGATGTTTTTAGAAAATGTGGTTTATTTCATAAATGGAATCTACAAAGTATGCACATTCTACGTCATAACGACTTTCTATAGTTTGTGCATGCGTCCGGAAATAAGAAAAGCTTACTTCCACCGTTTTTTGAAATCACAGCTTCTAGAAGGTTTACATGATTTCGTAAAAAACACGAGTTTTTAGAAAATGTGTTTTATTTCATAAATGGAATCAACAAAGTATGCACATTCTATGTCATAACAACTTTCTATAGTTTGCGAATGCATTTGGAAATAATAAAAGCTTACTTCCCCCGTTTTTTAAAATCAGAGCTTCTAGAAGGTTTACATGATTTCTTAAAAAACACGAGTTTTTAGAAAATGTGTTTTATTTCATAAATGGAATCAACAAAGTATGCACATTCTATGTCATAATGACTTTCTATAGTTTGCGCATGCGTCCAGAAATAAGAAAATCTTACTTCCACCATTTGGAAATAAGAAAAGCTTACTTCCATCGTTTTTTAAAATCATAGCTTCTAGAAGGTTTACATGATTTCTTAAAAAACACGAGTTTTTAGAAAATGTACTTTATTTCATAAATGGAATCTACAAAGTATGCACATTCTACGTTATAACGACCTTCTATAGTTTGCACATGCGTCCGGAAATAAGAAAAGCTTACTTCCATCGTTTTTTAAAATCATAGCTTCTAGAAGGTTTACATGATTTCTTAAAAAACACGAGTTTTTAGAAAATGTGTTTTATTTCTTAAATGGAATCAACAAAGTATGCACATTCTACGTCATAACGTCTTTCTATAGTTTGCGCATTCGTCCGGAAATAAGAAAATCTTACTTCCATCGTTTTTTAAAATCACAGCTTCTAGAAGGTTTACATGATTTCGTAAAAAACACGAGTTTTTAGAAAATGTGGTTTATTTCATAAATGGAAACTACAAAGTATGTACATTCTACGTCATAACGACTTTCTATAGTTTGCGAATGTGTTTGGAAATAATAAAAGCTTACTTCCCCCGTTTTTTCAAATCAGAGCTTCTAGAAGGTTTACATGATTTCTTAAAAAACACGAGTTTTTAGAAAATGTGTTTTATTTCATAAATGGAATCAACAAAGTATGCACATTCTATGTCATAATGACTTTCTATAGTTTGCGCATGCGTCCAGAAATAAGTAAATCTTACTTCCACCGTTTTTTAAAATCATAGCTTGTAGAAGGTTTACATGATTTCTTAAAAAACACGAGTTTTTAGAAAATGTGTTTTATTTCATAAATGGAATCAACAAAGTATGAACATTCTACGTCATAACGACTTTCTATAGTTTGCGCATGCGTCCAGAAATAAGAAAAGCTTACTTCCACCATTTTTTAAAATCACAGCTTCTAGAAGGTTTACATGATTTCGTAAAAAACACGAGTTTTTAGAAAATGTGCTTTATTTCATAAATGGAATCTACAAAGTATGCACATTCTATGTCATAACGACTTTCTATAGTTTGCGCATTCATATTGAAATAAGAAAAGCTTACTTCCACCGTTTGTTAAAATCATGGCCTCTAGAAGGTATACATGATTTCGTAAAAAACACGAGTTTTTAGAAAATTTGCTTTATTTCATAAATGGAATCTACAAATTATGCACATTCTACATCATAACGACTTTCTATAGTTTGCGCATGCCTCCGGAAATAAGAAAAGCTTACTTCCACCGTTTTTTAAAATCACAGTTTCTAGAAGGTTTACATGATTTCATAAAAAACACGAGTTTTTAGAAAATGTGCTTTATTTCATAAATATTATCTACAAAGTATGCACATTCTACGTCATAACGACTTTCTATAGTTTGTGCATTCGTCTGGAAATAAGAAAAGCTTACTTCCACCGTTTGTTAAAATCACAGCCTCTAGAAGGTTTACATGATTTCGTAAAAAACACGAGTTTTTAGAAAATGTGCTTTATTTCATAAATGGAATCTACAAATTATGCACATTCTACATCATAACGACTTTCTATAGTTTGCGCATGCATCCGGAAATAAGAAAAGCTTACTTCCCCCATTTTTTAAAATCACAGCTTCTAGAAGGTTTACATGATTTCGTAAAAAACATGAGTTTTTAGAAAATGTGTTTTATTTTATAAATGGAATCAACAAAGTATGCACATTCTGCGTCATAACGACTTTCTATAGTTTTGGCATGCGTTTGGAAATAAGAAAAGCTTACTTCCCCCGTTTTTTAAAATCACAGCTTCTAGAAGGTTTACATGATTTCTTAAAAAACACGAGTTTTTAGAAAATGTGTTTTATTTCATAAGTGGAATCAACAAAGTATGCACATTCTATGTCATAAGGACTTTCTATAGTTTGCGAATGCGTCCGGAAATAAGAAAAGCTTACTTCCACCGTTTTTTGAAATCACAGCTTCTAGAAGGTTTACATGATTTCGTAAAAAACACCAGTTTTTAGAAAATGTGTTTTATTTCATAAATGGAATCAACAAAGTATGCACATTCTACGTCATAACGACTTTATATAGTTTGCGCATGCATTTGGAAATAAGAAAAGCTTACTTCCCTCGTTTTTTAAAATCACAGGTTCTAGAAC
The DNA here is from genome assembly GCA_027924585.1 of Larix kaempferi. NCBI lineage: Eukaryota > Viridiplantae > Streptophyta > Pinopsida > Pinales > Pinaceae > Larix > Larix kaempferi. The sequence continues at coordinate 15,190,696 of BSBM01000557.1, read as the reverse complement.
GTTTACATGATTTCTTAAAAAACACGAGTTTTTAGAAAATATGTTTTATTTCATAAAATGGAATCAACAAAGTATGCACATTCTACGTCATAAGGAATTTCTATAGTTTGCGCATGCGTCCGGAAATAAGAAAAGCTTACGCAGACCGTTTTTTAAAATCACAGCTTCTAGAAGGTTTACATGATTTCTTAAAAAACACGAGTTTTTAGAAAATGTGTTTTATTTCATAAATGGAATCAACAAAGTATGCACATTCTACGTCATAACGACTTTCTATAGTTTGCGCATGCGTTTGGAAATAAGAAAAGCTTACTTCCCCCGTTTTTTAAAATCACAGCTTCTAGAAGGTTTACATGATTTCTTAAAAAACACGAGTTTTTAGAAAATTTGTTTTATTTCATAAATGGAATCAACAAAGTATGCACATTCTATGTCATAAGGACTTTGTATAGTTTGCGCATGCATCCGGAAATAAAAAAAGCTTACTTCCACCGTTTTTTAAAATCACAGCTTCTAGAAGGTTTACATGATTTCTTAAAAAACACGAGTTTTTAGAAAATGTGTTTTATTTCATAAATGGAATCAACAAAGTATGCACATTCTACGTCATAACGACTTTCTATAGTTTCGCATGCGTCCAGAAATAAGAAAAGCCTACTTCACCCGTTTTTTAAAATCACCGCTTCTAGAAGGTTTACATGATTTCTTAAAAAACATTAGTTTTTAGAAAATGTGTCTTATTTCATAAATGGAATCAACAAAGTATGCACATTCTACGTCATAACGACTTTCTATAGTTTGCGCATGCGTCCGGAAATAAGAAAAGCTTAGTTCCACCGTTTTTTAAAATCACAGCTTCTAGAAGGTTTACATGATTTCGTAAAAAACACGAGTTTTTAAAAAATGTGCTTTATTTCATAAATGGAATGTACAAAGTATGCACATTCTACGTCATAACGACTTTCTATAGTTTGCGCATTCGTCTGGAAATAAGAAAAGCTTACTTCCACCGTTTGTTAAAATCACAGCCTCTAGAAGGTTTACATGATTTCGTAAAAAACACGAGTTTTTAGAAAATGTGCTTTATTTCATATATGGAATCTACAAATTATGCAAGTTCTACATCATAACGACTTTCTATAATTTGCGCATGCGTCCGGAAATAAGAAAAGCTTACTTCCCCCGTTTTTTAAAATCACAGCTTCTAGAAGGTTTACATGATTTCGTAAAAAACATGAGTTTTTAGAAAATGTGTTTTATTTCATAAATGGAATCAACAAATTATGCACATTCTACGTCATAAGACTTTCTATAGTTTGTGCATGCGTTTGGAAATAAGAAAAGCTTACTTCCACCGTTTTTTAAAATCACAGCTTCTAGAAGGTTTACATGATTTCTTAAAAAACACGAGTTTTTAGAAAATGTGCTTTATTTCATAAATGGAATCTACAAAGTATGCACATTCTACGTCATAATGACTTTCTATAGTTTGTGCATGCGTCCGGAAATAACAAAAGCTTACTTCCACCGTTTTTTAAAATCACAGCTTCTAGAAGGTTTACATGATTTCGTAAAAAACATGAGTTTTTAGAAAATGTGTTTTATTTCATAAATGGAATCAACAAAGTATGCACATTCTACGTCATAACGACTTTCTATAGTTTGCGCATGCATTTGGAAATAAGAAAAGCTTACTTCCCCCGTTTTTTGAAATCACAGCTTCTAGAAGGTTTACATGATTTCTTAAAAAACACGAGTTTTTAGAAAATGTGTTTTATTTCTTAAGTGGAATCAACAAAGTATGCACATTCTACGTCATAAGGACTTTCTATAGTTTGCGCATGCGTTCGGAAATAAGAAAGGCTTACTTCCACCGTTTTTTGAAATCACAGCTTCTAGAAGGTTTACATGATTTCGTAAAAAACACGATTTTTTAGAAAATGTGTTTTATTTCATAAATGGAATCAACAAAGTATGCACATTCTACGTCATAACGACTTTCTATAGTTTGCGCATGCCTTTGGAAATAAGAAAAGCTTACTTCCCCCATTTTATAAAATCACAGCTTCTAGAAGGTTTACATGATTTCTTAAAAAACACGATTTTTTAGAAAATGTGTTTTATTTCATAAATGGAATCAACAAAGTATACACATTTTACGTCATAAGGACTTTCTATAGTTTGCGCATGCGTCCGGAAATAAGAAAATCTTACTTCCACCGTTTTTTAAAATCACAGCTTGTAGAAGGTTTACATGATTTCTTAAAAAACACGAGTTTTTAGAAAATGTGTTTTATTTCATAAATGGAATCAACAAAGTATGCACATTCTACGTCATAACGACTTTCTATAGTTTGTGCATTCGTCTGGAAATAAGAAAAGCTTACTTCCACCGTTTGTTAAAATCACAGCCTCTAGAAGGTTTACATGATTTCGTAAAAAACACGAGTTTTTAGAAAATGTGCTTTATTTTATAAATGGAATCTACAAATTATGCACATTCTACATCATAACGACTTTCTATAGTTTGCGCATGCGTCCGGAAATAAGAAAAGCTTACTTCCCCCGTTTTTTTAAAATCACAGCTTCTAGAAGGTTTACATGATTTCGTAAAAAACATGAGTTTTTAGAAAATGTGTTTTATTTTATAAATGGAATCAACAAAGTATGCACATTCTGCGTCATAACGACTTTCTATAGTTTGGGCATGCGTTTGGAAATAAGAAAAGCTTACTTCCCCCGTTTTTTAAAATCACGGCTTCTAGAAGGTTTACATGATTTCTTAAAAAACACGAGTTTTTAGAAAATGTGTTTTATTTCATAAGTGGAATCAACAAAGTAAGCACATTCTACGTCATAAGGACTTTCTATAGTTTGCGCATGCGTCCGGAAATAAGAAAAGCTTACTTCCACCGTTTTTTCAAATCACAGCTTCTAGAAGGTTTACATGATTTCGTAAAAAACACTAGTTTTTAGAAAATGTGTTTTATTTCATAAATGGAATCAACAAAGTATGCACATTCTACGTCATAACGACTTTATATAGTTTGCGCATGCATTTGGAAATAAGAAAAGCTTACTTCCCCCGTTTTTTAAAATCACAGCTTCTAGAACGTTTACATGATTTCTTAAAAAACACGAGTTTTTAGAAAATATGTTTTATTTCATAAAATGGAATCAACAAAGTATGCATATTCTACGTCATAAGGAATTTCTATAGTTTGCGCATGCGTCCGGAAATAAGAAAAGCTTACTTAGACCGTTTTTTAAAATCACAGCTTCTAGAAGGTTTACATGATTTCTTAAAAAACATGAGTTTTTAGAAAATGTGTTTTATTTCATAAATGGAATCAACAAAGTATGCACATTCTATGTCATAATGACTTTCTATAGTTTGCGCATGCGTTTGGAAATAAGAAAAGCTTACTTTCCCCGTTTTTTAAAATCACAGCTTCTAGAAGGTTTACATGATTTCTTAAAAAACACGAGTTTTTAGAAAATGTGTTTTATTTCATAAGTGGAATCAACAAAGTATGCACATTCTACGTCATAAGGACTTTCTATAGTTTGCGCATGTGTCCGCAAATAAGAAAAGCTTACTTCCACCGTTTTTTAAAATCACAGCTTCTAGAAGGTTTACATGATTTCTTAAAAAACACGAGTTTTTAGAAAATGTGTTTTATTTCATAAATGGAATCAACAAAGTATGCACATTCTACGTCATAACGACGTTCTATAGTTTGCGCATTCATCCGGAAATAAGAAAAGCTTACTTCCACCATTTTTTAAAATCACAGCTTCTAGAAGGTTTACATGATTTCGTAAAAAACAAGAGTTTTTAGAAAATGTGCTTTATTTCATCAACGGAATCAACAAAGTATGCACATTCTACGTCATAACGAGTTTCTATAGTTTGCGCATGCATCCGGAAATAAGAAAAGCTTACTTCCCCCGTTTTTTAAAATCACAGCTTCTAGAAGGTTTACATGATTTCTTAAAAAACATTAGTTTTTAGAAAATGTGTCTTATTTCATAAATGGAATCAACAAAGTATGCACATTCTACGTGATAACGACTTTCTATAGTTTGGGCATGCGTTTGGAAATAAGAAAAGCTTACTTCCCCAGTTTTTTAAAATCACAGCTTCTAGAAGGTTTACATGATATCTTAAAAAACATGAGTTTTTAGAAAATGTGTTTTATTTCATAAATGGAATCAACAAAGTATGCACATTCTACGTCATAACGACTTTCTATAGTTTGTGCATGCATCCGGAAATAAGAAAAGCTTACTTCCACCGTTTTTTAAAATCACAGCTTCTAGAAGATTTACATGATTTCGTAAAAAACATGAGTTTTAGAAAATGTGTTTTATTTCATAAATGGAATCTACAAAGTAAGCACATTCTACGTCATAACGACTTTCTATAGTTTGCGCATGCGTTAGGAAATAAGAAAAGCTTACTTCCACCATTTTTTGAAATCACAGCTTCTAGAAGGTTTACATGATTTCGTAAAAAACACAAGTTTTTAGAAAATGTGTTTTATTTCGTAAATTGAATCAACAAAGTATGCACATTCTACGTCATAACGACTTTCTATAGTTTGCGCATGCGTCCAGAAATAAGAAAAGCTTACTTTCCCCTTTTTTTAAAATAACAGCTTCTAGAAGGTTTACATGATTTCTTGAAAAACACGAGTTTTTAGAAAATGTGTTTTATTTCATAAATGGAATCAACAAAGTATGCACATTCTACGTCATAATGACTTTCTATAGTTTGCGCATGCCTCCGGAAATAAGAAAGGCTTACTTCCCCCGTTTTTAAAAATCACAGCTTCTAGGAGGTTTACATGATTTCTTAAAAAACACAATTTTTTAGAAAATGTGTTTTATTTCATAAATGGAATCAACAAAGTATTCACATTCTACGTCATAACGACTTTCTATAGTTTGTGCATTCGTCCAAAAATAAGAAAAGCTTACTTCCACCGTTTTTTAAAATCACAGCTTCTAGAAGGTTTACATGATTTCGTAAAAAACACGAGTTTCTAGAAAATGTGCTTTATTTCATAAATGGAATCTACAAAGTATGCAAATTCTACGTCATAACGACTTTCTATAGTTTGCGCATGCGTCCAGAAATAAGAAAAGCTTACTTCCCCCGGTTTTTAAAATCACAGCTTCTAGAAGGTTTACATGATTTCTTAAAAAACACGAGTTTTTAGAAAATTTGTTTTATTTCATAAATGGAATCAACAAACTATGCACATTCTACGTCATAAGGACTTTCTGTAGTTTGCGCATGCGTCCGGAAATAAGAAAAGCTTACTTCCACCGTTTTTTAAAATCACAGCTTCTAGAAGGTTTACATGATTTCTTAGAAAACACGAGTTTTTAGAAAATGTGTTTTATTTCATAAATGGAATCAACAAAGTATGCACATTCTACGTCATAACGACTTTCTATAGTTTGCGCATTCGTCCGAAAATAAGAAAAGCTTACTTCCACCTTTTTTTAAAATCACAGCTTCTAGAAGGTTTACATGATTTCTTAAAAAACATGAGTTTTTAGAAAATGTTTTTTATTTCATAAATGGAATCAACAAAGTATGCACATTCTACGTCATAACTACTTTCTATAGTTTGCGCATGCGTTTGGAAATAAAAAAAGCTTACTTCCCTCGTTTTTTAAAATCACAGCTTCTAGAAGGTTTACACGATTTCGTAAAAAACACGAGTTTTTAGAAAATGTGCTTTATTTCATAAATGGAATCTACAAAGTATGCACATTCTACGTCATAACGACTTTCTATAGTTTGCGCATGCGTCCGGAAATAAGAAAAGCTTACTTCCCCCGTTTTTAAAAATCACAGCTTCTAGAAGGTTTACATGATTTCTTAAAAAACACGAGTTTTTAGAAAATATGTTTTATTTCATAAATGGAATCAACAAAGTATGAACATTCTACGTCATAACGACTTTCTATAGTTTGTGCATGCGTTCGGAAAAAAGAAAAGCTTACTTCCCCCGGTTTTTAAAATCACAGCTTCTAGAAGGTTTACATGATTTCGTAAAAAACACGAGTTTTTAGAAAATGTGTTTTATTTCATAAATGGAATCTACAAAGTATGCACGTTCTACGTCATAACGACTTTCTATAGTTTGCGCATGCTTCCAGAAATAAGAAAAGCTTACTTCCCCCGGTTTTTAAAATCACAGCTTCTAGAAGGTTTACATGATTTCGTAAAAAACACGAGTTTTTAGAAAATGTGTTTTATTTCATAAATGGAATCTACAAAGTATGCACATTCTAGGTCATAAAGACTTTCTATAGTTTGCGCATGCATCCGGAAATAAGAAAAGGTTACTTTCCCCGTTTTTAAAAATCACAGCTTCTAGAAGGTTTACATGATTTCTTAAAAAACACGAGTTTTTAGAAAATGTGTTTTATTTCATAAATGGAATCAACAAAGTATGAACATTCTACGTCATAACGACTTTCTATAGTTTGCGCATGCGTCCGGAAATAAGAAAAGCTTACTTCCCCCCGTTTTTAAAATCACAGCTTCTAGAAGGTTTACATGATTTCGTAAAAAACACGAGTTTTTAGAAAATGTGTTTTATTTCATAAATGGAATAAACAAAGTATGAAAATTCTACGTCATAACGACTTTCTATAGTTTGCGCATGCGTCCAGAAATAAGAAAAGCTTACTTCCCCCGGTTTTTAAAATCACAGCTTCTAGAAGGTTTACATGATTTCGTAAAAAACACGAGTTTTTAGAAAATGTGTTTTATTTCATAAATGGAATCTACAAAGTATGCACATTCTAGGTCATAAAGACTTTCTATAGTTTGCGCATGCATCCGGAAATAAGAAAAGGTTACTTTCCCCGTTTTTTAAAATCACAGCTTATAGAAGGTTTACATGATTTCGTAAAAAACACGAGTTTTTAGAAAATGTGTTTTATTTCATAAATGGAATCAACAAAGTATGCACATTCTATGTCATAACGACTTTCTATAGTTTGCGCATGCGTCCAGAAATAAGAAAAGCTTACTTCCACCGTTTTTTAAAATCACAGCTTCTAGAAGGTTTACATGATTTCGTAAAAAACACGAGTTTTTAGAAAATGTGCTTTATTTCATAAATAGAATCTACAAACTATGCACATTCTACGTCATAATGACTTTCTATAGTTTGCGCATGCGTCCGGAAATAAGAAAAGCTTACTTCCACCGTTTTTTGAAATCACAGCTTCTAGAAGGTTTACATGATTTCGTAAAAAACATGAGTTTTTAGAAAATGTGTTTTATTTCATAAATGGAATCAACAATTTATGGAAATTCTACGTCATAACGACTTTCTATAGTTTCCGCATGCGTTTGGAAATAAGAAAAGCTTACTTCCCCCATTTTTTAAAATCACAGCTTCTAGAAGGTTTACATGATTTCTTAAAAAACATGAGTTTTTAGAAAATGTGTTTTATTTCATGAATGGAATCAACAAAGTATGCACATTCTACGTCATAAGGACTTTCTATAGTTTGCACATGCGTCCGGAAATAAGAAAAGCTTACTTCCACCGTTTTTTAAAATCACAGCTTCTAGAAGGTTTACATGATTTCTTAGAAAACATGAGTTTTTAGAAAATGTGTTTTATTTCATAAATGGAATCAACAAAGTATGCACATTCTACGTCATAACGACTTTCTATAGTTTGTGCATTCGTTCGAAAATAAGAAAAGCTTACTTCCACCGTTTTTTAAAATCACGGCTTCTAGAAGGTTTACATGATTTCTTAAAAAACATGAGTTTTTAGAAAATGTTTTTTATTTCATAAATGGAATCAACAAAGTATGCACATTCTACGTCATAACTACTTTCTATCGTTTGCGCATGCGTTTGGAAATAAGAAAAGCTTACTTCCCCCGTTTTTTAAAATCACAGCTTCTAGAAGGTTTACATGATTTCGTAAAAAACACGAGTTTTTAGAAAATGTGCTTTATTTCATAAATGGAATCTACAAAGTATGCACATTCTACGTCATAACGACTTTCTATAGTTTGCGCATGCGTCCGGAAATAAGAAAAGCTTACTTCCCCCGTTTTTAAAAATCACAGCTTCTAGAAGGTTTACATGATTTCTTAGAAAACACGAGTTCTTAGAAAATGTGTTTTATTTCATAAATGGAATCAACAAAGTATGAACATTCTACGTCATAACGACTTTCTATAGTTTGCGCATGCGTCCGGAAATAAGAAAAGCTTACTTCCACCGTTTTTTAAAATCACAGCTTCTAGAAGGTTTACATGATTTCCTAAAAAACATGACTTTTTAGAAAATGTGATTTCTTTCATAAATGGAATCGACAAAGTATGCACATTCTGTTAAGTTTAAACCAAATAGACAAGCAAGATCACTGAAAGAAACACAATCACAAGATAGACATAGAATATACCCTGGGAAACCCTCATGGGGTCGAAAACCCAGCAAAGCTTTCCTCAATAAGATGATCAACCAAAATACAAGATGTGCTCCTTCCTTCTTTGTCTCCTTAGCAGATCTCCCAGACAAGTGCTCACTCTTCCACAAGTGAGTGAATGTGTATAATGAGGAACACACCTCCTCTATTTATACACTACATTGACATATATTTTACACAGGTACATGTAGGCTCGTATTTAACCATTAGGTTAAATACCCTATTATAACTGACTGGGCCGACCCCCACATGGTGGGTCTAATAACTCTAGTTACCACAACTTCTCGGAGGAATAAACATCTCCGGATTCATAGTATAATCACATCGGAGGTATGGAACATCTCCGGAATAAATAATATACAAATATAATATTCTTTGAAGTTACAATATTTCAACACTCCCCCTTAACGAGAAGGATATTATAAGAGTATCTGCACGAGCAAGGAGTCATCAACATCATACATGATACATCTATAAATCATCGGAATCTTTCTTCAATTTGTCTTCATCAGTAACTCAAACAGTTACTGGTACATCAATGTCAACATCAACATCAACATCATGATCTTCAGCATCGTCTTCACATGATCAGCAACATCGTCATTACACGATCAGCAACATCGTCATCACACGATCAGCAGCATCGTCATCACACGATCAGCAGCATCGTCATCACATGATCAACAGCATCGTCATCACACGATCAGCAGCATCATCATCACACGATCAGCAGCATCGTCATCACACGATCAGCAGTACAAGTATTCATGCCAATACAAGTAACCATATCAACAATACGAGTATCCTACCGATACAAGTAGCCACATCATCAATACAAGTATCCATACCGATACAAGTAATTACATCATCAATACAAGTATCCTACTGATACAAGTAACCACATCATCAATACAAGTATCCTACCGATACAAGTAACCACATCATCAATACAAGTATCCTACCGATACAAGTAACCACATCATCAATACAAGTATCCTACCGATACAAGTAACCACATCATCAATACAAGTATCCTACCGATACAAGTAACCACATCATCAATACAAGTATCCTATCGATACAAGTAACCACATCATCAATACAAATAAAATCACTTTCTCGGAGACCATTCGTCTACGGATCAATTCAGGGACCGAAGTCCGGGGATGATACAATCCCCACTTCTCAGAGACCACACGTCTACAGATCAATTCAGGGACCGAAGTCTAGGGATGATACAATCCCCACTTCTCGGAGACCACACGTCTACGGATCAATTCAGGGACCGAAGTCCGGGGATGATACAATCCCCACTTCTCGGAGACCACACGTCTACAGATCAATTCAGGGACCAAAGTCCGGGGATGATACAATCCCCACTTCTCGGAGACCACACGTCTACGGCTCTCTTTAGGACTGAAAGTCTAGGGATGATCCAATCCCCTCAACTGTCCACTAAGGACTTCATTCTCGGAGACCTCACATCTACGGCTCTCTTTAGGACTGAAAGTCCAGGGATGCTCCAATCCCCTCAACTGTCCACTGAGGACTTCATTCTCGGAGACCTCACGTCTACGGCTCTCTTTAGGACTGAAAGTCCAGGGATGATCCAATCCCCTCAACTGTCCACTGAGGACTTCATTCTCGGAGACCTCACGTCTACGGCTCGCTTTAGGACTGAAAGTCCAGGGATGATCCAATCCCCTCAACTGTCCACTAAGGACTTCATTCTCAGAGACCTCACGTCTACGGCTCTCTTTAGGACTGAAAGTCCAGGGATGATCCAATCCCCTCAACTGTCCACTAAGGACTTCATTCTCGGAGACCTCACGTCTACGGATCTCTTTAGGACTGAAAGTCCAGGGATGATCCAATCCCCTCAACTGTCCACTAAGGACTTCATTCTCGGAGACCTCACGTCTACGGCTCTCTTTAGGACTGAAAGTCCAGGGATGATCCAATCCCCTTCTGTATTCTCATCTATACAGGTACAAATATCCAAGAGCATGTATCACATTTAGCATGTATTCTCACTAATACATCTAATCATCAAAACATGTATACATCACAACTAGCATGTATTCTTACTAATACATCAAAACATGTATACATCACAACTAGCATGTATTCTAACACCAAAACATGTATACATCTAGCATGTATTCTCACTAATACATCTAATATCAAAACATGTATACATCACATCAAAACATGTATATATCTAGTATGTATTCTCACTAATACATCTAGCATCAAAACATTTATCCATAAAAATAAAAGATATATAAGAGTTCTAAATCTAAATAATTGTAAGTAGCTAAGTGCAACAAAACAAAATTGTTATCAAATACTATACTACTCCCCCTTTCGAGGAGGGTCCTTCTGGACTATACCAAGCATGTCTCGGAAGTGTTCAAACTTTACTCGAGACAAAGGTTTAGTCAGGATATCGGCAATCTAATCCTCAGTGCTTATGTACTCGAGCTTGATGGCTCCTCTCTACACCATGTCTCGTATATAGAAGTAACGGATCTCAATGTGTTTTGACTTATCATGGAACACAGGATTTTCAGTCATCTTAATGTAGCTTTGATTATCACACATAATCACAGTGGGATCCATTTCTAAGTCAAAAATTCCAGATAAGAGTTTCCGAAGCCACACTGCTTCACAGCTGGCAGAGCAAGCAGCTATATATTCTACTTCAGCAGTACTGAGGGCCACACTAGATTGTTTCTTGCTGAACCAGGAGATCATGGCAGATCCAAGGCCATAACATCCGCCTGAAGTACTTTTTCTGTCTGAGACACTACCTGCCCAATCAGAATCTGAGTAACCATGTAACTTGAGTTCATTACCTCCAAGATAGTATAGGCCAAAGTCCACTGTACCTTTAGGTACCTCACTATATGCTTTGCAGCTATAAGGTGAACCTTTCTAGGTTCTACTAGATACTGACTTAGGGTATTTACAACAAAGCATATATCCGGCCTAGTATTTGTCAAATACATCAATGATCCAATGATTTGTCTATATAGGGTTATGTCCACTAGTTCTGATGAATCATTAACTAATAGTTTCAGGTTGGAGTCCATGGGAGTGGCCATGGCTTTACCCTCCAACATATCAAATCTTTTGAGAATCTCCACAGTATACTTACCTTGATTTAGAAAGATTCCTTTTGGCTCTTGCCACACTTCTAGGCCTAAGAAGTAGTGCATTAGTCTGAGATCTTTCATTTCGAATTCTGAAGAAAGCTTCTTCTTGCTTTCAATGATTTGATTCTCATTTCCGGTTAGAAATAGATCATCTACATATAACAGCAATATAACAGGTTCATCATCCATCACTTTAAGATAAAGATTGGGGTCAGCTTTACTTTTGGTAAAGCCCATGCTTGTTAAGAAACTGTCAATCCTTTCGTACCAAGCCCTGGGAGCTTGCTTCAATCCATATAATGCCTTTTTCAGTTTGCATACATGGGTCCTTCCGTCTTTGACCTCAAAACCTTGAGGTTGTTCTATGTATACTTCTTCTTCAATTACACCATTCAGAAAAGCTGTCTTAACATCCATTTGATGCAATTTCCATTTCATCATGGATGCAAGTGCCATGATAGTTCTAATTGAAGTATACCTAGCAACAGGTGCAAATGTTTCTTCATAGTCAATTCCCTCCTTTTGAGAGAATCCTCTGGCTACAAACCTTGCCTTGTATTTTTCAATGCTACCATCTGCAGCATGTTTTATCTTGAAAATCCATTTGGAAGAAACCACACTTTTATCTCTTGGTTTGGGGACTATATCCCAAACATCATTTTTCATTATCGACTGATATTCTTCTGTCATTGCTTCTACCCATTCTTTCTTTTGAGATGCTTCTTCATAGCTAGTAGGTAGTTGATCCACAAGATCACACATCAAGGCCATATAGTTGGACACTAGCTTTGGTTTCTTTCTTTCTCTAATGGAGCCTTCAGGAACACCATATTTTTCATCCCCTTGGATAATATCTCTAGCCCATGTTGGCCTTCTTTTCTTTGATAAATCTGAGATAGGAGGTTCTTGTGGTTCCAACATGTCATGATCCTCTGGTGGATTATCTTCAGGGATGTGAACAGCCTCTGAGTTTCTAGAAGAAGGATCTTCTTCATAGATTTCTTCAAGTTGGCATTTTCTTGATTTCTTGAGAGCTGCTTCTTCATCAAAAGTTACATCTCTACTGATTTCTATATGATGAAAGCCTGGTATGTAAATCCTGAAAGCTTTGGATGATTCACAATAACCAACAAATATTCCTTTCTTACCAGAAGGATCCAACTTGGTTCTCTTTTCTTTTGGAATGTGGATGTACACAGGACACCCAAATATTTTAAGATGGCTTACCTCGGGCTTCTTTCCAGTAAACACTTCTTCTGGAGTTTTGAAATCAAGAGCACTATGAGATAATCTGTTTTGAACATATACTGCTGTCTTGGCTGCTTCAGCCCATAGATACATGGGAAGATCCTGGTCATGTATCATAGTCTTCACAGCTTCCATGATGGTTCTATTTTTCCTTTCTGCAACCCCATTTTGTTGGGGATTGTAGGGAGTGGTTAGTTCTCTCTTGATTCCAACTTTTTTACAGAATTCTTCAAACTCTTTTGAAGTATATTCTCCACCATTGTCTGTTCTGAGAATCTTGATTTTCTTTTCTGAGAGATTTTCTATTAGAGCCTTGAACTCTTTGAACTTTCAAAAAACTTCATTCTTACCCTTTAGAAAGTATATCCAAGTTTTCCTTGAATGATCATCAATGAATGAAAGATAGTATTCAAATCCACTTAGAGAGGTGGTGGGCATTGGACCACATACATCTGAGTGTATTAACTCCAAGATACCCTTAGTCTTTGTTTCACTCTTTGGAAAGGGGTTCTTGACATTCTTCCCTTTCTTACATCCTTTACATGAGCCATCATGATCAACCTTCAAATCTGGTAGTCCTATGACCACCTTGCTTACATAGGGTAAGGCTTTGTAGTTAATGTGAGCTAGTCTTCTATGCCATAGCTCACTGGGGCTAGAGGTTTCATGAACAAGAGCAGCTTCCGGATGACCCTTGATTTTATATAAACCTCCTTCCTCTTCACCAATAACAATTGCATCCTTAATAGATTTGCCTTTGGACCACATTAACACTTGTCCATCAATGAATGCAACTCTATAGCCTTTCTTGTCTAAAGCTGAGATTGAAAGCAAATTCTTCTTCAATCCTGGAACATATAAAACTTCCTTCATCTTCATGGGAGTTCCAGAATCGAGTTTGTAGTTTGCTTCACCAATTCCCTTAATGGGATATTGATAGTCATCTCCTAGAGATACCTTTTGGGGAGAAGTCTTTTCCTCAATATTTGAGAGAGTCCTTTTCTGTCCTGTCATGTGCTTTGAAGCACCACTGTCAATAAGCCATGTACCTTCTCCAGGGGTTATATATCCAGAGAGTGCAGAGAAGAGAACATATTCTTCTGCATCTTCTTCTGCATTTCTCCTTGACCTTCTTTTGAAGAAGGTCCTTTCTTCTTCTTCCTCTTCATTTCTAGGTCGTTTATTGTGAGACCTTTCTTCCTCTACTTCTTCTTCTTCACTATCATCTTCTGCAAGATGTGCTTGGTGTCTTTTGTAGTGAGTGCCCTTTTTCTTCTGTAGAGGGAAATCTCTAGAAATGTGTCCTATTTTGTGACAAGAAAAGCACTGGAAAGAAGAGTAATCTCTTCTTTGAGTAGATCCTCTTTTCTTATGAAATCTGTGTGGAGGATGAGACTCCTTGTGACTACCCTTTTTGGAGTAGGATTGACTCCTTCTTCTTTTGGTGTGGGTAGCCAAGACTTGGTCATCCTCTTTGAGCAAGGCTTCTCGATTTTCAACCCTAGCCTCCTCTTGTACACAATCCTCCCAAACTACATCAAACTTCATACTTTCTTTTCTGGCACACATAGTTTGAATGAATGACTCCCAAGGTCTAGTGAGACCATTTAGAGCTGTCATCACAAGTTCATCTTCATCAAGAGTATCACCAATGGCATCTAGTTGCTCTTTGATTAGAGAGACTCTTGAGAAGTAGTCTTGAATGGATTCTCCTTTGTGCATCTTGGTACTCTTCAAATGAGTCCTTAGATTCATCTTCCTATTGATGTTCTTTCCTTCATACATTCTTCCTAGGGCATCATACATTTCCTTTGGAGTCTTCTTGGAAGCCACTTGGGGAATCAAGTGGTCTTTAATAGAATCAGCTATGATTCTATTTGCCCTAATCAAATCCTTCCTGTGTTTTTCTTTGGCTTCATCTTCTTCTGGTTCTGCAACTTCCTCCTTGATATAATGAGCAAGATCATTCTCCTCAAGAATGAGACCAATTCTGTATTTCCATGCCCGAAAATTCTCTATACCTTCTAGCTTGTCTTCAAGCTTAGTGTTTGGAGCCATCTTCTCTTGGGGGAGTCCAAGAGACAGAGTAGACTTACCTGGGAAGTTACTTTTCACTTTTCCGGAATCTGGAACAGAATTTTATCGCACTTTTGGTAGAATTAGGGTTTGAATTTCCCAGAGTTCTACCCAACCAAAAAGTTATATCTATAGCTCAAAAGAATGCTCTTGAGAAGGTATATCCAGCCATGTAATCAGAATTCAAAAATTACAACTTTTTTCTGAAACCAAATTCTGACGTATCGCACTTTTGGTAGAATTAGGGTTTGGATTTCCCGGAGTTCTACCCAACCAAAAAGTTTGATCTATAGCTCAAAAGAAAGGTATTGAAAAGAGATATCCAGCCATGCAACCAAAAATCAATAATACCAACTTTGGGATGAAACCCTAACTTCACCAAAGAGAGAGAGAGAGGTATTCTTACCTTGTGAAAGATGTCTTATCCAGACTAGCTCTGATACCATGTTAAGTTTAAACCAAATAGACAAGCAAGATCACCGAAAGAAACACAATCACAAGATAGACGCAAAATATACCCTGGGAAACCCTCATGGGGTAGAAAACCCAGCAAAGCTTTCCTCAATAAGATGATCAACCAAAATACAAGATGTGCTCCTTCCTTCTTTGTCTCCTTAGCAGATCTCCCAGACAAGTGCGCACTCTTCCACAAGTGAGTGAATGTGTATAATGAGGAACACACCTCCTCTATTTATACACTACATTGACATATATTTTACACAGGTACATGTAGGCTCGTATTTAACCATTAGGTTAAATACCCTATTATAACTGATTGGGCCGACCCCCACATGGTGGGTCTAATAACCCTAGTTACCACAACTTCTCGGAGGAATAAACATCTCCGGATTCATAGTATAATCACATCGGAGGTATGGAACATCTCCAGAATAAATAATATACAAATATAATATTCTTTGAAGTTACAATATTTCAACACATTCTACATCATAAAAACTTTCTATAGTTTGTGAATACGTCCAGAAATAAGAAAAGCTTACTTCCCATCGTTTTTTAAAATCACAGCTTCTAGAATGTTTACATGATTTCTTAAAAAACACGAGTTTTTAGAAAATGTGATTTATTTCATAAAAGGAATCAACAAAGTATCAACATTCTATGTAATAACGACTTTCTATAGTTTGCGCATTCGTTCGGAAATAAAAAAGCTTACTTCCACCCATTTTTTAAAATCACAGCTTCTAGAAGGTTTACATGATTTCGTAAAAAACACGAGTTTTTAGAAAATGTGTTTTATTTCATAAATGGAATCAACAAAGTATGCACATTCTACGTCATAACGACTTTCTATAGTTTGCGCATGCGTTTGGAAATAAGAAAAGCTTACTTCCCCCGTTTTTTAAAATCACAGCTTCTTGAAGGTTTACAAGATTTCTTAAAAAACTGGAGTTTTTAGAAAATGTGTTTTATTTCATAAATGGAATCAACAAAGTATGCACATTCTACGTCATAAGGACTTTCTATAGTTTGCGCATGCGTCCGGAAATAAGAAAAGCTTACTTCCACCATTTTTTAAAATCACAGCTTCTAGAAGGTTTACATGATTTCTTAAAAAACACGAGTTTTTAGAAAATGTGTTTTATTTCATAAATTGAATCAACAAAGTATGCACATTCTACGTCATAACGACTTTCAATAGTTTGCGCATTCGTCCGGAAATAAGAAAAGCTTACTTCCACCATTTTTTAAAATCACAGCTTCTAGAAGGTTTACATGATTTCGTAAAAAACACGAGTTTTTAGAAAATGTGTTTTATTTCATAAATGGAATCTACAAAGTATGCACATTCTACATCATAACGACTTTCTATAGTTTGCGCATGCGTCCGGAAATAAGAAAAGCTTACTTCCCCCGTTTTTTAAAATCACAGCTTCTAGAAGGTTTACATGATTTCTTAAAAAACATGAGTTTTTAGAAAATGTGTTTTATTTCATCAATGGAATCAACAAAGTATGCACATTCTACATCATAATGACTTTCTATAGTTTGCGCATGCGTTTGGAAATAAGAAAAGCTTACTTCCCCCGTTTTTTAAAATCACAGCTTCTAGAAGGTTTACATGATATCTTAAAAAACACGAGTTTTTAGAAAATGTGCTTTATTTCATAAATGGAATCTACAAAGTATGCACATTCTACGTCATAATGACTTTCTATAGTTTGCGCATGCGTACGGAAATAAGAAAAGCTTACTTCCCCTGTTTTTTAAAATCACAGCTTCTTGAAGTTTTACATGATTTCTTAAAAAACATGAGTTTTTAGAAAATGTGTTTTATTCCATAAATGGAATCAACAAAGTATGCACATTCTACGTCATAACGACTTTGTATAGTTTGCGCATTCGTCTGGAAATAAGAAAAGCTTACTTCCACCGTTTTTTAAAATCACAGCTTCTAGAAGGTTTACATGATTTCGTAAGAAACATGAGTTTTTAGAAAATGTACTTTATTTCATAAATGGAATCTACAAAGTATGCACATTCTACGTCATAATGACTTTCTATAGTTTGCGCATGCGTCCGGAAATAAGAAAAGCTTGCTTCCCCCATTTTTTAAAATCAAAGCTTCTAGAAGGTTTACATGAGTTTTTAGAAAATGTGTTTTATTTCATAAATGGAATCAACAAAGTATGCACATTCTACGTCATAACGACTTTCTATGGTTTGCGCATGCGTTTGGAAATAAGAAAAGCTTACTTCCCCCGTTTTTTAAAATCACAGCTTCTAGAAGGTTTACATGATTTCTTAAAAAACACGAGTTTTTAGAAAATGTGTTTCATTTCATAAATGGAATCAACAAACTATGCACATTCTACATCATAACGACTTTGTATAGTTTGCGCATTCGTCCGGAAATTAGAAAAGCTTACTTCCACCGTTTTTTAAAATCACAGCTTCTAGAAGGTTTACATGATTTCGTAAAAAACACGAGTTTTTAGAAAATGTGCTTTATTTCATAAATGGAATCTACCAAGTATCCACATTCTACGTCATAACGACTTTCTATAGTTTGCGCATGCGTCCGAAAATAAGAAATGCTTACTTCCCCCGTTTTTTAAAATCACAGCTTCTAGAAGGTTTACATGATTTCTTAAAAAACACGAGTTTTTAGAAAATGTGTTTTATTTCATCAATGGAATCAACAAAGTATGCACATTTTACGTTATAACGAGTTTCTATAGTTTGCGCATGCATCCGGAAATAAGAAAATCTTACTTCCCCCGTTTTTTAAAATCACAGCTTCTTGAAGGTTTACATGATTTCGTAAAGAACACGAGTTTTTAGAAAATGTGTTTTATTTCATAAATGGAATCAAAAAAGTATGCACATTCTACGTCATAACGACTTTCTATAGTTTGCGCATGCCTCCGGAAATAAGAAAAGCTTACTTCCCACATTTTTCTAAATCACAGCTTCTAGAAGGTTTACATGGTTTCTTAAAAAACACGAGTTTTTAGAAAATGTGTTTTATTTCATAAATGGAAGCAACAAAGTATACCCATTCTACGTGATAACGACTTTCTGTAGTTTGTGCATTCGTCCGAAAATAAGAAAAGCTTACTTCCACCGTTTTTTAAAATCACAGCTTCTAGAAGGTTTACATGATTTCTTAAAAAACATGAGTTTTTAGAAGATGTGGTTTATTTCATAAATGGAATCAACAACGTATGCACATTCTACGTCATAACGACTTTCTATAGTTTGCGCATGCGTTCAGAAATAAGAAAAGCTTACTTCCACCGTTTTTTAAAATCACAGCTTCTAGAAGGTTTACATGATTCCGTAAAAAACACTAGTTTTTAGAAAATTTGTTTTATTTCATAAATGGAATCTACAAAGTATGCACATTCTACGTCATAACGACTTTCTATAGTTTGCGCATGCATCCGGAAATAAGAAAAGCTTACTTCCACTGTTTTTTAAAATCACAGCTTCTAGAAGGTTTACATGATTTTGTAAAAAACACGAGTTTTTAGAAAATGTGTTTTATTTCATAAATGGAATCTACAAAGTATGCACATTCTACGATATAACGACTTTCTATAGTTTGCGCATGCGTCCGGAAATAAGAAAAGCTTAATTCAGCTGTTTTTTAAAATCACACCTTTTAGAAGGTTTACATGATTTCTTAAAAAACACGAGTTTTTAGAAAATGTGTTTTATTTCATAAATGGAATCAACAAAGTATGCACATTCTACGTCATAACGACTTTCTATAGTTTGCGCATGCATTTGGAAATAACAAGAGCTTACTTCCCCTGTTTTTTAAAATCACAGCTTCTAGAAGGTTTACATGATTTCTTAAAAAACATGAGTTTTTAGAAAATGTGTTTTATTTCATAAATGGAATCAACAAAGTATGCACATTCTACGTCATAACGACTTTCTATAGTTTGCGCATGCGTTTGGAAATAAGAAAAGCTTACTTCCCCCGTTTTTTAAAACCACAACTTCTAAAAGGTTTACATGATTTCTTAAAAAACACGAGTTTTTAGAAAATGTGTTTTATTTCATCATTAGAATCAACAAAGTATGCACATTCTACGTCATAATGACTTTCTATAGTTTGCACATGCGTTTGGAAATAAGAAAAGCTTACTTCCCCCGTTTTTTAAAATCACAGCTTCTAGAAGGTTTACATGATTTCGTAAAAAACACGAGTTTTTAGAAAATGTGCTTTATTTCATAAATGGAATCAACAAAGTATGCACATTCTACGTCGTAACGACTTTCTATAGTTTGCGCATGCGTTCGGAAATAAGAAAAGCTTACTTCCCCCTTTTTTAAAATCACAGCTTCTAAAAGGTTTACATGGTTTCTTAAAAAACATGAGTTTTTATAAAATGTGTTTTATTTCATAAATGGAAGCAAGAAAGTATGCACATTCTACGTCATAACGACTTTCTATAGTTTGTGCATTCGTCCGGAAATAAGAAAATCTTACTTCCACCGTTTTTTAAAATCACAACTTCTAGAAGGTTTACATGATTTCTTAAAAAACACGACCTTTTAGAAAATGTGTTTTATTTCATAAGTGGAATCAACAAAGTGTGCACATTCTACGTCATAACGACTTTCTATAGTTTGGGCATGCGTCCGGAAATAAGAAAAGCTTACTTCCCCCGTTTTTTAAAATCACAGCTTCTAGAAGGTTTACATGATTTCGTAAAAAACACGAGTTTCTAGAAAATGTGTTTTATTTCATAAATGGAATCAACAAAGTATGCACATTTTACGTCGTAACGACTTTCTATAGTTTTCACATGCGTCCGGAAATAAGAAAATCTTACTTCCACCGTTTTTTAAAATCACATATTCTAGAATGTTTACATGATTTCGTAAAAAACACGAGTTTTTAGAAAATGTGTTTTATTTCATAAATGGAATCAACAAAGTATGCACATTCTACGTCATAACGACTTTCTATAGTTTGCGCATGCGTCCGGAAATAAGAAAAGCTTACTTCCCCCGTTATTTAAAATCACAGCTTCTAGAAGGTTTACATGATTTCTTAAAAAATACGAGTTTTAAGAAAATGTGTTTTATTTCATAAATGGAATCAAGAAAGTATGCACATTCTATGTCATAACAACTTTCTATATTTTGCGCATGTGTCCAGAAATAAGAAAAGCTTACTTCTCCCGTTTTTTAAAATCACGGCTTCTAGAAGGTTTACATGATTTCTTAAAAAACATGAGTTTTTAGAAAATGTTTTTTATTTCATAAATGGAATCAACAAAGTATGCACATTCTACATCATAATGACTTTCTATAGTTTGTGCATGCGTCCGGAAATAAGAAAAGCTTACCTCCACCGTTTTTTAAAATCACATCTTCTAAAAGGTTTACATGATTTCTTAAAAAACACGAGTTTTTAGAAAATGTGTTTTATTTCATAAATGGAATGAACAAAGTATACACATTCTATGTCATAACGAATTTCTATAGTTTGCGCATACGTTTGGAAATAAGAAAAGCTTACTTCCCCCGTTTTTTAAAATCACAGCTTCTAGAAGGTTTACATGATTTCTTAAAAAACACGAGTTTTTAGAAAATGTGTTTTATTTCATAAATGGAATCAACAAAGTATGCACATTCTACGTGATAACGAATTTCTATAGTTTGCGCATGCGTTTGGAAATAAGAAAAGCTTACTTCCTCCGTTTTTTAGAATCACAGCTTCTAGAAGGTTTACATGATTTCTTAAAAAACACCAGTTTTTAGAAAATGTGTTTTAATTCATAAATGGAATCAACAAAGTATGCACATTGTACGTCATAACGACTTTCTATAGTTTGCGCATTCGTCCGGAATTAAGAAAAGCATACTTCCACCGTTCTTTAAAATCACAGCGTCTAGAAGGTTTACATGATTTCGTAAAAAACACGAGTTTTTAGAAAATGTGCTTTATTTCATAAATGGAATCTACAAAGTATGCACATTCTACGTCATAACGACTTTCTATAGTTTGCGCATGCGTCCGGAAATAAGGAAAGCTTACTTCCACCGTTTTTTAAAATAACAGCTTCTTGAAGGTTTACATGATTTCATAAAAAACACGAGTTTTTAGAAAATGTGTTTTATTTCATAAATGGAATCTACAAAATATGCACATTCTACGATATAACGACTTGCTATAGTTTGCGCATGCGTCCGGAAATAAGTAAAGCTTACTTCCCCCGTTTTTTAAAATCACAGCTTCTAGAAGGTTTACATGATTTCTTAAAAAACACGAGTTTTTAGAAAATGTGTTTTATTTCATAAATGGAATCAACCAAGTATGCACATTCTACATCATAACGACTTTCTATAGTTTGCGCATGCGTCCGGAAATAAGAAAATCTTACTTCCACCGTTTTTTAAAATCATAGCGTCTACAAGGTTTACATGATTTCGTAAAAAACACGAGTTTTTAGAAAATGTGTTTTATTTCATAAATGGAATCTAAAAAGTATGCACATTCTACGTCATAAGGACTTTCTATAGTTTGCGCATGCATTTGGAAATAACAAAATCTTACTTCCCCCGTTTTTTAAAATCACCGCTTCTGGAAGGTTTACATGATTTCTTAAAAAACACGAGTTTTTAGAAAATGTGTTTTATTTCATAAATGGAATCAACAAAGTATGCACATTCTACATCATAACGACTTTCTATAGTTTGCACATGCGTTCGGAAATAAGAAAAGCTTACTTCCCCCGTTTTTTAAAATCACAGCTTCTAGAAGGTTTACATGATTTCGTAAAAAACACGAGTTTTTAGAAAATGTGCTTTATTTCATAAATGGAATCAACAAAGTATGCACATTCTACGTCGTAACGACTTTCTATAGTTTGCGCATGCGTTCGGAAATAAGAAAAGCTTACTTCCCCCGTTTTTTAAAATCACAGCTTCTAAAAGGTTTACATGGTTTCTTAAAAAACACGAGTTTTTATAAAATGTGTTTTATTTCATAAATGGAAGCAAGAAAGTATGCACATTCTACGTCATAACGACTTTCTATAGTTTGTGCATTCGTCCGGAAATAAGAAAATCTTACTTCCACCGTTTTTTAAAATCACAACTTCTAGAAGGTTTACATGATTTCTTAAAAAACACGACCTTTTAGAAAATGTGTTTTATTTCATAAGTGGAATCAACAAAGTGTGCACATTCTACGTCATAACGACTTTCTATAGTTTGGGCATGCGTCCGGAAATAAGAAAAGCTTACTTCCCCCGTTTTTTAAAATCACAGCTTCTAGAAGGTTTACATGATTTCGTAAAAAATACGAGTTTTTAGAAAATGTGTTTTATTTCATAAATGGAATCAACAAAGTATGCACATTCTACGTCGTAACGACTTTCTATAGTTTTCACATGCGTCCGGAAACAAGAAAATCTTACTTCCACCGTTTTTTAAAATCACATATTCTAGAATGTTTACATGATTTCGTAAAAAACACGAGTTTTTAGAAAATGTGTTTTACTTCATAAATGGAATCTACAAAGTATGCACATTCTACGTCATACCAACTTTCTATAGTTTGCGCATGCATTTGGAAATAAGAAAAGCTTACTTCCCTCGTTTTTTAAAATCACAGCTTCTAGAACGTTTACATGATTTCTTAAAAAACACGAGTTTTTAGAAAATGTGTTTTATTTCATAAATGGAATCAACAAAGTATGCACATTCTACGTCATAACGAATTTCTATAGTTTGCGCATGCGTCCAGAAATAAGAAAAGCTTACTTCCCCCGTTTTTTAAAATCACAGCTTCTAGAAGGTTTACATGATTTCTTAAAAAACACGAGTTTTAAGAAAATGTATTTTATTTCATAAATGGAATCAAGAAAGTATGCACATTCTATGTCATAACAACTTTCTATATTTTGCGCATGCGTCCAGAAATAAGAAAAGCTTACTTCTCCCGTTTTTTAAAATCACGGCTTCTAGAAGGTTTACATGATTTCTTAAAAAACATGAGTTTTTAGAAAATGTTTTTTATTTCATAAATGGAATCAACAAAGTATGCACATTCTACATCATAATGACTTTCTATAGTTTGTGCATGCGTCCGGAAATAAGAAAAGCTTACCTCCACCGTTTTTTAAAATCACATCTTCTAAAAGGTTTACATGATTTCTTAAAAAACACGAGTTTTTAGAAAATGTGTTTTATTTCATAAATGGAATGAACAAAGTATACACATTCTATGTCATAACGAATTTCTATAGTTTGCGCATACGTTTGGAAATAAGAAAAGCTTACTTCCCCCGTTTTTTAAAATCACAGCTTCTAGAAGGTTTACATGATTTCTTAAAAAACACGAGTTTTTAGAAAATGTGTTTTATTTCATAAATGGAATCAACAAAGTATGCACATTCTACGTGATAACGACTTTCTATAGTTTGCGCATGCGTTTGGAAATAAGAAAATCTTACTTCCTCCGTTTTTTAAAATCACAACTTCTAGAAGGTTTACATGATTTCTTAAAAAACACCAGTTTTTAGAAAATGTGTTTTAATTCATAAATGGAATCAACAAAGTATGCACATTGTACGTCATAACGACTTTCTATAGTTTGCGCATTCGTCCGGAATTAAGAAAAGCATACTTCCACCGTTTTTTAAAATCACAGCGTCTAGAAGGTTTACATGATTTCGTAAAAAACACGAGTTTTTAGAAAATGTGCTTTATTTCATAAATGGAATCTACAAAGTATGCACATTCTACATCATAACGACTTTCTATAGTTTGCGCATGCGTCCGGAAATAAGGAAAGCTTACTTCCACCGTTTTTTAAAATCACAGCTTCTTGAAGGTTTACATGATTTCGTAAAAAACACGAGTTTTTAGAAAATGTGTTTTATTTCATAAATGGAATCTACAAAATATGCACATTCTACGATATAACGACTTTCTATAGTTTGCGCATGCGTCCGGAAATAAGTAAAGCTTACTTCCCCCGTTTTTTAAAATCACAGCTTCTAGAAGGTTTACATGATTTCTTAAAAAACACGAGTTTTTAGAAAATGTGTTTTATTTCATAAATGGAATCAACCAAGTATGCACATTCTACATCATAACGACTTTCTATAGTTTGCGCATGCGTCCGGAAATAAGAAAATCTTACTTCCACCGTTTTTTAAAATCATAGCGTCTACAAGGTTTACATGATTTCGTAAAAAACACGAGTTTTTAGAAAATGTGTTTTATTTCATAAATGGAATCTAAAAAGTATGCACATTCTACGTCATAAGGACTTTCTATAGTTTGCGCATGCATTTGGAAATAACAAAAGCTTACTTCCCCCGTTTTTTAAAATCACCGCTTCTGGAAGGTTTACATGATTTCTTAAAAAACACGAGTTTTTAGAAAATGTGTTTTATTTCATAAATGGAATCAACAAAGTATGCACATTCTACATCATAACGACTTTCTATAGTTTGCGCATGCGTTTGGAATTAAGAAAAGCTTTCTTCCCCCGTTTTTTAAAATCACAGCTTCTAGAAGGTTTACATGATTTCTTAAAAAACACGAGTTTTTAGAAAATGTGTTTTATTTCATAAATGGAATCAACAAAGTATGCACATTCTACGTCATAACGACTTTCAATAGTTTGCGCATGTATTTGGAAATAAGAAAAGCTTACTTCCCCCGTTTTTTAAAATCACAGCTTTTAGAAGGTTTACATGATTTCTTAAAAAACACAAGTTTTTAGAAAATGTGTTTTATTTCATAAATGGAATCAACAAAGTATGCACATTCTACGTCATAACGAGTTTCTATAGTTTGCGCATGCGTCCAGAAATAAGTAAAGCTTACTTCCCCCGTTTTTTAAAATCACAGCTTCTAGAAGGTTTACATGATTTCTTAAAAAACACGAGTTTTTAGAAAATGTGTTTTATTTCATAAATGGAATCAACAAAGTATGCACATTCTACGTCATAACGACTTTATATATTTTGCGCATGCATCCGGAAATAAGAAAAGCTTACTTCCCCCGTTTTTTAAAATCACGGCTTCTAGAAGGTTTACATGATTTCTTAAAAAACACGAGTTTTTAGAAAATGTTTTTTATTTGATAAATGGAATCAACAAAGTATGCACATTCTACATCATAATGACTTTCTATAGTTTGCCCACGCATCCGGAAATAAGAAAAGCTTACCTCCACCGTTTTTTAAAATCACAGCTTCTACAAGGTTTACATGATTTCTTAAAAAACACGAGTTTTTAGAAAATGTGTTTTATTTCATAAATGGAATCAACAAAATATGCACATTCTACGTCATAATGACTTTCTATAGTTTGCGCATGCCTCCGAAAATAAGAAAAGCTTACTTCCACCGTTTTTTAAAATCACACCTTCTAGAAGGTTTACATGATTTCGTAAAAAACACGAGTTTTTAGAAAATGTGTTTTATTTCATAAATGGAATCTACAACGTATGCACATTCTACGTCATAATGCCTTTCTATAGTTTGCGCATGCGTCCGGAAATAAGAAAAGCTTACTTCCACCGTTTTTTAAAATCACATCTTCAAGAAGGTTTACATGATTTTGTAAAAAACACGAGTTTTTAGAAAACGTGTTTTATTTCATAAATGGAACCAACAAAGTATGCACATTCTAAGTCATAACGACTTTCTATAGTTTGCGCATGCGTTTGGAAATAAGAAAAGCATACTTCCCCCGTTTTTTAAAATTACAGCCTTTAGAAGGTTTACATGATTTCTTAAAAAACACGAGTTTTTAGAAAATGTGTTTTATTTCATAAATGGAATCAACAAAGTATGCACATTCTACGTCATAACAACTTTCTATAGTTTGTGCATTCGTCCGGAAATAAGAAAAGCTTACTTCCACCGTTTTTTAAAATCATAGCTTCTAGAAGGTTTAAATGATCTCGTAAAAAACACAAGTTTTTAGAAAATGTGTTTTATTTCATAAATGGAATATACAAAGTATGCACATTCTACGTCATAACGCCTTTCTAGAGTTTGCGCATGCGTCCGGAAGTAAGAAAAGCTTACTTCCACCGTTTTTTAAAATCACAGCCTCTAGAAGGTTTACATGATTTTGAAAAAAGCACGAGTTTTTGGAAAAAGTGTTTTATTTCATAAATGGAATCAACACAGTATGCACATTCTATGTCATAACGACTTTCTATAGTTTGCGCATGCATCCGGAAGTAAGAAAAGCTTACTTCCCCCATTTTTTAAAATCATAGCTTCTAGAAGGTTTACATGATTTCTTAAAAAACACGAGTTTTTACAAAATGTGTTTTATTTCATAAATGGAATCAACAAAGTATGCACATTCTACGTCATAACGACTTTCTATATTTTGCGCATGCTTCCGGAAATAAGAAAAGCTTACTTCCCCCGTTTTTAAAATCACGGCTTCTAGAAGGTTTACATGATTTCTTAAAAAACACGAGTTTTTAGAAAATGTTTTTTATTTCATAAATGGAATCAACAAAGTATGCACATTCTACATCATAATGACTTTCTATAGTTTGCGCATGCGTCCGGAAATAAGAAAAGCTTACCTCCACCATTTTTTAAAATCACAGCTTCTAGAAGGTTTACATGATTTCTTAAAAAACACGAGTTTTTAGAAAATGTGTTTTATTTCATAAATGGAATCAACAAAGTATACACATTCTATGTCATAACGACTTTCTATAATTTGCGCATACGTTTGGGAATAAGAAAAGCTTACTTCCCCCGTTTTTTAAAATCACAGCTTCTAGAAGGTTTACATGATTTCTTAGAAAACACGAGTTTTTAGAAAATGTGTTTTATTTCATAAATGGAATCAACAAAGTATGCACATTCTATGTGATAACGACTTTCTATAGTTTGCGCATGCGTTTGGAAATAAGAAAAGCTTACTTCCCCCGTTTTTTAAAATCACAGCTTCTAGAAGGTTTACATGATTTCTTAAAAAACACGAGTTTTTAGAAAATGTGTTTTAATTAATAAATGGAATCAACAAAGTATGCACATTGTACGTCATAACGACTTTCTATAGTTTGTGCATTCGTCCGGAAATAAGAAAAGCTTAGTTCCACCGTTTTTTAAAATCACAGCGTCTAGAAGGATTACATGATTTCGTAAAAAACACGAGTTTTTAGAAAATGTGTTTTATTTCACAAATGGAATCTACAAAGTATGCACATTCTACATCATAACGACTTTCTATAGTTTGCGCATGCGTCCGGAAATAAGAAAAGCTTACTTCCACCGTTTTTTAAAATCACAGCTTCTTGAAGGTTTACATGATTTCGTAAAAAACATGAGTTTTTAGAAAATGTGTTTTATTTCATAAATGGAATCTACAAAGTATCCACATTCTACGATATAACGACTTTCTATAGTTTGCGCAACCGTCCGGAAATAAGAAAAGCTTACTTCCCCCGTTTTTGAAAATCACAGCTTCTAGAAGGTTTACATGATTTCTTAAAAAACATGAGTTTTTAGAAAATGTGTTTTATTTCATAAATGGAATCAACCAAGTATGCACATTCTACATCATAACGACTTTCTATAGTTTGCGCATGCGTCCGGAAATAAGAAAAGCTTACTTCCACCGTTTTTTAAAATCATAGCGTCTACAAGGTTTACATGATTTCGTAAAAAACACGAGTTTTTAGAAAATGTGTTTTATTTCATAAATGGAATCTAAAAAGTATGCACATTCTATGTCATAACGACTTTCTATAGTTTGCGCATGCATTTGGAAATAACAAAAGCTTACTTCCCCCATTTTTTAAAATCACCGCTTCTGGAAGGTTTACATGATTTCGTAAAAAACACAAGTTTTTAGAAAATGTGTTTTATTTCATAAATGGAATCTACAAAGTATGCACATTCTACGTCATAACGACTTTCTATAGTTTGTGCATGCATCCGGAAATAAGAAAAGCTTACTTCCACCGTTTTTTGAAATCCCAGCTTCTAGAAGGTTTACATGATTTCGTAAAAAACACAAGTTTTTAGAAAATGTGTTTTATTTCATAAATGGAATCAACAAAGTATGCACATTCTACGTCATAACGACTTTCTATAGTTTGCGCATGCGTCCGGAAATAAGAAAAGCTTACTTCCCCCGTTTTTTAAAATCACAGCCTCTAGAAGGATTACATGATTTCTTAAAAAACACGAGTTTTTAGAAAATTTGTTTTATTTCATATATGGAATCAACAAAGTATGCATATTCTACGTCATAACAACTTTCTATAGTTTGCGCATGCGTTTGGAAATAAGAAAAGCTTACTTCCCCCGTTTTTTAAAATCACAACTTTTAGAAGGTTTACATGATTTCGTAAAAACCACGAGTTTTTAGAAAATGTGTTTTATTTCATAGATAGAATCAACAAAATATGCACATTCTACGTCATAATGACTATCTATAGTTTGCGCATGCGTCCGGAAATAAGAAAAGCTTACTTCCATCGCTTTTTAAAATCACACCTTCTAGAAGGTTTACATGATTTCGTAAAAAACACAAGTTTTTAGAAAATGTGTTTTATTTCATAAATGGAATCTACAAAGTATGCACATTCTACGTCATAACGCCTTTCTATAGTTTGCGCATGCGTCCGGAAATAAGAAAAGCTTACTTCCACCGTTTTTTAAAATCACAGCTTCAAGAAGGTTTACATGATTTTGTAAAAAACACGAATTTTTAGAAAACGTGTTTTATTTCATAAATGGAACCAACAAAGTATGCACATTCTAAGTCATAAAGACTTTCTATAGTTTGCGCATGCGTTTGGAAATAAGAAAATCTTACTTCCTTCGTTTTTTAAAATCACAGCTTCTAGAAGGTTTACATGATTTCTTAAAAAAACGAGTTTTTAGAAAATGTGTTTTATTTCATAAATGGAATCAACAAAGTATGCACATTCTACGTCATAACAACTTTCTATAGTTTGCGCATGCGTCCGGAAGTAAGAAAAGCTTACTTCCACCGTTTTTTAAAATCACAGCTTCTAGAAGGTTTACATGATTTTGAAAAAAACACGAGTTTTTAGAAAACGTGTTTTATTTCATAAATGGAATCAACAAAGTATGCACATTCTACGTCATAACGACTTTCTATAGTTTGGGCATGCGTTCGGAAATAAGAAAAGCTTACTTCCCCCGTTTTTTAAAATCACACCCTCTAGAAGGATTACATGATTTCTTAAAAAACACGAGTTTTTAGAAAATTTGTTTTATTTCATAAATGGAATCAGCAAAGTATGCACATTCTACGTTATAACGACTTTCTATAGTTTGCGCATGCGTTTGGAAATAAGAAAAGCTTACTTCCCCCGTTTTTTAAAATCACAGCTTCTAGAAGGTTTACATGATTTTTTAAAAAACACGAGTTTTTAGAAAATGTGTTTTAATTCAAAAATGGAATCAACAAAGTATGCACATTGTACGTCATAACGACTTTCTATAGTTTGCGCATTCGTCCGGAAATAAGAAAAGCTTACTTCCACCGTTTTTTAAAATCACAGCGACTAGAAGGTTTACATGATTTCGTAAAAAACACGAGTTTTTAGAAAATGTGTTTTATTTCATAAATGGAATCTACAAAGTATGCACATTCTACGTCATAACGACTTTCTATAGTTTGCGCATGCGTCCGGAAATAAGAAAAGCTTACTTCCACCGTTTTTGAAAATCACAGCTTCTTGAAGTTTTACATGATTTAATAAAAAACATGAGTTTTTAGAAAATGTGTTTTATTTCATAAATGGAATCTACAAAGTATGCACATTCTACGATATAACACTTTCTATAGTTTGCGCATGCGTCCGGAAATAAGAAAAGCTTACTTACCCCGTTTTTTAAAATCACAGCTTCTAGAAGGTTTACATGATTTCTTGAAAAACACGAGTTTTTAGAAAATGTGTTTTATTTCATAAATGGAATCAACCAAGTATGCACATTCTACATCATAATGACTTTCTATAGTTTGCGCATGCGTCAAGAAATAAGAAAAGCTTACTTCCACCGTTTTTTAAAATCATAGCGTCTACAAGGTTTACATGATTACGTAAAAAACATGAGTTTTTAGAAAATGTGTTTTATTTCATAAATGGAATCTAAAAAGTAAGCACATTCTACGTCATAACGAATTTCTATAGTTTGTGCATGCATTTGGAAATAACAAAAGCTTACTTCCCCCATTTTTTAAAATCACCGCTTCTGGAAGGTTTACATGATTTCTTAAAAAACACGAGTTTTTAGAAAATGTGTTTTATTTCATAAATGGAATCAACAAAGTATGCACATTCTACATCATAACGACTTTCTATAGTTTGCGCATGCGTTTGGAATTAAGAAAAGCTTTCTTCCCCCGTTTTTTAAAATCACAGCTTCTAGAAGGTTTACATGATTTCGTAAAAAACAACAGTTTTTAGAAAATGTGTTTTATTTCGTAAATGGAATCAACAAAGTATGGACATTCTACGTCATAACGACTTTCTATAGTTTGCATATTCGTCCAGAAATAAGAAAAGCTTACTTCCACCGTTTTTTAAAATCACAGCTTCTAGAAGTTTTACATGATTTCGTAAAAAACACGAGTTTTTAGAAAATGTCCTTTATTTCATAAATGGAATCTACAAAGTATGCACATTCTACGTCATAACGACTTTCTATAGTTTGCGCATGCGTCCGGAAATAAGAAAAGCTTACTTCCACCATTTTTTAAAATCACAGCTTCTAGAAGGTTTACAGGATTTCCTAAAAAACACGAGTTTTTAGAAAATGTGTTTTATTTCATAAATCGAATCAACAAAGTATGCACATTCTACGTCATAATGACTTTCTATAGTTTTCACATGCGTTTGGAAATAAGAAAAGCTTACTTCCCCCATTTTTTAAAATCACAGCTTCTAGAAGGTTTACATGATTTCTTAAAAAACATGAGTTTTTAGAAAATGTGTTTTATTTCATAAATGGAATCAACAAAGTATGCACATTCTACGTCATAACGACTTTCTATAGTTTGTGCATGCGTCCGGAAATAAGAAAAGCTTACTTCCACCGTTTTTTAAAATCACAGCTTCTAGAAGGTTTACATGATTTCGTAAAAAACATGAGTTTTTAGAAAATGTGTTTTATTTCATCAATGGAATCTACAAAGCATGCACATTCTACGTCATAACAACTTTCTATAGTTTGCGCATGCGTCCGGAAATAAGAAAAGCTTACTCCCCTTTTTTTTTAAATCACAGCTTCTAGAAGGTTAACATGATTTCTTAAAAAACACGAGTTTTTAGAAAATGCGTTTTATTTCATAAATGGAATCATCAAAGTATGCACATTCTACGTCATAACGAATTTCTATAGTTTTTGCATGCGTTTGGAAATAAGAAAAGCTTACTTCCGCCGTTTTTTAAAATCACAGCTTCTAGAAGGTTTACATGATTTCTTAAAAAACACGAGTTTTTAGAAAATGTATTTGATTTCATAAATGGAAACAACAAAGTATGCACATTCTACGTCATAACGCCTTTCTATAGTTTGCGCATGCATCCGGAAATAAGAAAAGCTTACTTCCACCGTTTTTTAAAATCACAGCTTCAAGAAGGTTTACATGATTTTGTAAAAAACACGAGTTTTTAGAAAACGTGTTTTATTTCATAAATGGAACCAACAAAGTATGCACATTCTAAGTCATAACAACTTTCTATAGTTTGCGCATGCGTTTGGAAATAAGAAAATCTTACTTCCCCCATTTTTTAAATTCACGGCTTCTAGAAGGTTTACATGATTTCTTAAAAAACATGAGTTTTTAGAAAATGTGTTTTATTTCATAAATGGAATCAACAAAGTATGCACATTGTACGTCATAACAACTTTCTATAGTTTGTGCATTCGTCCGGAAATAAGAAAAGCTTACTTCCACCGTTTTTTAAAATCATACCTTCTAGAAGGTTTACATGATTTCGTAAAAAACACGAGTTTTTAGAAAATGTGTTTTATTTCATAAATGGAATATACAAAGTATGCACATTCTACGTCATAACGCCTTTCTATAGTTTGCGCATGCGTCCGGAAGTAAGAAAAGCTTACTTCCACCATTTTTTAAAATCACAGCTTCTAGAAGGTTTACACGATTTTGAAAAAAACACGAGTTTTTAGAAAACGTGTTTTGTTTCATAAATGGAATCAACAAAGTATGCACATTCTACGTCATAATGACTTTCTATAGTTTGGGCATGCGTTTGGAAATAAGAAAAGTTTACTTCCCCCGTTTTTTAAAATCACAGCTTCTAGAAGGTTTACATGATTTCTTAAAAAACACGAGTTTTTAGAAAATGTGTTTTATTTCATAAATGGAATCAACAAAGTATGCACATTCTACGTCATAACGACTTTCTATAGTTTGCACATGTGTTTGGAAATAAGAAAAGCTTACTTCCCCCATTTTTTAAAATCACAGCTTCTAGAAGGTTTACATGATTTCTTAAAAAACAAGAGTTTTTAGAAAATGTGTTTTATTTCATAAATGGAATCAACAAAGTATGCACATTCTACGTCATAACGACTTTCTATAGTTTGTGCATGCGTCCGGAAATAAGAAAAGCTTACTTCCACCATTTTTTAAAATCACAGCTTCTAGAAGGTTTACATGATTTCGTAAAAAACATGAGTTTTTAGAAAATGTGTTTTATTTCATAAATGGAATCTACAAAGTATGCACATTCTACGTCATAACAACTTTCTATAGTTTGCGCATGCGTCCGGAAATAAGAAAAGCTTACTTCCCCTGTTTTTTAAAATCACAGCTTCTAGAAGGTTAACATGATTTCTTAAAAAACACGAATTTTTAGAAAATGCGTTTTATTTCATAAATGGAATCATCAAAGTATGCACATTCTACGTCATAACGAATTTCTATAGTTTTTGCATGCGTCTGAAAATAAGAAAAGCTTACTTCCGCCGTTTTTTAAAATCACAGCTTCTAGAAGGTTTACATGATTTCTTTAAAAACACGAGTTTTTAGAAAATGTATTTGATTTCATAAATGGAAACAACAAAGTATGCACATTCTACGTCATAACGACTTTCTATAGTTTGCTCATGCGTCCGGAAATAAGAAAAGCTTACTTCCACCGTTTTTTAAAATCACAGCTTCTAGAAGGTTTACATGATTTCGTAAAAAACACGAGTTTTTAGAAAATGTGTTTTATTTCATAAATGGAATCTACAAAGAATGCACAATCTACGTCATAATGACTTTCTATAGTTTGCGCATGCGTCCGGAAATAAGAAAAGGTTACTTCCACCGTTTTTTAAAATCACAGCTTCTAGAAGGTTTACATGATTTCGTAAAAAACACGAGCTTTTAGAAAATGTGTTTTATTTCATAAATGGAATCAACAAAGTATGCACATTCTACGTCATAACGACTTTCTACAGTTTGTGCATTCGTCCGGAAATAAGAAAAGCTTACTTCCCACGTTTTTTAAAATCACACCTTCTAACAGGTTTACATGATTTCGTAAAAAACACGAGTTTTTAGAAAATGTGTTTTATTTTATAAATGGAATATACAAAGTATGCACATTCTACGTCATAACGCCTTTCTATAGTTTGCGCATGCGTCCGGAAGTAAGAAAAGCTTACTTCCACCGTTTTTTAAAATCACAGCTTCTAGAAGGTTTACATGATTTTGAAAAAAACACGAGTTTTTAGAAAACGTGTTTTATTTCATAAATGGAATCAAGAAGTATGTACATTCTACGTCATAACGACTTTCTATAGTTTGCACATGCGTTTGGAAATAAGAAAAGCTTATTTCCCCCGTTTTTTAAAATCACAGCTTCTTGAAGGTTTACATGATTTCTTAAAAAACACGAGTTTTTAGAAAATGTGTTTTATTTCATAAATGGAATCAACAAAGTATGCACATTCTCCGTCATAACGACTTTCTATAGTTTGTGCATTCATCCGGAAATAAGAAAAGCTTACTTCCACCGTTTTTTAAAATCGCAGCTTCTAGAAGGTTTACATGATTTCTTAAAAAACACGAGTTTTTAGAAACTGTGTTTTATTTCATAAATGGAATCTACAAAGTATGCACATTCTACGTCATAACGCCTTTCTATAGTTTGCGCATGCGTCCGGAAATAAGAAAAGCTTACTTCCACCATTTTTTAAAATCACAGCTTCAAGAAGGTTTACATGATTTTGTAAAAAACACGAGTTTTTAGAAAACGTGTTTTATTTCATAAATGGAACCAACAAAGTATGCACATTCTACGTCATAACGACTTTCTATAGTTTGCGCATGCGTTTGGAAATAAGAAAATCTTACTTCCCCCGTTTTTTAAAATCACAGCTTCTAGAAGGTTTACATGATTTCTTAA
Organism: Larix kaempferi; assembly: GCA_027924585.1. Lineage (NCBI taxonomy): Eukaryota > Viridiplantae > Streptophyta > Pinopsida > Pinales > Pinaceae > Larix > Larix kaempferi. The sequence goes on along the minus strand of BSBM01000557.1, from coordinate 15,155,843 downwards.
AAAACACGAGTTTTTAGAAAATGTGTTTTATTTCATAAATGGAATCAACAAAGTATGCACATTCTACGTCATAACAACTTTCTATAGTTTGTGCATTCGTCCGGAAATAAGAAAAGCTTACTTCCACCGTTTTTTAAAATCACACCTTCTAGAGGGTTTACATGATTTCGCAAAAAACACGAGTTTTTAGAAAATGTGTTTTACTTCATAAATGGAATATACAAAGTATGCACATTCTACGTCATAACGCCTTTCTATAGTTTGCGCATGCGTCCGGAAGTAAGAAAAGCTTACTTCCACCGTTTTTTAAAATCACAGCTTCTAGAAGGTTTACATGATTTTCAAAAAAACATGAGTTTTTAGAAAACGTGTTTTATTTCATAAATGGAATCAACAAAGTATGCACATTCTACGTCATAACGACATTCTATAGTTTGGGCATGCGTTTGGAAATAAGAAAAGCTTACTTCCCCCGTTTTTTAAAATCATAGCTTCTAGAAGGTTTACATGATTTCTTAAAAAACACGAGTTTTTAGAAAATGTGTTTTATTTCATAAATGGAATGAACAAAGTATGCACATTCTACGTCATAACAACTTTCTATAGTTTGTGCATTCGTCCGGAAATAAGAAAAGCTTACTTCCCCTGTTTTTTAAAATCATAGCTTCTAGAAAGTTTACATGATTTCGTAAAAAACACGAGTTTTTAGAAAATGTGTTTTATTTCATAAATGGATTCTACAAAGTATGCACATTCTACGTCATAACGACTTTCTATAGTTTGCACATGCGTTTGGAAGTAAGAAAAGCTTACTTCCACCATTTTTTAAAATCACAGCTTCTAGAAGGTTTACATGATTTTGAAAAAAACACGAGTTTTTAGAAAACGTGTTTTATTTCATAAATGGAATCAACAAAGTAAGCACATTCTACGTCATAACGACTTTCTATAGTTTGCGCATGCATTTGGAAATAAGAAAAGCTTACTTCCCCCGTTTTTTAAATTCACAACTTCTAGAAGGTTTACATGATTTCTTAAAAAACACGAGTTTTTAGAAAATGTGATTTATTTCATAAATGGAATGAACAAAGTATGCACATTCTACGTCATAACAACTTTCTATAGTTTGTGCATTCGTCCAGAAATAAGAAAAGCTTACTTCCCCTGTTTTTTAAAATCATAGCTTCTAGAAAGTTTACATGATTTCGTAAAAAACACGAGTTTTTAGAAAATGTGTTTTATTTCATAAATGGATTCTACAAAGTATGCACATTCTACGTCGTAACGACTTTCTATAGTTTGCGCATGCGTCCGGAAATAAGAAAAGCTTACTTCCACCATTTTTTAAAATCACAGCTTCTAGAAGGTTTACATGTTTCTTAAAAAACACGAGTTTTTAGAAAATGTGTTTTGTTTCATAAATGGAATCAACAAAGTATACACATTCTACGTCATAACGACTTTCTATAGTTTGCGCATTCGTGTGGAAATAAGAAAAGCTTACTTCAACCGTTTTTTAAAATCATAGCTTCTAGAAGGTTTACATGATTTCTAAAAAAACACGAGTTTTTAGAAAATGTGTTTTATTTCATAAATGGAATCAACAAAGTATGCACATTCTACGTCATAACAACTTTCTATAGTTTGTGCATTCGTCCGGAAATAAGAAAAGCTTACTTCCACCGTTTTTTAAAATCACAGCTTCTAGAAGGTTTACATGATTTCGTAAAAAACACGAGTTTTTAGAAAATGTGTTTTATTTCATAAATGGAATCAACAAAGTATGCACATTCTACGTCATAACGACTTTCTATAGTTTGCGTATTCATCCAGAAATAAGAAAAGCTTACTTCCACCGTTTTTTAAAATCACAGCTTCTAGAAGTTTTACATGATTTCGTAAAAAACACGAGTTTTTAGAAAATGTGCTTTATTTCATAAATGGAATCTACAAAGTATGCACATTCTACGTCATAACGAATTTCTATAGATTGCGCATGCGTCCGGAAATAAGAAAAGCTTACTTCCAGCATTTTTTAAAATCACAGCTTCTAGAAGGTTTACAGGATTTCCTAAAAAACACGAGTTTTTAGAAAATGTGTTTTATTTCATAAATGGAATCAACAAAGTATGCACATTCTACGTCATAATGACTTTCTATAGTTTTCACATGCATTTGGAAATAAGAAAAGCTTACTTCCCCCATTTTTTAAAATCACAGCTTCTAGAAGGTTTACATAATTTCTTAAAAAACATGAGTTTTTAGAAAATGTGTTTTATTTCATAAATGGAATCAACAAAGTATGCACATTCTACGTCATAACGACTTTCTATAGTTTGTGCATGCGTCCGGAAATAAGAAAAGCTTACTTCCACCGTTTTTTAAAATCACAGCTTCTAGAAGGTTTACATGATTTCGTAAAAAACACGAGTTTTTAGAAAATGTGTTTTATTTCATCAATGGAATCTACAAAGCATGCACATTCTACGTCATAACAACTTTCTATAGTTTGCGCATGCATCCGGAAATAAGAAAAGCTTACTCCCCTTTTTTTTAAAATCACAGCTTCTAGAAGGTTAACATGATTTCTTAAAAAACACGAGTTTTTAGAAAATGCATTTTATTTCATCAATGGAATCATCAAAGTATGCACATTCTACGTCATAACGAATTTCTATAGTTTTTGCATGCGTTTGGAAATAAGAAAAGCTTACTTCCGCCGTTTTTTAAAATCACAGCTTCTAGAAGGTTTACATGATTTCTTAAAAAACACGAGTTTTTAGAAAATGTATTTGATTTCATAAATGGAAACAACAAAGTATGCACATTCTACGTCATAACGCCTTTCTATAGTTTGCGCATGCGTCCGGAAATAAGAAAAGCTTACTTCCACCGTTTTTTAAAATCACAGCTTCAAGAAGGTTTACATGATTTTGTAAAAAACACGAGTTTTTAGAAAACGTGTTTTATTTCATAAATGGAACCAACAAAGTATGCACATTCTAAGTCATAACGACTTTCTATAGTTTGCGCATGTGTTTGGAAATAAGAAAATCTTACTTCCCCCGTTTTTTAAATTCACAGCTTCTAGAAGGTTTACATGATTTCTTAAAAAACACGAGTTTTTAGAAACTGTGTTTTATTTCATAAATGGAATCAACAAAGTATGCACATTCTACGTCATAACAACTTTCTATAGTTTGTGCATTCGTCCGGAAATAAGAAAAGCTTACTTCCACCGTTTTTTAAAATCATACCTTCTAGAAGGTTTACATGATTTCGTAAAAAACACGAGTTTTTAGAAAATGTGTTTTATTTCATAAATGGAATATACAAAGTATGCACATTCTACGTCATAACGCCTTTCTATAGTTTGCGCATGCGTCCGGAAGTAAGAAAAGCTTACTTCAACCGTTTTTTAAAATCACAGCTTCTAGAAGGTTTACATAATTTCGTAAAAAACACGAGTTTTTAGAAAATGTGTTTTATTTCATAAATGGAATCAACAAAGTATGCACATTCTACGTCATAACGACTTTCTATAGTTTGCGTATTCATCCAGAAATAAGAAAAGCTTACTTCCACCGTTTTTTAAAATCACAGCTTCTAGAAGTTTTACATGATTTCGTAAAAAACACGAGTTTTTAGAAAATGTGTTTTATTTCATAAATGGAATGAACAAAGTATGCACATTCTACGTCATAACAACTTTCTATAGTTTGTGCATTCGTCCGGAAATAAGAAAAGCTTACTTCCCCTGTTTTTTAAAATCATAGCTTCTAGAAAGTTTACATGATTTCGTAAAAAACACGAGTTTTTAGAAAATGTGTTTTATTTCATAAATGGATTCTACAAAGTATGCACATTCTACGTCATAACGACTTTCTATAGTTTGCACATGCGTTTGGAAGTAAGAAAAGCTTACTTCCACCATTTTTTAAAATCACAGCTTCTAGAAGGTTTACATGATTTTGAAAAAAACACGAGTTTTTAGAAAACGTGTTTTATTTCATAAATGGAATCAACAAAGTAAGCACATTCTACGTCATAACGACTTTCTATAGTTTGCGCATGCATTTGGAAATAAGAAAAGCTTACTTCCCCCGTTTTTTAAATTCACAACTTCTAGAAGGTTTACATGATTTCTTAAAAAACACGAGTTTTTAGAAAATGTGATTTATTTCATAAATGGAATGAACAAAGTATGCACATTCTACGTCATAACAACTTTCTATAGTTTGTGCATTCGTCCAGAAATAAGAAAAGCTTACTTCCCCTGTTTTTTAAAATCATAGCTTCTAGAAAGTTTACATGATTTCGTAAAAAACACGAGTTTTTAGAAAATGTGTTTTATTTCATAAATGGATTCTACAAAGTATGCACATTCTACGTCGTAACGACTTTCTATAGTTTGCGCATGCGTCCGGAAATAAGAAAAGCTTACTTCCACCATTTTTTAAAATCACAGCTTCTAGAAGGTTTACATGTTTCTTAAAAAACACGAGTTTTTAGAAAATGTGTTTTGTTTCATAAATGGAATCAACAAAGTATACACATTCTACGTCATAACGACTTTCTATAGTTTGCGCATTCGTGCGGAAATAAGAAAAGCTTACTTCAACCGTTTTTTAAAATCATAGCTTCTAGAAGGTTTACATGATTTCTAAAAAAACACGAGTTTTTAGAAAATGTGTTTTATTTCATAAATGGAATCAACAAAGTATGCACATTCTACGTCATAACAACTTTCTATAGTTTGTGCATTCGTCCGGAAATAAGAAAAGCTTACTTCCACCGTTTTTTAAAATCACAGCTTCTAGAAGGTTTACATGATTTCGTAAAAAACACGAGTTTTTAGAAAATGTGTTTTATTTCATAAATGGAATCAACAAAGTATGCACATTCTACGTCATAACGACTTTCTATAGTTTGCGTATTCATCCAGAAATAAGAAAAGCTTACTTCCACCGTTTTTTAAAATCACAGCTTCTAGAAGTTTTACATGATTTCGTAAAAAACACGAGTTTTTAGAAAATGTGCTTTATTTCATAAATGGAATCTACAAAGTATGCACATTCTACGTCATAACGAATTTCTATAGATTGCGCATGCGTCCGGAAATAAGAAAAGCTTACTTCCAGCATTTTTTAAAATCACAGCTTCTAGAAGGTTTACAGGATTTCCTAAAAAACACGAGTTTTTAGAAAATGTGTTTTATTTCATAAATGGAATCAACAAAGTATGCACATTCTACGTCATAATGACTTTCTATAGTTTTCACATGCATTTGGAAATAAGAAAAGCTTACTTCCCCCATTTTTTAAAATCACAGCTTCTAGAAGGTTTACATAATTTCTTAAAAAACATGAGTTTTTAGAAAATGTGTTTTATTTCATAAATGGAATCAACAAAGTATGCACATTCTACGTCATAACGACTTTCTATAGTTTGTGCATGCGTCCGGAAATAAGAAAAGCTTACTTCCACCGTTTTTTAAAATCACAGCTTCTAGAAGGTTTACATGATTTCGTAAAAAACACGAGTTTTTAGAAAATGTGTTTTATTTCATCAATGGAATCTACAAAGCATGCACATTCTACGTCATAACAACTTTCTATAGTTTGCGCATGCATCCGGAAATAAGAAAAGCTTACTCCCCTTTTTTTTAAAATCACAGCTTCTAGAAGGTTAACATGATTTCTTAAAAAACACGAGTTTTTAGAAAATGCATTTTATTTCATAAATGGAATCATCAAAGTATGCACATTCTACGTCATAACGAATTTCTATAGTTTTTGCATGCGTTTGGAAATAAGAAAAGCTTACTTCCGCCGTTTTTTAAAATCACAGCTTCTAGAAGGTTTACATGATTTCTTAAAAAACACGAGTTTTTAGAAAATGTATTTGATTTCATAAATGGAAACAACAAAGTATGCACATTCTACGTCATAACGCCTTTCTATAGTTTGCGCATGCGTCCGGAAATAAGAAAAGCTTACTTCCACCGTTTTTTAAAATCACAGCTTCAAGAAGGTTTACATGATTTTGTAAAAAACACGAGTTTTTAGAAAACGTGTTTTATTTCATAAATGGAACCAACAAAGTATGCACATTCTAAGTCATAACGACTTTCTATAGTTTGCGCATGTGTTTGGAAATAAGAAAATCTTACTTCCCCCGTTTTTTAAATTCACAGCTTCTAGAAGGTTTACATGATTTCTTAAAAAACACGAGTTTTTAGAAACTGTGTTTTATTTCATAAATGGAATCAACAAAGTATGCACATTCTACGTCATAACAACTTTCTATAGTTTGTGCATTCGTCCGGAAATAAGAAAAGCTTACTTCCACCGTTTTTTAAAATCATACCTTCTAGAAGGTTTACATGATTTCGTAAAAAACACGAGTTTTTAGAAAATGTGTTTTATTTCATAAATGGAATATACAAAGTATGCACATTCTACGTCATAACGCCTTTCTATAGTTTGCGCATGCGTCCGGAAGTAAGAAAAGCTTACTTCAACCGTTTTTTAAAATCACAGCTTCTAGAAGGTTTACATAATTTCGTAAAAAACACGAGTTTTTAGAAAATGTGTTTTATTTCATAAATGGAATCAACAAAGTATGCACATTCTACGTCATAACGACTTTCTATAGTTTGCGTATTCATCCAGAAATAAGAAAAGCTTACTTCCACCGTTTTTTAAAATCACAGCTTCTAGAAGTTTTACATGATTTCGTAAAAAACACGAGTTTTTAGAAAATGTGCTTTATTTCATAAATGGAATCTACAAAGTATGCACATTCTACGTCATAACGACTTTCTATAGATTGCGCATGCGTCCGGAAATAAGAAAAGCTTACTTCCAGCATTTTTTAAAATCACAGCTTCTAGAAGGTTTACAGGATTTCCTAAAAAACACGAGTTTTTAGAAAATGTGTTTTATTTCATAAATGGAATCAACAAAGTATGCACATTCTACGTCATAATGACTTTCTATAGTTTTCACATGCGTTTGGAAATAAGAAAAGCTTACTTCCCCCATTTTTTAAAATCACAGCTTCTAGAAGGTTTACATGATTTCTTAAAAAACATGAGTTTTTAGAAAATGTGTTTTATTTCATAAATGGAATCAACAAAGTATGCACATTCTACGTCATAACGACTTTCTATAGTTTGTGCATGCGTCCGGAAATAAGAAAAGCTTACTTCCACCGTTTTTTAAAATCACAGCTTCTAGAAGCTTTACATGATTTCGTAAAAAACACGAGTTTTTAGAAAATGTGTTTTATTTCATCAATGGAATCTACAAAGCATGCACATTCTACGTCATAACAACTTTCTATAGTTTGCGCATGCATCCGGAAATAAGAAAAGCTTACTCCCCTTTTTTTTAAAATCATAGCTTCTAGAAGGTTAACATGATTTCTTAAAAAACACGAGTTTTTAGAAAATGCGTTTTATTTCATAAATGGAATCATCAAAGTATGCACATTCTACGTCATAACGAATTTCTATAGTTTTTGCATGCGTTTGGAAATAAGAAAAGCTTACTTCTGCCGTTTTTTAAAATCACAGCTTCTAGAAGGTTTACATGATTTCTTAAAAAACACGAGTTTTTAGAAAATGTATTTGATTTCATAAATGGAAACAACAAAGTATGCACATTCTACGTCATAACGCCTTTCTATAGTTTGCGCATGCGTCCGGAAATAAGAAAAGCTTACTTCCACCGTTTTTTAAAATCACAGCTTCGAGAAGGTTTACATGATTTTGTAAAAAACACGAGTTTTTAGAAAACGTGTTTTATTTCATAAATGGAACCAACAAAGTATGCACATTCTAAGTCATAACGACTTTCTATAGTTTGCGCATGTGTTTGGAAATAAGAAAATCTTACTTCCCCCGTTTTTTAAATTCACAGCTTCTAGAAGGTTTACATCATTTCTTAAAAAACACGAGTTTTTAGAAAATGTGTTTTATTTCATAAATGGAATCAACAAAGTATGCACATTCTACGTCATAACAACTTTCTATAGTTTGTGCATTCGTCCGGAAATAAGAAAAGCTTACTTCCACCGTTTTTTAAAATCATACCTTCTAGAAGGTTTACATGATTTCGTAAAAAACACGAGTTTTTAGAAAATGTGTTTTATTTCATAAATGGAATATACAAAGTATGCACATTCTACGTCATAACGCCTTTCTATAGTTTGCGCATGCGTCTGGAAGTAAGAAAAGCTTACTTCCACCGTTTTTTAAAATCACAGCTTCTAGAAGGTTTACACGATTTTGAAAAAAACACGAGTTTTTAGAAAACGTGTTTTGTTTCATAAATGGAATCAACAAAGTATGCACATTCTACGTCATAATGACTTTCTATAGTTTGGGCATGCGTTTGGAAATAAGAAAAGTTTACTTCCCCCGTTTTTTAAATTCACAGCTTCTAGAAGGTTTACATGATTTCTTAAAAAACACGAGTTTTTAGAAAATGTGTTTTATTTCATAAATGGAATCAACAAAGTATGCACATTCTACATCATAACGACTTTCTATAGTTTGTGCATTCGTCCGGAAATAAGAAAAGCTTCCTTCCACCGTTTTTTAAAATCACAGCTTCTAGAAGGTTTACATGATTTCTTAAAAAACACGAGTTTTTAGAAAATGTGTTTTATTTCATAAATGGAATATACAAAGTATGCACATTCTACGTCATAACGCCTTTCAATAGTTTGCGCATGTGTCCGGAAGTAAGAAAAGCTTACTTCCACCGTTTTTTAAAATCACAGCTTCTAGAAAGTTTACATGATTTTGAAAAAAACACGAGTTTTTAGAAAACGTGTTTTATTTCATAAATGGAATCAACAAAGTAAGCACATTCAAAGTCATAACGACTTTCTATAGTTTACGCATGCGTTTGGAAATAAGAAAAGCTTACTTCCCCCGTTTTTTAAATTCACAGCTTCTAGAAGGTTTACATGATGTCTTAAAAAACACGAGTTTTTAGAAAATGTGTTTTATTTCATAAATGAAATCAACAAAGTATGCACATTCTACGTCATAACAACTTTCTATAGTTTGTGCATTCGTCCGGAAATAAGAAAAGCTTACTTCCACCGTTTTTTAAAATCACAGCTTCTAGAAGGTTTACAAGATTTCGTAAAAAACACGAGTTTTTAGAAAATGTGTTTTATTTCATAAATGGAATCTACAAAGTATGCACATTCTACGTCATAACGACTTTCTATAGTTTGCGAATGTGTCCGGAAATAAGAAAAGCTTACTTTCCCCGTTTTTTAAAATCACAGCTTTTAGAAGGTTTACATGATTTCTTTAAAAACACGAGTTTTTAGAAAATATGTTTTATTTCATAAATGGAATCAACAAAGTATGCACATTCTACGTCATAACGACTTTCTATAGTTTGGGCATGCGTTTGGAAATAAGAAAAGCTTACTTCCCCCGTTTTTTAAAATCACAGCTTCTAGAAGGTTTACATGATTTCTTAAAAAACATGAGTTTTTAGAAAATGTGTTTTATTTCATAAATGAAATCAACAAAGTATGCACATTCTACGTCATAACAACTTTCTATAGTTTGTGCATTCGTCCGGAAATAAGAAAAGCTTACTTCCACCGTTTTTTAAAATCACAGCTTCTAGAAGGTTTACAAGATTTCGTAAAAAACACGAGTTTTTAGAAAATGTGTTTTATTTCATAAATGGAATCTACAAAGTATGCACATTCTACGTCATAACGACTTTCTATAGTTTGCGAATGTGTCCGGAAATAAGAAAAGCTTACTTTCCCCGTTTTTTAAAATCACAGCTTTTAGAAGGTTTACATGATTTCTTTAAAAACACGAGATTTTAGAAAACGTGTTTTATTTCATAAATGGAATCAACAAAGTATGTACATTCTACGTCATAACAACTTTCTATAGTTTGCACATGCGTTTGGAAATAAGAAAAGCTTATTTCCCTCGTTTTTTAAAATCACAGCTTCTAGAAGGTTTACATGATTTCTTAAAAAACACGAGTTTTTAGAAAATGTGTTTTATTTCATAAATGGAATCAACAAAGTATGCACATTCTACGTCATAACAACTTCTATAGTTTGTGCATTCGTCCGGAAATAAGAAAAGCTTACTTCCACCGTTTTTTAAAATCACACCTTCTAGAGGGTTTACATGATTTCGTAAAAAACACGAGTTTTTAGAAAATGTGTTTTACTTCATAAATGGAATATACAAAGTATGCACATTCTACGTCATAACGCCTTTCTATAGTTTGCGCATGCGTCCGGAAGTAAGAAAAGCTTACTTCCACCGTTTTTTAAAATCACAGCTTCTAGAAGGTTTACATGATTTTGAAAAAAACACGAGTTTTTAGAAAACGTGTTTTATTTCATAAATGGAATCAATAAAGTATGCACATTGTACGTCATAACGACTTTCTATAGTTTGCGCATGCGTTTGGAAATAAGAAAAGCTTACTTCCCCCCGTTTTTTAAAATCACAGCTTCTAGAAGGTTTACATGATTTCTTAAAAAACACGAGTTTTTAGAAAATGTGTTTTATTTCATAAATGGAATCAACAAAGTATGCACATTCTACGTCATAACAACTTTCTATAGTTTGTGCATTCATCCGGAAATAAGAAAAGCTTACTTCCCCTGTTTTTTAAAATCATAGCTTCTAGAAAGTTTACATGATTTCGTAAAAAACACGAGTTTTTAGAAAATGTGTTTTATTTCATAAATGGAATCTACAAAGTATGCACATTCTACGACTTAACGACTATCTATAGTTTGCGCATGCATCCGGAAATAAGAAAAGCTTACTTCCACCGTTTTTTAAAATCACAGCTTCTAGAAGGTTTACATGTTTCTTAAAGAACACGAGTTTTTAGAAAATGTGTTTTGTTTCATAAATGGAATCAACAAAGCATACACATTCTACGTCATAACGACTTTCTATAGTTTGCGCATTCGTGCGGAAATAATAAAAGCTTACTTCAACCGTTTTTTAAAATCATAGCTTCTAGAAGGTTTACATGATTTCTTAAAAGACACGAGTTTTTAGAAAATGTGTTTTATTTCATAAATGCAATCAACAAAGTATGCACATTCTACGTCATAACGACTTTCTATAGTTTGCGCATGTGTCCGGAAATAAGAAAAGCTTACTTCCCCCGTTTTTTAAAATCACAGCTTCTAGAAGGTTTACATGATTTCTTTAAAAACACGAGTTTTTAGAAAATATGTTTTATTTCATAAATGGAATCAACAAAGTATGCAAATTCTACGTCATAACGACTTTCTATAGTTTGCGCATAAATTTGGAAATAAGAAAAGCTTACTTCCCCCGTTTTTTAAAATCACAGCTTCTAGAAGGTTTACATGATTTCGTAAAAAACACGAGTTTTTAGAAAATGTGTTTTATTTCATAAATGGAATCTACAAAGTATGCACATTCTACGTCATAACGACTTTCTATAGTTTGCGCATGCATCCGGAAATAAGAAAAGCTTACTTCCACTGTTTTTTAAAATCACAGCTTCTAGAAGGTTTACATGATTTCGTAAAAAACACGAGTTTTTAGAAAATGTGTTTTATTTTATAAATGGAATCTACAAAGTATGCACATTCTACGATATAACGACTTTCTATAGTTTGCGCATGCGTCCGGAAATAAGAAAAGCTTAATTCCACTGTTTTTTAAAATCACAGCTTCTAGAAGGTTTACATGATTTCTTAAAAAACACGAGTTTTTAGAAAGTGTGTTTTATTTCATAAATGGAATCAACAAAGTATGCACATTCTACGTCATAACGACTTTCTATAGTTTGCGCATGCATCCGAAAATAAGAAAATCTCACTTCCCCCGTTTTTTAAAATCACAGCCTCTAGAAGGTTTACATGATTTCTTAAAAAACACGAGTTTTTAGAAAATGTGTTTTATTTCATAAATGGAATCAACAAACTATGCACATTCTACGTCATAACGACTTTCTATAGTTTGCGCATGCGTTTGGAAATAAGAAAAGGTTACCTCCCCCGTTTTTTAAAACCACAGCTTCTAAAAGGTTTACATGATTTCTTAAAAAACACGAGTTTTTAGAAAATGTGTTTTATTTCATAATTGGAATCAACAAAGTATGCACATTCTACGTCATAACGACTTTCTATAGTTTGCACATGCGTTTGGAAATAAGAAAAGCTTACTTCCCCCGTTTTTTAAAATCACAGCTTCTAGAAGGTTTACATGATTTCGTAAAAAACACGAGTTTTTAGAAAATGTGCTTTATTTCATAAATGGAATCAACAAAGTATGCACATTCTACGTCATAACGACTTTCTATAGTTTGCGCATACGTTCGGAAATAAGAAAAGCTTACTTCCCCCGTTTTTTAAAATCACAGCTTCTAAAAGGTTTACATGGTTTCTTAAAAAACATGAGTTTTTAGAAAATGTGTTTTATTTCATAATTGGAATCAACAAAGTATGCACATTCTACGTCATAACGACTTTCTATAGTTTGCACATGCGTTTGGAAATAAGAAAAGCTTACTTCCCCCGTTTTTTAAAATCACAGCCTCTAGAAGGTTTACATGATTTCTTAAAAAACACGAGTTTTTAGAAAATGTGTTTTATTTCATAAATGGAATCAACAAACTATGCACATTCTACGTCATAACGACTTTCTATAGTTTGCGCATGCGTTTGGAAATAAGAAAATCTTACTTCCACCGTTTTTTAAAACCACAGCTTCTAGAAGGTTTACATGATTTCTTAAAAAACACGACCTTTTAGAAAATGTGTTTTATTTCATAAGTGGAATCAACAAAGTATGCACATTCTACGTCATAACGACTTTCTATAGTTTGGGCATGCGTCCGGAAATAAGAAAAGCTTACTTCCCCCATTTTTTAAAATCACAGCTTCTAGAAGGTTTACATGATTTCGTAAAAAACACGAGTTTCTAGAAAATGTGTTTTATTTCATCAATGGAATGAACAAAGTATGCACATTCTACGTCGTAACGACTTTCTATAGTTTTCGCATGCGTCCGGAAATAAGAAAAGCTTACTTCCACCGTTTTCTAAAATCACAGATTCTAGAATGCTTACATGATTTCATAAAAAACACGAGTTTTTAGAAAATGTGTTTTACTTCATAAATGGAATCTGCAAAGTATGCACATTCTACGTCATAACGACTTTCTATAGTTTGCGCATGCATTTGGAAATAAGAAAAGCTTACTTCCCCCGTTTTTTAAAATCACAGCTTCTAGAAGGTTTACATGATTTCTTAAAAAACACGAGTTTTTAGAAAATGTGTTTTATTTCATAAATGGAATCAACAAAGTATGCACATTCTATGTCATAACGACTTTCTATAGTTTGCGCATGCGTCCGGAAATAAGAAAAGCTTACTTCCCCCCTTTTTTGAAAATCACAGCTTCTAGAAGGTTTACACGATTTCTTAAAAAACATGAGTTTTTAGAAAATGTGTTTTATTTCATAAATGGAATCAACAAAGTATGCACATTCTACGTCATAACGACTTTCTATATTTTGCGCATGCGTCCGGAAATAAGAAAAGCTTACTTCCACCGTTTTTTAAAATCACGCCTTCTAGAAGGTTTACATGATTTCTTAAAAAACACGAGTTTTTAGAAAATGTTTTTTATTTCATAAATGGAATCAACAAAGTATGCACATTCTACATCATAATCACTTTCTATAGTTTGCGCATGCGTCCGGAAATAAGAAAAGCTTACCTCCACCGTTTTTTAAAATCACAGCTTCTAGAAGGTTTACATGACTTCTTAAAAAACACGAGTTTTTAGAAAATGTGTTTTATTTCATAAATGGAATCAACAAAGTATACACATTCTATGTCATAACGACTTTCTATAGTTTGCGCATACGTTTGGAAATAAGAAAAGCTTACTTCCCCCGTTTTTTAAAATCACAACTTCTAGAAGGTTTACATGATTTCTTAAAAAACACGAGTTTTTAGAAAATGTGTTTTATTTCATAAATGGAATCAACAAAGTATGCACATTCTACGTGATAACGACTTTCTATAGTTTGCGCATGCGTTTGGAAATAAGAAAATCTTACTTCCCCCGTTTTTTAAAATCACAGCTTCTAGAAGGTTTACATGATTTATTAAAAAACACGAGTTTTTAGAAAATGTGTTTTAATTCATAAATGGAATCAACAAAGTTTGCACATTGTACGTCATAACGACTTTCTATAGTTTGCGCATTCGTCCAGAAATAAGAAAAGCTTACTTCCACCGTTTTTTAAAATCACAGCGTCTAGAAGGTTTACATGATTTCGTAAAAAACACGAGTTTTTAGAAAATGTGTTTTATTTCATAAATGGAATCTACAAAGTATGCACATTCTACGTCATAACGACTTTCTATACTTTGCGCATGCGTCCGGAAATAAGAAAAGCTTACTTCCACCGTTTTTTAAAATCACAGATTCTAGAATGCTTACATGATTTCGTAAAAAACACGAGTTTTTAGAAAATGTGTTTTACTTCATAAATGGAATCTACAAAGTATGCACATTCTACGTCATAACGACTTTCTATAGTTTGCGCATGCATTTGGAAATAACAAAAGCTTACTTCCCTCGTTTTTTAAAATCACCGCTTCTGGAAGGTTTACATGATTTCTTAAAAAACACGAGTTTTTAGAAAATGTGTTTTATTTCATAAATGGAATTAACAAAGTATGCACATTCTACATCATAACGACTTTCTATAGTTTGCGCATGTGTTTGGAATTAAGAAAAGCTTTCTTCCCCCGTTTTTTAAAATCAAAGCTTCTAGAAAGTTTACATGGTTTCTTAAAAAACACGAGTTTTTAGAAAATGTGTTTTATTTCATAAATGGAATCAACAAAGTATGGACATTCTACGTCATAACAACTTTCTATAGTTTGTGCATTCGTCCGCAAATAACAAAAGCTTACTTCCACCGTTTTTTAAAATCACAGTTTCTAGAAGGTTTACATGATTTCTTAAAAAACACGAGTTTTTAGAAAATGTGTTTTATTTCATAAATGGAATCAACAAAGTATGCACATTGTACGTCATAACAACTTTCTATAGTTTGTGCATTCGTCCGGAAATAGGAAAAGCTTACTTCCAACGTTTTTTAAAATCACAGCGTCTAGAAGGTTTACATGATTTCGTAAAAAACACGAGTTTTTAGAAAATGTGTTTTATTTCATAAATGGAATCTACAAAGTATGCACATTCTACGTCATAACGACTTTCTATAGTTTGCGCATGTGTCCAGAAATAAGAAAAGCTTACTTCCCCCGTTTTTTTAAAATCACAGCTTCTAGAAGGTTTACATGATTTCTTTAAAAACACGAGTTTTTAGAAAATATGTTTTATTTCATAAATGGAATAAACAAAGTATGCACATTCTACGTCATAACGACTTTCTATAGTTTGCACATGCGTTTGGAAATAATAAAAGCTTACTTCCCCCGTTTTTTAAAATCACAGCTTCTAGAAGGTTTACATGATTTCGTAAAAAACACGAGTTTTTAGAAAATGTGTTTTATTTCATCAATGGAATCTACAAAGTATGCACATTCTACGTCATAACGACTTTCTATAGTTTGCGCATGCATCCGGAAATAAGAAAAGCTTACTTCCGCTGTTTTTTAAAATCACAGCTTCTAGAAGGTTTACATGATTTCGTAAAAAACACGAGTTTTTAGAAAATGTGTTTTATTTCATAAACGGAATCTACAAAGTATGCACATTCTACGATATAACGACTTTCTATAGTTTGTGCATGCGTCCGGAAATAAGAAAAGCTTAATTCCGCTGTTTTTTAAAATCACAGCTTCTAGAATGTTTACATGATTTCTTAAAAAACACGATTTTTTAGAAAGTGTGTTTTATTTCATAAATGGAATCAACAAAGTATGAACATTCTACGTCATAACGACTTTCTATAGTTTGCGCATGTGTCCGGAAATAAGAAAAGCTTACTTCCCCCATTTTTTAAAATCACAGCCTCTAGAAGGTTTACATGATTTCTTAAAAAACACGAGTTTTTAGAAAATTTGTTTTATTTCATAAATGGAATCAACAAAGTATGCACATTCTATGTCATAACGACTTTCTATAGTTTGCGCATGCGTTTGGAAACAAGAAAAGCTTACTTCCCCCATTTTTAAAAACCACAGCTTCTAGAAGGTTTACATGATTTCTTAAAAAACACGAGTTTTTAGAAAATGTGTTTTATTTCATAAATGGAATCAACAAAGTATGCACATTCTACGTCATAACGACTTTCTATAGTTTGCGCATGCATTTGGAAATAAGAAAATCTTACTTCCCCCGTTTTTTAAAATCACAGCTTTTAGAAGGTTTACATGATTTCTTAAAAACCACGAGTTTTTAGAAAATGTGTTTTATTTCATAAATGGAATGAACAAAATATGCACATTCTACGTCATAATAACTTTCTATAGTTTGCGCATGCGTCCGGAAATAAGAAAAGCTTACTTCCACCGTTTTTTAAAATCACAGCTTCAAGAAAGTTTACATGATTTTGTAAAAAACATGAGTTTTTAGAAAACGTGTTTTATTTCATAAATGGAACCAACAAAGTATGCACATTCTAAGTCATAACGACTTTCTATAGTTTGGGCATGCGTTTGGAAATAAGAAAAGCTTAGTTCCCCCGTTTTTTAAAATCACAGCTTCTAGAAGGTTTACATGATTTCTTAAAAAACACGAGTCTTTAGAAAATGTGCTTTATTTCATAAATGGAATCAACAAAGTATGCACATTCTACGTCATAACGACTTTCTATAGTTTGTGCATTCGTCCGGAAATAAGAAAAGCTTACTTCCACCGTTTTTTAAAATCACAGCTTCTAGAAGGTTTACATGATTTCTTAAAAAACATGAGTTTTTAGAAAATGTGTTTTATTTCATAAATGGAATATACAAAGTATGCACATTCTACGTCATAACGCCTTTCTATAGTTTGCGCATGCGTACGGAAGTAAGAAAAGCTTACTTCCACCGTTTTTTAAAATCACAGCTTCTAGAAGGTTTACATGATCTTGAAAAAAACACGAGTTTTTAGAAAACGTGTTTTATTTCATAAATGGAATCAAGAAAGTAAGCACATTCTACGTCATAACGACTTTCTATAGTTTGCGCATGCGTTTGGAAATAAGAAAAGCTTACTTCCCCCGTTTTTTAAATTCACAGCTTCTAGAAGGTTTACATGATTTCTTAAAAAACACGAGTTTTTAGAAAATGTGTTTTATTTCATAAATGGAATCAACAAAGTATGCACATTCTACGTCATAACAACTTTCTATAGTTTGTGCATTCGTCCGGAAATAAGAAAAGCTTACTTCCCCTGTTTTTTAAAATCATAGCTTCTAGAAAGTTTACATGATTTCGTAAAAAACATGAGTTTTTAGAAAATGTGTTTTATTTCATAAATGGAATCTACAAAGTATGCACATTCTACGTCATAACGACTTTCTATAGTTTGCGCATGCGTCCGGAAATAAGAAAAGCTTACTTCCCCCATTTTTTAAAATCAGAGCCTCTAGAAGGTTTACACGATTTCTTAAAAACACGAGTTTTTAGAAAATGTGTTTTATTTCATAAATGAAATCAAAAAAGTATGCACATTCTACGTCATAACGACTTTCTATAGTTTGCGCATGCGTCCGGAAATAAGAAAAGCTTACTTCCCCCGTTTTTTACAACCACAGCTTCTAAAAGGTTTACATGATTTCTTAAAAAACACGAGTTTTTAGAAAATGTGTTTTATTTCATCAGTGGAATCAACAAAGTATGCACATTCTACGTCATAACGACTTTCTATAGTTTGCACATGCGTTTGGAAATAAGAAAAGCTTACTTCGACCGTTTTTTAAAATCACAGCTTCTAGAAGGTTTACATGTTTCTTAAAAAACACGAGTTTTTAGAAAATGTGTTTTGTTTCATCAATGCAATCAACAAAGTATACACATTCTATGTCATAACGACTTTCTATAGTTTGCGCAGTCGTGCGGAAATAAGGAAAGCTTACTTCAACCGTTTTTTAAAATCATAGCTTCTAGAAGGTTTACATGATTTCTCAAAAAACACGAGTTTTTAGAAATGTGTTTTATTTCATAAATGGAATCAACAAAGTATGCACATTCTACGTCATAACAACTTTCTATAATTTGTGGATTCGTCCGGAAATAAGAAAAGCTTACTTCCACCGTTTTTTAAAATCACAGCTTCTAGAAGGTTTAAATGATTTCGTAAAAAACACGAGTTTTTAGAAAATGTGTTTTATTTCATAAATGGAATCTACAAAGTATGCACATTCTACGTCATAACGAATTTTTATAGTTTGCGCATGTGTCCGGAAATAAGAAAAGCTTACTTCCCCCGTTTTTTAAAATCACAACTTCTAGAAGGTTTACATGATTTCTTTAAAAACACGAGTTTTTAGAAAATATGTTTTATTTCATAAATGGAATCAACAAATTATGCACATTCTACGTCATAACGACTTTCTATAGTTTGCGCATAAGTTGGGAAATAAGAAAAGCTTACTTCCCCTGTTTTTTAAAATCACAGCTTCCAGAAGGTTTACATGATTTCGTAAAAAACACGAGTTTTTAGAAAATGTGTTTTATTTCATAAATGGAATCTACAAAGTATGCACATTCTACGTCATAAGGACTTTCTATAGTTTGCGCATGCATCCGGAAATAAGAAAAGCTTACTTCCAATGTTTTTTAAAATCACAGCTTCTAGAAGGTTTACATGATTTCGTAAAAAACACGAGTTTTTAGAAAATGTGTTTTATTTCATAAATGGAATCTACAAAGTATGCACATTCTACGATATAACGACTTTCTATAGTTTGCGCATGCGTCCGGAAATAAGAAAAGCTTTATTCCGCTGTTTTTTAAAATCACAGCTTCTAGAAGGTTTACATGATTTCGTAAAAAACACGAGTTTTTAGAAAATGTGTTTTATTTCATAAATGGAATCTACAAAGTATGCACATTCTACGTCATAAGGACTTTCTATAGTTTGCGCATGCATCCGGAAATAAGAAAAGCTTACTTCCAATGTTTTTTAAAATCACAGCTTCTAGAAGGTTTACATGATTTCGTAAAAAACACGAGTTTTTAGAAAATGTGTTTTATTTCATAAATGGAATCTACAAAGTATGCACATTCTACGATATAACGACTTTCTATAGTTTGCGCATGCGTCCGGAAATAAGAAAAGCTTAATTCCCCGTTTTTTAAAATCAGAGCCTCTAGAAGGTTTACACGATTTCTTAAAAACACGAGTTTTTAGAAAATGTGTTTTATTTCATAAATGGAATCAAAAAAGTATTCACATTCTACGTCATAACGACTTTCTATAGTTTGCGCATGCGTCCGGAAATAAGAAAAGCTTACTTCCCCTGTTTTTTAAAACCACAGCTTCTAAAAGGTTTACATGATTTCTTAAAAAACACGAGTTTTTAGAAAATGTGTTTTATTTCATAATTGGAATCAACAAAGTATGCACATTCTACGTCATAACGACTTTCTATAGTTTGCACATGCGTTTGGAAATAAGAAAAGCTTACTTCCCCCGTTTTTTAAAATCACAGCTTCTAGAAGGTTTACATGATTTCGTAAAAAACACGAGTTTTTAGAAAATGTGTTTTATTTCATAAATGGAATCTACAAAGTATGCACATTCTACGTCATAACGACTTTCTATAGTTTGCGCATGCATCCGGAAATAAGAAAAGCTTACTTCCACTGTTTTTAAAATCACAGCTTCTAGAAGGTTTACATGATTTTGTAAAAAACACGAGTTTTTAAAAGAATGTGTTTTATTTCATAAATATGATCTACAAAGTATGCACATTCTACGATATAACTACTTTCTATAGTTTGCGTATGCGTCCGGAAATAAGAAAAGCTTAATTCCGCTGTTTTTTAAAATCACAGCTTCTATAAGGTTTACATGATTTCTTAAAAAACAGGAGTTTTTAGAAAATGTGTTTTATTTCATAAATGGAATCAACAAAGTATGCACATTCTACGTCATAACGACTTTCTATAGTTTGCGCATGCATTTGGAAATAACAAGAGCTTACTTCCCCTGTTTTTTAAAATCACAGCTTCTAGAAGGTTTACATGATTTCTTAAAAAACACGAGTTTTTAGAAAATGTGTTTTATTTCATAAATGGAATCAACAAAGTATGCACATTCTACGTCATAACGACTTTCTATAGTTTGCGCATGCATCCAGAAATAAGAAAATCTTACTTCCCCCGTTTTTTAAAATCACAGCCTCTAGAAGGTTTACATGATTTCTTAAAAAACACGAGTTTTTAGAAAATGTTTTTTATTTCATAAATGGAATCAACAAAGAATGCACATTCTACATCATAATGACTTTCTATAGTTTGCGCATGCGTCCGGAAATAAGAAAAGCTTACCTCCACCGTTTTTTAAAATCACAGCTTCTAGAAGGTTTACATGATTTCTTAAAAAACACGAGTTTTTAGAAAATGTGTTTCATTTCATAAATGGAATCTACAAAGTATGCACATTATACGTCATAACGACTTTCTATAGTTTGCGCATGTCTCCGGAAATAAGAAAAGCTTACTTCCCCCGTTTTTTAAAGTCACAGCTTTTAGAAGGTTTACATGATTTCTTTAAAAACACGAGTTTTTACAAAATATGTTTTATTTCATAAATGAAATCAACAAAGTATGCACATTCTATGTCATAACGACTTTCTATAGTTTGCGCATAAGTTTGGAAATAAGAAAAGCTTACTTCCCCCGTTTTTTAAAATCACAGCTTCTAGAAGGTTTACATGATTTCGTAAAAAACACGAGTTTTTAGAAAATGTGTTTTATTTCATAAATGGAATCTACAAAGTATGCACAATCTACGTCATAATGACTTTCTATAGTTTGCGCATGCGTCCGGAAATAAGAAAAGGTTACTTCCACCATTTTTTAAAATCACAGCTTCTAGAAGTTTTACATGATTTCGTAAAAAACACGAGTTTTTAGAAAATGTGTTTTATTTCATAAATGGAATCAACAAAGTATGCACATTCTACGTCATAACAACTTTCTATATTTTGTGCATTCGTCCGGAAATAAGAAAAGCTTACTTCCACCGTTTTTTAAAATCACACCTTCTAGAGGGTTTACATGATTTCGTAAAAAACACGAGTTTTTAGAAAATGTGTTTTATTTCATAAATGGAATCTACAAAGTATGCACATTCTACGTCTTAACGACTTTCTATAGTTTGCGCATGTGTCCGGAAATAAGAAAAGCTTACTTCCCCCGTTTTTTAAAATCACAGCTTCTAGAAGGTTTACATGATTTCTTTAAAAACACGAGTTTATAGAAAATATGTTTTATTTCATCAATGGAATCAACAAAGTATGCACATTCTACGTCATAACGACTTTCTATAGTTTGCGCATAAGTTTGGAAATAAGAAAAGCTTACTTCCCCCGTTATTTAAAATCACAGTTTCTAGAAGGTTTACATGAATTCGTAAAAAACACGAGTTTTTGAAAATGTGTTTTATTTCATAAATGGAATCTACAAAGTATGCACATTCTACGTCATAACGACTTTCTATAGTTTGCGCATGCATCCGGAAATAAGAAAAGCTTACTTCCACTGTTTTTTAAAATCACAGCTTCTAGAAGGTTTACATGATTTCGTAAAAAACACGAGTTTTTAGAAAATGTGTTTTATTTCATAAATGGAATCTACAAAGTATGCACATTCTACGATATAACGACTTTCTATAGTTTGCGCATGCGTCCAGAAATAAGAAAAGCTTAATTCCGCTGTTTTTTAAAATCACAGCTTCTAGAAGGTTTACATGATTTCTTAAAAAACACGAGTTTTTAGAAAACGTGTTTTATTTCATAAATGGAATCAACAAAGTATGCACATTCTACGTCATAACGACTTTCTATAGTTTGCGCATGGATTTGGAAATAACAAGAGCTTACTTCCCCTGTTTTTTAAAATCACAGCTTCTAGAAGGTTTACATGATTTCTTAAAAAACACGAGTTTTTAGAAAATGTGTTTTATTTCATAAATGGAATCAACAAAGTATGCACATTCTACGTCATAACGACTTTCTATAGTTTGCGCATGCATCCGGAAATAAGAAAAGCTTACTTCCCCCGTTTTTTAAAATCACAGCCTCTAGAAGGTTTACATGATTTCTTAAAAAACACGAGTTTTTAGAAAATGTGTTTTATTTCATAAATGGAATCAAAAAAGTATGCACATTCTACGTCATAACGACTTTCTATAGTTTGCGCATGCGTCCGGAAATAAGAAAAGCTTACTTCCGCCGTTTTTTAAAACCACAGCTTCTAAAAGGTTTACATGATTTCTTAAAAAACACGAGTTTTTAGAAAATGTGTTTTATTTCATAATTGGAATCAACAAAGTATGCACATTCTACGTCATAACGACTTTCTATAGTTTGCACATGCGTTTGGAAATAAGAAAAGCTTACTTCCCCCGTTTTTTAAAATCACAGCTTCTAGAAGGTTTACATGATTTCGTAAAAAACACGAGTTTTTAGAAAATGTGTTTTATTTCATAAATGGAAACTACAAAGTATGCACATTCTACATCATAACGACTTTCTATAGTTTGCGCATGCATCCAGAAATAAGAAAAACTTACTTCCACTGTTTTTAAAATCACAGCTTCCAGAAGGTTTACATGATTTCGTAAAAAACACGAGTTTTTAGAAAATGTGTTTTATTTCATAAATGGAATCTACAAAGTATGCACATTCTACGATATAACGACTTTCTATAGTTTGCGCATGCGTCCGGAAATAAGAAAAGCTTAATTCCGCTGTTTTTTAAAATCACAGCTTCTAGAAGGTTTACATGATTTCTTAAAAAATACGAGTTTGTAGAAAATGTGTTTTATTTCATAAATGGAATCTACAAAGTATGCACATTCTACGTCTTAACGACTTTCTATAGTTTGCGCATGTGTCCGGAAATAAGAAAAGCTTACTTCCCCCGTTTTTTAAAATCACAGCTTCTAGAAGGTTTACATGATTTCTTAAAAAACACGAGTTTTTAGAAAATGTGTTTTATTTCATAAATGGAATCAACAAAGTATGCACATTCTACTTCATAACGACTTTCTATAGTTTGCGCATGCATCCGGAAATAAGAAAATCTTACTTCCACCGTTTTTTAAAATCACAGCTTCTAGAAGGTTTACATGATTTCGTAAAAAACACGAGTTTTTAGAAAATGTGTTTTATTTCATAAATGGAATCTACAAAGTATGCACATTCTACGTCTTAACGACTTTCTATAGTTTGCGCATGTGTCCGGAAATAAGAAAAGCTTACTTCCCCCGTTTTTTAAAATCACAGCTTCTAGAAGGTTTACATGATTTCTTAAAAAATACGAGTTTGTAGAAAATGTGTTTTATTTCATAAACGGATTCAACAAAGTATGCACATTCTACGTCATAACGAATTTCTATAGTTTGCGCATGCATTTGGAAATAACAAGAGCTTACTTCCCCTGTTTTTTAAAATCACAGCTTCTAGAAGGTTTACATGATTTCTTAAAAAACACGAGTTTTTAGAAAATGTGTTTTATTTCATAAATGGAATCAACAAAGTATGCACATTCTACGTCATAACGACTTTCTATAGTTTGCGCATGCATCCGGAAATAAGAAAATCTTACTTCCCCCGTTTTTTAAAATCACAGCTTCTAGAAGGTTTACATGATTTCTTAATAAACATGAGTTTTTAGAAAATGTGTTTTATTTCATAAATGGAATCAACAAAGTATGCACATTCTACGTCATAACAACTTTCTATAGTTTGTGCATTCGTTCGGAAATAAGAAAAGCTTACTTCCCCCGTTTTTTAAAATCACAGCTTATGGAAGGTTTACATGATTTCGTAAAAACCACGAGTTTTTAGAAAATGTGTTTTATTTCATAAATGGAATCAACAAAGTATGCACATTCTACGTCATAACGACTTTCTATAGTTTGCGCATGCATTTGGAAATAACAAGAGATTACTTCCCCCGTTTTTTATAATGACAGCCTCTAGAAGGTTTACATGATTTCTTACAAAACACGAGTTTTTAGAAAATGTGTTTTATTTCATAA
Source organism: Larix kaempferi (assembly GCA_027924585.1). Classification (NCBI taxonomy): domain Eukaryota; kingdom Viridiplantae; phylum Streptophyta; class Pinopsida; order Pinales; family Pinaceae; genus Larix; species Larix kaempferi. The sequence goes on along the minus strand of BSBM01000557.1, from coordinate 15,131,596 downwards.
ATGGAATCAAAAAAGTATGCACATTCTACGTCATAACGACTTTCTATAGTTTGCGCATGCGTTTGGAAATAAGAAAAGCTTACTTCCCCCATTTTTTAAAACCACAGCTTCTAAAAGGTTTACATGATTTCTTAAAAAACACGAATTTTTAGAAAATGTGTTTTATTTCATAATTGAAATCAACAAAGTATGCACATTCTACGTCATAACGACTTTCTATAGTTTGCACATGCGTTTGGAAATAAGAAAAGCTTACTTCCCCCGTTTTTTAAAATCACAGCTTCTAGAAGGTTTACATGATTTCTTTAAAAACACGAGTTTTTAGAAAATATGTTTTATTTCATAAATGGAATCAACAAAGTATGCACATTCTACGTCATAACGACTTTCTATAGTTTGCGCATGCATCCGCAAATAAGAAAATCTTACTTCCACCGTTTTTTAAAATCACAGCTTCTAGAAGGTTTACATGATTTCGTAAAAAACACGAGTTTTTAGAAAATGTGTTTTATTTCATAAATGGAATCTACAAAGTATGCACATTCTACGTCTTAACGACTTTCTATAGTTTGCGCATGTGTCTGGAAATAAGAAAAGCTTACTTCCCCCGTTTTTTAAAATCACAGCTTCTAGAAGGTTTACATGATTTCTTAAAAAATACGAGTTTGTAGAAAATGTGTTTTATTTCATAAACGGAATCAACAAAGTATGCACATTCTACGTCATAACGACTTTCTATAGTTTGCGCATGCATTTGGAAATAACAAGAGCTTACTTCCCCTGTTTTTTAAAATCACAGCTTCTAGAAGGTTTACATGATTTCTTAAAAAACACGAGTTTTTAGAAAATGTGTTTTATTTCATAAATGGAATCAACAAAGTATGCACATTCTACGTCATAACGAATTTCTATAGTTTGCGCATGCATCCGGAAATAAGAAAATCTTACTTCCCCCGTTTTTTAAAATCACAGCTTCTAGAAGGTTTACATGATTTCTTAATAAACACGAGTTTTTAGAAAATGTGTTTTATTTCATAAATGGAATCAACAAAGTATGCACATTCTACGTCATAACAACTTTCTATAGTTTGTGCATTCGTTCGGAAATAAGAAAAGCTTACTTCCCCCATTTTTTAAAATCACAGGTTTTGGAAGGTTTACATGATTTCGTAAAAACCACGAGTTTTTAGAAAATGTGTTTTATTTCATAAATGGAATCAACAAAGTATGCACATTCTACGTCATAACGACTTTCTATAGTTTGCGCATGCATTTGGAAATAACAAGAGATTACTTCCCCTGTTTTTTAAAATCACAGCTTCTAGAAGGTTTACATGATTTCTTAAAAAACACGAGTTTTTAGAAAATGTGTTTTATTTCATAAATGGAATCAACAAAGTATGCACATTCTACGTCATAATGAATTTCTATAGTTTGCGCATGCATCCGGAAATAAGAAAAGCTTACTTCCATGTTTTTTATAATGACAACCTCTAGAAGGTTTACATGATTTCTTACAAAACACGAGATTTTAGAAAATGTGTTTTATTTCATAAATGGAATCAAAAAAGTATGCACATTCTACGTCATAACGAATTTCTATAGTTTGCGCATGCGTTTGGAAATAAGAAAAGCTTACTTCCCCCATTTTTTAAAACCACAGCTTCTAAAAGATTTACATGATTTCTTAAAAAACACGAATTTTTAGAAAATGTGTTTTATTTCATAATTGAAATCAACAGAGTATGCACATTCTACGTCATAACGACTTTCTATAGTTTGCACATGCGTTTGGAAATAAGAAAAGCTTACTTCCCCCGTTTTTTAAAATCACAGCTTCTAGAAGGTTTACATGATTTCTTTAAAAACACGAGTTTTTAGAAAATATGTTTTATTTCATAAATGGAATCAACAAAGTATGCACATTCTACATCATAACGACTTTCTATAGTTTGCGCATAAGTTTGGAAATAAGAAAAGCTTACTTCCCCCATTTTTTAAAATCACAGCTTCTAGAAGGTTTACATGATTTCGTAAAAAACACAAGTTTTTAGAAAATGTGTTTTATTTCATAAATGGAATCTACAAAGTATGCACATTCTACGTTATAACGACTTTCTATAGTTTGCGCATGTGTCCGGAAATAAGAAAAGCTTACGTCCCCCGTTTTTTAAAATCACAGCTTCTAGGAGGTTTACATGATTTCTTTAAAAACACGAGTTTTTAGAAAATATGTTTTATTTCATAAATGGAATCAACAAAGTATGCACATTCTACGTCATAACGACTTTCTATAGTTTGTGCATGCGTCCGGAAATAAGAAAAGCTTAATTCCGCTGTTTTTTAAAATCACAGCTTCTAGAAGGTTTACATGATTTATTAAAAAACACGAGTTTTTAGAAAATGTGTTTTATTTCATAAATGGAATCAACAAAGTATGCACATTCTACATCATAACGACTTTCTATAGTTTGCGCATGCATTTGGAAATAACAAGAGCTTACTTCCCCTGTTTTTTAAAATCACACCTTCTAGAAGGTTTACATAATTTCTTAAAAAACACGAGTTTTTAGAAAATGTGTTTTATTTCATAAATGGAATAAACAAAGTATGCACATTGTATGTCATAACGACTTTCTATAGTTTGCGCATGCATCCGGAAATAAGAAAAGCTTAATTCCACTGTTTTTTAAAATCACAGCTTCTAGAAGGTTTACATGATTTCGTAAAAAACACGAGTTTTTAGAAAATGTGTTTTATTTAATAAATGGAATCTACAAAGTATGCACATTCTACGATATAATGACTTTCTATAGTTTGCGCATGCGTCCGGAAATAAGAAAAGCTTAATTCCGCTGTTTTTTAAAATCACAGCTTCTAGAAGGTTTACATGATTTCTTAAAAAACACGAGTTTTTAGAAAATGTGTTTTATTTCATAAATGGAATCAACAAAGTATGCACATTCCACGTCATAACGACTTTCTATAGTTTGCGTATGCGTCCGGAAATAAGAAAAGCTTACTTCCCCCGTTTTTTAAAATCACAGCTTCTAGAAGGTTTACATGATTTCTTAAAAAACACGAGTTTTTAGAAAATGTGTTTTATTTCATAAATGGAATCAACAAAGAATGCACATTCTACGTTATAACAACTTTCTATAGTTTGTGCATGCATCCGGAAATAAGAAAATCTTACTTCCCCCGTTTTTTAAAATCACAGCCTCTAGAAGGTTTACATGATTTCTTAAAAAACACGAGTTTTTAGAAAATGTGTTTTATTTCATAAATGGAATCAACAAAGTATGCACATTCTACGTCATAACGACTTTCTATATTTTGCGCATGCGTCCAGAAATAAGAAAAGCTTACTTCCCCCGTTTTTTAAAATCACAGCTTTTAGAAGGTTTACATGATTTCTTTAAAAACACGAGTTTTTAGAAAATATGTTTTATTTCATAAATGGAATCAACAAAGTATGCACATTCTATGTCATAACGACTTTCTATAGTTTGCGCATAAGTTTGGAAATAAGAAAAGCTTACTTCCCCCGTTTTTTAAAATCACAGCTTCTAGAAGGTTTACATGATTTCGTAAAAACCACGAGTTTTTAGAAAATGTGTTTTATTTCGTAAATGGAATCAACAAAGTATGCACATTCTACTTCATAACGAATTTCTATAGTTTGCGTATTCGTCCAGAAATAAGAAAAGCTTACTTCCACCTTTTTTTAAAATCACATCTTCTAGAAGTTTTACATGATTTCGTAAAAAACACGAGTTTTTAGAAAATGTGCTTTATTTCATAAATGGAATCTACAAAGTATGCACATTCTACGTCATAACGACTTTCTATAGTTTGCGCATGCGTCCGAAAATAAGAAAAGCTTACATCCACCATTTTTTAAAATCACAGCTTCTAGAAGGTTTACATGATTTCCTAAAAAACACGAGTTTTTAGAAAATCTGTTTTATTTCGTAAATGGAATTAACAAAGTATGCACATTCTACGTCATAACGACTTTCTATAGTTTTCACATGCATTTGGAAATAAGAAAAGCTTACTTCCCCCATTTTTTAAAATCACAGCTTCTAGAAGGTTTACATGATTTCTTAAAAAACATGAGTTTTTAGAAAATGTGTTTTATTTCATAAATGGAATCAACAAAGTATGCACATTCTACGTCATAACGACTTTCTATAGTTTGTGCATGTGTCCGGAAATAAGAAAAACTTACTTCCACCGTTTTTTAAAATCACAGCTTCTAGAAGCTTTACATGATTTCGTAAAAAACACTAGTTTTTAGAAAATGTGTTTTATTTCATAAATGGAATCTACAAAGTATGCACATTCTACGTCATAACAACTTCCTATAGTTTGCGCATGCGTCCGGAAATAAGAAAAGCTTACTTCCCCTGTTTTTTAAAATCACAGCTTCTAGAAGGTTAACATGATTTCTTAAAAAACACGAGTTATTAGAAAATGCGTTTTATTTCATAAATGGAATCATCAAAGTATGCACATTCTACGTCATAACGAATTTCTATAGTTTTTGCATGCGTTTGGAAATAAGAAAAGCTTACTTCCCCCGTTTTTTAAAATCACAGCTTCTAGAAGGTTTACATGATTTCTTAAAAAACACGAGTTTTTAGAAAATGTATTTGATTTCATAAATGGAAACAACAAAATATGCACATTCTACGTCATCACGACTTTCTATAGTTTGCGCATGCGTCCGGAAATAAGAAAATCTTACTTCCACCGTTTTTTAAAATCACAGCTTCTAGAAGGTTTACATGATTTCGTAAAAAACACGAGTTTTTAGAAAATGTGTTTTATTTCATAAATGGAATCTACAAAGTATGCACAATCTACGTCATAATGACTTTCTATAGTTTGCGCATGCGTCCGGAAATAAGAAAAGGTTACTTCCACCGTTTTTTAAAATCACAGCTTCTAGAAGTTTTACATGATTTCGTAAAAAACACGAGTTTTTAGAAAATGTGTTTTATTTCATAAATGGAATCAACAAAGTATGCACATTCTACGTCATAACGACTTTCTACAGTTTGTGCATTCGTCCAGAAATAAGAAAAGCTTACTTCCCACGTTTTTTAAAATCACAGCTTCTAGCAGGTTTACATGATTTCGTAAAAAACACGAGTTTTTAGAAAATGTGTTTTATTTCATAAATGGAATATACAAAGTATGCACATTCTATGTCATAACGCCTTTCTATAGTTTGCGCATGCGTCTGGAAGTAAGAAAATCTTACTTCCACCGTTTTTTAAAATCACAGCTTCTAGAAGGTTTACATGATTTTGAAAAAAACACGAGTTTTTAGAAAACGTGTTTTATTTCATAAATGGAATCAACAAAGTATGCATATTCTATGTCATAACGACTTTCTATAGTTTGCGCATGTGTTTGGAAATAAGAAAAGCTTACTTCCCCCGTTTTTTAAAATCACAGCTTCTAGAAGGTTTACATGGTTTCTTAAAAAACACGAGTTTTTAGAAAATGTGTTTTATTTCATAAATGGAATCAACAAAGTATGCACATTCTACGTCATAACGACTTTCTATAGTTTGTGCATGCGTCCGGAAATAAGAAAAGCTTACTTCCACCGTTTTTTAAAATCACAGCTTCTAGAAGGTTTACATGATTTTGTAAAAAACACGATTTTTTAGAAAACGTGTTTTATTTCATAAATGGAACCAACAAAGTATGCACATTCTACGTCATAACGACTTTCTATAGTTTGCGCATGCATTTGGAAATAAGAAAATCTTACTTCCCCCGTTTTTTAAAATCACAGCTTCTAGAAGGTTTACATGATTTCTTAAAAAACACGAGTTTTTAGAAAATGTGTTTTATTTCATAAATGGAATCAACAAAGTATGCACATTCCACGTCATAACAACTTTCTATAGTTTGTGCATTCGTCCGGAAATAAGAAAAGCTTACTTCCACCGTTTTTTAAAATCACACCTTCTAGAGGGTTTACATGATTTCGTAAAAAACACGAGTTTTTAGAAAATGTGTTTTACTTCATAAATGGAATATACAAAGTATGCACATTCTACGTCATAACGGCTTTCTATAGTTTGCGCATGCGTCCGGAAGTAAGAAAAGCTTACTTCCACCGTTTTTTAAAATCACAGCTTCTAGAAGGTTTACATCATTTTGAAAAAAACAAGAGTTTTTAGAAAACGTGTTTTATTTTATAAATGGAATCAACAAAGTATGCACATTCTACGTCATAACGACTTTCTATAGTTTGCGCATGCGTCCGGAAGTAAGAAAAGCTTACTTCCACCGTTTTTTAAAATCACAGCTTCTAGAAGGTTTACATCATTTTGAAAAAAACAAGAGTTTTTAGAAAACGTGTTTTATTTTATAAATGGAATCAACAAAGTATGCACATTCTACGTCATAACGACTTTCTATAGTTTGCGCATGCGTTTGGAAATAAGAAAAGCTTACTTCCCCCGTTTTTTAAAATCACAGCTTCTAGAAGCTTTACATGTTTCTTAAAAAACACGAGTTTTTAGAAAATGTGTTTTGTTTCATAAATGGAATCAACAAAGTATACACATTCTACATCATAACGACTTTCTATAGTTTGCGCATTCGTGCGGAAATAAGAAAAGCTTACTTCAACCGTTTTTTAAAATCATAGCTTCTAGAAGGTTTACATGATTTCTTAAAAAATACGAGTTTTTAGAAAATGTGTTTTATTTCATAAATGGAATCAACAAAGTATGCACATTCTACGTCATATCAACTTTCTATAGTTTGTGCATTCGTCCGGAAATAAGAAAAGCTTACTTCCACCGTTTTTTAAAATCACAGCTTCTAGAAGGTTTACATGATTTCGTAAAAAATACGAGTTTTTAGAAAATGTGTTTTATTTCATAAATGGAATATTCAAAGTATGCACATTCTACGTCATAACGACTTTCTATAGTTTGCGCATGTGTCCGGAAATAAGAAAAGCTTACTTCCCCCATTTTTTAAAATCACAGCTTCTAGAAGGTTTACGTGATTTCTTTAAAAACACGAGTTTTTAGAAAATATGTTTTATTTCATAAATGGAATCAACAAAGTATGCACATTCTACGTCATAACGACTTTCTATAGTTTGCGCATAAGTTTGGAAATAAGAAAAGCTTACTTCCCCCGTTTTTTAAAATCACAGCTTCTAGAAGGTTTACATGATTTCTTAAAAAACACGAGTTTTTAGAAAATGTGTTTTATTTCATAAATGGAATCTACAAAGTATGCACATTCTATGTCATAACGACTTTCTATAGTTTGCGCATGCATCCGGAAATAAGAAAAGCTTACTTCCACCGTTTTTTAAAATCACAGCTTCTAGAAGGTTTACATGATTTCGTAAAAAATACGAGTTTTTAGAAAATGTGTTTTATTTCATAAATGGAATATTCAAAGTATGCACATTCTACGTCATAACGACTTTCTATAGTTTGCGCATGTGTCCGGAAATAAGAAAAGCTTACATCCACCATTTTTTAAAATCACAGCTTCTAGAAGGTTTACATGATTTCCTAAAAAACACGAGTTTTTAGAAAATCTGTTTTATTTCGTAAATGGAATTAACAAAGTATGCACATTCTACGTCATAACGACTTTCTATAGTTTTCACATGCATTTGGAAATAAGAAAAGCTTACTTCCCCCATTTTTTAAAATCACAGCTTCTAGAAGGTTTACATGATTTCTTAAAAAACATGAGTTTTTAGAAAATGTGTTTTATTTCATAAATGGAATCAACAAAGTATGCACATTCTACGTCATAACGACTTTCTATAGTTTGTGCATGTGTCCGGAAATAAGAAAAACTTACTTCCACCGTTTTTTAAAATCACAGCTTCTAGAAGCTTTACATGATTTCGTAAAAAACACTAGTTTTTAGAAAATGTGTTTTATTTCATAAATGGAATCTACAAAGTATGCACATTCTACGTCATAACAACTTCCTATAGTTTGCGCATGCGTCCGGAAATAAGAAAAGCTTACTTCCCCTGTTTTTTAAAATCACAGCTTCTAGAAGGTTAACATGATTTCTTAAAAAACACGAGTTATTAGAAAATGCGTTTTATTTCATAAATGGAATCATCAAAGTATGCACATTCTACGTCATAACGAATTTCTATAGTTTTTGCATGCGTTTGGAAATAAGAAAAGCTTACTTCCCCCGTTTTTTAAAATCACAGCTTCTAGAAGGTTTACATGATTTCTTAAAAAACACGAGTTTTTAGAAAATGTATTTGATTTCATAAATGGAAACAACAAAATATGCACATTCTACGTCATCACGACTTTCTATAGTTTGCGCATGCGTCCGGAAATAAGAAAATCTTACTTCCACCGTTTTTTAAAATCACAGCTTCTAGAAGGTTTACATGATTTCGTAAAAAACACGAGTTTTTAGAAAATGTGTTTTATTTCATAAATGGAATCTACAAAGTATGCACAATCTACGTCATAATGACTTTCTATAGTTTGCGCATGCGTCCGGAAATAAGAAAAGGTTACTTCCACCGTTTTTTAAAATCACAGCTTCTAGAAGTTTTACATGATTTCGTAAAAAACACGAGTTTTTAGAAAATGTGTTTTATTTCATAAATGGAATCAACAAAGTATGCACATTCTACGTCATAACGACTTTCTACAGTTTGTGCATTCGTCCAGAAATAAGAAAAGCTTACTTCCCACGTTTTTTAAAATTTACAGCTTCTAGCAGGTTTACATGATTTCGTAAAAAACACGAGTTTTTAGAAAATGTGTTTTATTTCATAAATGGAATATACAAAGTATGCACATTCTATGTCATAACGCCTTTCTATAGTTTGCGCATGCGTCTGGAAGTAAGAAAATCTTACTTCCACCGTTTTTTAAAATCACAGCTTCTAGAAGGTTTACATGATTTTGAAAAAAACACGAGTTTTTAGAAAACGTGTTTTATTTCATAAATGGAATCAACAAAGTATGCATATTCTATGTCATAACGACTTTCTATAGTTTGCGCATGTGTTTGGAAATAAGAAAAGCTTACTTCCCCCGTTTTTTAAAATCACAGCTTCTAGAAGGTTTACATGGTTTCTTAAAAAACACGAGTTTTTAGAAAATGTGTTTTATTTCATAAATGGAATCAACAAAGTATGCACATTCTACGTCATAACGACTTTCTATAGTTTGTGCATGCGTCCGGAAATAAGAAAAGCTTACTTCCACCGTTTTTTAAAATCACAGCTTCTAGAAGGTTTACATGATTTTGTAAAAAACACGATTTTTTAGAAAACGTGTTTTATTTCATAAATGGAACCAACAAAGTATGCACATTCTACGTCATAACGACTTTCTATAGTTTGCGCATGCATTTGGAAATAAGAAAATCTTACTTCCCCCGTTTTTTAAAATCACAGCTTCTAGAAGGTTTACATGATTTCTTAAAAAACACGAGTTTTTAGAAAATGTGTTTTATTTCATAAATGGAATCAACAAAGTATGCACATTCCACGTCATAACAACTTTCTATAGTTTGTGCATTCGTCCGGAAATAAGAAAAGCTTACTTCCACCGTTTTTTAAAATCACACCTTCTAGAGGGTTTACATGATTTCGTAAAAAACACGAGTTTTTAGAAAATGTGTTTTACTTCATAAATGGAATATACAAAGTATGCACATTCTACGTCATAACGGCTTTCTATAGTTTGCGCATGCGTCCGGAAGTAAGAAAAGCTTACTTCCACCGTTTTTTAAAATCACAGCTTCTAGAAGGTTTACATCATTTTGAAAAAAACAAGAGTTTTTAGAAAACGTGTTTTATTTTATAAATGGAATCGACAAAGTATGCACATTCTACGTCATAACGACTTTCTATAGTTTGCGCATGCGTCCGGAAGTAAGAAAAGCTTACTTCCACCGTTTTTTAAAATCACAGCTTCTAGAAGGTTTACATCATTTTGAAAAAAACAAGAGTTTTTAGAAAACGTGTTTTATTTTATAAATGGAATCAACAAAGTATGCACATTCTACGTCATAACGACTTTCTATAGTTTGCGCATGCGTTTGGAAATAAGAAAAGCTTACTTCCCCCGTTTTTTAAAATCACAGCTTCTAGAAGCTTTACATGTTTCTTAAAAAACACGAGTTTTTAGAAAATGTGTTTTGTTTCATAAATGGAATCAACAAAGTATACACATTCTACATCATAACGACTTTCTATAGTTTGCGCATTCGTGCGGAAATAAGAAAAGCTTACTTCAACCGTTTTTTAAAATCATAGCTTCTAGAAGGTTTACATGATTTCTTAAAAAATACGAGTTTTTAGAAAATGTGTTTTATTTCATAAATGGAATCAACAAAGTATGCACATTCTACGTCATATCAACTTTCTATAGTTTGTGCATTCGTCCGGAAATAAGAAAAGCTTACTTCCACCGTTTTTTAAAATCACAGCTTCTAGAAGGTTTACATGATTTCGTAAAAAATACGAGTTTTTAGAAAATGTGTTTTATTTCATAAATGGAATATTCAAAGTATGCACATTCTACGTCATAACGACTTTCTATAGTTTGCGCATGTGTCCGGAAATAAGAAAAGCTTACTTCCCCCATTTTTTAAAATCACAGCTTCTAGAAGGTTTACGTGATTTCTTTAAAAACACGAGTTTTTAGAAAATATGTTTTATTTCATAAATGGAATCAACAAAGTATGCACATTCTACGTCATAACGACTTTCTATAGTTTGCGCATAAGTTTGGAAATAAGAAAAGCTTACTTCCCCCGTTTTTTAAAATCACAGCTTCTAGAAGGTTTACATGATTTCTTAAAAAACACGAGTTTTTAGAAAATGTGTTTTATTTCATAAATGGAATCTACAAAGAATGCACATTCTATGTCATAACGACTTTCTATAGTTTGCGCATGCATCCGGAAATAAGAAAAGCTTACTTCCACTGTTTTTTAAAATCACAGCTTCTAGAAGGTTTACATGATTTCGTAAAAAACACGAGTTTTTAAAAAATGTGTTTTATTTCATAAATGGAATCTACAATGTATGCACATTCTACGTCATAACGACTTTCTATATTTTGCGCATACGTCCAGAAATAAGAAAAGCTTACTTCCCCCGTTTTTTAAAATCACAGCCTCTAGAAGGTTTACATGATTTCTTCAAAGACACGAGTTTTTAGAAAATTTGTTTTATTTCATAAATGGAATCAACAAAGTATGCACATTCTACGTTATAATGACTTTCTATAGTTTGCGCATGCGTTTGGAAATAAGAAAAGCTTACTTCACCCATTTTTTAAAACCACAGCTTCTAGAAGGTTTACATGATTTCTTAAAAAACACGAGTTTTTAGAAAATGTGTTTTATTTCATCAATGGAATCAACAAAGTATGCACATTCTACGTCATAACGACTTTCTATAGTTTGCGCATGCATTTGGAAATAAGAAAAGCTTACTTCCCCCGTTTTTTAAAATCACAGCTTTTAGAAGGTTTACATGATTTCTTTAAAAACACGGGTTTTTAGAAAATATGTTTTATTTCATAAATGGAATCAACAAAGTATGCACATTCTATGTCATAACGACTTTCTATAGTTTGCGCATAAGTTTGGAAATAAGAAAAGCTTACTTCCCCCGTTTTTTAAAATCACAGCTTCTAGAAGTTTTACATGATTTCGTAAAAAACACGAGTTTTTAGAAAATGTGTTTTATTTCGTAAATGGAATCAACAAAGTATGCACATTCTACTTCATAACGAATTTCTATAGTTTGCGTATTCGTCCAGAAATAAGAAAAGCTTACTTCCACCGTTTTTTAAAATCACAGCTTCTAGAAGTTTTACATGATTTCGTAAAAAACAGGAGTTTTTAGAAAACGTGTTTTATTTCATAAATGGAATCAAGAAAGTAAGCACATTCTACATCATAACGACTTTCTATAGTTTGCGCATGCGTTTGGTAATAAGAAAAGCTTACTTCCCCCATTTTTTAAAATCACAGCTTCTAGAAGGTTTACATGATTTCTTAAAAAACACGAGTTTTTAGAAAATGTGTTTTATTTCATAAATGGAATCAACAAAGTATGCACATTCTACGTCATAACAACTTTCTATAGTTTGTGCATTCGTCCGGAAATAAGAAAAGCTTCCTTCCCCTGTTTTTTAAAATCATAGCTTCAAGAAAGTTTACATGATTTCGTAAAAAACACGAGTTTTTAGAAAATGTGTTTTATTTCATCAATGGAATCTACAAAGTATGCACATTCTACGTCATAACGACTTTCTATAGTTTGCGCATGCATCCGAAAATAAGAAAAGCTTACTTCCACCATTTTTTAAAATCACAGCTTCAAGAAGGTTTACATGTTTCTTAAAAAACACGAGTTTTTAGAAAATGTGTTTTGTTTCATAAATGTAATCAACAAAGTATAAACATTCTACGTCATAACGACTTTCTATAGTTTGCGCATTCGTGCGGAGATAAGAAAAGCTTATTTCAACCGTTTTTCAAAATCATAGCTTCTAGAAGGTTTATATCATTTCTTAAAAAACACGAGTTTTTAGAAAATGTGTTTTATTTCATAAATGGAATATACAAAGTATGCACATTCTACGTCATAACGCCTTTCTATAGTTTGCGCATGCGTCCGGAGGTAAGAAAAGCTTACTTCCACCGTTTTTTAAAATCACAGCTTCTAGAAGGTTTACATGATTTCGTAAAAAACACGAGTTTTTAGAAAATGTGTTTTATATCATAAATGGAATCTAAAAAGTATGCACATTCTACGTCATAACGACTTTCTATAGTTTGCGCATGTGTCCGGAAATAAGAAAAGCTTACTTCCCCCGTTTTTTAAAATCACAGCTTTTAGAAGGTTTACATGATTTCTTTAAAAACACGAGTTTTTAGAAAATATGTTTTATTTCATAAATGGAATCAACAAAGTATGCACATTCTACGTCATAATGACTTTCTATAGTTTGCGCATTCGTCCGGAAATAAGAAAAGCTTACTTCCCCCGTTTTTTAAAATCACAGCTTCTAGAAGGTTTACATGATTTCGTAAAAAACACGAGTTTTTAGAAAATGTGTTTTATTTCGTAAATGGAATCAACAAAGTATGCACATTCTACGTCATAACGAATTTCTATAGTTTGCGTATTCGTCCAGAAATAAGAAAAGCTTACTTCCACCGTTTTTTAAAATCACAGCTTCTAGAAGTTTTACATGATTTCGTAAAAAACACGAGTTTTTAGAAAATGTGTTTTATTTCATAAATGGAATCTACAAAGTATGCACATTCTACGTCATAACGACTTTCTATAGTTTGCGCATGCGTCCGGAAATAAGAAAAGCTTACTTCCACCATTTTTTAAAATCACAGCTTCTAGAAGGTTTACATGATTTCCTAAAAAACACGAGTTTTTAGAAAATTTGTTTTATTTCATAAATGGAATCTACAAAGTATGCACATTCTACGATATAACGACTTTCTATAGTTTGCGCATGCGTCCGGAAATAAGAAAAGCTTAATTCCATTGTTTTTTAAAATCACAGCTTCTAGAAGGTTTACATGATTTCTTAAAAAACACGAGTTTTTAGAAAATGTGTTTTATTTCGTAAATGGAATCAACAAAGTATGCACATTCTACTTCATAACGAATTTCTATAGTTTGCGTATTCGTCCAGAAATAAGAAAAGCTTACTTCCACCATTTTTTAAAATCACAGCTTCTAGAAGTTTTACATGATTTCGTAAAAAACAAGAGTTTTTAGAAAATGTGCTTTATTTCATAAATGGAATCTACAAAGTATGCACATTCTACGTCATAACGACTTTCTATAGTTTGCGCATGCGTCCGGAAATAAGAAAAGCTTACATCCACCATTTTTTAAAATCACAGCTTCTAGAAGGTTTACATGATTTCCTAAAAAACACGAGTTTTTAGAAAATCTGTTTTATTTCATAAATGGAATCAACAAAGTATGCACATTCTACGTCATAACGACTTTCTATAGTTTTCACATGCATTTGGAAATAAGAAAAGCTTACTTCCCCCATTTTTTAAAATCACAGCTTCTAGAAGGTTTACATGATTTCTTAAAAAACATGAGTTTTTAGAAAATGTGTTTTATTTCATAAATGGAATCAACAAAGTATGCACATTCTACGTCATAACGACTTTCTATAGTTTGTGCATGTGTCCGGAAATAAGAAAAGCTTACATCCACCGTTTTTTAAAATCATAGCTTCTAGAAGCTTTACATGATTTCGTAAAAAACACGAGTTTTTAGAAAATGTGTTTTATTTCATAAATGGAATCTACAAAGTATGCACATTCTACAGCATAACAACTTTCTATAGTTTGCGCATGCGTCCGGAAATAAGAAAAGCTTACTTCCCCTGTTTTTTAGAATCACAGCTTCTAGAAGGTTAACATGATTTCTTAAAAAACACGAGTTATTAGAAAATGCGTTTTATTTCATCAATGGAATCATCAAAGTATGCACATTCTACGTCATAACGAATTTCTATAGTTTTTGCTTGCGTTTGGAAATAAGAAAAGCTTACTTCCCCCGTTTTTTAAAATCACAGCTTCTAGAAGGTTTACATAATTTCTTAAAAAACATGAGTTTTTAGAAAATGTATTTGATTTCATAAATGGAAACAACAAAGTATGCACATTCTAGGTCATAACGACTTTCTATAGTTTGCGCATGCGTCCGGAAATAAGAAAAGCTTACTTCCACCGTTTTTTAAAATCACAGCTTCTAGAAGGTTTACATGATTTCGTAAAAAACACGAGTTTTTAGAAAATGTGTTTTATTTCATAAATGGAATCTACAAAGTATGCACAATCTACGTCATAATGACTTTCTATAGTTTGTGCATGCGTCCGGAAATAAGAAAAGGTTACTTCCACCGTTTTTTAAAATCACAGCTTCTAGAAGTTTTACATGATTTCGTAAAAAACACGAGTTTTTAGAAAATGTGTTTTATTTCATAAATGGAATCAACAAAGTATGCACATTCTACGTCATAACGACTTTCTACAGTTTGTGCATTCGTCCGGAAATAAGAAAAGCTTACTTCCCACGTTTTTTAAAATCACAGCTTCTAGCAGGTTTACATGATTTCGTAAAAAACACGAGTTTTTAGAAAATGTGTTTTATTTCATAAATGGAATATACAAAGTATGCACATTCTATGTCATAACGCCTTTCTATAGTTTGCGCATGCGTCCGGAAGTAAGAAAAGCTTACTTCCACCGTTTTTTAAAATCACAGCTTCTAGAAGGTTTACATGATTTTGAAAAAAACACGAGTTTTTAGAAAACTTGTTTTATTTCATAAATGGAATCAACAAAGTATGCATATTCTACGTCATAACGACTTTCTATAGTTTGCGCATGCGTTTGGAAATAAGAAAAGCTTACTTCCCCCGTTTTTTAAAATCACAGCTTCTAGAAGGTTTACATGGTTTCTTAAAAAACACGAGTTTTTAGAAAATGTGTTTTATTTCATAAATGGAATCAACAAAGTATGCACATTCTACGTCATAACGACTTTCTATAGTTTGTGCATTCGTCCGGAAATAAGAAAACCTTACTTCCACCGTTTTTTAAAATCACAGCTTCTAGAAGGTTTACATGATTTCTTAAAAAACAAGAGTTTTTAGAAAATGTGTTTTATTTCATAAATGGAATCTACAAAGTATGCACATTCTACGTCATAACGCCTTTCTATAGTTTGCGCATGCGTCCGGAAATAAGAAAAGCTTACTTCCACCGTTTTTTAAAATCACAGCTTCTAGAAGGTTTACATGATTTTGTAAAAAACACGAGTTTTTAGAAAACGTGTTTTATTTCATAAATGGAACCAACAAAGTATGCACATTCTACGTCATAACGACTTTCTATAGTTTGTGCATGCGTTTGGAAATAAGAAAATCTTACTTCCCCCGTTTTTTAAAATCACAGCTTCTAGAAGGTTTACATGATTTCTTAAAAAACACGAGTTTTTAGAAAATGTGTTTTATTTCATAAATGGAATCAACAAAGTATGCACATTCTACGTCATAACAACTTTCTATAGTTTGTGCATTCGTTCGGAAATAAGAAAAGCTTCTTCCACCGTTTTTTAAAATCACACCTTCTAGAGGGTTTACATGATTTCGTAAAAAACACGAGTTTTTAGAAAATGTGTTTTACGTCATAAATGGAATATACAAAGTATGCACATTCTACGTCATAACGGCTTTCTATAGTTTGCGCATGCGTCCGGAAGTAAGAGAAGCTTACTTCCACCATTTTTTAAGATCACAGCTTCTAGAAGGTTTACATCATTTTGAAAAAAAACACGAGTTTTTAGAAAACGTGTTTTATTTCATAAATGGAATCAACAAAGTATGCACATTCTACGTCATAACGACTTTCTATAGTTTGCGCATGCGTTTGGAAATAAGAAAAGCTTACTTCCCCCGTTTTTTAAAATCACAGCTTCTAGAAGGTTTACATGATTTCTTAAAAAACATGAGTTTTTAGAAAATGTGTTTTATTTCATAAATGGAATCAACAAAGTATGCACATTCTACGTCATAAAAACATTCTATAGTTTGTGCATTCGTCCGGAAATAAGAAAAGCTTACTTCCCCTGTTTTTTAAAATCATAGCTTCTAGAAAGTTTACATGATTTCGTAAAAAACACGAGTTTTTAGAAAATGTGTTTTATTTCATAAATGGAATCTACAAAGTATGCACATTCTACGTCGTAACGACTTTCTATAGTTTGCGCATGCGTCCGGAAATAGGAAAAGCTTACTTCCATCGTTTCTTAAAATCACAGCCTCTAGAAGGTTTACATGTTTCTTAAAAAACACGAGTTTTTAGAAAATGTGTTTTGTTTCATAAATGGAATCAACAAAGTATACACATTCTACGTCATAACGAATTTCTATAGTTTGCGGATTCGTGCGGAAATAAGAAAAGCTTACTTAAACCGTTTTTTAAAATCATAGCTTCTAGAAGGTTTACATGATTTCTTAAAAAACACGAGTTTTTAGAAAATGTGTTTTATTTCATAAATGGAATCAACAAAGTATGCACATTCTACGTCATAACAACTTTCTATAGTTTGTGCATTCGTCCGGAAATAAGAAAAGCTTACTTCCACCGTTTTTTAAAATCACAGCTTCTAGAAGGTTTACATGATTTCGTAAAAAACACGAGTTTTTAGAAAATGTGTTTTATTTCATAAATGGAATCTACAAAGTATGCACATTCTACGTCATAACGACTTTCTTTAGTTTGCGCATGTGTCCGGAAATAAGAAAAGCTTACTTCCCCCGTTTTTTAAAATCACAACTTCTAGAAGGTTTACATGATTTCTTTAAAAACACGAGTTTTTAGAAAATATGTTTTATTTCATAAATGGAATCAACAAAGTATGCACATTCTACGTCATAATGACTTTCTATAGTTTGCGCATAAGTTTGGAAATAAAAAAAGCTTACTTCCCCCGTTTTTTAAAATCACAGCTTCTAGAAGGTTTACATGATTTCGCAAAAAACACGAGTTTTTAGAAAATGTGTTTTATTTCATAAATGGAATCTACAAAGTATGCACATTCTACGTCATAACGACTCTCTATAGTTTGCGCATGCATCCAGAAATAAGAAAAGCTTACTTCCACTGTTTTTTAAAATCACAGCTTCTAGAAGGTTTACATGATTTCGTAAAAAACACGAGTTTTTAGAAAATGTGTTTTATTTCATAAATGGAATCTACAAAGTATGCACATTCTACGTCATAACGACTTTCTATAGTTTGCGCATGCATCCGGAAATAAGAAAAGCTTACTTCCCCCGTTTTTTAAAATCACAGCCTCTAGAAGGTTTACATGATTTCTTAAAAGACACGAGTTTTTAGAAAATTTGTTTTATTTCATAAATGGAATCAACAAAGTATGCACATTCTACATCATAACAACTTTCTATAGTTTGCGCATGCATTTGGAAATAAGAAAAGCTTACTTCCCCCATTTTTTAAAACCACAGCTTCTAGAAGGTTTACATGATTTCTTAAAAAACACGAGTTTTTAGAAAATGTGTTTTATTTCATAAATGGAATCAACAAAGTATGCACATTCTACGTCATAACGACTTTCTATATTTTGCGCATGCATTTGGAAATAAGAAAAGCTTACTTCCCCCGTTTTTTAAAATCACAGCTTTTAGAAGGTTTACATGATTTCTTAAAAACCACGAGTTTTTAGAAAATGTGTTTTATTTCATAAATGAAATCAACAAAATATGCACATTCTACGTCATAATGACTTTCTATTGTTTGCGCATGCGTCCGGAAATAAGAAAAGCTTACTTCCACCGTTTTTTAAAATCACACCTTCTAGAAGGTTTACATGATTTCGTAAAAAACACGAGTTTTTAGAAAATGTGTTTTATTTCATAAATGGAATCTACAAAGTATGCACATTCTACGTCATAACGCCTTTCTATAGTTTGCGCATGCGTCCGGAAATAAGAAAATCTTACTTCCACCGTTTTTTAAAATCACAGCTTCAAGAAGGTTTACATGATTTTGTAAAAACACGAGTTTTTAGAAAACGTGTTTTATTTCATAAATGGAACCAACAAAGTATGCACATTCTAAGTCATAACGACTTTCTATAGTTTGCGCATGCGTTTGGAAATAAGAAAATCTTACTTCCCCCGTTTTTTAAAATCACAGCTTATAGAAGGTTTACATGATTTCTTAAAAAACACGAGTTTTTAGAAAATGTGTTTTATTTCATAAATGGAATCAACAAAGTATGCACATTCTACGTCATAACAACTTTCTATAGTTTGTGCATTCGTCCGAAAATAAGAAAAGCTTACTTCCACCGTTTTTTAAAATCATACCTTCTAGAAGGTTTACATGATTTTGTAAAAAACACGAGTTTTTAGAAAATGTGTTTTATTTCATAAATGGAATATACAAAGTATGCACATTCTACGTCATAACACCTTTCTATAGTTTGCGCATGCGTCCGGAAGTAAGAAAAGCTTACTTCCACCGTTTTTTAAAATCACAGCTTCTAGAAGGTTTACATGATTTTGAAAAAAACACGAGTTTTTAGAAAACGTGTTTTATTTCATAAATGGAATCAACAAAGTATGCACATTCTACGTCATAACGACTTTCTATAGTTTGCGCATGCATTTGGAAATAAGAAAAGCTTACTTCCCCCGTTTTTTAAAATCACAGCTTTTAGAAGGTTTACATGATTTCTTTAAAAACACGGGTTTTTAGAAAATATGTTTTATTTCATAAATGGAATCAACAAAGTATGCACATTCTATGTCATAACGACTTTCTATAGTTTGCGCATAAGTTTGGAAATAAGAAAAGCTTACTTCCCCCGTTTTTTAAAATCACAGCTTATAGAAGTTTTACATGATTTCGTAAAAAACACGAGTTTTTAGAAAATGTGTTTTATTTCGTAAATGGAATCAACAAAGTATGCACATTCTACTTCATAACGAATTTCTATAGTTTGCGTATTCGTCCAGAAATAAGAAAAGCTTACTTCCACCGTTTTTTAAAATCACAGCTTCTAGAAGTTTTACATGATTTCGTAAAAAACAGGAGTTTTTAGAAAACGTGTTTTATTTCATAAATGGAATCAACAAAGTAAGCACATTCTACGTCATAACGACTTTCTATAGTTTGCGCATGCGTTTGGAAATAAGAAAAGCTTACTTCCCCCATTTTTTAAAATCACAGCTTCTAGAAGGTTTACATGATTTCTTAAAAAACACGAGTTTTTAGAAAATGTGTTTTATTTCATAAATGGAATCAACAAAGTATGCACATTCTACGTCATAACAACTTTCTATAGTTTGTGCATTCGTCCGGAAATAAGAAAAGCTTACTTCCCCTGTTTTTTAAAATCATAGCTTCAAGAAAGTTTACATGATTTCGTAAAAAACACGAGTTTTTAGAAAATGTGTTTTATTTCATCAATGGAATCTACAAAGTATGCACATTCTACGTCATAACGACTTTCTATAGTTTGCGCATGCATCCGAAAATAAGAAAAGCTTACTTCCACCATTTTTTAAAATCACAGCTTCAAGAAGGTTTACATGTTTCTTAAAAAACACGAGTTTTTAGAAAATGTGTTTTGTTTCATAAATGTAATCAACAAAGTATAAACATTCTACGTCATAACGACTTTCTATAGTTTGCGCATTCGTGCGGAGATAAGAAAAGCTTACTTCGACCGTTTTTCAAAATCATAGCTTCTAGAAGGTTTATATCATTTCTTAAAAAACACGAGTTTTTAGAAAATGTGTTTTATTTCATAAATGGAATATACAAAGTATGCACATTCTACGTCATAACGCCTTTCTATAGTTTGCGCATGCGTCCGGAAGTAAGAAAAGCTTACTTCCACCGTTTTTTAAAATCACAGCTTCTAGAAGGTTTACATGATTTCGTAAAAAACACAAGTTTTTAGAAAATGTGTTTTATATCATAAATGGAATCTAAAAAGTATGCACATTCTACGTCATAACGACTTTCTATAGTTTGCGCATGTGTCCGGAAATAAGAAAAGCTTACTTCCCCCGTTTTTTAAAATCACAGCTTTTAGAAGGTTTACATGATTTCTTTAAAAACACGAGTTTTTAGAAAATATGTTTTATTTCATAAATGGAATCAACAAAGTATGCACATTCTACGTCATAATGACTTTCTATAGTTTGCGCATTCGTCCGGAAATAAGAAAAGCTTACTTCCCCCGTTTTTTAAAATCACAGCTTCTAGAAGGTTTACATGATTTCGTAAAAAACACGAGTTTTTAGAAAATGTGTTTTATTTCGTAAATGGAATCAACAAAGTATGCACATTCTACGTCATAACAACTTTCTATAGTTTGTGCATTCGTCCGGAAATAAGAAAAGCTTACTTCCACCATTTTTTAAAATCACACCTTCTAGAGGGTTTACATGATTTCGTAAAAAACACGAGTTTTTAGAAAATGTGTTTTACGTCATAAATGGAATATACAAAGTATGCACATTCTACGTCATAACGGCTTTCTATAGTTTGCGCATGCGTCCGGAAGTAAGAGAAGCTTACTTCCACCATTTTTTAAGATCACAGCTTCTAGAAGGTTTACATCATTTTGAAAAAAACACGAGTTTTTAGAAAACGTGTTTTATTTCATAAATGGAATAAACAAAGTATGCACATTCTACGTCATAACGACTTTCTATAGTTTGCGCATGCGTTTGGAAATAAGAAAAGCTTACTTCCCCCGTTTTTTAAAATCACAGCTTCTAGAAGGTTTACATGATTTCTTAAAAAACACGAGTTTTTAGAAAATGTGTTTTATTTCATAAATGGAATCTACAAAGTATGCACATTCTACGTCGTAACGACTTTCTATAGTTTGCGCATGCGTCCGGAAATAGGAAAAGCTTACTTCCATCGTTTCTTAAAATCACAGCCTCTAGAAGGTTTACATGTTTCTTAAAAAACACGAGTTTTTAGAAAATGTGTTTTGTTTCATAAATGGAATCAACAAAGTATACACATTCTACGTCATAACGAATTTCTATAGTTTGCGAATTCGTGCGGAAATAAGAAAAGCTTACTTCAACCGTTTTTTAAAATCATAGCTTCTAGAAGGTTTACATGATTTCTTAAAAAACACGAGTTTTTAGAAAATGTGTTTTATTTCATAAATGGAATCAACAAAGTATGCACATTCTACGTCATAACAACTTTCTATAGTTTGTGCATTCGTCCGGAAATAAGAAAAGCTTACTTCCACCGTTTTTTAAAATCACAGCTTCTAGAAGGTTTACATGATTTCGTAAAAAACACGAGTTTTTAGAAAATGTGTTTTATTTCATAAATGGAATCTACAAAGTATGCACATTCTACGTCATAACGACTTTCTATAGTTTGCGCATGTGTCCGGAAATAAGAAAAGCTTACTTCCCCCGTTTTTTAAAATCACAACTTCTAGAAGGTTTACATGATTTCTTTAAAAACACGAGTTTTTAGAAAATATGTTTTATTTCATAAATGGAATCAACAAAGTATGCACATTCTACGTCATAATGACTTTCTATAGTTTGCGCATAAGTTTGGAAATAAGAAAAGCTTACTTCCCCCGTTTTTTAAAATCACAGCTTCTAGAAGGTTTACATGATTTCGCAAAAAACACGAGTTTTTAGAAAATGTGTTTTATTTCATAAATGGAATCTACAAAGTATGCACATTCTACGTCATAACGACTCTCTATAGTTTGCACATGCATCCAGAAATAAGAAAAGCTTACTTCCACTGTTTTTTAAAATCACAGCTTCTAGAAGGTTTACATGATTTCGTAAAAAACACGAGTTTTTAGAAAATGTGTTTTATTTCATAAATGGAATCTACAAAGTATGCACATTCTACGTCATAACGACTTTCTATAGTTTGCGCATGCATCCGGAAATAAGAAAAGCTTACTTCCCCCGTTTTTTAAAATCACAGCCTCTAGAAGGTTTACATGATTTCTTAAAAGACACGAGTTTTTAGAAAATTTGTTTTATTTCATAAATGGAATCAACAAAGTATGCACATTCTACATCATAACGACTTTCTATAGTTTGCGCATGCGTTTGGAAATAAGAAAAGCTTACTTCCCCCATTTTTTAAAACCACAGCTTCTAGAAGGTTTACATGATTTCTTAAAAAACGCGAGTTTTTAGAAAATGTGTTTTATTTCATAAATGGAATCAACAAAGTATGCACATTCTACGTCATAACGACTTTCTATATTTTGCGCATGCATTTGGAAATAAGAAAAGCTTACTTCCCCCGTTTTTTAAAATCACAGCTTTTAGAAGGTTTACATGATTTCTTAAAAACCACGAGTTTTTAGAAAATGTGTTTTATTTCATAAATGAAATCAACAAAATATGCACATTCTACGTCATAATGACTTTCTATTGTTTGCGCATGCGTCCGGAAATAAGAAAAGCTTACTTCCACCGTTTTTTAAAATCACACCTTCTAGAAGGTTTACATGATTTCGTAAAAAACACGAGTTTTTAGAAAATGTGTTTTATTTCATAAATGGAATCTACAAAGTATGCACATTCTACGTCATAACGCCTTTCTATAGTTTGCGCATGCGTCCGGAAATAAGAAAATCTTACTTCCACCGTTTTTTAAAATCACAGCTTCAAGAAGGTTTACATGATTTTGTAAAAAACACGAGTTTTTAGAAAACGTGTTTTATTTCATAAATGGAACCAACAAAGTATGCACATTCTAAGTCATAACGACTTTCTATAGTTTGCGCATGCGTTTGGAAATAAGAAAATCTTACTTCCCCCGTTTTTTAAAATCACAGCTTATAGAAGGTTTACATGATTTCTTAAAAAACACGAGTTTTTAGAAAATGTGTTTTATTTCATAAATGGAATCAACAAAGTATGCACATTCTACGTCATAACAACTTTCTATAGTTTGTGCATTCGTCCGAAAATAAGAAAAGCTTACTTCCACCGTTTTTTAAAATCATACCTTCTAGAAGGTTTACATGATTTTGTAAAAAACACGAGTTTTTAGAAAATGTGTTTTATTTCATAAATGGAATATACAAAGTATGCACATTCTACGTCATAACGCCTTTCTATAGTTTGCGCATGCGTCCGGAAGTAAGAAAAGCTTACTTCCACCGTTTTTTAAAATCACAGCTTCTAGAAGGTTTACATGATTTTGAAAAAAACACGAGTTTTTAGAAAACGTGTTTTATTTCATAAATGGAATCAACAAAGTATGCACATTCTACGTCACAAAGACTTTCTATAGTTTGGGCATGCGTTTGGAAATAAGAAAAGCTTACTTCCCCCGTTTTTTAAAATCACAGCTTCTAGAAGGTTTACATGATTTCTTAAAAAACATGAGTTTTTAGAAAATGTATTTTATTTCATAAATGGAATCAACAAAGTATGCACATTCTACGTCATAACGACTTTCTATAGTTTGTGCATTCGTCCGGAAATAAGAAAAGCTTACTTCCACCGTTTTTTAAAATCACAGCTTCTAGAAGGTTTACATGATTTCTTAAAAAACACGAGTTTTTAGAAAATGTGTTTTATTTCATAAATGGAATATACAAAGTATGCACATTCTACGTCATAACGCCTTTCTATAGATTGCGCATGCATCCGGATGTAAGAAAAGCTTACTTCCACTGTTTTTTAAAATAACAACTTCTAGAAGGTTTACATGATTTTGAAAAAAACAGGAGTTTTTAGAAAACGTGTTTTATTTCATAAATGGAATCAACAAAGTAAGCACATTCTACGTCATAACGACTTTCTATAGTTTGCGCATGCGTTTGGAAATAAGAAAAGCTTACTTCCCCCATTTTTTAAAATCACAGCTTCTAGAAGGTTTACATGATTTCTTAAAAAACACGAGTTTTTAGAAAATGTGTTTTTATTTCATAAATGGAATCAACAAAGTATGCACATTCTACGTCATAACAACTTTCTATAGTTTGTGCATTCGTCCGGAAATAAGAAAAGCTTACTTCCCCTGTTTTTTAAAATCATAGCTTCAAGAAAGTTTACATGATTTCGTAAAAAACACGAGTTTTTAGAAAATGTGTTTTATTTCATCAATGGAATCTACAAAGTATGCACATTCTACGTCATAACGACTTTCTATAGTTTGCGCATGCATCCGAAAATAAGAAAAGCTTACTTCCACCATTTTTTAAAATCACAGCTTCAAGAAGGTTTACATGTTTCTTAAAAAACACGAGTTTTTAGAAAATGTGTTTTGTTTCATAAATGCAATCAACAAAGTATAAACATTCTACGTCATAACGACTTTCTATAGTTTGCGCATTCGTGCGGAGATAAGAAAAGCTTACTTCAACCGTTTTTCAAAATCATAGCTTCTAGAAGGTTTATATCATTTCTTAAAAAACACGAGTTTTTAGAAAATGTGTTTTATTTCATAAATGGAATATACAAAGTATGCACATTCTACGTCATAACGCCTTTCTATAGTTTGCGCATGCGTCCGGAAGTAAGAAAAGCTTACTTCCACCGTTTTTTAAAATCACAGCTTCTAGAAGGTTTACATGATTTCGTAAAAAACACGAGTTTTTAGAAAATGTGTTTTATATCATAAATGGAATCTAAAAAGTATGCACATTCTACGTCATAACGACTTTCTATAGTTTGCGCATGTGTCCGGAAATAAGAAAAGCTTACTTCCCCCGTTTTTTAAAATCACAGCTTTTAGAAGGTTTACATGATTTCTTTAAAAACACGAGTTTTTAGAAAATATGTTTTATTTCATAAATGGAATCAACAAAGTATGCACATTCTACGTCATAATGACTTTCTATAGTTTGCGCATTCGTCCGGAAATAAGAAAAGCTTACTTCCCCCGTTTTTTAAAATCACAGCTTCTAGAAGGTTTACATGATTTCGTAAAAAACACGAGTTTTTAGAAAATGTGTTTTATTTCGTAAATGGAATCAACAAAGTATGCACATTCTACGTCATAACAACTTTCTATAGTTTGTGCATTCGTCCGGAAATAAGAAAAGCTTACTTCCACCGTTTTTTAAAATCACACCTTCTAGAGGGTTTACATGATTTCGTAAAAAACACGAGTTTTTAGAAAATGTGTTTTACGTCATAAATGGAATATACAAAGTATGCACATTCTACGTCATAACGGCTTTCTATAGTTTGCGCATGCGTCCGGAAGTAAGAGAAGCTTACTTCCACCATTTTTTAAGATCACAGCTTCTAGAAGGTTTACATCATTTTGAAAAAAACACGAGTTTTTAGAAAACGTGTTTTATTTCATAAATGGAATCAACAAAGTATGCACATTCTACGTCATAACGACTTTCTATAGTTTGCGCATGCGTTTGGAAATAAGAAAAGCTTACTTCCCCCGTTTTTTAAAATCACAGCTTCTAGAAGGTTTACATGATTTCTTAAAAAACACGAGTTTTTAGAAAATGTGTTTTATTTCATAAATGGAATCAACAAAGTATGCACATTCTACGTCATAAAAACTTTCTATAGTTTGTGCATTCGTCCGGAAATAAGAAAAGCTTACTTCCCCTGTTTTTTAAAATCATAGCTTCTAGAAAGTTTACATGATTTCGTAAAAAACACGAGTTTTTAGAAAATGTGTTTTATTTCATAAATGGAATCTACAAAGTATGCACATTCTACGTCGTAACGACTTTCTATAGTTTGCGCATGCGTCCGGAAATAGGAAAAGCTTACTTCCATCGTTTCTTAAAATCACAGCCTCTAGAAGGTTTACATGTTTCTTAAAAAACACGAGTTTTTAGAAAATGTGTTTTGTTTCATAAATGGAATCAACAAAGTATACACATTCTACGTCATAACGAATTTCTATAGTTTGCGGATTCGTGCGGAAATAAGAAAAGCTTACTTCAACCGTTTTTTAAAATCATAGCTTCTAGAAGGTTTACATGATTTCTTAAAAAACACAAGTTTTTAGAAAATGTGTTTTATTTCATAAATGGAATCAACAAAGTATGCACATTCTACGTCATAACAACTTTCTATAGTTTGTGCATTCGTCCGGAAATAAGAAAAGCTTACTTCCACCGTTTTTTAAAATCACAGCTTCTAGAAGGTTTACATGATTTCGTAAAAAACACGAGTTTTTAGAAAATGTGTTTTATTTCATAAATGGAATCTACAAAGTATGCACATTCTACGTCATAACGACTTTCTATAGTTTGCGCATGTGTCCGGAAATAAGAAAAGCTTACTTCCCCCGTTTTTTAAAATCACAACTTCTAGAAGGTTTACATGATTTCTTTAAAAACACGAGTTTTTAGAAAATATGTTTTATTTCATAAATGGAATCAACAAAGTATGCACATTCTACGTCATAATGACGTTCTATAGTTTGCGCATAAGTTTGGAAATAAGAAAAGCTTACTTCCCCCGTTTTTTAAAATCACAGCTTCTAGAAGGTTTACATGATTTCGCAAAAAACACGAGTTTTTAGAAAATGTGTTTTATTTCATAAATGGAATCTACAAAGTATGCACATTCTACGTCATAACGACTCTCTATAGTTTGCGCATGCATCCAGAAATAAGAAAAGCTTACTTCCACTGTTTTTTAAAATCACAGCTTCTAGAAGGTTTACATGATTTCGTAAAAAACACGAGTTTTTAGAAAACGTGTTTTATTTCATAAATGGAACCAACAAAGTATGCACATTCTAAGTCATAACGACTTTCTATAGTTTGCGCATGCGTTTGGAAATAAGAAAATCTTACTTCCCCCGTTTTTTAAAATCACAGCTTATAGAAGGTTTACATGATTTCTTAAAAAATACGAGTTTTTAGAAAATGTGTTTTATTTCATAAATGGAATCAACAAAGTATGCACATTCTACGTCATAACAACTTTCTATAGTTTGTGCATTCGTCCGAAAATAAGAAAAGCTTACTTCCACCGTTTTTTAAAATCATACCTTCTAGAAGGTTTACATGATTTTGTAAAAAACACGAGTTTTTAGAAAATGTGTTTTATTTCATAAATGGAATATACAAAGTATGCACATTCTACGTCATAACGCCTTTCTATAGTTTGCGCATGCGTCCGGAAGTAAGAAAAGCTTACTTCCACCGTTTTTTAAAATCACAGCTTCTAGAAGGTTTACATGATTTTGAAAAAAACACGAGTTTTTAGAAAACGTGTTTTATTTCATAAATGGAATCAACAAAGTATGCACATTCTACGTCATAACGACTTTCTATAGTTTGGGCATGCGTTTGGAAATAAGAAAAGCTTACTTCCCCCATTTTTTAAAATCACAGCTTCTAGAAGGTTTACATGATTTCTTAAAAAACACGAGTTTTTAAAAAATGTATTTTATTTCATAAATGGAATCAACAAAGTATGCACATTCTACGTCATAACGACTTTCTATAGTTTGTGCATTCGTCCGGAAATAAGAAAAGCTTACTTCCACCATTTTTTAAAATCACAGCTTCTAGAAGGTTTACATGATTTCTTAAAAAACACGAGTTTTTAGAAAATGTGTTTTATTTCATAAATGGAATATACAAAGTATGCACATTCTACGTCATAACGCCTTTCTATAGATTGCGCATGCATCCGGATGTAAGAAAAGCTTACTTCCACCATTTTTTAAAATCACAGCTTCTAGAAGGTTTACATGATTTTGAAAAAAACAGGAGTTTTTAGAAAACGTGTTTTATTTCATAAATGGAATCAACAAAGTAAGCACATTCTACGTCATAACGACTTTCTATAGTTTGCGCATGCGTTTGGAAATAAGAAAAGCTTACTTCCCCCATTTTTTAAAATCACAGCTTCTAGAGGGTTTACATGATTTCTTAAAAAACACGAGTTTTTAGAAAATGTGTTTTATTTCATAAATGGAATCTACAAAGTATGCACATTCTACGTCATAACGACTTTCTATAGTTTGCGCATGCATCCGAAAATAAGAAAAGCTTACTTCCACCATTTTTTAAAATCACAGCTTCAAGAAGGTTTACATGTTTCTTAAAAAACACGAGTTTTTAGAAAATGTGTTTTGTTTCATAAATGTAATCAACAAAGTATAAACATTCTACGTCATAACGACTTTCTATAGTGTGCGCATTCGTGCGGAGATAAGAAAAGCTTACTTCAACCGTTTTTCAAAATCATAGCTTCTAGAAGGTTTATATCATTTCTTAAAAAACACGAGTTTTTAGAAAATGTGTTTTATTTCATAAATGGAATATACAAAGTATGCACATTCTACGTCATAACGCCTTTCTATAGTTTGCGCATGCGTCCGGAAGTAAGAAAAGCTTACTTCCACCGTTTTTTAAAATCACAGCTTCTAGAAGGTTTACATGATTTCGTAAAAAACACGAGTTTTTAGAAAATGTGTTTTATATCATAAATGGAATCTAAAAAGTATGCACATTCTACGTCATAACGACTTTCTATAGTTTGCGCATGTGTCCGGAAATAAGAAAAGCTCACTTCCCCCGTTTTTTAAAATCACAGCTTTTAGAAGGTTTACATGATTTCTTTAAAAACACGAGTTTTTAGAAAATATGTTTTATTTCATAAATTGAATCAACAAAGTATGCACATTCTACGTCATAATGACTTTCTATAGTTTGCGCATTCGTCCGGAAATAAGAAAAGCTTACTTCCCCCGTTTTTTAAAATCACAGCTTCTAGAAGGTTTACATGATTTCGTAAAAAACACGAGTTTTTAGAAAATGTGTTTTATTTCGTAAATGGAATCAACAAAGTATGCACATTCTACGTCATAACGACTTTCTATAGTTTGCGTATTCGTCCAGAAATAAGAAAAGCTTACTTCCACCGTTTTTTAAAATCACAGCTTCTAGAAGTTTTACATGATTTCGTAAAAAACACGAGTTTTTAGAAAATGTGCTTTATTTCATAAATGGAATCTACAAAGTATGCACATTCTACGTCATAACGACTTTCTATAGTTTGCGCATGCGTCCGGAAATAAGAAAAGCTTACTTCCACCATTTTTTAAAATCACAGCTTCTAGAAGGTTTACATGATTTCCTAAAAAACACGAGTTTTTAGAAAATTTGTTTTATTTCATAAATGGAATCTACAAAGTATGCACATTCTACGATATAACGACTTTCTATAGTTTGCGCATGCGTCCGGAAATAAGAAAAGCTTAATTCCATTGTTTTTTAAAATCACAGCTTCTAGAAGGTTTACATGATTTCTTAAAAAACACGAGTTTTTAGAAAATGTGTTTTATTTCGTAAATGGAATCAACAAAGTATGCACATTCTACTTCATAACGAATTTCTATAGTTTGCGTATTCGTCCAGAAATAAGAAAAGCTTACTTCCACCATTTTTTAAAATCACAGCTTCTAGAAGTTTTACATGATTTCGTAAAAAACAAGAGTTTTTAGAAAATGTGCTTTATTTCATAAATGGAATCTACAAAGTATGCACATTCTACGTCATAACGACTTTCTATAGTTTGCGCAT
Source organism: Larix kaempferi (assembly GCA_027924585.1). NCBI lineage: Eukaryota > Viridiplantae > Streptophyta > Pinopsida > Pinales > Pinaceae > Larix > Larix kaempferi. The sequence continues at coordinate 15,101,445 of BSBM01000557.1, read as the reverse complement.
GCGTCCGGAAATAAGAAAAGCTTACATCCACCATTTTTTAAAATCACAGCTTCTAGAAGGTTTACATGATTTCCTAAAAAACACGAGTTTTTAGAAAATCTGTTTTATTTCATAAATGGAATCAACAAAGTATGCACATTCTACGTCATAACGACTTTCTATAGTTTTCACATGCATTTGGAAATAAGAAAAGCTTACTTCCCCCATTTTTTAAAATCACAGCTTCTAGAAGGTTTACATGATTTCTTAAAAAACATGAGTTTTAAGAAAATGTGTTTTATTTCATAAATGGAATCAACAAAGTATGCACATTCTACGTCATAACGACTTTCTATAGTTTGTGCATGTGTCCGGAAATAAGAAAAGCTTACTTCCACCGTTTTTTAAAATCACAGCTTCTAGAAGCTTTACATGATTTCGTAAAAAACACGAGTTTTTAGAAAATGTGTTTTATTTCATAAATGGAATCTACAAAGTATGCACATTCTACAGCATAACAACTTTCTATAGTTTGCGCATGCGTCCGGAAATAAGAAAAGCTTACTTCCCCTGTTTTTTAGAATCACAGCTTCTAGAAGGTTAACATGATTTCTTAAAAAACACGAGTTATTAGAAAATGCGTTTTATTTCATCAATGGAATCATCAAAGTATGCACATTCTACGTCATAACGAATTTCTATAGTTTTTGCTTGCGTTTGGAAATAAGAAAAGCTTACTTCCCCCGTTTTTTAAAATCACAGCTTCTAGAAGGTTTACATAATTTCTTAAAAAACATGAGTTTTTAGAAAATGTATTTGATTTCATAAATGGAAACAACAAAGTATGCACATTCTACGTCATAACGACTTTCTATAGTTTGCGCATGCGTCCGGAAATAAGAAAAGCTTACTTCCACCGTTTTTTAAAATCACAGCTTCTAGAAGGTTTACATGATTTCGTAAAAAACACGAGTTTTTAGAAAATGTGTTTTATTTCATAAATGGAATCTACAAAGTATGCACAATCTACGTCATAATGACTTTCTATAGTTTGCGCATGCGTCCGGAAATAAGAAAAGGTTACTTCCACCGTTTTTTAAAATCACAGCTTCTAGAAGTTTTACATGATTTCGTAAAAAACACGAGTTTTTAGAAAATGTGTTTTATTTCATAAATGGAATCAACAAAGTATGCACATTCTACGTCATAACGACTTTCTACAGTTTGTGCATTCGTCCGGAAATAAGAAAAGCTTACTTCCCACGTTTTTTAAAATCACAGCTTCTAGCAGGTTTACATGATTTCGTAAAAAACACGAGTTTTTAGAAAATGTGTTTTATTTCATAAATGGAATATACAAAGTATGCACATTCTATGTCATAACGCCTTTCTATAGTTTGCGCATGCGTCCGGAAGTAAGAAAAGCTTACTTCCACCGTTTTTTAAAATCACAGCTTCTAGAAGGTTTACATGATTTTGAAAAAAACACGAGTTTTTAGAAAACTTGTTTTATTTCATAAATGGAATCAACGAAGTATGCATATTCTACGTCATAACGACTTTCTATAGTTTGCACATGCGTTTGGAAATAAGAAAAGCTTACTTCCCCCGTTTTTTAAAATCACAGCTTCTAGAAGGTTTACATGGTTTCTTAAAAAACACGAGTTTTTAGAAAATGTGTTTTATTTCATAAATGGAATCAACAAAGTATGCACATTCTACGTCATAACGACTTTCTATAGTTTGTGCATTCGTCCGGAAATAAGAAAACCTTACTTCCACCGTTTTTTAAAATCACAGCTTCTAGAAGGTTTACATGATTTCTTAAAAAACAAGAGTTTTTAGAAAATGTGTTTTATTTCATAAATGGAATCTACAAAGTATGCACATTCTACGTCATAACGCCTTTCTATAGTTTGCGCATGCGTCCGGAAATAAGAAAAGCTTACTTCCACCGTTTTTTAAAATCACAGCTTCTAGAAGGTTTACACGATTTTGTAAAAAACATGAGTTTTTAGAAAACGTGTTTTATTTCATAAATGGAACCAACAAAGTATGCACATTCTACGTCATAACGACTTTCTATAGTTTGCGCATGCGTTTGGAAATAAGAAAATCTTACTTCCCCCGTTTTTTAAAATCACAGCTTCTAGAAGGTTTACATGATTTCTTAAAAAACACGAGTTTTTAGAAAATGTGTTTTATTTCATAAATGGAATCAACAAAGTATGCACATTCTACGTCATAACAACTTTCTATAGTTTGTGCATTCGTCCGGAAATAAGAAAAGCTTACTTCCACCGTTTTTTAAAATCACACCTTCTAGAGGGTTTACATGATTTCGTAAAAAACACGAGTTTTTAGAAAATGTGTTTTACGTCATAAATGGAATATACAAAGTATGCACATTCTACGTCATAACGGCTTTCTATAGTTTGCGCATGCATCCGGAAGTAAGAGAAGCTTACTTCCACCATTTTTTAAGATCACAGCTTCTAGAAGGTTTACATCATTTTGAAAAAAACACGAGTTTTTAGAAAACGTGTTTTATTTCATAAATGGAATCAACAAAGTATGCACATTCTACGTCATAACGACTTTCTATAGTTTGCGCATGCGTTTGGAAATAAGAAAAGCTTACTTCCCCCGTTTTTTAAAATCACAGCTTCTAGAAGGTTTACATGATTTCTTAAAAAACACGAGTTTTTAGAAAATGTGTTTTATTTCATAAATGGAATCAACAAAGTATGCACATTCTACGTCATAAAAACTTTCTATGGTTTGTGCATTCGTCCGGAAATAAGAAAAGCTTACTTCCCCTGTTTTTTAAAATCATAGCTTCTAGAAAGTTTACATGATTTCGTAAAAAACACGAGTTTTTAGAAAATGTGTTTTATTTCATAAATGGAATCTACAAAGTATGCACATTCTACGTCGTAACGACTTTCTATAGTTTGCGCATGCGTCCGGAAATAGGAAAAGCTTACTTCCATCGTTTCTTAAAATCACAGCCTCTAGAAGGTTTACATGTTTCTTAAAAAACACGAGTTTTTAGAAAATGTGTTTTGTTTCATAAATGGAATCAACAAAGTATACACATTCTACGTCATAACGAATTTCTATAGTTTGCGGATTCGTGCGGAAATAAGAAAAGCTTACTTCAACCGTTTTTTAAAATCATAGCTTCTAGAAGGTTTACATGATTTCTTAAAAAACACGAGTTTTTAGAAAATGTGTTTTATTTCATAAATGGAATCAACAAAGTATGCACATTCTACGTCATAACAACTTTCTATAGTTTGTGCATTCGTCCGGAAATAAGAAAAGCTTACTTCCACCGTTTTTTAAAATCACAGCTTCTAGAAGGTTTACATGATTTCGTAAAAAACACGAGTTTTTAGAAAATGTGTTTTATTTCATAAATGGAATCTACAAAGTATGCACATTCTACGTCATAACGACTTTCTATAGTTTGCGCATGTGTCCGGAAATAAGAAAAGCTTACTTCCCCCGTTTTTTAAAATCACAACTTCTAGAAGGTTTACATGATTTCTTTAAAAACACGAGTTTTTAGAAAATATGTTTTATTTCATAAATGGAATCAACAAAGTATGCACATTCTACGTCATAATGACTTTCTATAGTTTGCGCATAAGTTTGGAAATAAGAAAAGCTTACTTCCCCCGTTTTTTAAAATCACAGCTTCTAGAAGGTTTACATGATTTCGCAAAAAACACGAGTTTTTAGAAAATGTGTTTTATTTCATAAATGGAATCTACAAAGTATGCACATTCTACGTCATAACGACTCTCTATAGTTTGCGCATGCATCCAGAAATAAGAAAAGCTTACTTCCACTGTTTTTTAAAATCACAGCTTCTAGAAGGTTTACATGATTTCGTAAAAAACACGAGTTTTTAGAAAACGTGTTTTATTTCATAAATGGAACCAACAAAGTATGCACATTCTAAGTCATAACGACTTTCTATAGTTTGCGCATGCGTTTGGAAATAAGAAAATCTTACTTCCCCCGTTTTTTAAAATCACAGCTTATAGAAGGTTTACATGATTTCTTAAAAAATACGAGTTTTTAGAAAATGTGTTTTATTTCATAAATGGAATCAACAAAGTATGCACATTCTACGTCATAACAACTTTCTATAGTTTGTGCATTCGTCCGAAAATAAGAAAAGCTTACTTCCACCGTTTTTTAAAATCATACCTTCTAGAAGGTTTACATGATTTTGTAAAAAACACGAGTTTTTAGAAAATGTGTTTTATTTCATAAATGGAATATACAAAGTATGCACATTCTACGTCATAACGCCTTTCTATAGTTTGCGCATGCGTCCGGAAGTAAGAAAAGCTTACTTCCACCGTTTTTTAAAATCACAGCTTCTAGAAGGTTTACATGATTTTGAAAAAAACACGAGTTTTTAGAAAACGTGTTTTATTTCATAAATGGAATCAACAAAGTATGCACATTCTACGTCATAACGACTTTCTATAGTTTGGGCATGCGTTTGGAAATAAGAAAAGCTTACTTCCCCCGTTTTTTAAAATCACAGCTTCTAGAAGGTTTACATGATTTCTTAAAAAACACGAGTTTTTAAAAAATGTATTTTATTTCATAAATGGAATCAACAAAGTATGCACATTCTACGTCATAACGACTTTCTATAGTTTGTGCATTCGTCCGGAAATAAGAAAAGCTTACTTCCACCGTTTTTTAAAATCACAGCTTCTAGAAGGTTTACATGATTTCTTAAAAAACACGAGTTTTTAGAAAATGTGTTTTATTTCATAAATGGAATATACAAAGTATGCACATTCTACGTCATAACGCCTTTCTATAGATTGCGCATGCATCCGGATGTAAGAAAAGCTTACTTCCACCGTTTTTTAAAATCACAGCTTCTAGAAGGTTTACATGATTTTGAAAAAAACAGGAGTTTTTAGAAAACGTGTTTTATTTCATAAATGGAATCAACAAAGTAAGCACATTCTACGTCATAACGACTTTCTATAGTTTGCGCATGCGTTTGGAAATAAGAAAAGCTTACTTCCCCCATTTTTTAAAATCACAGCTTCTAGAAGGTTTACATGATTTCTTAAAAAACACGAGTTTTTAGAAAATGTGTTTTATTTCATAAATGGAATCAACAAAGTATGCACATTCTACGTCATAACAACTTTCTATAGTTTGTGCATTCGTCCGGAAATAAGAAAAGCTTACTTCCCCTGTTTTTTAAAATCATAGCTTCAAGAAAGTTTACATGATTTCGTAAAAAACACGAGTTTTTAGAAAATGTGTTTTATTTCATCAATGGAATCTACAAAGTATGCACATTCTACGTCATAACGACTTTCTATAGTTTGCGCATGCATCCGAAAATAAGAAAAGCTTACTTCCACCATTTTTTAAAATCACAGCTTCAAGAAGGTTTACATGTTTCTTAAAAAACACGAGTTTTTAGAAAATGTGTTTTGTTTCATAAATGTAATCAACAAAGTATAAACATTCTACGTCATAACGACTTTCTATAGTGTGCGCATTCGTGCGGAGATAAGAAAAGCTTACTTCAACCGTTTTTCAAAATCATAGCTTCTAGAAGGTTTATATCATTTCTTAAAAAACACGAGTTTTTAGAAAATGTGTTTTATTTCATAAATGGAATATACAAAGTATGCACATTCTACGTCATAACGCCTTTCTATAGTTTGCGCATGCGTCCGGAAGTAAGAAAAGCTTACTTCCACCGTTTTTTAAAATCGCAGCTTCTAGAAGGTTTACATGATTTCGTAAAAAACACGAGTTTTTAGAAAATGTGTTTTATATCATAAATGGAATCTAAAAAGTATGCACATTCTACGTCATAACGACTTTCTATAGTTTGCGCATGTGTCCGGAAATAAGAAAAGCTCACTTCCCCCGTTTTTTAAAATCACAGCTTTTAGAAGGTTTACATGATTTCTTTAAAAACACGAGTTTTTAGAAAATATGTTTTATTTCATAAATTGAATCAACAAAGTATGCACATTCTACGTCATAATGACTTTCTATAGTTTGCGCATTCGTCCGGAAATAAGAAAAGCTTACTTCCCCCGTTTTTTAAAATCACAACTTCTAGAAGGTTTACATGATTTCGTAAAAAACACGAGTTTTTAGAAAATGTGTTTTATTTCGTAAATGGAATCAACAAAGTATGCACATTCTACGTCATAACGACTTTCTATAGTTTGCGTATTCGTCCAGAAATAAGAAAAGCTTACTTCCACCGTTTTTTAAAATCACAGCTTCTAGAAGTTTTACATGATTTCGTAAAAAACACGAGTTTTTAGAAAATGTGCTTTATTTCATAAATGGAATCTACAAAGTATGCACATTCTACGTCATAACGACTTTCTATAGTTTGCGCATGCGTCCGGAAATAAGAAAAGCTTACTTCCACCATTTTTTAAAATCACAGCTTCTAGAAGGTTTACATGATTTCCTAAAAAACACGAGTTTTTAGAAAATTTGTTTTATTTCATAAATGGAATCTACAAAGTATGCACATTCTACGATATAACGACTTTCTATAGTTTGCGCATGCGTCCGGAAATAAGAAAAGCTTAATTCCATTGTTTTTTAAAATCACAGCTTCTAGAAGGTTTACATGATTTCTTAAAAAACACGAGTTTTTAGAAAATGTGTTTTATTTCGTAAATGGAATCAACAAAGTATGCACATTCTACTTCATAACGAATTTCTATAGTTTGCGTATTCGTCCAGAAATAAGAAAAGCTTACTTCCACCATTTTTTAAAATCACAGCTTCTAGAAGTTTTACATGATTTCGTAAAAAACAAGAGTTTTTAGAAAATGTGCTTTATTTCATAAATGGAATCTACAAAGTATGCACATTCTACGTCATAACGACTTTCTATAGTTTGCGCATGCGTCCGGAAATAAGAAAAGCTTACATCCACCATTTTTTAAAATCACAGCTTCTAGAAGGTTTACATGATTTCCTAAAAAACACGAGTTTTTAGAAAATCTGTTTTATTTCATAAATGGAATCAACAAAGTATGCACATTCTACGTCATAACGACTTTCTATAGTTTTCACATACATTTGGAAATAAGAAAAGCTTACTTCCCCCATTTTTTAAAATCACAGCTTCTAGAAGGTTTACATGATTTCTTAAAAAACATGAGTTTTAAGAAAATGTGTTTTATTTCATAAATGGAATCAACAAAGTATGCACATTCTACGTCATAACGACTTTCTATAGTTTGTGCATGTGTCCGGAAATAAGAAAAGCTTACTTCCACCGTTTTTTAAAATCACAGCTTCTAGAAGCTTTACATGATTTCGTAAAAAACACGAGTTTTTAGAAAATGTGTTTTATTTCATAAATGGAATCTACAAAGTATGCACATTCTACAGCATAACAACTTTCTATAGTTTGCGCATGCGTCCGGAAATAAGAAAAGCTTACTTCCCCTGTTTTTTAGAATCACAGCTTCTAGAAGGTTAACATGATTTCTTAAAAAACACGAGTTATTAGAAAATGCGTTTTATTTCATCAATGGAATCATCAAAGTATGCACATTCTACGTCATAACGAATTTCTATAGTTTTTGCTTGCGTTTGGAAATAAGAAAAGCTTACTTCCCCCGTTTTTTAAAATCACAGCTTCTAGAAGGTTTACATAATTTCTTAAAAAACATGAGTTTTTAGAAAATGTATTTGATTTCATAAATGGAAACAACAAAGTATGCACATTCTACGTCATAACGACTTTCTATAGTTTGCGCATGCGTCCGGAAATAAGAAAAGCTTACTTCCACCGTTTTTTAAAATCACAGCTTCTAGAAGGTTTACATGATTTCGTAAAAAACACGAGTTTTTAGAAAATGTCTTTTATTTCATAAATGGAATCTACAAAGTATGCACAATCTACGTCATAATGACTTTCTATAGTTTGCGCATGCGTCCGGAAATAAGAAAAGGTTACTTCCACCATTTTTTAAAATCACAGCTTCTAGAAGTTTTACATGATTTCGTAAAAAACACGAGTTTTTAGAAAATGTGTTTTATTTCATAAATGGAATCAACAAAGTATGCACATTCTACGTCATAACGACTTTCTACAGTTTGTGCATTCGTCCGGAAATAAGAAAAGCTTACTTCCCACGTTTTTTAAAATCACAGCTTCTAGCAGGTTTACATGATTTTGAAAAAAACACGAGTTTTTAGAAAACGTGTTTTATTTCATAAATGGAATCAACAAAGTATGCACATTCTACGTCATAACGACTTTCTATAGTTTGGGCATGCGTTTGGAAATAAGAAAAGCTTACTTCCCCCGTTTTTTAAAATCACAGCTTCTAGAAGGTTTACATGATTTCTTAAAAAACATGAGTTTTTAGAAAATGTATTTTATTTCATAAATGGAATCAACAAAGTATGCACATTCTACATCATAACGACTTTCTATAGTTTGTGCATTCGTCCGGAAATAAGAAAAGCTTACTTCCACCGTTTTTTAAAATCACAGCTTCTAGAAGGTTTACATGATTTCTTAAAAAACACGAGTTTTTAGAAAATGTGTTTTATTTCATAAATGGAATATACAAAGTATGCACATTCTACGTCATAACGCCTTTCTATAGATTGCGCATGCATCCGGATGTAAGAAAAGCTTACTTCCACCGTTTTTTAAAATCACAGCTTCTAGAAGGTTTACATGATTTTGAAAAAAACAGGAGTTTTTAGAAAACGTGTTTTATTTCATAAATGGAATCAACAAAGTAAGCACATTCTACGTCATAACGACTTTCTATAGTTTGCGCATGCGTTTGGAAATAAGAAAAGCTTACTTCCCCCATTTTTTAAAATCACAGCTTCTAGAAGGTTTACATGATTTCTTAAAAAACACGAGTTTTTAGAAAATGTGTTTTATTTCATAAATGGAATCAACAAAGTATGCACATTCTACGTCATAACAACTTTCTATAGTTTGTGCATTCGTCCGGAAATAAGAAAAGCTTACTTCCCCTGTTTTTTAAAATCATAGCTTCAAGAAAGTTTACATGATTTCGTAAAAAACACGAGTTTTTAGAAAATGTGTTTTATTTCATCAATGGAATCTACAAAGTATGCACATTCTACGTCATAACGACTTTCTATAGTTTGCGCATGCATCCGAAAATAAGAAAAGCTTACTTCCACCATTTTTTAAAATCACAGCTTCAAGAAGGTTTACATGTTTCTTAAAAAACACGAGTTTTTAGAAAATGTGTTTTGTTTCATAAATGTAATCAACAAAGTATATAAACATTCTAAGTCATAACGACTTTCTATAGTGTGCGCATTCGTGCGGAGATAAGAAAAGCTTACTTCAACCGTTTTTCAAAATCATAGCTTCTAGAAGGTTTATATCATTTCATAAAAAACACGAGTTTTTAGAAAATGTGTTTTATTTCATAAATGGAATATACAAAGTATGCACATTCTATGTCATAACGCCTTTCTATAGTTTGCGCATGCGTCCGGAAGTAAGAAAAGCTTACTTCCACCGTTTTTTAAAATCGCAGCTTCTAGAAGGTTTACATGATTTCGTAAAAAACACGAGTTTTTAGAAAATGTGTTTTATATCATAAATGGAATCTAAAAAGTATGCACATTCTACGTCATAACGACTTTCTATAGTTTGCGCATGTGTCCGGAAATAAGAAAAGCTCACTTCCCCCGTTTTTTAAAATCACAGCTTTTAGAAGGTTTACATGATTTCTTTAAAAACACGAGTTTTTAGAAAATATGTTTTATATCATAAATGGAATCAACAAAGTATGCACATTCTACGTCATAACGACTTTCTATAGTTTGTGCATTCGTCCGGAAATAAGAAAACCTTACTTCCACCGTTTTTTAAAATCACAGCTTCTAGAAGGTTTACATGATTTCTTAAAAAACAAGAGTTTTTAGAAAATGTGTTTTATTTCATAAATGGAATCTACAAAGTATGCACATTCTACGTCATAACGCCTTTCTATAGTTTGCGCATGCGTCCGGAAATAAGAAAAGCTTACTTCCACCGTTTTTTAAAATCACAGCTTCTAGAAGGTTTACACGATTTTGTAAAAAACACGAGTTTTTAGAAAACGTGTTTTATTTCATAAATGGAACCAACAAAGTATGCACATTCTACGTCATAACGACTTTCTATAGTTTGCGCATGCGTTTGGAAATAAGAAAATCTTACTTCCCCCGTTTTTTAAAATCACAGCTTCTAGAAGGTTTACATGATTTCTTAAAAAACACGAGTTTTTAGAAAATGTGTTTTATTTCATAAATGGAATCAACAAAGTATGCACATTCTACGTCATAACAACTTTCTATAGTTTGTGCATTCGTCCGGAAATAAGAAAAGCTTACTTCCACCGTTTTTTAAAATCACACCTTCTAGAGGGTTTACATGATTTCGTAAAAAACACGAGTTTTTAGAAAATGTGTTTTACGTCATAAATGGAATATACAAAGTATGCACATTCTACGTCATAACGGCTTTCTATAGTTTGCGCATGCATCCGGAAGTAAGAGAAGCTTACTTCCACCATTTTTTAAGATCACAGCTTCTAGAAGGTTTACATCATTTTGAAAAAAACACGAGTTTTTAGAAAACGTGTTTTATTTCATAAATGGAATCAACAAAGTATGCACATTCTACGTCATAACGACTTTCTATAGTTTGCGCATGCGTTTGGAAATAAGAAAAGCTTACTTCCCCCGTTTTTTAAAATCACAGCTTCTAGAAGGTTTACATGATTTCTTAAAAAACACGAGTTTTTAGAAAATGTGTTTTATTTCATAAATGGAATCAACAAAGTATGCACATTCTACGTCATAAAAACTTTCTATGGTTTGTGCATTCGTCCGGAAATAAGAAAAGCTTACTTCCCCTGTTTTTTAAAATCATAGCTTCTAGAAAGTTTACATGATTTCGTAAAAAACACGAGTTTTTAGAAAATGTGTTTTATTTCATAAATGGAATCTACAAAGTATGCACATTCTACGTCGTAACGACTTTCTATAGTTTGCGCATGCGTCCGGAAATAGGAAAAGCTTACTTCCATCGTTTCTTAAAATCACAGCCTCTAGAAGGTTTACATGTTTCTTAAAAAACACGAGTTTTTAGAAAATGTGTTTTGTTTCATAAATGGAATCAACAAAGTATACACATTCTACGTCATAACGAATTTCTATAGTTTGCGGATTCGTGCGGAAATAAGAAAAGCTTACTTCAACCGTTTTTTAAAATCATAGCTTCTAGAAGGTTTACATGATTTCTTAAAAAACACGAGTTTTTAGAAAATGTGTTTTATTTCATAAATGGAATCAACAAAGTATGCACATTCTACGTCATAACAACTTTCTATAGTTTGTGCATTCGTCCGGAAATAAGAAAAGCTTACTTCCACCGTTTTTTAAAATCACAGCTTCTAGAAGGTTTACATGATTTCGTAAAAAACACGAGTTTTTAGAAAATGTGTTTTATTTCATAAATGGAATCTACAAAGTATGCACATTCTACGTCATAACGACTTTCTATAGTTTGCGCATGTGTCCGGAAATAAGAAAAGCTTACTTCCCCCGTTTTTTAAAATCACAACTTCTAGAAGGTTTACATGATTTCTTTAAAAACACGAGTTTTTAGAAAATATGTTTTATTTCATAAATGGAATCAACAAAGTATGCACATTCTACGTCATAATGACTTTCTATAGTTTGCGCATAAGTTTGGAAATAAGAAAAGCTTACTTCCCCCGTTTTTTAAAATCACAGCTTCTAGAAGGTTTACATGATTTCGTAAAAAACACGAGTTTTTAGAAAATGTGTTTTATTTCATAAATGGAATCTACAAAGTATGCACATTCTACATCATAACGACTCTCTATAGTTTGCGCATGCATCCAGAAATAAGAAAAGCTTACTTCCACTGTTTTTTAAAATCACAGCTTCTAGAAGGTTTACATGATTTCGTAAAAAACACGAGTTTTTAGAAAATGTGTTTTATTTCATAAATGGAATCTACAAAGTATGCACATTCTACGTCATAACGACTTTCTATAGTTTGCGCATGCATCCGGAAATAAGAAAAGCTTACTTCCCCCGTTTTTTAAAATCACAGCCTCTAGAAGGTTTACATGATTTCTTAAAAGACACGAGTTTTTAGAAAATTTGTTTTATTTCATAAATGGAATCAACAAAGTATGCACATTCTACATCATAACGACTTTCTATAGTTTGCGCATGCGTTTGGAAATAAGAAAAGCTTACTTCCCCCATTTTTTAAAACCACAGCTTCTAGAAGGTTTACATGATTTCTTAAAAAACACGAGTTTTTAGAAAATGTGTTTTATTTCATAAATGGAATCAACAAAGTATGCACATTCTACGTCATAACGACTTTCTATATTTTGCGCATGCATTTGGAAATAAGAAAAGCTTACTTCCCCCGTTTTTTAAAATCACAGCTTTTAGAAGGTTTACATGATTTCTTAAAAACCACGAGTTTTTAGAAAATGTGTTTTATTTCATAAATGAAATCAACAAAATATGCACATTCTACGTCATAATGACTTTCTATTGTTTGCGCATGCGTCCGGAAATAAGAAAAGCTTACTTCCACCGTTTTTTAAAATCACACCTTCTAGAAGGTTTACATGATTTCGTAAAAAACACGAGTTTTTAGAAAATGTGTTTTATTTCATAAATGGAATCTACAAAGTATGCACATTCTACGTCATAACGCCTTTCTATAGTTTGCGCATGCGTCCGGAAATAAGAAAATCTTACTTCCACCGTTTTTTAAAATCACAGCTTCAAGAAGGTTTACATGATTTTGTAAAAACACGAGTTTTTAGAAAACGTGTTTTATTTCATAAATGGAACCAACAAAGTATATACATTCTAAGTCATAACGACTTTCTATAGTTTGCGCATGCGTTTGGAAATAAGAAAATCTTACTTCCCCCGTTTTTTAAAATCACAGCTTATAGAAGGTTTACATGATTTCTTAAAAAACACGAGTTTTTAGAAAATGTGTTTTATTTCATAAATGGAATCAACAAAGTATGCACATTCTACGTCATAACAACTTTCTATAGTTTGTGCATTCGTCCGAAAATAAGAAAAGCTTACTTCCACCGTTTTTTAAAATCATACCTTCTAGAAGGTTTACATGATTTTGTAAAAAACACGATTTTTTAGAAAATGTGTTTTATTTCATAAATGGAATATACAAAGTATGCACATTCTACGTCATAACGCCTTTCTATAGTTTGCGCATGCGTCCGGAAGTAAGAAAAGCTTACTTCCACCGTTTTTTAAAATCACAGCTTCTAGAAGGTTTACATGATTTTGAAAAAAACACGAGTTTTTAGAAAACGTGTTTTATTTCATAAATGGAATCAACAAAGTATGCACATTCTACGTCATAACGACTTTCTATAGTTTGGGCATGCGTTTGGAAATAAGAAAAGCTTACTTCCCCCGTTTTTTAAAATCACAGCTTCTAGAAAGTTTACATGATTTCTTAAAAAACATGAGTTTTTAGAAAATGTATTTTATTTCATAAATGGAATCAACAAAGTATGCACATTCTACATCATAACGACTTTCTATAGTTTGTGCATTCGTCCGGAAATAAGAAAAGCTTACTTCCACCGTTTTTTAAAATCACAGCTTCTAGAAGGTTTACATGATTTCTTAAAAAACACGAGTTTTTAGAAAATGTGTTTTATTTCATAAATGGAATATACAAAGTATGCACATTCTACGTCATAACGCCTTTCTATAGATTGCGCATGCATCCCGATGTAAGAAAAGCTTACTTCCACCGTTTTTTAAAATCACAGCTTCTAGAAGGTTTACATGATTTTGAAAAAAACAGGAGTTTTTAGAAAACGTGTTTTATTTCATAAATGGAATCAACAAAGTAAGCACATTCTACGTCATAACGACTTTCTATAGTTTGCGCATGCGTTTGGAAATAAGAAAAGCTTACTTCCCCCATTTTTTAAAATCACAGCTTCTAGAAGGTTTACATGATTTCTTAAAAAACACGAGTTTTTAGAAAATGTGTTTTATTTCATAAATGGAATCAACAAAGTATGCACATTCTACGTCATAACAACTTTCTATAGTTTGTGCATTCGTCCGGAAATAAGAAAAGCTTACTTCCCCTGTTTTTTAAAATCATAGCTTCAAGAAAGTTTACATGATTTCGTAAAAAACACGAGTTTTTAGAAAATGTGTTTTATTTCATCAATGGAATCTACAAAGTATGCACATTCTACGTCATAACGACTTTCTATAGTTTGCGCATGCATCCGAAAATAAGAAAAGCTTACTTCCACCATTTTTTAAAATCACAGCTTCAAGAAGGTTTACATGTTTCTTAAAAAACACGAGTTTTTAGAAAATGTGTTTTGTTTCATAAATGTAATCAACAAAGTATAAACATTCTACGTCATAACGACTTTCTATAGTTTGCGCATTCGTGCGGAGATAAGAAAAGCTTACTTCAACCGTTTTTCAAAATCATAGCTTCTAGAAGGTTTATATCATTTCTTAAAAAACACGAGTTTTTAGAAAATGTGTTCTATTTCATAAATGGAATATACAAAGTATGCACATTCTACGTCATAACGCCTTTCTATAGTTTGCGCATGCGTCCGGAAGTAAGAAAAGCTTACTTCCACCGTTTTTTAAAATCACAGCTTCTAGAAGGTTTACATGATTTCGTAGAAAACACGAGTTTTTAGAAAATGTGTTTTATATCATAAATGGAATCTAAAAAGTATGCACATTCTACGTCATAACGACTTTCTATAGTTTGCGCATGTGTCCGGAAATAAGAAAAGCTTACTTCCCCCCTTTTTTAAAATCACAGCTTTTAGAAGGTTTACATGATTTCTTTAAAAACACGAGTTTTTAGAAAATATGTTTTATTTCATAAATGGAATCAACAAAGTATGCACATTCTACGTCATAATGACTTTCTATAGTTTGCGCATTCGTCCGGAAATAAGAAAAGCTTACTTCCCCCGTTTTTTAAAATCACAGCTTCTAGAAGGTTTACATGATTTCGTAAAAAACACGAGTTTTTAGAAAATGTGTTTTATTTCGTAAATGGAATCAACAAAGTATGCACATTCTACGTCATAACGACTTTCTGTAGTTTGCGTATTCGTCCAGAAATAAGAAAAGCTTACTTCCACCGTTTTTTAAAATCACAGCTTCTAGAAGTTTTACATGATTTCGTAAAAAACACGAGTTTTTAGAAAATGTGCTTTATTTCATAAATGGAATCTACAAAGTATGCACATTCTACGTCATAACGACTTTCTATAGTTTGCGCATGCGTCCGGAAATAAGAAAAGCTTACTTCCACCATTTTTTAAAATCACAGCTTCTAGAAGGTTTACATGATTTCCTAAAAAACAAGAGTTTTTAGAAAATTTGTTTTATTTCATAAATGGAATCTACAAAGTATGCACATTCTACGATATAACGACTTTCTATAGTTTGCGCATGCGTCCGGAAATAAGAAAAGCTTAATTCCATTGTTTTTTAAAATCACAGCTTCTAGAAGGTTTACATGATTTCTTAAAAAACACGAGTTTTTAGAAAATGTGTTTTATTTCGTAAATGGAATCAACAAAGTATGCACATTCTACTTCATAACGAATTTCTATAGTTTGCGTATTCGTCCAGAAATAAGAAAAGCTTACTTCCACCATTTTTTAAAATCACAGCTTCTAGAAGTTTTACATGATTTCGTAAAAAACAAGAGTTTTTAGAAAATGTGCTTTATTTCATAAATGGAATCTACAAAGTATGCACATTCTACGTCATAACGACTTTCTATAGTTTGCGCATGCGTCCGGAAATAAGAAAAGCTTACATCCACCATTTTTTAAAATCACAGCTTCTAGAAGGTTTACATGATTTCCTAAAAAACATGAGTTTTTAGAAAATCTGTTTTATTTCATAAATGGAATCAACAAAGTATGCACATTCTACGTCATAACAACTTTCTATAGTTTTCACATGCATTTGGAAATAAGAAAAGCTTACTTCCCCCATTTTTTAAAATCACAGCTTCTAGAAGGTTTACATGATTTCTTAAAAAACATGAGTTTTTAGAAAATGTGTTTTATTTCATAAATGGAATCAACAAAGTATGCACATTCTACGTCATAACGACTTTCTATAGTTTGTGCATGTGTCCGGAAATAAGAAAAGCTTACTTCCACCGTTTTTTAAAATCACAGCTTCTAGAAGCTTTACATGATTTCGTAAAAAACACGAGTTTTTAGAAAATGTGTTTTATTTCATAAATGGAATCTACAAAGTATGCACATTCTACAGCATAACAACTTTCTATAGTTTGCGCATGCGTCCGGAAATAAGAAAAGCTTACTTCCCCTGTTTTTTAGAATCACAGCTTCTAGAAGGTTAACATGATTTCTTAAAAAACACGAGTTATTAGAAAATGCGTTTTATTTCATCAATGGAATCATCAAAGTATGCACATTCTACGTCATAACGAATTTCTATAGTTTTTGCTTGCGTTTGGAAATAAGAAAAGCTTACTTCCCCCGTTTTTTAAAATCACAGCTTCTAGAAGGTTTACATAATTTCTTAAAAAACATGAGTTTTTAGAAAATGTATTTGATTTCATAAATGGAAACAACAAAGTATGCACATTCTACGTCATAACGACTTTCTATAGTTTGCGCATGCGTCCGGAAATAAGAAAAGCTTACTTCCACCGTTTTTTAAAATCACAGCTTCTAGAAGGTTTACATGATTTCGTAAAAAACACGAGTTTTTAGAAAATGTGTTTTATTTCATAAATGGAGTCTACAAAGTATGCACAATCTACGTCATAATGACTTTCTATAGTTTGCGCATGCGTCCGGAAATAAGAAAAGGTTACTTCCACCGTTTTTTAAAATCACAGCTTCTAGAAGTTTTACATGATTTCGTAAAAAACACGAGTTTTTAGAAAATGTGTTTTATTTCATAAATGGAATCAACAAAGTATGCACATTCTACGTCATAACGACTTTCTACAGTTTGTGCATTCGTCCAGAAATAAGAAAAGCTTACTTCCCACGTTTTTTAAAATCACAGCTTCTAGCAGGTTTACATGATTTCGTAAAAAACACGAGTTTTTAGAAAATGTGTTTTATTTCATAAATGGAATATACAAAGTATGCACATTCTATGTCATAACGCCTTTCTATAGTTTGCGCATGCGTCCGGAAGTAAGAAAAGCTTACTTCCACCGTTTTTTAAAATCACAGCTTCTAGAAGGTTTACATGATTTTGAAAAAAACACGAGTTTTTAGAAAACTTGTTTTATTTCATAAATGGAATCAACAAAGTATGCATATTCTACGTCATAACGACTTTCTATAGTTTGCGCATGCGTTTGGAAATAAGAAAAGCTTACTTCCCCCGTTTTTTAAAATCACAGCTTCTAGAAGGTTTACATGGTTTCTTAAAAAACACGAGTTTTTAGAAAATGTGTTTTATTTCATAAATGGAATCAACAAAGTATGCACATTCTACGTCATAACGACTTTCTATAGTTTGTGCATTCGTCCGGAAATAAGAAAACCTTACTTCCACCGTTTTTTAAAATCACAGCTTCTAGAAGGTTTACATGATTTCTTAAAAAACAAGAGTTTTTAGAAAATGTGTTTTATTTCATAAATGGAATCTACAAAGTATGCACATTCTACGTCATAACGCCTTTCTATAGTTTGCGCATGCGTCCGGAAATAAGAAAAGCTTACTTCCACCGTTTTTTAAAATCACAGCTTCTAGAAGGTTTACATGATTTTGTAAAAAACACGAGTTTTTAGAAAACGTGTTTTATTTCATAAATGGAACCAACAAAGTATGCACATTCTACGTCATAACGACTTTCTATAGTTTGCGCATGCGTTTGGAAATAAGAAAATCTTACTTCCCCCGTTTTTTAAAATCACAGCTTCTAGAAGGTTTACATGATTTCTTAAAAAACACGAGTTTTTAGAAAATGTGTTTTATTTCATAAATGGAATCAACAAAGTATGCACATTCTACGTCATAACAACTTTCTATAGTTTGTGCATTCGTCCGGAAATAAGAAAAGCTTACTTCCACCGTTTTTTAAAATCACACCTTCTAGAGGGTTTACATGATTTCGTAAAAAACACGAGTTTTTAGAAAATGTGTTTTACATCATAAATGGAATATACAAAGTATGCACATTCTACGTCATAACGGCTTTCTATAGTTTGCGCATGCGTCCGGAAGTAAGAGAAGCTTACTTCCACCATTTTTTAAGATCACAGCTTCTAGAAGGTTTACATCATTTTGAAAAAAACACGAGTTTTTAGAAAACGTGTTTTATTTCATAAATGGAATCAACAAAGTATGCACATTCTACGTCATAACGACTTTCTATAGTTTGCGCATGCGTTTGGAAATAAGAAAAGCTTACTTCCCCCGTTTTTTAAAATCACAGCTTCTAGAAGGTTTACATGATTTCTTAAAAAACACGAGTTTTTAGAAAATGTGTTTTATTTCATAAATGGAATCAACAAAGTATGCACATTCTACGTCATAAAAACTTTCTATAGTTTGTGCATTCGTCCGGAAATAAGAAAAGCTTACTTCCCCTGTTTTTTAAAATCATAGCTTCTAGAAAGTTTACATGATTTCGTAAAAAACACGAGTTTTTAGAAAATGTGTTTTATTTCATAAATGGAATCTACAAAGTATGCACATTCTACGTCGTAACGACTTTCTATAGTTTGCGCATGCGTCCGGAAATAGGAAAAGCTTACTTCCATCGTTTCTTAAAATCACAGCCTCTAGAAGGTTTACATGTTTCTTAAAAAACACGAGTTTTTAGAAAATGTGTTTTGTTTCATAAATGGAATCAACAAAGTATACACATTCTACGTCATAACGAATTTCTATAGTTTGCGGATTCGTGCGGAAATAAGAAAAGCTTACTTCAACCGTTTTTTAAAATCATAGCTTCTAGAAGGTTTACATGATTTCTTAAAAAACACGAGTTTTTAGAAAATGTGTTTTATTTCATAAATGGAATCAACAAAGTATGCACATTCTACGTCATAACAACTTTCTATAGTTTGTGCATTCGTCCGGAAATAAGAAAAGCTTACTTCCACCGTTTTTTAAAATCACAGCTTCTAGAAGGTTTACATGATTTCGTAAAAAACACGAGTTTTTAGAAAATGTGTTTTATTTCATAAATGGAATCTACAAAGTATGCACATTCTACGTCATAACGACTTTCTATAGTTTGCGCATGTGTCCGGAAATAAGAAAAGCTTACTTCCCCCGTTTTTTAAAATCACAACTTCTAGAAGGTTTACATGATTTCTTTAAAAACACGAGTTTTTAGAAAATATGTTTTATTTCATAAATGGAATCAACAAAGTATGCACATTCTACGTCATAATGACTTTCTATAGTTTGCGCATAAGTTTGGAAATAAGAAAAGCTTACTTCCCCCGTTTTTTAAAATCACAGCTTCTAGAAGGTTTACATGATTTCGCAAAAAACACGAGTTTTTAGAAAATGTGTTTTATTTCATAAATGGAATCTACAAAGTATGCACATTCTACGTCATAACGACTCTCTATAGTTTGCGCATGCATCCAGAAATAAGAAAAGCTTACTTCCACTGTTTTTTAAAATCACAGCTTCTAGAAGGTTTACATGATTTCGTAAAAAACACGAGTTTTTAGAAAATGTGTTTTATTTCATAAATGGAATCTACAAAGTATGCACATTCTACGTCATAACGACTTTCTATAGTTTGCGCATGCATCCGGAAATAAGAAAAGCTTACTTCCCCCGTTTTTTAAAATCACAGCCTCTAGAAGGTTTACATGATTTCTTAAAAGACACGAGTTTTTAGAAAATTTGTTTTATTTCATAAATGGAATCAACAAAGTATGCACATTCTACATCATAACGACTTTCTATAGTTTGCGCATGCGTTTGGAAATAAGAAAAGCTTACTTCCCCCATTTTTTAAAACCACAGCTTCTAGAAGGTTTACATGATTTCTTAAAAAACACGAGTTTTTAGAAAATGTGTTTTATTTCATCAATGGAATCAACAAAGTATGCACATTCTACGTCATAACGACTTTCTATATTTTGCGCATGCATTTGGAAATAAGAAAAGCTTACTTCCCCCGTTTTTTAAAATCACAGCTTTTAGAAGGTTTACATGATTTCTTAAAAACCACGAGTTTTTAGAAAATGTGTTTTATTTCATAAATGAAATCAACAAAATATGCACATTCTACGTCATAATGACTTTCTATTGTTTGCGCATGCGTCCGGAAATAAGAAAAGCTTACTTCCACCGTTTTTTAAAATCACACCTTCTAGAAGGTTTACATGATTTCGTAAAAAACACGAGTTTTTAGAAAATGTGTTTTATTTCATAAATGGAATCTACAAAGTATGCACATTCTACGTCATAACGCCTTTCTATAGTTTGCGCATGCGTCTGGAAATAAGAAAATCTTACTTCCACCGTTTTTTAAAATCACAGCTTCAAGAAGGTTTACATGATTTTGTAAAAACACGAGTTTTTAGAAAACGTGTTTTATTTCATAAATGGAACCAACAAAGTATGCACATTCTAAGTCATAACGACTTTTTATAGTTTGCGCATGCGTTTGGAAATAAGAAAATCTTACTTCCCCCGTTTTTTAAAATCACAGCTTATAGAAGGTTTACATGATTTCTTAAAAAACACGAGTTTTTAGAAAATGTGTTTTATTTCATAAATGGAATCAACAAAGTATGCACATTCTACGTCATAACAACTTTCTATAGTTTGTGCATTCGTCCTAAAATAAGAAAAGCTTACTTCCACCGTTTTTTAAAATCATACCTTCTAGAAGGTTTACATGATTTTGTAAAAAACACGAGTTTTTAGAAAATGTGTTTTATTTCATAAATGGAATATACAAAGTATGCACATTCTACGTCATAACGCCTTTCTATAGTTTGCGCATGCGTCCGGAAGTAAGAAAAGCTTACTTCCACCGTTTTTTAAAATCACAGCTTCTAGAAGGTTTACATGATTTTGAAAAAAACACGAGTTTTTAGAAAACGTGTTTTATTTCATAAATGGAATCAACAAAGTATGCACATTCTACGTCACAAAGACTTTCTATAGTTTGGGCATGCATTTGGAAATAAGAAAAGCTTACTTCCCCCGTTTTTTAAAATCACAGCTTCTAGAAGGTTTACATGATTTCTTAAAAAACATGAGTTTTTAGAAAATGTATTTTATTTCATAAATGGAATCAACAAAGTATGCACATTCTACGTCATAACGACTTTCTATAGTTTGTGCATTCGTCCGGAAATAAGAAAAGCTTACTTCCACCGTTTTTTAAAATCACAGCTTCTAGAAGGTTTACATGATTTCTTAAAAAACACGAGTTTTTAGAAAATGTGTTTTATTTCATAAATGGAATATACAAAGTATGCACATTCTACGTCATAACGCCTTTCTATAGATTGCGCATGCATCCGGATGTAAGAAAAGCTTACTTCCACTGTTTTTTAAAATCACAGCTTCTAGAAGGTTTACATGATTTTGAAAAAAACAGGAGTTTTTAGAAAACGTGTTTTATTTCATAAATGGAATCAACAAAGTAAGCACATTCTACGTCATAACGACTTTCTATAGTTTGCGCATGCGTTTGGAAATAAGAAAAGCTTACTTCCCCCATTTTTTAAAATCACAGCTTCTAGAAGGTTTACATGATTTCTTAAAAACACGAGTTTTTAGAAAATGTGTTTTATTTCATAAATGGAATCAACAAAGTATGCACATTCTACGTCATAACAACTTTCTATAGTTTGTGCATTCGTCCGGAAATAAGAAAAGCTTACTTCCCCTGTTTTTTAAAATCATAGCTTCAAGAAAGTTTACATGATTTCGTAAAAAACACGAGTTTTTAGAAAATGTGTTTTATTTCATCAATGGAATCTACAAAGTATGCACATTCTACGTCATAACGACTTTCTATAGTTTGCGCATGCATCCGAAAATAAGAAAAGCTTACTTCCACCATTTTTTAAAATCACAGCTTCAAGAAGGTTTACATGTTTCTTAAAAAACATGAGTTTTTAGAAAATGTGTTTTGTTTCATAAATGTAATCAACAAAGTATAAACATTCTACGTCATAACGACTTTCTATAGTTTGCGCATTCGTGCGGAGATAAGAAAAGCTTACTTCAACCGTTTTTCAAAATCATAGCTTCTAGAAGGTTTATATGATTTCTTAAAAAACACGAGTTTTTAGAAAATGTGTTTTATTTCATAAATGGAATATACAAAGTATGCACATTCTACGTCATAACGCCTTTCTATAGTTTGCGCATGCGTCCGGAAGTAAGAAAAGATTACTTCCACCGTTTTTTAAAATCACAGCTTCTAGAAGGTTTACATGATTTCGTAAAAAACACGAGTTTTTAGAAAATGTGTTTTATATCATAAATGGAATCTAAAAAGTATGCACATTCTACGTCATAACGACTTTCTATAGTTTGCGCATGTGTCCGGAAATAAGAAAAGCTTACTTCCCCCGTTTTTTAAAATCACAGCTTTTAGAAGGTTTACATGATTTCTTTAAAAACACGAGTTTTTAGAAAATATGTTTTATTTCATAAATGGAATCAACAATGTATGCACATTCTATGTCATAATGACTTTCTATAGTTTGCGCATTCATCCGGAAATAAGAAAAGCTTACTTCCCCCGTTTTTTAAAATCACAGCTTCTAGAAGGTTTACATGATTTCGTAAAAAACACGAGTTTTTAGAAAATGTGTTTTATTTCGTAAATGGAATCAACAAAGTATGCACATTCTACGTCATAATGACTTTCTATAGTTTGCGTATTCGTCCAGAAATAAGAAAAGCTTACTTCCACCGTTTTTTAAAATCACAGCTTCTAGAAGTTTTACATGATTTCGTAAAAAACACGAGTTTTTAGAAAATGTGCTTTATTTCATAAATGGAATCTACAAAGTATGCACATTCTACGTCATAACGACTTTCTATAGTTTGCGCATGCGTCCGGAAATAAGAAAAGCTTACTTCCACCATTTTTTAAAATCACAGCTTCTAGAAGGTTTACATGATTTCCTAAAAAACACGAGTTTTTAGAAAATTTGTTTTATTTCATAAATGGAATCTACAAAGTATGCACATTCTACGATATAACGACTTTCTATAGTTTGCGCATGCGTCCGGAAATAAGAAAAGCTTAATTCCATTGTTTTTTAAAATCACAGCTTCTAGAAGGTTTACATGATTTCTTAAAAAACACGAGTTTTTAGAAAATGTGTTTTATTTCGTAAATGGAATCAACAAAGTATGCACATTCTACTTCATAACGAATTTCTATAGTTTGCGTATTCGTCCAGAAATAAGAAAAGCTTACTTCCACCATTTTTTAAAATCACAGCTTCTAGAAGTTTTACATGATTTCGTAAAAAACAAGAGTTTTTAGAAAATGTGCTTTATTTCATAAATGGAATCTACAAAGTATGCACATTCTACGTCATAACGACTTTCTATAGTTTGTGCATGTGTCCGGAAATAAGAAAAGCTTACTTCCACCGTTTTTTAAAATCACAGCTTCTAGAAGCTTTACATGATTTCGTAAAAAACACGAGTTTTTAGAAAATGTGTTTTATTTCATAAATGGAATCTACAAAGTATGCACATTCTACGTCATAACAACTTTCTATAGTTTGCGCATGCGTCCGGAAATAAGAAAAGCTTACTTCCCCTGTTTTTTAAAATCACAGCTTCTAGAAAGTTAACATGATTTCTTAAAAAACACGAGTTATTAGAAAATGCGTTTTATTTCATAAATGGAATCATCAAAGTATGCACATTCTACGTCATAACGGATTTCTATAGTTTTTGCATGCGTTTGGAAATAAGAAAAGCTTACTTCCCCCGTTTTTTAAAATCACAGCTTCTAGAAGGTTTACATGATTTCTTAAAAAACACGAGTTTTTAGAAAATGTATTTGATTTCATAAATGGAAACAACAAAGTATGCACATTCTACGTCATAACGACTTTCTATAGTTTGCGCATGCGTCCGGAAATAAGAAAAGCTTACTTCCACCGTTTTTTAAAATCACAGCTTCTAGAAGGTTTACATGATTTCGTAAAAAACACGAGTTTTTAGAAAATGTGTTTTATTTCATAAATGGAATCTACAAAGTATGCACAATCTACGTCATAATGACTTTCTATAGTTTGCGCATGCGTCCGGAAATAAGAAAAGGTTACTTCCACCGTTTTTTAAAATCACAGCTTCTAGAAGTTTTACATGATTTCGTAAAAAACACGAGTTTTTAGAAAATGTGTTTTATTTCATAAATGGAATCAACAAAGTATGCACATTCTACGTCATAACGACTTTCTACAGTTTGTGCATTCGTCCGGAAATAAGAAAAGCTTACTTCCCACGTTTTTTAAAATCACAGCTTCTAGTAGGTTTACATGATTTCGTAAAAAACACGAGTTTTTAGAAAATGTGTTTTATTTCATAAATGGAATATACAAAGTATGCACATTCTATGTCATAATGCCTTTCTATAGTTTGCGCATGCGTCCGGAAGTAAGAAAAGCTTACTCCCACCGTTTTTTAAAATCACAGCTTGTAGAAGGTTTACATGATTTTGAAAAAAACACGAGTTTTTAGAAAACGTGTTTTATTTCATAAATGGAATCAACAAAGTATGCATATTCTACGTCATAACGAGTTTCTATAGTTTGCGCATGCGTTTGGAAATAAGAAAAGCTTACTTCCCCCGTTTTTTAAAATCACAGCTTCTAGAAGGTTTACATGGTTTCTTAAAAAACACGAGTTTTTAGAAAATGTGTTTTATTTCATAAATGGAATCAACAAAGTATGCACATTCTACGTCATAACGACTTTCTATAGTTTGTGCATTCGTCCGGAAATAAGAAAAGCTTATTTCCACCGTTTTTTAAAATCACAGCTTCTAGAAGGTTTACATGATTTCTTAAAAAACATGAGTTTTTAGAAAATGTGTTTTATTTCATAAATGGAATCTACAAAGTATGCACATTCTACGTCATAACGCCTTTCTATAGTTTGCGAATGCGTCCGGAGATAAGAAAAGCTTACTTCCACCGTTTTTTAAAATCACAGCTTCTAGAAGGTTTACATGATTTTGTAAAAAACACGAGTTTTTAGAAAACGTGTTTTATTTCATAAATGGAACCAACAAAGTATGCACATTCTACGTCATAACGACTTTCTATAGTTTGCGCATGCGTTTGGAAATAAGAAAATCTTACTTCCCCCGTTTTTTAAAATCACAGCTTCTAGAAGGTTTACATGATTTCTTAAAAAACACGAGTTTTTAGAAAATGTGTTTTATTTCATAAATGGAATCAAAAAAGTATGCACATTCTACGTCATAACAACTTTCTATAGTTTGTGCATTCGTCCAGAAATAAGAAAAGCTTACATCCACCGTTTTTTAGATTCACACCTTCTAGAGGGATTACATGATTTCGTAAAAAACACGAGTTTTTAGAAAATGTGTTTTACTTCATAAATGGAATATACAAAGCATGCACATTCTACGTCATAACGGCTTACTATAGTTTGCGCATGCGTCCGGAAGTAAGAAAAGCTTACTTCCACCGTTTTTTAAAATCACAGCTTCTAGAAGGTTTGCATCATTTTGAAAAAAACACGAGTTTTTAGAAAACGTGTTTTATTTCATAAATGGAATCAACAAAGTATGCACATTCTACATCATAACGACTTTCTATAGTTTGCGCATGCGTTTGGAAATAAGAAAAGCTTACTTCCCCCGTTTTTTAAAATCACAGCTTGTAAAAGGTTTACATGATTTCTTAAAAAACATGAGTTTTTAGAAAATCTGTTTTATTTCATAAATGGAATCAACAAAGTATGCACATTCTACGTCAGAAAAACTTTCGATAGTTTGTGCATGCGTCCGGAAATAAGAAAAGCTTACTTCCACCGTTTTTTAAAATCACAGCTTCTAGAAGGTTTACATGTTTCTTAAAAAACACGAGTTTTTAGAAAATGTGTTTTGTTTCATAAATGGAATCAACAAAGTATACACATTCTACGTCATAACGACTTTCTATAGTTTGCGCATTCGTGCGGAAATAAGAAAAGCTTACTTCAACCGTTTTTTAAAATCATAGCTTCTAGAAGGTTTACACGATTTCTTAAAAAACGCGAGTTTTTAGAAAATGTGTTTTATTTCATAAATGGAATCAACAAAGTATGCACATTCTACGTCATAACAACTTTCTATAGTTTGTGCATTCGTCCGGAAATAAGAAAAGCTTACTTCCACCGTTTTTTAAAATCACAGCTTCTAGAAGGTTTACATGATTTCGTAAAAAACACGAGTTTTTAGAAAATGTGTTTTATTTCATAAATGGAATCTACAAAGTATGCACATTCTACGTCATAACGACTTTCTACAGTTTGCGCATGTGTCCGGAAATAAGAAAAGCTTACTTCCCCCGTTTTTTAAAATCACAGCTTCTAGAAGGTTTACATGATTTCTTTAAAAACACGAGTTTTTAGAAAATATGTTTTATTTCATAAATGGAATCAACAAAGTATGCACATTCTACGTCATAACGAATTCTATAGTTTGCACAAAAGTTTGGAAATAAGAAAAGCTTACTTCCCCCGTTTTTTAAAATCACAGCTTCTAGAAGGTTTACATGATTTCATAAAAAACACGAGTTTTTAGAAAATGTGTTTTATTTCATAAATGGAATCTACAAAGTATGCACATTCTACGTCATAACGACTTTCTATAGTTTGCGCATGCATCCGGAAATAAGAAAAGCTTACTTCCACTGTTTTTTAAAATCACAGCTTCTAGAAGGTTTACATGATTTCGTAAAAAACACGAGTTTTTAGAAAATGTGTTTTATTTCATAAATGGAATCTACAAAGTATGCACATTCTACGTCATAACAACTTTCTATAGTTTGCGCATTCGTCCGGAAATAAGAAAAGCTTACTTCCCCCGTTTTTTAAAATCACAGCCTTTAGAAGGTTTACATGAGTTCTTAAAAGACACGAGTTTTTAGAAAATTTGTTTTATTTCATAAATGGAATCAACAAAGTATGCACATTCTACGTCATAACGAATTTCTATAGTTTGCGCATGCGTTTGGAAATAAGAAAAGCTTACTTCCCCCATTTTTTAAAACCACAGCTTCTAGAAGGTTTACATGATTTCTTAAAAAACACGAGTTTTTAGAAAATGTGTTTTATTTCATAAATGGAATCAACAAAGTATGCACATTCTACGTCATAACGACTTTCTATAGTTTGCGCATGCATTTGGAAATAAGAGAAGCTTACTTCCCCCGTTTTTTAAAATCACAGCTTTTAGAAGGTTTACATGATTTCTTACAAACCACGAGTTTTTAGAAAATGTGTTTTATTTCATAAATGGAATCAACAAAATATGCACATTCTACGTCATAATGACTTTCTATAGTTTGCGCATGTGTCCGGAAATAAGAAAAGCTTACTTCCCCCGTTTTTTAAAATCACAGCTTTTAGAAGGTTTACATGATTTCGTAAAAAACACGAGTTTTTAGATAATGTGTTTTATTTCATAAATGGAATCTACAAAGTATGCACATTCTACGTCATAACGCCTTTCTATAGTTTGCGCATGTGTCCGGAAATAAGAAAAGCTTACTTCCACCGTTTTTTAAAATCACAGCTTCAAGAAGGTTTACATGATTTTGTAAAGAACACGAGTTTTTAGAAAACGTGTTTTATTTCATAAATGGAACCAACAAAGTATGCACATTCTAAGTCATAACGACTTTCTATATTTTGCGCATGCGTTTGGAAATAAGAAAATCTTACTTCCCCCGTTTTTTAAAATCACAGCTTCTAGAAGGTTTACATTATTTCTTAAAAAACACGAGTTTTTAGAAAATGTGTTTTATTTCATAAATGGAATATACAAAGTATGCACATTCTAAGTCATAACGCCTTTCTATAGTTTGCGCATGCATCCGGAAGTAAGAAAAGCTTACTTCCACCGTTTTTTAAAATCACAGCTTCTAGAAGGTTTACATGATTTTGAAAAAAACAGGAGTTTTTAGAAAACGTGTTTTATTTCATAAATGGAATCAACAAAGTAAGCACATTCTACGTCATAACGACTTTCTATAGTTTGCGCATGCGTTTGGAAATAAGAAAAGCTTACTTCCCCCATTTTTTAAATTCACAGCTTCTAGAAGGTTTACATGATTTCTTAAAAAACACGAGTTTTTAGAAAATGTGTTTTATTTCATAAATGGAATCAACAAAGTATGCACATTCTACGTCATAACAACTTTCTATAGTTTGTGCATTCATCCGAAAATAAGAAAAGCTTACTTCCCCTGTTTTTTAAAATCATAGCTTCTAGAAAGTTTACATGATTTCGTAAAAAACACGAGTTTTTAGAAAATGTGTTTTATTTGATAAATGGAATCTACAAAGTATGCACATTCTACGTCATAACGACTTTCTATAGTTTGCGCATGCGTCCGGAAATAAGAAAAGCTTACTTCCACCATTTTTTAAAATCACAGCTTCTAAAAGGTTTACATGTTTCTTAAAAAACACGAGTTTTTAGAAAATGTGTTTTGTTTTATAAATGGAATCAACAAAGTATACACATTCTACGTCATAACGACTTTCTATAGTTTGCGCATTCGTGCGGAAATAAGAAAAGCTTACTTCAATCGTTTTTCAAAATCATAGCTTCTAGAAGGTTTACATGATTTCTTAAAAAACACGAGTTTTTAGAAAATGTGTTTTATTTCATAAATGGAATCAACAAAGTATGCACATTCTACGTCATAACAACTTTCTATAGTTTGTGCATTCATCCGGAAATAAGAAAAGCTTACTTCCACCGTCTTTTAAAATCACAGCTTCTAGAAGGTTTACATGATTTCGTAAAAAACACGAGTTTTTGGAAAATGTGTTTTATTTCATAAATGGAATGTACAAAGTATGCACATTCTACGTCATAACGACTTTCTATAGTTTTCGCATGTGTCCGGAAATAAGAAAAGCTTACTTCCCCCGTTTTTTAAAATCACAGCTTTTAGAAGGTTTACATGATTTCTTTAAAAACACGAGTTTTTAGAAAATATGTTTTATTTCATAAATGGAATCAACAAAGTATGCACATTCTATGTCATAACGACTTTCTATAGTTTGCGCATAAGTGTGGAAATAAGAAAAGCTTACTTCCCCCGTTTTTTAAAATCACAGCTTCTAGAAGGTTTACATGATTTCGTCAAAAACACGAGTTTTTAGAAAATGTGTTTTATTTCGTAAATGGAATCAACAAAGTATGCACATTCTACGTCATAACGACTTTCTATAGTTTGCGTATTCGTCCAGAAATAAGAAAAGCTTACTTCCACCGTTTTTTAAAATCACAGCTTCTAGAAGTTTTACATGATTTCGTAAAAAACACGAGTTTTTAGAAAATGTGCTTTATTTTTATAAATGGAATCTAAAAAGTATGCACATTCTACGTCATAACGACTTTCTATAGTTTGCGCATGCGTCCAGAAATAAGAAAAGCTTACTTCCACCATTTTTTAAAATCACAGCTTCTAGAAGGTTTACATGATTTCCTAAAAAACACGAGTTTTTAGAAAATGTGTTTTATTTCATAAATGGAATCAACAAAGTATGCACATTCTACGTCATAACGACTTTCTATAGTTTGCGCATGTGTCCGGAAATAAGAAAAGCTTACTTCCACCATTTTTTAAAATCACAGCTTCTAGAAGGTTTACATGATTTCTTAAAAAACATGACTTTTTAGAAAATGTGTTTTATTTCAGAAATGGAATCAACAAAGTATGCACATTCTACGTCATAACGACTTTCTATAGTTTGTGCATGCGTCCGGAAATAAGAAAAGCTTACTTCCACCGTTTTTTAAAATCACAGCTTCTAGAAGGTTTACATGATTTCGTAAAAAACTGTTGATGTATATGTAACTTCGGAATGTATTTCACATATATGTATATTGTATTCCTATAGAGATGGTATTATTCCTCTATAAGGAAGTGTCGTCATTTATATTGTAAGTGTCGTAACTTATACTTGATGGGTTATTAGACCACCTTATTTGGGGTCGGCCCTGTATAAGTCATGTGGGTCAAAGGGTTATTAGACCACCCTATTGGGGGTCGGCCATGTGGTTCAAAGGGTTATTAGACCACCCTATTGGGGGTCGGCCCACTCAGCATTATGTTATGTGGTAAAGTTCGAGCCTACATGAGTTAGGTAAAAAGGCAAGTCAAGTCAAGTCAAGTATAAATAGAGTGCAGGAGGCACTCTATTTACTCACTCACTTCTCACACATGCACTCAAGGAGGAGTGGCGCACTTATGGAGGAGGAGGATCTGCTGCTAGGTTATGGCTATCTCTCTTGGTTGGTTGTATCATTGCTCTATCTATCTCTGAGGAAGTTATTGGGGTTTTTCACCTTTATGGTTTTCCCCAAGTAAATCTTTGTGTCTCTTGTGTGCTTGCATTATTGTCTCCATGATTGATATGCTGTAGATATGCTGTAGATGTTGTTCTCTCAGTTAAGATCCTAGATCAGATTGAAGTAAATTCTGAAAATTTAACATGGTATCAGAGCTAGCCTGAAAGAAGGCATGATATGGCATGTATGATACTTGTTGCACTTACAATGCTAGGGCTTGATATAGCAAAAACCAGTCATCGTAGCACTTTCGCTGTAAATCCGTTTTGGCAAATTTTTCAGATCTAAAATTGTTACAGGCCGAAGCTAAGATCTCCAGGTACCTTGTGTCCAAAGGAAAACCTCTAATTCGTTGTACTTTGTGATTTATGATCTGTGCAATATAGGGTTTCTGCCTCTTCCAGATCTGAGTCAAAATCAGGTGACCTTGGGAAAAAGGTCATAACTTGGGCTAGGAAGATCCAAATGAAATTTCATGAAAAGTGACAGGTACTACACAGACTGTACTAGCTTATAAAACTTTTTCAGAGGCCGAAGTTGAACCAGTGACACGTGGCACGCCGTACAAGTTCGCTCTACTATTTTATCCCATAAACAGGTCACGTTGCGACACTTGGCATAACTCTCTCTCAGAAAATCCAATTGAGGTCAAACCTATCAGGATGGAAAGATAACAGGCCGAGCTATCTCAAAAAACGTTTTCAGAGGTTGAAGTTGAAACAGTGACACGTGGCACTCCATACAAGTTCGCTCTCTTGTATTATCCCAAAACAGGTCACGTTGCGACATTTGGCATAACTCTCTCTCAGAGAATCCAATTGAGGTCATACCTATCAGGATGGAAAGCTAACAGGTCAGGCTATCTCAGGAAACTTTTTCAGACCCTGTGGATCGAAAAGTTCGGAGTTACACCAGAAACAATCAGGTCCAGTTCTTGCAAATCAAGTGGATTGGGTTAATCCTAGAAGAAGATGGATTGGTCACCTACATAAGTGAAGAAGTTCCTGTTTCAGAGGGAGATGAGGCTAAGGCCTTACATAAGAAGATTACAAGCGATCTCGACAGGTATGACTCATCGAGGTATGTTTTGAGATTTGTTCATGATTAATTTTATGGTATGTTTTCATGTTATTACGGTTAGTACAATCTTGATTTCAGACTTGTCATATCACCTTAATAAAATTATGAATGCACGATAGAAAATATTCATTGATTAGGGTATTGACACTTATGATTGTACTAATGCATTATGGTGTTGTATGAGGTTTATGTTGTCTACTAACATAAAAGGTACACCAAGAAATACAAATCATGTTCTGGTCCAAGAACATATGGTCATGATAACATATGAGGACAAAGATTCATCCATTGTCATGGATCTCATAGAAGATCCATTTACGAGGTATGTATAACTTGGTTTTGTAATAGTTAACCTATGAGATATACAGGTTACTAGCACAAGTCATTGAAGAAGAACAAGAAGACATCATGTCAGTATGTTAGACATAAATAGCTAGCATGCTAATCCAGGTATGTTTTTCCTATATCAAGCTAGAATCCTACCTTGTGTTAGGATCTTATACTGTTGTTGATAATGATTATTCCTGAGGAGTACACTCCAGTGGTTTATGCAAGGATGCAGATATTCAGAGGGAGTTGACCATCTCTCTACATCCCACAACATAAAGGTGTAGAAGAAGCTACTTCAGATTAGCACTCCAGCAGCTCCTGCAAGGAAGCGAAGAATCAGAGGGAGTCCACCCAACGAACAAACAAAGATAAGTATTTGAATTGTCATTTCTTAAATAATACTGTTCAATAATATATATACTGATGTTCCTAGAATTAGGTTGTGTATTATGCATATTAGAATAATTGCATTAATGAACAGTATACTCCTAATATGCATGGGTAAGTGTCCTATGGCACTGTACAACATTCCATTGCTACTTATCTAGAATGAAACCTCTTTACTGACATGTTGGGAGTTGTGCACACTCTTAACAATGTTCTGGTAGAGATTGGAAGGCATCTAGAAAGTTACGGAATATGGATAAATGTTGTATTGAAGCATTGGCTAAGATAATTGCA
The DNA here is from genome assembly GCA_027924585.1 of Larix kaempferi. Lineage (NCBI taxonomy): Eukaryota > Viridiplantae > Streptophyta > Pinopsida > Pinales > Pinaceae > Larix > Larix kaempferi. The sequence goes on along the minus strand of BSBM01000557.1, from coordinate 15,068,669 downwards.
TGACTGTATGGCATATTTCTTTATGTGTAAGAATTTGTTCTGAAAACTATGAGATGTTTTCTAATCATGCAATTTAACTTGTTGTGTAGGAAAGATCGTATGCCATCTCCTACAAAAGGACTACAACATTTGTTCCAGCAACAAAGATATTTATTGAAGATATTGAAGTTCCCAGGATCTGGGATGAAGAAATAGAATGCCATGATCCGTCGATCATGAAGAATGATGTTTGGGATGTAGTCCCAAGACGTGAAGGGAAGTTTGTTATGACTTCCAAATGGAACTATCAGATCAAGCACGTTGCAGATGGCAGCATTAAGAAATATAAAAGTGATGAAATAGAAGATGCACCAGATGGATTTCAAGACAGCATGGTGTAGTCATATATGTGTGCAGAACTTGGTATGGTAGGATAGAAAGCTTTCTATCCAGTTTGGGCTTTACCAAGAGTAAAGCGGATTCCAACCTTTACTACAAGGTTGAGGAAGGCAATCCAGTGATACTACTTCTGTATGCGGATAACCTGTTTGTTACAGATGAAGATAGATTGATTGCCGACATGCAGCGGAAGCTTAATGCCAAGTTCGAGATGAAGAACTTGGGGATGATGCACTATTTGTTTTTGGCATGGAGGTGTGACAGAGTGATGGAATCTTCCTTGGATAAGGGAAGTATGCAGTAGAGATCCTGAAGAGGTTCGAGATGATGGACTGCAAGGTTATGGCCACACCTATGGCATCGAATCTGAAGCTTCTATGTGATGCTTCATCTCAGCCGGTTGATATCACTATGTATCGTTAGATGATTGGGTCCTTGATGTACCTAACGAACATGAGACCAGACATTTGCTTTGCTGTGAACACATTGAGCCAGTTCCTGACAGATCCGAGGAGTGTTCACCTGGTTGCTGTAAAGCATGTTTTGAGGTACCTGAAGGGTACAGTGGATTATGGGCTCAAGTATGAGGTGAATCAAAAGTTTAACCTGCAGGGTTATGTTGATTCAGATTGGGCTGGCAGTGCTGCAGATAAGAAGAGCACATTTGGGTGTTTCTTCAGTATGGGATCAGGTGTGATCTCTTGGTTTAGCAGGAAGCAGTCCTGCGTAGCACTTAGTACAGCTGAGGCAAAGTATGTTGCAGCCTGTTCAGCTAGTTGTGAGGCAGTATGGCTACGGAAGCTACTGTCTGAGTTATTTGATCTCCCGTTGGAGGCTACTGGTATCTTCTATGATAACCAGATTTGTATGAAGCTGTCCGAGAACCCAGTGTTTCATGACAGGTCGAAACACATAGAGATCAAATATCACTATATCAGGGATATGGTGCAGAGAGGAGCTGTGAAGCTCCTGTATGTTGCAACGGACGAGCAGATTGCAGATGTGCTGATGAAGCCACTAGCCAGGGTGAAGTTCGAGTACTTCAGAGAGAGGCTTGGCGTTCTTCAAATCGAGGACACTTCGAGGAAGAAGTGATGGACACATTTGCTGAAGCCATTCCAAGCATGTTGGAAGGAGGATCCTTCACATGGCTGTGGATGTAAGCGCTGGATGATGAGCATCAGGATGATGTTCTGGTTTCTGCTTGGATATGATCAGTTGGATCATTTTTATGTATGTATGTATGCATCATGTTGGATGCTTGGACCATGTATCTGTATATGTATCAGGTGGATACATTGTGTGATCAGGTGGATCATGTATGGTGATATGTATCATGTATTTGTATTTGTATCAGGTGGATATATTGATGATCAGGAGGATCATGTATGATGATATGTATCAGTTAGATACTTGGTATGCATCAGGTAGATGCAGTGATGATCAGGATGATCATAGATGACGAGCTTCAGGATGTTGCTCTAGATGACATGCAGCAGGATGTTGCAGTGATGATCAGGATGATCATAGATGACGAGCTTCAGGATGTTGCTCCAGATGACATGCAGCAGGATGTTGCAGTGATGATCAGGATGATCATAAATGACGAGCTTCAGGATGTTGCAGTGATGATCAGGATGATCATAGATGACGAGCTTCAGGATGTTGCTCCAGATGACATGCAGCAGGACGTTGCAGTGATGATGATCAGGATGATCATGGATGCATCAGGATGATGTATGGTGAGTATCAGGATGATACTCTATGGCCGTGGATCAGGTTGTGTAGATGAGCATGTAATCCGGTGCCCTGGGAGATTTGCAGATGGTCTTTCGAGGTTTTGCCTATGGCATGTAATATCGGTGCCCTGGGACATCTGGCAAATGCTCTTTCGAGGTTTTGCTCTGGGAGGACATGTAATTCGGTACCCTAGGAGATCTGTAGATAGTCTTTCAAGGTTTTGCATATGGCATGTAATAGCGCCCTGGGATGTCTAGCAGATGCTCTTGCGAGGTTTTGTCCTATGGCATGTAATAGCACCCTGGGAGATCCGATAGGTTGGGCTGTGTGCCCGTAATCAGTCCTGGGATGCTCTTGCGAGGTTTTGCCATGACCACATGTAATAGTGCCCTGGGAGATTTCAGGTCAGAGTTGTGTACCCGTAACATCCTGAGATGCTCTTGCGAGGTTTTGTGGTGGACCACATGTAATTTGTGCCCTGGGAGATTTCAGGTCGGAGTTTTGTACCCGTAACATCCTGAGATGCTCTTTCGAGGTTTTGTGGTGGGGTCACATGTAATAGCGCCCTGGGAGATCCTACAGGTCAGAGTTGTGTACCCGTAACATCCTGGGATACTCTTTCGAGGTTTTGTGACGCACGTAATAAGTCCTGAGGATTCCACAGTATGGCCAGTGATGATGAAGACCTGCAGGTGGTGGGCCTACATCCAGTATGAAAAAGGACTGGCTCTGTAGAACTTCCTATGATGAGTAGATTCAGAGATTGATTGAGATAGCAGCAGCAGTGACGATGATGATGACTCAGTGATGATTATCCAGTGACGATGATCCAGAGAAGATGACTTGTGCTAGAAGAACTATGCTGAGAAATACCTTCCTAGTTAAGAGGGAGTGTTGATGTATATGTAACTTCGGAATGTATTTCACATATATGTATATTGTATTCCTATAGAGATGGTATTATTCCTCTATAAGGAAGTGTCGTCATTTATATTGTAAGTGTCGTAACTTATACTTGATGGGTTATTAGACCACCTTATTTGGGGTCGGCCCTGTATAAGTCATGTGGGTCAAAGGGTTATTAGACCACCCTATTGGGGGTCGGCCATGTGGGTCAAAGGGTTATTAGACCACCCTATTGGGGGTCGGCCCACTCAGCATTATGTTATGTGGTAAAGTTCGAGCCTACATGAGTTAGGTAAAAAGGCAAGTCAAGTCAAGTATAAATAGAGTGCAGGAGGCACTCTATTTACTCACTCACTTCTCACACATGCACTCAAGGAGGAGTGGCGCACTTATGGAGGAGGAGGATCTGCTGCTAGGTTATGGCTATCTCTCTTGGTTGGTTGTATCATTGCTCTATCTATCTCTGAGGAAGTTATTGGGGTTTTTCACCTTTATGGTTTTCCCCAAGTAAATCTTTGTGTCTCTTGTGTGCTTGCATTATTGTCTCCATGATTGATATGCTGTAGATATGTTGTAGATGTTGTTCTCTCAGTTAAGATCCTAGATCAGATTGAAGTAAATTCTGAAAATTTAACAAAAACACGAGTTTTTAGAAAATGTGTTTTATTTCATAAATGGAATCTACAAAGTATGCACATTCTACGTCATAACAACTTTCTATAGTTTGCGCATGCGTCCGGAAATAAGAAAAGCTTACTTCCCCTGTTTTTTAAAATCACAGCTTCTAGAAGGTTAACATGATTTCTTAAAAAACACGAGTTTTTAGAAAATGCGTTTTATTTCATAAATAGAATCATCAAAGTCTGCACATTCTACGTCATAACGAATTTCTATAGTTTTTGCATGCGTTTGGAAATAAGAAAAGCTTACTTCCCCCGTTTTTTAAAATCACAGCTTCTAGAAGGTTTACATGATTTCTTAAAAAACACGAGTTTTTAGAAAATGTATTTGATTTCATAAATGGAAACTACAAAGTATGCACATTCTACATCATAACGAATTTCTATACTTTGCGCATGCGTCCGGAAATAAGAAAAGCTTACTTCCACCGTTTTTTAAAATGACAGCTTCTAGAAGGTTTACATGATTTCGTAAAAAACACGAGTTTTTAGAAAATGTGTTTTATTTCATAAATGGAATCTACAAAGTATGCACAATCTACGTCATAATGACTTTCTATAGTTTGCGCATGCGTCCGGAAATAAGAAAAGGTTACTTCCACCGTTTTTTAAAATCACAGCTTCTAGAAGTTTTACATGATTTCGTAAAAAACACGAGTTTTTAGAAAATGTGTTTTATTTCATAAATGGAATCAACAAAGTATGCACATTCTACGAAATAACGACTTTCTACAGTTTGTGCATTCGTCCGGAAATAAGAAAAGCTTACTTCCCACGTTTTTTAAAATCACAGCTTCTAGCAGGTTTACATGATTTCGTAAAAAACACGAGTTTTTAGAAAATGTGTTTTATTTCATCAATGGAATATACAAAGTATGCACATTCTATGTCATAACGCCTTTCTATAGTTTGCGCATGCGTCCGGAAGTAAGAAAAGCTTACTTCCACCGTTTTTTAAAATCACAGCTTCTAAAAGGTTTACATGATTTTGAAAAAAACACGAGTTTTTAGAAAACTTGTTTTATTTCATAAATGGAATCAACAAAGTATGCATATTCTACGTCATAACGACTTTCTATAGTTTGCGCATGCGTTCGGAAATAAGAAAAGCTTACTTCCCCCGTTTTTTAAAATCACAGCTTCTAGAAGGTTTACATGATTTCTTAAAAAACACGAGTTTTTAGAAAATGTGTTTTATTTCATAAATGGAATCAACAAAGTATGCACATTCTATGTCATAACGACTTTCTATAGTTTGTGCATTCGTCCGGAAATAAGAAAAGCTTACTTTCACCGTTTTTTAAAATCACAGCTTCTAGAAGGTTTACATGATTTTGAAAAAAACACGAGTTTTTAGAAAACGTGTTTTATTTCATAAATGGAATCAACAAAGTATGCATATTCTACGTCATAACGACTTTCTATAGTTTGCGCATGCGTTTGGAAATAAGAAAAGCTTACTTCCCCTGTTTTTTAAAATCACAGCTTCTAGAAGGTTTACATGATTTCTTAAAAAACACGAGTTTTTAGAAAATGTGTTTTATTTCATAAATGGAATCAACAAAGTATGCACATTCTACGTCATAACGACTTTCTATAGTTTGTGCATTCGTCCGGAAATAAGAAAAGCTTACTTCCACCGTTTTTTAAAATCACAGCTTCTAGAAGGTTTACATGATTTCTTAAAAAACACGAGTTTTTAGAAAATGTGTTTTATTTCATAAATGGAATCTACAAATAATGCACATTCTACGTCATAACGCCTTTCTATAGTTTGCGCATGCGTCCGGAAATAAGAAAAGCTTACTACCACCGTTTTTTAAAATCACAGCTTCTAGAAGGTTTACATGATTTTGTCAAAAACATGAGTTTTTAGAAAACGTGTTTTATTTCATAAATGGAACCAACAAAGTATGCACATTCTACGTCATAACGACTTTCAATAGTTTGCGCATGCGTTTGGAAATAAGAAAATCTTACTTCCCCCGTTTTTTAAAATCACAGCTTCTAGAAGGTTTACATGATTTCTTAAAAAACACGAGTTTTTAGAAAATGTGTTTTATTTCATAAATGGAATCAACAAAGTATGCACATTCTATGTCATAACAACTTTCTATAGTTTGTGCATTCCTCCGGAAATAAGAAAAGCTTACTTCCACCGTTTTTTAAAATCACACCTTCTAGAGGGTTTACATGATTTCGTAAAAAACACGAGTTTTTAGAAAATGTGTTTTACTTCATAAATGGAATATACAAAGTATGCACATTCTACGTCATAACGCCTTTCTATAGTTTGCGCTTGCGTCCGGAAGTAAGAAAAGCTTACTTCCACCGTTTTTTAAAATCACACCTTCTAGAAGGTTTACATGATTTTGAAAAAAACATGAGTTTTTAGAAAACGTATTTTATTTCATAAATGGAATCAACAAAGTATGCACATTCTACGTCATAACGACTTTCTATAGTTTGCGCATGCGTTTGGAAATAAGAAAAGCTTACTTCTCCCGTTTTTTAAAATCACAGCTTCTAGAAGGTTTACATGATTTCTTAAAAAACACGAGTTTTTAGAAAATGTGTTTTATTTCATAAATGGAATCAACAAAGTATGCACATTCTACGTCATAACAACTTTCTATAGTTTTTGCATTCGTCTGGAAATAAGAAAAGCTTACTTCCCCTATTTTTTAAAATCATAACTTCTAGAAAGTTTACATGATTTCGTAAAAAACACGAGTTTTTAGAAAATGTGTTTTATTACATAAATGGAATCTACAAAGTATGCACATTATACGTCATAACGACTTTCTATAGTTTGCGCATGCGTCCGGAAATAAGAAAAGCTTACTTCCATCGTTTTTTAAAATCACAGCTTCTAGAAGGTTTACATGTTTCTTAAAAAACACGAGTTTTTAGAAAACGTGTTTTGTTTCATAAATGGAATCAACAAAGTATACACATTCTACGTCATAACGACTTTCTATAGTTTGCGCATTCGTGCGGAAATAAGAAAAGCTTACTTCAACCGTTTTTTAAAATCAGAGCTTTTAGAAGGTTTACATGATTTCTTAAAAAACACGAGTTTTTAGAAAATGTGTTTTATTTCATAAATGGAATCAACAAAGTATACACATTCTACGTCATAACAACTTTCTATAGTTTGTGCATTCGTCCGGAAATAAGAAAAGCTTACTTCCACCGTTTTTTAAAATCACAGCTTCTAGAAGGTTTAAATGATTTCGTAAAAAACATGAGTTTTTAGAAAATGTGTTTTATTTCATAAATGGAATCTACAAAGTATGCACATTCTACGTCATAACGACTTTCTATAGTTTGCGCATGTGTCCGGAAATAAGAAAAGCTTACTTCCCCCGTTTTTTAAAATCACAGCTTCTAGAAGGTTTACATGATTTCTTAAAAAACACGACCTTTTAGAAAATGTGTTTTATTTCATAAGTGGAATCAACAAAGTATGCACATTCTACGTCATAACGACTTTCTATAGTTTGTGCATGCATTTGGAAATAAGAAAAGCTTACTTCCCCTTTTTTTTAAAATCACAGCTTCTAGAAAGTTTACATGATTTCTTAAAAAACACGAGTTTCTAGAAAATGTGTTTTACTTCATAAATGGAATCAACAAAGTATGCACATTCTACGTCATAACGACTTTCTATAGTTTGCGCATGCATTTGGAAATAAGAAAAGCTTACTTCCCCCGTTTTTTAAAATCACAGCTTCTAGAAGGTTTACATGATTTCTTAAAAAACACGAGTTTTTAGAAAATGTGTTTTATTTCATAAATGGAATCAACAAAGTATGCACATTCTACGTCATAACGACTTTCTATAGTTTGCGCATGCGTCCGGAAATAAGAAAAGCTTTCTTCCCCCGTTTTTTAAAATCACATCTTCTAGAAGGTTTACATGATTTCTTAAAAATCATGAGTTTTTAGAAAATGTGTTTTATTTCATAAATGGAATCAACAAAGTATGCACATTCTACGTCATAACGACTTTCTATAGTTTGCGCATGCGTCCGGAAATAAGAAAAGCTTACTTCCCCCGTTTTTTAAAATCACAGCCTCTAGAAGGTTTACATGATTTCTTAGAAAACACGAGTTTTTAGAAAATGTGTTTTATTTCATAAATGGAATCAACAAAGTATGCACATTCTACGTTCTAACAACTTTCTATATTTTGTGCATTTGTCCGGAAATAAGAAAAGCTTACTTCCCCTGTTTTTTAAAATCATAGCTTCTAGAACGTTTACATGATTTCGTAAAAAAAACGAGTATTTAGAAAATGTGTTTTATTTCATAAATGGAATCTACAAAGTATGCACATTCTACGTCATAACGACTTCCTATAGTTTGCGCATGCGTCCGGAAATAAGAAAAGCTTACTTCCACCGTTTTTTAAAATCACAGCTTCTAGAAGGTTTACATGTTTCTTAAAAAACACGAGTTTTTAGAAAATGTGTTTTGTTTCATAAATGGAATCAACAAAGTATACACATTCTACGTCATAGCGACTTTCTATAGTTTGCGCATTCGTGCGGAAATAAGAAAAGCTTACTTCAACCGTTTTTTAAAATCATAGCTTCTAGAAGGTTTACATGATTTCTTAAAAAACACGAGTTTTTAGAAAATGTGTTTTATTTCATAAATGGAATCAACAAAGTATGCACATTCTACATCATAACAACTTTCTATAGTTTGTGCATTCGTCCGGAAATAAGAAAAGCTTGCTTCCACCTTTTTTTAAAATCACAGCTTCTAGAAGGTTTACATGATTTCGTAAAAAACACGAGTTTTTAGAAAATGTGTTTTATTTCATAAATGGAATCTACAAAGTATGCACATTCTATGTCATAACGACTTTCTATAGTTTGCGCATGTGTCCGGAAATAAGAAAAGCTTACTTCCCCCGTTTTTTAAAATCACAGCTTCTAGAAGGTTTACATGATTTCTTTAAAAACACGAGTTTTTAGAAAATATGTTTTATTTCATAAATGGAATCAACAAAGTATGCACATTCTACATCATAACGACTTTTTATAGTTTGAGCATAAGTTTGGAAATAAGAAAAGCTTACTTCCCCCGTTTTTTAAAATCACAGCTTCTAGAAGGTTTACATGATTTCGTAAAAAACACGAGTTTTTAGAAAATGTGTTTTATTTCATAAATGGAATCTACAAAGTATGCACATTCTACGTCATAACAACTTTCTATAGTTTGTGCATGCATCCGGAAATAAGAAAAGCTTACTTCCACTATTTTTTAAAATCACGGCTTCTAGAAGGTTTACATGATTTCGTAAAAAACACGAGTTTTTAGAAAATGTGTTTTATTTCATAAATGGAATCAACAAAGTATGCACATTCTATGTCATAACGACTTTCTATAGTTTGCGCATTCCTCCGGAAATAAGAAAAGCTTACTTCCACTATTTTTTAAAATCACAGCTTCTAGAAGGTTTACATGATTTCGTAAAAAACACGAGTTTTTAGAAAATGTGTTTTATTTCATAAATGGAATCTACAAAGTATGCACATTCTACGATATAACGACTTTCTATAGTTTGCGCATGCGTCCGGAAATAAGAAAAGCTTAATTCCGCTGTTTTTTAAAATCACAGCTTCTAGAAGGTTTACATGATTTCTTAAAAAACACGAGTTTTTAGAAAATGTGTTTTATTTCATAAATGGAATCAACAAAGTATGCACATTCTACGTCATAACGACTTTCTATAGTTTGCGCATGCATCCGGAAATAAGAAAAGCTTACTTCCCCCGTTTTTTAAAATCACAGCCTCTAGAAGGTTTAGATGATTTCTTAAAAAACACGAGTTTTTAGAAAATGTGTTTTATTTCATAAATGGAATAAAAAAAGTATGCACATTCTACGTCATAACGACTTTCTATAGTTTGCGCATGCGTTTGGAAATAAGAAAAGCTTACTTCCCCCGTTTTTTAAAACCACAGCTTCTAAAAGGTTTACATGATTTCTTAAAAAACACGAGTTTTTAGAAAATGTGTTTTATTTCATAATTGGAATCAACAAAGTATGCACATTCTACGTCATAATGACTTTCTATAGTTTGCACATGCGTTTGGGAATAAGAAAAGCTTACTTCCCCCGTTTTTTAAAATCACAGCTTCTAGAAGGTTTACATGATTTCGTAAAAAACACGAGTTTTTAAAAAATGTGCTTTATTTCATAAATGGAATCAACAAAGTATGCACATTCTACGTCATAACGACTTTCTATAGTTTGCGCATGCGTTCGGAAATAAGAAAAGCTTACTTCCCCCATTTTTTAAAATCACAGCTTCTAGAAGGTTTACATGATTTCGTAAAAAACACGAGTTTTTAAAAAATGTGCTTGATTTCATAAATGGAATCAACAAAGTATGCACATTCTACGTCATAACGACTTTCTATAGTTGCGCATGCGTTTGGAAATAAGAAAAGCTTACTTCCCCCGTTTTTTAAAATCACAGCTTCTAGAAGGTTTACATGATTTCTTAAAAAACACGAGTTTTTAGAAAATGTATTTTATTTCATAAATGGAAACAAAAAAGTATGCACATTCTACGTCATAACGACATTCTTAAAAAACACGAGTTTTTAGAAAATGTGCTTTATTTCATAAATGGAATCTACAAAGTATGCACATTCTACGTCATAACGACTTTCTATAGTGTGCGCACTCGTCCGGAAATAAGAAAAGCTTACTTCCATCGTTTTTTAAAATCACAGCTTCTAGAAGGTTTACATGATTTCTTAAAAAACACAAGTTTTTAGAAAATATGTTTTATTTCATAAATTGAATCAACAAAGTATGCACATTCTACGTCATAACGACTTTCTATAGTTTGCGCATACGTTTGGAAATAAGAAAATCTTACTTCCCCCGTTTTTTAAAATCACAGCTTCTAGAAGGTTTACATGATTTCTTAAAAGACACGAGTTTTTAGAAAATGTGTTTTATTTCATCAATTGAATCAACAAAGTATGCACATTCTATCTCATAACGACTTTCTATAGTTTGCGCATGCGTCCGGAAATAAGAAAAGCTTACTTCCCCCGTTTTTTAAAATCACAGCTTCTAGAAGGTTTACATGATTTCCTAAAAAACACGAGTTTTTAGAAAATGTGATTTATTTCATAAATGGAATCAACAAAGTATGCACATTCTATGTCATAACGACTTTCTATAGTTGCGCATGCGTTTGGAAATAAGAAAAGCTTACTTCCCCCGTTTTTTAAAATCACAGCTTCTAGAAGGTTTACATGATTTCTTAAAAAACACGAGTTTTTAGAAAATGTATTTTATTTCATAAATGGAATAAAAAAAGTATGCATATTCTACGTCATAACAACTTTCTATAGTTGCGCATGCGTTTGGAAATAAGAAAAGCTTACTTCCCCCGTTTTTTAAAATCACAGCTTCTGGAAGGTTTACATGATTTCTTAAAAAACACGAGTTTTTAGAAAATGTATTTTATTTCATAAATGGAAACAAAAAAGTATGCACATTCTACGTCATAACGACATTCTATAGTTTGCGCACTCGTCCGGAAATAAGAAAAGCGTACTTCCATCGTTTTTTAAAATCACAGCTTCTAGAAGGTTTACATGATTTCTTAAAAAACACGAGTTTTTAGAAAATATGTTTTATTTCATAAATGGAATCAAGAAAGTATGCACATTCTACGTCATAACGACTTTCTATAGTTTGCACATGCGTCCGGAAATAAGAAAATCTTACTTCCACCGTTTTTTAAAATCATAAATGTGTTTTATTTCGGAAATAAGAAAACCTTACTTCCCCCATTTTTTAAAATCACAGCTTCTAGAAGGTTCACATGATATCCTAAAAAACACGAGTTTTTAAAAAATTTGTTTTATTTCATCAATGGAATCAACAAAGTATGCACATTCTACGTCATAACGACTTTCTATAGTTTGCGCATGCGTCCGGAAATAAGAAAAGCTTACTTCCCCCGTTTTTTAAAATCACGGCTTCTAGAAGGTTTACATGATTTCTTAAAAAACACGAGTTTTTAGAAAATGTGTTTTATTTCATAAATGGAATCAACAAAGTATACACATTCTACGTCATAACAAATTTCTATAGTTTGCGCATGCGTCCGGAAATAAGAAAAGCTTACTTCCACCGTTTTTTAAAATCACAGCTTCTAGAAGGTTTACATGATTTCTTAAATAACACGAGTTTTTAGAAAATGTGTTTTATTTCATAAATTGAATCAACAAAGTATGCACATTCTACGTCATAATGACTTTCTATATTTTGCGCATGCGTTTGGAAATAAGAAAAGCTTACTTCCCCCGTTTTTTAAAATCACAGCTTCTAGAAGGTATACATGATTTCTTAAAAAACACGAGTTTTTAGAAAATGTGTTTTATTTCATAAATGGAATCAACAAAGTATGCACATTCTACGTCATAACGACTTTCTATAGTTTGCGCATACATTCGGAAATAAGAAAAGCTTACTTCCACTGTTTTTTAAAATCACAGCTTCTCGAAGGTTTACATGATTTCTTAAATAACATGAGTTTTTAGAAAATGTGTTTTATTTCATAAATGGAATTAACAAAGTATGCACATTCTACGTCATAACGACTTTCTATAGTTTGCACATTCGTCCGGAAATAAGAAAAGCTTACTTCCACCGTTGTTTAAAATCACATCTTCTAGAAGGTTTACATGATTTCGTAAAAAACACAAGTTTTTAGAAAATGTGCTTTATTTCATAAATGGAATCTACAAAGTATGCACATTCTACGTCATAACGACTTTCTATAGTTTGCGCATGCGTCCGGAAATAAGAAAAGCTTACTTCTCCCGTTTTTTAAAATCACAGCTTTTAGAAGGTTTACATGATTTCTTAAAAAACTCAAGTTTTTAGAAAATGTGTTTTATTTCATAAATGGAAAGAACAAAGTAGCGCATTCTACGTCATAACGACTTTCTATAGTTTGCGCATTCGTCCGGAAATAAGAGAAGCTTACTTCCACCGTTGTTTAAAATCACATCTTCTAGAAGGTTTACATGATTTCGTAAAAAACACGAGTTTTTAGAAAATGTGCTTTATTTCATAAATCGATTCTACAAAGTATGCACATTCTACGTCATAAAGCCTTTCTATAGTTTGCGCATGCGTCCGGAAATAAGAAAAGCTTACTTACCCCGTTTTTTAAAATCACAGCTTCTATAAGGTTTACATGATTTCTTAAAAAACTCGAGTTTTTAGAAAATGTGTTTTATTTCATAAATGGAATCAACAAAGTATTCACATTCTACGTCATAACGACTTTCTATAGTTTGCGCATACGTTTGGAAATAAGAAAATCTTACTTCCTCCGTTTTTTAAAATCACAGCTTCTAGAAGGTTTACATGATTTCTTAAAAAACACGAGTTTTTAGAAAATGTGTTTTATTTCATAAATAGAATCAACAAAGTATGGACATTCTACGTCATAACGACTTTCTATAGTTTGCGGATGCGTTTGGAAATAAGAAAAGCTTACTTCCCCCGTTTTTTACAATCACAGCTTCTAGAAGGTTTACATGATTTCTTAAAAAACACGAGTTTTTATAAAATGTGTTTTATTTCATAAATGGAATCTACAAAGTATACACATTCTGCGTCATAACGAATTTCTGTAGTTTGCGCATGCGTCCGGAAATAAGAAAAGCTTACTTCTACCATTTTTTAAAATCACAGCTTCTAGAAGGTTTACATGATTTCTTAAAAAACACGAGTTTTTAGAAAATGTATTTTATTTCATAAATTGAATCAACAAAGTATGCACATTCTACGTCATAACGACGTTCTATAGTTTGCGCATTCGTCCGGAAATAAGAAAAGCTTACTTCAACCGTTTTTTAAAATCACAGCTTCTAGAAGGTTTACATGATTTCTTAAAAAACACGAGTTTTTAGAAAATGTGTTTTATTTCATAAATTGAATCAACAAAGTATGCGCATTCTACGTCATAACGACTTTCTATAGTTTGCGCATTCGTCCGGAAATAAGAAAAGCTTACTTCCACCGTTGTTTAAAATCACATCTTCTAGAAGGTTTAGATGATTTCGTAAAAAACACGAGTTTTTAGAAAATGTGCTTTATTTCATAAATGGAATCTACAAAGTATGCACATTCTACGTCATAACGACTTTCTATAGTTTGCGCATGCGTCCGGAAATAAGAAAAGTTTAGTTCCACCGTCTTTTAAAATCACAGCTTCTAGAAGGTTTACATGATTTCTTAAAAAACACGAGTTTTTAGAAAATGTGTTTTATTTCATAAATTGAATCAACAAAGTATGCGCATTCTACGTCATAACGACTTTCTATAGTTTGCGCATTCGTCCGGAAATAAGAAAAGCTTACTTCCACCGTTGTTTAAAATCACATCTTCTAGAAGGTTTACATGATTTCGTAAAAAACACGAGTTTTTAGAAAATGTGCTTTATTTCATAAATGGAATCTACAAAGTATGCACATTCTACGTCATAACGACTTTCTATAGTTTGCGCATGCGTCCGGAAATAAGAAAAGCTTACTTCCCCCGTTTTTTAAAATCACAGCTTCTAGAAGGTTTACATGATTTCGTAAAAAACACGAGTTTTTAGAAAATGTGTTTTATTTCATAAATGGAATCTACAAAGTATGCACATTCTATGTCATAACGACTTTCTATAGTTTGCGCATGCGTCCGGAAATAAGAAAAGCTTACTTGCCCCATTTTTTAAAATCACAACTTCTAGAAGGTTTACATGATTTCGTAAAAAACATGAGTTTTTAGAGAATGTGTTTTATTTCATAAATGGAATCTACAAAGTATGCACATTCTATGTCATAACGACTTTCTATAGTTTGTGCATGCGTCCGGAAATAAGAAAAGCTTACTTCCACCGTTTTTTAAAATCACAGCTTCTAGATGGTTTACATGATTTCTTAAAAAACACGAGTTTTTAGAAAATGTGTTTTATTTCATAAATTGAATCAACAAAGTATGCGCATTCTACGTCATAACGACTTTCTATAGTTTGCGCATTCGTCCGGAAATAAGAAAAGCTTACTTCCACCGTAGTTTAAAATCACATCTTCTAGAAAGTTTACATGATTTCGTAAAAAACATGAGTTTTTAGAAAATGTGCTTTATTTCATAAATGGAATCTACAAAGTATGCACATTCTACGTCATAACGACTTTCTATAGTTTGCGCATGCGTCCGGAAATAAGAAAAGCTTACTTCCCCCATTTTTTAAAATCACAGCTTCTAGAAGGTTTACATGATTTCGTAAAAAACACGAGTTTTTAGAAAATGTGTTTTATTTCATAAATGGAATCTACAAACTATGCACATTCTATGTCATAACGACTTTCTATAGTTTGCGCATGCGTCCGGAAATAAGAAAAGCTTACTTCCCCCATTTTTTAAAATCACAGCTTCTAGAAGGTTTACATGATTTCCTAAAAAACATGATTTTTTAGAAAATGTGTTTTATTTCATAAATGAAATCAACAAAGTATGCACATTCTACGTCATAACAACTTTCTATAGTTTGCGGATGCATCCGGAAATAAGAAAAGCTTACTTCCACCGTTTTTTAAACTCACAACTTCTAGAAGGTTTACATGATTTCGTAAAAAACACGAGTTTTTAGAAAATGTGTTTTTTTTCATAAATGGAATCTACAAAGTATGCACATTCTACGTCATAACGACTTTCTATAGTTTGCGCATGCGTCCGGAAATAAGAAAAGCTTACTTCCACCGTTTTTTAAAATCACAGGTTCTAGAAGGTTTACATGATTTCGTAAAAAACACGAGTTTTTAGAAAATGTGTTTTGTTTCATAAATGGAATCTAGAAAGTATGCACATTCTACGTCATAACGACTTTCTATAGTTTGCGCATGCGTCCGGAAATAAGAAAAGCTTACATCCCCTGTTTTTTAAAATCACAGCTTCTAGAAGGTTTACATGATTTCTTAAAAACTTGAGTTTTTAGAAAATGTGTTTTATTTCATAAATGGAATCAACAAAGTATGCACATTCTACTTCATAACGACTTTCTATAGTTTGCGCATGCATTTGGAAATAAGAAAAGCTTACTTCCCCCGTTTTTTAAAATCACAGCTTCTAGAAGGTTTACATGATTTGTTAAAAAACACGAGTTTTTAGAAAATGTGTTTTATTACATAAATGGAATCAACAAAGTATGCACATTCTACGTCATAACGACTTTCTATAGTTTGTGCATGCCTCCGGAAATAAGAAAGCTTACTTCCACCGTTTTTTTTAAATCACGGCTTTTAGAAGGTTTACATGATTTCGTAAAAAACACGAGTTTTTAGAAAATGTGTTTTATTTCATAAATGGAATCAACAAAGTATGCACATTCTACGTCATAACGACTTTCTATAGTTTGCGCATACGTTTGGAAATAAGAAAATCTTACTTCCCCCGTTTTTTAAAATCACAGCTTCTAGAAGGTTTACATGATTTCTTAAAAGACACGAGTTTTTAGAAAATGTGTTTTATTTCATCAATTGAATCAACAAAGTATGCACATTCTATCTCATAACGACTTTCTATAGTTTGCGCATGCGTCCAGAAATAAGAAAAGCTTACTTCCCCCGTTTTTTAAAATCACAGCTTCTAGAAGGTTTACATGATTTCTTAAAAAACACGAGTTTTTAGAAAATGTGTTTTATTTCATAAATGGAATCAACAAAGTATGCACATTCTACGTCATAACGACTTTCTATAGTTTGCGCATACGTTTGGAAATACGAAAAGCTTACTTCCCCCGTTTTTTAAAATCACAGCTTCTAGAAGGTTTACATGATTTCTTAAAAAACATGAGTTTTTAGAAAATGTGTTTTATTTCATAAATGGAATCAACAAAGTATGCACATTCTACGTCATAACGACTTTCTATAGTTTGCGCATGCATTTGGAAATAAGAAAAGCTTACTTCCACCATTTTTTAAAATCACAGCTTCTAGAAGGTTTACATGATTTATTAAAAAACATGAGTTTTTAGAAAATGTGTTTTATTTCATAAATGGAATCAACAAAGTATGCACATTCTACGTCATAATGAATTTCTATAGTTTGCGCATTCGTCCAGAAATAAGAAAAGCTTACTTCCACCGTTTTTTAAAATCACAGCTTCTAGAAGGTTTACATGATTTCGTAAAAAACACGAGTTTTTAGAAAATGTGTTTTATTTCATAAATGGAAATTACAAAGTATGCAGATTCTACGTGATAACGACTTTCTATATTTTGCGCATGCGTCCGGAAATAAGAAAAGCTTACTTCCCCCGTTTTTTAAAATCACAGCTTCTAGAAGGTTTACATGATTTCTTAAAAAACACGAGTTTTTAGAAAAATTGTTTTATTTCATAAATGGAATCTACAAAGTATGCACATTCTACGTGATAACGACTTTCTATAGTTTGCGCATGCGTCCGGAAATAAGAAAAGCTTACTTCCACCGTTTTCTAAAATCACAGGTTCTAGAAGGTTTATATGATTTCGTAAAAAACACGAGTTTTTAGAAAATGTGTTTTATTTCATAAATTGAATCTACTAAGTATGCACATTCTACGTCATAACGACTTTCTATAGTTTGCACATGCGTTTGGAAATAAGAAAAGCTTACTTCCTCCGTTTTTTAAAATCACAGCTTCTAGAAGGTTTACATGACTTCGTAAAAAGCCTGAGTTTTTAGAAAATGTGTTTTATTTCATAAAATTGGAATCAACAAAGTATGCACATTCTATGTCATAACTACTTTCTATAGTTTGCGCATTCGTTTGGAAATAAGAAAAGCTTACTTCCACAGTTTTTTAAAATCACAGCTTCTAGAAGGTTTACATGATTTCTTAAAAAACACGAGTTTTTAAAAAATGTGTTTTATTTCATAAATGGAATACACAAAGTATGCACATTCTACGTCATAATGACTTTCTGTAGTTTGCGCATGCGTTTGGAAATAAGAAAAGCTTACTTTCCCCGTTTTTTAAAATCACAGCTTCTAGAAGGTTTACATGATTTGTTAAAAAACACGAGTTTTTAGAAAATGTGTTTTATTTCATAAATGGAATCAACAAAGTATGCACATTCTACGTCATAACGACTTTCTATAGTTTGCGCATGCATTTGGAAATAAGAAAAGCTTACTTCCCCCGTTTTTTAAAATCACAGCTTCTAGAAGGTTTACAGGATTTGTTAAAAAACACGAGTTTTTAGAAAATGTGTTTTATTTCATAAATGGAATCAACAAAGTATGCACATTCTACGTCATAATAACTTTCTATAGTTTGCGCATGCCTTCGGAAATAAGAAATGCTTACTTCCACCATTTTTTAAAATCACAGCTTCTAGAAGGTTTACATGATTTCTTAAAAAACACGAGTTTTTAAAAAATGTGTTTTATTTCATAAATGGAATCAACAAAGTATGCACTTTCTACGTCATAACGACTTTCTATAGTTTGCACTTTCGTCCGGAAATAAGAAAAGCTTACTTCCACCGTTTTTTAAAACCACAGCTTCTAGAAGGTTTACATGATTTCGTAAAAAACACAAGTTTTTAGAAAATGTGTTTTATTTCATAAATGGAATCTACAAAGTATGCACATTCTACGTCATAACGACTTTCTATAGTTTGTGCATGCGTCCGGAAATAAGAAAAGCTTACTTCCACCGTTTTTTAAAATCACAGCTTCTAGAAGGTTTACATGATTTCTTAAAAAACACGAGTTTTTAGAAAATGTGTTTTATTTCATAAATGGAATCAACAAAGTATGCACATTCTACGTCATAACGACTTTCTATAGTTTGCGCATGCATTTGGAAATATGAAAAGCTTACTTCCACCATTTTTTAAAATCACAGCTTCTAGAAGGTTTACATGATTTATTAAAAAACATGAGTTTTTAGAAAATGTGTTTTATTTCATAAATGGAATCAACAAAGTATGCACATTCTACGTCATAATGAATTTCTATAGTTTGCGCATTCGTCCAGAAATAAGAAAAGCTTACTTCCACCGTTTTTTAAAATCACAGCTTCTAGAAGGTTTACATGATTTCGTAAAAAACACGAGTTTTTAGAAAATGTGTTTTATATCATAAATGGAAATTACAAAGTATGCAGATTCTACGTCATAACGACTTTCTATATTTTGCGCATGCGTCCGGAAATAAGAAAAGCTTTCTTCCCCCGTTTTTTAAAATCACAGCTTCTAGAAGGTTTACATGATTTCTTAAAAAACACGAGTTTTTAGAAAAAGTGTTTTATTTCATAAATGGAATCTACAAAGTATGCACATTCTAGGTGATAACGACTTTCTATAGTTTGCGCATGCGTCCGGAAATAAGAAAAGCTTACTTCCACCGTTTTCTAAAATCACAGGTTCTAGAAGGTTTATATGATTTCCTAAAAAACACGAGTTTTTAGAAAATGTGTTTTATTTCATAAATTGAATCTACTAAGTATGCACATTCTACGTCATAACGACTTTCTATAGTTTGCGCATGCGTTTGGAAATAAGAAAAGCTTACTTCCTCCGTTTTTTAAAATCACAGCTTCTAGAAGGTTTACATGACTTCGTAAAAAGCCTGAGTTTTTAGAAAATGTGTTTTATTTCATAAAATTGGAATCAACAAAGTATGCACATTCTATGTCATAACTACTTTCTATAGTTTGCGCATTCGTTTGGAAATAAGAAAAGCTTACTTCCACAGTTTTTTAAAATCACAGCTTCTAGAAGGTTTACATGATTTCTTAAAAAACACGAGTTTTTAAAAAATGTGTTTTATTTCATAAATGGAATCAACAAAGTATGCACATTCTACGTCATAATGACTTTCTGTAGTTTGCGCATGCGTTTGGAAATAAGAAAAGCTTACTTCCCCCGTTTTTTAAAATCACAGCTTCTAGAAGGTTTAGATGATTTGTTAAAAAACACGAGTTTTTAGAAAATGTGTTTTATTTCATAAATGGAATCAACAAAGTATGCACATTCTACGTCATAACGACTTTCTATAGTTTGCGCATGCATTTGGAAATAAGAAAAGCTTACTTCCCCCGTTTTTTAAAATCACAGCTTCTAGAAGGTTTACAGGATTTGTTAAAAAACACGAATTTTTAGAAAATGTGTTTTATTTTATAAATGGAATCAACAAAGTATGCACATTCTACGTCGTAACGACTTTTATATTTTGTGCATGCGTCCGGAAATAAGAAAAGCTTACTTCTACTGTTTTTTAAAATCATAGCTTCTAGAAGGATTACATGATTTCGTAAAAAACAAGAGTTTTTAAAAACTGTGTTTTATTTCATAAATGGAATCTACAAAGTATGCATATTCTTCGTCATAACGACTTTCTATAGTTTGCGCATGCGTCCGGAAATAAGAAATGCTTACTTCCACCGTTTTTTAAAATCGCAGCTTCTAGCAGGTTTACATGATTTCGTAAAAAACAAGAGTTTTTAGAAAATGTGTTTTATTTCATAAATGGAATCTACAAAGTATGCACATTCTACGTCATAACGACTTTCTATAGTGTGCGCATGCGTTTGGAAATAAGAAGAGCTTACTTCCCCCGTTTTTTAAAATCACAGCTTCTAGAAAGTTTACATGATTTGTTAAAAAACATGAGTTTTTAGAAAATGTGTTTTATTTCATAAATGGCATAAACAAAGTATGCACATTCTACATCATAACGACTTTCTATAGTTTGCTTATGCGTCCGGAAATAAGAAAACATTACTTCCACCGTTTTTTAAAATCACAGCTTTTAGAAGGTTTACATGATTTCGTAAAAAACACAAGTTTTTAGAAAGTGTGTATTATTCCATGAATGGAATCTAAAAAGTAAGCACATTCTACGTCATAATGACTTTCTATAGTTTGCCCATGCGTCCGGAAATAAGAAAACCTTACTTCCCCCGTTTTTTAAAATCATAGCTTCTAGAAGGTTTACATGATTTCTTAAAAAACATGAGTTTTTAGAAAAAGTGTTTTATTTCATAAATGGAATCAACAAAGTATGCACATTCTACGTCCTAATGAATTTCTATAGTTTGCGCATTCGTCCGGAAATAAGAAAAGCTTACTTCCACCGTTTATTAAAATCACAGCTTCTAGAAGGTTTACATGATTTCGTAAAAAACACGAGTTTTTAGAAAATGTGTTTTATTTCATAAATGGAAATTACAAAGTATGCACATTCTACGTCATAACGACTTTCTATATTTTGCGCATGCGTCCGGAAATAAGAAAAGCTTACTTCCACCGTTTTTTAAAATCACAGCTTCTACAAGGTTTACATGATTTCTTAAAAAACACGAGTTTTTAGAAAAAGTGTTTTATTTCATAAATGGAATCTACAAAGTATGCACATTCTACGTGATAACGACTTTCTATAGTTTGCGCATGCGTCCGGAAATAAGAAAAGCTTACTTCCACCGTTTTTTAAAATCACAGGTTCTAGAAGGTTTATATGATTTCCTAAAAAACACGAGTTTTTAGAAAATGTGTTTTATTTCATAAATTGAATCTACAAAGTATGCACATTCTACGTCATAACGACTTTCTATAGTTTGTGCATGCGTTTGGAAATAAGAAAAGCTTACTTCCTCCGTTTTTTAAAATCACAGCTTCTAGAAGGTTTACATGATTTCTTAAAAAACACGAGTTTTTAGAAAATATGTTTTATTTCATAAATGGAATAAACAAAGTATGCACATTCTGTGTCATAACGACTTTCTATAGTTTGCGCATAAGTTTGGAAATAAGAAATGCTTACTTCCCCCGTTTTTTAAAATCACAGCTTCTAGAAGGTTTACATGACTTCGTAAAAAGCACGAGTTTTTAGAAAATGTGTTTTATTTCATAAATGGAATCAACAAAGTATGCACATTCTATGTCATAACTACTTTCTATAGTTTGCGCATTCGTTTGGAAATAAGAAAAGCTTACTTCCACAGTTTTTTAAAATCACAGCTTCTAGAAGGTTTACATGATTTCTTAAAAAACACGAGTTTTTAAAAAATGTGTTTTATTTCATAAATGGAATCAACAAAGTATGCACATTCTACATCATAATGACTTTCTATAGTTTGCGCATGCGTTTGGAAATAAGAAAAGCTTACTTCCCCCGTTTTTTAAAATCACAGCTTCTAGAAGGTTTACATGATTTGTTAAAAAACACGAGTTTTTAGAAAATGTTTTTTATTTCATAAATGGAATCAACAAAGGATGCACATTCTACGTCATAACGACTTTCTATAGTTTGCGCATGCATTTGGAAATAAGAAAAGCTTACTTCCCCCGTTTTTTAAAATCACAGCTTCTAGAAGGTTTACAGGATTTGTTAAAAAACACGAGTTTTTAGAAAATGTGTTTTATTTCATAAATGGAATCTACAAAGTATGCACATTCTACGTCATAACGACTTTCTATAGTTTGCGCATGCGTCCGTAAATAAAAAATGCGTACTTCCCCCGTTTTTTAAAATCACAGCTTCTAAAAGGTTTACATGATTTCGTAAAAAACACGAGTTTTTAGAAAATGTGTTTTATTTCATAAATGGAATCAACAAAGTATGCACATTCTACGTCATAACGACTTTCTATAGTTTGCGCATGCGTTTGGAAATAAGAAAAGCTTACTTCCCTCATTTTTTAAAATCACAGCTTCTAGAAGGTTTACATGATTTGTTAAAAAACACGAGTTTTTAGAAAATGTGTTTTATTTCATAAATGGACTCAACAAAGTATGCACATTCTCCGTCATAACGACTTTCTATAGTTTGCGCATGCGTCCGGAAATAAGAAAACCTTACTTCCACCATTTTTTAAAATCACAGCTTCTAGAAGGTTTACATGATTTCCTAAAAAACACGAGTTTTTAGAAAATGTGTTTTATTTCATAAATGAAATCAACAAAGTATGCACATTCTACGTCATAACGACTTTCTATAGTTTGCGCATGCGTTTGGAAATAAAAAAAGCTTACTTCCCCTGTTTTTTTAAATCACAACTTCTAGAAGGATTACATGATTTCTTAAAAAACACGAGTTTTTAGAAAGTGTGTTTTATTTCATAAATGGAATCAACAAAGTATGCACATTCTACGTCATAACGACTTTCAATAGTTTGAGTATTCATCCGGAAATAAGACAAGCTTACTTCCACCATTTTTTAAAATCACAGCTTCTAGAAGGTTTACATGATTTCGTAAAAAACATGAGTTTTTAGAAAATGTGTTTTATTTCATCAATGGAATCTACAAAGTATGCACATTCTACGTCATAACGACTTTCTATATTTTGCGCATCAGTCCGGATATAAGAAAAGCTTACTTCCCTCGTTTTTTAAAATCACAGCTTCTAGAAGGTTTACATGATTTGTTAAAAAGCACGAGTTTTTAGAAAATGTGTTTTATTTCGTAAATGGAATCAACAAAGTATGCAGATTTTACGTCATAACGATTTTCTATAGTTTGTGCATGCATTTGGATATAAGAAAAGGTTACTTCCCTCGTTTTTTAAAATCACAGCTTCTAGAAGGTTTACAGGATTTGTTAAAAAACACGAGTTTTTAGAAAATGTGTTTTATTTCTTAAATAGAATCAACAAAGTATGCACATTCTATGTCATAACGACTTTTTATAGTTTGCGCATTCGTCTGGAAATAAGAAAAGCTTACTTCCACCGTTTTTTAAAATCACAGCTTCTAGAAGGTTTACATGATTTTGTAAAAAAGACGAGTTTTTTAGAAAATGTGCTGTATTTCATAAATGGAATCTACAAAGTATGCACATTCTACGTCATAACGACTTTCTATAGTTTGCGGATGCGTCTGGAAATAAGAAAAGCTTACTTCCCCCGTTTTTTAAAATCACAGCTTCTAGAAGGTTTACATAATTTCTTAAAAAACACGAGTTTTTAGAAAATGTGTTTTATTTCATAAATGGAATCAAAAAAGTATGCACATTCTACCTCATAACGAATTTCTATATTTTGCGCATGCGTCCGGAAATAAGAAAAGCTTACTTCTCCCATTTTTTAAAATCACAGCTTCTAGAAGGTTTACATGTTTTCGTAAAAAACACGAGTTTTTAGAAAATGTGTTTTATTTCATAAATGGAATCTACAAAGTATGCACACTCTACGTCATAACGACTTTCTATAGTTTGCGCATGCGTCCGGAAATAAGAAAAGCTTACTTCCCCCGTTTTTTAAAATAACAGCTTCTAGAAGGTTTACATGATTTCTAAAAAAACTCCAGTTTTTAGAAAATGTGTTTTATTTCATAAATGGAATCAACAAAGTATGCATATTCTACGTCATAACAACTTTCTATAGTTTGCACATGCATTTGGAAATAAGAAAAGCTTACTTCCCCCGTTTTTTAAAATCACAGCTTCTAGAAGGTTTACATGATTTGTTAAAAAACACGAGCTTTTAGAAAATGTGTTTTATTTCATAAATGGAATCAACAAAGTATGCAGATTCTACGTCATAACGACTTTCTATATTTTGCGCATGCGTCCGGAAATAAGAAAAGCTTACTTCCACCATTTTTTAAAATCACAGCTTCTAGAAGGTTTACATGATTTCGTAAAAAACACGAGTTTTTAGAAAATGTGCTTTATTTCATAAATGGAATCTACAAAGTATGCACATTCTACGTCATAACGACTTTCTATAGTTTGCACATGCGTCTGGAAATAAGAAAAGCTTACTTCCCCCGTTTTTTAAAATCAAAGCTTCTAGAAGGTTTACATGATTTCTTAAAAAACATGAGTTTTTAGAAAAGGTGTTTTATTTCATAAATGGATTCAACAAAGTATGCACATTCTACGTCGTAACGACTTTCTATAATTTGCGCATGCGTTTGGAAACAAGAAAATCTTACTTCCCCTGTTTTTTAAAATCACAGCTTCTAGAAGATTTAGATGATTTCTTAAAAAACACGAGTTTTTAGAAAATGTGTTTTATTTCATAAATGTAATCAACCAAGTATGCACATTCTACGTCATAACGACTTTCTATAGTTTGGGCATGCGTCCGGAAATAAGAAAAGCTTACTTCCACCATTTTTTAAAATCACAGCTTCTAGAAGGTTTACATGATTTCTTAAGAAACACGAGTTTTTAGAAAATGTGTTTTATTTCATAAATGGAATCGATAAAGTATGCACATTCTACGTCATAACGACTTTCTATTGTTTGCACATTCATCCGGAAATAAGAAATGCTTACTTCCCCCGTTTTTTAAAATCACAGCTTCTAGAAGGTTTACATGATTTCGTAAAAAACACGAGTTTTTAGAAAATGTGTTTTACTTCAATATGATCTAGGATCTTAACTGAGAGAACAGCATGTACAGCATATCTACAGCATATCAATCATGGAGACAATAATGCAAGCACACAAGAGACACAAAGATTTACTTGGGGAAAACCATAAAGGTGAAAAACCCCAATAACTTCCTCAGAGATAGCTAGAGCAATGATAAAACCAACCAAGAGAGATAGCCATAACCTAGCAGCAGATCCTCCTCCTCCATAAGTGCGCCACTCCTCCTTGAGTGCATGTGTGAGAAGTGAGTGAGCAAATAGAGTGCCTCCCGCACTCTATTTATACTTGACTTGACTTGCCTTTTTTTACCTAACTCATGTAGGATCGAACTTAACCACATAACATAATGCTGAGTGGGCCGACCCCCAATAGGGTGGTCTAATAACCCTTTTACCCACATGGCCGACCCCCAATAGGGTGGTCTAATAACCCTTTGACCCACATGACTTATACAGGGCCGACCCCAAATAAGGTGGTCTAATAACCCATCAAGTATAAGTTACGACACTTACAATATAAATGACGACACTTCCTTATAGAGGAATAATACCATCTCTATAGGAATACAATATACATATACATGTGAAATACATTCCAAAGTTACATATACATCAACACTCCCTCTTAACTAGGAAGGTATTTCTCAGCACAGTTCTTCTAGCACAAGTCATCTTCTCTGGATCATCGTCACTATATAATCGTCATCGAGTCATCATCATCGTCACTGCTGCTGCTATCTCAATCAATCTCTGAATCTACTCGTCATAGGAAGTTCTACAGAGCCAGTCCTTTTTCATACTGGATGTAGGCCCACCACCTGCAGGTCTTCATCATCACTGGCCATACTGTGGAATCCTCAGGACTTTTACGTGCGTCACAAAACCTCGAAAGAGCATCCCAGGCTGTTACGAGCACACAACTCTACCTATAGGATCTCCCAGGGCAACGAATTACATGTGACCTCACCACAAAACCTCGCAAGAGCATCCCAAGCTGTTACGGGCACACAGCTCTACCTATAGGATCTCCCAGGGCAACGAATTACATGTGGTCATGGCAAAACCTCGCAAGAGCATCCCAGGACTGATTACGGGCACACAGCCCAACCTATCGGATCTCCCAGGGAAACGAATTACATGCCATAGGACAAAACCTCGCAAGAGCATCTGCCAGATATCCCAGGGCGCTATTATATGCCATAGGTAAAACCTCGAAAGACTATCTGCAGATCTCCCAGGGCAACGAATTACATGTCCTCCCAGAGCAAAACCTCGAAAGAGCATTTGCCAGATGTCCCAGGGCACCGAATTACATGCCATAGGCAAAACCTCGAAAGACCATCTGCAAATCTCCCAGGGCAACGAATTACATGCTCATCTGCACAACCTGATCCACGGCCATAGAGTATCAACCTGATACTCACCATACATCATCCTGATGTATCCATGATCATCCTGATCATCACTGCAACATCCTGTTGCATGTCATCTGGAGCAACGTCCTGAAGCTCGTCATCTATGATCATCCTGATCATCACTGCAACATCCTGCTGCATGATCCACCTGATCATCAATGCATCTACCTGATGCATACCAAGTATCATACATGATCCTCCTGATCATCAATGTATCCACCTGATACAAATACATGATACATATCATCATACATGATCCTCCTGATCATCAATGCATCTACCTGATGCATACCAAGTATCTACCATATACATATCATCATACATGATCCTCCTGATCATCAATGTATCCACCTGATACAAATACAAATACATGATACATATCACCATACATGATCCACCTGATCATACAATGTATCCACCTGATACATATACAGATACATGGTCCAAGCATCCAACAT
Source organism: Larix kaempferi (assembly GCA_027924585.1). Taxonomy (NCBI): domain Eukaryota; kingdom Viridiplantae; phylum Streptophyta; class Pinopsida; order Pinales; family Pinaceae; genus Larix; species Larix kaempferi. The sequence goes on along the minus strand of BSBM01000557.1, from coordinate 15,041,671 downwards.
GATGCATACATACATACATAAAATGATCCAACTGATCATATCCAGCATCCACATGATGCGTACATACATACATAAAATGATCCAACTGATCATATCCAGCATCCACATGATGCATACATATAAAATGATCCAACTGATCATATCCAGCATCCACATGATGCGTACATACATACATAAAATGATCCAACTGATCATATCCAAGCAGAAACCAGAACATCATCCAGCACTTACATCCACATCCATGTGAAGGATCCTCCTTCCAACATGCTTGGAATGGCTTCAACAAATGTGTCCATCACTTCTTCCTCGAAGTATCCTCGATCTGAAGCACGCCAAGCCTCTCTCTGAAGTACTCGAACTTCACCCTGGCTAGTGGCTTCGTCAGCACATCTGCAATCTGCTCGTCCGTCGCAACATACAGGAGCTTCACAGCTCCTCTCTGCACGATATCCCTGATATAGTGATATTTGATCTCTATGTGTTTCGACTTGTCATGAAACACTGGGTTCTCGGATAGCTTTACACAACTCTGTTTATCACAGAAGATACCAGTAGCCTCCAATGGTAGATCAAATAACCCAGACAGTAGCTTCCATAGCCATACTGTCTCACAACTAGCTGAACAGGCTGCAACATACTCTGCCCCAGCTGTACTCGGTGCTACAAAGGACTTCTTCCTGCTAAACCAAGAGATCACACCTGATCCCATACTGAAGCAACACCCAGATGTGCTCTTCCTGTCTGCAGCACTGTCAACCCAATCTGAATCAACATAACCCTGCAGGTTAAACTTTTGATTCTCCTCATACCTGAGCCCATAATCCACTGTACCCTTCAGGTACCTCAGAACATGCTTTACAGCAACCAGGTGAACACTCCTCGGATCCGTCAGGAACTGGCTCAATGTGTTCACAGCAAAGCAAATGTCTGGTCTCGTGTTTGTCAGGTACATCAAGGACCCAATCATCTGGCGATACATAGAGACATCAATCGGCTCAGATGAAGCATCACATAGAAGCTTCAGATTTGATGCCATAGGTGTGACCATGGCCTTGCAATCCATCATCCCGAACCTCTTCGGGATCTCTACTGGATACTTCCCTTGTCCAAGGAAGATTCCATCTGCACTCTACCACACCTCCAAGCCAAAAACAAATAGTGCATCATCCCCAAGTTCTTCATCTCGAACTCGGTAGTAAGCTTCCGCTGCATGTCGGCAATCAATCTATCTTCACCTGTAACAAACAGGTTATCCGCATACAAAAGTAGTATCACTGGATTGCCTTCCTCAACCTTGTAGTAAAGGTTGGAATCCGCTTTATTATTGGTAAAGCCCAAGATGGATAGAAAGCTGTCTATCCTATCATATCAAGTTCTGCACACATATATGACTACACCATGCTGTCTTGAAATCCATCTGGTGCATCTTCTATTTCATCACTTTTGTATTTCTCAATGCTACCATCTGCAATATGCTTGATCTGATAGTTCCATTTGGAAGTTATAACAAACTTCCCTTCACATCTTGGGACTACATCCCAAACATTATTCTTCATGATCGACGGATCATGGCATTCCATTTCTTCATCCCAGATCCTGGGAACTTCAATATCTTCAATAGATATCTTTGTTGCTGGAACAAATGTTGTAGTTCTTCTTTTGTAGGAGATGGCATACGAACTTTCCTACACAGCAAGTTAAATTGCATGATTAGAAAACATCTCATAGTTGTCAGAACAAATTCTTACACATAAAGAAATATGTCATACAGTCATGCAATTATCTTAGCCAATGCTTCAATACAACATTTATCCATATCCCGTAACTTTCTAGATGCCTTCCAATCTCTACCAGAACATTGTTAAGAGTGTGCACAACTCCCAACATGTCAGCAAAGAGGTTTCATTCTAGATAAGTAGCAATGGAATGTTGTACAGTGCCATAGGCCACTTACCCATGTATATTAGTAGTATACGGTTCATCAATGCAACTATTCTAATATGCACAATACATATCCTAAGTCTAGGAACATGAGCATATACATCATTGAACAATTTTATTTAAACAAACACATATGCAAGAAATGATAATTCAAATACTTATCTTTGTTTGTTCGTTGGGTGGACTCCCTCTGAGTCTTCGCTTTCTTGCAGGATCTACTGGAGTCCTAATCTGCAGTAGCTTCTTCTACACCTTTCTGTTGTGGAATGTAGAGAGATGGTCAACTCCCTCTGAATATCTGCATCCTTTCATAAACCACTGGAGTGTACTCCCTCTTGATCTTTGCTTCCTGGATTACCTGTTCTTGAATCTCATATTCATCCTTGGTCCCTATGCATGCTTATTAGTATCATGAATGTGTTATCCTTGTGATCTTATATAAAATCATACATTCATTAGTATACTATTAAAACATAATAATCTCAAGCATGTATAGTCATGATCATTTCAAACAGAAATAATAAGCATTAGCATTCAAGGTTTATGTAGGATTCTTATGGTTAGTCAAATCATAAGAAACATAACATGTCTAAACCTGTAATTACTCAAACCTATGACTCTTCAGGTTAGTTGAATCATCAATTAAAAATAAGAGATATAAAATGCATAAAACCTGTGATTATACCATCATGATTCTTCTGGTTAGTCATATCATCAATTATGGTAAGAAACATAATATGCATAAACCCATGAGTACTAACTTCAATGAATAATCATAATCATGCCAAGCATACTTAAATAAAGGATCTTATCACAAGGTGAGATTCTAACTTGATATAGGAAAAACATACCTGGATTAGCATGCTAGATAATTATGTCTAACATACTCACATGATGTCTTCTTGTTCTTCTTCAATGACTTGTGCTAGTAACTTGTATATCTCATAGGTTAACCATTATAAAACCAAGTTATACATACCTTGTAAATGGATCTTTTATGAGATCCATGACAATGGATGAATCTTTGTCCTCATGTCATCATGATCATATGTTCTTTGAACCAGAACATGATTTGTCTTTCTTGGTGTACCTTTCATATTAGTAGACAACATAAATCTCATACAACACCATAACGCATTAGTACAATCATAAGTGTCAACACCCTAATCAATGAATATTTTCTATTGTGCATTCATAGTTTTATTAAGGTGATATGACAAGTCTAAAATCAAGATTGTACTAACCGTAATAGCATGAAGACAAACAAATCATGAACAAATATCAAAACATACCTTGATGAGTCATACCTGTCGAGATCGCTTGTAATCTCCTTATGTAAAGCCTTAGCCTCATCTCCCTCTGAAACAAGAACTTCTTCACTTATGCAGGTGATCAATCCATCTTCTTCTAGGATTAACCCAATCCACTTGATTTGCAAGAACTGGACCTTGAGCTGGATATGGGTTTGTCAGAGAAACCCCAAAAATTCAAACTTTGAATTTCAAACTTCTGAAAGGATAGAAATATGCGCCTTGATGAGCTGATCAAGCTGGTATATTCAGAATTTGAAAACTACAAAGTTTCACTCCTCAATTTTTCCTTTGAGACTTCTGGATTCACTGGACGTGACCCTGAACTGGGGTTTGATGAATCCCACTCTTTTTCCCCATCAAAATGTTTGATCCAAAGCTCTAAGCTTCTATTTTTCTGAGGAGCTTCCAGCCGTGGTCACAGATTTCAAAAATTCCCATTTTTACAGAAGCCCTAATTTTCCACTTTTCTGATCAAAGTCCCGAACTAGGGTCTAATCAAGCCCGACCTTCTTCCCAACCAAAAATTCTGATCTTGGTCTCTAAATTTCTATTTTGATGAGTATAATCCAGCCGTGGTCTCCGATTACAAAAATTCCAACTTTATCCAAAGCCCTAAATTATGGAAGCCATGAATGAAGGTACCAAAAAATAATTCTGTTTTGACAGCAATATGTACCTGATTATTTCTGGTGTAACTCTGAAATTTTTGATCCACAGGGTCTGAAAAAGTTTCCTGAGATAGCCTGACCTGTTATCTTTCCATCCTGACAGGTCTGAGCTCAATTGGATTCTCTGAGAGAGAGTTATGCAAAATGTCGCAACGTGACCCGTTTATGGGATAATACAGGAGAGCAAACTTGTACGGCGTTCCACGTGTCACTGGTTCAACTTCGGCTTCTGAAAACGTTTTATGAGATAGTACAGACTGTGTACTACTTGTCACTTTTTACGAAATTTCATTTGGAGCTTCCTAGCCCAAGATATGACCTTTTTCCCAAGGTCACCTGATTTTGACTCGGATCTGGAAGAGGCCGAAACCCTATATTGTACAGATCATAAATCACAAAGTACAACGAATTAGAGGTTGTCGTTTGGACACAAGATACCTGGAGATCTTAGCTTCGGCCTGTAACAATTTCAGATCCGAAAACTTCGTTAAAACGGATTTATAGCGAAAGTTCTACGATGACTGGTTTTTGCTATATCAAGCCCTAGCATCGTAAGTGCAACAAGTGTCATACATGCCATATCATGCCTTCTTTCAGGCTAGCTCTGATACCATGTTAAATTTTCAGAATTTAATTCAATATGATCTAGGATATTAACTGAGAGAACAACATGTACAGCATATCTATAGCATATCAATCATGGAGACAATAATGCAAGCACACAAGAGACACAAAGATTTACTTGGGGAAAACCATAAAGGTGAAAAACCCCAATAACTTCCTCAGAGATAGATAGAGCAATAATACAACCAACCAAGAGAGATAGCCATAACCTAGCAGCAGATCCTCCTCCTCCATAAGTGCGCCACTCCTCCTTGAGTGCATGTGTGAGAAGTGAGTGAGCAAATAGAGTGCCTCCCGCACTCTATTTATACTTGACTTGACTTGCCTTTTTTACCTAACTCATGTAGGCTCGAACTTAACCACATAACATAATGCTGAGTGGGCCGACCCCCAATAGGGTGGTATAATAACCCTTTTACCCACATGGCCGACCCCCAATAGGGTGGTCTAATAACCCTTTGACCCACATGACTTATACAGGGCCGACCCCAAATAAGGTGGTCTAATAACCCATCAAGTATAAGTTACGACACTTACAATATAAATGACGACACTTCCTTATAGAGGAATAATACCATCTCTATAGGAATACAATATACATATACATGTGAAATACATTCCAAAGTTACATATACATCAACAGTATGCACATTCTACGTCATAACGACTTTCTATAGTTTGCGCATGCGTCCGGAAATAAGAAAAGCTTACTTCCCCCATTTTTTAAAATCACAGCTTCTAGAAGGTTTACATGATTTCTTAAAAAACACGAGTTTTTAGAAAATGTGTTTTATTTCATAAATGGAATCAACAAAGTATGCACATTCTACGTATTAACAACTTTCTATAGTTTGCACATGCATTTGGAAATAAGAGAAGCTTACTTCCCCCATTTTTTAAAATTACAGCTTCTAAAAGGTTTACATGATTTGTTAAAAAACACGAGTTTTTAGAAAATGTGTTTTATTTCATAAATGGAATCTACAAAGTATGCACATTCTACGTCATAACGACTTTCTATAGTTTGCGCATTCGTCCGGAAATAAGAAAAGCTTACTTCCACCATTTTTTAAAATCACAGCTTCTAGAAGGTTTACATGATTTCCTAAAAAACACCAGTTTTTAGAAAATGTGTTTTATTTCATAAATGGAATCAACAAAGTATGCAGATTCTACGTCATAACGACTTTCTATAGTTTGCGCATGCGTCCGGAAATAAGGAAAGCTTACTTCCACCGTTTTTTAAAATCACAACTTCTAGAAGGTTTACATGATTTCGTAAAAAACACGAGTTTTTAGAATATGTGTTTTATTTCATGAATGGAATCTACAAAGTATCCACATTCTACGTCATAACGACTTTCTATAGTTTGTGCATGCGTCCGGAAATAAGAAAAGCTTACTTCCACCGTTTTTTAAAATCACAGCTTCTTGAAGGTTTACATGATTTCGTAAAAAACACGAGTTTTTAGAAAATGTGTTTTATTTCATAAATGGAATCTACAAAGTATGCACATTCTACGTCATAACGACTTTCTATTGTTTGCGCATGCGTCCGGAAATAAGAAAACCTTACTTCCCCCGTTTTTTAAAATCACAGCTTCTAGAAGGTTTACATGATTTCATAAAAAACACGAGTTTTTAGAAAATATGTTTTATTTCATAAATGGAATCAACAAAGTATGCACATTCTACGTAATAACGACTTTATATAGTTTGCATATAAGTTTGGAAATAAGAAAAACTTACTTCCCCCGTTTTTTAAAATCACAGCTTCTAGAAGGTTTACATGATTTCGTAAAAAAAACGAGTTTTTAGAAAATGTGTTTTATTTCATCAATGGAATCAACAAAGTATGCACATTCTACGTCATAACGACTTTCTATAGTTTGCGCATTCGTCCAGAAATAAGAAAAGCTTACTTCCCCCGTTTTTTAAAATCACAGCTTCTAGAAGGTTTACATGATTTCTTAAAAAACACGAGTTTTTAGAAAATGTGTTTTATTTCATAAATGAAATCAACAAAGTATGCACATTCTACGTCATAACGACTTTCTATAGTTTGCGCATGTGTTTGGAAATAAGAAAAGCTTACTTCCCCCGTTTTTTAAAATCACAGCTTCCAGAAGGCTTACATGATTTCTTAAAAAACACGAGTTTTTAGAAAATGTGTTTTATTTCATAAATGGAATAAACAAAGTATGCACATTCTACGTCATAAGGACTTTCTATAGTTTGCGCATGCGTCCGGAAATAAGAAAAGCTTACTTCCACCGTTTTTTAAAACCACAGCTCCTAGAAGGTTTACATGATTTCGTAAAAAACACGAGTTTTTAGAAAATGTGATTTATTTCATAAATGGAATGAACAAAGTATGCACATTGTACATCATAACGACTTTCTATAGTTTGCGCATGTGTCCGAAAATAAGAAAAGCTTACTTCTCCCATTTCTTAAAATCACAGCTTCTAGAAGGTTTACATGATTTCGTAAAAAACACGAGTTTTTAGAAAACGTGTTTTATTTCATAAATGGAATCTACAAAGTATGCACATTCTATGTCATAAAGACTTTCTATAGTTTGCGCATGCGTCCGGAAATAAGAAAAGCTTACTTCCGCCGTTTTTTAAAATCACGGCTTCTAGAAGGTTTACATGATTTCTTAAAAAACACGTGTTTTTAGAAAATGTGTTTTATTTGATAAATGGAATCAACAAAGTATGCACATTCTACGTCATAACGACTTTATATAGTTTGCGCATTCGTACGGAAATAAGAAAATCTTACTTCCATAGTTTTCTAAATCACAGCTTCTGGAAGGTTTACATGATTTCGTAAAAAAGACGAGTTTTTAGAAAATGTGTTTTATTTGATAAATGGAATCTACAAAGTATGCACATTCTACATCATAACGACTTTCTATAGTTTGCGCATGCATCCGGAAATAAGAAAAGCTTACTTCCACCGTTTTTTAAAATCACAGCTTCTAGAAGGTTTACATGATTTCGTAAAAAACACGAGTTTTTAGAAAATGTCTTTTATTTCATAAATGGAATCTACAAAGTATGCACATTGTATGTCATAACGACTTTCTATAGTTTGCGCATCCGTCAGGAAATAAGAAAAGCTTACGTCCACCGTTTTTTAAAATCACAGCTTCTAGAAGGTTTACATGACTTCGTAAAAAACATGAGGTTTTAGAAAATGTGTTTTATTTCATAAATGGAATCAACAAAGTATGCACATTCTACGTCATAACGACTTTCTATAGTTTGCGCATGCGTTTGGAAATAAGAAAAGCTTACTTCCCCCGTTTTTTAAAATCACAGCTTCTAGAAGGTTTACATGATTTGTTAAAAAACACGAGTTTTTAGAAAATGTGATTTATTTCATAAATGGAATCAACAAAGTACGCACATTCTATGTCATAACGACTTTCTATAGTTTGCGCATGCGTCCGGAAATAAGAAAAGCTTACTTTCCCAGTTTTTTAAAACCATCGCTTCTAGAAGGTTTACATGATTTCTTAAAAAACACGAGTTTTTAGAAAATGTGTTTTATTTCATAAATGTAATCAACAAAGTATGCACATTCTACGTCATAACGACTTTCTATAGTTTGCGCATTCTTCCAGAAATAAGAAAAGCTTACTTCTGCCGTTTTTTAAAATCACAGCTTCTAGAAGGTTTACATGATTTCGTAAAAATCAAAAGTTTTTAAAAAATGTGCTTTATTTCATAAATGGAATCAACAAAGTATGCACATTCTACGTCATAACGACTTTCTATAGTTTGCGCATTCGTACGGAAATAAGAAAAGCTTACTTCCACCGTTTTCTAAATCACAACTTCTAGAAGGTTTACATGATTTCGTAAAAAACACGAGTTTTTAGAAAATGTGTTTTATTTGATAAATGGAATCTAAAAATGTATGCACATTCTACGTCATAACGACTCTCTATAGTTTGCGCATGCGTCCGGAAATAAGAAAAGCTTACTTTCGCCGTTTTTTAAAATCTCAGCTTCTAGAAGATTTACATGATTTCGTAAAAAACACGAGTTTTTAGAAAATGTGTTTTATTTCATAAATGGAATCTACAAAGTATGCACATTCTACGTCATAACGACTTTCTATAGTTTGCGCATCCGTCCGGAAATAAGAAAAGCTTACTTCCACCGTTTTTTAAAATCACAGCTTCTAGAAGGTTTACATGATTTCGTAAAAAACACGAGTTTTTAGAAAATGTGTTTTATTTCATAAATGGAATCTACAAAGTACGCACATTCTACGTCATAACAACTTTCTATAGTTTGTGCATGCGTTTGGAAATAAGAAAAGCTTACTTCCCCCATTTTTTAAAATCACAGCTTCTAGAAGATTTACATGATTTCGTAAAAAACACGAGTTTTAAGAAAATTTGTTTTATTTCATAAATGGAATCTACAAAGTATGCACATTCTACGTCATAACGACTTTCTATAGTTAACGCATGCGTCCGGAAATAAGAAAAGCTTACTTCCCCCGTTTTTTAAAATCACAGCTTCTAGAAGGTTTACATGATTTCGTAAAAAACACGAGTTTTTAGAAAATGTGTTTTATTTCATAAATGGAATCAACAAAGTAGGCACATTCTACGTCATAACAACTTTCTATAGTTTGTGCATGCGTTTGGAAATAAGAAAAGCTTACTTCCCCCGTTTTTTAAAATCACAGCTTCTAGAAGGTTTACATGATTTCTTAAAAAACACGAGTTTTTAGAAAATGTGTTTTATTTCATAAAAGGAATCAACAAAGTATGCACATTCTATGTCATAAAGACTTTCTATAGTTTGCGCATGCGTCCGGAAATAAGAAAAGCTTACTTCCACCGTTTTTTAAAATTACGGCTTCTAGAAGGTTTACATGATTTCTTAAAAAACACGTGTTTTTTGAAAATGTGTTTTATTTGATAAATGGAATAAACAAAGTATGCACATTCTACGTCATAACGACTTTCTATAGTTTGCGCATTCGTACGGAAATAACTAAAGCTTACTTCCACCGTTTTCTAAATCACAGCTTCTTGAAGGTTTACATGATTTCGTAAAATACACGAGTTTTTACAAAATGTGTTTTTTTTGATAAATGGAATCTACAAAGTATGCACATCCTACGTCATAACGAAATTCTATAGTTTGCGCATGCATCTGGAAATATGAAAAGCTTACTTCCACCGTTTTTTAAAATCACAGCTTCTAGAAGGTTTACATGATTTCGTAAAAAACACGAGTTTTTAGAAAATGTCTTTTATTTCATAAATGGAATCTACAAAGTATGCACATTCTACGTCATAACGACTTTCTATAGTTTTGCGCATGCGTCCGGAAATAAGAAAAGCTTACTTCCCCCGTTTTTTAAAATCACAGCTTCTAGAAGGTTTACATGATTTCTTAAAAAACACGAGTTTTTAGAAAATGTGTTTTATTTCATAAATGGAATCAACAAAGTATGCAGATTCTACGTCATAACGACTTTCTATAGTTTGCGCACGCGTCGGGAAATAAGAAAAGCTTACTTCCACCGTTTTTTAAAATCACAGCTTCTAGAAGGTTTACATGATTTCTTAAAAAACACAAGTTTTTAGAAAATGTGTTTTATTTCATAATTGGAATCTACAAAGTATGCACATTCTACTTTATAACGACTTTCTATAGTTTGCGCATGCATCCGGAAATAAGAAAAGCTTACTTCCCCCGTTTTTTAAAATCACAGCTTCTAGAAGGTTTACATGATTTCTTAAAAAACACGAGTTTTTAGAAAATGTGTTTTATTTCATAAATGGAATCTATAAAGTATGCATATTCTACATCATAACGACTTTCTATAGTTTGCGCATGCGTCCGGAAATAAGAAAAGCTTACTTCCACCGTTTTTTAAAATCACGGCTTCTATAAGGTTTACATGATTTTTTTAAAAACACGAGTTTTTAGAAAATGTGTTTTATTTCATAAATGGAATGTACAAATTATGCACATTCTACGCCATAACGACTTTCTATAGTTTGCGCATGCGTCCGGAAATAAGAAATGCTTACTTCATCCGTTTTTTAAAATCACAGCTTCTAGAAGGTTTACATGATTTATTAAAAAACACGAGTTTTTAGAAAATGTGTTTTATTTCATAAATGGAATCTACAAAGTATGCACATTCTACGTCATAACGAATTTCTATAGTTTGCGCTCGCGTCCGGAAATAAGAAAAGCTTACTTCCCCCGTTTTTTAAAATCACAGATTCTATAAGGTTTACATGATTTTTTAAAAAACACGAGTTTTTAGAAAATGTGTTTTATTTCATAAATGGAATCAACAAAGTATGCACATTCTACATCATAACGACTTTCTATAGTTTGCGCATGAGTCTGGAAATAAGAAAAGCTTACTTCCCCCGTTTTTTAAAATCACAGCTTCTGGAAGGTTTACATGATTTCTTAAAAAACAAGAGTTTTTAGAAAATGTGTTTTATTTCATAAATGGAATCAACAAAGTATGCAGATTCTACGTCATAACGACTTTCTATAGTTTGCGCATGCGTCCGGAAATAAGAAAAGATTACTTCACCCGTTTTTTAAAATCACAGCTTCTAGAAGGTTTACATGATTTCTTAAAAAACACGTGTTTTTAGAAAATGTGTTTTATTTCATAAATGGAATCAACAAAATATGCACATTCTACGTCATAACGACTTTCTATAGTTTGCCCATGCGTCCGGAAATAAGAAAAGCTTACTTTCAACGTTTTTTAAAATCACAGCTTCTAGAAGGTTTACATGATTTCGTAAAAAACACGAGTTTTTAGAAAATGTGTTTTATTTCATAAATGGAATCTACAAAGTATGCACATTCTACATCATAACGACTTTCTATAGTTTGCGCATGCGTCCGGAAATAAGAAAAGCTTACTTCCACCGTTTTTTGAAATCACAGCTTCTAGAAGGTTTACATGATTTCGTAAGAAACACGAGTTTTTAGAAAATGTGTTTTATTTCATAAATGGAATCAACAAAGTATGCACATTCTACGTCATAACGACTTTCTATAGTTTGCACATTCTTCCGGAAATAAGAAAAGCTTACTTCCACCGTTTTTTAAAATCACAGCTTCTAGAAGGTTTACATGATTTCGTAAATAACACGAGTCTTTAGAAAATGTGTTTTATTTCATCAATGGAATCTACAAAGTATGCACACTCTACGTCATAAAGACTTTCTATAGTTTGCGCATGTGTCCGGAAATAAGAAAAGCTTACTTCCCTCGTTTTTTAAAATCACAGCTTCTAGAAGGTTTACATGATTTCGTAAAAAACACGAGTTTTTAGAAAATGTGTTTTATTTCATAAATGGAATCAACAAAGTATGCACATTCTACGTCATAACGACTTTCTATAGTTTGCGCATGCGTCCGGAAATAAGAAAAGCTTACTTCCCCAGTTTTTTAAAATCACAGCTTCTAGAAGGTTTACATGATTTCTTTAAAAACATGAGTTTTTAGAAAATGTGTTTTATTTCGTAAGTGGAATCAACAAAGTATGCACATTCTACGTCATAACGACTTTCTATAGTTTGCGCATGCATTTGGAAATATGAAAAGCTTACTTCCCCCGTTTTTTAAAATCACAGCTTCTAGAAGGTTTACATGATTTCGTAAAAAACACGAGTTTTTAGAAAATGTGTTTTATGTCATAAATGGAATCTACAAAGTATGCACATTCTACGTCATAACGACTTTCTATAGTTTGCGCATGCGTCCGGAAATAAGAAAAGCTTACTTCCACCATTTTTTTAAATCACAGCTTCTAGAAGTTTTACATGATTTCTTAAAAAACACGAGTTTTTAGAAAATGTGTTTTATTTCATAAATGGAATCAACAAAGTACGCACATTCTACATCATAACAACTTTCTATAGTTTGTGCATGCGTTTGGAAATAAGAAAAGCTTACTTCCCCCGTTTTTTAAAATCACAACTTCTAGAAGGTTTACATGATTTCTTAAAAAACACGAGTTTTTAGAAAATGTGTTTTATTTCATAAAAGGAATCAACAAAGTAAGCACATTCTATGTCATAACGACTTTTTATAGTTTGCGCATGCGTCAGGAAATAAGAAAAGCTTACTTCCACCGTTTTTTAAAATCACGGCTTCTAGAAGGTTTACATGATTTCTTAAAAAACACGTGTTTTTAGAAAATGTGTTTTATTTGATAAATGGAATCAACAAAGTATGCAGATTCTACGTCATAACCACTTTCTATAGTTTGCGCATCCGTCCGGAAATAAGAAAAGCTTACGTCCACCGTTTTTTAAAATCACAACTTCTAGAAGGTTTACATGATTTCGTAAAAAACACGAGTTTTTAGAAAATGTGTTTTATTTCATAAATGGAATCTACAAAGTATGCACATTCTACATCATAACGACTTTCTATAGTTTGCGCATGCGTCCGGAAATAAGAAAAGCTTACTTCCCCCGTTTTTTAAAATCACAGCTTCTAGAAGGTTTACATGATTTCTTTAAAAACATGAGTTTTTAGAAAATGTGTTTTATTTCGTAAGTGGAATCAACAAAGTATGCACATTCTACGTCATAACGACTTTCTATAGTTTGCGCATGCATTTGGAAATATGAAAAGCTTACTTCCCCCGTTTTTTAAAATCACAGCTTCTAGAAGGTTTACATGATTTGTTAAAAAACACGTGTTTTTAGAAAATGTGGTTTATTTCATAAATGGAATCAACAAAGTATGCACATTCTACGTCATATCGACTTTCTATAGTTTGCGCATGCGTCCGGAAATAAGAAAAGCTTACTTCCACCATTTTTTAAAATCACAGCTTCTAGAAGGTTTACATGATTTCGTAAAAAACACGAGTTTTTAGAAAATGTGTTTTATGTCATAAATGGAATCTACAAAGTATGCACATTCTACGTCATAACGACTTTCTATAGTTTGCGCATGCGTCCGGAAATAAGAAAAGCTTACTTCCACCATTTTTTAAAATCACGGCTTCTAGAAAGTTTACATGATTTCGTAAAAAAAATGAGTTTTTAGAAAATGTGTTTTATTTCATAAATGGAATCAAAAAAGTATGCACATTATATGTCATAACGACTTTCTATAGTTTGCGCATGCATTTGGAAATAAGAAAAGCTTACTTCCCCCGTCTTTTAAAATCACAGCTTGTAGAAGGTTTACATGATTTCTTAAAAAACACGAGTTTTAGAAAATGTGTTTTATTTTATAAATAGAATCAACAAAGTATGCACATTCTACGTCATAACGACTTTCTATAGTTTGCGCATGCGTCTGTAAATAAGAAAAGCTTCTTCCACCGTTTTTTAAAATCACAGCTTCTATAAGGTTTACATGATTTCGTAAAAAACTCGAGTTTTTAGAAAATGTGTTTTATTTCATCAATGGAATCTACAATGTATGCACATTCTACGTCATAACGAATTTCTATAGTTTGCACATGCGTCCGGAAATAAGAAAAGCTTACTTCCCCCATTTTTTAAAATCACAGCTTCTAGAAGGTTTACATGATTTCTTAAAAACAACGAGTTTTTAGAAAATGTGTTTTATTTCATAAATGGAATCAACAAAGTATGCACATTCTATGTCATAACGACTTTCTATAGTTTTTGCATGCGTTTGGAAATAAGAAAAGCTTACTTCTCCCGTTTTTTAAAATCACAGCTTCTAGAAGGTTTACATGATTTCTTAAAAAACACGAGTTTTTAGAAAATGTGTTTTATTTCATCAATGGAATCAACAAAGTATGCACATTCTACGTCATAACGACTTTCTATAGTTTGCGCATTCTTCCGGAAATAAGAAAAGCTTACTTCCGCCGTTTTATAAAATCACAGCTTCTAGAAGGTTTACATGATTTCGTAAAAAACACGAGTTTTTAGAAAATGGGTTTTATTTCATCAATGGAATCTACAATGTATGCACATTCTACGTCATAACGAATTTCTATAGTTTGCACATGCGTCCGGAAATAAGAAAAGCTTACTTCCCCCATTTTTTAAAATCACAGCTTCTAGAAGGTTTACATGATTTCTTAAAAACAACGAGTTTTTAGAAAATGTGTTTTATTTCATAAATGGAATCAACAAAGTATGCACATTCTACGTCATAACGACTTTCTATAGTTTGCGCATGCGTCCAGAAAAAAGAAAAGCTTACTTCCACCATTTCTTAAAATCACAGCTTTTAGAAGATTTAAATGATTTCGTAAAAAACACGAGTTTTTAGAAAATGTGTTTTATTTCATAAATGGAATCTACAAAGTATGCACATTCTACGTCATAACGACTTTCTATAGTTTGCGCATGCGTCCGGAAATAAGAAAAGCTTACTTCCACCGTTTTTTAAAATCACAGCTTCTAGAAGGTTTACATGATTTCGTAAAAAACACGAGTTTTTAGAAAATGTGTTTTATTTCATCAATGGAATCTACAATGTATGCACATTCTACGTCATAACGAATTTCTATAGTTTGCACATGCGTCCGGAAATAAGAAAAGCTTACTTCCCCCATTTTTTAAAATCACAGCTTCTAGAAGGTTTACATGATTTCTTAAAAACAACGAGTTTTTAGAAAATGTGTTTTATTTCATAAATAGAATTAACAAAGTACGCACATTCTACGTCATAACGACTTTCTATAGTTTGCGGATGCGTCCGGAAATAAGAAAAGCTTACTTCCACCATTTTTTAAAATCACAACTTCTAGAAGGTTTACATGATTTCGTAAAAAACACGAGTATTTAGAAAATGTGTTTTATTTCATAAATGGAATCAACAAAGTATGCACATTTGACGTCATAACGACTTTCTATAGTTTGCGCATGCGTCCGGAAATAAGAAAAGCTTACTTCCACCGTTCTTTTAAATCACAGCTTCCAGAAGGTTTACATGATTTCTTAAAAAACACGAGTTTTTAGAAAATGTGTTTTATTTCATAAATAGAATACACAAAGTATGCACATTCTACGTCATAACGACTTTCTATAGTTTGTGCATGCCTCTGGAAATAAGAAAAGCTTACTTCCCCCATTTTTTAAAATCACAGCTTCTAGAAGGTTTGCATGATTTCGTAAAAAACACGAGTTTTTAGAAAATGTGTTTTATTTGATAAATGGAATCTACAAAGTATGCACATTCTACGTCATAACGACTTTCTATAGTTTGCGCATGCGTCTAGAAATAAGAAAAGCCTACTTCCACCGTTTTTTAAAATCACAGCTTCTAGAAGATTTACATGATTTCGTAAAAATAACGAGTTTTTAGAAAATGTGTTTTATTTCATAAATGGAATCTACAAAGTATGCACATTCTACGTCATAACGACTATCTATAGTTTGCGCATGCGTCCGGAAATAAGAAAAGCTTACTTCCACCGTTTTTTAAAATCACAGCTTCTAGAAGGTTTACATGATTTCGTAAAAAACACGAGTTTTTAGAAAATGTGTTTTATTTCATAAATGGAATCTACAAAGTATGCACATTCTATGTCATAACGACTTTCTATAGTTTGCGCATGCGTACGGAAATAAGAAAAGCTTACTTCCCCCGTTTTTTAAAATCACAGCTTCTAGAAGGTTTACATGATTTCTTAAAAAACACGAGTTTTTAGAAAATGTATTTTATTTCATAAATGGAATCAACAAAGTATGCACATTCTACATCATAACGACTTTCTATAGTTTGCGTATGCGTTTGGAAATAAGAAAAGCTTACTTCCCCCGTTTTTTAAAATCACAGCTTCTAGAAGGTTTACATGATTTCTTAAAAAACACGTGTTTTTAGAAAATGTGTTTTATTTCATAAATGGAATCTACAAAGTATGCACATTCTATGTCATAACGACTTTTTATAGTTTGCGCATGCGTCAGGAAATAAGAAAAGCTTACTTCCACCGTTTTTTAAAATCACGGCTTCTAGAAGGTTTACATGATTTCTTAAAAAACACGTGTTTTTAGAAAATGTGTTTTATTTGATAAATGGAATCAACAAAGTATGCAGATTCTACGTCATAACCACTTTCTATAGTTTGCGCATCCGTCCGGAAATAAGAAAAGCTTACGTCCACCGTTTTTTAAAATCACAACTTCTAGAAGGTTTACATGATTTCGTAAAAAACACGAGTTTTTAGAAAATGTGTTTTATTTCATAAATGGAATCTACAAAGTATGCACATTCTACATCATAACGACTTTCTATAGTTTGCGCATGCGTCCGGAAATAAGAAAAGCTTACTTCCCCCGTTTTTTAAAATCACAGCTTCTAGAAGGTTTACATGATTTCTTTAAAAACATGAGTTTTTAGAAAATGTGTTTTATTTCGTAAGTGGAATCAACAAAGTATGCACATTCTACGTCATAACGACTTTCTATAGTTTGCGCATGCATTTGGAAATATGAAAAGCTTACTTCCCCCGTTTTTTAAAATCACAGCTTCTAGAAGGTTTACATGATTTGTTAAAAAACACGAGTTTTTAGAAAATGTGGTTTATTTCATAAATGGAATCAACAAAGTATGCACATTCTACGTCATATCGACTTTCTATAGTTTGCGCATGCGTCCGGAAATAAGAAAAGCTTACTTCCACCATTTTTTAAAATCACAGCTTCTAGAAGGTTTACATGATTTCGTAAAAAACACGAGTTTTTAGAAAATGTGTTTTATGTCATAAATGGAATCTACAAAGTATGCACATTCTACGTCATAACGACTTTCTATAGTTTGCGCATGCGTCCGGAAATAATAAAAGCTTACTTCCACCATTTTTTAAAATCACGGCTTCTAGAAAGTTTACATGATTTCGTAAAAAAAATGAGTTTTTAGAAAATGTGTTTTATTTCATAAATGGAATCAAAAAAGTATGCACATTATATGTCATAACGACTTTCTATAGTTTGCGCATGCATTTGGAAATAAGAAAAGCTTACTTCCCCCGTCTTTTAAAATCACAGCTTGTAGAAGGTTTACATGATTTCTTAAAAAACACGAGTTTTAGAAAATGTGTTTTATTTTATAAATAGAATCAACAAAGTATGCACATTCTACGTCATAACGACTTTCTATAGTTTGCGCATGCGTCTGTAAATAAGAAAAGCTTCTTCCACCGTTTTTTAAAATCACAGCTTCTATAAGGTTTACATGATTTCGTAAAAAACTCGAGTTTTTAGAAAATGTGTTTTATTTCATCAATGGAATCTACAATGTATGCACATTCTACGTCATAACGAATTTCTATAGTTTGCACATGCGTCCGGAAATAAGAAAAGCTTACTTCCCCCATTTTTTAAAATCACAGCTTCTAGAAGGTTTACATGATTTCTTAAAAACAACGAGTTTTTAGAAAATGTGTTTTATTTCATAAATGGAATCAACAAAGTATGCACATTCTATGTCATAACGACTTTCTATAGTTTTTGCATGCGTTTGGAAATAAGAAAAGCTTACTTCTCCCGTTTTTTAAAATCACAGCTTCTAGAAGGTTTACATGATTTCTTAAAAAACACGAGTTTTTAGAAAATGTGTTTTATTTCATCAATGGAATCAACAAAGTATGCACATTCTACGTCATAACGACTTTCTATAGTTTGCGCATTCTTCCGGAAATAAGAAAAGCTTACTTCCGCCGTTTTATAAAATCACAGCTTCTAGAAGGTTTACATGATTTCGTAAAAAACACGAGTTTTTAGAAAATGGGTTTTATTTCATCAATGGAATCTACAATGTATGCACATTCTACGTCATAACGAATTTCTATAGTTTGCACATGCGTCCGGAAATAAGAAAAGCTTACTTCCCCCATTTTTTAAAATCACAGCTTCTAGAAGGTTTACATGATTTCTTAAAAACAACGAGTTTTTAGAAAATGTGTTTTATTTCATAAATGGAATCAACAAAGTATGCACATTCTACGTCATAACGACTTTCTATAGTTTGCGCATGCGTCCAGAAAAAAGAAAAGCTTACTTCCACCATTTCTTAAAATCACAGCTTTTAGAAGATTTAAATGATTTCGTAAAAAACACGAGTTTTTAGAAAATGTGTTTTATTTCATAAATGGAATCTACAAAGTATGCACATTCTACGTCATAACGACTTTCTATAGTTTGCGCATGCGTCCGGAAATAAGAAAAGCTTACTTCCACCGTTTTTTAAAATCACAGCTTCTAGAAGGTTTACATGATTTCGTAAAAAACACGAGTTTTTAGAAAATGTGTTTTATTTCATCAATGGAATCTACAATGTATGCACATTCTACGTCATAACGAATTTCTATAGTTTGCACATGCGTCCGGAAATAAGAAAAGCTTACTTCCCCCATTTTTTAAAATCACAGCTTCTAGAAGGTTTACATGATTTCTTAAAAACAACGAGTTTTTAGAAAATGTGTTTTATTTCATAAATAGAATTAACAAAGTACGCACATTCTACGTCATAACGACTTTCTATAGTTTGCGGATGCGTCCGGAAATAAGAAAAGCTTACTTCCACCATTTTTTAAAATCACAACTTCTAGAAGGTTTACATGATTTCGTAAAAAACACGAGTATTTAGAAAATGTGTTTTATTTCATAAATGGAATCAACAAAGTATGCACATTTGACGTCATAACGACTTTCTATAGTTTGCGCATGCGTCCGGAAATAAGAAAAGCTTACTTCCACCGTTCTTTTAAATCACAGCTTCCAGAAGGTTTACATGATTTCTTAAAAAACACGAGTTTTTAGAAAATGTGTTTTATTTCATAAATAGAATACACAAAGTATGCACATTCTACGTCATAACGACTTTCTATAGTTTGTGCATGCCTCTGGAAATAAGAAAAGCTTACTTCCCCCATTTTTTAAAATCACAGCTTCTAGAAGGTTTGCATGATTTCGTAAAAAACACGAGTTTTTAGAAAATGTGTTTTATTTGATAAATGGAATCTACAAAGTATGCACATTCTACGTCATAACGACTTTCTATAGTTTGCGCATGCGTCTAGAAATAAGAAAAGCCTACTTCCACCGTTTTTTAAAATCACAGCTTCTAGAAGATTTACATGATTTCGTAAAAATAACGAGTTTTTAGAAAATGTGTTTTATTTCATAAATGGAATCTACAAAGTATGCACATTCTACGTCATAACGACTATCTATAGTTTGCGCATGCGTCCGGAAATAAGAAAAGCTTACTTCCACCGTTTTTTAAAATCACAGCTTCTAGAAGGTTTACATGATTTCGTAAAAAACACGAGTTTTTAGAAAATGTGTTTTATTTCATAAATGGAATCTACAAAGTATGCACATTCTATGTCATAACGACTTTCTATAGTTTGCGCATGCGTCCGGAAACAAGAAAAGCTTACTTCCCCCGTTTTTTAAAATCACAGCTTCTAGAAGGTTTACATGATTTCTTAAAAAACACGAGTTTTTAGAAAATGTATTTTATTTCATAAATGGAATCAACAAAGTATGCACATTCTACATCATAACGACTTTCTATAGTTTGCGTATGCGTTTGGAAATAAGAAAAGCTTACTTCCCCCGTTTTTTAAAATCACAGCTTCTAGAAGGTTTACATGATTTCTTAAAAAACACGTGTTTTTAGAAAATGTGTTTTATTTCATAAATGGAATCTACAAAGTATGCACATTCTATGTCATAACGACTTTCTATAGTTTGCGCATGCGTCCGGAAATAAGAAAAGCTTACTTCCCCCGTTTTTTAAAATCACAGCTTCTAGAAGGTTTACATGATTTCTTAAAAAACACGAGTTTTTAGAAAATGTATTTTATTTCATAAATGGAATCAACAAAGTATGCACATTCTACATCATAACGACTTTCTATTGTTTGCGTATGCGTTTGGAAATAAGAAAAGCTTACTTCTCCCGTTTTTTAAAATCACAGCTTCTAGAAGGTTTACATGATTTCTTAAAAAACACGTGTTTTTAGAAAATGTGTTTTATTTCATAAATGGAATCAACAAAGTATGCACATTCTACGTCATAATGACTTTCTATAGTTTGTGCATGCGTCCGGTAATAAGAAAAGCTTACTTCCAACGTTTTTTAAAATCACAGCTTCTAGAAGGTTTACATGATTTCTTAAAAAACACGAGTTTTTAGAAAATGTGTTTTATTTCATAAATGGAATCAACAAAGTATGCACATTCTACGTCATAACGACTTTCTATAGTTTGCGCATGCGTCCGGAAATAAGAAAAGCTTACTTCCAACGTTTTTTAAAATCACAGCTTCTAGAAGGTTTACATGATTTCGTAAAAAACACGAGTTTTTAGAAAATGTGTTTTATTTCATAAATGGAATCTACAAAGTATGCACATTCTACGTCATAACGACTTTCTATAGTTTGCGCATGCGTCCGGAAATAAGAAAAGCTCACTTCCACAGTTTTTTGAAATCACAGCTTCTAGAAGGTTTACATGATTTCGTAAGAAACACGAGTTTTTAGAAAATGTGTTTTATTTCATAAATGGAATCAATAAATTATGCACATTCTACATCATAACGACTTTCTATAGTTTGCACATTCTTCCAGAAATAAGAAAAGCTTACTTCCACCATTTTTTAAAATCACAGCTTCTAGAAGGTTTACATGATTTCGTAAAAAACACGAGTTTTTAGAAAATGTGTTTCATTTCATCAATGAAATCTACAAAGTATGCACATTCTACGTCATAACGACTTTCTATAGTTTGCGCATGTGTCCGGAAATAAGAAAAGCTTACTTCCCTCGTTTTTAAAAATCACAGCTTCTAGAAGGTTTACATGATTTCGTAAAAAACACGAGTTTTTAGAAAATGTGTTTTATTTCATAAATGGAATCAACAAAGTATGCACATTCTACGTCATAACGACTTTCTATAGTTTGCGCATGCGTCCGGAAATAAGAAAAGCTTACTTCCACCGTTTTTTAAAATCACAGCTTCTAGAAGTTTTACATGATTTATTAAAAAACACGAGTTTTTAGAAAATGTGTTTTATTTCATAAATGGAATCAACAAAGTATGCACATTCAACGTCATAACGACTTTCTATAGTTTGCGCATGCGTCCGGAAATAAGAAAAGCTTACTTCCCCCGTTTTTTAAAATCACAGCTTCTAGAAGGTTTACATGATTTCTTAAAAAACACGAGTTTTTAGAAAATGTGTTTTATTTCATCAATGGAATCAACAAAGTATCCACATTCTACGTCATAACGTATTTCTATAGTTTGCGCATGAGTCCGGAAATAAGAAAAGCTTACTTCCCCCGTTTTTTAAAATCACAGCTTCTGGAAGGTTTACATGATTTCTTAAAAAACAAGAGTTTTTAGAAAATGTGTTTTATTTCATAAATGGAATCAACAAAGTATGCACATTCTACTTCATAACGACTTTCTATAGTTTGTGCATTCGTCCGGAAATAAGAAAAGCTCACTTCCACCGTTTTTTAAAATCACAGCTTCTAGAAGGTTTACATGATTTCGTAAAAAACACGAGTTTTTAGAAAATGTGTTTTATTTCATAAATGGAATCTACAAAGTATGCACATTCTACGTCATAACGACTTTCTATAGTTTGCGCATGCGTCCGGAAATAAGAAAAGCTTACTTCCCCCGTTTTTTAAAATCACAGCTTCTAGAAGGTTTACATGATTTCTTTAAAAACACGAGTTTTTAGAAAATGTGTTTTATTTCATAAATGGAATCAACAAAGTATGCACATTCTACATCATAATGACTTTCTATAGTTTGCACATGCGTTTGGAAATAAGAAAAGCTTACTTCCCCCGTTTTTTAAAATCACAGCTTCTAGAAAGTTTACATGATTTCTTAAAAAACACGAGTTTTTAGAAAATGTGTTTTATTTCATAAATAGAATTAACAAAGTACGCACATTCTACGTCATAACGACTTTCTATAGTTTGCGGATGCGTCCGGAAATAAGAAAAGCTTACTTCCACCATTTTTTAAAATCACAACTTCTAGAAGGTTTACATGATTTCGTAAAAAACACGAGTATTTAGAAAATGTGTTTTATTTCATAAATGGAATCAACAAAGTATGCACATTCTACATCATAACGACTTGCTATAGTTTGCGCATTCTTCCGGAAATAAGAAAAGCTTACTTCTGTCGTTTTATAAAATCACAACTTCTAGAAGGTTTACATGATTTCGTAAAAAACATAATTTTATAGAAAATGTGCTTTATTTCATAAGTGGAATCAACAAAGTATGCACATTCTACGTCATAACGACTTTCTATAGTTTGCGCATGCATCCAGAAATAAGAAAAGCTTACTTCCCCCGTTTTTTAAAATCACAGCTTCTAGAAGGTTTACATGATTTCTTAAAAAACATGAGTTTTTAGAAAATGTGTTTTATTTCATAAATGGAATCAACAAAGTATGCACATTCTACGTCATAACGACTTTCTATAGTTTGCGCATGCGTCCGGTAATAAGAAAAGCTTACTTCCATCGTTTTTTAAAATCACAGCTTCAAGAAGGTTTACATGATTTCTTAAAAAACACGAGTTTTTAGAAAATATGTTTTATTTAATAAATGGAATCAACAAAGTATGCACATTCTACGTCATAACGACTTTCTATAGTTTGCGCATGCGTCCGGTAATAAGAAAAGCTTACTTCCACCGATTTTTAAAATCACAGCTTCAAGAAGGTTTAAATGATTTCTTAAAAAACACGAGTTTTTAGAAAATGTGTTTTATTTCATAAATGGAGTCAACAAAGTATGCACATTCTACGTCATAACGACTTTCTATAGTTTGCGCATGCGTCCGGAAATAAGAAAAGCTTACTTCCACTGTTTCTTAAAATCATAGCTTCTAGAAGGTTTACATGATTTCTTAAAAAACACGAGTTTTTAGAAAATGTGTTTTATTTCATAAATGGAATCAACAAAGTATGCACATTCTATGTCATAACGACTTTCTATAGTATGCGCATGCGTCGGGAAATAAGAAAAGCTTACTTTACCCGTTTTTTAAAATCACAGCTTCTGGAAGGTTTACATGATTTATTAAAAAACATGAGTTTTTAGAAAATGTGTTTTATTTCATAAATGGAATCTACAAAGTATGCACATTCTATGTCATAACGACTTTCTATAGTATGCGCATGCGTCCGGAAATAAGAAAAGTTTACTTTACCCGTTTTTTAAAATGACAGCTTCTAGAAGGTTTACATGATTTATTAAAAAACACGAGTTTTTAGAAAATGTGTTTTATTTCATAAATGGAATCTACAAAGTATGCACATTCTACGTCATAACGAATTTCTATAGTTTGCGCTTGCGTCCGGAAATAAGAAAAGCTTACTTCCCCCGTTTTTTAAAATCACAGCTTCTAGAAGGTTTACATGATTTCTTAAAAAACACGAGTTTTTAGAAAATGTGTTTTATTTCATAAATGGAATGAACAAAGTATGCACATTCTACGTCATAATGTCTTTCTATAGTTTGCGCATGAGTCCAGAAATAAGAAAAGCTTACTTCCCCCGTTTTTTAAAATCACAGCTTCTGGAAGGTTTACATGATTTCTTAAAAAACAAGAGTTTTTAGAAATTGTGTTTTATTTCATAAATGGAATCAACAAAGTATGCATATTCTACGTCATAACGACTTTCTATAGTTTGCGCATTCGTACGGAAATAAGAAAAGCTTACTTCCACCGTTTTTTAAAATCACATATTCTAGAAGGTTTACATGATTTCGTAAAAAACACGAGTTTTTAGAAAATGTGCTTTATTTCATAAATGGAATCTACAAAGTATGCACATTCTACATCATAACGTCTTTCTATAGTTTGCGCATGCGTCCGGAAATAAGAAAAGCTTACTTCTCCCGTTTTTTAAAATCACAGCTTCTAGAAGGTTTACATGATTTCTTAAAAAACACGAGTTTTTAGAAAATGTGTTTTATTTCATAAATGGAATCAACAAAGTATGCACATTCTATGTCATAACGACTTTATATACTTTGCGCATGCGTCCGGTAAAAAGAAAAGCTTACTTGCACCGATTTTTAAAATCACAGCTTCAGGAAGCTTTACATGATTTCTTAAAAAACACGAGTTTTTAGAAAATGTGTTTTATTTCATAAATGGAATCAACAAAGTATGCACATTCTACGTCATAACGAATTTCTATAGTTTGCGTATGCGTCCGGTAATAAGAAAAGCTTACTTCCACCGATTTTTAAAATCACAGCTTCAAGAAGGTTTACATGATTTCTTAAAAAACACGAGTTTTTAGAAAATGTGTTTTATTTCATAAATGGAATCAACAAAGTATGCACATTCTACGTCATAACGACTTTCTATAGTTTGCGCATTCGTCTGGAAATAAGAAAAGCTTACTTCCACCGTTTTTTAAAATCACAGCTTCTAGAAGGTTTACATGATTTCGTAAAAAACACGAGATTTTAGAAAATGTGTTTTATTTCATAAATGGAATCAACAAAGTATGCACATTCTACGTCATAACGACTTTCTATAGTTTGCGCATGCGTTTGGAAATAAGAAAAGCTTTCTTCCCCCATTTTTTAAAATCACAGCTTCTAGAAGGTTTACATGATTTCTTAAAAAACAAGAGTTTTAGAAAATGTGTTTTATTTCATAAATGGAATCAACAAAGTATGCACATTCTACGTCATAACGACTTTCTATAGTTTGGGCATGCGTTTGGAAATAAGAAAAGCTTACTTCCCCCGTTTTTTAAAATCACAGCTTCTAGAAGGTTTACATGATTTCTTAAAAAAAAAGAGTTTTAGAAAATGTGTTTTATTTCATAAATGGAATCAACAAAGTATGCACATTCTACGTCATAACGACTTTCTATAGTTTGGGCATGCGTTTGGAAATAAGAAAAGCTCACTTCCCCTGTTTTTTAAAAACACAGCTTCTAGAAGGTTTACATGATTTCGTAAAAAACACGAGTTTTTAGAAAATGTGCTTTATTTCATAAATGGAATATACAAAGTATGCACATTCTACGTCATAACGACTTTCTGTAGTTTGCGCATGCGTTTGGAAATAAGAAAAGCTTACTTCTCACGTTTTTTAAAATCACAGCTTCTAGAAGGTTTACATGATTTCTTAAAAAACAAGAGTTTTAGAAAATGTGTTTTATTTCATAAATGGAATCAACAAAGTATGCACATTCTACGTCATAACGACTTGCTATAGTTTGCGCATGCGTTTGGAAATAAGAAAAGCTTACTTCCCCCGTTTTTTAAAATCACAGCGTCTAGAAGGTTTACATGATTTGTTAGAAAACACGAGTTTTTAGAAAATGTGTTTTATTTCATAAATGGAATCAACAAAGTATGCACATTCTACGTCATAACGACTTTCTATAGTTTGCGCATTCGTCCGGAAATAAGAAAAGCTTACTTCCACCGTTTTTTAAAATCCCAGCTTCTAGAAGGTTTAGATGATTTCGTAAAAAACACGAGTTTTTAGAAAATGTGTTTTATTTGATAAAAGGAATCTACAAAGTATGCACATTCCACGTCATAACGACTTTCTATAGTTTGCGCATGAGTTTTGAAATAAGAAAAGCTTACTTCCCTCGTTTTTTAAAATCACAGCTTCTAGAAGGTTTACATGATTTCTTAAAAAACAAGAGTTTTAGAAAATGTGTTTTATTTCATAAATGGAATCAACAAAGTATGCACATTCTACGTCATAACGAATTTCTATAGTTTGGGCATGCGTTTGGAAATAAGAAAAGCTTACTTGCCCTGTTTTTTAAAAACACAGCTTCTAGAAGGTTTATATGATTTCTTAAAAAACGCGAGTTTTTAGAAAATGTGTTTTATTTCATAAATGGAATCAACAAAGTATGCATATTGTACGTCATAACGACTTTCTATAGTTTGCGCATTCGTCCGGAAATAAGAAAAGCTTACTTCCACCGTTTTTTAAAATCACATCTTCTAGAAGGTTTACATGATTTCGTAAAAAACACGAGTTTTTAGAAAATGTGCTTTATTTCATAAATGGAATCTACAAAGTATGCACATTCTACGTCATAACGACTTTCTATAGTTTGCGCATGCGTCTGGAAATAAGAAAAGCTTACTTCTCCCGTTTTTTAAAATCACAGCTTCTAGAAGGTTTACATGATTTCTTAAAAAACACGAGTTTTTAGAAAATGTGTTTTATTTCATAATTGGAATCAACAAAGTATGCACATTCTACGTCATAACGACTTTCTATAGTTTGCGCATGCGTCCGGTAATAAGAAAAGCTTACTTCCACCGTTTTTTAAAATCACAGCTTCAAGAAGGTTTACATGATTTCTTAAAAAACACGAGTTTTTAGAAAATGTGTTTAATTTCATAAATGGAATCAACAAAGTATGCACATTCTATGTCATAACGACTTTCTATAGTTTGCGCATTCATCTGGAAATAAGAAAAGCTTACTTCCACCGTTTTTTAAAATCACAGCTTCTAGAAGGTTTACATGATTTCGTAAAAAACACGAGATTTTAGAAAATGTGTTTTATTTCATAAATGGAATCAACAAAGTATGCACATTGTACGTCATAACGACTTGCTATAGTTTGCGCATGCGTTTGGAAATAAGAAAAGCTTACTTCCTCCGTTTTTTAAAATCACAGCGTCTAGAAGGTTTACATGATTTGTTAGAAAACACGAGTTTTTAGAAAATGTGTTTCATTTCATAAATGGAATCAACAAAGTATGCACATTCTACGTCATGACGACTTTCTATAGTTTGCGCATTCGTCCGGAAATAAGAAAAGCTTACTTCCACCGTTTTTCGAAATCACAACTTCTAGAAGGTTTAGATGATTTCGTAAAAAACACGAGTTTTTAGAAAATGTGTTTTATTTGATAAAAGGAATCTACAAAGTATGCACATTCCACGTCATAACAACTTTCTATAGTTTGCGCATGCGTCCGGAAATAAGAAAAGCTTACTTCCCCCGTTTTTTAAAATCACAGCTTCTAGAAGTTTTACATGATTTCTTAAAAAACAAGAGTTTTAGAAAATGTGTTTTATTTCATAAATGGAATCAAAAAAGTATGCACATTCTACGTCATAACGACTTTCTATAGTTTGGGCATGCGTTTGGAAATAAGAAAAGCTTACTTCCACCATTTTTTAAAATCACAGCTTCTAGAAGGTTTACATGATTTCTTAAAAAACACGAGTTTTTAGAAAATGTGTTTTATTTCATAAATAGAATCAACAAAGTATGCACATTCTACGTCATAACGACTTTCTATAGTTTGCGCATGTGTCCGGAAATAAGAAAAGCTTAATTCCACCGTTTTTTAAAATCACAGCTTCTAGAGGGTTTACATGATTTCTTAAAAAACACGAGTTTTTAGAAAATGTGTTTTATTACATAAATGGAATCAACAAAGTATGCACATTGTACTTCATAACGACTTTTTATAGTTTGCGCATGCGTTTGGAAATAAGAAAAGCTTACTTCCCCCGTTTTTTAAAATCACAGCTTCTAGAAGGTTTACATGATTTCTTAAAAAAGACGAGTTTTTAGAAAATGTGTTTTATTTGATAAACAGAATCAACAAAGTATGCACATTCTACATCATAACGACTTTCTATAGTTTGCGCATGCGTCCGAAAATAAGAAAAGCTTACTTCCACCGTTTTCTAAAATAACAGCTTCTATAAGGTTTACATGATTTCGTAAAAAACACGAGTTTTTAGAAAATGTGTTTTATTTCATAAATGGAATCTACAAAGTATGCACATTCTACGTCATAGGGACTTTCTATAGTTTGTGCATGCGTCCGGAAATAAGAAAAGCTTACTTCCATCATTTTTTAAAATCATAGCTTCTAGAAGGTTTACATGATTTCGTAAAAAACACGAGTTTTTAGAAAATGTGTTTTATTTCATAAATGGAATCTACAAAGTATGCAGATTCTACGTAATAATGACTTTCTATAGTTTGCACATGCGTCCGAAAATAAAAAAATCTTACTTCCCCCATTTTTTAAAATCACAGCTTCTAGAAGGTTTACATGATTTCTTAAAAAACATGAGTTTTTAGAAAATGTGTTTTATTTCATAAATGGAATCAACAAAGTATGCACATTCTACATCATAACGAATTTCTATAGTTTGTGCATGCGTTTGGAAATAAGAAAAGCTTACTTCCCCCGTTTTTTAAAACCACAGCTTCTAGAAGGTTTACATGATTTCTTAAAAAACATGAGTTTTTAGAAAATGTGTTTTATTTCATAAATGGAATCAACAAAGTATGCACATTCTACGTCATAACGACTTTCTATAGTTTGCGCATGCAGCCGGAAATAAGAAAAGCTTACTTCCACCGTTTTTTAAAATCACAGCTTCTAGAAGGTTTACATGATTTTGTAAAAAACACGAGTTTTTAGAAAATGTGCTTTATTTCATAAATGGAATCTACAAAGTATGCACATTCTACGTCATAACGTCTTTCTATAGTTTGCGCATGCGTCCGGAAATAAGAAAAGCTTTCTTCTCCCGTTTTTTAAAATCACAGCTTCTAGAAGGTTTACATGATTTCTTAAAAAACACGAGTTTTTAGAAAATGTGTTTTATTTCATAAATGCAATCGACAAAGTATGCACATTCTATGTCATAACGACTTTCTATAGTTTGCGCATTCGTCCGGAAATATGAAAAGCTTACTTCCATCGTTTTTTAAAATCACAGCTTCTATAAGGTATACATGATTTCGTAAAAAACACGAGTTTTTAGAAAATGTGTTTTATTTCATAAATGGAATCAACAAAGTATGCACATTCTATGTCATAACGACTTTCTATAGTTTGCGCATTCGTCCGGAAATAAGAAAAGCTTACTTCCACCGTTTTTTAAAATCACAGCTTCTAGAATGTTTAGATGATTTCGTAAAACACACGAGTTTTTAGAAAATGTGTTTTATTTGATAAATGGAATCTACAAAGTATGCACATTCCACGTCATAACGACTTTCTATAGTTTGCGCATGCGTCCGGAAATAAGAAAAGCTTACTTCCCCCGTTTTTTAAAATCACAGCTTCTAGAAGGTTTACATGATTTCTTAAAAAACAAGAGTTTTTGAAAATGTGTTTTATTTCATAAATGGAATCAACAAAGTATGTACATTCTACATCATAACGACTTTCTATATTTTGTGCATGCGTTTGGAAATAAGAAAAGCTTACTTCCCCCGTTTTTTAAAACCACAGCTTCTAGAAGGTTTACATGATTTCTTAAAAAACATGAGCTTTTAGAAAATGTGTTTTATTTCATAAATGGAATCAACAAAGTATGCAGATTGTACGTCATAACGACTTTCTATAGTTTGCGCATGCGTCCGTAAATAAGAAAAGCTTACTTCCATCGTTTTTTGAAATCACAGCTTCTAGAAGGTTTACATGATTTCGTAAAAAACACGAGTTTTTAGAAAATGTGTTTTATTTCATAAATGGAATCAACAAAGTATGCACATTCTACGTCATAACGACTTTCTATAGTTTGCGCATGCGTCCGGAAATAAGAAAAGCTTACTTCCACCGTGTTCTAAAATCACAGCTTCTAGAAGGTTTACATGATTTCGTAAAAAACACGAGTTTCTAGAAAATGTGTTTTATTTCATAAATGGAATCTACAAAGTATGCACATTCTTCGTCATAACGACTTCCTATAGTTTGCACATGCATCCGGAAATAAGAAAGCTTACTTCCCCCGTTTTTTAAAATCACAGCTTTTAGAAGGTTTATAACATTTCTTAACAAACACGAGTTTTTAGAAAATGTGCTTTATTTCATAAATGGAATCAACAAAGTATGCACATTCTACGTCATAACGAATTTCTATAGTTTGCGCATGCGTCCGCAAAGAAGAAAAGCTTACTTCCACCATTTTTTAAAATCACAGCTTCTAGAGGGTTTACATGATTTCTTAAAAGACACGAGTTTTTAGAAAATGTGTTTTATTCAATTAATGGAATCAACAAAGTATGCACATTCTACATCATAACGTCTTTCTATAGTTTGTGCATTCGTCCGGAAATAAGAAAAGCTTACTTCCACCGTTTTTTAAAATCACATCTTCTAGAAGGTTTACATGATTTCGTAAAAAACACGAGTTTTTAGAAAATGTGCTTTATTTCATAAATGGAATCTACAAAGTATGCACATTCTACGTCATAACGTCTTTCTATAGTTTGCGCATGCGTCCGGAAATAAGAAAAGCTTACTTCTCCCGTTTTTTAAAATCGCAGCTTCTAGAAGGTTTACATGATTTCTTAAAAAACACGAGTTTTTAGAAAATGTGTTTTATTTCATAAATGAAATCAACAAAGTATGCACATTCTACATCATAACGACTTTCTATAGTTTGCGCATGCGTCCGGTAATAAGAAAAGCTTACTTCCACCGTTTTTTAAAATCACAGCTTCTATAAGGTTTACATGATTTCGTAAAAAACACGAGTTTTTAGAAAATGTGTTTTATTTCATAAATGGAATCAACAAAGTATGCACATTCTATGTCATAACGACTTTCTATAGTTTGCGCATTCGTCCGGAAATAAGAAAAGCTTACTTCCACCGTTTTTTAAAATCACAGCTTCTAGAAGGTTTAGATGATTTCGTAAAACACACGAGTTTTTAGAAAATGTGTTTTATTTGATAAATGGAATCTACAAAGTATGCACATTCCACGTCATAACGACTTTCTATAGTTTGCGCATGCGTCCGGAAATAAGAAAAGCTTACTTCCCCCGTTTTTTAAAATCACAGCTTCTAGAAGGTTTACATGATTTCTTAAAAAACAAGAGTTTTTGAAAATGTGTTTTATTTCATAAATGGAATCAACAAAGTATGTACATTCTACATCATAACGACTTTCTATATTTTGTGCATGCGTTTGGAAATAAGAAAAGCTTACTTCCCCCGTTTTTTAAAACCACAGCTTCTAGAAGGTTTACATGATTTCTTAAAAAACATGAGCTTTTAGAAAATGTGTTTTATTTCATAAATGGAATCAACAAAGTATTCAGATTGTACGTCATAACGACTTTCTATAGTTTGCGCATGCGTCCGTAAATAAGAAAAGCTTACTTCCATCGTTTTTTGAAATCACAGCTTCTAGAAGGTTTACATGATTTCGTAAAAAACACGAGTTTTTAGAAAATGTGTTTTATTTCATAAATGGAATCAACAAAGTATGCACATTCTACGTCATAACGACTTTCTATAGTTTGCGCATGCGTCCGGAAATAAGAAAAGCTTACTTCCACCGTGTTCTAAAATCACAGCTTCTAGAAGGTTTACATGATTTCGTAAAAAACACGAGTTTCTAGAAAATGTGTTTTATTTCATAAATGGAATCTACAAAGTATGCACATTCTACGTCATAACGACTTCCTATAGTTTGCACATGCATCCGGAAATAAGAAAGCTTACTTCCCCCGTTTTTTAAAATCACAGCTTTTAGAAGGTTTATAACATTTCTTAACAAACACGAGTTTTTAGAAAATGTGCTTTATTTCATAAATGGAATCAACAAAGTATGCACATTCTACGTCATAACGTCTTTCTATAGTTTGCGCATGCGTCCGGAAATAAGAAAAGCTTTCTTCTCCCGTTTTTTAAAATCACAGCTTCTAGAAGGTTTACATGATTTCTTAAAAAACACGAGTTTTTAGAAAATGTGTTTTATTTCATAAATGCAATCGACAAAGTATGCACATTCTATGTCATAACGACTTTCTATAGTTTGCGCATTCGTCCGGAAATATGAAAAGCTTACTTCCATCGTTTTTTAAAATCACAGCTTCTATAAGGTATACATGATTTCGTAAAAAACACGAGTTTTTAGAAAATGTGTTTTATTTCATAAATGGAATCAACAAAGTATGCACATTCTATGTCATAACGACTTTCTATAGTTTGCGCATTCGTCCGGAAATAAGAAAAGCTTACTTCCACCGTTTTTTAAAATCACAGCTTCTAGAAGGTTTAGATGATTTCGTAAAACAAACGAGTTTTTAGAAAATGTGTTTTATTTGATAAATGGAATCTACAAAGTATGCACATTCCACGTCATAACGACTTTCTATAGTTTGCGCATGCGTCCGGAAATAAGAAAAGCTTACTTCCCCCGTTTTTTAAAATCACAGCTTCTAGAAGGTTTACATGATTTCTTAAAAAACAAGAGTTTTTGAAAATGTGTTTTATTTCATAAATGGAATCAACAAAGTATGTACATTCTACATCATAACGACTTTCTATATTTTGTGCATGCGTTTGGAAATAAGAAAAGCTTACTTCCCCCGTTTTTTAAAACCACAGCTTCTAGAAGGTTTACATGATTTCTTAAAAAACATGAGCTTTTAGAAAATGTGTTTTATTTCATAAATGGAATCAACAAAGTATGCAGATTGTACGTCATAACGACTTTCTATAGTTTGCGCATGCGTCCGTAAATAAGAAAAGCTTACTTCCATCATTTTTTGAAATCACAGCTTCTAGAAGGTTTACATGATTTCGTAAAAAACACGAGTTTTTAGAAAATGTGTTTTATTTCATAAATGGAATCAACAAAGTATGCACATTCTACGTCATAACGACTTTCTATAGTTTGCGCATGCGTCCGGAAATAAGAAAAGCTTACTTCCACCGTGTTCTAAAATCACAGCTTCTAGAAGGTTTACATGATTTCGTAAAAAACACGAGTTTCTAGAAAATGTGTTTTATTTCATAAATGGAATCTACAAAGTATGCACATTCTTCGTCATAACGACTTCCTATAGTTTGCACATGCATCCGGAAATAAGAAAGCTTACTTCCCCCGTTTTTTAAAATCACAGCTTTTAGAAGGTTTATAACATTTCTTAACAAACACGAGTTTTTAGAAAATGTGCTTTATTTCATAAATGGAATCAACAAAGTATGCACATTCTACGTCATAACGAATTTCTATAGTTTGCGCATGCGTCCGCAAAGAAGAAAAGCTTACTTCCACCATTTTTTAAAATCACAGCTTCTAGAGGGTTTACATGATTTCTTAAAAGACACGAGTTTTTAGAAAATGTGTTTTATTCAATTAATGGAATCAACAAAGTATGCACATTCTACATCATAACGTCTTTCTATAGTTTGTGCATTCGTCCGGAAATAAGAAAAGCTTACTTCCACCGTTTTTTAAAATCACATCTTCTAGAAGGTTTACATGATTTCGTAAAAAACACGAGTTTTTAGAAAATGTGCTTTATTTCATAAATGGAATCTACAAAGTATGCACATTCTACGTCATAACGTCTTTCTATAGTTTGCGCATGCGTCCGGAAATAAGAAAAGCTTACTTCTCCCGTTTTTTAAAATCGCAGCTTCTAGAAGGTTTACATGATTTCTTAAAAAACACGAGTTTTTAGAAAATGTGTTTTATTTCATAAATGAAATCAACAAAGTATGCACATTCTACATCATAACGACTTTCTATAGTTTGCGCATGCGTCCGGTAATAAGAAAAGCTTACTTCCACCGTTTTTTAAAATCACAGCTTCTATAAGGTTTACATGATTTCGTAAAAAACACGAGTTTTTAGAAAATGTGTTTTATTTCATAAATGGAATCAACAAAGTATGCACATTCTATGTCATAACGACTTTCTATAGTTTGCGCATTCGTCCGGAAATAAGAAAAGCTTACTTCCACCGTTTTTTAAAATCACAGCTTCTAGAAGGTTTAGATGATTTCGTAAAACACACGAGTTTTTAGAAAATGTGTTTTATTTGATAAATGGAATCTACAAAGTATGCACATTCCACGTCATAACGACTTTCTATAGTTTGCGCATGCGTCCGGAAATAAGAAAAGCTTACTTCCCCCGTTTTTTAAAATCACAGCTTCTAGAAGGTTTACATGATTTCTTAAAAAACAAGAGTTTTTGAAAATGTGTTTTATTTCATAAATGGAATCAACAAAGTATGTACATTCTACATCATAACGACTTTCTATATTTTGTGCATGCGTTTGGAAATAAGAAAAGCTTACTTCCCCCGTTTTTTAAAACCACAGCTTCTAGAAGGTTTACATGATTTCTTAAAAAACATGAGCTTTTAGAAAATGTGTTTTATTCCATAAATGGAATCAACAAAGTATTCAGATTGTACGTCATAACGACTTTCTATAGTTTGCGCATGCGTCCGTAAATAAGAAAAGCTTACTTCCATCGTTTTTTGAAATCACAGCTTCTAGAAGGTTTACATGATTTCGTAAAAAACACGAGTTTTTAGAAAATGTGTTTTATTTCATAAATGGAATCAACAAAGTATGCACATTCTACGTCATAACGACTTTCTATAGTTTGCGCATGCGTCCGGAAATAAGAAAAGCTTACTTCCACCGTGTTCTAAAATCACAGCTTCTAGAAGGTTTACATGATTTCGTAAAAAACACGAGTTTCTAGAAAATGTGTTTTATTTCATAAATGGAATCTACAAAGTATGCACATTCTACGTCATAACGACTTCCTATAGTTTGCACATGCATCCGGAAATAAGAAAGCTTACTTCCCCCGTTTTTTAAAATCACAGCTTTTAGAAGGTTTATAACATTTCTTAACAAACACGAGTTTTTAGAAAATGTGCTTTATTTCATAAATGGAATCAACAAAGTATGCACATTCTACGTCATAACGAATTTCTATAGTTTGCGCATGCGTCCGCAAAGAAGAAAAGCTTACTTCCACCATTTTTTAAAATCACAGCTTCTAGAGGGTTTACATGATTTCTTAAAAGACACGAGTTTTTAGAAAATGTGTTTTATTCAATTAATGGAATCAACAAAGTATGCACATTCTACATCATAACGTCTTTCTATAGTTTGTGCATTCGTCCGGAAATAAGAAAAGCTTACTTCCACCGTTTTTTAAAATCACATCTTCTAGAAGGTTTACATGATTTCGTAAAAAACACGAGTTTTTAGAAAATGTGCTTTATTTCATAAATGGAATCTACAAAGTATGCACATTCTACGTCATAACGTCTTTCTATAGTTTGCGCATGCGTCCGGAAATAAGAAAAGCTTACTTCTCCCGTTTTTTAAAATCGCAGCTTCTAGAAGGTTTACATGATTTCTTAAAAAACATGAGTTTTTAGAAAATGTGTTTTATTTCATAAATGAAATCAACAAAGTATGGACATTCTACATCATAACGACTTTCTATAGTTTGCGCATGCGTCCGGTAATAAGAAAAGCTTACTTCCACCGTTTTTTAAAATCACAGCTTCTAGAAGGTTTACATGATTTCGTCAAAAACACGAGCTTTTAGAAAATGTGTTTTATTTGATAAAAGGAATCTACAAAGTATGCACATTCCACGTCATAACGACTTTCTATAGTTTGCGCATGCGTCCGGAAATAAGAAAAGCTTACTTCCCCCGTTTTTTAAAATCACAGTTCTAGATGTTTTACATGATTTCTTAAAAAACAAGAGTTTTAGAAAATGTGTTTTATTTCATAAATGGAATCAACAAAGTATGCACATTCTACGTCATAGCGACTTTCTATAGTTTGCTTATTCGTCTGGAAATAAGAAAAGCTTACTTCTCTCGTTTTTTAAAATCACAGCTTCTAGAAGGTTTACATGATTTCTTAAAAAACACGAGTTTTTAGAAAATGTCTTTTATTTCATAAAAGGAATCTACAAAGTATGCAGATTGTACGTCATAACGACTTTCTATAGTTTGCGCAGGCGTCCGTAAATAAGAAAAGCTTAGTTCTACCGTTTTTTGAAATCACAGCTTCTAGAAGGTTTACATGATTTCGTAAAAAACACGAGTTTTTAGAAAATGTGTTTTATTTCATAAATGGAATCAACAAAGTATGCACCATCTACGTCATAACGACTTTCTATAGTTTGCGCATGCGTCCGGAAATAAGAAAAGCTTACTTCCACCGTTTTCTAAAATCACAGCTTCTAGAAGGTTTAAATGATTTCGTAAAAAACACGAGTTTCTAGAAAATGTGTTTTATTTCATAAATGGAATCTACAAAGTATGCACATTCTACGTCATAACGACTTTCTATAGTTTGCACATGCATCCGGAAATAAGAAAAGCATACTTCCCCCGTTTTTTAAAATCACAGCTTCTAGAAGGTTTACAACATTTCTTAACAAACACGAGTTTTTAGAAAATGTGCTTTATTTCATAAATGGAATCAACAAAGTATGCACATTCTACATCATAACGAATTTCTATAGTTTGCGCATGCATCCGCAAAGAAGAAAAGCTTACTTCCACCGTTTTTTAAAATCACAGCTTCTAGAGGGTTTACATGATTTCTTAAAAGACACGAGTTTTTAGAAAATGTGTTTTATTCAATTAATGGAATCAACAAAGTATGCACATTCTACATCATAACGTCTTTCTATAGTTTGTGCATTCGTCCGGAAATAAGAAAAGCTTACTTCCACCGTTTTTTAAAATCACATCTTCTAGAAGGTTTACATGATTTCGTAAAAAACACGAGTTTTTAGAAAATGTGCTTTATTTCATAAATGGTATCTACAAAGTATGCACATTCTACGTCATAACGTCTTTCTATAGTTTGCGCATGCGTACGGAAATAAGAAAAGCTTACTTCTCCCGTTTTTTAAAATCGCAGCTTCTAGAAGGTTTACATGATTTCTTAAAAAACACGAGTTTTTAGAAAATGTGTTTTATTTCATAAATGGAATCAACAAAGTATGCACATTCTACGTCATAACGACTTTCTATAGTTTGCGCATGCATCCGGTAATAAGAAAAGCTTACTTCCACCAATTTTTAAAATCACAGCTTCAAGAAGGTTTAAATGATTTCTTAAAAAACACGAGTTTTTAGAAAATGTGTTTTATTTCATAAATGGAATCAACAAAGTATGCACATTCTACGTCATAACGACTTTCTATAGTTTGCGCATTCGTCTGGAAATAAGAAAAGCTTACTTCCCCCATTTTTTAAAATCACAGCTTCTAGAAGGTTTACATGATTTCTTAAAAAACACGAGTTTTTAGAAAATGTGTTTTATTTGAAAAACAGAATCAACAAAGTATGCACATTCTACATCATAACGACTTTCTATAGTTTGCGCATGCGTCCGGAAATAAGAAAAGCTTACTTCCACCGTTTTCTAAAATCACAGCTTCTATAAGGTTTACATGATTTCGTAAAAAACACGAGTTTTTAGAAAATATGCTTTATTTCATAAATGGACTCTACAAAGTATGCACATTCTACGTCATAACGAATTTCTATAGTTTGCGCATGCGTCCGCAAAGAAGAAAAGCTTACTTCCACCGTTTTTTAAAATCACAGCTTCTAGAGGGTTTACATGATTTCTTAAAAGACACGAGTTTTTAAAAAATGTGTTTTATTCAATTAATGGAATCAACAAAGTATGCACATTCTACATCATAACATCTTTCTATAGTTTGTGCATTCGTCCGGAAATAAGAAAAGCTTACTTCCACCGTTTTTTAAAATCACATCTTCTAGAAGGTTTACATGATTTCGTAAAAAACACGAGTTTTTAGAAAATGTGTTTCATTTCATAAATGGAATCTACAAAGTATGCACATTCTACGTCATAACGTCTTTCTATAGTTTGCGCATGCGTCCGGAAATAAGAAAAGCTTACTTCTCCCGTTTTTTAAAATCACAGCTTCTAGAAGGTTTACATGATTTCTTAAAAAACACGAGTTTTTAGAAAATGTGTTTTATTTCATAAATGGAATCAACAAAGTATGCACATTCTACGTCATAACGACTTTCTATAGCTTGCGCATGCGTCCGGTAATAAGAAAAGCTTACTTCCACCGATTTTTAAAATCACAGCTTCAAGAAGGTTTACATGATTTCTTAAAAAACACGAGTTTTTAGAAAATGTGTTTTATTTCATAAATGGAATCAACAAAGTATGCACATTCTACGTCATAACGACTTTCTATAGTTTGCGCATGCGTCCGGTAATAAGAAAAGCTTACTTCCACCGATTTTTAAAATCACAGCTTCAAGAAGGTTTACATGATTTCTTAAAAAACACGAGTTTTTAGAAAATGTGTTTTATTTCATAAATGGAATCAACAAAGTATGCACATTCTACGTCATAACGACTTTCTATAGTTTGCGCATTTGTCTGGAAATAAAAAAGCTTACTTCCACTGTTTTTTAAAATCACAGCTTCTAGAAGGTTTACATGATTTCGTAAAAAACACGAGATTTTAGAAAATGTGTTTTATTTCATAAATGGAATCAACAAAGTATGCACATTCTACGTCATAACGAATTTCTATAGTTTGCCCATGCATTTGGAAATAAGAAAAGCTTACTTCCCCCGTTTTTTAAAATCACAGCTTCTAGAAGGTTTACATGATTTGTTAAAAAACACGAGTTTTTAGAAAATGTGTTTTATTTCATAAATGGAATTAACAAAGTATGCACATTCTACGTCATAACGACTTTCTAGAGTTTGTGCATTCATCCGGAAATAAGAAAAGCTTACTTCCACCATTTTTTAAAATCACAGCTTCGAGAAGGTTTAGATGATTTCGTAAAAAACACGAGTTTTTAGAAAATGTGTTTTATTTGATAAATGGAATCTACAAAGTATGCACATTCCACGTCATAACGAATTTCTATAGTTTGCGCATGCATCCGGAAATAAGAAAAGCTTACTTCCCCCGTTTTTTAAAATCACAGCTTCTAGAAGGTTTACATGATTTCTTAAAAAACAAGAGTTTTAGAAAATGTGTTTTATTTAATAAATGGAATCAACAAAGTATGCATATTCTTCGTCATAACGATTTTCTATAGTTTGGGCATGCGTTTGGAAATAAGAAAAGCTTACTTCTCCCGTTTTTTAAAATCACAGCTTCTAGAAGGTTTACATGATTTGTTAAAAAACACGAGTTTTTAGAAAATGTGTTTTATTTTATAAATGGAATCAACAAAGTGTGCACATTCTACGTCATAGCGACTTTCTATAGTTTGCGCATGCGTCCGGAAATAAGAAAAGCTTACTTCCCCTATTTTTTAAAATCACAGCTTCTAGAAGGTTTACATGATTTCTTAAAAAACACGAGTTTTAGAAAATGTGTTTTGTTTCATAAATGGAATCAACAAAGTATGCACATTCTACGTCATAACGACTTTCTATAGTTTGGGCATGCGTTTGGAAATAAGAAAAGCTTACTTCTCCCGTTTTTTAAAATCACAACTTCTAGAAGGTTTACATGATTTGTTAAAAAACACGAGTTTTTAGAAAATGTGTTTTATTTCATAAATGGAATCAACAAAGTATGCACATTCTACGTCATAGCGACTTTCTATAGTTTGCGCATGCGTCCGGAAATAAGAAAAGCTTACTTCCACCGTTTTTTAAAATCACAGCTTCTAGAAGGTTTACATGATTTCTTAAAAAACACGAGTTTTTGAAAATGTGTTTTATTTCATAAATAGAATCAACAAAGTATGCACATTCTACGTCATAACGACTTTCTATAGTTTGCGCATGCGTCCGGAAATAAGAAAAGCTTACTTCCACCGTTTTTTAAAATCACAGCTTCTATAAGGTTTACATGATTTCGGAAAAAACACGAGTTTTTAGAAAATGTGTTTTATTTCATAAATGGAATCTGCAAAGTATGCACATTCTACGTCATAAGGACTTTCTCGTGGGGATTAGGAATCAGGACAAACAATGAAGCTGAATGGCTAGCTCTCGTCTTCTCTTTCAATATGATCTCCTCCCTCAGCATTGACAATCTCAGAGTTTATGGGGATTCCAGACATGTCATTCAAACAATGAGAAGGGGTGCCGCCCCACAAGGATCTAGAGCTTACAGGTACATGCAAAGAATAAAATCTAATCCTCATTTTTCTCAGACTTCTTTCTTCCACATCTGTCGAGCGAACAACAAGTTAGCAGATGAAGCGGCCAACAAAGGAACGTTGCTAGATATCGGGCACATGGAGGGTCTGAATGGTGCCTTGGGGTTTCAATTTATACCATAATCTAATTGTTCAATGGTAAAAAATGTTATTGTTATGGGTTTGAAGGGGATTAGTGGCTTGAGGGTCCCCCTCCCCCCGTCCCCGTCCTCCTCCGTAGGCGAAGTTTCGCGTGCCCCTGCCACACACCCTCCTCTCCACCGTGCATGGCACATGGGCTCTCGTGGTGCTGTCAGCTCCCACGAGTAGTTATTAACTTGGCCATCTGCCTCTCCCTCGTAGTATCACGATATGGCTCGTCCCCTCTCCATACGATGAACCGGCTCTCCCTCGGCGACTTGGGCTCTCCATCCTCCCGTCCCGGACTATTAATCCACCTCAGGGCAGGCACTATGCAGAACATTATGGCGGCCATAGCCGCGTTGAGTCACACCATGGTTGATATTAAGCTCACTGTGTGAAACACCTACAATGCAGTATGCACCAGTGTAAATCAGAATGAGGAAATGGCTAAGGATCTAAGCTACACCGTGAACCAGCTCGCATGCTAGGACTCCAGAATTGATGACCTGGAGAGAAATCTGTTCGAATTGATGGGCAAGGTGGATAATATGCAGGAAGACATTGTAGTCATCACCGGGAAATCGCAGGGAAGCTGCATCCATGGCAGTCTGACGGTTAATCAGGAGATAAAGCAGGAAAGGCAGGATGCGGCATCTGTCTATCTTAAAAAATATGGATAGTTAGCAGTCTTAGTTCAGGTTCCACTTTTTTTATGTTTAAGACTCTATGTTTTTTTGTATATTCCTAAACCAGCAGTTTGTCAGGGTTATTTCCTGCTCTACTTTGAACAGTTTTAGTAAGGTTTTGTTTAGAACTCTTAGAGGTAGACAGATAGAATCTCTAGCTATAAACTCTCAGGCACTTGCTACTCTGTCAAATTTTTGTGAAAACTTGTAATGAATGGCTGTGCACAGCCTTTATAAATATATCTATTTCCCCTGTTCTTGTTAAAAAAACAAAAACACGAGTTTTTAGAAAATGTGTTTTATTTCATAAATGGAATCAACAAAGTATGCACATTCTACGTCATAACGACTTTCTATAGTTTGCGCATGCGTCCGGAAATAAGAAAATCTTACTTCCACCATTTTTTAAAATCACAGCTTCAAGAAGGTTTACATGATTTCTTAAAAAACACGAGTTTTTAGAAAATGTGTTTTATTTCATAAATGGAATCAACAAAGTATGCACATTCTACGTCATAACGACTTTCTATAGTTTGCGCATTCGTCTGGAAATAAGAAAAGCTTACTTCCACCGTTTTTTAAAATCACAGCTTCTAGAAGGTTTACATGATTTCGTAAAAAACATGAGATTTTAGAAAATGTGTTTTATTTCATAAATGGAATCAACAAAGTATGCACATTCTACGTCATAACGACTTTGTATATTTTGCGCATGCGTTTGGAAATAAGAAAAGCTTACTTCCCCCGTTTTTTAAAATCACAGCATCTAGAAGGTTTACATGATTTGTTAAAAAACACGAGTTTTTAGAAAATGTGTTTTATTTTATAAATGGAATCAACAAAGTATGCACATTCTACGTCATAACGACTTTCTATAGTTTTCACATTCGTTCGGAAATAAGAAAAGCTTACTTCCATCGTTTTTTAAAATCACAGCTTCTAGAAGGTTTACATGATTTCGTAAAAAACACGAGTTTTTAGAAAATGTGTTTTATTTGATAAATGGAATCTACTAAGTATGCACATTCCACGTCAGAACGACTTTCTATAGTTTGCGCATGCGTCCGGAAATAAGAAAAGCTTACTTCCCCCGTTTTTTAAAATCACAGCTTCTAGAAGGTTTACATGATTTCTTAAAAAACAAGAGTTTTAGAAAATGTGTTTTATTTCATAAATGGAATCAACAAAGTATGCACATTCTACGTCATAACGACTTTCTATAGTTTGGGCATGCGTTTGGAAATAAGAAAAGCTTACTTCTCCCGTTTTTTAAAATCAGAGCTTCTAGAAGGTTTACATGATTTGTTAAAAAACACGAGTTTTTAGAAAATGTGTTTTATTTCATAAATGGAATGAACAAAGTATGCACATTCTACATCATAGCGACTTTCTATAGTTTGTGCATGCGTCCGGAAATAAGAAAAGCTTACTTCCACCGTTTTTTAAAATCACAGCTTCTAGAAGGTTTACATGATTTCTTAAAAAACACGAGTTTTTAGAAAATGTGTTTTATTTCATAAATAGAATCAACAAAGTATGCACATTCTATGTCATAACGACTTTCTATAGTTTGCGCATGCGTCCAGAAATAAGAAAAGCTTACTTCCACCGTTTTTTAAAATCACAGCTTCTATAAGGTTTATATGATTTCAGAAAAAACACGAGTTTTTAAAAATGTGTTTTATTTCATAAATGGAATCTACAAAGTATGCACATTCTAAGTCATAACGACTTTCTATAGTTTGCGCATTAGTCCGGAAATAAGAAAAGCTTACTAACACCGTTTTTTGAAATCATAGCTTCTAGAAGGTTTACATGATTTCATAAAAAACACGAGCTTTTAGAAAATGTGTCCGGAAATAAGAAAAGCTTACTTCCACCGTTTTTTAAAATCACAGCTTCTAGAAGGTTTACATGATTTCGTAAAAAACACGAGTTTTTACAAAATGTGGTTTATTTCATAAATAGAATCTACAAAGTATGCACATTCTACGTCATAACGAATTTCTATAGTTTGCGCATGCATCCGGAAATAAGAAAAGATTACGTCCACCGTTTTTTAAAATCACAGCTTCTAGAAGGTTTACATGATTTCGTAAAAAACACGAGTTTTTAGAAAATGTGCTTTATTTCATAAATGGAATCTACAAAGTATGCACATTCTACGTCATAACGACTTTCTATAGTTTGCGCATGCGTACGGAAATAAGAAAAGCTTACTTCCACCGTTTTTTAAAATCATAGCTTCTAGAAGGTTTACATGATTTCTTAAAAAACACAAGTTTTTAGAAAATGTGTTTTATTTCATAAATGGAATCAACAAAGTATGCACATTCTACATCATAACGACTTTCTATAGTTTGTG
The DNA here is from genome assembly GCA_027924585.1 of Larix kaempferi. Taxonomy (NCBI): domain Eukaryota; kingdom Viridiplantae; phylum Streptophyta; class Pinopsida; order Pinales; family Pinaceae; genus Larix; species Larix kaempferi. The sequence goes on along the minus strand of BSBM01000557.1, from coordinate 14,997,965 downwards.
CATGCGTCCGGAAATAAGAAAAGCTTACTTCCACCGTTTTTTAAAATCACAGCTTCTAGAAGGTTTACATGATTACGTAAAAAACACGAGTTTTTAGGAAATGTGTTTTATTTCACAAATGGAATCTACAAAGTATGCACATTCTACGTCATAACGACTTTCTATTGTTTGCGCATGCGTCCGGAAATAAGAAAAGCTGACTTCCACTGTTTTTTTAAATCACAGGTTCTAGAAGGTTTACATGATTTCGTAAAAAACACGAGTTTTTAGAAAATGTGGTTTATTTCATAAATGGAATCAACAAAGTATGCACATTCTACGTCATAACGACTTTCTATAGTTTGCGCATGTGTCCGTAAATAAGAAAAGCTTACTTCCAACGTTTTTTAAAATCACAGCTTCTAGAAGGTTTACATGATTTCGTAAAAAACACGAGTTTTTAGAAAATGTGTTTTATTTCATAAATGGAATCAAGAAAGTATGCATATTCTACGTCATAAGGACTTTCTGTATTTTGCGCATGCGTCCGTAAATAAGAAAAGCTTACTTCCCCCATTTTTTAAAATCACAGCTTCTAGAAGGTTTACCTGATTTCGTAAAAAACAGGAGTTTTTAGAAAATGTGTTTTATGTCATAAATGGAATCAACAAAGTATGCACATTCTACGTCATAACGACTTTCTATAGTTTGTGCATGCGTTTGGAAATAAGAAAAGCTTACTTCCCTGATTTTTTAAAATCACAGCTTCTAGAAGGTTTACATGATTTCTTAAAAAACACGAGTTTTTAGAAAATGTGTTTTATTTCATAAATGGAATCAAGAAAGTATGCATATTCTACGTCATAAGGACTTTCTGTATTTTGCGCATGCGTCCGTAAATAAGAAAAGCTTACTTCCCCCGTTTTTTAAAATCACAGCTTCTAGAACGTTTACCTGATTTCGTAAAAAACACGAGTTTTTAGAAAATGTGTTTTATTTCGTAAATGGAATAAACAAAGTATGCACATTCTATGTCATAACGACTTTCTATAGTTTGCACATGCGTTTGGAAATAAGAAAAGCTTACTTCCACCGTTTTTTAAAATCACAACTTCTAGAAGGTTTACATGATTTCGTAAAAAACATGAGTTTTTAGAAAATGTGTTTTATTTCATAAACGGAATTTACAAAGTATGCACATTCTATGTCATAACGACTTTCTATAGTTTGCGCATGCGTCCGGAAATAAGAAAAGCTTACTTTTCCCGTTTTCTAAACTCACATCTTCTAGAAGGTTTACATGATTTCTTAAAAAACACAAGTTTTTAGAAAATGTGTTTTATTTCATAAATGGAATCAACAAAGTATCCACATTCTACATCATAACGAATTTCTATAGTTTGCACATGCGTCCGGAAATAACAAAAGCTTACTTCCCCCGTTTTTTAAAATCACAACTTCTAGAAGGTTTACATGATTTCTTAAAAAACATGAGTTTTTAGAAAATGTGTTTTATTTCATAAATGAAATCAACAAAGTATGCACATTCTACGTCATAACGACTTTCTATAGTTTGCGCATGCGTTTGGAAATAAGAAAAGCTTACTTCCCCCGTCTTTTAAAATCACAGCTTCTAGAAGGTTTACATGATTTCTTAAAAAACACGAGTTTTTAGAAAATGTGTTTTATTTCATAAATGGAATGAACAAAGTATGCACATTCTACATCAGAACGACTTTCTATAGTTTGCGCATGCGTTTGGAAATAAGAAAAGCTTACTTCCCCCGTTTTTTAAAATCACAGCTTCTAACGGGTTTACATGATTTCTTAAAAAACACGAGTTTTTAGAAAATGTGTTTTATTTCATAAATGGAATCAACAAATTATGCACATTCTACATCATAACGACTTTCTATAGTTTGCGCATTCGTCCGGAAATAAGAAAAGCTTACTTCCACCGTTTTTTAAAATCACAGCTTCTAGAAGGTTTACATGATTTCGTAAAAAACACGAGTTTTTAGAAAATGTGTTTTATTTCATAAATTGAATCAACAATGTATGCACATTCTACGTCATAATGACTTTCTATAGTTTGCGCATGCAGTTGAAAATAAGAAAAGCTTACTTCCCCCATTTTTTAAAATCACGGCTTCTAGAAGGTTTACATGATTTCTTAAAAAACATGAGTTTTTAGAAAATGTGTTTTATTTGATAAATGTAATCAACAAAGTATGCACATTCTATGTCATAACGACTTTCTATAGTTTGCGCATTCCTCTGGAAATAAGAAAAGCTTACTTCGACCGTTTTTTAAAATCACAGCTTCTAGAAGGTTTACGTGATTTCGTAAAAAACACGAGTTTTTAGAAAATGTGTTTTATTTCAAAAATGGAATCTACAAAGTATGCACATTCTACGTCATAACAACTTTCTATAGTTTGCGCATGCGTCCGGAAATAAGAAATGCTTACTTCCCCCGTTTTTTAAAATCAAAGCTTCTAGAAGGTTTACATGATTTCGTAAAAAACACGAGTTTTTAGAAAATGTGTTTTATTTCATAAATGGAATCAGAAAAGTATGCACATTCTACGTCATAATGACTTTCTATAGTTTGCGCATGCGTTTGGAAATAAGAAAAGCTTACTTCCACCGTTTTTTAAAATCACAGCTTCTAGAAGGTTTACATGATTTCGTAAAAAACACGAGTTTTTAGAAAATGTGTTTTATTTCATAAACGGAATCTACAAAGTATGCACATTCTATGTCATAACGACTTTCTATAGTTTACGCATGCGTCCGGAAATAAGAAAAGCTTACTTCTGCCGTTTTTTAAACTCACAGCTTTTAGAAGGTTTACATGATTTCTTAAGAAACACGAGTTTTTAGAAAATGTGTTTTATTTCATAAATGGAATCAACAAATTATGCACATTGTACATCATAACGACTTTCTATAGTTTGCGCATGCGTCCAGAAATAAGAAAAGATTACTTCCCCCGTTTTTTAAAATCACAGCTTCTAGAAGGTTTACAAGATTTCTTAGAAAACACGAGTTTTTAGAAAATTTGTTTTATTTCATAAATGGAATCAACAAAGTATGCACATTCTACGTCATAACGACTTTCTATAGTTTGCGCATGCGTTTGGAAATAAGAAAAGCTTACTTCCCCCGTTTTTTAGAATCACAGCTTCTAGAAGGTTTACATGATTTCTTAAAAAACACGAGTTTTTAGAGAATGTGTTTTATTTCATAAAAGGAATCAACAAAGTATGCACATTCTATGTCATAACGACTTTTTATAGTTTGCGCATGCGTTCGGAAATAAGAAAAGCTTACTTCCCCCATTTTTTAAAATCACAGCTTCTAGAAGGTTTGCATGATTTCTTAAAAAACACGCGTTTTTAGAAAATGTGTTATATTTCATAAATGGATTCAACAAACTATGCACATTCTACGTCATAACGAATTTCTATAGTTTGCGCATGCATCCGGAAATAAGAAAAGCTTACATCCACTGTTTTTTAAAATCACAGCTTCTAGAAGGTTTACATGATTTCGTAAAAAACACGAGTTTTTAGAAAATGTGCTTTATTTCATAAATGGAATCTACAAAGTATGCACATTCTACGTCATAACGAATTTCTATATTTTCCACATGCGTCCGGAAATAAGAAAAACTTACTTCTCCCGTTTTTTAAAATCACAGCTTCTAGAAAGTTTACATGATTTCTTAAAAAACATGAGTTTTTAGAAAATGTGTTTTATTTCATAAATGGAATCAACAAAGTATGCACATTCTATGTCATAACGATTTTCTATAGTTTGCGCATGCTTTTGGAAATAAGAAAAGCTTACTTCCCCCGTTTTTTAAAATCACAGCTTCTAGAAGGTTTACATGATTTCTTAAAAAACACGAGTTTTTAGAAAATGTGTTTTATTTCATAAATGGAATCAACAAAGTATGCACATTCTACGTCATAACGACTTTCTATAGTTTGCGCATGTGTTTGGAAATAAGAAAAGCTTACTTCCCCCGTTTTTTAAAGTCACAGCTTCTAGAAGGTTTACATGATTTCTTAAAAAACACGAGTTTTTAGAAAATGTGTTTTATTTCATAAATGGAATCAACAACGTATGCACATTCTACGTCATAACGACTTTCTATAGTTTGCGCATGCGTCCGGAAATAAGAAAAGCTTACTTCCACCGTTTTTTAAAATCACAGCTTCTAAAAGGTTTACATGATTTCGTAAAAAACACGAGTTTTTAGAAAATGTGTTTTATTTCATAAATGGAATCTACAAAGTATGCACATTCTACGTCATAACGACTTTCTATTGTTTGCGCATGCGTCTAGAAATAAGAAAAGCTTACTTCCACCGTTTTTTAAAATCACAGCTTCTAGAAGGTTTACATGATTTCGTAAACAACACGAGTTTTTAGAAAACGTGTTTTATTTCATAAATGGAATCTACAAAGTATGCACATTCTACATGATAAGGACTTTCTATAGTTTGAGCATGCGTCCGGAAATAAGAAAAGCTTACTTCCACAGTTTTTTAAAATCACAGCATCTAGAAGGTTTACATGATTTCGTAAAAAACACGAATTTTTAGAAAATGTGTTTTAGTTCATAAATGGAATCTACAAAGTATGCACATCTTACGTCATAACGACTTTCTATAGTTTACGCATGCGTCCGGAAATAAGAAAAACTTACTTCCCCCGTTTTTTAAAATCACAGCTTCTAGAGGGTTTACATGATTTCTTAAAAAACACGAGTTTTTAGAAAATGTGTTTTATTTCATAAATGGAATCAACAAATTATGCACATTCTACGTCATAACGACTTTCTATAGTTTGCGCATGCGTTTGGAAATAAGAAAAGCTTACTTCCCCCCGTTTTTTAAAATCACGGCTTGTAGAATTTTTACATGATTTCTTAAAAAACACGAGTTTTTAGAAAAAGTGTTTTATTTCATAAATGGAATCAAGAAAGTATGCACATTCTACGTCATAACGACTTTCTATAGTTTGCGCATGCGTCCGGAAATAAGAAAAGCTTACTTCCACCGTTTTTTAAAATCACACCTTCTAGAAGGTTTACATGATTTCTTAAAAAACACGAGTTTTTAGAAAATGTGTTTTATTTCATAAATGGAATCAACAAAGTATCCACATTCTACGTCATAACAACTTTCTATAGTTTTTGCATGGGTTTGGAAATAAAAAAAGCTTACTTCCCCCATTTTTTAAAATCACAGCTTCTAGAAGGTTTACATGATTTCGTAAAAAAAATGAGTTTTTAGAGAATGTGTTTTATTTCATAAATGGTATCAATAAAGTATGCACATTCTCCGTCATAACAACTTTCTATAGTTTGCGCATGCGTCCAGAAATAAGAAAAGCTTACTTCCACCGTTTTTTAAAATCACAGCTTCTAGAATGTTTACATGATTTCTTAAAAAACACGAGTTTTGAGAAAATGTGTTTTATTTCATAAATGGAATAAACAAAGTATGCACATTCTACGTCATAACGACATTCTATAGTTTGCTCATGCGCCCGGAAATAAGAAAAGCTAACTTCCACCGTTTTTTAAAATCACAGCTTCTAGAAGGTTTACATGATTACGTAAAAAACACGAGTTTTTAGAAAATGTGTTTTATTTCATAAATGGAATCTACAAAGTATGCACATTCTACATCATAACGACATTCTATAGTTTGCACATGCGTCCGGAAATAAGAGAAGCTTACTTCCACCGTTTTTTAAAATCACAGGTTCTAGAAGGTTTACATGATGTCGTAAAAAACACGAGTTTTTAGAAAATGTGTTTTATTTCATAAATGGAATCAACAAAGTATGCACATTCTACGTCATAACGACTTTCTATAGTTTACGCATTCGTTCAGAAATAAGAAAAGCTTACTTCCACCGTTTTTTAAAATCACAGCTTCTAGAGGGTTTACATGATTTCTTAAAAAACATGAGTTTCTAGAAAATGTGTTTTATTTCATAAATGGAATCAACAAATTATGCACATTCTAAGTCATAACGACTTTCTATAGTTTGCGCATTCGTCCGGAAATAAGAAAATCTTAATTCCACCGTTTTTTAAAATCACAGCTTCTAGAAGGTTTACATGATTTCTTAAAAAACACGAGTTTTTAGAAAATGTGTTTTATTTCATAAATGGAATCAACAAAGTATGCACATTCTATGTCATAACGACATTCTATAGTTTGGGCATTCGTCTCGAAATAAGAAAAGCTTACTTCCACCGTTTTTTAAAATCACAGCTTCTAGAAGGTTTACATGATTTCATAAAAAACACGAATTTTTAGAAAATGTGTTTTATTTTATAAATGGAATCAACAAAGTATGCACATTCTAGGTCATAACGACTTTCTATAGTTTGCGCATGCGTTTGGAAATAAGAAAAGCTTACTTCCCCCGTTTTTTAAAATCACAGCTTCTAAAAGGTTTACATGATTTCTTAAAAAACACGAGTTTTTAGAAAATGTGTTTTATTTCATAAATGGAATCAACAAAGTATGCACATTCTACGTCATAACGACTTTCTGTAGTTTTTGCATGCGTTTGGAAATAAGAAAAGCTTACTTCCCCCGTTTTTTAAAATCACCGCTTCTAAAGGGTTTACATGATTTCTTAAAAAACACGAGTTTTTAGAAAATTTGTTTTATTTCATAAATGGAATCAACAAATTATGCACATTCTACGTCATAACGACTTTCTATAGTTTGCGCATTCGTTTGGAAATAAGAAAAGCTTACTTCCCCCGTTTTTTAAAATCACAGCTTCTAGAAGGTTTACATGATTTCTTAAAAAACACGAGTTTTTAGAAAATGTGTTTTATTTCATAAATGGAATCAACAAAGTATGCACATTCTATGTCATAACGACTTTCTATAGTTTGCGCATGCGTTTGGAAATAAGAAAAGCTTACTTCCACCGTTTTTTAAAATCACAGCATCTAGAAGGTTTACATGATTTCGTAAAAAACACGAGTTTTTAGAAAATGTGTTTTATTTCATAAACGGAATCTACAAAGTATGCACATTCTATGTCATAACGAGTTTCTATAGTTTGCGCATGCGTCCGGAAATAAGAAAAGCTTACTTTTCCCGTTTTCTAAACTCACATCTTCTAGAAGGTTTACATGATTTCTTAAAAAACACGAGTTTTTAGAAAATTTGTTTTATTTCATAAATGGAATCAACAAAGTATGCACATTCTACGTCAGAACGACTTTCTATAGTTTGCGCATGCATTTGGAAATAAGAAAAGCTTACTTCCCCTGTTTTTTAAAATCACAGCTTCTAAAGGGTTTACATGATTTCTTAAAAAACACTAGTTTTTAGAAAATATGTTTTATTTCATAAATGGAATCAACAAATAATGCACATTCTACATCATAACGACTTTCTATAGTTTGCGCATTCGTCTGGAAATAAGAAAAGCTTACTTCCACAGTTTTTTAAAATCACAGCTTCTAGAAGGTTTTCATGATTTCGTAAAAAACACGAGTTTTTAGAAAATGTGTTTTATTTCATAAATGGAATCAACAACGTATGCACATTCTACATCATAACGAATTTCTATAGTTTGCGCATTCGTCCGGAAATAGGAAAGCTTACTTCCACCGTTTTTTAAAATCACAGCTTCTAGAAGGTTTACATGATTTCGTAAAAAACACGAGTTTTTAGAAAATGTGTTTTATTTCATAAATTGAATCAACAATGTATGCACATTCTACATCATAACGACTTTCTATAGTTTGCGCATGCAGTTGAAAATAAGAAAAGCTTACTTCCCCCATTTTTTAAAATCACAGCTTCTAGAAGGTTTACATGATTTCTTAAAAAACACGAGTTTTAAGAAAATGTGTTTAATTTCATAAATGGAATCAAGAAAGTATGCATATTCTACGTCATAAGGACTTTCTGTAGTTTGCGCATGCGTCCGTAAATAAGAAAAGCTTACTTCCCCCATTTTTTAAAATCACAGCTTTTAGAAGGTTTACCTGATTTCGTAAAAAACACGAGTTTTTAGAAAATGTGTTTTATGTCATAAATGGAATCAACAAACTATGCACATTCTACGTCATAACGACTTTTTATAGTTTGTGCATGCGTTTGGAAATAAGAAAAGCTTACTTCCCCCATTTGTTAAAATCACAGCTTCTAGAAGGTTTACATGATTTGTTAAAAAACACGAGTTTTTAGAAAAGGTGTTTTATTTCATAAATGGAATCAACAAAGTATGCACATTCTACGTCATAACGACTTTCTATAGTTTGCGCATGCGTCCGGTAATAAGAAAAGCTTACTTCCACTGTTCTTTAAAATCACAGCTTCTAGAAGGTTTACATGATTTCTTAAAAAACATGAGTTTTTAGAAAATGTGGTTTATTTTATAAATGGAATCAACAAAGTATGCACATTCTACGTCATAACGACTTTCTATAGTTTGCGAATGCGTTTGGAAATAAGAAAAGATTACTTCCCCGTTTTTTAAAATCACAGCTTCTAGAAGGTTTACATGATTTCTTAAAAAACACGAGTTTTTAGAAAATGTGTTTTATTTCATAAATGGAATCAACAAAGTATGCACATTCTATGTCATAACGACTTTCTATAGTTTGCGCATGCGTTTGGAAATAAGAAAAGCTTACTTCCCAACTTTTTTAAAATCACAACTTCTAGAATGTTTACATTATTTCTTAAAAAACACGAGTTTTTAAAAAATGTGTTTTATTTAATAAATGGAATCAACAAAGTATGCACATTCTACGTCATAACGACTTTCTGTAGTTTGCGCATGCGTTTGGAAATAAGAAAAGCTTACTTCCCCCGTTTTTTAAAATCACAGCTTCTAGAGGGTTTACATGATTTCTTAAAAAACACGAGTTTTTAGAAAATTTGTTTTATTTCATAAATGGAATCAACAAATTATGCACATTCTACATCATAACGACTTTCTATAGTTTGTGCATTCGTTTGGAAATAAGAAAAGCTTACTTCCCCCGTTTTTTAAAACCACAGCTTCTAGAAGGTTTACATGATTTCTTAAAAAACACGAGTTTTTAGAAAATGTGTTTTATTTCATAAATGGAATCAACAAAGTATGCACATTCTATGTCATAACGACTTTCTATAGTTTGCGCATGCGTTTGGAAATAAGAAAAGCTTACTTCCACAGTTTTTTAAAATCACCGCTTCTAGAAGGTTTACATGATTTCGTAAAAAACATGAGTTTTTAGAAAATGTGTTTTATTTCATAAACGGAATCTACAAAATATGCACATTCTATGTCATAACGAATTTATATAGTTTGCGCATGCGTCCGGAAATAAGAAAAGCTTACTTTTCCCGTTTTCTAAACTCACATCTTCTAGAAGGTTTACATGATTTCTTAAAAAACACGAGTTTTTAGAAAATGTGTTTTATTTCATAAATGGAATCAACAAAGTATGCACATTGTACGTCGTAACGACTTTCTATAGTTTGCGCATGTGTTTGGAAACAAGAAAAGCTTACTTCCCCCATTTTTTAAAATCCCAACTTCTAGAAGGTTTACATGATTTCTTAAAAAACACGAGTTTTTAGAAAATGTGTTTTATTTCATAAATGGAATCAACAAAGTATGCACATTCTACGTCATAACGAATTTCTATAGTTTGCGCACGCGCCCGGAAATAAGAAAAGCTTACTTCAACCGTTTTTTAAAATCAAAGCTTCTAGGTGGTTTACATGATTTCTTAAAAAACATGTGTTTTTAGAAAATGTGTTTTATTTCATAAATGGAATCAACAAATTATGCACATTCTACATCGTAACAACTTTCTATAGTTTGCGCATACGTCCGGAAATAAGAAAAGCTTACTTCCCCCGTTTTTTAAAATCACAGCTTCTAGAAGGTTTACATGATTTCTTAAAAAATACGAGTTTTTAGAAAATGTGTTTTATTTCATAAATGGAATCAACAAAGTATGCACATTCTACGTCATAACGAATTTCTATAGTTTGCGCATTCGTCCGGAAATAAGAAAAGCTTACTTTTCCCGTTTTTTAAAATCACAGCTTCTAGAAGGTTTACACAATTTCTTAAAAAACACGAGTTTTTAGAAAATGTGTTTTATTTCATAAATGGAATCAACAAAGTATGCACATTCTGTGTCATAACGACTTTCTATAGTTTGCGCATGCGTTTGGAAATAAGAAAAGCTTACTTCCCCCGTTTTTTAAAATCACAACTTCTAGAAGTTTTACATGATTTCTTAAAAAACACGAGTTTTTAGAAAATGTGTTTTATTTCATAAATGAAATCAACAAAGTATGCACATTCTATGTCATAACGACTTTCTATAGTTTGCGCATTCGTCTGGAAATAAGAAAAGCTTAATTCCACCGTTTTTTAAAATCACAGCTTCTAGAAGGTTTACATGATTTCGTAAAAAACACGAGTTTTTAGAATATGTTTTTTATTTCATAAATGGAATCTACAAAGTATGCACATTCTACGTCAGAACGACTTTCTATAGTTTGCGCATGCGTCCGTAAATAAGAAAAGCTTACTTCCACCGTTTTCTAACATCACAGCTTCTAAAAGGTTTACATGATTTTTTACAAAACACGAGTTTTTAGAAAATGTGTTTTATTTCATAAATGGAATCAACAAAGTATGCACATTCTATGTCATAACGAATTTCTATAGTTTGCGCATGCGTCCGGAAATAAGAAAAGCTTACTTCCACCGTTTTTTAAAATCACAACTTCTAGAGGGTTTACATGATTTCTTAAAAAACACGAGTTTCTAGAAAATGTGTTTTATTTCATAAATGGAATCAACAAATTATGCACATTCTACATCATAATGACTTTCTATAGTTTGCGCATTCGTCCGGAAATAAAAAAAGCTTAATTCCACCGTTTTTTAAAATCACTGCTTCTAGAAGGTTTACATGATTTCGTAAAAAACACGAGTTTTTAGAAAATGTGCTTTATTTCATAAATGGAATCTACAAAGTATGCACATTCTACGTCGTAACGACTTTCTATAGTTTGTGCATGCGTCCGGAAATAAGAAAAGCTTACTTCTCCCGTTTTTTAAAATCACAGCTTCTAGAAGGTTTACATGATTTCTTAAAAAACACGAATTTTTAGAAAATGTGTTTTATTTCATAAATGGAATCAAGAAAGTATGCACATTCTGCGTCATAACGACTTTCTATAGTTTGCGCATGCGTTTGGAAATAAGAAAAGCTTACTTCCCCCATTTTTTAAAATCACAGCTTCTAGAAGGTTTACATGATTTCTTAAAAAACACGAGTTTTTAGAAAATGTGTTTTATTTCATAAATGGAATCAACAAAGTATGCACATTCTATGTCATAACGACATTCTATAGTTTGGGCATTCGTCTCGAAATAAGAAAAGCTTACTTCCACCGTTTTTTAAAATCACAGCTTCTAGAAGGTTTACATGATTTCATTAAAAACATGAGTTTTTAGAAAATGTGTTTTATTTGATAAATGGAATCTACAAAGTATGCACATTCTACGTCAGAACGACATTCTATAGTTTGCACATGCGTCCGGAAATAAGAAAAGCTTACTACCACCGTTTTTTAAAATCACAGCTTCTAGAAGGTTTACATGATTTCTTAAAAAACACGAGTTTTTAGAAAATGTGTTTTATTTCATAAATAAAATCAACAAAGTATGCACATTCTACGTCATAACGACTTTCTATAGTTTGTGCATTCGCCCGGAAATAAGAAACACTTACTTCCCCCATTTTTTAAAATCACAGCTTCTAGAAGGTTTACATGATTTCGTATAAAACACAAGTTTTTAGAAAATGTGTTTTATTTCATAAATGGAATCAACAAAGTATGCACATTCTACGTCATAACGACTTTCTATAGTTCGCGCATGCGTTTGGAAATAAGAAAAGCTTACTTCCACCGTTTTTTAAAATCACAGCTTCTAGAAGGTTTACATGATTTCGTAAAAAACACGAGTTTTTAGAAAATGTGTTTTATTTCATAAATGGAATCAACAAAGTATGCACATTCTACGTCATAACGACTTTCTATAGTTTGCGCATGCGTCCGGAAATAACAGAAGCTTACTTCTCCCGGTTTTTAAACTCACAGCTTCTAGAAGGTTTACATGATTTTTAAAAAACACGATTTTTTAGAAAATGTGTTTTATTTCATAAATGGAATCAACAAAGTATGCACATTCTACGTCATAACGACTTTCTATAGTTTGCGTATGCGTTTGGAAACAAGAAAAGCTTACTTCCCCCATTTTTTAAAATCACAGCTTCTAGAAGGTTTACATGATTTCTTAAAAAACAGGAGTTTTTAGAAAATGTGTTTTATTTCATAAATGGAATCAACAAAGTATGCACATTCTATGTCATAACGAATTTCTATAGTTTGCGCATGCATCCGGAAATAAGAAAAGCTTACTTTAAGCGTTTTTTAAAATCACAGCTTCTAGAAGGTTTACATGATTTCTTAAAAAACATGAGTTTTTAGAAAATGTGTTTTATTTAATAAATGGAATCAACAAATTATGCACATTCTACATCATAACGACTTTCTATAGTTTTCGCATTCGTCCGGAAATAAGAAAAGCTTACTTCCACCGTTTTTTAAAATCACAGCTCTAGAAGGTTTACATGATTTCGTAAAAAACACGAGTTTTTAGAAAATGTGCTTTATTTTATAAATGCAATCAACAAATTATTCACATTCTACATCGTAACGACTTTCTATAGTTTGTGCATGCATTTGGAAATAAGAAAAGCTTACTTCCCCCATTTTTTAAAATCACAGCTTCTAGAAGGTTTACATGATTTCTTACAAAACACGAGTTTTTAGAAAATGTGTTTTATTTCATAAATGGAATCAACAATGTATGCACATTCTACGTCATAACGACTTTCTATAGTTTGCGCATGCGTCCGGAAATAAGAAAAGCTTACTTCCACCGTTTTTTAAAATCACAGCTTCCAGAAGGTTTACAGGATGTCGTAAAAAACACGAGTTTTTAGAAAATGTGTTTTATTTCACAAATGGAATCTACAAAGTATGCACATTCTACGTCATAATGACTTTCTATAGTTTGCGCATGTGTCCAAAAATAAGAAAAGCTTACTTCCCCCATTTTTTAAAATCACAGCTTCTAGAAGGTTTACATGATTTCTTAAAAAACACGAGTTTTTAGAAAATGTGTTTTATTTCATAAATGGAATCAACAAAGTATGCACATTCTACGTTATAACGAATTTCTATATTTTGCGCATGCGTTCGAAAATAAGAAAAGCTTACTTCCACCGTTTTTTAAAATCACAGCTTCTAGAAGATTTACATGATTTCTTAAAAAACACGAATTTTTAGAAAATGTGTTTTATTTCATAAATGGAATCAAAAAAGTATGTACATTCTACGTCATAACGAATTTCTATAGTTTGCACATGCGTCCGGAAATAAGAAAAGCTTACTTCCACCGTTTTTTAAAACCACAGCTTCTAGAGGGTTTACATGATTTCTTAAAAAACACGAGTTTCTAGAAAATGTGTTTTATTTCATAAATGGAATCAACAAATTATGCACATTCTACATCATAACGACCTTCTATAGTTTGTGCATTCGTCCGGAAATAATAAAAGCTTACTTCCACCATTTTTTAAAATCACAGCTTCTAGAAGGTTTACATGATGTCGTAAAAAACACGAGTTTTTAGAAAATGTGTTTTATTTCATAAATGGAATCAACAAAGTATGCACATTCTATGTCATAACGACTTTCTATAGTTTGCGCATGCGTTTGGAAATAAGAAAAGCTTACTTCCCCCGTTTTTTAAAATCACAGCTTCTAGAGGGTTTACATGATTTATTAAAAAACATGAGTTTCTAGAAAATGTGTTTTATTTCATAAATGGAATCTACAAAGTATGCACATTCTAAGTCATAACGACTTTCTATAGTTTGCGCATGCGTCTGGAAATAAGAAAAGCTTACTTCTCTCGTTTTTTAAAATCACAGCTTCTAGAAGGTTTACATGATTTCTTAAAAAACAAGAGTTTTTAGAAAATGTGTTTTATTTCATAAATGGAATCAACAAAGTATGCACATTCTGCTTCATAACGACTTTCTATAGTTTGCGCATGCGTTTGGAAATAAGAAAAGCTTACTTCCCCCCATTTTTTAAAATCACAGCTTCTAGAGGGTTTACATGATTTCTTAAAAAACACGAGTTTCTAGAAAATGTGTTTTATTTCATAAATGGAATCAACAAATTATGCACATTCTAGATCATAACGACCTTCTATAGTTTGCACATTCGTCCGGAAATAAGAAAAGCTTAATTCCACTGTTTTTTAAAATCACGGCTTCTAGAAGGTTTACATGATTTCGTAAAAAACACGAGTTTTTAGAAAATGTGCTTTATTTCATAAATGGAATCAACAAAGTATGCACATTCTACGTCATAAAGACTTTCTATAGTTTGCGCATGCGTCTAGAAATAAGAAAAGCTTACTTCCACCGATTTTTAAAATCACAGCTTCTAGAAGGTTTACATGATTTCGTAAAAAACACGAGTTTTTAGAAAATGTGTTTTATTTCATAAATAAATCTACAAAGTATGCACATTCTACGTCATGACGACTTTGTATTGTTTGCGCATGCGTCCGGAAATAACAAAAGCTTACTTCCACCGTTTTTTAAAATCACAGCTTCTAGAAGGTTTACATGATTTCGTAAAAAGCACGAGTTTTTAGAAAATGTGTTTTATTTCATAAATGGAATCTACAAAGTATCCACATTCTATGTCATAACGACTTTCTATAGTTTGCGCATGCGTCCGGAAATAAGAAAAGCTTACTTCCCCCGTTTTTTAAAATCACAGCTTCTAGAAGGTTTACATGATTTCTTAAAAAACATGAGTTTTTAGAAAATGTGTTTTATTTCATAAATGGAATCAACAAAGTATGCACATTCTACGTCATAACGGCTTTCTATAGTTTGCGCATGCGTTTGGAAATAAGAAAAGCTGACTTCCCCCGTTTTTTAAAATCACAGCTTCTAGAATGTTTACATGATTTCTTAAAAAACACGAGTTTTTAGAAAATGTGTTTTATTTCATAAATGGAATCAACAAAGTATGCACATTATACGTCATAACGACTTTCTATAGTTTGTGCATGCGTCCGGAAATAAGAAAAGCTTACTTCCACCGTTTTTTAAAATCACAGCTTCTAGAAGGTTTACATGATTTCCTAAAAAACATGAGTGTTTAGAAAATGTCATTTATTTCATAAATGGAATCAACAAAGTATGCACATTCTACGTCATAACGACTTTCCATAGTTTGCGCATGCGTCCGGAAATAACAAAAGCTTACTTCCACCGTTTTTCAAAATCAAAGCTTCTAGAAGGTTTACATGATTTCGTAAAAAACACCAGTTTTTAGAAAATGTGTTTTATTTCATAAATGGAATCTACAATGTATGCACATTCTACGTCATAACGACTTTCTATAGTTTGCGCATGCGTCCGGAAATAAGAAAAGCTTACTTCCCCCGATTTTTAAAATCACAGCTTCTAGAACGTTTACAAGATTTCTTAAAAAACACGGGTTTTTAGAAAATGTATTTTATTTCATAAATGGAATCAACAAAGTATGCACATTCTACGTCATAACGACTTTGTATTGTTTGCGCATGCGTCCGGAAAGAACAAAAGCTTACTTCCACCGTTTTTTAAAATCACAGCTTCTAGAAGGTTTACATGATTTCGTAAAAAGCACGAGTTTTTAGAAAATGTGTTTTATTTCATAAATGGAATCTACAAAGTATCCACATTCTACGTCATAACGACTTTCTATAGTTTGCGCATGCGTCCGGAAATAAGAAAAGGTTACTTCCCCCGTTTTTTAAAATCACAGCTTCTAGAAGGTTTACATGATTTCGTAAAAAACACGAGTTTTTAGAAAATGTGTTTTATTTCATAAATGGATTCAACAACGTATTCACATTCTACGTCATAACGACTTTCTATAGTTTGCGCATTCGTCTGGAAATAAGAAAAGCTTACTTCCCCCGTTTTTTAAAATCACAGCTTCTAGAAGGTTTACATGATTTCGTAAAAAACACGAGTTTTTAGAAAATGTGTTTTGTTTCATAAATGGAGTCTACAAAGTATGCATTCTACGTCATAACGACTTTCTATAGTTTGCGCATGCGTCCGGAAATAAGAAAAGCTTACTTCCCCGTTTTTTAAAATCATAGCTTCTAGAAGGTTTACATGATTTCGTAAAAAACACGAGTTTTTAGAAAATGTGTTTTATTTCATAAATGGAATCAACAAAGTATGCACATTCGACGTCATAACGACTTTCTATAGTCTTCGCATTTGTCCGGAAATAAGAAAAGCTTACTTCCCCCGTTTTTTAAAATCACAGCTTCTAGATGGTTTACATGATTTCGTAAAAAACACGAGTTTTTAGAAAATGTGTTTTATTTCATCAATGGAATCAACAAAGTATGCACATTCTACGTCATAACGACTTTCTATAGTTTACGCATTCGTCCGGAAATACGAAAAGCTTACTTCCCCTGTTTTTTAAAATCACGGCTTCTAGAAGGTTTACATGATTTCGTAAATAACATGAGTTTTTAGAAAATGTGTTTTATTTCATAAATGGAATCTACAAAGTATGCACATTCTACGTCATAACGACTTTCTATAGTTTGCGCATGCGTCCGGAAATAAGAAAAGCTTACTTCCCCCGTTTTTTAAAATCACAGCTTCTAGAAGGTTTACATGATATCGTAAAAAACACGAGTTTTTAGAAAATGTGTTTTATTTCATAAATGCAATCAACAACGTATGCACATTCTACGTCATAACGACTTTCTATAGTTTGCGCATTCATCCGGAAATAAGAAAAGCTGACTTCCCCCGTTTTTTAAAATCACAGCTTCTAGAAGGTTTACATGATTTCTTAAAAAACACGAGTTTTTAGAAAATGTGTTTTATTTCATAAATGGAATCAACAAAGTATGCACATTCTACGTCATAACGACTTTCTATAGTTTGCGCATGCGTCCGGAAAAAAGAAAAGCTCACTTCCACCGTTTTTTAAAATCACAGCTTCTAGAAGGTTTACATGATTTCGTAAAAAACACGAGTTTTTAGAAAATGTGTTTTATTTCATAAATGGAATCTACAAAGTATGCACATTCTACGTCATAACGACTTTCTATTGTTTGCGCATGCGTCCGGAAATAAGAAAAGCTTACTTCCACCGTTTTTTAAAATCACAGCTTCTAGAAGGTTTACATGATTTCGTAAAAAACACGAGTTTTTAGAAAATGTGTTTTATTTCATAAATGGAATCAACAAAGTATGCACATTCTACGTCATAACGGCTTTCTATAGTTTGCGCATGCATTTGGAAATAAGAAAAGCTTACTTCCCCCGTTTTTTAAAATCACAGCTTCTAGAAGGTTTACATGATTTCTTAAAAAACACGAGTTTTTAGAAAATGTGTTTTATTTCATAAATGGAATCAACAAAGTATGCACATTCTACGTCATAACGACTTTCTATAGTTTGCGCATGCGTCCGGAAATAAGAAAAGCTTACTTCCACCGTTTTTTAAAATCACAGCTTCTAGAAGGTTTACATGATTTCGTAAAAAACACGAGTTTTTAGAAAATGTGTTTTATTTCATAAATGGAATCTACAAAGTATGCACATTCTACGTCATAACGACTTTCTATTGTTTGCGCATGCGTCCGGAAATAAGAAAAGCTTACTTCCACCGTTTTTTAAAATCACAGCTTCTAGAAGGTTTACATGATTTCTTAAAAAACACGAGTTTTTAGAAAATGTGTTTTATTTCATAAATGGAATCAATAAAGTATGCACATTCTATGTCATAACGACTTTCTATAGTTTGCGCATGCGTTTGGAAATAAGAAAAGCTTACTTCCCAACTTTTTTAAAATCACAGCTTCTAGAATGTTTACATTATTTCTTAAAAAACACGAGTTTTTAAAAAATGTGTGTTATTTCATAAAGAGAATCAACAAAGTATGCACATTCTACGTCATAACGACTTTCTATAATTTGCGCATGCGTCCGGAAATAAGAAAAGCTTACTTCCCCCGATTTTTAAAATCACAGCTTCTAGAAGGTTTACAAGATTTCTTAAAAAACACGAGTTTTTAGAAAATGTGTTTTATTTCATAAATGGAATCAACAAAGTATGCACATTCTACGTCATAACGAATTTCTATAGTTTGCGCATGCATTTGGAAGTAAGAAAAGCTTACTTCCCCCGTTTTTTAAAATAACAGCTTCTAGAAGGTTTACATGATTTTTTAAAAAACACGAGTTTTTAGAAAATGTGTTTTATTTCATAAATGGAATCAACAAAGTATGCACATTATACGTCATAACGACTTTCTATAGTTTGTGCATGCGTCCGGAAATAAGAAAAGCTTACTTCCACCGTTTTTTAAAATCACAGCTTCTAGAAGGTTTACATGATTTCCTAAAAAACACGAGTTTTTAGAAAATGTCATTTATTTCATAAATGGAATCAACAAAGTATGCACATTCTACGTCATAACGACTTTCCATAGTTTGCGCATGCGTCCGGAAATAACAAAAGCTTACTTCCACCGTTTTTCAAAATCAAAGCTTCTAGAAGGTTTACATGATTTCGTAAAAAACACCAGTTTTTAGAAAAAGTGTTTTATTTCATAAATGGAATCTACAATGTATGCACATTCTACGTCATAACGACTTTCTATAGTTTGCGCATGCGTCCGGAAATAAGAAAAGCTTACTTCCCCCGATTTTTAAAATCACAGCTTCTAGAACGTTTACAAGATTTCTTAAAAAACACGGGTTTTTAGAAAATGTATTTTATTTCATAAATGGAATCAACAAAGTATGCACATTCTACGTCATAACGACTTTCTATAGTTTGCACAGGCGTTTGGAAGTAAGAAAAGCTTACTTCCCCCGTTTTTTAAAATAACAGCTTCTAGAAGGTTTACATGATTTCTTATAAAACATGAGTTTTTAGAAAATGTTTTTTATTTCATAAATGGAATCAACAAAGTATGCACATTATACGTCATAACGACTTTCTATAGTTTGCGCATGTGTTTGGAAATAAGAAAAGCTTACTTCCCCTGTTTTTTAAAATGACAGCTTCTAGAAGGTTTTCATGATTTCTTAAGAAACACGAGTTTTTAGAAAATGTGTTTTTATTTCATCAATAGAATCAACAAAGTATGCACATTCTACGCCATAACTACTTTCTATAGTTTGCACATGCGTCCGGAAATAAGAAAAGCTTACCTCCACCGTTTTTTAAAATCACAGCTTCTAGAAGGTTTACATGATTTCGTAAAAAACACGAGTTTTTAGAAAATGTGTTTTATTTCATAAATGGAATCAACAAAGTATGCACATTCTACGTCATAACGACTTTCTATAGTTTGCGCATGCGTCTGGAAATAAGAAAAGCTTACTTCCACCGATTTTTGAAATCACAGCTTCTAGAAGGTTTACATGATTTCGTAAAAAACACGAGTTTTTAGAAAATGTGTTTTATTTCATAAATAAATCTACAAAGTATGCACATTCTACGTCATAACGACTTTGTATTGTTTGCGCATGCGTCCGGAAATAACAAAAGCTTACTTCCACCGTTTTTTAAAATCACAGCTTCTAGAAGGTTTACATGATTTCGTAAAAAGCACGAGTTTTTAGAAAATGTGTTTTATTTCATAAATGGAATCTACAAAGTATCCACATTCTACGTCATAACGACTTTCTATAGTTTGCGCATGCGTCCGGAAATAAGAAAAGGTTACTTCCCCCGTTTTTTAAAATCACAGCTTCTAGAAGGTTTACATGATTTCGTAAAAAACACGAGTTTTTAGAAAATGTGTTTTATTTCATAAATGGATTCAACAACGTATTCACATTCTACGTCATAACGACTTTCTATAGTTTGCGCATTCGTCTGGAAATAAGAAAAGCTTACTTCCCCCGTTTTTTAAAATCACAGCTTCTAGAAGGTTTACATGATTTCGTAAAAAACACGAGTTTTTAGAAAATGTGTTTTGTTTCATAAATGGAGTCTACAAAGTATGCACATTCTATGTCATAACGAATTTCTATAGTTTGCGCATGTGTCCGGAAATAAGAAAAGCTTACTTCCCCCGTTTTTTAAAATCATAGCTTCTAGAAGGTTTACATGATTTCGTAAAAAACACGAGTTTTTAGAAAATGTGTTTTATTTCATAAATGGAATCAACAAAGTATGCACATTCGACGTCATAACGACTTTCTATAGTCTTCGCATTTGTCCGGAAATAAGAAAAGCTTACTTCCCCCGTTTTTTAAAATCACAGCTTCTAGATGGTTTACATGATTTCGTAAAAAACACGAGTTTTTAGAAAATGTGCTTTATTTCATCAATGGAATCAACAAAGTATGCACATTCTACGTCATAACGACTTTCTGTAGTTTACGCATTCGTCCGGAAATACGAAAAGCTTACTTCCCCTGTTTTTTAAAATCACGGCTTCTAGAAGGTTTACATGATTTCGTAAATAACATGAGTTTTTAGAAAATGTGTTTTATTTCATAAATGGAATCTACAAAGTATGCACATTCTACGTCATAACGACTTTCTATAGTTTGCGCATGCGTCCGGAAATAAGAAAAGCTTACTTCCCCCGTTTTTTAAAATCACAGCTTCTAGAAGGTTTACATGATATCGTAAAAAACACGAGTTTTTAGAAAATGTGTTTTATTTCATAAATGGAATCAACAACGTATGCACATTCTACGTCATAACGACTTTCTATAGTTTGCTCATTCGTCCGGAAATAAGAAAAGCTTACTTCCCCCGTTTTTTAAAATCACAGCTTCTAGAAGGCTTACATGATTTCTTAAAAAACATGAGTTTTTTAGAAAATGTGTTTTATTTCATAAATGGAATCAACAAAGTATGCACATTCTATGTCATAACAACTTTCTATAGTTTGCGCATGCGTCTGGAAATAAGAAAAGCTTACTTCCAATGTTTTTTAAAATCACAGCTTCTAGAAGGTTTACATGATCTCGTAAAAAACACGAGTTTTTAGAAAATGTGTTTTATTTCATATATGGAATCAACAAAGTATGCACATTCTACGTCATAACGACTTTCTATAGTTTGCGCATGCGTCCGGAAATAAGAAAAGCTTACTTCCATCGATTTTTAAAATCACAGCTTCTAGAAGGTTTACATGATTTCGTAAAAAACACGAGTTTTAGAAAATGTGTTTTATTTCATAAATGAATCTACCAAGTATGCACATTCTACGTCATAACGACTTTGTATTGTTTGCGCATGCGTCCGGAAATAACAAAAGCTTACTTCCCCCGTTTTTTAAAATCACAGCTTCTAGAAGGTTTACATGATTTCTTAAAAGACACGAGTTTTTAGAAAATGTGTTTTATTTCATAAATGGAATCAACAAAGTATGCACATTCTACCTCATAACGACTTTCTATAGTTTGCGCATGCGTCCGGAAATAAGAAAAGCTTACTTCCCCCGTTTTTTAAAATCACAGCTTCTAGAAGGTTTACATGATTTCGTAAAAAACACGAGTTTTTAGAAAATGTGTTTTATTTCATAAATGAATCTACAAAGTATGCACAATCTACGTCATAACGACTTTGTATTGTTTGTGCATGCGTCCGGAAATAACAAAAGCTTACTTCCACCGTTTTTTAAAATCACAGCTTCTAGAAGGTTTACATGATTACGTAAAAAACACGAGTTTTTAGAAAATGTGTTTTATTTCATAAATTGAATCTACAAAGTATCCACATTCTACATCATAACGACTTTCTATAGTTTGCGCATGCATCCGGAAATAAGAAAAGCTTACTTCCACCGTTTTTTAAAATCACAGCTTCTAGAAGGTTTACATGATTTCTTAAAAAACATGAGTTTTTAGGAAATGTGTTTTATTTCATAAATGGAATCAACAAAGTATACACATTCTACGTCATAACGACTTTCTATAGTTTGCGCATGCGTCCGGAAATAAGAAAAGCTTACTTCCCCCGTTTTTTAAAATCATAGCTTCTAGAAGGTTGACATGATTTCGTAAAAAACACGAGTTTTTAGAAAATGTTTTTTATTTCATAAATGGAATCAACAAAGTATGCACATTCGACGTCATAACGACTTTCTATAGTTTGCGCATTCGTCCGGAAATAAGAAAAGCTTACTTCCCCCGTTTTTTAAAATCACAGCTTCTAGAAGGTTTACATGATTTCGTAAAAAACACGAGTTTTTAGAAAATGTGTTTTATTTCATAAATCGAATCAACAAAGTATGCACATTCTACATCATAACGACTTTCTATAGTTTGCGCATGCGTTTGGAAATAAGAAAAGCTTACTTCCCCCCGTTTTTTAAAATCACAGCTTCTAGAAGGTTTACATGATTTCTTAAGAAACACAAGTTTTTAGAAAATGTATTTTATTTCATAAAGAGAATCAACAAAGTATGCACATTCTACGTCATAACTACTTTCTATAGTTTGCACATGCATCCAGAAATAAGAAAAGCTAACTTCCACCGTTTTTTACAATCACAGCTTCTAGAAGGTTTACATGATTTCGTAAAAAACATGAGTTTTTAGAAAATGTGTTTTATTCATAAATGGAATCAACAAAGTATGCACATTCTACGTCATAACGACTTTCTATAGTTTGCGCATGCGTCCGGAAATAAAAAAAGCTTACTTCCACCGATTTTTAAAATCACAGCTTCTAGAAGGTTTACATGATTTCGTAAAAAACACGAGTTTTTAGAAAATGTGTTTTATTTCATAAATGAATCTACAAAGTATGCAAATTCTACGTCATAACGACTTTCTATAGTTTGCGCATAAAGCTTACTTCCCCCGTTTTTTAAAATCACAGCTTCTAGAAGGTTTACATGATTTCTTAAAAAACACGAGTTTTTAGAAAATGTGTTTTATTTCATAAATGGATTCAACAACGTATTCACATTCTACGTCATAACGACTTTCTATAGTTTGCGCATTCGTCTGGAAATAAGAAAAGCTTACTTCCCCCGTTTTTTAAAATCACAGCTTCTAGAAGGTTTACATGATTTCGTAAAAAACACGAGTTTTTAGAAAATGTGTTTTGTTTCATAAATGGAGTCTACAAAGTATGCACATTCTATGTCATAACGACTTTCTATAGTTTGCGCATGCGTCCGGAAATAAGAAAAGCTTACTTCCCCCGTTTTTTTAAAATCATAGCTTCTAGAAGGTTTACATGATTTCGTAAAAAACACGAGTTTTTAGAAAATGTGTTTTATTTCATAAATGGAATCAACAAAGTATGCACATTCGACGTCATAACGACTTTCTATAGTCTTCGCATTTGTCCGGAAATAAGAAAAGCTTACTTCCCCCGTTTTTTAAAATCACAGCTTCTAGATGGTTTACATGATTTCGTAAAAAACACGAGTTTTTAGAAAATGTGTTTTATTTCATCAATGGAATCTACAAAGTATGCACATTCTACGTCATAACGACTTTCTATTGTTTGCGCATGCGTCCGGAAATAAGAAAAGCTTACTTCCACCGTTTTTTAAAATCACAGCTTCTAGAAGGTTTACATGATTTCGTAAAAAACACGAGTTTTTAGAAAATGTGTTTTATTTCATAAATGGAATCAACAAAGTATGCACATTCTACGTCAGAACGACTTTCTATAGTTTGCGCATGCGTTTGGAAATAAGAAAAGCTTACTTCCCCCGTATTTTAAAATCACAGCTTCTAGAAGGTTTACATGATTTCGTAAAAAACACGAGTTTTTAGAAAATGTGTTTTATTTCATAAATGGAATCAACAAAGTATGCACATTCTACGTCATAACGACTTTCTATAGTTTGCGCACGAGTTTGGAAATAAGAAAAGCTTACTTCCCCCGTATTTTAAAATCACAGCTTCTAGAAGGTTTACATGATTTCTTAAAAAACACGAGTTTTTAGAAAATGTGTTTTATTTCATAAATGGAATCAATAAAGTATGCACATTCTATGTCATAACGACTTTCTATAGTTTGCGCATGCGTTTGGAAATAAGAAAAGCTTACTTCCCAACTTTTTTAAAATCACAGCTTCTAGAATGTTTACATTATTTCTTAAAAAACACGAGTTTTTAAAAAATGTGTGTTATTTCATAAAGAGAATCAACAAAGTATGCACATTCTACGTCATAACGACTTTCTATAATTTGCGCATGTGTCCGGAAATAAGAAAAGCTTACTTCCCCCGATTTTTAAAATCACAGCTTCTAGAAGGTTTACAAGATTTCTTAAAAAACACGAGTTTTTAGAAAATGTGTTTTATTTCATAAATGGAATCAACAAAGTATGCACATTCTACGTCATAACGAATTTCTATAGTTTGCGCATGCATTTGGAAGTAAGAAAAGCTTACTTCCCCCGTTTTTTAAAATAACAGCTTCTAGAAGGTTTACATGATTTTTTAAAAAACACGAGTTTTTAGAAAATGTGTTTTATTTCATAAATGGAATCAACAAAGTATGCACATTATACGTCATAACGACTTTCTATAGTTTGTGCATGCGTCCGGAAATAAGAAAAGCTTACTTCCACCGTTTTTTAAAATCACAGCTTCTAGAAGGTTTACATGATTTCCTAAAAAACACGAGTTTTTAGAAAATGTCATTTATTTCATAAATGGAATCAACAAAGTATGCACATTCTACGTCATAACGACTTTCCATAGTTTGCGCATGCGTCCGGAAATAACAAAAGCTTACTTCCACCGTTTTTCAAAATCAAAGCTTCTAGAAGGTTTACATGATTTCGTAAAAAACACCAGTTTTTAGAAAAAGTGTTTTATTTCATAAATGGAATCTACAATGTATGCACATTCTACGTCATAACGACTTTCTATAGTTTGCGCATGCGTCCGGAAATAAGAAAAGCTTACTTCCCCCGATTTTTAAAATCACAGCTTCTAGAACGTTTACAAGATTTCTTAAAAAACACGGGTTTTTAGAAAATGTATTTTATTTCATAAATGGAATAAACAAAGTATGCACATTCTAGTCATAACGACTTTCTATAGTTTGCGCAGGCGTTTGGAAGTAAGAAAAGCTTACTTCCCCCGTTTTTTAAAATAACAGCTTCTAGAAGGTTTACATGATTTCTTATAAAACATGAGTTTTTAGAAAACGTTTTTTATTTCATAAATGGAATCAACAAAGTATGCACATTATACGTCATAACGACTCTCTATAGTTTGCGCATGTGTTTGGAAATAAGAAAAGCTTACTTCCCCTGTTTTTTAAAATGACAGCTTCTAGAAGGTTTTCATGATTTCTTAAGAAACACGAGTTTTTAGAAAATGTGTTTTATTTCATCAATAGAATCAACAAAGTATGCACATTCTACGCCATAACTACTTTCTATAGTTTGCACATGCGTCCGGAAATAAGAAAAGCTTACCTCCACCGTTTTTTAAAATCACAGATTCTAGAAGGTTTACATGATTTCGTAAAAAACACGAGTTTTTAGAAAATGTGTTTTATTTCATAAATGGAATCAACAAAGTATGCACATTCTACGTCATAACGACTTTCTATAGTTTGCGCATGCGTCCGGAAATAAGAAAAGGTTACTTCCCCCGTTTTTTAAAATCACAGCTTCTAGAAGGTTTACATGATTTCGTAAAAAGCACGAGTTTTTAGAAAATGTGTTTTATTTCATAAATGGAATCTACAAAGTATCCACATTCTACGTCATAACGACTTTCTATAGTTTGCGCATGCGTCCGGAAATAAGAAAAGGTTACTTCCCCCGTTTTTTAAAATCACAGCTTCTAGAAGGTTTACATGATTTCGTAAAAAACACGAGTTTTTAGAAAATGTGTTTTATTTCATAAATGGATTCAACAACGTATTCACATTCTACGTCATAACGACTTTCTATAGTTTGCGCATTCGTCTGGAAATAAGAAAAGCTTACTTCCCCCGTTTTTTAAAATCACAGCTTCTAGAAGGTTTACATGATTTCGTAAAAAACACGAGTTTTTAGAAAATGTGTTTTGTTTCATAAATGGAGTCTACAAAGTATGCACATTCTACGTCATAACGACTTTCTATAGTTTGCGCATGCGTCCGGAAATAAGAAAAGCTTACTTCCCCCGTTTTTTAAAATCATAGCTTCTAGAAGGTTTACATGATTTCGTAAAAAACACGAGTTTTTAGAAAATGTGTTTTATTTCATAAATGGAATCAACAAAGTATGCACATTCGACGTCATAACGACTTTCTATAGTCTTCGCATTTGTCCGGAAATAAGAAAAGCTTACTTCCCCCGTTTTTTAAAATCACAGCTTCTAGATGGTTTACATGATTTCGTAAAAAACACGAGTTTTTAGAAAATGTGTTTTATTTCATCAATGGAATCAACAAAGTATGCACATTCTACGTCATAACGACTTTCTATAGTTTACGCATTCGTCCGGAAATACGAAAAGCTTACTTCCCCTGTTTTTTAAAATCACGGCTTCTAGAAGGTTTACATGATTTCGTAAATATCATGAGTTTTTAGAAAATGTGTTTTATTTCATAAATGGAATCTACAAATTATGCACATTCTACGTCATAACGACTTTCTATAGTTTGCGCATGCGTCCGGAAATAAGAAAAGCTTACTTCCCCCGTTTTTTAAAATCACAGCTTCTAGAAGGTTTACATGATATCGTAAAAAACACGAGTTTTTAGAAAATGTGTTTTATTTCATAAATGGAATCAACAACGTATGCACATTCTACGTCATAACGACTTTCTATAGTTTGCGCATTCGTCCGGAAATAAGAAAAGCTTACTTCCCCCGTTTTTTAAAATCACAGCTTCTAGAAGGCTTACAAGATTTCTTAAAAAACATGAGTTTTTAGAAAATGTGTTTTATTTCATAAATGGAATCAACAAAGTATGCACATTCTATGTCATAACAACTTTCTATAGTTTGCGCATGCGTCCGGAAATAAGAAAAGCTTACTTCCAATGTTTTTTAAAATCACAGCTTCTAGAAGGTTTACATGATCTCGTAAAAAACACGAGTTTTTAGAAAATGTGTTTTATTTCATATATGGAATCAACAAAGTATGCACATTCTACGTCATAACGACTTTCTATAGTTTGCGCATGCGTCCGGAAATAAGAAAAGCTTACTTCCATCGATTTTTAAAATCACAGCTTCTAGAAGGTTTACATGATTTCGTAAAAAACACGAGTTTTAGAAAATGTGTTTTATTTCATAAATGAATCTACCAAGTATGCACATTCTACGTCATAACGACTTTGTATTGTTTGCGCATGCGTCCGGAAATAACAAAAGCTTACTTCCACCGTTTTGTAAAATCACAGCTTCCAGACGGTTTACATGATTTCGTAAAAAACACGAGTTTTTAGAAAATGTGTTTTATTTCATAAATGGAATCTACAAACTATCCACATTCTACGTCATAACGACTTTCTATAGTTTGCGCATGCGTCCGGAAATAAGAAAAGCTTACTTCCCCCGTTTTTTAAAATCACAGCTTCTAGAAGGTTTACATGATTTCGTAAAAAACACGAGTTTTTAGAAAATGTGTTTTATTTCATAAATGAATCTACAAAGTATGCACAATCTACGTCATAACGACTTTGTATTGTTTGTGCATGCGTCCGGAAATAACAAAAGCTTACTTCCACCGTTTTTTAAAATCACAGCTTCTAGAAGGTTTACATGATTACGTAAAAAACACGAGTTTTTAGAAAATGTGTTTTATTTCATAAATGGAATCTACAAAGTATCCACATTCTACATCATAACGACTTTCTATAGTTTGCGCATGCATCCGGAAATAAGAAAAGCTTACTTCCACCGTTTTTTAAAATCACAGCTTCTAGAAGGTTTACATGATTTCTTAAAAAACATGAGTTTTTAGGAAATGTGTTTTATTTCATAAATGGAATCAACAAAGTATACACATTCTACGTCATAACGACTTTCTATAGTTTGCGCATGCATCCGGAAATAAGAAAAGCTTACTTCCCCCGTTTTTTAAAATCATAGCTTCTAGAAGGTTGACATGATTTCGTAAAAAACACGAGTTTTTAGAAAATGTTTTTTATTTCATAAATGGAATCAACAAAGTATGCACATTCGACGTCATAACGACTTTCTATAGTTTGCGCATTCGTCCGGAAATAAGAAAAGCTTACTTCCCCCGTTTTTTAAAATCAAAGCTTCTAGAAGGTTTACATGATTTCGTAAAAAACACGAGTTTTTAGAAAATGTGTTTTATTTCATAAATCGAATCAACAAAGTATGCACATTCTACATCATAACGACTTTCTATAGTTTGCGCATGCGTTTGGAAATAAGAAAAGCTTACTTCCCCCGTTTTTTAAAATCACAGCTTCTAGAAGGTTTACATGATTTCTTAAGAAACACAAGTTTTTAGAAAATGTATTTTATTTCATAAAGAGAATCAACAAAGTATGCACATTCTACGTCATAACTACTTTCTATAGTTTGCACATGCATCCAGAAATAAGAAAAGCTAACTTCCACCGTTTTTTACAATCACAGCTTCTAGAAGGTTTACATGATTTCGTAAAAAACACGAGTTTTTAGAAAATGTGTTTTATTCATAAATGGAATCAACAAAGTATGCACATTCTACGTCATAACGACTTTCTATAGTTTGCGCATGCGTTTGGAAATAAGAAAAGCTTACTTCCCCCGTTTTTTAAAATCACAGCTTCTAGAAGGTTTACATGATTTCTTAAAAAACACGAGTTTTTAGAAACTGTGTTTTATTTCATAAATGGAATCAACAAAGTATGCACATTCTACGTCATAACGACTTTCTATTGTTTGCGCATGCGTTTGGAAATAAGAAAAGCTTACTTCCCCCGTTTCTTAAAATCACAGCTTTTAGAAGGTTTACATGATTTCTTAAAAAACATGAGTTTTTAGAAAATGTGTTTTATTTCATAAATGGAATCAACAAAGTATACACATTCTACGTCATAACAACTTTCTATAGTTTGCGCATGCGTTTGGAAATAAGAAAAGCTTACTTCCCCCGTTTTTTAAAATCACAGCTTCTAGAAGGTTTACATGATTTCTTAAAAAACACGAGTTTTTAGAAAATGTGTTTTATTTCATAAATGGAATCAACAAAGTATGCACATTCTACGTCATAACAACTTTCTATAGTTTGCGCATGCGTCCGGAAATAAGAAATGCTTACTTCCCCCGTTTTTTAAAATCACAGCTTCTAGAAGGTTTACATGATTTCGTAAAAAACATGAGTTTTTAGAAAATGTGTTTTATTTCATAAATGGAATCAACAAAGTATGCACATTCTACGTCATAACGACTTTCTATAGTTTGCGCATGCGTCCAGAAATAAGAAAAGCTTACTTCCACCGATTTTTAAAATCACAGCTTCTAGAAGGTTTACATGATTTCATAAAAAAACGAGTTTTTAGAAAATGTGTTTTATTTCATAAATGGAATCTACAAAGTATGCACATTCTATGTCATAACGAATTTGTATAGTTTGCGCATGCGTCCAGAAATAACAAAAGCTTACTTCCACCGTTTTTTAAAATCACAGCTTCTAGAAGATTTACATGATTTCGTAAAAAACACGAGTTTTTAGAAAATGTGTTTTATTTATAAATGGAATCTACAAAGTATGCAAATTCTACGTCATAATGACTTTGTATTGTTTGCGCATGCGCCCGGAAATAACAAAAGCTTACTTCCCCCGTTTTTTAAAATCACAGCTTCTAGAAGGTTTACATGATTTCTTAAAAAACACGAGTTTTTAGAAAATGTGTTTTATTTCATATGGAATCAACAAAGTATGCAAATTCTACGTCATAACGACTTTCTATAGTTTGCGCATTCGTCCGGAAATAAGAAAAGCTTACTCCCACCGTTTTTTAAAATCACAGCTTCTAGAAGGTTTACATGATTTCGTAAAAAACACGAGTTTTTAGAAAATGTGTTTTATTTCATCAATGGAATCAACAAAGTATGCACATTCTACGTCATAACGACTTTCTATAGTTTGCGCATGCGTTTGGAAATAAGAAAAGTTTACTTCCCCCGTTTTTTAAAATCACAGCTTCTAGAAGGTTTATATGATTTCTTAAAAAACACGAGTTTTTAGAAAATGTGTTTTATTTCATAAATAGAATCAACAAAGTATGCACATTCTACGTCATAACAACTTTCTATAGTTTGCACATGCGTCCGGAAATAAGAAAAGCTTACTTCCACCGTTTTTTAAAATCACAGCTTCTAGAAGGTTTACATGATTTCGTAAAAAACACGAGTTTTTAGAAAATCTGTTTTATTTCATAAATGGAATCTACAAAGTATGCACTTTCTACGTCATAACGACTTTCTATAGTTTGCGCATTCGTCCGGAAATAATAAAAGCTTACTTCCACCGTTTTTTAAAATCACAGCTTCTAGAAGGTTTACATGATGTCGTAAAAAACACGAGTTTTTAGAAAATATGTTTTATTTCATAAATGGAATCAACAAAGTATGCACATTCTACGTCATAACGACTTTCTATAGTTTGCGCATCCCGTCCGGAAATAAGAAAAGCTTACTTCCCCCGTTTTTTAAAATCACAGCTTCTAGAGGGTTTACATGATTTATTAAAAAAGACAAGTTTCTAGAAAATGTGTCTTATTTCATAAATGGAATCTACAAAGTATGCACATTCTAAGTCATAACGACTTTCTATAGTTTGCGCATGCGTCTGGAAATAAGAAAGCTTACTTCTCCCGTTTTTTAAAATCACAGCTTCTAGAAGGTTTACATGATTTCTTAAAAAACAAGAGTTTTTAGGAAATGTGTTTTATTTCATAAATG
The DNA here is from genome assembly GCA_027924585.1 of Larix kaempferi. Lineage (NCBI taxonomy): Eukaryota > Viridiplantae > Streptophyta > Pinopsida > Pinales > Pinaceae > Larix > Larix kaempferi. Next base: position 14,966,910 of record BSBM01000557.1, on the reverse strand, counting down.
GAATCAACAAAGTATGCACATTCTGCTTCATAACGACTTTCTATAGTTTGCGCATGCGTTTGGAAATAAGAAAAGCTTACTTCCCCCATTTTTTAAAATCACAGCTTCTAGAGGGTTTACATGATTTCTTAAAAAACACGAGTTTCTAGAAAATGTGTTTTATTTCATAAATGGAATCAACAAATTATGCACATTCTACATCATAACGACCTTCTATAGTTTGCACATTCGTCCGGAAATAAGAAAAGGTTAATTCCACCGTTTTTTAAAATCATACCTTCTAGAAGGTTTACATGATTTCGTAAAAAACACGAGTTTTTAGAAAATGTGCTTTATTTCATAAATGGAATCAACAAAGTATGCACATTCTACGTCATAAAGACTTTCTATAGTTTGCGAATGCGTCTGGAAATAAGAAAAGCTTACTTCCACCGATTTTTAAAATCACAGCTTCTAGAAGGTTTACATGATTTCGTAAAAAACACGAGTTTTTAGAAAATGTGTTTTATTTCATAAATAAATCTACAAAGTATGCACATTCTACGTCATAACGACTTTGTATTGTTTGCGCATGCGTCCGGAAATAACAAAAGCTTACTTCCACCGTTTTTTAAAATCACAACTTCTAGAAGGTTTACATGATTTCGTAAAAAGCACGAGTTTTTAGAAAATGTGTTTTATTTCATAAATGGAATCTACAAAGTATCCACATTCTATGTCATAACGACTTTCTATTGTTTGCGCATGCGTCCGGAAATAAGAAAAGCTTACTTCCACCGTTTTTTAAAATCACAGCTTCTAGAAGGTTTACATGATTTCATAAAAAACACGAGTTTTTAGAAAATGTGTTTTATTTCATAAATGGAATCAACAAAGTATGCACATTCTACATCATAACGATTTTCTATAGTTTGCGCATGCGTCCGGAAATAACAAAAGCTTACTTCCCCCGTTTTTTAAAATCATAGCTTCTAGAAGGTTTACATGATTTCTTAAAAAACACGAGTTTTTAGAAAATGTGTTTTATTTCATAAATCGAATCAACAAAGTATGCACATTCTACGTCATCACGACTTTCTATAGTTTGCATGCGTCCAGAAATTAGAAAAGCTTACTTCCACCGTTTTTTAAAATCACAGCTTCTAGAAGGTTTACATGATTTCGTAAAAAACAAGAGTTTTTAGAAAATGTGTTTTATTTCATAAATGGAATCAACAAAGTATGCACATTCTACGTCATAACGAATTTCTATAGTTTGCGCATGCGTCCGGAATTAAGAAAAGCTTACTTCCACCGATTTTTAAAATCACAGCTTCTAGAAGGTTTACATGATTTCGTAAAAAACAGCAGTTTTTAGAAAATGTGTTTTATTTAATAAATGGAATCTACAAAGTATGCACATTCTACGTCATAACGACTTTCTATAGTTTGCGCATGCGTCCGGAAATAAGAAAAGTTTACTTCCCCCCGTTTTTAAAAATCACAGCTTCTAGAACGTTTACATGATTTCTTAAAAAACACGAGTTTTTAGAAAATGTGTTTTATTTCATAAATGGAATCAACAAAGTATGCACATTCTATGTCATAACGACTTTCTATAGTTTGCGCATGCGTCCGGAAATAAGAAAAGTTTACTTCCCCCGTTTTTTAAAATCACAGCTTCTAGAAGGTTTACATGATTTCTTAAAAAACACGAGTTTTTAGAAAATGTGTTTTATTTCATCAATGGAATGAACAAAGTATGCACATTTTACATCATAACGACTTTCTATAGTTTGCGCATGTGTCCGGAAATAAGAAAAGCTTACTTCCACCGTTTTTTAAAATCACAGCTTCTAGAAGGTTTACATGATTTCGTAAAAAACACGAGTTTTTAGAAAATGTGTTTTATTTCATAAATGTAATCTAAAAAGTATGCACATTCTACGTCATAATGACTTTCTATTGTTTGCGCATGCGTCCGGAAATAAGAAAAGCTTACTTCCACCGTTTTTTAAAATCACAGCTTCTAGAAGGTTTACATCATTTCGTAAAAAACACGAGTTTTAGAAAATGTGTTTTATTTCATAAATGGAATCAACAAAGTATGCACATTCTACGTCATAACGACTTTCTATAGTTTGCGCATGCGTTTGGAAATAAGAAAAGCTTACTTCCCCCGTTTTTTAAAATCACAGCTTCTAGAAGATTTACATGATTTCTTAAAAAACACGAGTTTTTAGAAAATGTGTTTTATTTCATAAATGGAATCAACAAAGTATGCACATTCTACGTCATAACGAATTTCTATAGTTTGCGCATGCGTCCGGAAATAAGAAAAGCTTACTTCCACCGTTTTTTAAAACCACAGCTTCTAGAGGGTTTACATGATTTCTTAAAAAACACGAGTTTCTAGAAAATGTGTTTTATTTCATAAATGGAATCAACAAATTATGCACATTCTACATCATAACGACCTTCTATAGTTTGTGCATTCGTCCGGAAATAATAAAAGCTTACTTCCACCGTTTTTTAAAATCACAGCTTCTAGAAGGTTTACATGATATCGTAAAAAACACGAGTTTTTAGAAAATATGTTTTATTTCATAAATGGAATCAACAAAGTATGCACATTCTACGTCATAACGACTTTCTATAGTTTGCGTATGCGTTTGGAAATAAGAAAAGCTTACTTCCCCCGTTTTTTTAAAATCACAGCTTCTAGAGGGTTTACATGATTTATTAAAAAACACAAGTTTCTAGAAAATGTGTTTTATTTCATAAATGGAATCTACAAAGTATGCACATTCTAAGTCATAACGACTTCCTATAGTTTGCGCATGCGTCTGGAAATAAGAAAGCTTACTTCTCCCGTTTTTTAAAATCACAGCTTTTAGAAGGTTTACATGATTTCTTAAAAAACAAGAGTTTTTAGAAAATGTGTTTTATTTCATAAATGGAATCAACAAAGTATACACATTCTGCTTCATAACGACTTTCTATAGTTTGCGCATGCGTTTGGAAATAAGAAAAGCTTACTTCCCCCATTTTTTAAAATCACAGCTTCTAGAGGGTTTACATGATTTCTTAAAAAACACGAGTTTCTAGAAAATGTGTTTTATTTCATAAATGGAATCAACAGATTATGCACATTCTACATCATAACGACCTTCTATAGTTTGCACATTCGTCCGGAAATAAGAAAAGGTTAATTCCACCGTTTTTTAAAATCACACCTTCTAGAAGGTTTACCTGATTTCGTAAAAAACACGAGTTTTTAGAAAATGTGCTTTATTTCATAAATGGAATCAACAAAGTATGCACATTCTACGTCATAAAGACTTTCTATAGTTTGCGAATGCGTCTGGAAATAAGAAAAGCTTACTTCCACCGATTTTTAAAATCACAGCTTCTAGAAGGTTTACATGATTTCGTAAAAAACACGAGTTTTTAGAAAATGTGTTTTATTTCATAAATAAATCTACAAAGTATGCACATTCTACGTCATAACGACTTTCTATAGTTTGCGCATGCGTCCGGAAATAAGAAAAGCTTACTTCCACCGTTTTTTAAAATCACAACTTCTAGAAGGTTTACATGATTTCGTAAAAAGCACGAGTTTTTAGAAAATGTGTTTTATTTCATAAATGGAATCTACAAAGTATCCACATTCTATGTCATAACGACTTTCTATAGTTTGCGCATGCGTCCGGAAATAAGAAAAGCTTACTTCCCCCGTTTTTTAAAATCACAGCTTCTAGAAGGTTTACATGATTTCTTAAAAAACACGAGTTTCTAGAAAATGTGTTTTATTTCATAAATAGAATCAACAAAGTATGCACATTCTACGTCATAACGACTTTCTATAGTTTGCACATCCGTCCGGAAATAAGAAAAGCTTACTTCCACCGTTTTTTAAAATCACAGCTTCTAGAAGGTTTACATGATTTCGTAAAAAACACGAGTTTTTAGAAACTGTGTTTTATTTCATAAATGGAATCAACAAAGTATGCACATTCTACGTCATAATGACTTTGTATAGTTTACACATGCGTCCGGAAATAACAAAAGCTTACTTCCACCGTTTTTTAAAATCACAGCTTCTAGAAGGTTTACATGATTTCGTAAGAAACACGAGTTTTTAGAAAATGTGTTTTATTTCATAAATGGAATCAACAACGTATGCACATTCTACGTCATAACGACTTTCTATAGTTTGCGCATTCGTCCGGAAATAAGAAAAGCTTACTTCCCCCGTTTTTTAAAATCACAGCTTCCAGAAGGTTTACATGATTTCATAAAAAACACGATTTTTTAGACAATGTGTTTTATTTCATGAATGGAATCTACAAAGTATGCACATTCTACGTCATAAGGAATTTCTATAGTTTGCGCATGCGTCCGGAAATAAGAAAAGCTTACTTTCCCCGTTTTTTAAAATCATAACTTCTAGAAGGTTTACATGATTTTGTAAAAAACACGAGTTTTTAGAAAAGGTGTTTTATTTCATAAATGGAATCAACAAAGTATGCACATTCTACGTCATAACGAATTTCTATAGTTTGCGCATTCGTCCGGAAATAAGAAAAGCCTACTTCCCCCGTTTTTTAAAATCACAGCTTCCAGAAGGTTTACGTGATTGCGTAAAAAACACGAGTTTTTAGAAAATGTGTTTTATTTCATAAATGGAATCAACAAAGTATGCACATTCTACGTCATAACGAATTTCTATAGTTTGCGCATGCGTTTGGAAATAAGAAAAGCTTACTTCCCCCGTTTTTTAAAATCACAGCTTCTAGAAGGTTTACATGATTTCTTAAGAAACACGCGTTTTTAGAAAATGTGTTTTATTTCATAAAGAGAATCAACAAAGTATGCACATTCTACGTCATAACGACTTTCTATTGTTTGCGCATGCATCCAGAAATAACAGAAGCTTACTTCCACCGTTTTTTAAAATCACAGCTTCTTGAAGGTTTACATTATTTCGTAAAAAACACGAGTTTTTAGAAAATGTGTTTTATTTCATAAATGGAATCTACAAAGTATCCACATTCTATGTCATAACGACTTTCTATAGTTTGCGCATGCGTCCAGAAATAAGAAAAGCTTACTTCCCCCGTTTTTTAAAATCACAACTTGTAGAAGGTTTACATGATTTCTTAAAAAACACGAGTTTTTAGAAAAAGTGTTTTATTTCATAAATGGAATCAACAAAGTATACACATTCTACGTCATAACGACTTTCTATAGTTTGCGCATGCGTTTGGAAATAAGAAAAGCTTACTTCCCCCGTTTTTTTAAATCACAGCTTCTAGAAGGTTTACATGATTTCTTAAAAAACACGAGTTTTTAGAAAATGTGTTTTATTTCATAAATGGAATCAACAAAGTATGCACATTCTACCTCATAACGACTTTCTATAGTTTTCGCATGCGTCCGGAAATAAGAAAAGCTTACTTCCATCGTTTTTTAAAATCACAGCTTCTAGAAGGTTTACATGATTTCGTAAAAAACACGATTATTTAGAAAATGTGTTTTATTTCATAAATGGAATCTACAAAGTATGCACATTCTACGTCATAACGACTTTCTATTGTTTGCGCATGCGTCCGGAAATAAGAAAAGCTTACTTCCACCGTTTTTTAAAATCACAGCTTCTAGAAGGTTTACATGATTTCTTAAAAAACACGAGTTTTTAGAAAATGTGTTTTATTTCATAAATCGAATCAACAAAGTATGCACATTCTACGTCATAACGACTTTCTATAGTTTGCATGCGTCCAGAAATTAGAAAAGCTTACTTCCACCGTTTTTTAAAATCACAGCTTCTAGAAGGTTTACATGATTTCGTAAAAAACAAGAGTTTTTAGAAAATGTGTTTTATTTCATAAATGGAATCAACAAAGTATGCACATTCTACGTCATAACGAATTTCTATAGTTTGCGCATGCGTCCGGAATTAAGAAAAGCTTACTTCCACCGATTTTTAAAATCACAGCTTCTAGAAGGTTTACATCATTTCGTAAAAAACACGAGTTTTAGAAAATGTGTTTTATTTCATAAATGGAATCAACAAAGTATGCACATTCTACGTCATAACGACTTTCTATAGTTTGCGCATGTGTCCGGAAATAAGAAAAGCTTACTTCCACCGTTTTTTAAAATCACAGCTTCTAGAAGGTTTACATGATTTCTTAAAAAACACGAGTTTTTAGAAAATGTGTTTTATTTCATAAATGGAATGAACAAAGTATGCACATTTTACATCATAACGACTTTCTATAGTTTGCGCATGTGTCCGGAAATAAGAAAAGCTTACTTCCACCGTTTTTTAAAATCACAGCTTCTAGAAGGTTTACATGATTTCGTAAAAAACACGAGTTTTTAGAAAATGTGTTTTATTTCATAAATGGAATCTAAAAAGTATGCACATTCTACGTCATAACGACTTTCTATTGTTTGCGCATGCGTCCGGAAATAAGAAAAGCTTACTTCCACCGTTTTTTAAAATCACAGCTTCTAGAAGGTTTACATCATTTCGTAAAAAACACGAGTTTTAGAAAATGTGTTTTATTTCATAAATGGAATCAACAAAGTATGCACATTCTACGTCATAACGACTTTCTATAGTTTGCGAATGCGTTTGGAAATAAGAAAAGCTTACTTCCCCCGTTTTTTAAAATCACAGCTTCCAGAAGGTTTACATGATTTCTTAAAAAACACGAGTTTTTAGAAAATGTGTTTTATTTCATAAATGGAATCAACAAAGTATGCACATTCTACGTCATAACGAATTTCTATAGTTTGCGCATGCGTTCGAAAATAAGAAAAGCTTACTTCCACTGTTTTTTAAAATCACAGCTTCTAGAAGATTTACATGATTTCTTAAAAAACACGAGTTTTTAGAAAATGTGTTTTATTTCATAAATGGAATCAACAAAGTATGCACATTCTACGTCATAACGAATTTCTATAGTTTGCGCATGCGTCCGGAAATAAGAAAAGCTTACTTCCACCGTTTTTTAAAACCACAGCTTCTAGAGGGTTTACATGATTTCTTAAAAAACACGAGTTTCTAGAAAATGTGTTTTATTTCATAAATGGAATCAACAAATTATGCACATTCTACATCATAACGACCTTCTATAGTTTGTGCATTCGTCCGGAAATAAAAAAAGCTTACTTCCACCGTTTTTTAAAATCACAGCTTCTAGAAGGTTTACATGATGTCGTAAAAAACACGCGTTTTTAGAAAATATGTTTTATTTCATAAATGGAATCAACAAAGTATGCACATTCTACGTCATTATGACTTTCTATAGTTTGCGCATGCGTTTGGAAATAAGAAAAGCTTACTTCCCCCGTTTTTTAAAATCACAGCTTCTAGAGGGTTTACATGATTTATTAAAAAACACAAGTTTCTAGAAAATGTGTTTTATTTCATAAATGGAATCTACAAAGTATGCACATTCTAAGTCATAACGACTTTCTATAGTTTGCGCATGCGTCTGGAAATAAGAAAGCTTACTTCTCCCGTTTTTTAAAATCACAGCTTCTAGAAGGTTTACATGATTTCTTAAAAAACAAGAGTTTTTAGAAAATGTGTTTTATTTCATAAATGGAATCAACAATGTATGCACATTCTGCTTCATAACGAATTTCTATAGTTTGCGCATTAGTTTGGAAATAAGAAAAGCTTACTTCCCCCATTTTTTAAAATCACAGCTTCTAGAGGGTTTACATGATTTCTTAAAAAACACGAGTTTCTAGAAAATGTGTTTTATTTCATAAATGGAATCAACAAATTATGCACATTCTACATCATAACGACCTTCTATAGTTTGCACATTCGTCCGGAAATAAGAAAAGGTTAATTCCACCGTTTTTTAAAATCACACCTTCTAGAAGGTTTACATGATTTCGTAAAAAACACGAGTTTTTAGAAAATGTGCTTTATTTCATAAATGGAATCAACAAAGTATGCACATTCTACGTCATAAAGACTTTCTATAGTTTGCGAATGCGTCTGGAAATAAGAAAAGCTTACTTCCACCGATTTTTAAAATCACAGCTTCTAGAAGGTTTACATGATTTCGTAAAAAACACGAGTTTTTAGAAAATGTGTTTTATTTCATAAATAAATCTACAAAGTATGCACATTCTACGTCATAACGACTTTGTATTGTTTGCGCATGCGTCCGGAAATAACAAAAGCTTACTTCCACCGTTTTTTAAAATCACAACTTCTAGAAGGTTTACATGATTTCGTAAAAAGCACGAGTTTTTAGAAAATGTGTTTTATTTCATAAATGGAATCTACAAAGTATCCACATTCTATGTCATAACGACTTTCTATAGTTTGCGCATGCGTCCGGAAATAAGAAAAGCTTACTTCCCCCGTTTTTTAAAATCACAGCTTCTAGAAGGTTTACATGATTTCTTAAAAAACACGAGTTTTTAGAAAATGTGTTTTATTTCATAAATGGAATCAACAAAGTATGCACATTCTACGTCATAACGGCTTTCTATAGTTTGCGCATGCGTTTGGAAATAAGAAAAGCTTACTTCCCCCGTTTTTTAAAATCACAGCTTCTAGAAGGTTTACATGATTTCTTAAAAAACACGAGTTTTTAGAAAATGTGTTTTATTTCATAAATGGAATCAACCAAGTATGCAAATTCTACGTCATAACGACTTTCTATAGTTTGCGCATGCGTCCGGAAATAAGAAAAGCTTACTTCCACCGTTTTTTAAAATCACAGCTTCTAGAAGGTTTACATGGTTTCGTAAAAAACACGAGTTTTTAGAAAATGTGTTTTATTTCATAAATGGAAACTACAAAGTATGCACAATCTACGTCATAACGACTTTCTATTGTTTGCGCATGCGTCCGGAAATAAGAAAAGCTTACTTCCACCGTTTTTTAAAATCACAGCTTCTAAAAGGTTTACATGATTTCGTAAAAAACACGAGTTTTTAGAAAATGTGTTTTATTTCATAAATGGAATCAACAAAGTATGCACATTCTACGTCATAACGAATTTCTATAGTTTGCGCATGCCTTTGGAAATAAGAAAAGCTTACTTCCCCCTTATTTTAAAATCACAGCTTCTAGAAGGTTTACATGATTTCTTAAAAAACACGAGTTTTTAGAAAATGTGTTTTATTTCATAAATGGAATCAACAAAGTATGCACATTCTACGTCATAACGACTTTCTATAGTTTGCGCATTCGTCCGGAAATAAGAAAAGCTTACTTCCCCCATTTTTTAAAATCACAGCTTCTAGAAGGTTTACATGATTTCGTAAAAAACACGAGTTTTTAGAAAATGTGTTTTATTTCATAAATGGAATCAATAAAGTATGCACATTCTATGTCATAACGACTTTCTATAGTTTGCGCATGCGTTTGGAAATAAGAAAAGCTTACTTCCCACGTTTTTTAAAATCACAGCTTCTAGAATGTTTACATTATTTCTTAAAAAACACGAGTTTTTAAAAAATGTGTTTTATTTATAAAGAGAATCAACAAAGTATGCACATTCTACGTCATAACGACTTTCTATAGTTTGCGCATGCGTCCAGAAATAAGAAAAGCTTACTTCCCCCGATTTTTAAAATCACAGCTTCTAGAAGGTTTACAAGATTTCTTAAAAAACACGAGTTTTTAGAAACTGTGTTTTATTTCATAAATGGAATCAACAAAGTATGCACATTCTACGTCATAACGAATTTCTATAGTTTGCGCATGCGTTTGGAAGTAAGAAAACCTTACTTCCCCCGTTTTTTAAAATAACAGCTTCTAGAAGGTTTACATGATTTTTTAAAAAACACGAGTTTTTAGAAAATGTGTTTTATTTCATAAATGGAATCAACAAAGTATGCACATTATACGTCATAACGACTTTCTATAGTTTGCGCATGCGTCCGGAAATAAGAAAAGCTTACTTCCACCGTTTTTTAAAATCACAGCTTCTAGAAGGTTTACATGATTTCCTAAAAAACATGAGTTTTTAGAAAATGAGTTTTATTTCATAAATGGAATCAACAAAGTATGCACATTCTACGTCATAACGACTTTCCATAGTTTGCGCATGCGTCCGGAAATAACAAAAGCTTACTTCCACCGTTTTTCAAAATCAAAGCTTCTAGAAGGTTTACATGATTTCGTAAAAAACACCAGTTTTTAGAAAATGTGTTTTATTTCATAAATGGAATCTACAATGTATGCACATTCTACGTCATAACGACTTTCTATAGTTTGTGCATGCGTCCGGAAATAAGAAAAGCTTACTTCCCCCGATTTTTAAAATCACAGCTTCTAGAACGTTTACAAGATTTCTTAAAAAACACGGGTTTTTAGAAAATGTATTTTATTTCATAAATGGAATCAACAAAGTATGCACATTCTACGTCATAACGACTTTCTATAGTTTGCGCATGCGTTTGGAAGTAAGAAAAGCTTACTTCCCCCGTTTTTTAAAATAACAGCTTCTAGAAGGTTTACATGATTTCTTAAAAAACATGAGTTTTTAGAAAAATGTTTTTTATTTCATAAATGGAATCAACAAAGTATGCACATTATACGTGATAACGACTTTCTATAGTTTGTGCATGCGTCTGGAAATAAGAAAAGCTTACTTCCCCCGTTTTTTAAAATGACAGCTTCTAGAAGGTTTACATGATTTCTTAAGAAACACGAGTTTTTAGAAAATGTGTTTTATTTCATCAAGAGAATCAACAAAGTATGCACATTCTACGTCATAACTACTTTCTATAGTTTGCACATGCGTCCGGAAATAAGAAAAGCTTACCTCCACCGTTTTTTAAAATCACAGCTTCTAGAAGGTTTACATGATTTCGTAAAAAACACGAGTTTTTAGAAAATGTGTTTTATTTCATTAATGGAATCAACAAAGTATGCACATTTTACGTCATAACGACTTTCTATAGTTTGCGCATGCGTCTGGAAATAAGAAAAGCTTACTTCCACCGATTTTTAAAATCATAGCTTCTAGAAGGTTTACATGATTTCGTAAAAAACACGAGTTTTTAGAAAATGTGTTTTATTTCATAAATGGAATCAACAAAGTATGCACATTCTACATCATAACGTCTTTCTATAGTTTGCGCATGCGTTTGGAAATAAGAAAAGCTTACTTCCCCCATTTTTTAAAATCACAGCTTCTAGAAGGTTTACATGATTTCTTAAGAAAGACGAGTTTTTAGAAAATGTGTTTTATTTCATAAATGGAATCAACAAAGTATGCACATTCTACGTCATAACGACTTTCTATAGTTTGCGCATGCGTCCGGAAAAAAGAAAAGCTTACTTCCCCCGTTTTTTAAAATCACAGCTTCTAGAAGGTTTACATGATTTCTTAAAAGACACGAGTTTTTAGAAAATGTGTTTTATTTCATAAATGGAATCAACAAAGTATGCACATTCTACGTCATAACGACTTTCTATAGTTTGCGCATTCATCCGGAAATAAGAAAAGCTTACTTCCCCCATTTTTTAAAATCACAGCTTCTAGAAGGTTTACATGATTTCTTAAAAAACACGAGTTTTTAGAAAATGTGTTTTATTTCATAAATGGAATCAACAAAGTATGCACATTCTACGTCATAACGACTTTCTATAGTTTGCGCATGCGTCCGGAAATAAGAAAATCTTACTTCCCCCCGTTTTTTAAAATCACAGCTTCTAGAAGGTTTACATGATTTCGTAAAAAACACGAGTTTTTAGAAAATGTGTTTTATTTCATAAATGGAATCAACAAAGTATGCACATTCTATGTGATAACGACTTTCTATACTTTGCGCATGCGTTTGGAAATAAGAAAAGCTTACTTCCCCCGTTTTTTAAAATCACAGCTTCTAAAAGGTTTATATGATTTCTTAAAAAACACGAGTTTTTAGAAAATGTGTTTTATTTCATAAATAGAATCTACAAAGTGTGCACATCCTACGTCATAACGAATTTCTATAGTTTGCACATGCGTCAAGAAATAAGAAAAGCTTACTTCCACCGTTTTTTAAAATCACAGCTTCTAGAAGGTTTACATGATTTCGTAAAAAACACGAGTTTTTAGGAAATGTGTTTTATTTCATAAATGGAATCTAAAAAGTATGCACATTCTACGTCATAACGAATTTCTATTGTTTGCGCATGCGTCCGGAAATAAGAAAAGCTTACTTCCCCCGTTTTTTAAAATCATAGCTTCTAGAAGGTTTACATGATTTCGTAAAAAACACGAATTTTTAGAAAATGTGTTTTATTTCATAAATGGAATCAACAAAGTATGCACATTCTACGTCATAACGTATTTGTATAGTTTGCGCATGCGTCTGGAAATAACAAAAGCCTACTTCCCCCGTTTTTTAAAATCACAGCTTCTAGAAGGTTTACATGATTTCGTAAAAAACACGAGTTTTTAGAAAATGTGTTTTATTTCATAAATGGAATCTACAAAGTATGCAGATTCTATGTAATAACGACTTTCTATAGTTTGCGCATGCGTCCGGAAATAAGAAAAGCTTACTTCCCCCATTTTTTAAAATCATAGCTTCTAGAAGGTTTACATGATTTCGTAAAAAACACGAGTTTTTAGAAAATGTGTTTTATTTCATAAATGAAATCAACAAAGTATGCACATTCTACGTCATAACGACTTTCTATAGTTTGCGCATTCGTCCGGAAATAAGAAAAGCTTACTTCCCCTGTTTTTTAAAATCACAGCTTCCAGAAGGTTTACATGATTGCGTAAAAAACACGAGTTTTTAGAAAATGTGTTTTATTTCATAATTGGAATCAACAAAGTATGCACATTCTATGTCATAATGACTTTCTATAGTTTGCGCATGCGTCCGGAAAAAACAAAAAGCTTACTTCCCCCATTTTTTAAAATCACAGCTTCTAGAAGGTTTACATGATTTCTTAAGAAACACGAGTTTTTAGAAAATGTGTTTTATTTCATAAAGAGAATCAACAAAGTATGCACATTCTATGTCATAACTACTTTCTATAGTTTGCACATGCGTCCGGAAATAAGAAAAGCTTACTTCCACCGTTTTTTAAAATCACAGCTTCTAGAAGGTTTACATGATTTCGTAAAAAACACGAGTTTTTAGAAAATGTGTTTTATTTCATAAATGGAATCAACAAAGTATGCACATTCTATGTCATAACGACTTTCTATAGTTTGCGCATGCGTCCGGAAATAGGAAAAGCTTACTTCCACCGATTTTTAAAATCACAGCTTCTAGAAGGTTTACATGATTTCTTAAAAAACACGAGTTTTTAGAAAATGTGTTTTATTTAATAAATGAATCTACAAAGTATGCACATTCTACGTCATAACGACTTTGTATTCTTTGCGCATGTGTCTGGAAATAACAAAAGCTTACTTCCACCGTTTTTTAAAATCACAGCTTCTAGAAGGTTTACATGATTTCGTAAAAAACACGAGTTTTTAGAAAATGTGTTTTATTTCATAAATGGAATCTACAAAGTATGCACATTCTACATCATAACGACTTTGTATAGTTTGCGCATGCATCCGGAAATAACAAAAGCTTACTTCCCCCGTTTTTTAAAATCACAGCTTCTAGAAGGTTTACATGATTTCGTAAAAAGCAAGAGTTTTTAGAAAAGGTGTTTTATTTCATAAATGGAATCTACAAAGTATCCACATTCTACGTCATAATGACTTTCTATAGTTTGCGCATGCGTCCGGAAATAAGAAAAGCTTACTTCCCCCATTTTTTAAAATCACAGCTTCTAGAAGGTTTACATGATTTCTTAAAAAACACGAGTTTTTAGAAAATGTGTTTTCTTTCATAAATGGAATCAACAAAGTTTGCACATTCTACGTCATAACGACTTTCTATAGTTTGCGCATGCGTCCGGAAATAAGAAAAGCTTACTTCCATCGTTTTTTAAAATCACAGCTTCTAGAAGGTTTACATGATTTCGTAAAAAACACGAGTTTTTAGAAAATGTGTTTTATTTCATAAATGGAATCTACAAAGTATGCACATTCTACGTCATAACGACTTTCTATAGTTTGCGCATGCGTCCAGAAATAAGAAAAGCTTACTTCCCCCGTTTTTTAAAATCATAGCTTCTAGAAGGTTTACAAGATTTCGTAAAAAACACGAGTTTTTGGAAAATGTGTTTTATTTCATAAATGGAATCATCAAAGTATGCACATTCTACGTCATAACGACTTTCTATAGTTTGCGCATTCGTCCGGAAATAAGAAAAGCTTACTTCCCCCGTTTTTTAAAATCACAGCTTCCAGAAGGTTTACATGATTGCGTAAAAAACACGAGTTTTTAGAAAATGTGTTTTATTTCATAAATGGAATCAACAAAGTATGCACATTCTATGTGATAACGACTTTCTATACTTTGCGCATGCGTTTGGAAATAAGAAAAGCTTACTTCCCCCGTTTTTTAAAATCACAGCTTCTACAAGGTTTACATGATTTCTTAAGAAACACGAGTTTTTAGAAAATGTGTTTTATTTCATAAAGAGAATCAACAAATTATGCACATTCTACGTCATAACTACTTTCTATAGTTTGCACATGCGTCCGGAAATAAGAAAAGCTTACTTCCACCGTTTTTTTAAAATCACAACTTCTAGAAGGTTTACATAATTTCGTAAAAAACACGAGTTTTTAGAAAATGTGTTTTATTTCATAAATGGAATCAACAAAGTATGCACATTCTACGTCATAACGACTTTCTATAGTTTGCGTATGCGTCCGGAAATAGGAAAAGCTTACTTCCACCGATTTTTAAAATCACAGCTTCTAGAAGGTTTACATGATTTCGTAAAAAACACGAGTTTTTAGAAAATGTGTTTTATTTCATAAATGAATCTACAAAGTATGCACATTCTACGTCATAACGACTTTGTATTGTTTGCGCATGCGTCCGGAAATAACAAAAGCTTACTTCCTCCGTTTTTTAAAATCACAGCTTCTAGAAGGTTTACATGATTTCGCAAAAAGCACGAGTTTTTAGGAAAGGTGTTTTATTTCATAAATGGAATCTACAAAGTATCCACATTCTACGTCATAAAAACTTTCTATAGTTTGCGCATGCGTCCGGAAATAAGAAAAGCTTACTTCCCCCGTTTTTTAAAATCACAGCTTCTAGAAGGTTTACATGATTTCTTGAAAAACACGTGTTTTTAGAAAATGTGTTTTATTTCATAAATGGAATCAACAAAGTATGCACATTCTACGTCATAACGACTTTGTATAGTTTGCGCATGCGTCCGGAAATAACAAAAGCTTACTTCCATCGTTTTTTAAAATCACAGCTTCTAGAAGGTTTACATGATTTCGTAAAAAACACGAGTTTTTAGAAAATGTGTTTTATTTCATAAATGGAATCTACAAGTTATGCAGATTCTACATCATAACGACTTTCTATAGTTTGCGCATGCGTCCGGAAATAAGAAAAGTTTACTTCCCCTGTTTTTTAAAATCACATCTTCTAGAAGGTTTACATGATTTCTTAAAAAATACGAGTTTTTAGAAAATGTGTTTTATTCCATAAATGGAATCAACAAAGTATGCACATTATACGTCATAACGACTTTCTATAGTTTGCGCATGCGTCCGGAAATAAGAAAAGCTTACTTCCACCGTTTTTTAAAATCACTGCTTCTAGAAGGTTTACATGATTTCGTAAAAAACATGAGTTTTTAGAAAATGTGTTTTATTTCATAAATGAAATCTACAAAGTATGCACATTCTACGTCATAACACTTTCTATTGTTTGCGCATGCGTCCGGAAATAAGAAAAGCTTACTTCCACCGTTTTTTAAAATCACAGCTTCTAGAAGGTTTACATGATTTCGTAAAAAACACGAGTTTTTAGAAAATGTGTTTTATTTCATAAATGGAATCAACAAATTATGCACATTCTACATCATAACGACCTTCTATAGTTTGCACATTCGTCCGGAAATAAGAAAAGGTTAATTCCACCGTTTTTTAAAATCACACCTTCTAGAAGGTTTACATGATTTCGTAAAAAACACGAGTTTTTAGAAAATGTGTTTTATTTCATAAATGGAATCAACAAAGTATGCACATTCTACTTCATAACGACTTTCTATAGTTTGCGCATGCGTCCGGAAATAAGAAAATCTTACTTCCACCGTTTTTTAAAATCACAGCTTCTAGAAGGTTTACATGATTTCGTAAAAAACACGAGTTTTTAGAAAATGTGTTTTATTTCATAAATGGAATCAACAAAGTATGCACATTCTATGTCATAACGACTTTCTATTGTTTGCGCATCCGTCCGGAAATAAGAAAAGCTTACTTCCCCCCGTTTTTTAAAATCACAGCTTTTAGAAGATTTACATGATTTCTTAAAAGACACGATTTTTAGAAAATGTGTTTTATTTCATAAATGTAATCAACAACGTATGCACATTCTACGTCATAACGTATTTCTATAGTTTGCGCATTCGTCCGGAAATAAGAAAAGCTTACTTTACCCGTTTTTTAAAATCACAGCTTCTAGAAGGTTTACATGATTTCGTAAAAAACACGAGTTTTTAGAAAATGTGTTTTATTTCATAAATGGAATCTACAAGTTATGCACATTCTACATCATAACGACTTTCTATAGTTTGCGCATGCGTCCGGAAATAAGAAAAGTTTACTTCCCCCGTTTTTTAAAATCACATCTTCTAGAAGGTTTACATGATTTCTTAAAAAACACGAGTTTTTAGAAAATGTGTTTTATTCCATAAATGGAATCAACAAAGTATGCACATTCTACGTCATAACGACTTTCTATAGTTTGCGCATGCGTCCGGAAATAACAAAAGCTTACTTCCACCGTTTTTTAAAATCACAGCTTCTAGAAGGTTTACATGATTTCGTAAAAAACACGAGTTTTTTTAAAATGTGTTTTATTTCATAAATGGAATCAAAAAAGTATGCACATTCTACGTCATAACGACTTTCTATAGTTTGTGCATGCGTCCGGAAATAAGAAAAGCTTACTTCCACCGATTTTTAAAATCACAGCTTCTAGAAGGTTTACATGATTTCGTAAAAAACACGAGTTTTTAGAAAATGTGTTTTATTTCATAAATGAATCTACAAAGTATGCAAATTCTACGTCATAACGACTTTGTATTGTTTGCGCATGCGTCCGGAAATAACAAAAGCTTACTTCCACCGTTTTTTAAAATCACAGCTTCTAGAATGTTTACATGATTTCGTAAAAAACACGAGTTTTTAGAAAATGTGTTTTATTTCATAAATGGAATCAACAATGTATGCACATTCTACGTCATAAGGACTTTCTATAGTTTGCGCATGCGTCCGGAAATAAGAAAAGCTTACTTCCCCCGTTTTTTAAAATCATAGCTTCTAGAAGGTTTACAAGATTTCGTAAAAAACAAGAGTTTTTAGAAAATGTGTTTTATTTCATAAATGGAATCTACAAAGTATGCACGTTCTACGTCATAACGACTTTCTATAGTTTGCGCATGCGTCCGGAAATAAGAAAATCTTACTTCCACCGTTTTTTAAAATCATAGCTTCTAGAAGGTTTACAAGATTTCGTAAAAAACAAGAGTTTTTAGAAAATGTGTTTTATTTCATAAATGGAATCAACAAAGTATGCACATTCTACGTCATAACGACTTTCTATAGTTTGCGCATTCGTCCGGAAATAAGAAAAGCTTACTTCCCCCGTTTTTTAAAATCACAGCTTCCAGAAGGTTTACATGATTGCGTAAAAAACACGAGTTTTTAGAAAATGTGTTTTATTTCATAAATTGAATCAACAAAGTATGCACATTCTATGTCATAACGACTTTCTATACTTTGCGCATGCGTTTGGAAATAAGAAAAGCTTACTTCCCCCGTTTTTTAAAATCACAGCTTCTTGAAGGTTTACATGATTTCTTAAGAAACACGAGTTTTTAGAAAATGTGTCTTTTTTCATAAATGGAATCAACAAAGTATGCACATTCTACATCATAACGACTTTGTATAGTTTGCGCATGCGTCCGGAAATAACAAAAGCTTACTTCCACCGTTTTTTAAAATCACAGCTTCTAGAAGGTTTACATGATTTCGTAAAAAACACGAGTTTTTAGAAAATGTGTTTTATTTCATAAATGGAATCAACAAAGTATGCACATTCTACGTCATAACGACTTTGTATTGTTTGCGCATGCGTCCGGAAATAGCAAAAGCTTACTTCCACTGTTTTTTAAAATCAAAGCTTCTAGAAGGTTTACATGATTTCTTAAAAAACACGAGTTTTTAGAAAATGTGTTTTATTCCATAAATGGAATCAACAAAGTATGCACATTCTACGTCATAACGACTTTCTATAGTTTGCGCATGCGTCCGGAAATAACAAAAGCTTACTTCCACCGTTTTTTAAAATCACAGCTTCTAGAAGGTTTACATGATTTCGTAAAAAACACGATTTTTTTTAAAATGTGTTTTATTTCATAAATGGAATCAACAAAGTATGCACATTCTACGTCATAACGACTTTCTATAGTTTGTGCATGCGTCCGGAAATAAGAAAAGCTTACTTCCACCGATTTTTAAAATCACAGCTTCTAGAAGGTTTACATGATTTCGTAAAAAACACGAGTTTTTAGAAAATGTGTTTTATTTCATAAATGAATCTACAAAGTATGCAAATTCTACGTCATAACGACTTTGTATTGTTTGCGCATGCGTCCGGAAATAACAAAAGCTTACTTCCACCGTTTTTTAAAATCACAGCTTCTAGAATGTTTACATGATTTCGTAAAAAACACGAGTTTTTAGAAAATGTGTTTTATTTCATAAATGGAATCAACAATGTATGCACATTCTACGTCATAACAACTTTCTATAGTTTGCGCATGCGTCCGGAAATAAGAAAAGCTTACTTCCCCCGTTTTTTAAAATCATAGCTTCTAGAAGGTTTACAAGATTTCGTAAAAAACAAGAGTTTTTAGAAAATGTGTTTTATTTCGTAAATGGAATCTACAAAGTATGCACGTTCTACGTCATAACGACTTTCTATAGTTTGCGCATGCGTCCGGAAATAAGAAAAGCTTACTTCCACCGTTTTTTAAAATCATAGCTTCTAGAAGGTTTACAAGATTTCGTAAAAAACAAGAGTTTTTAGAAAATGTGTTTTATTTCATAAATGGAATCAAGAAAGTATGCACATTCTACGTCATAACGACTTTCTATAGTTTGCGCATTCGTCCGGAAATAAGAAAAGCTTACATCCCCCGTTTTTTAAAATCACAGCTTCCAGAAGGTTTACATGATTGCGTAAAAAACACGAGTTTTTAGAAAATGTGTTTTATTTCATAAATTGAATCAACAAAGTATGCACATTCTATGTCATAACGACTTTCTATACTTTGCGCATGCGTTTGGAAATAAGAAAAGCTTACTTCCCCCGTTTTTTAAAATCACAGCTTCTTGAAGGTTTACATGATTTCTTAAGAAACACGAGTTTTTAGAAAATGTGTCTTTTTTCATAAATGGAATCAACAAAGTATGCACATTCTACATCATAACGACTTTGTATAGTTTGCGCATGCGTCCGGAAATAACAAAAGCTTACTTCCACCGTTTTTTAAAATCACAGCTTCTAGAAGGTTTACATGATTTCGTAAAAAACATGAGTTTTTAGAAAATGTGTTTTATTTCATAAATGGAATCTACAAAGTATGCACATTCTACGTCATAACGACTTTGTATTGTTTGCGCATGCGTCCGGAAATAGCAAAAGCTTACTTCCACTGTTTTTTAAAATCAAAGCTTCTAGAAGGTTTACATGATTTCTTAAAAAACACGAGTTTTTAGAAAATGTGTTTTATTTCATAAATGGAATCAACAAAGTATGCACATTCTACGTCATAACGACTTTCTATAGTGTGCGCATGCATCCGGAAATAAGAAAAGCTTACTTCCCCCATTTTTTAAAATCACAGCTTCTAGAAGGTTTACATGATTTCGTAAAAAACACGAGTTTTTAGAAAATGTGTTTTCTTTCATAAATGGAATCAAGAAAGTATGCACATTCTACGTCATAACGAATTTCTAGAGTTTGCGCATGCGTTTGGAAATAAGAAAAGCTTACTTCCCCCGTTTCTTAAAATCACAGCTTCTTGAAGGTTTACATGATTTCGTAAAAAACACGAGTTTTTAGAAAATGTGTTTTATTTCATAAATGCAATCTACAAAGTATGCACATTCTACGTCATAACGACTTTCTATTGTTTGCGCATGCGTCCGGAAATAACAAAACCTTACTTCCACCGTTTTTTAAAATCACAGCTTCTAGAAGGTTTACATGATTTCGTTAAAAACACGAGTTTTTAGAAAATGTGTTTTATTTCATAAATGGAATCTACAAGTTATGCACATTCTACGACATAACGACTTTCTATAGTTTGCGCATGCGTCCGGAAATAAGAAAAGCTTACTACCCCCGTTTTTTAAAATCACAGCTTCTAGAAGGTTTACATGATTTCGTAAAAAACACGAGTTTTTAGAAAATGTGTTTTATTTCAAAATGGAATCTACAAAGTATGCACATTCTACGTCATAACGACTTTGTATTGTTTGCGCATGCGTCCGGAAATAACAAAAGTTTAATTCAACACAGTATGCACATTCTACATCATAATGACTTTCTATAGTTTGCGCATGCGTTTGGAAATAAGAAAAGCTTGCTTCCCCCGTTTTTTAAAATCACAGCTTCTAGAAGGTTTACATGATTTCGTAAAAAAGACGAGTTTTTAGAAAATGTGTTTTATTTCATAAATGGACTCTACAAAGTTTGCACATTCTACATCATAATGACTTTCTATTGTTTGCGCATGCGTCCGGAAATAAGAAAAGCTTACTTCCCCCGTTTTTTAAAATCACAGCTTCTAGAAGGTTTACATGATTTCTTAAAAACCACGAGTTTTTAGAAAATGTGTTTTATTTGATAAATGGAATCAACAAAGTATGCACATTCTATGTCATAATGACTTTCTATAGTTTGCGCATGTGTCCAGAAATAAGAAAAGCTTACTTCCCCCGTTTTTCAAAATCACAGCTTCTAGAAGGTTTACATGATTTCTTAAAAAACACGAGTTTTTAGAAAATATGTTTTATTTCATAAATGGAATCAACAAAGTATGCACATTCTACTTCATAACGACTTTCTATAGTTTGCGCATGCGTCCAGAAATAAGAAAAGCTTACTTCCACTGTTTTTTAAAATCACAGCTTCTAGAAGGTTTACATGATTTCGTAAAAAACACGAGTTTTTAGAAAATGTGTTTTATTTCATAAATGGAATCAACAAAGTATGCACATTCTACGTCATAACGACTTTGTATAGTTTGCGCATGCTTCTGGAAATAACAAAAGCTTACTTCCACCGTTTTTTAAAATCACAGCTTCTAGAAGGTTTACATGATTTCGTAAAAAACACGAGTTTTTAGAAAATGTTTTTCATTTCATAAATGGAATATACAAAGTATGCACATTCTACATCATAACGACATTCCATAGTTTGCGCATGCGTCCGGAAAAAAGAGAAGCTTACTTCCACCGTTTTTTAAAATCACAGCTTCTAGAAGGTTTACATTATTTCGTAAAAAACACGAGTTTTTAGAAAGTGTGTTTTATTTCATAAATGGAATCTACAAAGTATGCAAATTCTACGTCATAACGACTTTCTATATTTTGCGCATACGTCCGAAAATAAGAAAAGCTTACTTCCCCCGTTTTTTAAAATCACAGCTTCTAGAAGGTTTACATGATTTCTTAAAAAACACGAGTTTTTAGAAAATGTGTTTTATTTCATAAATGGAATCAACAAAGTATGCACATTCTACATCATAACGACTTTCTGTACTTTGCGCATTCGTCCGGAAATAAGAAAAGCTCACTTCCACTGCTTTTTAAAATCACAGCTTCTAGAAGGTTTACATGATTTCGTAAAAAACACGAGTTTTTAGAAAATGTGTTTTCTTTCATAAATGGAATCAACAAAGTATGCACATTCTACGTCATAACGAATTTCTAGAGTTTGCGCATGCGTTTGGAAATAAGAAAAGCTTACTTCCCCCGTTTCTTAAAATCACAGCTTCTTGAAGGTTTACATGATTTCGTAAAAAACACGAGTTTTTAGAAAATGTGTTTTATTTCATAAATGCAATCTACAAAGTATGCACATTCTACGTCATAACGACTTTCTATTGTTTGCGCATGCGTCCGGAAATAACAAAACCTTACTTCCACCGTTTTTTAAAATCACAGCTTCTAGAAGGTTTACATGATTTCGTTAAAAACACGAGTTTTTAGAAAATGTGTTTTATTTCATAAATGGATTCTACAAGTTATGCACATTCTACGACATAACGACTTTCTATAGTTTGCGCATGCGTCCGGAAATAAGAAAAGCTTACTACCCCTGTTTTTTAAAATCACAGCTTCTAGAAGGTTTACATCATTTCGTAAAAAACACGAGTTTTTAGAAAATGTGTTTTATTTCAAAATGGAATCTACAAAGTATGCACATTCTATGACATAACGACTTTGTATTGTTTGCGCATGCGCCCGGAAATAACAAAAGTTTAATTCCACCGTTTTTTAAAATCACAGCTTCTAGAAGGTTTACATGATTTCGTAAAAAACACGAGTTTTTAGAAAATGTGTTTTATTTCATAAATGAATCTACAAAGTATGCACAATCTACGTCATAAGGACTTTCTATAGTTTGCGCATGCGTCCGGAAATATGAAAAGCTTACTACTCCCGTTTTTTAAAATCACAGCTTCTAGAAGGTTTACATGATTTCTTAAAAAACACGAGTTTTTACAAAATGTGTTTTATTTCATAAATGGAATCAACAAAGTATGCATATTCTACGTCATAACGAGTTTCTATAGTTTGCGCATGCGTCCGGAAATAAGAAAAGCTTACTTCCACCGTTTTTTAAAATCACAGCTTCTAGAAGGTTTACATGATTTCGTAAAAAACACGAGTTTTTAGAAAATGTGTTTTATTTCATAAATGGAATCTACAAAGTATGCACATTCTACGTCATAACGACTTTCTATTGTTTGCGAATGCGTCCGGAAATAAGAAAAGCTTACTTCCACCGTTTTTTAAAATCACAGCTTCTAGAAGGTTTACATGATTTCGTAAAAAACACGAGTTTTTAGAAAATGTGTTTTATTTCATAAATTGAATCAACAAAGTATGCAAATTCTACGTCATAAGGACTTTCTATAGTTTGCGCATGCATTTGGAAATAAGAAAAGCTTACTTCCCCCGTTTTTTAAAATCACAGCTTCTAGAAGGTTTACATGATTTCGTAAAAAACATGAGTTTTTAGAAAATGTGTTTTATTTCATAAATGGAATCTACAAAGTATGCACATTCTACGTCATAACGACTTGCTATTGTTTGCGCATGCATCCGGAAATAAGAAAAGCTTACATCCACCGTTTTTTAAAATCACAACTTCTAGAAGGTTTACATGATTTCGTAAAAAACACGAGTTTTTAGAAAGTGTGTTTTATTTCATAAATGGAATCAACAAAGTATGCACATTCTACTTCATAACGACTTTGTATAGTTTGCGCATGCGTTTGGAAATAAGAAAAGCTTACTTCCCCCGTTTTTTAAAATCACAGCTTCTAGAAGGTTTATATGATTTCTTAAAAAACACGAGTTTTTAGAAAATGTGTTTTATTTCATAAATGAATCTACAAAGTATGCACAATCTACGTCATAAGGACTTTCTATAGTTTGCGCATGCGTCCGGAAATATGAAAAGCTTACTACCCCCGTTTTTTAAAATCACAGCTTCTAGAAGGTTTACATGATTTCTTAAAAAACACGAGTTTTTACAAAATGTGTTTTATTTCATAAATGGAATCAACAAAGTATGCATATTCTACGTCATAACGATTTTCTATAGTTTGCGCATGCGTCCGGAAATAAGAAAAGCTTACTTCCACCGTTTTTTAAAATCACAGCTTCTAGAAGGTTTACATGATTTCGTAAAAAACACGAGTTTTTAGAAAATGTGTTTTATTTCATAAATGGAATCTACAAAGTATGCACATTCTACGTCATAACGACTTTCTATTGTTTGCGAATGCGTCCGGAAATAAGAAAAGCTTACTTCCACCGTTTTTTAAAATCACAGCTTCTAGAAGGTTTACATGATTTCGTAAAAAACACGAGTTTTTAGAAAATGTGTTTTATTTCATAAATTGAATCAACAAAGTATGCAAATTCTACGTCATAAGGACTTTCTATAGTTTGCGCATGCATTTGGAAATAAGAAAAGCTTACTTCCCCCGTTTTTTAAAATCACAGCTTCTAGAAGGTTTACATGATTTCGTAAAAAACATGAGTTTTTAGAAAATGTGTTTTATTTCATAAATGGAATCTACAAAGTATGCACATTCTACGTCATAACGACTTGCTATTGTTTGCGCATGCATCCGGAAATAAGAAAAGCTTACTTCCACCGTTTTTTAAAATCACAACTTCTAGAAGGTTTACATGATTTCGTAAAAAACACGAGTTTTTAGAAAGTGTGTTTTATTTCATAAATGGAATCAACAAAGTATGCACATTCTACGTCATAACGACTTTGTATAGTTTGCGCATGCGTTTGGAAATAAGAAAAGCTTACTTCCCCCGTTTTTTAAAATCACAGCTTCTAGAAGGTTTATATGATTTCTTAAAAAACACGAGTTTTTAGAAAATGTGTTTTATTTCATAAATGGAATCAACAAAGTATTCACATTCTACGTCATAACGACTTTGTATAGTTTGCGCATGCTTCCGGAAATAACAAAAGCTTACTTCCACCGTTTTTTAAAATCACAGCTTCTAGAAGGTTTAAATGATTTCGTAAAAAACACGAGTTTTTAGAAAATGTGTTTCATTTCATAAATGGAATATACAAAGTATGCACATTCTACGTCATAACGACATTCCATAGTTTGCGCATGCGTCCGGAAAAAAGAGAAGCTTACTTCCACCGTTTTTTAAAATCACAGCTTCTAGAAGGTTTACATTATTTCGTAAAAAACATGAGTTTTTAGAAAGTGTGTTTTATTTCATAAATGGAATCTACAAAGTATGCAAATTCTACGTCATAACAACTTTCTATAGTTTGCGCATGCGTCCGGAAATAAGAAAAGCTTACTTCCCCCGTTTTTTAAAATCACAGCTTCTAGAAGGTTTACATGATTTCTTAAAAAACACGAGTTTTTAGAAAATGTGTTTTATTTCATAAATGGAATCAACAAAGTATGCACATTCTACATCATAACGACTTTCTGTAGTTTGCGCATTCGTCCGGAAATAAGAAAAGCTTACTTCCACCGTTTTTTAAAATCACAGCTTCTAGAAGGTTTAAATGATTTCTTAAAAAACACGAGTTTTTAGAAAATGTGTTTTCTTTCATAAATGGAATCAACAAAGTATGCACATTCTACGTCATAACGAATTTCTAGAGTTTGCGCATGCGTTTGGAAATAAGAAAACCTTACTTCCCCCGTTTCTTAAAATCACAGCTTCTTGAAGGTTTACATGATTTTGTAAAAAACACGAGTTTTTAGAAAATGTGTTTTATTTCATAAATGGAATCTACAAAGTATGCACATTCTACGTCATAACGACTTTCTATTGTTTGCGCATGCGTCTGGAAATAACAAAAGCTTACTTCCACCGTTTTTTAAAATCACAGCTTCTAGAAGGTTTACATGATTTCGTAAAAAACACGAGTTTTTAGAAAATGTGTTTTATTTCATAAATGGAATCTACAAGTTATGCACATTCTACGACATAACGACTTTCTATAGTTTGCGCATGCGTCCGGAAATAAGAAAAGCTTACTACCCCCGTTTTTTAACATCACAGCTTCTAGAAGGTTTACATGATTTCGTAAAAAACACGAGTTTTTAGAAAATGTGTTTTATTTCAAAATGGAATCTACAAAGTATGCACATTCTACGTCATAACGACTTTGTATTGTTTGCGCATGCGTCCGGAAATAACAAAAGTTTAATTCCACCGTTTTTTAAAATCACAGCTTCTAGAAGGTTTACATGATTTCATAAAAAACACGAGTTTTTAGAAAATGTGTTTTATTTCATAAATGAATCTACAAAGTATGCACAATCTACATCATAAGGACTTTCTATAGTTTGCGCATGCGTCCGGAAATATGAAAAGCTTACTTCCCCCGTTTTTTAAAATCACAGCTTCTAGAAGGTTTACATGATTTCTTAAAAAACACGAGTTTTTAGAAAATATGTTTTATTTCATAAATGGAATCAACAAAGTATGCACATTCTACTTCATAACGACTTTCTATAGTTTGCGCATGCGTCCAGAAATAAGAAAAGCTTACTTCCACTGTTTTTTAAAATCACAGCTTCTAGAAGGTTTACATGATTTCGTAAAAAACACGAGTTTTTAGAAAATGTGTTTTATTTCATAAATGGAATCAACAAAGTATGCACATTCTACGTCATAACGACTTTCTATAGTTTGCGCATGCGTCCGGAAATAAGAAAAGCTTACTTCCACCGATTTTTAAAATCACAGCTTCTAGAAGGTTTACATGATTTCGTAAAAAACACGAGTTTTTAGAAAATGTGTTTTATTTCATAAATGAATCTACAAAGTATGCAAATTCTACGTCATAACGACTTTGTATTGTTTGCGCATGCGTCCGGAAATAACAAAAGCTTACTTCCACCGTTTTTTAAAATCACAGCTTCTAGAAGGTTTACATGATTTCGTAAAAAACACGAGTTTTTAGAAAATGTGTTTTATTTCATAAATGGAATCTACAAAGTATCCACATTCTACATCATAATGACTTTCTATAGTTTGCGCATGCGTCCGGAAAGAAGAAAAGCTTACTTCCCCCGTTTTTTAAAATCACAGCTTCTAGAAGGTTTACATGATTTCTTAAAAAACACGAGTTTTTAGAAAATGTGTTTTATTTCATAAATGGAATCAACAAAGTATACACATTCTACGTCATAACGACTTTCTATAGTTTGCACATGCGTCCGGAAATAAGAAAAGCTTACTTCCACCGTTTTTTATAATCACAGCTTCTAGAAGGTTTACATGATTTCGTAAAAAACACGAGTTTTTAGAAAATGTGTTTTATTTCATAAATGGAATCAACAAAGTATGCACATTCTACGTCATAACGACTTTGTATAGTTTGCGCATGCTTCTGGAAATAACAAAAGCTTACTTCCACCGTTTTTTAAAATCACAGCTTCTAGAAGGTTTACATGATTTCGTAAAAAACACGAGTTTTTAGAAAATGTGTTTCATTTCATAAATGGAATATACAAAGTATGCACATTCTACATCATAACGACATTCCATAGTTTGCGCATGCGTCCGGAAAAAAGAGAAGCTTACTTCCACCGTTTTTTAAAATCACAGCTTCTAGAAGGTTTACATTATTTCGTAAAAAACACAAGTTTTTAGAAAGTGTGTTTTATTTCATAAATGGAATCTACAAAGTATGCAAATTCTACGTCATAACGACTTTCTATAGTTTGCGCATACGTCCGAAAATAAGAAAAGCTTACTTCCCCCCGTTTTTTAAAATCACAGCTTCTAGAAGGTTTACATGATTTCTTAAAAAACACGAGTTTTTAGAAAATGTGTTTTATTTCATAAATGGAATCAACAAAGTATGCACATTCTACATCATAACGACTTTCTGTACTTTGCGCATTCGTCCGGAAATAAGAAAAGCTTACTTCCACTGTTTTTTAAAATCACAGCTTCTAGAAGGTTTACATGATTTCGTAAAAAACACGAGTTTTTAGAAAATGTGTTTTCTTTCATAAATGGAATCAACAAAGTATGCACATTCTACGTCATAACGAATTTCTAGAGTTTGCGCATGCGTTTGGAAATAAGAAAAGCTTACTTCCCCCGTTTCTTAAAATCACAGCTTCTTGAAGGTTTACATGATTTCGTAAAAAACACGAGTTTTTAGAAAATGTGTTTTATTTCATAAATGGAATATACAAAGTATGCACATTCTACATCATAACGACATTCCATAGTTTGCGCATGCATCCGGAAAAAAGAGAAGCTTACTTCCACCGTTTTTTAAAATCACAGCTTCTAGAAGGTTTACATTATTTCGTAAAAAACACGAGTTTTTAGAAAGTGTGTTTTATTTCATAAATGGAATCTACAAAGTATGCAAATTCTACGTCATAACGACTTTCTATATTTTGCGCATACGTCCGAAAATAAGAAAAGCTTACTTCCCCCGTTTTTTAAAATCACAGCTTCTAGAAGGTTTACATGATTTCTTAAAAAACACGAGTTTTTAGAAAATGTGTTTTATTTCATAAATGGAATCAACAAAGTATGCACATTCTACATCATAACGACTTTCTGTACTTTGCGCATTCGTCCGGAAATAAGAAAAGCTTACTTCCACTGTTTTTTAAAATCACAGCTTCTACAAGGTTTACATGATTTCGTAAAAAACACGAGTTTTTAGAAAATGTGTTTTCTTTCATAAATGGAATCAACAAAGTATGCACATTCTACGTCATAACGAATTTCTAGAGTTTGCGCATGCGTTTGGAAATAAGAAAAGCTTACTTCCCCCGTTTCTTAAAATCACAGCTTCTTGAAGGTTTACATGATTTCGTAAAAAACACGAGTTTTTAGAAAATGTGTTTTATTTCATAAATGAATCTACAAAGTATGCACAATCTACGTCATAAGGACTTTCTATAGTTTGCGCATGCGTCCTCAAATATGAAAAGCTTACTACCCCCGTTTTTTAAAATCACAGCTTCTAGAAGGTTTACATGATTTCTTAAAAAACACGAGTTTTTACAAAATGTGTTTTATTTCATAAATGGAATCAACAAAGTATGCATATTCTACGTCATAACGAGTTTCTATAGTTTGCGCATGCGTCCGGAAATAAGAAAAGCTTACTTCCACCGTTTTTTAAAATCACAGCTTCTAGAAGGTTTACATGATTTCGTAAAAAACACGAGTTTTTAGAAAATGTGTTTTATTTCATAAATGGAATCTACAAAGTATGCACATTCTACGTCATAACGACTTTCTATTGTTTGCGAATGCGTCCGGAAATAAGAAAAGCTTACTTCCACCGTTTTTTAAAATCACAGCTTCTAGAAGGTTTACATGATTTCGTAAAAAACACGAGTTTTTAGAAAATGTGTTTTATTTCATAAATTGAATCAACAAAGTATGCAAATTCTACGTCATAAGGACTTTCTATAGTTTGCGCATGCATTTGGAAATAAGAAAAGCTTACTTCCCCCCGTTTTTTAAAATCACAGCTTCTAGAAGGTTTACATGATTTCGTAAAAACCATGAGTTTTTAGAAAATGTGTTTTATTTCATAAATGGAATCTACAAAGTATGCACATTCTACGTCATAACGACTTGCTATTGTTTGCGCATGCATCCGGAAATAAGAAAAGCTTACTTCCACCGTTTTTTAAAATCACAACTTCTAGAAGGTTTACATGATTTCGTAAAAAACACGAGTTTTTAGAAAGTGTGTTTTATTTCATAAATGGAATCAACAAAGTATGCACATTCTACGTCATAACGACTTTCTATAGTTTGCGCATGCGTTTGGAAATAAGAAAAGCTTACTTCCCCCGTTTTTTAAAATCACAGCTTCTAGAAGGTTTATATGATTTCTTAAAAAACACGAGTTTTTAGAAAATGTGTTTTATTTCATAAATGGAATCAACAAAGTATGCACATTCTACGTCATAACGACTTTGTATAGTTTGCGCATGCTTCCGGAAATAACAAAAGCTTACTTCCACCGTTTTTTAAAATCACAGCTTCTAGAAGGTTTACATGATTTCGTAAAAAACACGAGTTTTTAGAAAATGTGTTTCATTTCATAAATGGAATATACAAAGTATGCACATTCTACGTCATAACGACATTCCATAGTTTGCGCATGCGTCCGGAAAAAAGAGAAGCTTACTTCCACCGTTTTTTAAAATCACAGCTTCTAGAAGGTTTACATTATTTCGTAAAAAACATGAGTTTTTAGAAAGTGTGTTTTATTTCATAAATGGAATCTACAAAGTATGCAAATTCTACGTCATAACAACTTTCTATAGTTTGCGCATGCGTCCGGAAATAAGAAAAGCTTACTTCCCCCCGTTTTTTAAAATCACAGCTTCTAGAAGGTTTACATGATTTCTTAAAAAACACGAGTTTTTAGAAAATGTGTTTTATTTCATAAATGGAATCAACAAAGTATGCACATTCTACATCATAACGACTTTCTGTAGTTTGCGCATTCGTCCGGAAATAAGAAAAGCTTACTACCCCCGTTTTTTAACATCACAGCTTCTAGAAGGTTTACATGATTTCGTAAAAAACACGAGTTTTCAGAAAATGTGTTTTATTTCAAAATGGAATCTACAAAGTATGCACATTCTACGTCATAACGACTTTGTATTGTTTGCGCATGCGTCCGGAAATAACAAAAGTTTAATTCCACCGTTTTTTAAAATCACAGCTTCTAGAAGGTTTACATGATTTCATAAAAAACACGAGTTTTTAGAAAATGTGTTTTATTTCATAAATGAATCTACAAAGTATGCACAATCTACATCATAAGGACTTTCTATAGTTTGCGCATGCGTCCGGAAATATGAAAAGCTTACTTCCCCCGTTTTTTAAAATCACAGTTTCTAGAAGGTTTACATGATTTCTTAAAAAACACGAGTTTTTAGAAAATATGTTTTATTTCATAAATGGAATCAACAAAGTATGCACATTCTACTTCATAACGACTTTCTATAGTTTGCGCATGCGTCCAGAAATAAGAAAAGCTTACTTCCACTGTTTTTTAAAATCACAGCTTCTAGAAGGTTTACATGATTTCGTAAAAAACACGAGTTTTTAGAAAATGTGTTTTATTTCATAAATGGAATCAACAAAGTATGCACATTCTACGTCATAACGACTTTCTATAGTTTGCGCATGCGTCCGGAAATAAGAAAAGCTTACTTCCACCGATTTTTAAAATCACAGCTTCTAGAAGGTTTACATGATTTCGTAAAAAACACGAGTTTTTAGAAAATGTGTTTTATTTCATAAATGAATCTACAAAGTATGCAAATTCTACGTCATAACGACTTTGTATTGTTTGCGCATGCGTCCGGAAATAACAAAAGCTTACTTCCACCGTTTTTTAAAATCACAGCTTCTAGAAGGTTTACATGATTTCGTAAAAAACACGAGTTTTTAGAAAATGTGTTTTATTTCATAAATGGAATCTACAAAGTATCCACATTCTACATCATAATGACATTCTATAGTTTGCGCATGCGTCCGGAAAGAAGAAAAGCTTACTTCCCCCGTTTTTTAAAATCACAGCTTCTAGAAGGTTTACATGATTTCTTAAAAAACACGAGTTTTTAGAAAATGTGTTTTATTTCATAAATGGAATCAACAAAGTATACACATTCTACGTCATAACGACTTTCTATAGTTTGCACATGCGTCCGGAAATAAGAAAAGCTTACTTCCACCGTTTTTTATAATCACAGCTTCTAGAAGGTTTACATGATTTCGTAAAAAACACGAGTTTTTAGAAAATGTGTTTTATTTCATAAATGGAATCAACAAAGTATGCACATTCTACGTCATAACGACTTTGTATAGTTTGCGCATGCTTCTGGAAATAACAAAAGCTTACTTCCACCGTTTTTTTAAAATCACAGCTTCTAGAAGGTTTACATGATTTCGTAAAAAACACGAGTTTTTAGAAAATGTGTTTCATTTCATAAATGGAATATACAAAGTATGCACATTCTACATCATAACGACATTCCATAGTTTGCGCATGCGTCCGGAAAAAAGAGAAGCTTACTTCCACCGTTTTTTAAAATCACAGCTTCTAGAAGGTTTACATTATTTCGTAAAAAACACAAGTTTTTAGAAAGTGTGTTTTATTTCATAAATGGAATCTACAAAGTATGCAAATTCTACGTCATAACGACTTTCTATAGTTTGCGCATACGTCCGAAAATAAGAAAAGCTTACTTCCCCCATTTTTTAAAATCACAGCTTCTAGAAGGTTTACATGATTTCTTAAAAAACACGAGTTTTTAGAAAATGTGTTTTATTTCATAAATGGAATCAACAAAGTATGCACATTCTACATCATAACGACTTTCTGTACTTTGCGCATTCGTCCGGAAATAAGAAAAGCTTACTTCCACTGTTTTTTAAAATCACAGCTTCTAGAAGGTTTACATGATTTCGTAAAAAACACGAGTTTTTAGAAAATGTGTTTTCTTTCATAAATGGAATCAACAAAGTATGCACATTCTACGTCATAACGAATTTCTAGAGTTTGCGCATGTGTTTGGAAATAAGAAAAGCTTACTTCCCCCGTTTCTTAAAATCACAGCTTCTTGAAGGTTTACATGATTTCGTAAAAAACACGAGTTTTTAGAAAATGTGTTTTATTTCATAAATGCAATCTACAAAGTATGCACATTCTACGTCATAACGACTTTCTATTGTTTGCGCATGCGTCCGGAAATAACAAAACCTTACTTCCACCGTTTTTTAAAATCACAGCTTCTAGAAGGTTTACATGATTTCGTTAAAAACACGAGTTTTTAGAAAATGTGTTTTATTTCATAAATGGAATCTACAAGTTATGCACATTCTACGACATAATGACTTTCTATAGTTTGCGCATGCGTCCGGAAATAAGAAAAGCTTACTACCCCCGTTTTTTAAAATCACAGCTTCTAGAAGGTTTACATCATTTCGTAAAAAACACGAGTTTTTAGAAAATGTGTTTTATTTCAAAATGGAATCTACAAAGTATGCACATTCTACGACATAACGACTTTGTATTGTTTGCGCATGCGCCCGGAAATAACAAAAGTTTAATTCCACCGTTTTTTAAAATCACAGCTTCTAGAAGGTTTACATGATTTCGTAAAAAACACGAGTTTTTAGAAAATGTGTTTTATTTCATAAATGAATCTACAAAGTATGCACAATCTACGTCATAAGGACTTTCTATCGTTTGCGCATGCGTCCGGAAATATGAAAAGCTTACTACCCCCCGTTTTTTAAAATCACAGCTTCTAGAAGGTTTACATGATTTCTTAAAAAACACGAGTTTTTACAAAATGTGTTTTATTTCATAAATGGAATCAACAAAGTATGCATATTCTACGTCATAACGAGTTACTATAGTTTGCGCATGCGTCCGGAAATAAGAAAAGCTTACTTCCACCGTTTTTTAAAATCACAGCTTCTAGAAGGTTTACATGATTTCGTAAAAAACACGAGTTTTTAGAAAATGTGTTTTATTTCATAAATGGAATCTACAAAGTATGCACATTCTACGTCATAACGACTTTCTATTGTTTGCGAATGCGTCCGGAAATAAGAAAAGCTTACTTCCACCGTTTTTTAAAATCACAGCTTCTAGAAGGTTTACATGATTTCGTAAAAAACACGAGTTTTTAGAAAATGTGTTTTATTTCATAAATTGAATCAACAAAGTATGCAAATTCTACGTCATAAGGACTTTCTATAGTTTGCGCATGCATTTGGAAATAAGAAAAGCTTACTTCCCCCGTTTTTTAAAATCACAGCTTCTAGAAGGTTTACATGATTTCGTAAAAAACATGAGTTTTTAGAAAATGTGTTTTATTTCATAAATGGAATCTACAAAGTATGCACATTCTACGTCATAACGACTTTCTATAGTTTGCGCATGCGTTTGGAAATAAGAAAAGCTTACTTCCCCCGTTTTTTAAAATCACAGCTTCTAGAAGGTTTATACGATTTCTTAAAAAACACGAGTTTTTAGAAAATGTGTTTTATTTCATAAATGGAATCAACAAAGTATGCACATTCTACGTCATAACGACTTTGTATAGTTTGCGCATGCTTCCGGAAATAACAAAAGCTTACTTCCACCGTTTTTTAAAATCACAGGTTCTAGAAGGTTTACATGATTTCGTAAAAAACACGAGTTTTTAGAAAATGTGTTTCATTTCATAAATGGAATATACAAAGTATGCACATTCTACGTCATAACGACATTCCATAGTTTGCGCATGCGTCCGGAAAAAAGAGAAGCTTACTTCCACCGTTTTTTAAAATCACAGCTTCTAGAAGGTTTACATTATTTCGTAAAAAACATGAGTTTTTAGAAAGTGTGTTTTATTTCATAAATGGAATCTACAAAGTATGCAAATTCTACGTCATAACAACTTTCTATAGTTTGCGCATGCGTCCGGAAATAAGAAAAGCTTACTTCCCCCGTTTTTTAAAATCACAGCTTCTAGAAGGTTTACATGATTTCTTAAAAAACACGAGTTTTTAGAAAATGTGTTTTATTTCATAAATGGAATCAACAAAGTATGCACATTCTACATCATAACGACTTTCTGTAGTTTGCGCATTCGTCCGGAAATAAGAAAAGCTTACTTCCACCGTTTTTTAAAATCACAGCTTCTAGAAGGTTTAAATGATTTCTTAAAAAACACGAGTTTTTAGAAAATGTGTTTTCTTTCATAAATGGAATCAACAAAGTATGCACATTCTACGTCATAACGAATTTCTAGAGTTTGCGCATGCGTTTGGAAATAAGAAAAGCTTACTTCCCCCCGTTTCTTAAAATCACAGCTTCTTGAAGGTTTACATGATTTTGTAAAAAACACGAGTTTTTAGAAAATGTGTTTTATTTCATAAATGGAATCTACAAAGTATGCACATTCTACGTCATAACGACTTTCTATTGTTTGCGCATGCGTCTGGAAATAACAAAAGCTTACTTCCACCGTTTTTTAAAATCACAGCTTCTAGAAGGTTTACATGATTTCGTAAAAAACACGAGTTTTTAGAAAATGTGTTTTATTTCATAAATGGAATCTACAAGTTATGCACATTCTACGACATAACGACTTTCTATAGTTTGCGCATGCGTCCGGAAATAAGAAAAGCTTACTACCCCCGTTTTTTAACATCACAGCTTCTAGAAGGTTTACATGATTTCGTAAAAAACACGAGTTTTTAGAAAATGTGTTTTATTTCAAAATGGAATCTACAAAGTATGCACATTCTACGTCATAACGACTTTGTATTGTTTGCGCATGCGTCCGGAAATAACAAAAGTTTAATTCCACCGTTTTTTAAAATCACAGCTTCTAGAAGGTTTACATGATTTCATAAAAAACACGAGTTTTTAGAAAATGTGTTTTATTTCATAAATGAATCTACAAAGTATGCACAATCTACATCATAAGGACTTTCTATAGTTTGCGCATGCGTCCGGAAATATGAAAAGCTTACTTCCCCCGTTTTTTAAAATCACAGCTTCTAGAAGGTTTACATGATTTCTTAAAAAACACGAGTTTTTAGAAAATATGTTTTATTTCATAAATGGAATCAACAAAGTATGCACATTCTACTTCATAACGACTTTCTATAGTTTGCGCATGCGTCCAGAAATAAGAAAAGCTTACTTCCACTGTTTTTTAAAATCACAGCTTCTAGAAGGTTTACATGATTTCGTAAAAAACACGAGTTTTTAGAAAATGTGTTTTATTTCATAAATGGAATCAACAAAGTATGCACATTCTACGTCATAACGACTTTCTATAGTTTGCGCATGCGTCCGGAAATAAGAAAAGCTTACTTCCACCGATTTTTAAAATCACAGCTTCTAGAAGGTTTACATGATTTCGTAAAAAACACGAGTTTTTAGAAAATGTGTTTTATTTCATAAATGAATCTACAAAGTATGCAAATTCTACGTCATAACGACTTTGTATTGTTTGCGCATGCGTCCGGAAATAACAAAAGCTTACTTCCACCGTTTTTTAAAATCACAGCTTCTAGAAGGTTTACATGATTTCGTAAAAAACACGAGTTTTTAGAAAATGTGTTTTATTTCATAAATGGAATCTACAAAGTATCCACATTCTACATCATAATGACTTTCTATAGTTTGCGCATGCGTCCGGAAAGAAGAAAAGCTTACTTCCCCCGTTTTTTAAAATCACAGCTTCTAGAAGGTTTACATGATTTCTTAAAAAACACGAGTTTTTAGAAAATGTGTTTTATTTCATAAATGGAATCAACAAAGTATACACATTCTACGTCATAACGACTTTCTATAGTTTGCACATGCGTCCGGAAATAAGAAAAGCTTACTTCCACCGTTTTTTATAATCACAGCTTCTAGAAGGTTTACATGATTTCGTAAAAAACACGAGTTTTTAGAAAATGTGTTTTATTTCATAAATGGAATCAACAAAGTATGCACATTCTACGTCATAACGACTTTGTATAGTTTGCGCATGCTTCTGGAAATAACAAAAGCTTACTTCCACCGTTTTTTAAAATCACAGCTTCTAGAAGGTTTACATGATTTCGTAAAAAACACGAGTTTTTAGAAAATGTGTTTCATTTCATAAATGGAATATACAAAGTATGCACATTCTACATCATAACGACATTCCATAGTTTGCGCATGCGTCCGGAAAAAAGAGAAGCTTACTTCCACCGTTTTTTAAAATCACAGCTTCTAGAAGGTTTACATTATTTCGTAAAAAACACAAGTTTTTAGAAAGTGTGTTTTATTTCATAAATGGAATCTACAAAGTATGCAAATTCTACGTCATAACGACTTTCTATAGTTTGCGCATACGTCCGAAAATAAGAAAAGCTTACTTCCCCCGTTTTTTAAAATCACAGCTTCTAGAAGGTTTACATGATTTCTTAAAAAACACGAGTTTTTAGAAAATGTGTTTTATTTCATAAATGGAATCAACAAAGTATGCACATTCTACATCATAACGACTTTCTGTACTTTGCGCATTCGTCCGGAAATAAGAAAAGCTTACTTCCACTGTTTTTTAAAATCACAGCTTCTAGAAGGTTTACATGATTTCGTAAAAAACACGAGTTTTTAGAAAATGTGTTTTCTTTCATAAATGGAATCAACAAAGTATGCACATTCTACGTTATAACGAATTTCTAGAGTTTGCGCATGCGTTTGGAAATAAGAAAAGCTTACTTCCCCCGTTTCTTAAAATCACAGCTTCTTGAAGGTTTACATGATTTCGTAAAAAACACGAGTTTTTAGAAAATGTGTTTTATTTCATAAATGGAATATACAAAGTATGCACATTCTACATCATAACGACATTCCATAGTTTGCGCATGCGTCCGGAAAAAAGAGAAGCTTACTTCCACCGTTTTTTAAAATCACAGCTTCTAGAAGGTTTACATTATTTCGTAAAAAACACGAGTTTTTAGAAAGTGTGTTTTATTTCATAAATGGAATCTACAAAGTATGCAAATTCTACGTCATAACGACTTTCTATATTTTGCGCATACGTCCGAAAATAAGAAAAGCTTACTTCCCCCGTTTTTTAAAATCACAGCTTCTAGAAGGTTTACATGATTTCTTAAAAAACACGAGTTTTTAGAAAATGTGTTTTATTTCATAAATGGAATCAACAAAGTATGCACATTCTACATCATAACGACTTTCTGTACTTTGCGCATTCGTCCGGAAATAAGAAAAGCTTACTTCCACTGTTTTTTAAAATCACAGCTTCTAGAAGGTTTACATGATTTCGTAAAAAACACGAGTTTTTAGAAAATGTGTTTTCTTTCATAAATGGAATCAACAAAGTATGCACATTCTACGTCATAACGAATTTCTAGAGTTTGCGCATGCGTTTGGAAATAAGAAAAGCTTACTTCCCCCGTTTCTTAAAATCGCAGCTTCTTGAAGGTTTACATGATTTCGTAAAAAACACGAGTTTTTAGAAAATGTGTTTTATTTCATAAATGAATCTACAAAGTATGCACAATCTACGTCATAAGGACTTTCTATAGTTTGCGCATGCGTCCGGAAATATGAAAAGCTTACTACCCCCGTTTTTTAAAATCACAGCTTCTAGAAGGTTTACATGATTTCTTAAAAAACACGAGTTTTTACAAAATGTGTTTTATTTCATAAATGGAATCAACAAAGTATGCATATTCTACGTCATAACGAGTTTCTATAGTTTGCGCATGCGTCCGGAAATAAGAAAAGCTTACTTCCACCGTTTTTTAAAATCACAGCTTCTAGAAGGTTTACATGATTTCGTAAAAAACACGAGTTTTTAGAAAATGTGTTTTATTTCATAAATGGAATCTACAAAGTATGCACATTCTACGTCATAACGACTTTCTATTGTTTGCGAATGCGTCCGGAAATAAGAAAAGCTTACTTCCACCGTTTTTTAAAATCACAGCTTCTAGAAGGTTTACATGATTTCGTAAAAAACACGAGTTTTTAGAAAATGTGTTTTATTTCATAAATTGAATCAACAAAGTATGCAAATTCTACGTCATAAGGACTTTCTATAGTTTGCGCATGCATTTGGAAATAAGAAAAGCTTACTTCCCCCGTTTTTTAAAATCACAGCTTCTAGAAGGTTTACATGATTTCGTAAAAAAC
The DNA here is from genome assembly GCA_027924585.1 of Larix kaempferi. NCBI lineage: Eukaryota > Viridiplantae > Streptophyta > Pinopsida > Pinales > Pinaceae > Larix > Larix kaempferi. Next base: position 14,928,312 of record BSBM01000557.1, on the reverse strand, counting down.
ATGAGTTTTTAGAAAATGTGTTTTATTTCATAAATGGAATCTACAAAGTATGCACATTCTACGTCATAAGGACTTGCTATTGTTTGCGCATGCATCCGGAAATAAGAAAAGCTTACTTCCACCGTTTTTTAAAATCACAACTTCTAGAAGGTTTACATGATTTCGTAAAAAACACGAGTTTTTAGAAAGTGTGTTTTATTTCATAAATGGAATCAACAAAGTATGCACATTCTACGTCATAACGACTTTCTATAGTTTGCGCATGCGTTTGGAAATAAGAAAAGCTTACTTCCCCCGTTTTTTAAAATCACAGCTTCTAGAAGGTTTATATGATTTCTTAAAAAACACGAGTTTTTAGAAAATGGGTTTTATTTCATAAATGGAATCAACAAAGTATGCACATTCTACGTCATAACGACTTTGTATAGTTTGCGCATGCTTCCGGAAATAACAAAAGCTTACTTCCACAGTTTTTTAAAATCACAGCTTCTAGAAGGTTTACATGATTTCGTAAAAAACACGAGTTTTTAGAAAATGTGTTTCATTTCATAAATGGAATATACAAAGTATGCACATTCTACGTCATAACGACATTCCATAGTTTGCGCATGCGTCCGGAAAAAAGAGAAGCTTACTTCCACCGTTTTTTAAAATCACAGCTTCTAGAAGGTTTACATTATTTCGTAAAAAACATGAGTTTTTAGAAAGTGTGTTTTATTTCATAAATGGAATCTACAAAGTATGCAAATTCTACGTCATAACAACTTTCTATAGTTTGCGCATGCGTCCGGAAATAAGAAAAGCTTACTTCCCCCGTTTTTTAAAATCACAGCTTCTAGAAGGTTTACATGATTTCTTAAAAAACATGAGTTTTTAGAAAATGTGTTTTATTTCATAAATGGAATCAACAAAGTATGCACATTCTACATCATAACGACTTTCTGTAGTTTGCGCATTCGTCCGGAAATAAGAAAAGCTTACTTCCACCGTTTTTTAAAATCACAGCTTCTAGAAGGTTTAAATGATTTCTTAAAAAACACGAGTTTTTAGAAAATGTGTTTTATTTCATAAATGGAATCTACAAGTTATGCACATTCTACGACATAACGACTTTCTATAGTTTGCGCATGCGTCCGGAAATAAGAAAAGCTTACTACCCCCGTTTTTTAACATCACAGCTTCTAGAAGGTTTACATGATTTCGTAAAAAACACGAGTTTTCAGAAAATGTGTTTTATTTCAAAATGGAATCTACAAAGTATGCACATTCTACGTCATAACGACTTTGTATTGTTTGCGCATGCGTCCGGAAATAACAAAAGTTTAATTCCACCGTTTTTTAAAATCACAGCTTCTAGAAGGTTTACATGATTTCATAAAAAACACGAGTTTTTAGAAAATGTGTTTTATTTCATAAATGAATCTACAAAGTATGCACAATCTACATCATAAGGACTTTCTATAGTTTGCGCATGCGTCCGGAAATATGAAAAGCTTACTTCCCCCGTTTTTTAAAATCACAGCTTCTAGAAGGTTTACATGATTTCTTAAAAAACACGAGTTTTTAGAAAATATGTTTTATTTCATAAATGGAATCAACAAAGTATGCACATTCTACTTCATAACGACTTTCTATAGTTTGCGCATGCGTCCAGAAATAAGAAAAGCTTACTTCCACTGTTTTTTAAAATCACAGCTTCTAGAAGGTTTACATGATTTCATAAAAAACACGAGTTTTTAGAAAATGTGTTTTATTTCATAAATGGAATCAACAAAGTATGCACATTCTACGTCATAATGACTTTCTATAGTTTGCGCATGCGTCCGGAAATAAGAAAAGCTTACTTCCACCGATTTTTAAAATCACAGCTTCTAGAAGGTTTACATGATTTCGTAAAAAACACGAGTTTTTAGAAAATGTGTTTTATTTCATAAATGAATCTACAAAGTATGCAAATTCTACGTCATAACGACTTTGTATTGTTTGCGCATGCGTCCAGAAATAACAAAAGCTTACTTCCACCGTTTTTTAAAATCACAGCTTCTAGAAGGTTTACATGATTTCGTAAAAAACACGAGTTTTTAGAAAATGTGTTTTATTTCATAAATGGAATCTACAAAGTATCCACATTCTACATCATAATGACTTTCTATAGTTTGCGCATGCGTCCGGAAAGAAGAAAAGCTTACTTCCCCCGTTTTTTAAAATCACAGCTTCTAGAAGGTTTACATGATTTCTTAAAAAACACGAGTTTTTAGAAAATGTGTTTTATTTCATAAATTGAATCAACAAAGTATGCAAATTCTACGTCATAAGGACTTTCTATAGTTTGCGCATGCATTTGGAAATAAGAAAAGCTTACTTCCCCCGTTTTTTAAAATCACAGCTTCTAGAAGGTTTACATGATTTCGTAAAAAACATGAGTTTTTAGAAAATGTGTTTTATTTCATAAATGGAATCTACAAAGTATGCACATTCTACGTCATAAGGACTTGCTATTGTTTGCGCATGCATCCGGAAATAAGAAAAGCTTACTTCCACCGTTTTTTAAAATCACAACTTCTAGAAGGTTTACATGATTTCGTAAAAAACACGAGTTTTTAGAAAGTGTGTTTTATTTCATAAATGGAATCAACAAAGTATGCACATTCTACGTCATAACGACTTTCTATAGTTTGTGCATGCGTTTGGAAATAAGAAAAGCTTACTTCCCCCGTTTTTTAAAATCACGGCTTCTAGAAGGTTTATATGATTTCTTAAAAAACACGAGTTTTTAGAAACTGTGTTTTATTTCATAAATGGAATCAACAAAGTATGCACATTCTACGTCATAACGACTTTGTATAGTTTGCGCATGCTTCTGGAAATAACAAAAGCTTACTTCCACCGTTTTTTAAAATCACAGCTTCTAGAAGGTTTACATGATTTCGTAAAAAACACGAGTTTTTAGAAAATGTGTTTCATTTCATAAATGGAATATACAAAGTATGCACATTCTACATCATAACGACATTCCATAGTTTGCGCATGCGTCCGGAAAAAAGAGAAGCTTATTTCCACCGTTTTTTAAAATCACAGCTTCTAGAAGGTTTACATTATTTCGTAAAAAACACAAGTTTTTAGAAAGTGTGTTTTATTTCATAAATGGAATCTACAAAGTATGCAAATTCTACGTCATAACGACTTTCTATAGTTTGCGCATACGTCCGAAAATAAGAAAAGCTTACTTCCCCCGTTTTTTAAAATCACAGCTTCTAGAAGGTTTACATGATTTCTTAAAAAACACGAGTTTTTAGAAAATGTGTTTTATTTCATAAATGGAATCAACAAAGTATACACATTCTACATCATAACGACTTTCTGTACTTTGCGCATTCGTCCGGAAATAAGAAAAGCTTACTTCCACTGTTTTTTAAAATCACAGCTTCTAGAAGGTTTACATGATTTCGTAAAAAACACGAGTTTTTAGAAAATGTGTTTTCTTTCATAAATGGAATCAACAAAGTATGCACATTCTACGTCATAACGAATTTCTAGAGTTTGCGCATGCGTTTGGAAATAAGAAAAGCTTACTTCCCCCGTTTCTTAAAATCACAGCTTCTTGAAGGTTTACATGATTTCGTAAAAAACACGAGTTTTTAGAAAATGTGTTTTATTTCATAAATGGAATCTACAAAGTATGCACATTCTACGTCATAACGACTTTCTATTGTTTGCGCATGCGTCCGGAAATAACAAAACCTTACTTCCACCGTTTTTTAAAATCACAGCTTCTAGAAGGTTTACATGATTTCGTTAAAAACACGAGTTTTTAGAAAATGTGTTTTATTTCATAAATGGAATCTACAAGTTATGCACATTCTACGACATAACGACTTTCTATAGTTTGCGCATGCGTCCGGAAATAAGAAAAGCTTACTACCCCCGTTTTTTAAAATCACAGCTTCTAGAAGGTTTACATCATTTCGTAAAAAACACGAGTTTTTAGAAAATGTGTTTTATTTCAAAATGGAATCTACAAAGTATGCACATTCTACGACATAACGACTTTGTATTGTTTGCGCATGCGCCCGGAAATAACAAAAGTTTAATTCCACCATTTTTTAAAATCACAGCTTCTAGAAGGTTTACATGATTTCGTAAAAAACACGAGTTTTTAGAAAATGTGTTTTATTTCATAAATGAATCTACAAAGTATGCACAATCTACGTCATAAGGACTTTCTATAGTTTGCGCATGCGTCCGGAAATATGAAAAGCTTACTACCCCCGTTTTTTAAAATCACAGCTTCTAGAAGGTTTACATGATTTCTTAAAAAACACGAGTTTTTACAAAATGTGTTTTATTTAATAAATGGAATCAACAAAGTATGCATATTCTACGTCATAACGAGTTTCTATAGTTTGCGCATGCGTCCGGAAATAAGAAAAGCTTACTTCCACCGTTTTTTAAAATCACAGCTTCTAGAAGGTTTACATGATTTCGTAAAAAACACGAGTTTTTAGAAAATGTGTTTTATTTCATAAATGGAATCTACAAAGTATGCACATTCTACGTCATAACGACTTTCTATTGTTTGCGAATGCGTCCGGAAATAAGAAAAGCTTACTTCCACCGTTTTTTAAAATCACAGCTTCTAGAAGGTTTACATGATTTCGTAAAAAACACGAGTTTTTAGAAAGTGTGTTTTATTTCATAAATGGAATCAACAAAGTATGCACATTCTACGTCATAACGACTTTCTATAGTTTGCGCATGCGTTTGGAAATAAGAAAAGCTTACTTCCCCCGTTTTTTAAAATCACAGCTTCTAGAAGGTTTATATGATTTCTTAAAAAACACGAGTTTTTAGAAAATGTGTTTTATTTCATAAATGGAATCAACAAAGTATGCACATTCTACGTCATAACGACTTTGTATAGTTTGCGCATGCTTCCGGAAATAACAAAAGCTTACTTCCACCGTTTTTTAAAATCACAGCTTCTAGAAGGTTTACATGATTTCGTAAAAAACACGAGTTTTTAGAAAATGTGTTTCATTTCATAAATGGAATATACAAAGTATGCAAATTCTACGTCATAACAACGTTCTATAGTTTGCGCATGTGTCCGAAAATAAGAAAAGCTTACTTCCCCCGTTTTTTAAAATCACAGCTTCTAGAAGGTTTACATGATTTCTTAAAAAACACGAGTTTTTAGAAAATGTGTTTTATTTCATAAATGGAATCAACAAAGTATGCACATTCTACATCATAACGACTTTCTGTAGTTTGCGCATTCGTCCGGAAATAAGAAAAGCTTACTTCCACCGTTTTTTAAAATCACAGCTTCTAGAAGGTTTAAATGATTTCTTAAAAAACACGAGTTTTTAGAAAATGTGTTTTCTTTCATAAATGGAATCAACAAAGTATGCACATTCTACGTCATAACGAATTTCTAGAGTTTGCGCATGCGTTTGGAAATAAGAAAAGCTTACTTCCCCCGTTTCTTAAAATCACAGCTTCTTGAAGGTTTACATGATTTTGTAAAAAACACGAGTTTTTAGAAAATGTGTTTTATTTCATAAATGGAATCTACAAAGTATGCACATTCTACGTCATAACGACTTTCTATTGTTTGCGCATGCGTCTGGAAATAACAAAAGCTTACTTCCACCGTTTTTTAAAATCACAGCTTCTAGAAGGTTTACATGATTTCGTAAAAAACACGAGTTTTTAGAAAATGTGTTTTATTTCATAAATGGAATCTACAAGTTATGCACATTCTACGACATAACGACTTTCTATAGTTTGCGCATGCGTCCGGAAATAAGAAAAGCTTACTACCCCCGTTTTTTAACATCACAGCTTCTAGAAGGTTTACATGATTTCGTAAAAAACACGAGTTTTTAGAAAATGTGTTTTATTTCAAAATGGAATCTACAAAGTATGCACATTCTACGTCATAACGACTTTGTATTGTTTGCGCATGCGTCCGGAAATAACAAAAGTTTAATTCCACCGTTTTTTAAAATCACAGCTTCTAGAAGGTTTACATGATTTCGTAAAAAACACGAGTTTTTAGAAAATGTGTTTTATTTCATAAATGAATCTACAAAGTATGCACAATCTACATCATAAGGACTTTCTATAGTTTGCGCATGCGTCCGGAAATATGAAAAGCTTACTACCCTCGTTTTTTAAAATAACAGCTTCTAGAAGGTTTACATGATTTCTTAAAAAACACGAGTTTTTAGAAAATGTGTTTTATTTCATAAATGGAATCAACAAAGTATGCACATTCTACGTGATAACGAGTTTCTATAGTTTGCGCATGCGTCCGGAAATAAGAAAAGCTTACTTCCACCGTTTTTTAAAATCACAGCTTCTAGAAGGTTTACATGATTTCGTAAAAAACACGAGTTTTTAGAAAATGTGTTTTATTTCATAAATGGAATCTACAAAGTATGCACATTCTACGTCATAACGACTTTCTATTGTTTGTGAATGCGTCCGGAAATAAGAAAAGCTTACTTCCACCGTTTTTTAAAATCACAGCTTCTAGAAGGTTTACATGATTTCGTAAAAAACACGAGTTTTTAGAAAATGTGTTTTATTTCATAAATTGAATCAACAAAGTATGCAAATTCTACGTCATAACGACTTTCTATAGTTTGCGCATGCGTTTGGAAATAAGAAAAGGTTACTTCCCCCGTTTTTTAAAATCACAGCTTCTAGAAGGTTTACATGATTTCGTAAAAAACACGAGTTTTTAGAAAATGTGTTTTATTTCATAAATGGAATCTACAAAGTATGCACATTCTACGTCATAACGACTTTCTATTGTTTGCGCATGCATCCGGAAATAAGAAAAGCTTACTTCCACCGTTTTTTAAAATCACAACTTCTAGAAGGTTTACATGATTTCGTAAAAAACACGAGTTTTTAGAAAATGTATTTTATTTCATAAATGGAATCAACAAAGTATGCACATTCTACGTCATAATGACTTTCTATAGTTTGCGCATGCGTTTGGAAATAAGAAAAGCTTACTTCCCCCGTTTTTTAAAATCACAGCTTCTAGAAGGTTTATATGATTTCTTAAAAAACACGAGTTTTTAGAAAATGTGTTTTATTTCATAAATGGAATCAACAAAGTATGCACATTCTACGTCATGACGACTTTGTATAGTTTGCGCATGCTTCCGGAAATAACAAAAGCTTACTTCCACCGTTTTTTAAAATCACTGCTTCTAGAAGGTTTACATGATTTCGTAAAAACCACGAGTTTTTAGAAAATGTGTTTCATTTCATAAATGGAATATACAAAGTATGCACATTCTACGTCATAACGACACTCCATAGTTTGCGCATGCGTCCGGAAAAAAGAGAAGCTCACTTCCACCGTTTTTTAAAATCACAGCTTCTAGAAGGTTTACATTATTTCGTAAAAAACACGAGTTTTTAGAAAGTGTGTTTTATTTCATAAATGGAATCTACAAAGTATGCAAATTCTACGTCATAACGACTTTCTATAGTTTGCGCATGCGTCCGGAAATAAGAAAAGCTTACTTCCCCCGTTTTTTAAAATCACAGCTTCTAGAAGGTTTACATGATATCTTAAAAAACACGAGTTTTTAGAAAATGTGTTTTATTTCATAAATGGAATCAACAAAATATGCACATTCTACATCATAACGACTTTCTGTAGTTTGCGCATTCGTCCGGAAATAAGAAAAGCTTACTTCCACCGTTTTTTAAAATCACAGCTTCTAGAAGGTTTAAATGATTTCTTAAAAAACACGAGTTTTTAGAAAATGTGTTTTATTTCATAAATGGAATCAACAAAGTATGCATATTCTACGTCATAACGAGTTTCTATAGTTTGTGCATGCGTCCGGAAATAAGAAAGCTTACTTCCACCGTTTTTTAAAATCACAGCTTCTAGAAGGTTTACATGATTTCGTAAAAAACACGAGTTTTTAGAAAATGTGTTTTATTTCATAAATGGAATCTACAAAGTATGCACATTCTACGTCATAACGAATTTCTATTGCTTGAGCATGCGTCCGAAAATAACAAAAGCTTACTTCCACCGTTTTTTAAAATCACAGCTTCTAGAAGGTTTACATGATTTCGTAAAAAACACGAGTTTTTAGAAAATGTGTTTTATTTCATAAATGGAATCAACAAAGTATGCAAATTCTACGTCATAACGACTTTCTATAGTTTGCGCATGCGTTTGGAAATAAGAAAATCTTACTTCCCCCGTTTTTTTAAATCACAGCTTCTAGAAGGTTTACATGATTTCGTAAAAAACACGAGTTTTTAGAAAATGTGTTTTATTTCATAAATGGAATCTACAAAGTATGCACATTCTACGTCATAACGACTTTCTATTGTTTGCGCATGCGTCCGGAAATAAGAAAAGCTTACTTCCACCGTTTTTTAAAATCACAACTTCTCGAAGGTTTACATGATTTCGTAAAAAACACGAGTTTTTAGAAAATGTGTTTTATTTCATAAATGGAATCAACAAAGTATGCACATTCTACGTCATAACGACTTTCTATAGTTTGCGCATGCGTTTGGAAATAAGAAAAGCTTACTTCCCCCGTTTTTTAAAATCACAGCTTCTAGAAGGTTTATATGATTTCTTAAAAAACACGAGTTTTTAGAAAATGTGTTTTATTTCATAAATAGAATCAACAAAGTATGCACATTCTACGTCATAACGACTTTCTATAGTTTGCACATGCGTCCGGAAATAAGAAAAGCTTACTTCCACCGTTTTTTAAAATCACAACTTCTAGAAGGTTTACATGATTTCGTAAAAAACACGAGTTTTTAGAAAATGTGTTTTATTTCATAAATGGAATCAACAAACTGTGCACATTCTACGTCATAACGACTTTGTATAGTTTGCGCATGCGTCAGGAAATAACAAAAGCTTACTTCCACCGTTTTTTAAAATCACAACTTCTAGAAGGTTTACATGATTTCGTAAAAAACACGAGTTTTTAGAAAATGCGTTTTATTTCATAAATCGAATGTAGAAAGTATGCACATTCTACGTCATAACGACATTCTATAGTTTGCGCATGCGTCCGGAAAAAAGAGAAGCTTACTTCCACCGTTTTTTAAAATCACAGCTTCTACAAGGTTTACATGATTTCGTAAAAAACAAGAGTTTTTAGAAAATGTGATTTATTTCATAAATGGAATCTACAAAGTATGCACATTCTACGTCATAATGACTTTCTATAGTTTGCGCATGCGTCCGGAAATAAGAAAACCTTACTTCCCCCGTTTTTTAAAATCACAGCTTCTAGAAGCTTTACATGATTTCTTAAAAAACACGAGTTTTTAGAAAATGTGTTTTCTTTCATAAATGGTATCAACAAAGTATGCACATTCTACGTCATAACGACTTTCTATAGTTTGCGCATGCGTTTGGAAATAAGAAAAGCTTACTTCCCCCGTTTTTTAAAATCACAGCTTCTAGAAGGTTTACATGATTTCGTAAAAAACACGAGTTTTTAGAAAATGTGTTTTATTTCATAAATGGAATCTACAAAGTATGCACATTCTACGTCATAATGACTTTGTATTTTTTGCACATGCGTACGGAAATAACAAAAGCTTACTTCCACCGTTTTTTAAAATCACAGCTTCTAGAAGGTTTACATGATTTCTTAAAAAACTCGAGTTCTTAGAAAATGTCTTTTATTTCATAAATGGAATCAACAAAGTATGCACATTCTACATCATAACGACTTTCTATAGTTTGCGCATGCATCCGGAAATAAGATAAGCTTACTACCACCGTTTTTTAAAATCACAGCTTCTAGAAGGTTTACATGATGTCGTAAAAAACACGAGTTTTTAGAAAATGTGTTTTATTTCATAAATGGAATCTACAAAGTATGCACATTCTACGTCATAATGACTTTGTATTGTTTGCGCATGCGTCCGGAAATAAGAAAAGCTTAATTCCACCGTTTTTTAAAATCACAGCTTCTAGAAGTTTTACATGATTTCGTAAAAAACATGAGTTTTTAGAAAATGTGTTTTATTTCATAAATGAATCTACAAAGTATGCACAATCTATGTCATCAGGAATTTCTATAGTTTGCGCATGCGTCCGGAAATAAGAAAAGCTTACTACCCCCGTTTTTAAAATCACAACTTCTAGAAGGTTTACATGATTTCTTAAAAAACACGAGTTTTTAGAAAATGTGTTTTATTTCATAAATGGAATCAACAAAGTATGCACATTCTACGTCATAACGAGTTTCTATAGTTTGCGCATGCGTCCGGAAATAAGAAAAGCTTACTTCCACTGTTTTTTAAAATCACAGCTTCTAGAAGGTTTACATGATTTCGTAAAAAACACGAGTTTTTAGAAAATGTGTTTTATTTCATAAATGGAATCTACAAAGTATGCACATTCTACGGCAAAACGACTTTCTATTGTTTGCGCATGCGTCCAGAAATAAGAAAAGCTTACTTCCACCGTTTTCTAAAATCACAGCTTCTAAAAGGTTTACATGATTTCGTAACAAACACGAGTTTTTAGAAAATGTATTTTATTTCATAAATGGAATCAACAAAGTATCCAAATTCTATGTCATAACGACTTTCTATAGTTTGCGCATGCGTTTGGAAATAAGAAAAGCTTACTTCCCCCGTTTTTTAAAATCACAGCTTCTAGAAGGTTTACATGATTTCGTAAAAAACACGAGTTTTTAGAAAATGTGTTTTATTTCATAAATGGAATCTACAAAGTATGCACATTCTACGTCATAACGACTTTCTATTGTTTGCGCATGCGTTTGGAAATAAGAAAAGCTTACTTCCACCGTTTTTTAAAATCACAGCTTCTAGAAGGTTTACATGATTTCGTAAAAAAACCGAGTTTTAAGAAAATGTGTTTTATTTCATAAATCGAATCTACAAAGTATGCACATTCTACGTCATAACGACTTTGTATTGTTTGCGCATGCGTCGGGAAATAACAAAAGCTTACTTCCACCATTTTTCAAAATCACAGCTTCTAGAAGGTTTACATGATTTATTAAAAAACTCAAGTTTTTAGAAAATGTCTTTTATTTCATAAATGGAATCAACAAAGTATGCACAATCTACATCATAACGACTTTCTATAGTTTGCGCATGCGTCCGGAAATAAGAAAATCTTACTTCCCCCGTTTTTTAAAATCACAGCTTCTAGAAGGTTTGCATGATTTCGTAAAAAACACGAGTTTTTAGAAAATGTGTTTTATTTCATAAATGGAATCTACAAAGTATGCACATTCTACGTCATAACGACATTCTATAGTTTGCGCATGCGTCCGGAAAAAAGAGAAACTTACTTCCACCGTTTTTTAAAATCACAGCTACTAGAAGGTTTACATGATTTCGTAAAAAACACGAGTTTTTAGAAAATGTGTTTTATTTCATAAATGGAATCTACAAAGTATGCACATTCTATGTCATAACGACTTTCTATTGCTTGTGCATGCGTCCGGAAATAAGAAAAGCTTACTTCCCCCATTTTTTAAAATCACAGCTTCTAGAAGGTTTACATTATTTCGTAAAAAACACGAGTTTTTAGAAAATGTGTTTTATTTCATAAATGGAATCAACAACGTATGCAGATTCTACGTCATAACGACTTTCTATAGTTTGCGCATTCGTCCGGAAATAAGAAAAGCTTACTTTCCTCGTTTTTTAAAATCACAGCTTCTAGAAGGTTTACATGATTTCGTAAAAAACACGAGATTGAGAAAATGTGTTTTATTTCATAAATGGAATCTACAAAGTATGCACATTCTACGTCATAACGACTTTCTATAGTTTGCGGATGCGTTTGGAAATAAGAAAAGCTTACTTCCCCCGTTTTTTAAAATCACAGCTTCTAGAAGGTTTACATGATTTCGTAAAAAACACGAGCTTTTTGAAAATGTGTTTTATTTCATAAATGGAATCTACAAAGTATGCACATTCTACGTCATAACGAATTTCTATTGTTTGCGCATGCGTCCAGAAATAAGAAAAGCTTACTTCCACCGTTTTTTAAAATCACAGCTTCTATAAGGTTTACATGATTTCGTAAAAAACACGAGTTTTTAGAAAATGTGTTTTCCTTCATAAATGGAAACAACAAAGTATGCACATTCTACGTCATAACGACTTTCTATAGTTTGCGCATGCGTTTGGAAATAAGAAAAGCTTACTTCCACCGTTTTTTAAAATCACAGCTTCTAGAAGGTTTACATGATTTCGTAAAAAACACGAGTTTTTAGAAAATGTGTTTTCTTTCATAAATGGAATCAACAAAGTATGCACATTCTACGTCATAATGACTTTCTATAGTTTGCGCATGCGTTTGGAAATAAGAAAAGCTTACTTCCCCCGTTTTTTAAAATCACAGCTTCTAGAAGGTTTACATGATTTCGTAAAAAACACGATTTTTTAGAAAATGTGTTTTATTTCATAAATTGAAACTACAAACTATGCAAATTCTATGTCATAACGACTTTGTATTGTTTGCGCATGCGTCCGGAAATAACAAAAGCTTACTTCCACCGTTTTTTAAAATCACAGCTTCTAGAAGGTTTACATGATTTCGTAAAAAACACGAGTTTTGAGAAAATGTGTTTTATTTCATAAAAGGAATCTACAAGTTATGCGCATTCTACGACATAACGACTTTCTATAGTTTGCCAATGCGTCCGGAAATAAGAAAAGCTTACTTCCCCCGATTTTTAAAATCACAGCTTCTAGAAGGTTTACATGATTTCGTAAAAAACAAGAGTTTTTAGTAAATGTGTTTTATTTCATAAATGAATCTACAAAGTATGCACATTCTACGTCATAACGACTTTCTATAGTTTGCGCATGCGTCCGGAAATAAGAAAAGCTTACTACCCCCGTTTTTTAAAACCACAGCTTTTATAAGGTTTACATGATTTCGTAAAAAACACGAGTTTTTAGAAAATGTGTTTTATTTCATAAATGGAATCAACAAAGTATGCACATTCTACGTCATAATGACTTTCTATTGTTTGCGCATGCGTCCGGAAATAAGAAAAGCTTACTTCCACCGTTTTTTAAAATCACAGTTTCTAGAAGGTTTACATGATTTCGTAAAAAACACGAGTTTTTAGAAAATGTGTTTTATTTCATAAATGGAATCTACAAAGTATGCACATTCTACGTCATAACGACATTCTATAGTTTGCGCATGCGTCCGGAAAAAAGAGAAACTTACTTCCACCGTTTTTTAAAATCACAGCTACTAGAACGTTTACATGATTTCGTAAAAAACACGAGTTTTTAGAAAATGTGTTTTATTTCATAAATGGAATCTACAAAGTATGCACATTCTATGTCATAACGACTTTCTATTGCTTGTGCATGCGTCCGGAAATAAGAAAAGCTTACTTCCACCGTTTTTTAAAATCACAGCTTCTAGAAGGTTTACATGATTTCGTAAAAAACACGAGTTTTTAGAAAATGTGTTTTATTTCATAAATGGAATCAACAAAGTATGCAAATTCTACGTCATAACGACTTGCTATAGTTTGCGCATGCGTTTGGAAATAAGAAAAGCTTACTTCCCCCGTTTTTTAAAATCACAGCTTCCAGAAGGTTTATATGATTTCTTAAAAAACACGAGTTTTTGGAAAATGTGTTTTATTTCATAAATAGAATCAACAAAGTATGCACATTCTACGTCATAATGACTTTCTATAGTTTGCACATGCCTCCAGAAATAAGAAAAGCTTACTTCCACCGTTTTCTAAAATCACAGCTTCTAGAAGGTTTACATGATTTCGTAAAAAACACGAGTTTTTGGAAAATGTGTTTTATTTCATAAATGGAATCAAAAAAGTATGCACATTCTACGTCATAACGACTTTGTATAGTTTTTGCATGCGTCCGGAAATAAGAAAAGCTTACTTCCACCGTTTTTTAAAATCACAGCTTCTAGAAGGTTTACATGATTTCGTAAAAAACACGAGTTTTTAGAAAATGTGTTTTATTTCATCAATGGAATATACAAAGTATGCACATTCTACATCATAACGACATTCTATAGTTTGCGCATGTGTCTGGAAAAAAGAGAAGCTTACTTTCACCGTTTTTTAAAATCACAACTTCTAGAAGGTTTACATGATTTTGTAAAAAACACGAGTTTTTAGAAACTGTGTTTTATTTCATAAATGGAATCTACAAAGTATGCACATTCTACGTCATAACGACTTTCTATATTTTGTGCATGCGTCCGGAAATAAGAAAAGCTTACTTCCCCCGTTTTTTAAAATCACAGCTTCTAGAAGGATTACATGATTTCTTAAAAAACACGAGTTTTTAGAAAATGTGTTTTATTTCATCAATGGAATCTACAAAGTATGCACATTCTACGTCATAACGACTTTCTATAGTTTTCGCATGCGTTCAGAAATAAGAAAAGCTTACTTCCCCATTTTTTTAAAATCACAGCTTCTAGAAGGTTTACATGATTTCTTAAAAAACACGAGTTTTTAGAAAATGTGTTTTCTTTCATAAATGAAATCAACAAAGTATGCACATTCTACGTCAAAACGACTTTCTATAGTTTGCGCATGCGTTTGGAAATAAGAAAAGCTTACTTCCCCCGTTTTTTAAAATCACAGCTTCTAGAATTTTTACATGATTTCGTAAAAAACACGAGTTTTTAGAAAATGTGTTTTATTTCATAAATGGAATCAACAAAGTATGCACATTCTACGTGATAACGAGTTTCTATAGTTTGCGCATGCGTCCGGAAATAAGAAAAGCTTACTTCCACCGTTTTTTAAAATCACAGCTTCTAGAAGGTTTACATGATTTCGTAAAAAACACGAGTTTTTAGAAAATGTGTTTTATTTCATAAATGGAATCTACAAAGTATGCACATTCTACGTCATAACGACTTTCTATTGTTTGCGAATGCGTCCGGAAATAAGAAAAGCTTACTTCCACCATTTTTTAAAATCACAGCTTCTAGAAGGTTTACATGATTTCGTAAAAAACACGAGTTTTTAGAAAATGTGTTTTATTTCATAAATTGAATCAACAAAGTATGCAAATTCTACGTCATAACGACTTTCTATAGTTTGCGCATGCGTTTGGAAATAAGAAAAGGTTACTTCCCCCGTTTTTTAAAATCACAGCTTCTAGAAGGTTTACATGATTTCGTAAAAAACACGAGTTTTTAGAAAATGTGTTTTATTTCATAAATGGAATCTACAAAGTATGCACATTCTACGTCATAACGACTTTCTATTGTTTGCGCATGCATCCGGAAATAAGAAAAGCTTACTTCCACCGTTTTTTAAAATCACAACTTCTAGAAGGTTTACATGATTTCGTAAAAAACACGAGTTTTTAGAAAATGTGTTTTATTTCATAAATGGAATCAACAAAGTATGCACATTCTACGTCATAATGAATTTCTATAGTTTGCGCATGCGTTTGGAAATAAGAAAAGCTTACTTCCCCCGTTTTTTAAAATCACAGCTTCTAGAAGGTTTAGATGATTTCTTAAAAAACACGATTTTTTAGAAAATGTGTTTTATTTCATAAATGGAATCAACAAAGTATGCACATTCTACGTCATAACGACTTTCTATAGTTTGCGCATGCGTTTAGAAATAAGAAAATCTTACTTCCCCCGTTTTTTTAAATCACAGCTTCTAGAAGGTTTACATGATTTCGTAAAAAACACGAGTTTTTAGAAAATGTGTTTTATTTCATAAATGGAATCTACAAAGTATGCACATTCTACGTCATAACGACTTTCTATTGTTTGCGCATGCGTCCGGAAATAAGAAAAGCTTACTTCCACCGTTTTTTAAAATCACAGCTTCTCGAAGGTTTACATGATTTCGTAAAAAACACGAGTTTTTAGAAAATGTGTTTTATTTCATAAATGGAATCAACAAAGTATGCACATTCTACGTCATAACGACTTTCTATAGTTTGCGCATGCGTTTGGAAATAAGAAAAGCTTACTTCCCCCGTTTTTTAAAATCACAGCTTCTAGAAGGTTTATATGATTTCTTAAAAAACACGAGTTTTTAGAAAATGTGTTTTATTTCATAAATAGAATCAATAAAGTATGCACATTCTACGTCATAACGACTTTCTATAGTTTGCACATGCGTCCGGAAATAAGAAAAGCTTACTTCCACCGTTTTTTAAAATCACAGCTTCTAGAAGGTTTACATGATTTCGTAAAAAACATGAGTTTTTAGAAAATGTGTTTTATTTCATAAATGGAATCAACAAACTGTGCACATTCTACGTCATAACGACTTTGTATAGTTTGCGCATGCGTCCGGAAATAACAAAAGCTTACTTCCACCGTTTTTTAAAATCACAACTTCTAGAAGGTTTACATGATTTCGTAAAAAACACGAGTTTTTAGAAAATGCGTTTTATTTCATAAATCGAATGTACAAAGTATGCACATTCTACGTCATAACGACATTCTATAGTTTGCGCATGCATCCGGAAAAAAGAGAAGCTTACTTCCACCGTTTTTTAAAATCACAGCTTCTACAAGGTTTACATGATTTCGTAAAAAACACGAGTTTTTAGAAAATGTGATTTATTTCATAAATGGAATCTACAAAGTATGCACATTCTACGTCATAATGACTTTCTATAGTTTGCGCATGCGTCCGGAAATAAGAAAACCTTACTTCCCCCGTTTTTTAAAATCACAGCTTCTAGAAGGTTTACATGATTTCTTAAAAAACACGAGTTTTTAGAAAATGTGTTTTCTTTCAGAAATGGTATCAACAAAGTATGCACATTCTACGTCATAACGACTTTCTATAGTTTGCGCATGCGTTTGGAAATAAGAAAAGCTTACTTCCCCCGTTTTTTAAAATCACAGCTTCTAGAAGGTTTACATGATTTCGTAAAAAACACGAGTTTTTAGAAAATGTGTTTTATTTCATAAATGGAATCTACAAAGTATGCACATTCTACGTCATAACGACTTTGTATTTTTTGCACATGCGTACAGAAATAACAAAAGCTTACTTCCACCGTTTTTTAAAATCACAGCTTCTAGAAGGTTTACATGATTTCTTAAAAAACTCGAGTTCTTAGAAAATGTCTTTTATTTCATAAATGGAATCAACAAAGTATGCACATTCTACATCATAACGACTTTCTATAGTTTGCGCATGCATCCGAAAATAAGAAAAGCTTACTACCACCGTTTTTTAAAATCACAGCTTCTAGAAGGTTTACATGATGTCGTAAAAAACACGAGTTTTTAGAAAATGTGTTTTATTTCATAAATGGAATCTACAAAGTATGCACATTCTACGTCATAATGACTTTGTATTGTTTGCGCATGCGTCCGAAAATAAGAAAAGCTTAATTCCACCGTTTTTTAAAATCACAGCTTCTAGAAGTTTTACATGATTTCGTAAAAAACATGAGTTTTTAGAAAATGTGTTTTATTTCATAAATGAATGTACAAAGTATGCACAATCTACGTCATAAGGAATTTCTATAGTTTGCGCATTCGTCCGGAAATAAGAAAAGCTTACTACCCCCGTTTTTAAAATCACAACTTCTAGAAGGTTTACATGATTTCTTAAAAAACACGAGTTTTTAGAAAATGTGTTTTATTTCATAAATGGAATCAACAAAGTATGCACATTCTACGTCATAACGAGTTTCTATAGTTTGCGCATGCGTCCGGAAATAAGAAAAGCTTACTTCCACCGTTTTTTAAAATCACAGCTTCTAGAAGGTTTACATGATTTCGTAAAAAACACGAGTTTTTAGAAAATGTGTTTTATTTCATAAATGGAATCTACAAAGTATGCACATTCTACGTCATAACGACTTTCTATTGTTTGCGCATGCGTCCAGAAATAAGAAAAGCTTACTTCCACCGTTTTCTAAAATCACAGCTTCTAAAAGGTTTACATGATTTCGTAACAAACACGAGTTTTTAGAAAATGTATTTTATTTCATAAATGGAATCAACAAAGTATCCAAATTCTATGTCATAACGACTTTCTATAGTTTGCGCATGCGTTTGGAAATAAGAAAAGCTTACTTCCCCCGTTTTTTAAAATCACAGCTTCTAGAAGGTTAAAATGATTTCGTAAGAAACACGAGTTTTTAGAAAATGTGTTTTATTTCATAAATGGAATCTACAAAGTATGCACATTCTACGTCATAACGACTTTCTATTGTTTGCGCATGCGTTTGGAAATAAGAAAAGCTTACTTCCACCGTTTTTTAAAATCACAGCTTCTAGAAGGTTTACATGATTTCGTAAAAAACACGAGTTTTAAGAAAATGTGTTTTATTTCATAAATGGAATCTACAAAGTATGCACATTCTACGTCATAACGACTTTGTATTGTTTGCGCATGCATCGGGAAATAACAAAAGCTTACTTCCACCATTTTTTAAAATCACAGCTTCTAGAAGGTTTACATGATTTATTAAAAGACTCAAGTTTTTAGAAAATGTCTTTTATTTCATAAATGGAATCAACAAAGTATGCACAATCTACATCATAACGACTTTCTATAGTTTGCGCATGCGTCCGGAAATAAGAAAATCTTACTTCCCCCGTTTTTTAAAATCACGGCTTCTAGAAGGTTTACATGATTTCGTAAAAAACACGAGTTTTTAGAAAATGTGTTTTATTTCATAAATGGAATCTACAAAGTATGCACATTCTACGTCATAACGACATTCTATAGTTTGCGCATGCGTCCGGAAAAAAGAGAAACTTACTTCCACCGTTTTTTAAAATCACAGCTACTAGAAGGTTTACATGATTTCGTAAAAAACACGAGTTTTTAGAAAATGTGTTTTATTTCATAAATGGAATCTACAAAGTATGCACATTCTATGTCATAACGAGTTTCTATTGCTTGTGCATGCGTCCGGAAATAAGAAAAGCTTACTTCCCCCGTTTTTTAAAATCACAGCTTCTAGAAGGTTTACATTATTTCGTAAAAAACACGAGTTTTTAGAAAATGTGTTTTATTTCATCAATGGAATCAACAACGTATGCAGATTCTACGTCATAACGACTTTCTATAGTTTGCGCATTCGTCCGGAAATAAGAAAAGCTTACTTTCCCCGTTTTTTAAAATCACAGCTTCTAGAAGGTTTACATGATTTCGTAAAAAACACGAGATTTAGAAAATGTGTTTTATTTCATAAATGGAATCTACAAAGTATGCACATTCTACGTCATAACGACTTTCTATAGTTTGCGGATGCGTTTGGAAATAAGAAAAGCTTACTTCCCCCGTTTTTTAAAATCACAGCTTCTAGAAGGTTTACATGATTTCGTAAAAAACACGAGCTTTTAGAAAATGTGTTTTATTTCATAAATGGAATCTACAAAGTATGCACATTCTACGTCATAACGACTTTCTATTGTTTGCGCATGCGTTTGGAAATAAGAAAAGCTTACTTCCACCGTTTTTTAAAATCACAGCTTCTAGAAGGTTTACATGATTTCGTAAAAAACACGAGTTTTTAGAAAATGTGTTTTCTTTCATAAATGGAATCAACAAAGTATGCACATTCTACGTCATAATGACTTTCTATAGTTTGCGCATGCATTTGGAAATAAGAAAAGCTTACTTCCCCCGTTTTTTAAAATCACAGCTTCTAGAAGGTTTACATGATTTCGTAAAAAACACGATTTTTTAGAAAATGTGTTTTATTTCATAAATTGAATCTACAAAGTATGCAAATTCTATGTCATAACAACTTTGTATTGTTTGCGCATGCGTCCGGAAATAACAAAAGCTTACTTCCACCGTTTTTTAAAATCACAGCTTCTAGAAGGTTTACATGATTTCGTAAAAAACACGAGTTTTGAGAAAATGTGTTTTATTTCATAAAAGGAATCTACAAGTTATGCGCATTCTACGACATAACGACTTTCTATAGTTTGCCAATGCGTCCAGAAATAAGAAAAGCTTACTTCCCCCGATTTTTAAAATCACAGCTTCTAGAAGGTTTACATGATTTCGTAAAAAACAAGAGTTTTTAGTAAATGTGTTTTATTTCATAAATGAATCTACAAAGTATGCACATTCTACGTCATAACGACTTTCTATAGTTTGCGCATGCGTCCGGAAATAAGAAAAGCTTACTACCCCCGTTTTTTAAAACCACAGCTTTTATAAGGTTTACATGATTCGTAAAAAACACGAGTTTTTAGAAAATGTGTTTTATTTCATAAATGGAATCAACAAAGTATGCACATTCTACGTCATAATGACTTTCTATTGTTTGCGCATGCGTCCGGAAATAAGAAAAGCTTACTTCCACCGTTTTTTAAAATCACAGCTTCTAGAAGGTTTACATGATTTCGTAAAAAACACGAGTTTTTAGAAAATGTGTTTTATTTCATAAATGGAATCAACAAAGTATGCAAATTCTACGTCATAACGACTTGCTATAGTTTGCGCATGCGATTGGAAATAAGAAAAGCTTACTTCCCCCGTTTTTTAAAATCACAGCTTCCAGAAGGTTTATATGATTTCTTAAAAAACACGAGTTTTTGGAAAATGTGTTTTATTTCATAAATAGAATCAACAAAGTATGCACATTCTACGTCATAACGACTTTCTATAGTTTGCACATGCCTCCAGAAATAAGAAAAGCTTACTTCCACCGTTTTCTAAAATCACAGCTTCTAGAAGGTTTACACGATTTCGTAAAAAACACGAGTTTTTGGAAAATGTGTTTTATTTCATCAATGGAATAAAAAAAGTATGCACATTCTACGTCATAACGACTTTGTATAGTTTGCGCATGCGTCCGGAAATAAGAAAAGCTTACTTCCACCGTTTTTTAAAATCACAGCTTCTAGAAGGTTTACATGATTTCGTAAAAAACACGAGTTTTTAGAAAATGTGTTTTATTTCATCAATGGAATATACAAAGTATGCACATTCTACAGCATAACGACATTCTATAGTTTGCGCATGTGTCTGGAAAAAAGAGAAGCTTACTTTCACCGTTTTTTAAAATCACAACTTCTAGAAGGTTTACATGATTTTGTAAAAAACACGAGTTTTTAGAAACTGTGTTTTATTTCATAAATGGAATCTACAAAGTATGCACATTCTACGTCATAACGACTTTCTATATTTTGTGCATGCGTCCGGAAATAAGAAAAGCTTACTTCCCCCGTTTTTTAAAATCACGGCTTCTAGAAGGATTACATGATTTCTTAAAAAACACGAGTTTTTAGAAAATGTGTTTTATTTCATCAATGGAATCTACAAAGTATGCACATTCTACGTCATAACGACTTTCTATAGTTTTCGCATGCGTTCGGAAATAAGAAAAGCTTACTTCCCCATTTTTTTAAAATCACAGCTTCTAGAAGGTTTACATGATTTCTTAAAAAACACGAGTTTTTAGTAAATGTGTTTTCTTTCATAAATGGAATCAACAAAGTATGCACATTCTACGTCAAAACGACTTTCTATAGTTTGCGCATGCGTTTGGAAATAAGAAAAGCTTACTTCCCCCGTTTTTTAAAATCACAGCTTCTAGAAGGTTTACATGATTTCGTAAAAAACACGAGTTTTTAGAAAATGTTTTTTATTTCATAAATGGAATCTACAAAGTATGCACATTCTACATCATAACGGCATTCTATAGTTTGCGCATGCGTCTTGAAAAAAGAGAAGCTTACTTC
Source organism: Larix kaempferi (assembly GCA_027924585.1). Classification (NCBI taxonomy): domain Eukaryota; kingdom Viridiplantae; phylum Streptophyta; class Pinopsida; order Pinales; family Pinaceae; genus Larix; species Larix kaempferi. The sequence continues at coordinate 14,906,585 of BSBM01000557.1, read as the reverse complement.
AACCGTTTTTAAAAATCACAGCTTCTAGAAGGTTTACATGATTTCTTAAAAAACATGAGTTTTTAGAAAATGTGTTTTATTTCATCAATTGAATATACAAAGTATGCACATTCTACGTCATAACGACATTCTATAGTTTGCGCATGCGTCTGGAAACAAGAGAAGCTTACTTTCACCGTTTTTTAAAATCACGGCTTCTAGAAGGTTTACATCATTTCGTAAAAAACACGATTTTTTAGAAAATGTGTATTATTTCATAAATGGAATCTACAAAGTATGCACATTCTACGTCATAACGACTTTCTATAGTTTGCGCATGCGTCCGGAAATAAGAAAAGCTTACTTCCCCCGTTTTTTAAAATCACAGCTTCTAGAAGGTTTACATGATTTCTTAAAAAACAAGAGTTTTTAGAAAATGTGTTTTCTTTCATAAATGGAATCAACAAAGTATGCACATTCTACGTCATAACGACTTTGTATAGTTTGCGCATGCGTCCGGAAATAACAAAAGCTTACTTCCACCATTTTTTAAAATCACAGCTTCTAGAAGGTTTACATGATTTCGTAAAAAACACGAGTTTTTAGAAAATGTGTTTTATTTCATCAATGGAATATACAAACTATGCACATTCTACGTCATAACGACATTCTATAGTTTGCGCATGCGTCTAGAAAAAAGAGAAGCTTACTTCCACCGTTTTTTAAAATCACAGCTTCTAGAAAGTTTACATGATTTCGTAAAAAACAAGAGTTTTTAGAAAATGTGTTTTATTTCATAAATGGAATCTACAAAGTATGCACATTCTACGTCATAACGACTTTCTATAGTTTGCGCATGCGTCGGGAAATAAGAAAAGCTTACCTCCCCCGTTTTTTAAAATCACAGCTTCTATAAGGTTTACATGATTTCTTAAAAAACACGAGTTTTTAGAAAATGTGTTTTATTTCATAAATGGAATCAACAAAGTATGCACATTCTACGTCATAACGACTTTGTATAGTTTGCGCATGCTTCCGGAAATAACAAAAGCTTACTTCCACCGTTTTTTAAAATCACAGCTTCTAGAAGGTTTACATGATTTCGTAAAAAACACGAGTTTTTAGAAAATGTGTTTCATTTCATAAATGGAATATACAAAGTATGCACATTCTACGTCATAACGACACTCCATAGTTTGCGCACGCGTCCGGAAAAAAGAGAAGCTTACTTCCACCGTTTTTTAAAATCACAGCTTCTAGAAGGTTTACATTATTTCGTAAAAAACACGAGTTTTTAGAAAGTGTGTTTTATTTCATAAATGGAATCTACAAAGTATGCAAATTCTACGTCATAACGACTTTCTATAGTTTGCGCATGCGTCCGGAAATAAGAAAAGCTTACTTCCCCCGTTTTTTAAAATCACAGCTTCTAGAAGGTTTACATGATTTCTTAAAAAACACGAGTTTTTAGAAAATGTGTTTTATTTCATAAATGGAATCAACAAAGTATGCACATTCTACATCATAACGACTTTCTGTAGTTTGCGCATTCGTCCGGAAATAAGAAAAGCTTACTTCCACCGTTTTTTAAAATCACAGCTTCTAGAAGGTTTAAATGATTTCTTAAAAAACACGAGTTTTTAGAAAATGTGTTTTCCTTCATAAATGGAATCAACAAAGTATGCACATTCTACGTCATAACGAATTTCTAGAGTTTGCGCATGCGTTTGGAAATAAGAAAATCTTACTTCCCCCGTTTCTTAAAATCACAGCTTCTTGAAGGTTTACATGATTTCGTAAAAAACACGAGTTTTTAGAAAATGTGTTTTATTTCACAAATGGAATCTACAAAGTATGCACATTCTACGTCATAACGACTTTCTATTGTTTGCGCATGCGTCCGGAAATAACAAAAGCTTACTTCCACCGTTTTTTAAAATCACAGCTTCTAGAAGGTTTACATGATTTCGTAAAAAACACGAGTTTTTAGAAAATGTGTTTTATTTCATAAATGGAATCTACAAGTTATGCACATTCTACGACATAACGACTTTCTATAGTTTGCGCATGCGTTCGGAAATAAGAAAAGCTTACTACCCCCGTTTTTTAAAATCACAGCTTCTAGAACGTTTACATGATTTCGTAAAAAACACGAGTTTTTAGAAAATGTGTTTTATTTCAAAATGGAATCTACAAAGTATGCACATTCTACGTCATAACGATTTTGTATTGTTTGCGCATGCGTCCGGAAATAACAAAAGTTTAATTCCACCGTTTTTTAAAATCACAGCTTCTAGAAGGTTTACATGATTTCGTAAAAAACACGAGTTTTTAGAAAATGTGTTTTATTTCATAAATGAATCTACAAAGTATGCACAATCTACGTCATAAGGACTTTCTATAGTTTGCGCATGCATCCGGAAATATGAAAAGCTTACTACCCTCGTTTTTTAAAATCACAGCTTCTAGAAGGTTTACATGATTTCTTAAAAAACACGAGTTTTTAGAAAATGTGTTTTATTTCATAAATGGAATCAACAAAGTATGCACATTCTACGTGATAACGAGTTTCTATAGTTTGCACATGCGTCCGGAAATAAGAAAAGCTTACTTCCACCGTTTTTTAAAATCACAGCTTCTAGAAGGTTTACATGATTTCGTAAAAAACACGAGTTTTTAGAAAATGTGTTTTATTTCATAAATGGAATCTACAAAGTATGCACATTCTACGTCATAACGACTTTCTATTGTTTGCGAATGCGTCCGGAAATAAGAAAAGCTTACATCCACCGTTTTTTAAAATCACAGCTTCTAGAAGGTTTACATGATTTCGTAAAAAACACGAGTTTTTAGAAAATGTGTTTTATTTCATAAATTGAAGCAACAAAGTATGCAAATTCTACGTCATAACGACTTTCTATAGTTTGCGCATGCGTTTGGAAATAAGAAAAGCTTACTTCCCCCGTTTTTTACAATCACAGCTTCTAGAAGGTTTACATGATTTCGTAAAAAACACGAGTTTTTAGAAAATGTGTTTTATTTCATAAATGGAATCTACAAAGTATGCACATTCTACGTCATAACGACTTTCTATTGTTTGCGCATGCATCCGGAAATAAGAAAAGCTTACTTCCACCGTTTTTTAAAATCACAACTTCTAGAAGGTTTACATGATTTCGTAAAAAACACGAGTTTTTAGAAAATGTGTTTTATTTCATAAATGGAATCTACAAAGTATGCACATTCTACGTCATAACGACTTTCTATAGTTTGCGCATGCGTTTGGAAATAAGAAAAGCTTACTTCCCCCGTTTTTTAAAATCACAGCTTCTAGAAGGTTTATATGATTTCTTAAAAAACACGAGTTTTTAGAAAATGTGTTTTATTTCATAAATGGAATCAACAAAGTATGCACATTCTACGTCATAACGACTTTGTATAGTTTGCACATGCTTCCGGAAATAACAAAAGCTTACTTCCACCGTTTTTTAAAATCACAGCTTCTAGAAGGTTTACATGATTTCTTAAAAAACCCGAGTTTTTAGAAAATGTGTTTCATTTCATAAATGGAATATACAAAGTATGCACATTCTACGTCATAACGACATTGCATAGTTTGCGCATGCGTCCGGAAAAAAGAGAAGCTCACTTCCACCGTTTTTTAAAATCACAGCTTCTAGAAGGTTTACATTATTTCGTAAAAAACACGAGTTTTTAGAAAGTGTGTTTTATTTCATAAATGGAATCTACAAAGTATGCAAATTCTACGTCATAACGACTTTCTATAGTTTGCGCATGCGTCCGGAAATAAGAAAAGCTTACTTCCCCCGTTTTTTAAAATCACAGCTTCTAGAAGGTTTACATGATTTCTTAAAAAACACGAGTTTTTAGAAAATGTGTTTTATTTCATAAATGGAATCAACAAAATATGCACATTCTACATCATAACGACTTTCTGTAGTTTGCGCATTCGTCCGGAAATAAGAAAAGCTTACTTCCACCGTTTTTTAAAATCACAGCTTCTAGAAGGTTTAAATGATTTCTTAAAAAACAAGAGTTTTTAGAAAATGTGTTTTCTTTCATAAATGGAATCAACAAAGTATGCACATTCTACGTCATAACGAATTTCTAGAGTTTGCGCATGCGTTTGGAAATAAGAAAAGCTTACTTCCCCCGTTTTTTAAAATCACAGCTTCTAGAAGGTTTACATGATTTCGTAAAAAACACGAGTTTTTAGAAAATGTGTTTTATTTCATAAATGGAATCTACAAAGTATGCACATTCTACGTCATAACGACTTTGTATTTTTTGCACATGCGTACAGAAATAACAAAAGCTTACTTCCACCGTTTTTTAAAATCACAGCTTCTAGAAGGTTTACATGATTTCTTAAAAAACTCGAGTTCTTAGAAAATGTCTTTTATTTCATAAATGGAATCAACAAAGTATGCACATTCTACATCATAACGACTTTCTATAGTTTGCGCATGCATCCGAAAATAAGAAAAGCTTACTACCACCGTTTTTTAAAATCACAGCTTCTAGAAGGTTTACATGATGTCGTAAAAAACACGAGTTTTTAGAAAATGTGTTTTATTTCATAAATGGAATCTACAAAGTATGCACATTCTACGTCATAATGACTTTGTATTGTTTGCGCATGCGTCCGAAAATAAGAAAAGCTTAATTCCACCGTTTTTTAAAATCACAGCTTCTAGAAGTTTTACATGATTTCGTAAAAAACATGAGTTTTTAGAAAATGTGTTTTATTTCATAAATGAATGTACAAAGTATGCACAATCTACGTCATAAGGAATTTCTATAGTTTGCGCATTCGTCCGGAAATAAGAAAAGCTTACTACCCCCGTTTTTAAAATCACAACTTCTAGAAGGTTTACATGATTTCTTAAAAAACACGAGTTTTTAGAAAATGTGTTTTATTTCATAAATGGAATCAACAAAGTATGCACATTCTACGTCATAACGAGTTTCTATAGTTTGCGCATGCGTCCGGAAATAAGAAAAGCTTACTTCCACCGTTTTTTAAAATCACAGCTTCTAGAAGGTTTACATGATTTCGTAAAAAACACGAGTTTTTAGAAAATGTGTTTTATTTCATAAATGGAATCTACAAAGTATGCACATTCTACGTCATAACGACTTTCTATTGTTTGCGCATGCGTCCAGAAATAAGAAAAGCTTACTTCCACCGTTTTCTAAAATCACAGCTTCTAAAAGGTTTACATGATTTCGTAACAAACACGAGTTTTTAGAAAATGTATTTTATTTCATAAATGGAATCAACAAAGTATCCAAATTCTATGTCATAACGACTTTCTATAGTTTGCGCATGCGTTTGGAAATAAGAAAAGCTTACTTCCCCCGTTTTTTAAAATCACAGCTTCTAGAAGGTTAAAATGATTTCGTAAGAAACACGAGTTTTTAGAAAATGTGTTTTATTTCATAAATGGAATCTACAAAGTATGCACATTCTACGTCATAACGACTTTCTATTGTTTGCGCATGCGTTTGGAAATAAGAAAAGCTTACTTCCACCGTTTTTTAAAATCACAGCTTCTAGAAGGTTTACATGATTTCGTAAAAAACACGAGTTTTAAGAAAATGTGTTTTATTTCATAAATGGAATCTACAAAGTATGCACATTCTACGTCATAACGACTTTGTATTGTTTGCGCATGCATCGGGAAATAACAAAAGCTTACTTCCACCATTTTTTAAAATCACAGCTTCTAGAAGGTTTACATGATTTATTAAAAGACTCAAGTTTTTAGAAAATGTCTTTTATTTCATAAATGGAATCAACAAAGTATGCACAATCTACATCATAACGACTTTCTATAGTTTGCGCATGCGTCCGGAAATAAGAAAATCTTACTTCCCCCGTTTTTTAAAATCACGGCTTCTAGAAGGTTTACATGATTTCGTAAAAAACACGAGTTTTTAGAAAATGTGTTTTATTTCATAAATGGAATCTACAAAGTATGCACATTCTACGTCATAACGACATTCTATAGTTTGCGCATGCGTCCGGAAAAAAGAGAAACTTACTTCCACCGTTTTTTAAAATCACAGCTACTAGAAGGTTTACATGATTTCGTAAAAAACACGAGTTTTTAGAAAATGTGTTTTATTTCATAAATGGAATCTACAAAGTATGCACATTCTATGTCATAACGAGTTTCTATTGCTTGTGCATGCGTCCGGAAATAAGAAAAGCTTACTTCCCCCGTTTTTTAAAATCACAGCTTCTAGAAGGTTTACATTATTTCGTAAAAAACACGAGTTTTTAGAAAATGTGTTTTATTTCATCAATGGAATCAACAACGTATGCAGATTCTACGTCATAACGACTTTCTATAGTTTGCGCATTCGTCCGGAAATAAGAAAAGCTTACTTTCCCCGTTTTTTAAAATCACAGCTTCTAGAAGGTTTACATGATTTCGTAAAAAACACGAGATTTAGAAAATGTGTTTTATTTCATAAATGGAATCTACAAAGTATGCACATTCTACGTCATAACGACTTTCTATAGTTTGCGGATGCGTTTGGAAATAAGAAAAGCTTACTTCCCCCGTTTTTTAAAATCACAGCTTCTAGAAGGTTTACATGATTTCGTAAAAAACACGAGCTTTTAGAAAATGTGTTTTATTTCATAAATGGAATCTACAAAGTATGCACATTCTACGTCATAACGACTTTCTATTGTTTGCGCATGCGTTTGGAAATAAGAAAAGCTTACTTCCACCGTTTTTTAAAATCACAGCTTCTAGAAGGTTTACATGATTTCGTAAAAAACACGAGTTTTTAGAAAATGTGTTTTCTTTCATAAATGGAATCAACAAAGTATGCACATTCTACGTCATAATGACTTTCTATAGTTTGCGCATGCATTTGGAAATAAGAAAAGCTTACTTCCCCCGTTTTTTAAAATCACAGCTTCTAGAAGGTTTACATGATTTCGTAAAAAACACGATTTTTTAGAAAATGTGTTTTATTTCATAAATTGAATCTACAAAGTATGCAAATTCTATGTCATAACAACTTTGTATTGTTTGCGCATGCGTCCGGAAATAACAAAAGCTTACTTCCACCGTTTTTTAAAATCACAGCTTCTAGAAGGTTTACATGATTTCGTAAAAAACACGAGTTTTGAGAAAATGTGTTTTATTTCATAAAAGGAATCTACAAGTTATGCGCATTCTACGACATAACGACTTTCTATAGTTTGCCAATGCGTCCAGAAATAAGAAAAGCTTACTTCCCCCGATTTTTAAAATCACAGCTTCTAGAAGGTTTACATGATTTCGTAAAAAACAAGAGTTTTTAGTAAATGTGTTTTATTTCATAAATGAATCTACAAAGTATGCACATTCTACGTCATAACGACTTTCTATAGTTTGCGCATGCGTCCGGAAATAAGAAAAGCTTACTACCCCCGTTTTTTAAAACCACAGCTTTTATAAGGTTTACATGATTCGTAAAAAACACGAGTTTTTAGAAAATGTGTTTTATTTCATAAATGGAATCAACAAAGTATGCACATTCTACGTCATAATGACTTTCTATTGTTTGCGCATGCGTCCGGAAATAAGAAAAGCTTACTTCCACCGTTTTTTAAAATCACAGCTTCTAGAAGGTTTACATGATTTCGTAAAAAACACGAGTTTTTAGAAAATGTGTTTTATTTCATAAATGGAATCAACAAAGTATGCAAATTCTACGTCATAACGACTTGCTATAGTTTGCGCATGCGATTGGAAATAAGAAAAGCTTACTTCCCCCGTTTTTTAAAATCACAGCTTCCAGAAGGTTTATATGATTTCTTAAAAAACACGAGTTTTTGGAAAATGTGTTTTATTTCATAAATAGAATCAACAAAGTATGCACATTCTACGTCATAACGACTTTCTATAGTTTGCACATGCCTCCAGAAATAAGAAAAGCTTACTTCCACCGTTTTCTAAAATCACAGCTTCTAGAAGGTTTACACGATTTCGTAAAAAACACGAGTTTTTGGAAAATGTGTTTTATTTCATCAATGGAATAAAAAAAGTATGCACATTCTACGTCATAACGACTTTGTATAGTTTGCGCATGCGTCCGGAAATAAGAAAAGCTTACTTCCACCGTTTTTTAAAATCACAGCTTCTAGAAGGTTTACATGATTTCGTAAAAAACACGAGTTTTTAGAAAATGTGTTTTATTTCATCAATGGAATATACAAAGTATGCACATTCTACAGCATAACGACATTCTATAGTTTGCGCATGTGTCTGGAAAAAAGAGAAGCTTACTTTCACCGTTTTTTAAAATCACAACTTCTAGAAGGTTTACATGATTTTGTAAAAAACACGAGTTTTTAGAAACTGTGTTTTATTTCATAAATGGAATCTACAAAGTATGCACATTCTACGTCATAACGACTTTCTATATTTTGTGCATGCGTCCGGAAATAAGAAAAGCTTACTTCCCCCGTTTTTTAAAATCACGGCTTCTAGAAGGATTACATGATTTCTTAAAAAACACGAGTTTTTAGAAAATGTGTTTTATTTCATCAATGGAATCTACAAAGTATGCACATTCTACGTCATAACGACTTTCTATAGTTTTCGCATGCGTTCGGAAATAAGAAAAGCTTACTTCCCCATTTTTTTAAAATCACAGCTTCTAGAAGGTTTACATGATTTCTTAAAAAACACGAGTTTTTAGTAAATGTGTTTTCTTTCATAAATGGAATCAACAAAGTATGCACATTCTACGTCAAAACGACTTTCTATAGTTTGCGCATGCGTTTGGAAATAAGAAAAGCTTACTTCCCCCGTTTTTTAAAATCACAGCTTCTAGAAGGTTTACATGATTTCGTAAAAAACACGAGTTTTTAGAAAATGTTTTTTATTTCATAAATGGAATCTACAAAGTATGCACATTCTACATCATAACGGCATTCTATAGTTTGCGCATGCGTCTTGAAAAAAGAGAAGCTTACTTCAACCGTTTTTAAAAATCACAGCTTCTAGAAGGTTTACATGATTTCTTAAAAAACATGAGTTTTTAGAAAATGTGTTTTATTTCATCAATTGAATATACAAAGTATGCACATTCTACGTCATAACGACATTCTATAGTTTGCGCATGCGTCTGGAAACAAGAGAAGCTTACTTTCACCGTTTTTTAAAATCACGGCTTCTAGAAGGTTTACATCATTTCGTAAAAAACACGATTTTTTAGAAAATGTGTATTATTTCATAAATGGAATCTACAAAGTATGCACATTCTACGTCATAACGACTTTCTATAGTTTGCGCATGCGTCCGGAAATAAGAAAAGCTTACTTCCCCCGTTTTTTAAAATCACAGCTTCTAGAAGGTTTACATGATTTCTTAAAAAACAAGAGTTTTTAGAAAATGTGTTTTCTTTCATAAATGGAATCAACAAAGTATGCACATTCTACGTCATAACGACTTTGTATAGTTTGCGCATGCGTCCGGAAATAACAAAAGCTTACTTCCACCATTTTTTAAAATCACAGCTTCTAGAAGGTTTACATGATTTCGTAAAAAACACGAGTTTTTAGAAAATGTGTTTTATTTCATCAATGGAATATACAAACTATGCACATTCTACGTCATAACGACATTCTATAGTTTGCGCATGCGTCTAGAAAAAAGAGAAGCTTACTTCCACCGTTTTTTAAAATCACAGCTTCTAGAAAGTTTACATGATTTCGTAAAAAACAAGAGTTTTTAGAAAATGTGTTTTATTTCATAAATGGAATCTACAAAGTATGCACATTCTACGTCATAACGACTTTCTATAGTTTGCGCATGCGTCCGGAAATAAGAAAAGCTTACCTCCCCCGTTTTTTAAAATCACAGCTTCTATAAGGTTTACATGATTTCTTAAAAAACACGAGTTTTTAGAAAATGTGTTTTATTTCATAAATGGAATCAACAAAGTATGCACATTCTACGTCATAACGACTTTGTATAGTTTGCGCATGCTTCCGGAAATAACAAAAGCTTACTTCCACCGTTTTTTAAAATCACAGCTTCTAGAAGGTTTACATGATTTCGTAAAAAACACGAGTTTTTAGAAAATGTGTTTCATTTCATAAATGGAATATACAAAGTATGCACATTCTACGTCATAACGACACTCCATAGTTTGCGCACGCGTCCGGAAAAAAGAGAAGCTTACTTCCACCGTTTTTTAAAATCACAGCTTCTAGAAGGTTTACATTATTTCGTAAAAAACACGAGTTTTTAGAAAGTGTGTTTTATTTCATAAATGGAATCTACAAAGTATGCAAATTCTACGTCATAACGACTTTCTATAGTTTGCGCATGCGTCCGGAAATAAGAAAAGCTTACTTCCCCCGTTTTTTAAAATCACAGCTTCTAGAAGGTTTACATGATTTCTTAAAAAACACGAGTTTTTAGAAAATGTGTTTTATTTCATAAATGGAATCAACAAAGTATGCACATTCTACATCATAACGACTTTCTGTAGTTTGCGCATTCGTCCGGAAATAAGAAAAGCTTACTTCCACCGTTTTTTAAAATCACAGCTTCTAGAAGGTTTAAATGATTTCTTAAAAAACACGAGTTTTTAGAAAATGTGTTTTCCTTCATAAATGGAATCAACAAAGTATGCACATTCTACGTCATAACGAATTTCTAGAGTTTGCGCATGCGTTTGGAAATAAGAAAATCTTACTTCCCCCGTTTCTTAAAATCACAGCTTCTTGAAGGTTTACATGATTTCGTAAAAAACACGAGTTTTTAGAAAATGTGTTTTATTTCACAAATGGAATCTACAAAGTATGCACATTCTACGTCATAACGACTTTCTATTGTTTGCGCATGCGTCCGGAAATAACAAAAGCTTACTTCCACCGTTTTTTAAAATCACAGCTTCTAGAAGGTTTACATGATTTCGTAAAAAACACGAGTTTTTAGAAAATGTGTTTTATTTCATAAATGGAATCTACAAGTTATGCACATTCTACGACATAACGACTTTCTATAGTTTGCGCATGCGTTCGGAAATAAGAAAAGCTTACTACCCCCGTTTTTTAAAATCACAGCTTCTAGAACGTTTACATGATTTCGTAAAAAACACGAGTTTTTAGAAAATGTGTTTTATTTCAAAATGGAATCTACAAAGTATGCACATTCTACGTCATAACGATTTTGTATTGTTTGCGCATGCGTCCGGAAATAACAAAAGTTTAATTCCACCGTTTTTTAAAATCACAGCTTCTAGAAGGTTTACATGATTTCGTAAAAAACACGAGTTTTTAGAAAATGTGTTTTATTTCATAAATGAATCTACAAAGTATGCACAATCTACGTCATAAGGACTTTCTATAGTTTGCGCATGCATCCGGAAATATGAAAAGCTTACTACCCTCGTTTTTTAAAATCACAGCTTCTAGAAGGTTTACATGATTTCTTAAAAAACACGAGTTTTTAGAAAATGTGTTTTATTTCATAAATGGAATCAACAAAGTATGCACATTCTACGTGATAACGAGTTTCTATAGTTTGCACATGCGTCCGGAAATAAGAAAAGCTTACTTCCACCGTTTTTTAAAATCACAGCTTCTAGAAGGTTTACATGATTTCGTAAAAAACACGAGTTTTTAGAAAATGTGTTTTATTTCATAAATGGAATCTACAAAGTATGCACATTCTACGTCATAACGACTTTCTATTGTTTGCGAATGCGTCCGGAAATAAGAAAAGCTTACATCCACCGTTTTTTAAAATCACAGCTTCTAGAAGGTTTACATGATTTCGTAAAAAACACGAGTTTTTAGAAAATGTGTTTTATTTCATAAATTGAAGCAACAAAGTATGCAAATTCTACGTCATAACGACTTTCTATAGTTTGCGCATGCGTTTGGAAATAAGAAAAGCTTACTTCCCCCGTTTTTTACAATCACAGCTTCTAGAAGGTTTACATGATTTCGTAAAAAACACGAGTTTTTAGAAAATGTGTTTTATTTCATAAATGGAATCTACAAAGTATGCACATTCTACGTCATAACGACTTTCTATTGTTTGCGCATGCATCCGGAAATAAGAAAAGCTTACTTCCACCGTTTTTTAAAATCACAACTTCTAGAAGGTTTACATGATTTCGTAAAAAACACGAGTTTTTAGAAAATGTGTTTTATTTCATAAATGGAATCTACAAAGTATGCACATTCTACGTCATAACGACTTTCTATAGTTTGCGCATGCGTTTGGAAATAAGAAAAGCTTACTTCCCCCGTTTTTTAAAATCACAGCTTCTAGAAGGTTTATATGATTTCTTAAAAAACACGAGTTTTTAGAAAATGTGTTTTATTTCATAAATGGAATCAACAAAGTATGCACATTCTACGTCATAACGACTTTGTATAGTTTGCACATGCTTCCGGAAATAACAAAAGCTTACTTCCACCGTTTTTTAAAATCACAGCTTCTAGAAGGTTTACATGATTTCTTAAAAAACCCGAGTTTTTAGAAAATGTGTTTCATTTCATAAATGGAATATACAAAGTATGCACATTCTACGTCATAACGACATTGCATAGTTTGCGCATGCGTCCGGAAAAAAGAGAAGCTCACTTCCACCGTTTTTTAAAATCACAGCTTCTAGAAGGTTTACATTATTTCGTAAAAAACACGAGTTTTTAGAAAGTGTGTTTTATTTCATAAATGGAATCTACAAAGTATGCAAATTCTACGTCATAACGACTTTCTATAGTTTGCGCATGCGTCCGGAAATAAGAAAAGCTTACTTCCCCCGTTTTTTAAAATCACAGCTTCTAGAAGGTTTACATGATTTCTTAAAAAACACGAGTTTTTAGAAAATGTGTTTTATTTCATAAATGGAATCAACAAAATATGCACATTCTACATCATAACGACTTTCTGTAGTTTGCGCATTCGTCCGGAAATAAGAAAAGCTTACTTCCACCGTTTTTTAAAATCACAGCTTCTAGAAGGTTTAAATGATTTCTTAAAAAACAAGAGTTTTTAGAAAATGTGTTTTCTTTCATAAATGGAATCAACAAAGTATGCACATTCTACGTCATAACGAATTTCTAGAGTTTGCGCATGCGTTTGGAAATAAGAAAAGCTTACTTCCCCCGTTTCTTAAAATCACAGCTTCTTGAAGGTTTACATGATTTCGTAAAAAACACGAGTTTTTAGAAAATGTGTTTTATTTCATAAATGGAATCAACAAAGTATGCACATTCTACATCATAACGACTTTCTGTAGTTTGCGCATGCGTCCGGAAATAAGAAAAGCTTACTTCCACCGTTTTTTAAAATCACAGCTTCTAGAAGGTTTAAATGATTTCTTAAAAAACACGAGTTTTTAGAAAATGTGTTTTCTTTCATAAATGGAATCAACAAAGTATGCACATTCTACGTCATAACGAATTTCTAGAGTTTGCGCATGCGTTTGGAAATAAGAAAAGCTTACTTCCCCCGTTTCTTAAAATCACAGCTTCTTGAAGGTTTACATGATTTCGTAAAAAACACGAGTTTTTAGAAAATGTGTTTTATTTCATAAATGGAATCTACAAAGTATGCACATTCTACGTCATAACGACTTTCTATTGTTTGCGCATGCGTCCAGAAATAAGAAAAGCTTACTTCCACCGTTTTCTAAAATCACAGCTTCTAGAAGGTTTACATGATTTCGTAACAAACACGAGTTTTTAGAAAATGTGTTTTATTTCATAAATGGAATCGAAAAAGTATCCAAATTCTATGTCATAACGACTTTCTATAGTTTGCGCATGCGTTTGGAAATAAGAAAAGGTTACTTCCCCCGTTTTTTAAAATCACAGCTTCTAGAAGGTTTACATGATTTCGTAAAAAACACGAGTTTTTAGAAAATGTGTTTTATTTCATAAATGGAATCTACAAAGTATGCACATTCTATGTCATAACGACTTTCTATAGTTTGCGCTTGAGTCCAGAAATAAGAAATGCTTACTTCCACCGTTTTTTAAAATCACAGCTTCTAGAAGGTTTACATGATTTCGAAAAAAACACGAGTTTTTAGAAAATGTGTTTTATTTCATAAATGGAATCAACAAAGTATGCACATTCTACGTCATAATGAATTTCTATAGTTTGCACATTCGTCCGGAAATAAGAAAAGCTTACTTCCACCGTTTTTTAAAATCACAACTTCTAGAAGGTTTACATGATTTCGTAAAAAACACGAGTTTTTAGAAAATGTGTTTTATTTCATAATGGAATATACAAAGTATGCACATTCTACGTCATAACGACTTTGTATTGTTTCCGCATGCGTCTGGAAATAAGAAAAGGTTACTTCCCCCGTTTTTTAAAATCACAGCTTCTAGAAGGTTTACATGATTTAGTAAAAAACACAAGTTTTTAGAAAATGTGTTTTATTTCATAAATGGAATCTACAAAGTATGCATATTCTACGTCATAACGACTTTCTATACTTTGCGCATGCGTCCGGAAATAAGAAAAGCTTATTTCCCCCATTTTTTAAAATCACAGCTTCTAGAAGGTTTACATGATTTCGTAAAAAACACGAGTTTTTAGAAAATGTGTTTTATTTCATAAATGGAATCTACAAAGTATGCACATTCAACGTCATAACGACTTTCTATAGTTTGCGCTTGAGTCCAGAAATAAGAAACGCTTACTTCCACCGTTTTTTAAAATCACAGCTTCTAGAAGGTTTACATGATTTCGAAAAAAACACGAGTTTTTAGAAAATGTGTTTTATTTCATAAATGGAATCAACAAAGTATGCACATTCTACGTCATAATGACTTTCTATAGTTTGCGCATTTGTCCGGAAATAAGAAAAGCTTACTTCCACCGTTTTTTAAAATCACGGCTTCTAGAAGGTTTACATGATTTCGTAAAAAACACAAGTATTTAGAAAATGTGTTTTATTTCATAAATGGAATTTACAAAGTATGCTCATTCTACGTCATAATGACTTTCCATAGTTTGCGCATGCGTCTGGAAATAAGAAACGCTTACTTCCCCCGTTTTTTAATATCACATCTTCTAGAAGGTTTACATGATTTCGTAAAAAACACGAGTTTTTAGAAAATGTGTTTTATTTCGTAAATGGAATCTACAAAGTATGCACATTCTATGTCATAACGACTTTCTATAGTTTGCGCATGCGTCCGGAAATAAGAAAAGCTTACTTCCCCAGTTTTTTAAAATCACAGCTTCTAGAAGGTTTACATGATTTCTTAAAAAACACGAGTTTTTAGAAACTGTGTTTTATTTCATAAATGGAATCAACAAAGTATGCACATTCTACATCATAACGACTTTCTATAGTTTGCGCATGCGTTCGGAAATAAGAAAAGCTTACTTCCCCTGTTTTTTAAAATCACAGCTTTTAGAAGGTTTACATGATTTCGTAAAAAACATGAATTTTTAGAAAATATGTTTTATTTCATAAATGGAATCTACAAAGTATGCACATTCTACGTCATAACGACTTTCTATAGTTTGCGTATGCGTCTGGAAATAAGAAAAGCTTACTTCCCCCATTTTTTTAAAATCACAGCTTCTAGAAGGTTTACATGATTTTGTAAAAAACACGAGTTTTTAGAAAATGTGTTTTATTTCATAAATGGAATCAGCAAAGTATGCACATTCTACGTCATCACGACTTTCTATAGTTTGCGCATTCGTCCGGAAATAAGAAAAGCTTACTTCCCCCGTTTTTTAAAATCACAGCTTCTAGAAGGTTTACATGATTTCGTAAAAAACACGAGTTTTTAGAAAATGTGTTTTATTTCATAAATGGAATCAACAAAGTATGCACATTCTACGTCATATAGACTTTCTATAGTTTGCGCATGCGTTTGGAAATAAGAAAAGCTTACTTACCCGTTTTTTAAAATCACAGCTTCTAGAAGGTTTACATGATTTCGTAAAAAACACGAGTTTTTAGAAAATGTGTTTTATTTCATAAATGGAATCTACAAACTATGCACTTTCTACGTCATAACGACTTTGTATTGTTTGCGCATGCGTCCGGAAATAACAAAAGCTTACTTCCACCATTTTTTAAAATCACAGCTTCTAGAAGGTTTACATGATTTCGTAAAAAACACGAGTTTTTAGAAAATGTGTTTTATTTCATAAATGGAATCAACAAAGTATGCACATTCTACGTCATAACGACTTTCTTTGGTTTTCGCATTCGTCCGGAAATAAGAAAAGCTTACTTCCCCCGTTTTTTAAAATCAAAGCTTCTAGAAGGTTTACATGATTTCGTAAAAAACACGAGTTTTTAGAAAATGTGTTTTATTTCATAAATGGAATCAAAAAAGTATGCACATTCTACGTCATAACGACTTTCTATAGTTTGCGCATGCGTTTGGAAATAAGAAAAGCTTACTTGCCCCGTTTTTTAAAATCACAGCTTCTAGAAGGTTTACATGATTTCGTAAAAAACACGAGTTTTTAGAAAATGTGTTTTATTTCATAAATGGAATCTACAAAGTATGCACATTCTATGTCATAACGACTTTCTTTAGTTTGCGCATTCGTCCGGAAATAAGAAAAGCTTACTTCCCCCGTTTTTTAAAATCACAGCTTCTAGAAGGTTTACATGATTTCGTAAAAAACACGAGTTTTTAGAAAATGTGTTTTATTTCATAAATGGCATCTACAAAGTATGCACATTCTACGTCATAACGACTTTCTATAGTTTGCGCATGCGTCTGGAAATAAGAAAATGTTACTTCCCCCGTTTTTTAAAATCACAGCTTCTAGAAGGTTTACATGATTTCGTAAAAAACACGAGTTTTTAGAAAATGTGTTTTATTTCATAAATGGAATCTACAAAGTATGCACATTCTACGTCATAACGACATTCTATAGTTTGCGCATGCGTCCAGAAATTAGAAAATCTTACTTCCCCCGTTTTTTAAAATCACAGCTTCTAGAATGTTTACATGATTTCGTAAAAAACACGAGTTTTTAGAAAATGTATTTTATTTCATAAATGGAATCTACAAAGTATGCACATTCTACTTCATAACGACTTTCTATTGTTTGCGCATGCGTCCGGAAATAAGAAAAGCTTACTTCTCCCTTTTTTTAAAATCACAGCTTCTAGAAGGTTTACATGATTTCTTAAAAAACACGAGTTTTTAGAAATTGTGTTTTATTTCATCAATGGAATCTACAAAGTATGCACATTCTACGTCATAACGACTTTCTATAGTTTGCGCATGCGTCCAGAAATAAGAAAAGCTTACTTCCCCAGTTTTTTAAAATCACATCTTCTAGAAGGTTTACATGATTTCGTAAAAAACAGGAGTTTTTAGAAAATGTGTTTTATTTCATAAATGGAATCTACAAAGTATGCACATTCTACGTCATAACAACTTTGTATTGTTTGCACATGCGTCCGGAAATAACAAAAGCTTACTTCTGTTAAATTTTCAGTATTAAATCACAATACTATAGGATCTTTGCTGAGAGAATAACATCTACAGTATATCAATGCATGACAATCATAATATGACAAGCATCACAAGCATCACAAGAATCAAAAGCATAGAGACAAGAGACACAGAGTTTCCGTGGGGAAAACCCTAAGGTGAAAAACCCCACAAACTTCCTCAGAGATAGAGAGAGCAATGGCTCAACCAAAATACAACCAAATAATACAGAGATAGTCTCCTAGCAGATGATCCTCCTCCTCTTCCCTAGTGCGCCACTTTCCAGAGAGAGAGATAGATACTTTTCCGAGTGAGTAAAATAGAGATCTCCTATCTCTATTTATACTCACCTTTTTGCCCAGTGACTTACTGGGGCCGACTTGTCTATTTGAGTACATCCACATTTATATTATATATTAATTAGGGCCGACCCCATAAGGTGGTCTAATAACCCATCGGCAAGTACACACACTTGCGACACTTGTCAATCCACATGACGACACTTCCTTATAGAGGAATAACACATCTCTTATAAGGGTACAATAAATATACATATAATATACTGATGAAATACATTCCGAAGTTACATATACATCAACACTCCCTCTTAACAAGGAAGGTATTTCTCGACACAGATTTGCTAGACAAGTCTTCTTCTCTGGATCATCGTCATCGATGCATCGTCATCGTCATCGTCACTGCTGCTGCTATCTCGTCCAATCTCTGTCTCTACTCGTCATAGGAAGTTCTACAGAGCCAGTCCTTTTTCATACTGGATGTAGGCCCACCACCTGCAGGTCTTCATCATCACTGGCCATACTGTGGAATCCTCAGGACTTTTACGTGCGTCACAAAACCTCGAAAGAGCATCCCAGGCTGTTACGAGCACACAGCTCTACCTATAGAATCTCCCAGGGCGCTATTATATGTGACCTCACCACAAAACCTCGTAAGAGCATCTGCCAGATATCCCAGGGTGCTATTACATGCCATAGGCAAAACCTCGTAAGACTATCTGCAGATCTCGGAGGGCGTTATTACATGTGGTCATGGCAAAACCTCGTAAGAGCATCCCAGGACTGATTACGGGCACACAGCCCAACCTATCGGATCTCCCAGGGCGCTATTATATGCCATAGGACAAAACCTCGTAAGAGCATCTGCCAGATATCCCAGGGCGCTATTACATGCCATAGGCAAAACCTCGTAAGACTATCTGCAGATCTCCCAGGGCGCTATTATATGTCCTCCCAGAGCAAAACCTCGAAAGAGCATTTGCCAGATGTCCCAGGGAACCGAATTACATGCCATAGGCAAAACCTCGAAAGACCATCTGCAAATCTCCCAGGGAGCTATTACATGCTCATCTGCACAACCTGATCCACGGCCACAGAGTATCATCCTGATACTCACCATACATCATCCTGATGTATCCATGATCATCCTGATCATCATCACTGCAACGTCCTGCTGCATGTCATCTGGAGCAACATCCTGAAGCTCGTCATCTATGATCATCCTGATCATCACTGCAACATCCTGCTGCATGCCAAGTATCTACCTGATACATATCATCATACATGATCCTCCTGATCATCAATGCATCTACCTGATGCATACCAAGTATCTACCTGATACATATCATCATACATGATCCTCCTGATCATCAATGTATCCACCTGATACAAATACAAATACATGATATATATCACCATACATGATCCACCTGATCATACAATGTACCCACCTGGTACATATACAGATACATGGTCCAAACATCCAACATGATGCATATACAAAAATACATACACATGATCCAACTGATCATATCCAGCATCTACATGATGCATACATAAAAAAAAATGATCCAACTGATCATATCCAGCATCTACATGATGCATACATAAAAATGATCCAACTGATCATATCCTGCATCCAACATGATGCGTACATACATACATAAAATGATCCAACTGATCATATCCTGCATCCAACATGATGCGTACATACATACATAAAATGATCCAACTGATCATATCAAGCAGGAACTAGAACATCATCCTGATGCTCATCATCCAGCGCTTACATCCACAGCCATGTGAAGGATCCTCCTTCCAACATGCTTGGAATGGCTTTCAGCAAATGTATCCATCACTTCTTCCTCGAAGTGTCCTCGATCTGAAGAACGCCAAGCCTCTCTCTGAAGTACTCGAACTTCACCCTGGCTAGTGGCTTCGTCAGCACATCTGCAATCTGCTCGTCTGTTGCAACATATAGGAGCTTCACAGCTCCTCTCTGCACCATATCCCTGATATAGTGATATTTGATCTCTATGTGTTTCGACCTGTCATGAAACACTGGGTTCTCAGACAGCTTCACACAACTCTGGTTATCACAGAAGATACCAGTAGCCTCCAACGGGAGATCAAATAACTCAGACAGTAGCTTCCGTAGCCATACTGCCTCACAACTAGCTGAACAGGCTGCAACATACTCTGCCTCAGCTGTACTCAGTGCTACGCAGGACTGCTTCCTGCTAAACCAAGAGATCACACCTGATCCCATACTGAAGCAACACCCTGATGTGCTCTTCCTATCTGCAGCACTGCCAGCCCAATCCGAATCAACATAACCATGCAGGTTGAACTTTTGATTCGCCTCATATCTGAGCCCATAATCCACTGTACCCTTCAGGTACCTCAGAACATGCTTTACAGCAACTAGGTGAACACTCCTCGGATCCGTCAGAAACTGGCTCAATGTGTTCACAGCAAAGCAAATGTCTGGTCTCGTGTTTGTCAGGTACATCAAGGACCCAATCATCTGACGATACATAGAAACATCAACTGGCTCAGATGAAGCATCACAAAGAAGCTTCAGATTCGATGCCATAGGTGTGGTCATGGCCTTGCAATCCATCATTCCATATCTCTTCAGGATATCTACTGTGTACTTCCCTTGACCAAGGAAGATCCCACCTGCATTCTGCCACACCTCCATACCTAGGAAATAGTGCATCATTCCCAAGTCTTTCATATCGAATTCAACTGCAAGCTTCCTCTTAGTATCCGTAATCAGTCTGTCATCTCCTGTCACAAATAGGTCATCCACATATAGTAGTAGAACCACAGGATTCCCTTCCTCAACTTTGTAGTAAAGGTTGGAATCTGCTTTACTCTTGGTAAAGCCCAAACTAGATAGGAAACTGTCCATCCTACCGTACCAGGTTCTGGGAGCTTGCTTCAATCCATACAAGGCTTTCTTCAATCTGCATACATAAGATTCCCTGTCATGTATTTCAAAGCCGAGTGGTTGTTCCACATATACTTCCTCTTCTACTATACCGTTCAGAAAAGCAGTCTTGACATCCATCTGCTGTATCTTCCACTTCATTGCTGCAGCCAGGGCAAGTACTGTTCTGATGGAAGTATATCTGGCTACAGGTGCAAAGGTTTCTTCATAGTCTATTCCTTCCTTCTGAGAGAAACCACGAGCTACGAATCTTGCTTTATATTTTTCCACACTGCCATCTGCAGCATGCTTGATTTTGTAGATCCACTTGGAAGTCACAACAGACTTCCCTTTAGGTCTTGGGACAACATTCCAAACATCATTCTTCATAATTGATTGGTATTCCTCAATCATAGCATCCTTCCATTCTTTCTTTTCTGCTGCCTCTTCATAACTGGAAGGCTCTTTGTTCATAATATCACAGAGTAAAGCAACATAACTGGTGTGTGATCTGGTTCTCTTCTTTGCTCTGTGTTCTTCTTCTGGAATGCCAAATCTTTCTGCATCATGAATGAGCTCTCTAGCCCATACAGGTTTCCTCTTGTGAGTGTTATCCTCACGGGGTGGATCTGCAGGTTCTTGTGGATCTTCAAACTCACGAGCAGTTTCTGGAACTGCATCAGTCATCGTAGTGTCCTGAAATCTTGTTTCCTTAGGTTCTTCATATACTTCGATAGGTGCCTTTCTTGATTTGATGAACGCTGAATTCTCATCAAATGTTACATCCCTGCTGACATCAATCTTCTTGAACCCAGGAAAATATATTCTGTAAGCCTTCGAGCTTTCACTATAACCCACAAAGATGCCCTTCTTTCCTGAAGGATCTAGTTTAGTCCTCTTCTCCTTTGGGACATGAGTGTATACTGGACAGCCAAATATTCTGAGATGGCTGACTTCAGGCTTCTTACCAGAAAAAACTTCTTCTGGTGTCTTGTTGTCCAATATCTTGTGGGGTGTTCTATTCTGCACATATACAGCTGTTCTAGCTGCTTCTGCCCAAAGATGCATAGGAAGATCCTGGTCATGCAACATTGCCCTTGCTGCTTCCATGATAGTTCTGTTCTTCCTTTCTGCAACTCCATTCTGTTGAGGATTATATGGAGCAGTCAACTCCCTCTTAATCCCTGAATCATTGCAAAGTTTCTTGAAGTCATTTGAGGTGAATTCTCCACCATTGTCAGATCTGAATGTTTTGATTTTCTTGTCAGTTTGATTCTCCATCAAGTTTTTGAATTCCTTGAATTTATCAAACACCTCATCTTTGCCTTTCAAGAAGTATACCCAAGTCTTCCTGGAGAAGTCATCAATAAATGAAACATAGTAAACATACCCACTCAGGGAGCTAGATGACATAGGGCCACATACATCTGAGTGGATGATTTCCAGAATGTCTTTTGCCTTGCTTTCACTGCTTGGGAAAGCCTTCTTAGTGTTCTTTCCTTTTGCACATCCTTTGCAAACACCTTCATGTTTGGTCTTGATTTCAGGAAGACCTTCTACTGCTTTGCTTGCAATTGGAAGTGCCCTATAGTGCATGTGAGCAAGTCTTCTGTGCCAAAGTTCACTTGGCTCCATGGATTCATGTACCATGGCATGTTCAGGTTGTCCCTTCAATTTATATAGTCCTCCCTCTTGCTCTCCAATCACCACTGCATCATCTATGGTCTTTCCCTTTGGCCACATTAGTACTTGGCCATCAACAAATGCAACCCTCATACCTTTTGCATCTAAAGCAGAGATGGAGAGTAAGTTCTTCTTGAGCCCAGGTACATAGAGGACTTCTTTCATCTTCAGAGATTTTCCAGAATCTAGGTTGTAAGAGGCTTCACCACTTCCTTTGATTGGGTATTGATAATCATCCCCAAGTTTCACCTTATGGGGTGACTCATGTTCAGATAGGTTCACAAAGGATTCTTTAAATCCAGTCATGTGTTTGGAAGCCCCACTATCAATCAACCAATCATTACATCCATGAGAGATGGTACCTGTAAGAGCAGAGATCAGAACATATTCTTCTTCACTTGATGAGACATCATCACTGTCACTTTCTGCCCTTGCCTTCTTCTTTGGGGGTTCATCATCTTCGGCAGCATGAGCATGAAATCTTCTTTTGCTGCCCTTCTTCTTCTTACTGAAGTTTTTGTTATTATCCCTTTTGTTCTTGGGACAATCTGAAGCATAGTGACCCTTCTCATTGCATGTAAAGCATCTTAGGTCCTTCTTATGAGTTCTTTTGTGGTGAGAGTGATCCTTCTTGGTTTTGCTTCTTTTGGTGTGAGCTGCAAGGGCTTGATCTTCTCCTCCCATCTTTTCTTCACGAGCTATAAGCCTAGCTTCTTCTTGAGAACATTCTTCTCGAAGTCTACTGAAGGAGATCAACTTCTTCCTTGCACAAATTCCTTGAATAAAGGAATCCCATGACCTGGGTAGGCCATTTAGAGTGGTCATCACCACTTCACCATTCTCCACCATTTCATCTACTGCTTCTAATTGTTCCTTGATCTGAGAGACCCTTGAAAAGTAGGATTGAATGGTTTCTCCATTCTGAAACTTCACTGCTTTCAATTGGTTCCGCAGGGTCATCTTCCGATTTATGTTCTTTCCTTCAAATAGCTTGGTCAAAGATTCAAACATCTCTTTGGGTGTCTTGAGAGAAGACACATGGGGTATGAGATGGTCTTTGATAGAATCAGCAATGATTCTCTTTGCCTTGACCAAGTTCTTCTTGTGCAATGCCTTGGCCTCTTCATCCTCTGGGATAGGGATGTCTTCTTTCACATATGAGTCCAACTCATTCTCTTCCAGGATTAGCCCAATCCTATACTTCCAGGCTCGGAAGTTATCAGCCCCTTCAAGCTTATCCTCAAGCTTGGTGTGAAGAGACATCTTTAAGAGTACTTCAAATGGAAATAGAAAGGATTTAGGACTTACCACTTGAAGTGCTGAAAACTGGATCTGGACCCCGATTAGGGTTTGTCAGAGAAACCCTAAAATTTCAAAATGTGAATTTCAAAATTCCGAAAGGATAGAAAGATGCGCCTTGGAGAGCTGATCAGCCTAGTACATTCAAAATTTGAGATCAGCAAAGTCTTGTCCTTCAAAATTGCCTTTTTGTCCTCCCGGGTTCACTGGGGAGAGCCCTGAATTAGGGTTTGAGTTTCCCGGAGATCTACCCAGCCAAAAATCTCGATCCAAAGCTCAAACCTTCGATTTTTGCAAGGAGCTTCCAGCTGTACCTTCAGTTTCCAGAAATTCCTATTTTTGTGGAAACCCTAAATTTTAGGGCCAAAACTGAAAATGCTCGGAACTGAAATCTGATTGGACAGAAAGATGCGCCTTGATGAGTAGATCCAATCTACTATACTGAATTTCCAAAATCTGTGGAGAGAAACCCAATAAACAAGCAATACAAGCTTCCGTCACTGCAAAATGTCTTCTTCTCAGTTAAGCTCTGATACCATGTTAAATTTTCAGTATTAAATCACAATACTATAGGATCTTTGCTGAGAGAATAACATCTACAGTATATCAATGCATGACAATCATAATATGACAAGCATCACAAGCATCACAAGAATCAAAAGCATAGAGACAAGAGACACAGAGTTTCCGTGGGGAAAACCCTAAGGTGAAAAACCCCACAAACTTCCTCAGAGATAGAGAGAGCAATGGCTCAACCAAAATACAACCAAATAATACAGAGATAGTCTCCTAGCAGATGATCCTCCTCCTCTTCCCTAGTGCGCCACTTTCCAGAGAGAGAGATAGATACTTTTCCGAGTGAGTAAAATAGAGATCTCCTATCTCTATTTATACTCACCTTTTTGCCCAGTGACTTACTGGGGCCGACTTGTCTATTTGAGTACATCCACATTTATATTATATATTAATTAGGGCCGACCCCATAAGGTGGTCTAATAACCCATCGGCAAGTACACACACTTGCGACACTTGTCAATCCACATGACGACACTTCCTTATAGAGGAATAACACATCTCTTATAAGGGTACAATAAATATACATATAATATACTGATGAAATACATTCCGAAGTTACATATACATCAACAACTTCCACCGTTTTTTAAAATCACAGCTTCTAGAAGGTTTACATGATTTCTTAAAAAACACGAGTTTTTAGAAAATGTGTTTTATTTCATAAATGGAATCAACAAAGTATGCACATTCCACATCATAACGACTTTCTATAGTTTGCGCTTTCATCCGGAAATAAGAAAACCTTACTTCCACCGTTTTTTAAAATCACAGCTTCTAGAAGGTTTACATGATTTCCTAAAAAACACGAGTTTTTAGAAAATGTGTTTTATTTCATGAATGGAATCTACAAAGTATGCACATTCTACGTCATAACGACTTTCTATAGTTTGCGCATGCATCCGGAAATAAGAAAAGCTTACTTCCACCGTTTTTTAAAATCACAGCTTCTAGAAGGCTTACATGATTTCGTAAAAAACACGAGTTTTTAGAAAATGTTTTTTATTTCATAAATGGAATCTACAAAATATGCACATTCTACGTCATAACGACTTTCTATAGTTTGCGCATGCGTCCGGAAATAATAAAATCTTACTTCCCCCGTTTTTTAAAATCACAGCTTCTAGAAGGTTTACATGATTTCTTTAAAAACACGAGTTTTTAGAAAATGTGTTTTATTTCATCAATGGAATCTACAAAGTATGCACATTCTACATCATAACGACTTTCTATAGTTTGCGCATGCGTCCGGAAATAAGAAAATCTTACTTCGCCAGTTTTTTAAAATCACAGCTTCTAGAAGGTTTACATGATTTCTTAAAAAACACGAGTTTTTAGAAAATGTGTTTTATTTCATAAATGGAATCAACAAAGTATGCACATTCTACGTCATAACGACTTTCTATATTTTGCGCATGCGTCCGGAAATAAGAAAAGCTTACTTCCACCGTTTTTTAAAATCACAGCTTCTAGAAGGTTTACATGATTTTGTAAAAAACACGAGTTTTTAGAAAATGTCTTTTATTTCATAAATGGAATCTACAAAGTATGCAGATTCTACGTCATAACGACTTTCTATAGTTTGCGCATGCTTCCGGAAATAAGAAAAGCTTACTTCCCCCGTTTTTTAAAATCACAGCTTCTAGAAGGTTTTCATGATTTCTTAAAAAACACGAGTTTTTAGAAAATGTGTTTTCTTTCATAAATTGAATCTACAAAGTATGCACATTCTACGTCATAACGACTTTGTATAGTTTGCGCATGCGTCCAGAAATAAGAAAAGCTTACTTCCCCCGTTTTTTAAAATCACAGCTTCTAGAAGGTTTACATGATTTCGTAAAAAACACGAGTTTTTAGAAAATGTGTTTTATTTCATAAATGGAATCTACAAAGTATGCACATTCTACGTCATAACGACCTTCTATAGTTTGCGCATGCGTCCGGAAAAAAGAGAAGATTACTTCCACCGTTTTTTAAAATCACAGCTTCTAGAAGGTTTACATGATTTCGTAAAAAACACGAGTTTTTAGAAAATGTGTTTTATTTCATAAATGGAATCTACAAAGTATGCAGATTCTACGTCATAACGACTTTCTATAGTTTGCGCATGAGTCCGGAAATAAGAAAAGCTTACCTCCCCCGTTTTTTAAAATCACAGCTTCTAGAAGGTTTACATGATTTCTTAAAAAACACGAGTTTTTAGAAAATGTGTTTTATTTCATCAATGGAATCAACAAAGTATGCACATTCTACATCATAACGACTTTCTATAGTTTGCGCATTCGTTCGCAAATAAGAAAAGCTTACTTCCCCAGTTTTTTAAAATCACAGCTTCTAGAAGGTTTACATGATTTCTTAAAAAAAACGTGTTTTTAGAAAATGTGTTTTCTTTCATAAATGGAATCAACAAAGTATGCACATTCTACGTCATAACGACTTTCTATAGTTTGCAAATGCGTTTGGAAATAAGAAAAGCTTACTTCCACCGTTTTTTAAAATCACAGCTTCTAGAAGGTTTACATGATTTCGTAAAAAACACGAGTTTTTAGAAAATGTGTTTTATTTCATAAATGGAATCTACAAAGTATGCACATTCTAGGTCATAACGACTTTGTATTGTTTGCGCATGCGTCCGGAAATAACAAAAGCTTACTTCCACCGTTTTTTAAAATCACAGCTTCTAGAAGGTTTACATGATTTCTTAAAAAACTCGAGTTTTTAGAAAATGTCTTTTATTTCATAAATGGAATCAACAAAGTATGCACATTCTACATCATAACGACTTTCTATAGTTTGCGCATTCGTCCGGAAATAAGAAAAGCTTACTTCCACCATTTTTTAAAATCACAGCTTCTAGAAGGTTTACATGATTTCCTAAAAAACACGAGTTTTTAGAAAATGTGTTTTATTTCATAAATGGAATCTACAAAGTATGCACATTCTACGTCATAACGACTTTCTATAGTTCTCGCATGCGTCCGGAAATAAGAAAAGCTTACTTCCCCCGTTTTTTAGAATCACAGCTTCTAGAATGTTTACATGATTTCGTAAAAAACACGAGTTTTTAGAAAATGTGTTTTATTATATAAATGGAATCTACAAAGTATGCACATTCTATGTCATAACGACATTGTATAGTTTGTGCATGCGTCCGGAAAAAAGAGAAACTTACTTCCACCGTTTTTTAAAATCACAGCTTCCAGAAGGTTTACATGATTTCATAAAAAACACGAGTTTTTAGAAAATGTGTATTATTTCATAAATGGAATATACAAAGTATGCACATTCTACATCATAACGACTTTCTATAGTTTGCGAATGCGTTCGGAAATAAGAAAAGCTTACTTCCCCCATTTTTTAAAATCACAGCTTCTAGAAGGCTTACATGATTTCTTAAAAAACACGAGTTTTTAGAAGATGTTTTTTATTTCATCAATAGAATATACAAAGTATGCACATTCTACGTCATAACGACTTTCTATAGTTTGCGCATGCGTCCGGAAATAAGAAAATCTTACTTCCCCCGTTTTTTAAAATCACAGCTTCTAGAAGGTTTACATGATTTCGTAAAAAACACGAGTTTTTAGAAAATGTGTTTTATTTCATCAATGGAATATACAAAGTATGCACATTCTACGTCATAACGACATTCTATATTTTGTGCATGCGTCTGGAAAAAAGAGAAGCTTACTTTCACCGTTTTTTAAAATCACGGCTTCTAGAAGGTTTACATGATTTCGTAAAAAACACGAGTTTTGAGAAAATGTGTATTATTTCATAAATGGAATCTACAAAGTATGCACATTCTACGTCATAACGAATTTCTATAGTTTGCGCATGCGTCCGGAAAAAAGAAAAGCTTACTTCCACGGTTTTTTAAAATCACAGCTTCTAGAAGGTTTACATGATTTCGTAAAAAACATGAGTTTTTAGAAAATGTGTTTTATTTCATAAATGGAATCTACAAAGTATGCAAATTCTATGTCATAACGACTTTGTATTGTTTGCGCATGCGTCTGGAAATAACAAAAGCTTACTTCCACCATTTTTTAAAATCACAGCTTCTAGAAGGTTTACATGATTTCGTAAAAAACACGACTTTTGAGAAAATGTGTTTTATTTCATAAATGGAATCTACAAGTTATGCACATTCTATGACATAAAGACTTTCTATAGTTTGCGCATGCGTCCGGAAATAAGAAAAGCTTACTTCCCCCGATTTTTTAAATCACAGCTTCTAGAAGGTTTACATGATTTCGTAAAAAACACGAGTTTTTAGAAAATGTGTTTTTTTTCATAAATGAATCTACAAAGTATGCACATTCTACGTCATAACGACTTTCTATAGTTTTTGCATGCGTCCGGAAATAAAAAAAGCTTACTACCCCCGTTTTTTAAAATCATAGCTTCTAGAAGGTTTACAAGATTTCGTAAAAAACAAGAGTTTTTAGAAAATGTGTTTTATTTCATAAATGGAATCTACAAAGTATGCACGTTCTACGTCATAACGACTTTCTATAGTTTGCGCATGCGTCCGGAAATAAGAAAAGCTTACTTCCCCCGTTTTTTAAAATCATAGCTTCTAGAAGGTTTACAAGATTTCGTAAAAAACAAGAGTTTTTAGAAAATGTGTTTTATTTCATAAATGGAATCAACAAAGTATGCACATTCTACGTCATAACGACTTTCTATAGTTTGCGCATTCGTCCGGAAATAAGAAAAGCTTACTTCCCCCGTTTTTTAAAATCACAGCTTCCAGAAGGTTTACATGATTGCGTAAAAAACACGAGTTTTTAGAAAATGTGTTTTATTTCATAAATGGAATCAACAAAGTATGCACATTCTATGTCATAACGACTTTCTATACTTTGCGCATGCGTTTGGAAATAAGAAAAGCTTACTTCCCCCGTTTTTTTAAATCACAGCTTCTTGAAGGTTTACATGATTTCTTAAGAAACACGAGTTTTTAGAAAATGTGTTTTATTTCATAAAGAGAATCAACAAAGTATGCACAATCTACGTCATAACTACTTTCTATAGTTTGCACATGCGTCCGGAAATAAGAAAAGCTTACTTCCACCGTTTTTTAAAATCACAGCTTCTAGAAGGTTTACATGATTTCGTAAAAAACACGAGTTTTTGGAAAATGTGTTTTATTTCATAAATGGAATCAACAAAGTATGCACATTCTACGTCATAACTACTTTCTATAGTTTGCACATGCGTCCGGAAATAAGAAAAGCTTACTTCCACAGTTTTTTAAAATCACAACTTCTAGAAGGTTTACATGATTTCGTAAAAAACACGAGTTTTTAGAAAATGTGTTTTATTTCATCAATTGAATCTACAAAGTCTCCTCATTCTACGTCATAACGACTTTCTATAGTTTGCGCATGCGTCCGGAAATAAGAAAAGCTTACTTCCCCCGTTTTTTAAAATCACAGCTTCTAGAAGGTTTACATGATTTCGTAAAAAACACGAGTTTTTAGAAAATGTGTTTTATTTCATAAATGGAATCTACAAAGTATGCACATTCTACGTCATAACGACTTTGTATTGTTTGTGCATGCGTCCGGAAATAGCAAAAGCTTACTTCCACTGTTTTTTAAAATCACAGCTTCTAGAAGGTTTACATGATTTCTTAAAAAACACGAGTTTTTAGAAAATGTGTTTTATTTCATAAATGGAACCAACAAAGTATGCACATTCTACGTCATAACTACTTTCTATAGTGTGCGCTTGCATCCGGAAATAAGAAAAGCTTACTTCCCCCGTTTTTTAAAATCACAGCTTCTAGAAGGTTTACATGATTTCTTAAAAAACACGAGTTTTTTGAAAATGTGTTTTATTTCATATGGAATCAACAAAGTATGCACATTCTACGTCATAACGACTTTCTATAGTTTGCGCATGCATCCGGAAAAAAGAAAAGCTTACTTCCACCGTTTTTTAAAATCACAGCTTCTAGAAGGTTTACATTATTTCGTAAAAAACATGAGTTTTTAGAAAATGTGTTTTATTTCATAAATGGAATCTACAAAGTATGCACATTCTACGTCATAATGACTTTCTATTGTTTGCGCATGCGTCCGGAAATAAGAAAATCTTACTTCCACCGTTTTTTAAAATCACAGCTTCTAGTAGGTTTACATGATTTCGTAAAAAACACGAGTTTTTAGAAAATGTGTTTTATTTCATAAATGGAATCAACACAGTATGCACATTCTACATCATAATGACTTTCTATAGTTTGCGCATGCGTTTGGAAATAAGAAAAGCTTGCTTCCCCCGTTTTTTAAAATCACAGCTTCTAGAAGGTTTACATGATTTCGTAAAAAAGACGAGTTTTTAGAAAATGTGTTTTATTTCGTAAATGGGATCTACAAAGTTTGCACATTCTACATCATAATGACTTTCTATAGTTTGCGCATGCGTCCGGAAATAAGAAAAGCTTACTTCCCCCGTTTTTTAAAATCACAGCTTCTAGAAGGTTTACATGATTTTTCTTAAAAACCACGAGTTTTTAGAAAATGTGTTTTATTTGATAAATGGAATCAACAAAGTATGCACATTCTACGTCATAATGACTTTCTATAGTTTGCGCATGTGTCCAGAAATAAGAAAAGCTTACTTCCCCCGTTTTTTAAAATCACAGCTTCTAGAAGGTTTACATGATTTCTTAAAAAACACGAGTTTTTAGAAAATATGTTTTATTTCATAAATGGAATCAACAAAGTATGCACATTCTACTTCATAACAACTTTCTATAGTTTGCGCATGCGTCCAGAAATAAGAAAAGCTTACTTCCACCGTTTTTTAAAATCACAGCTTCTAGAAGGTTTACATGATTTCGTAAAAAACACGAGTTTTTAGAAAATGTGTTTTATTTCATAAATGGATTCAACAAAGTATGCACATTCTACGTCATAACGACTTTCTATAGTTTGCGCATGCGTCCGGAAATAAGAAAAGCTTACTTCCACCGATTTTTAAAATCACAGCTTCTAGAAGGTTTAATTGATTTCGTAAAAAACACGAGTTTTTAGAAAATGTGTTTTATTTCATAAATGAATCTACAAAGTATGCACATTCTACGTCATAACGACTTTGTATTGTTTGCGCATGCGTCCGGAAATAAGAAAAGCTTACTTCCACCGTTTTTTAAAATCACAGCTTCTAGAAGGTTTACATGATTTCGTAAAAAACACGAGTTTTTAGAAAATGTGTTTTATTTCATAAATGGAATCTACAAAGTATGCACATTCTACGTCATAATGACTTTCTATAGTTTGCGCATGCGTCCGGAAATAAGAAAAGCTTACTACCCCCGTTTTTTAAAATCACAGCTTCTAGAAGGTTTACAAGATTTCGTAAAAAACAAGAGTTTTTAGAAAATGTGTTTTATTTCATAAATGGAATCTACAAAGTATGCACGTTCTACGTCATAACGACTTTCTATAGTTTGCGCATGCGTCCGGAAATAAGAAAAGCTTACTTCCCCCGTTTTTTAAAATCATAGCTTCTAGAAGGTTTACAAGATTTCGTAAAAAACAAGAGTTTTTAGAAAATGTGTTTTATTTCATAAATGGAATCAACAAAGTATGCACATTCTACGTCATAACGACTTTCTATAGTTTGCGCATTCGTCCGGAAATAACAAAAGCTTACTTCCCCCGTTTTTTAAAATCACAGCTTCCAGAAGGTTTACATGATTGCGTAAAAAACACGAGTTTTTAGAAAATGTGTTTTATTTCATAAATGGAATCAACAAAGTATGCACATTCTATGTCATAACGACTTTCTATACTTTGCGCATGCGTTTGGAAATAAGAAAAGCTTACTTCCCCCGTTTTTTAAAATCACAGCTTCTTGAAGGTTTACATGATTTCTTAAGAAACACGAGTTTTTAGAAAATGTGTTTTATTTCATAAAGAGAATCAACAAAGTATGCACATTCTACGTCATAACTACTTTCTATAGTTTGCACATGCGTCCGGAAATAAGAAAAGCTTACTTCCACCGTTTTTTAAAATCACAGCTTCTAGAAGGTTTACATGATTTCGTAAAAAACACGAGTTTTTGGAAAATGTGTTTTATTTCATAAATGGAATCAACAAAGTATGCACATTATACATCATAACTACTTTCTATAGTTTGCACATGCGTCCGGAAATAAGAAAAGCTTACTTCCACAGTTTTTTAAAATCACAACTTCTAGAAGGTTTACATGATTTCGTAAAAAACACGAGTTTTTAGAAAATGTGTTTTATTTCATAAATTGAATCTACAAAGTATCCTCATTCTACGTCATAACGACTTTCTATAGTTTGCGCATGCGTCCGTAAATAAGAAAAGCTTACTTCCCACGTTTTTTAAAATCACAGCTTCTAGAAGGTTTACATGATTTCTTAAAAAACACGAGTTTTTAGAAAATGTGTCTTATTTCATAAATGGAATCAACAAAGTATGCACATTCTACATCATAACGACTTTGTATACTTTGCGCATGCGTCCGGAAATAACAAAAGCTTACTTCCACCGTTTTTTAAAATCACAGCTTCTAGAAGGTTTACATGATTTCGTAAAAAACACGAGTTTTTAGAAAATGTGTTTTATTTCATAAATGGAATCTACAAAGTATGCACATTCTACGTCATAACGACTTTGTATTGTTTGTGCATGCGTCCGGAAATAGAAAAAGCTTACTTCCACTGTTTTTTAAAATCACAGCTTCTAGAAGGTTTACATGATTTCTTAAAAAACACGAGTTTTTAGAAAATGTGTTTTATTTCATAAATGGAATCTACAAAGTATGCACATTCTACGTCATAACGACTTTGTATTGTTTGTGCATGCGTCCGGAAATAGCAAAAGCTTACTTCCACCATTTTTTAAAATCACAGCTTCTAGAAGGTTTACATGATTTCGTAAAAAACACGAGTTTTTAGAAAATGTGTTTTATTTCATAAATGGAATCTACAAAGTATGCACATTCTATGTCATAACGACTTTGTATTGTTTGTGCATGCGTCCGGAAATAGCAAAAGCTTACTTCCACCATTTTTTAAAATCACAGCTTCTAGAAGGTTTACATGATTTCTTAAAAAACACGAGTTTTTAGAAAATGTGTTTTATTTCATAAATGGAATCAACAAAGTATGCACATTCTACGTCATAATGACTTTCTATAGTGTGCGCATGCATCCGGAAATAAGAAAAGCTTACTTCCCCTGTTTTTTAAAATCACAGCTTCTAGAAGGTTTACATGATTTCTTAAAAAACACGAGTTTTTAGAAAATGTGTTTTATTTCATATGGAATCAACAAAGTATGCACATTCTACGTCATAACGACTTTCTATAGTTTGCGCATGCGTCCGGAAAAAAGAAAAGCTTACTTCCACCGTTTTTTAAAATCACAGCTTCTAGAAGGTTTACATGATTTCGTAAAAAACACGAGTTTTTAGAAAATGTGTTTTATTTCATAAATGGAATCTACAAAGTATGCACATTCTACATCATAACGACTTTGTATTGTTTGTGCATGCGTCCGGAAATAGCAAAAGCTTACTTCCACCATTTTTTAAAATCACAGCTTCTAGAAGGTTTACATGATTTCTTAAAAAACACGAGTTTTTAGAAAATGTGTTTTATTTCATAAATGGAATCAACAAAGTATGCACATTCTACGTCATAACGACTTTCTATAGTGTGCGCATGCATCCGGAAATAAGAAAAGCTTACTTCCCCCGATTTTTAAAATCACAGCTTCTAGAAGGTTTACATGATTTCTTAAAAAACACGAGTTTTTAGAAAATGTGTTTTATTTCATATGGAATCAACAAAGTATGCACATTCTACGTCATAACGACTTTCTATAGTTTGCGCATGCGTCCGGAAAAAAGAAAAGCTTACTTCCACCGTTTTTTAAAATCACAGCTTCTAGAAGGTTTACATGATTTCGTAAAAAACATGAGTTTTTAGAAAATGTGTTTTATTTCATAAATGGAATCTACAAAGTATGCACATTCTACGTCATAACGACTTTCTATTGTTTGCGCATGCGTCCGGAAATAAGAAAAGCTTACTTCCACCGTTTTTTAAAATCACAGCTTCTCGAAGGTTTACATGATTTCGTAAAAAACACGAGTTTTTAGAAAATGTGTTTTATTTCATAAATGGAATCAACAAAGTATGCACATTCTACGTCATAACGACTTTCTATAGTTTGCGCATGCGTTTGGAAATAAGAAAAGCTTACTTCCCCCGTTTTTTAAAATCACAGCTTCTAGAAGGTTTATATGATTTCTTAAAAAACACGAGTTTTTAGAAAATGTGTTTTATTTCATAAATAGAATCAATAAAGTATGCACATTCTACGTCATAACGACTTTCTATAGTTTGCACATGCGTCCGGAAATAAGAAAAGCTTACTTCCACCGTTTTTTAAAATCACAGCTTCTAGAAGGTTTACATGATTTCGTAAAAAACATGAGTTTTTAGAAAATGTGTTTTATTTCATAAATGGAATCAACAAACTGTGCACATTCTACGTCATAACGACTTTGTATAGTTTGCGCATGCGTCCGGAAATAACAAAAGCTTACTTCCACCGTTTTTTAAAATCACAACTTCTAGAAGGTTTACATGATTTCGTAAAAAACACGAGTTTTTAGAAAATGCGTTTTATTTCATAAATGGAATCTACAAAGTATGCACATTCTACGTCATAACGACTTTGTATTTTTTGCACATGCGTACAGAAATAACAAAAGCTTACTTCCACCGTTTTTTAAAATCACAGCTTCTAGAAGGTTTACATGATTTCTTAAAAAACTCGAGTTCTTAGAAAATGTCTTTTATTTCATAAATGGAATCAACAAAGTATGCACATTCTACATCATATCGACTTTCTATAGTTTGCGCATGCATCCGGAAATAAGAAAAGCTTACTACCACCGTTTTTTAAAATCACAGCTTCTAGAAGGTTTACATGATGTCGTAAAAAACACGAGTTTTTAGAAAATGTGTTTTATTTCATAAATGGAATCTACAAAGTATGCACATTCTACGTCATAATGACTTTGTATTGTTTGCGCATGCGTCCGAAAATAAGAAAAGCTTAATTCCACCGTTTTTTAAAATCACAGCTTCTAGAAGTTTTACATGATTTCGTAAAAAACATGAGTTTTTAGAAAATGTGTTTTATTTCATAAATGAATCTACAAAGTATGCACAATCTACGTCATAAGGAATTTCTATAGTTTGCGCATTCGTCCGGAAATAAGAAAAGCTTACTACCCCCGTTTTTAAAATCACAACTTCTAGAAGGTTTACATGATTTCTTAAAAAACACGAGTTTTTAGAAAATGTGTTTTATTTCATAAATGGAATCAACAAAGTATGCACATTCTACGTCATAACGAGTTTCTATAGTTTGCGCATGCGTCCGGAAATAAGAAAAGCTTACTTCCACCGTTTTTTAAAATCACAGCTTCTAGAAGGTTTACATGATTTCGTAAAAAACACGAGTTTTTAGAAAATGTGTTTTATTTCATAAATGGAATCTACAAAGTATGCACATTCTACGTCATAACGACTTTCTATTGTTTGCGCATGCGTCCAGAAATAAGAAAAGCTTACTTCCACCGTTTTCTAAAATCACAGCTTCTAAAAGGTTTACATGATTTCGTAACAAACATGAGTTTTTAGAAAATGTATTTTATTTCATAAATGGAATCAACAAAGTATCCAAATTCTATGTCATAACGACTTTCTATAGTTTGCGCATGCGTTTGGAAATAAGAAAAGCTTACTTCCCCCGTTTTTTAAAATCACAGCTTCTAGAAGGTTAAAATGATTTCGTAAAAAACACGAGTTTTTAGAAAATGTGTTTTATTTCATAAATGGAATCTACAAAGTATGCACATTCTACGTCATAACGACTTTCTATTGTTTGCGCATGCGTTTGGAAATAAGAAAAGCTTACTTCCACCGTTTTCTAAAATCACAGCTTCTAGAAGGTTTACATGATTTCGTAAAAAACACGAGTTTTAAGAAAATGTGTTTTATTTCATAAATGGAATCTACAAAGTATGCACATTCTACGTCATAACGACTTTGTATTGTTTGCGCATGCATCGGGAAATAACAAAAGCTTACTTCCACCATTTTTTAAAATCACAGCTTCTAGAAGGTTTACATGATTTATTAAAAAACTCAAGTTTTTAGAAAATGTCTTTTATTTCATAAATGGAATCAACAAAGTATGCACAATCTACATCATAACGACTTTCTATAGTTTGCGCATGCGTCCGGAAATAAGAAAATCTTACTTCCCCCGTTTTTTAAAATCACAGCTTCTAGAAGGTTTACATGATTTCGTAAAAAACACGAGTTTTTAGAAAATGTGTTTTATTTCATAAATGGAATCTACAAAGTATGCACATTCTACGTCATAACGACATTCTATAGTTTGCGCATGCGTCCGGAAAAAAGAGAAACTTACTTCCACCGTTTTTTAAAATCACAGCTACTAGAAGGTTTACATGATTTCGTAAAAAACACGAGTTTTTAGAAAATGTGTTTTATTTCATAAATGGAATCTACAAAGTATGCACATTCTATGTCATAACGACTTTCTATTGCTTGTGCATGCGTCCGGAAATAAGAAAAGCTTACTTCCCCCGTTTTTTAAAATCACAGCTTCTAGAAGGTTTACATTATTTCGTAAAAAACACGAGTTTTTAGAAAATGTGTTTTATTTCATCAATGGAATCAACAACGTATGCAGATTCTACGTCATAACGACTTTCTATAGTTTGCGCATTCGTCCGGAAATAAGAAAAGCTTACTTTCCCCGTTTTTTAAAATCACAGCTTCTAGAAGGTTTACATGATTTCGTAAAAAACACGAGATTTAGAAAATGTGTTTTATTTCATAAATGGAATCTACAAAGTATGCACATTCTACGTCATAACGACTTTCTATAGTTTGCGGATGCGTTTGGAAATAAGAAAAGCTTACTTCCCCCGTTTTTTAAAATCACAGCTTCTAGAAGGTTTACATGATTTCGTAAAAAACACGAGCTTTTAGAAAATGTGTTTTATTTCATAAGTGGAATCTA
Source organism: Larix kaempferi (assembly GCA_027924585.1). NCBI lineage: Eukaryota > Viridiplantae > Streptophyta > Pinopsida > Pinales > Pinaceae > Larix > Larix kaempferi. Next base: position 14,869,202 of record BSBM01000557.1, on the reverse strand, counting down.
CAAAGTATGCACATTCTACGTCATAACGACTTTCTATTGTTTGCGCATGCGTCCGGAAATAAGAAAAGCTTACTTCCACCGTTTTTTAAAATCACAGCTTCTATAAGGTTTACATGATTTCGTAAAAAACACGAGTTTTTAGAAAATGTGTTTTCCTTCATAAATGGAAACAACAAACTATGCACATTCTACGTCATAACGAATTTCTATAGTTTGCGCATGCGTTTGGAAATAAGAAAAGCTTACTTCCACCGTTTTTTAAAATCACAGCTTCTAGAAGGTTTACATGATTTCGTAAAAAACACGAGTTTTTAGAAAATGTGTTTTCTTTCATAAATGGAATCAACAAAGTATGCACATTCTACGTCATAATGACTTTCTATAGTTTGCGCATGCATTTGGAAATAAGAAAAGCTTACTTCCCCCGTTTTTTAAAATCACAGCTTCTAGAAGGTTTACATGATTTCGTAAAAAACACGATTTTTTAGAAAATGTGTTTTATTTCATAAATTGAATCTACAAAGTATGCAAATTCTATGTCATAACAACTTTGTATTGTTTGCGCATGCGTCCGGAAATAACAAAAGCTTACTTCCACCGTTTTTTAAAATCACAGCTTCTAGAAGGTTTACATGATTTCGTAAAAAACACGAGTTTTGAGAAAATGTGTTTTATTTCATAAAAGGAATCTACAAGTTATGCGCATTCTACGACATAACGACTTTCTATAGTTTGCCAATGCGTCCGGAAATAAGAAAAGCTTACTTCCCCCGATTTTTAAAATCACAGCTTCTAGAAGGTTTACATGATTTCGTAAAAAACAAGAGTTTTTAGTAAATGTGTTTTATTTCATAAATGAATCTACAAAGTATGCACATTCTACGTCATAACGACTTTCTATAGTTTGCGCATGCGTCCGGAAATAAGAAAAGCTTACTACCCCCGTTTTTTAAAACCACAGCTTTTATAAGGTTTACATGATTCGTAAAAAACACGAGTTTTTAGAAAATGTGTTTTATTTCATAAATGGAATCAACAAAGTATGCACATTCTACGTCATAATGACTTTCTATTGTTTGCGCATGCGTCCGGAAATAAGAAAAGCTTACTTCCACCGTTTTTTAAAATCACAGCTTCTAGAAGGTTTACATGATTTCGTAAAAAACACGAGTTTTTAGAAAATGTGTTTTATTTCATAAATGGAATCAACAAAGTATGCAAATTCTACGTCATAACGACTTGCTATAGTTTGCGCATGCGATTGGAAATAAGAAAAGCTTACTTCCCCCGTTTTTTAAAATCACAGCTTCTAGAAGGTTTATATGATTTCTTAAAAAACACGAGTTTTTGGAAAATGTGTTTTATTTCATAAATAGAATCAACAAAGTATGCACATTCTACGTCATAACGACTTTCTATAGTTTGCACATGCCTCCAGAAATAAGAAAAGCTTACTTCCACCGTTTTCTAAAATCACAGCTTCTAGAAGGTTTACACGATTTCGTAAAAAACACGAGTTTTTGGAAAATGTGTTTTATTTCATCAATGGAATCAAAAAAGTATGCACATTCTACGTCATAACGACTTTGTATAGTTTGCGCATGCGTCCGGAAATAAGAAAAGCTTACTTCCACCGTTTTTTAAAATCACAGCTTCTAGAAGGTTTACATGATTTCGTAAAAAACATGAGTTTTTAGAAAATGTGTTTTATTTCATCAATGGAATATACAAAGTATGCACATTCTACAGCATAACGACATTCTATAGTTTGCGCATTTGTCTGGAAAAAAGAGAAGCTTACTTTCACCGTTTTTTAAAATCACAACTTCTAGAAGGTTTACATGATTTTGTAAAAAACACGAGTTTTTAGAAACTGTGTTTTATTTCATAAATGGAATCTACAAAGTATGCACATTCTACGTCATAACGACTTTCTATATTTTGTGCATGCGTCCGGAAATAAGAAAAGCTTACTTCCCCCGTTTTTTAAAATCACGGCTTCTAGAAGGATTACATGATTTCTTAAAAAACACGAGTTTTTAGAAAATGTGTTTTATTTCATCAATGGAATCTACAAAGTATGCACATTCTACGTCATAACGAGTTTCTATAGTTTTCGCATGCGTTCGGAAATAAGAAAAGCTTACTTCCCCATTTTTTTAAAATCACAGCTTCTAGAAGGTTTACATGATTTCTTAAAAAACACGAGTTTTTAGTAAATGTGTTTTCTTTCATAAATGGAATCAACAAAGTATGCACATTCTACGTCAAAACGACTTTCTATAGTTTGCGCATGCGTTTGGAAATAAGAAAAGCTTACTTCCCCCGTTTTTTAAAATCACAGCTTCTAGAAGGTTTACATGATTTCGTAAAAAACACGAGTTTTTAGAAAATGTTTTTTATTTCATAAATGGAATCTACAAAGTATGCACATTCTACATCATAACGGCATTCTATAGTTTGCGCATGCGTCTGGAAAAAAGAGAAGCTTACTTCAACCGTTTTTAAAAATCACAGCTTCTAGAAGGTTTACATGATTTCTTAAAAAACATGAGTTTTTAGAAAATGTGTTTTATTTCATCAATTGAATATACAAAGTATGCACATTCTACGTAATAACGACATTCTATAGTTTGCGCATGCGTCTGGAAACAAGAGAAGCTTACTTTCACCGTTTTTTAAAATCACGGCTCCTAGAAGGTTTACATCATTTCGTAAAAAACACGATTTTTTAGAAAATGTGTATTATTTCATAAATGGAATCTACAAAGTATGCACATTCTACGTCATAACGACTTTCTATAGTTTGCGCATGCGTCCGGAAATAAGAAAAGCTTACTTCCCCCGTTTTTTAAAATCACAGCTTCTAGAAGGTTTACATGATTTCTTAAAAAACAAGAGTTTTTAGAAAATGTGTTTTCTTTCATAAATGGAATCAACAAAGTATGCACATTCTACGTCATAACGACTTTGTATAGTTTGCGCATGCGTCCGGAAATAACAAAAGCTTACTTCCACCATTTTTTAAAATCACAGCTTCTAGAAGGTTTACATGATTTCGTAAAAAACACGAGTTTTTAGAAAATGTGTTTTATTTCATCAATGGAATATACAAACTATGCACATTCTACGTCATAACGACATTCTATAGTTTGCGCATGCGTCTAGAAAAAAGAGAAGCTTACTTCCACCGTTTTTTAAAATCACAGCTTCTAGAAGGTTTACATGATTTCGTAAAAAACAAGAGTTTTTAGAAAATGTGTTTTATTTCATAAATGGAATCTACAAAGTATGCACATTCTACGTCATAACGACTTTCTATAGTTTGCGCATGCGTCCGGAAATAAGAAAAGCTTACCTCCCCCGTTTTTTAAAATCACAGCTTCTATAAGGTTTACATGATTTCTTAAAAAACACGAGTTTTTAGAAAATGTGTTTTATTTCATAAATGGAATCAACAAAGTATGCACATTCTACGTCATAACGACTTTGTATAGTTTGCGCATGCTTCCGGAAATAACAAAAGCTTACTTCCACCGTTTTTTAAAATCACAGCTTCTAGAAGGTTTACATGATTTCGTAAAAAACACGAGTTTTTAGAAAATGTGTTTCATTTCATAAATGGAATATACAAAGTATGCACATTCTACGTCATAACGACACTCCATAGTTTGCGCACGCGTCCGGAAAAAAGAGAAGCTTACTTCCACCGTTTTTTAAAATCACAGCTTCTAGAAGGTTTACATTATTTCGTAAAAAACACGAGTTTTTAGAAAGTGTGTTTTATTTCATAAATGGAATCTACAAAGTATGCAAATTCTACGTCATAACGACTTTCTATAGTTTGCGCATGCGTCCGGAAATAAGAAAAGCTTACTTCCCCCGTTTTTTAAAATCACAGCTTCTAGAAGGTTTACATGATTTCTTAAAAAACACGAGTTTTTAGAAAATGTGTTTTATTTCATAAATGGAATCAACAAAGTATGCACATTCTACATCATAACGACTTTCTGTAGTTTGCGCATTCGTCCGGAAATAAGAAAAGCTTACTTCCACCGTTTTTTAAAATCACAGCTTCTAGAAGGTTTAAATGATTTCTTAAAAAACACGAGTTTTTAGAAAATGTGTTTTCCTTCATAAATGGAATCAACAAAGTATGCACATTCTACGTCATAACGAATTTCTAGAGTTTGCGCATGCGTTTGGAAATAAGAAAAGCTTACTTCCCCCGTTTCTTAAAATCACAGCTTCTTGAAGGTTTACATGATTTCGTAAAAAACACGAGTTTTTAGAAAATGTGTTTTATTTCACAAATGGAATCTACAAAGTATGCACATTCTACGTCATAACGACTTTCTATTGTTTGCGCATGCGTCCGGAAATAACAAAAGCTTACTTCCACCGTTTTTTAAAATCACAGCTTCTAGAAGGTTTACATGATTTCGTAAAAAACACGAGTTTTTAGAAAATGTGTTTTATTTCATAAATGGAATCTACAAGTTATGCACATTCTACGACATAACGACTTTCTATAGTTTGCGCATGCGTTCGGAAATAAGAAAAGCTTACTACCCCCGTTTTTTAAAATCACAGCTTCTAGAACGTTTACATGATTTCGTAAAAAACACGAGTTTTTAGAAAATGTGTTTTATTTCAAAATGGAATCTACAAAGTATGCACATTCTACGTCATAACGATTTTGTATTGTTTGCGCATGCGTCCGGAAATAACAAAAGTTTAATTCCACCGTTTTTTAAAATCACAGCTTCTAGAAGGTTTACATGATTTCGTAAAAAACACGAGTTTTTACAAAATGTGTTTTATTTCATAAATGAATCTACAAAGTATGCACAATCTACGTCATAAGGACTTTCTATAGTTTGCGCATGCATCCGGAAATATGAAAAGCTTACTACCCTCGTTTTTTAAAATCACAGCTTCTAGAAGGTTTACATGATTTCTTAAAAAACACGAGTTTTTAGAAAATGTGTTTTATTTCATAAATGGAATCAACAAAGTATGCACATTCTACGTGATAACGAGTTTCTATAGTTTGCACATGCGTCCGGAAATAAGAAAAGCTTACTTCCACCGTTTTTTAAAATCACAGCTTCTAGAAGGTTTACATGATTTCGTAAAAAACACGAGTTTTTAGAAAATGTGTTTTATTTCATAAATGGAATCTACAAAGTATGCACATTCTACGTCATAACGACTTTCTATTGTTTGCGAATGCGTCCGGAAATAAGAAAAGCTTACATCCACCGTTTTTTAAAATCACAGCTTCTAGAAGGTTTACATGATTTCGTAAAAAACACGAGTTTTTAGAAAATGTGTTTTATTTCATAAATTGAAGCAACAAAGTATGCAAATTCTACGTCATAACGACTTTCTATAGTTTGCGCATGCGTTTGGAAATAAGAAAAGCTTACTTCCCCCGTTTTTTACAATCACAGCTTCTAGAAGGTTTACATGATTTCGTAAAAAACACGAGTTTTTAGAAAATGTGTTTTATTTCATAAATGGAATCTACAAAGTATGCACATTCTACGTCATAACGACTTTCTATTGTTTGCGCATGCATCCGGAAATAAGAAAAGCTTACTTCCACCGTTTTTTAAAATCACAACTTCTAGAAGGTTTACATGATTTCGTAAAAAACACGAGTTTTTAGAAAATGTGTTTTATTTCATAAATTGAAGCAACAAAGTATGCAAATTCTACGTCATAACGACTTTCTATAGTTTGCGCATGCGTTTGGAAATAAGAAAAGCTTACTTCCCCCGTTTTTTACAATCACAGCTTCTAGAAGGTTTACATGATTTCGTAAAAAACACGAGTTTTTAGAAAATGTGTTTTATTTCATAAATGGAATCTACAAAGTATGCACATTCTACGTCATAACGACTTTCTATTGTTTGCGCATGCATCCGGAAATAAGAAAAGCTTACTTCCACCGTTTTTTAAAATCACAACTTCTAGAAGGTTTACATGATTTCGTAAAAAACACGAGTTTTTAGAAAATGTGTTTTATTTCATAAATGGAATCTACAAAGTATGCACATTCTACGTCATAACGACTTTCTATAGTTTGCGCATGCGTTTGGAAATAAGAAAAGCTTACTTCCCCCGTTTTTTAAAATCACAGCTTCTAGAAGGTTTATATGATTTCTTAAAAAACACGAGTTTTTAGAAAATGTGTTTTATTTCATAAATGGAATCAACAAAGTATGCACATTCTACGTCATAACGACTTTGTATAGTTTGCACATGCTTCCGGAAATAACAAAAGCTTACTTCCACCGTTTTTTAAAATCACAGCTTCTAGAAGGTTTACATGATTTCTTAAAAAACACGAGTTTTTAGAAAATGTGTTTCATTTCATAAATGGAATATACAAAGTATGCACATTCTACGTCATAACGACATTCCATAGTTTGCGCATGCGTCCGGAAAAAAGAGAAGCTCACTTCCACCGTTTTTTAAAATCACAGCTTCTAGAAGGTTTACATTATTTCGTAAAAAACACGAGTTTTTAGAAAGTGTGTTTTATTTCATAAATGGAATCTACAAAGTATGCAAATTCTACGTCATAACGACTTTCTATAGTTTGCGCATGCGTCCGGAAATAAGAAAAGCTTACTTCCCCCGTTTTTTAAAATCACAGCTTCTAGAAGGTTTACATGATTTCTTAAAAAACACGAGTTTTTAGAAAATGTGTTTTATTTCATAAATGGAATCAACAAAATATGCACATTCTACATCATAACGACTTTCTGTAGTTTGCGCATTCGTCCGGAAATAAGAAAAGCTTACTTCCACCGTTTTTTAAAATCACAGCTTCTAGAAGGTTTAAATGATTTCTTAAAAAACAAGAGTTTTTAGAAAATGTGTTTTCTTTCATAAATGGAATCAACAAAGTATGCACATTCTACGTCATAACGAATTTCTAGAGTTTGCGCATGCGTTTGGAAATAAGAAAAGCTTACTTCCCCCGTTTCTTAAAATCACAGCTTCTTGAAGGTTTACATGATTTCGTAAAAAACACGAGTTTTTAGAAAATGTGTTTTATTTCATAAATGGAATCAACAAAGTATGCACATTCTACATCATAACGACTTTCTGTAGTTTGCGCATGCGTCCGGAAATAAGAAAAGCTTACTTCCACCGTTTTTTAAAATCACAGCTTCTAGAAGGTTTAAATGATTTCTTAAAAAACACGAGTTTTTAGAAAATGTGTTTTCTTTCATAAATGGAATCAACAAAGTATGCACATTCTACGTCATAACGAATTTCTAGAGTTTGCGCATGCGTTTGGAAATAAGAAAAGCTTACTTCCCCCGTTTCTTAAAATCACAGCTTCTTGAAGGTTTACATGATTTCGTAAAAAACACGAGTTTTTAGAAAATGTGTTTTATTTCATAAATGGAATCTACAAAGTATGCACATTCTACGTCATAACGACTTTCTATTGTTTGCGCATGCGTCCAAAAATAAGAAAAGCTTACTTCCACCGTTTTCTAAAATCACAGCTTCTAGAAGGTTTACATGATTTCGTAACAAACACGAGTTTTTAGAAAATGTGTTTTATTTCATAAATGGAATCGAAAAAGTATCCAAATTCTATGTCATAACGACTTTCTATTGTTTGCGCATGCGTTTGGAAATAAGAAAAGGTTACTTCCCCCGTTTTTTAAAATCACAGCTTCTAGAAGGTTTACATGATTTCGTAAAAAACACGAGTTTTTAGAAAATGTGTTTTATTTCATAAATGGAATCTACAAAGTATGCACATTCTATGTCATAACGACTTTCTATAGTTTGCGCTTGAGTCCAGAAATAAGAAATGCTTACTTCCACCGTTTTTTAAAATCACAGCTTCTAGAAGGTTTACATGATTTCGAAAAAAACACGAGTTTTTAGAAAATGTGTTTTATTTCATAAATGGAATCAACAAAGTATGCACATTCTACGTCATAATGAATTTCTATAGTTTGCACATTCGTCCGGAAATAAGAAAAGCTTACTTCCACCGTTTTTTAAAATCACAACTTCTAGAAGGTTTACATGATTTCGTAAAAAACACGAGTTTTTAGAAAATGTGTTTTATTTCATAATGGAATATACAAAGTATGCACATTCTACGTCATAACGACTTTGTATTGTTTCCGCATGCGTCTGGAAATAAGAAAAGGTTACTTCCCCCGTTTTTTAAAATCACAGCTTCTAGAAGGTTTACATGATTTCGTAAAAAACACAAGTTTTTAGAAAATGTGTTTTATTTCATAAATGGAATCTACAAAGTATGCATATTCTACGTCATAACGACTTTCTATACTTTGCGCATGCGTCCGGAAATAAGAAAAGCTTATTTCCCCCATTTTTTAAAATCACAGCTTCTAGAAGGTTTACATGATTTCGTAAAAAACACGAGTTTTTAGAAAATGTGTTTTATTTCATAAATGGAATCTACAAAGTATGCACATTCAACGTCATAACGACTTTCTATAGTTTGCGCTTGAGTCCAGAAATAAGAAACGCTTACTTCCACCGTTTTTTAAAATCACAGCTTCTAGAAGGTTTACATGATTTCGAAAAAAACACGAGTTTTTAGAAAATGTGTTTTATTTCATAAATGGAATCAACAAAGTATGCACATTCTACGTCATAATGACTTTCTATAGTTTGCGCATTTGTCCGGAAATAAGAAAAGCTTACTTCCACCGTTTTTTAAAATCACGGCTTCTAGAAGGTTTACATGATTTCGTAAAAAACACGAGTATTTAGAAAATGTGTTTTATTTCATAAATGGAATTTACAAAGTATGCTCATTCTACGTCATAATGACTTTCCATAGTTTGCGCATGCGTCTGGAAATAAGAAACGCTTACTTCCCCCGTTTTTTAATATCACATCTTCTAGAAGGTTTACATGATTTCGTAAAAAACACGAGTTTTTAGAAAATGTGTTTTATTTCGTAAATGGAATCTACAAAGTATGCACATTCTATGTCATAACGACTTTCTATAGTTTGCGCATGCGTCCGGAAATAAGAAAAGCTTACTTCCCCAGTTTTTTAAAATCACAGCTTCTAGAAGGTTTACATGATTTCTTAAAAAACACGAGTTTTTAGAAACTGTGTTTTATTTCATAAATGGAATCAACAAAGTATGCACATTCTACATCATAACGACTTTCTATAGTTTGCGCATGCGTTCGGAAATAAGAAAAGCTTACTTCCCCTGTTTTTTAAAATCACAGCTTTTAGAAGGTTTACATGATTTCGTAAAAAACATTAATTTTTAGAAAATATGTTTTATTTCATAAATGGAATCTACAAAGTATGCACATTCTACGTCATAACGACTTTCTATAGTTTGCGCATGCGTCTGGAAATAAGAAAAGCTTACTTCCCCCATTTTTTTAAAATCACAGCTTCTAGAAGGTTTACATGATTTTGTAAAAAACACGAGTTTTTAGAAAATGTGTTTTATTTCATAAATGGAATCAGCAAAGTATGCACATTCTACGTCATCACGACTTTCTATAGTTTGCGCATTCGTCCGGAAATAAGAAAAGCTTACTTCCCCCGTTTTTTAAAATCACAGCTTCTAGAAGGTTTACATGATTTCGTAAAAAACACGAGTTTTTAGAAAATGTGTTTTATTTCATAAATGGAATCAACAAAGTATGCACATTCTACGTCATATAGACTTTCTATAGTTTGCGCATGCATTTGGAAATAAGAAAAGCTTACTTACCCGTTTTTTAAAATCACAGCTTCTAGAAGGTTTACATGATTTCGTAAAAAACACGAGTTTTTAGAAAATGTGTTTTATTTCATAAATGGAATCTACAAACTATGCACATTCTACGTCATAACGACTTTGTATTGTTTGCGCATGCGTCCGGAAATAACAAAAGCTTACTTCCACCATTTTTTAAAATCACAGCTTCTAGAAGGTTTACATGATTTCGTAAAAAACACGAGTTTTTAGAAAATGTGTTTTATTTCATAAATGGAATCAACAAAGTATGCACATTCTACGTCATAACGACTTTCTTTGGTTTTCGCATTCGTCCGGAAATAAGAAAAGCTTACTTCCCCCGTTTTTTAAAATCAAAGCTTCTAGAAGGTTTACATGATTTCGTAAAAAACACGAGTTTTTAGAAAATGTGTTTTATTTCATAAATGGAATCAAAAAAGTATGCACATTCTACATCATAACGACTTTCTATAGTTTGCGCATGCGTTTGGAAATAAGAAAAGCTTACTTGCCCCGTTTTTTAAAATCACAGCTTCTAGAAGGTTTACATGATTTCGTAAAAAACACGAGTTTTTAGAAAATGTGTTTTATTTCATAAATGGAATCTACAAAGTATGCACATTCTATGTCATAACGACATTCTTTAGTTTGCGCATTCGTCCGGAAATAAGAAAAGCTTACTTCCCCCGTTTTTTAAAATCACAGCTTCTAGAAGGTTTACATGATTTCGTAAAAAACACGAGTTTTTAGAAAATGTGTTTTATTTCATAAATGGCATCTACAAAGTATGCACATTCTACGTCATAACGACTTTCTATAGTTTGCGCATGCGTCTGGAAATAAGAAAATGTTACTTCCCCCGTTTTTTAAAATCACAGCTTCTAGAAGGTTTACATGATTTCGTAAAAAACACGAGTTTTTAGAAAATGTGTTTTATTTCATAAATGGAATCTACAAAGTATGCACATTCTACGTCATAACGACATTCTATAGTTTGCGCATGCGTCCAGAAATTAGAAAATCTTACTTCCCCCGTTTTTTAAAATCACAGCTTCTAGAATGTTTACATGATTTCGTAAAAAACACGAGTTTTTAGAAAATGTATTTTATTTCATAAATGGAATCTACAAAGTATGCACATTCTACTTCATAACGACTTTCTATTGTTTGCGCATGCGTCCGGAAATAAGAAAAGCTTACTTCTCCCTTTTTTTAAAATCACAGCTTCTAGAAGGTTTACATGATTTCTTAAAAAACACGAGTTTTTAGAAATTGTGTTTTATTTCATCAATGGAATCTACAAAGTATGCACATTCTACGTCATAACGACTTTCTATAGTTTGCGCATGCGTCCAGAAATAAGAAAAGCTTACTTCCCCAGTTTTTTAAAATCACATCTTCTAGAAGGTTTACATGATTTCGTAAAAAACAGGAGTTTTTAGAAAATGTGTTTTATTTCATAAATGGAATCTACAAAGTATGCACATTCTACGTCATAACAACTTTGTATTGTTTGCACATGCGTCCGGAAATAACAAAAGCTTACTTCCACCATTTTTTAAAATCACAGCTTCTAGAAGGTTTACATGATTTCTTAAAAAACACGAGTTTTTAGAAAATGTGTTTTATTTCATAAATGGAATCAACAAAGTATGCACATTCCACATCATAACGACTTTCTATAGTTTGCGCTTTCATCCGGAAATAAGAAAACCTTACTTCCACCGTTTTTTAAAATCACAGCTTCTAGAAGGTTTACATGATTTCCTAAAAAACACGAGTTTTTAGAAAATGTGTTTTATTTCATGAATGGAATCTACAAAGTATGCACATTCTACGTCATAACGACTTTCTATAGTTTGCGCATGCATCCGGAAATAAGAAAAGCTTACTTCCACCGTTTTTTAAAATCACAGCTTCTAGAAGGCTTACATGATTTCGTAAAAAACACGAGTTTTTAGAAAATGTTTTTTATTTCATAAATGGAATCTACAAAATATGCACATTCTACGTCATAACGACTTTCTATAGTTTGCGCATGCGTCCGGAAATAAGAAAATCTTACTTCCCCCGTTTTTTAAAATCACAGCTTCTAGAAGGTTTACATGATTTCTTTAAAAACACGAGTTTTTAGAAAATGTGTTTTATTTCATCAATGGAATCTACAAAGTATGCACATTCTACATCATAACGACTTTCTATAGTTTGCGCATGCGTCCGGAAATAAGAAAATCTTACTTCGCCAGTTTTTTAAAATCACAGCTTCTAGAAGGTTTACATGATTTCTTAAAAAACACGAGTTTTTAGAAAATGTGTTTTATTTCATAAATGGAATCAACAAAGTATGCACATTCTACGTCATAACGACTTTCTATATTTTGCGCATGCGTCCGGAAATAAGAAAAGCTTACTTCCACCGTTTTTTAAAATCACAGCTTCTAGAAGGTTTACATGATTTTGTAAAAAACACGAGTTTTTAGAAAATGTCTTTTATTTCATAAATGGAATCTACAAAGTATGCAGATTCTACGTCATAACGACTTTCTATAGTTTGCGCATGCTTCCGGAAATAAGAAAAGCTTACTTCCCCCGTTTTTTAAAATCACAGCTTCTAGAAGGTTTTCATGATTTCTTAAAAAACACGAGTTTTTAGAAAATGTGTTTTCTTTCATAAATGGAATCTACAAAGTATGCACATTCTACGTCATAACGACTTTGTATAGTTTGCGCATGCGTCCGGAAATAAGAAAAGCTTACTTCCCCCGTTTTTTAAAATCACAGCTTCTAGAAGGTTTACATGATTTCGTAAAAAACACGAGTTTTTAGAAAATGTGTTTTATTTCATAAATGGAATCTACAAAGTATGCACATTCTACGTCATAACGACCTTCTATAGTTTGCGCATGCGTCCGGAAAAAAGAGAAGATTACTTCCACCGTTTTTTAAAATCACAGCTTCTAGAAGGTTTACATGATTTCGTAAAAAACACGAGTTTTTAGAAAATGTGTTTTATTTCATAAATGGAATCTACAAAGTATGCAGATTCTACGTCATAACGACTTTCTATAGTTTGCGCATGAGTCCGGAAATAAGAAAAGCTTACCTCCCCCGTTTTTTAAAATCACAGCTTCTAGAAGGTTTACATGATTTCTTAAAAAACACGAGTTTTTAGAAAATGTGTTTTATTTCATCAATGGAATCAACAAAGTATGCACATTCTACATCATAACGACTTTCTATAGTTTGCGCATTCGTTCGCAAATAAGAAAAGCTTACTTCCCCAGTTTTTTAAAATCACAGCTTCTAGAAGGTTTACATGATTTCTTAAAAAACACGTGTTTTTAGAAAATGTGTTTTCTTTCATAAATGGAATCAACAAAGTATGCACATTCTACGTCATAACGACTTTCTATAGTTTGCAAATGCGTTTGGAAATAAGAAAAGCTTACTTCCACCGTTTTTTAAAATCACAGCTTCTAGAAGGTTTACATGATTTCGTAAAAAACACGAGTTTTTAGAAAATGTGTTTTATTTCATAAATGGAATCTACAAAGTATGCACATTCTAGGTCATAACGACTTTGTATTGTTTGCGCATGCGTCCGGAAATAACAAAAGCTTACTTCCACCGTTTTTTAAAATCACAGCTTCTAGAAGGTTTACATGATTTCTTAAAAAACTCGAGTTTTTAGAAAATGTCTTTTATTTCATAAATGGAATCAACAAAGTATGCACATTCTACATCATAACGACTTTCTATAGTTTGCGCATTCGTCCGGAAATAAGAAAAGCTTACTTCCACCATTTTTTAAAATCACAGCTTCTAGAAGGTTTACATGATTTCCTAAAAAACACGAGTTTTTAGAAAATGTGTTTTATTTCATAAATGGAATCTACAAAGTATGCACATTCTACGTCATAACGACTTTCTATAGTTCTCGCATGCGTCCGGAAATAAGAAAAGCTTACTTCCCCCGTTTTTTAGAATCACAGCTTCTAGAATGTTTACATGATTTCGTAAAAAACACGAGTTTTTAGAAAATGTGTTTTATTATATAAATGGAATCTACAAAGTATGCACATTCTATGTCATAACGACATTGTATAGTTTGTGCATGCGTCCGGAAAAAAGAGAAACTTACTTCCACCGTTTTTTAAAATCACAGCTTCCAGAAGGTTTACATGATTTCGTAAAAAACACGAGTTTTTAGAAAATGTGTATTATTTCATAAATGGAATATACAAAGTATGCACATTCTACATCATAACGACTTTCTATAGTTTGCGAATGCGTTCGGAAATAAGAAAAGCTTACTTCCCCCATTTTTTAAAATCACAGCTTCTAGAAGGCTTACATGATTTCTTAAAAAACACGAGTTTTTAGAAGATGTTTTTTATTTCATCAATAGAATATACAAAGTATGCACATTCTACGTCATAACGACTTTCTATAGTTTGCGCATGCGTCCGGAAATAAGAAAATCTTACTTCCCCCGTTTTTTAAAATCACAGCTTCTAGAAGGTTTACATGATTTCGTAAAAAACACGAGTTTTTAGAAAATGTGTTTTATTTCATCAATGGAATATACAAAGTATGCACATTCTACGTCATAACGACATTCTATATTTTGTGCATGCGTCTGGAAAAAAGAGAAGCTTACTTTCACCGTTTTTTAAAGTCACGGCTTCTAGAAGGTTTACATGATTTCGTAAAAAACACGAGTTTTGAGAAAATGTGTATTATTTCATAAATGGAATCTACAAAGTATGCACATTCTACGTCATAACGAATTTCTATAGTTTGCGCATGCGTCCGGAAAAAAGAAAAGCTTACTTCCACCGTTTTTTAAAATCACAGCTTCTAGAAGGTTTACATGATTTCGTAAAAAACATGAGTTTTTAGAAAATGTGTTTTATTTCATAAATGGAATCTACAAAGTATGCAAATTCTACGTCATAACGACTTTGTATTGTTTGCGCATGCGTCTGGAAATAACAAAAGCTTACTTCCACCATTTTTTAAAATCACAGCTTCTAGAAGGTTTACATGATTTCGTAAAAAACACGACTTTTGAGAAAATGTGTTTTATTTCATAAATGGAATCTACAAGTTATGCACATTCTATGACATAAAGACTTTCTATAGTTTGCGCATGCGTCCGGAAATAAGAAAAGCTTACTTCCCCCGATTTTTTAAATCACAGCTTCTAGAAGGTTTACATGATTTCGTAAAAAACACGAGTTTTTAGAAAATGTGTTTTTTTTCATAAATGAATCTACAAAGTATGCACATTCTACGTCATAACGACTTTCTATAGTTTTCGCATGCGTCCGGAAATAAAAAAAGCTTACTACCCCCGTTTTTTAAAATCATAGCTTCTAGAAGGTTTACAAGATTTCGTAAAAAACAAGAGTTTTTAGAAAATGTGTTTTATTTCATAAATGGAATCTACAAAGTATGCACGTTCTACGTCATAACGACTTTCTATAGTTTGCGCATGCGTCCGGAAATAAGAAAAGCTTACTTCCCCCGTTTTTTAAAATCATAGCTTCTAGAAGGTTTACAAGATTTCGTAAAAAACAAGAGTTTTTAGAAAATGTGTTTTATTTCATAAATGGAATCAACAAAGTATGCACATTCTACGTCATAACGACTTTCTATAGTTTGCGCATTCGTCCGGAAATAAGAAAAGCTTACTTCCCCCGTTTTTTAAAATCACAGCTTCCAGAAGGTTTACATGATTGCGTAAAAAACACGAGTTTTTAGAAAATGTGTTTTATTTCATAAATGGAATCAACAAAGTATGCACATTCTATGTCATAACGACTTTCTATACTTTGCGCATGCGTTTGGAAATAAGAAAAGCTTACTTCCCCCGTTTTTTTAAATCACAGCTTCTTGAAGGTTTACATGATTTCTTAAGAAACACGAGTTTTTAGAAAATGTGTTTTATTTCATAAAGAGAATCAACAAAGTATGCACATTCTACGTCATAACTACTTTCTATAGTTTGCACATGCGTCCGGAAATAAGAAAAGCTTACTTCCACCGTTTTTTAAAATCACAGCTTCTAGAAGGTTTACATGATTTCGTAAAAAACACGAGTTTTTGGAAAATGTGTTTTATTTCATAAATGGAATCAACAAAGTATGCACATTCTACGTCATAACTACTTTCTATAGTTTGCACATGCGTCCGGAAATAAGAAAAGCTTACTTCCACAGTTTTTTAAAATCACAACTTCTAGAAGGTTTACATGATTTCGTAAAAAAACACGAGTTTTTCGAAAATGTGTTTTATTTCATCAATTGAATCTACAAAGTATCCTCATTCTACGTCATAACGACTTTCTATAGTTTGCGCATGCGTCCGGAAATAAGAAAAGCTTACTTCCCCCGTTTTTTAAAATCACAGCTTCTAGAAGGTTTACATGATTTCTTAAAAAACACGAGTTTTTAGAAAATGTGTCTTATTTCATAAATGGAATCAACAAAGTATGCACATTCTACATCATAACGACTTTGTATAGTTTGCGCATGCATCCGGAAATAACAAAAGCTTACTTCCACCGTTTTTTAAAATCACAGCTTCTAGAAGGTTTACATGATTTCGTAAAAAACACGAGTTTTTAGAAAATGTGTTTTATTTCATAAATGGAATCTACAAAGTATGCACATTCTACGTCATAACGACTTTGTATTGTTTGTGCATGCGTCCGGAAATAGCAAAAGCTTACTTCCACTGTTTTTTAAAATCACAGCTTCTAGAAGGTTTACATGATTTCTTAAAAAACACGAGTTTTTAGAAAATGTGTTTTATTTCATAAATGGAATCAACAAAGTATGCACATTCTACGTCATAACTACTTTCTATAGTGTGCGCTTGCATCCGGAAATAAGAAAAGCTTACTTCCCCCGTTTTTTAAAATCACAGCTTCTAAAAGGTTTACATGATTTCTTAAAAAACACGAGTTTTTAGAAAATGTGTTTTATTTCATATGGAATCAACAAAGTATGCACATTCTACGTCATAACGACTTTCTATAGTTTGCGCATGCGTCCGGAAAAAAGAAAAGCTTACTTCCACCGTTTTTTAAAATCACAGCTTCTAGAAGGTTTACATTATTTCGTAAAAAACATGAGTTTTTAGAAAATGTGTTTTATTTCATAAATGGAATCTACAAAGTATGCACATTCTACGTCATAATGACTTTCTATTGTTTGCGCATGCGTCCGGAAATAAGAAAAGCTTACTTCCACCGTTTTTTAAAATCACAGCTTCTAGTAGGTTTACATGATTTCGTAAAAAACACGAGTTTTTAGAAAATGTGTTTTATTTCATAAATGGAATCAACACAGTATGCACATTCTACATCATAATGACTTTCTATAGTTTGCGCATGCGTTTGGAAATAAGAAAAGCTTGCTTCCCCCGTTTTTTAAAATCACAGCTTCTAGAAGGTTTACATGATTTCGTAAAAAAGACGAGTTTTTAGAAAATGTGTTTTATTTCGTAAATGGGATCTACAAAGTTTGCACATTCTACATAATATTGAATTTCTATTGTTTGCGCATGCGTCCGGAAATAAGAAAAGCTTACTTCCCCCGTTTTTTAAAATCACAGCTTCTAGAAGGTTTACATGATTTTTCTTAAAAACCACGAGTTTTTAGAAAATGTGTTTTATTTGATAAATGGAATCAACAAAGTATGCACATTCTACGTCATAATGACTTTCTATAGTTTGCGCATGTGTCCAGAAATAAGAAAAGCTTACTTCCCCCGTTTTTTAAAATCACAGCTTCTAGAAGGTTTACATGATTTCTTAAAAAACACGAGTTTTTAGAAAATATGTTTTATTTCATAAATGGAATCAACAAAGTATGCACATTCTACTTCATAACAACTTTCTATAGTTTGCGCATGCGTCCAGAAATAAGAAAAGCTTACTTCCACTGTTTTTTAAAATCACAGCTTCTAGAAGGTTTACATGATTTCGTAAAAAACACGAGTTTTTAGAAAATGTGTTTTATTTCATAAATGGAATCAACAAAGTATGCACATTCTACGTCATAACGACTTTCTATAGTTTGCGCATGCGTCCGGAAATAAGAAAAGCTTACTTCCACCGATTTTTAAAATCACAGCTTCTAGAAGGTTTAATTGATTTCGTAAAAAACACGAGTTTTTAGAAAATGTGTTTTATTTCATAAATGAATCTACAAAGTATGCACATTCTACGTCATAACGACTTTGTATTGTTTGCGCATGCGTCCGGAAATAAGAAAAGCTTACTTCCACCGTTTTTTAAAATCACAGCTTCTAGAAGGTTTACATGATTTCGTAAAAAACACGAGTTTTTAGAAAATGTGTTTTATTTCATAAATGGAATCTACAAAGTATGCACATTCTACGTCATAATGACTTTCTATAGTTTGCGCATGCGTCCGGAAATAAGAAAAGCTTACTACCCCCGTTTTTTAAAATCACAGCTTCTAGAAGGTTTACAAGATTTCGTAAAAAACAAGAGTTTTTAGAAAATGTGTTTTATTTCATAAATGGAATCTACAAAGTATGCACGTTCTACGTCATAACGACTTTCTATAGTTTGCGCATGCGTCCGGAAATAAGAAAAGCTTACTTCCCCCGTTTTTTAAAATCATAGCTTCTAGAAGGTTTACAAGATTTCGTAAAAAACAAGAGTTTTTAGAAAATGTGTTTTATTTCATAAATGGAATCAACAAAGTATGCACATTCTACGTCATAACGACTTTCTATAGTTTGCGCATTCGTCCGGAAATAAGAAAAGCTTACTTCCCCCGTTTTTTAAAATCACAGCTTCCAGAAGGTTTACATGATTGCGTAAAAAACACGAGTTTTTAGAAAATGTGTTTTATTTCATAAATGGAATCAACAAAGTATGCACATTCTATGTCATAACGACTTTCTATACTTTGCGCATGCGTTTGGAAGTAAGAAAAGCTTACTTCCCCCGTTTTTTAAAATCACAGCTTCTTGAAGGTTTACATGATTTCTTAAGAAACACGAGTTTTTAGAAAATGTGTTTTATTTCATAAAGAGAATCAACAAAGTATGCACATTCTACGTCATAACTACTTTCTATAGTTTGCACATGCGTCCGGAAATAAGAAAGGCTTACTTCCACCGTTTTTTAAAATCACAGCTTCTAGAAGGTTTACATGATTTCGTAAAAAACACGAGTTTTTGGAAAATGTGTTTTATTTCATAAATGGAATCAACAAAGTATGCACATTATACATCATAACTACTTTCTATAGTTTGCACATGCGTCCGGAAATAAGAAAAGCTTACTTCCACAGTTTTTTAAAATCACAACTTCTAGAAGGTTTACATGATTTCGTAAAAAACACGAGTTTTTAGAAAATGTGTTTTATTTCATAAATTGAATCTACAAAGTATCCTCATTCTACGTCATAACGACTTTCTATAGTTTGTGGATGCGTCCGGAAATAAGAAAAGCTTACTTCCCACGTTTTTTAAAATCACAGCTTCTAGAAGGTTTACATGATTTCTTAAAAAACACGAGTTTTTAGAAAATGTGTCTTATTTCATAAATGGAATCAACAAAGTATGCACATTCTACATCATAACGACTTTGTATACTTTGCGCATGCGTCCGGAAATAACAAAAGCTTACTTCCACCGTTTTTTAAAATCACAGCTTCTAGAAGGTTTACATGATTTCGTAAAAAACACGAGTTTTTAGAAAATGTGTTTTATTTCATAAATGGAATCTACAAAGTATGCACATTCTACGTCATAACGACTTTGTATTGTTTGTGCATGCGTCCGGAAATAGAAAAAGCTTACTTCCACTGTTTTTTAAAATCACAGCTTCTAGAAGGTTTACATGATTTCTTAAAAAACACGAGTTTTTAGAAAATGTGTTTTATTTCATAAATGGAATCTACAAAGTATGCACATTCTACGTCATAACGACTTTGTATTGTTTGTGCATGCGTCCGGAAATAGCAAAAGCTTACTTCCACCATTTTTTAAAATCACAGCTTCTAGAAGGTTTACATGATTTCGTAAAAAACACGAGTTTTTAGAAAATGTGTTTTATTTCATAAATGGAATCTACAAAGTATGCACATTCTATGTCATAACGACTTTGTATTGTTTGTGCATGCGTCCGGAAATAGCAAAAGCTTACTTCCACCATTTTTTAAAATCACAGCTTCTAGAAGGTTTACATGATTTCTTAAAAAACACGAGTTTTTAGAAAATGTGTTTTATTTCATAAATGGAATCAACAAAGTATGCACATTCTACGTCATAACGACTTTCTATAGTGTGCGCATGCATCCGGAAATAAGAAAAGCTTACTTCCCCTGTTTTTTAAAATCACAGCTTCTAGAAGGTTTACATGATTTCTTAAAAAACACGAGTTTTTAGAAAATGTGTTTTATTTCATATGGAATCAACAAAGTATGCACATTCTACGTCATAACGACTTTCTATAGTTTGCGCATGCGTCCGGAAAAAAGAAAAGCTTACTTCCACCGTTTTTTAAAATCACAGCTTCTAGAAGGTTTACATGATTTCGTAAAAAACACGAGTTTTTAGAAAATGTGTTTTATTTCATAAATGGAATCTACAAAGTATGCACATTCTACGTCATAACGACTTTGTATTGTTTGTGCATGCGTCCGGAAATAGCAAAAGCTTACTTCCACCATTTTTTAAAATCACAGCTTCTAGAAGGTTTACATGATTTCTTAAAAAACACGAGTTTTTAGAAAATGTGTTTTATTTCATAAATGGAATCAACAAAGTATGCACATTCTACGTCATAACGACTTTCTATAGTGTGCGCATGCATCCGGAAATAAGAAAAGCTTACTTCCCCCGATTTTTAAAATCACAGCTTCTAGAAGGTTTACATGATTTCTTAAAAAACACGAGTTTTTAGAAAATGTGTTTTATTTCATATGGAATCAACAAAGTATGCACATTCTACGTCATAACGACTTTCTATAGTTTGCGCATGCGTCCGGAAAAAAGAAAAGCTTACTTCCACCGTTTTTTAAAATCACAGCTTCTAGAAGGTTTACATGATTTCGTAAAAAACATGAGTTTTTAGAAAATGTGTTTTATTTCATAAATGGAATCTAGAAAGTATGCACATTCTACGTCATAATGACTTTCTATTGTTTGCGCATGCGTCCGGAAATAAGAAAAGCTTACTTCCAACCGTTTTTTATAATCACAGCTTCTAGAAGGTTTACATGATTTCGTAAAAAACACGAGTTTTTAGAAAATGTGTTTTATTTCATAAATGGAATCAACACAGTATGCACATTCTACATCATAATGACTTTCTATAGTTTGCGCATGCGTTTGGAAATAAGAAAAGCTTGCTTCCCCCGTTTTTTAAAATCACAGCTTCTAGAAGGTTTACATGATTTCGTAAAAAAGACGAGTTTTTAGAAAATGTGTTTTATTTCATAAATGGAATCTACAAAGTTTGCACATTCTACATCATAATGACTTTCTATTGTTTGCGCATGCGTCCGTAAATAAGAAAAGCTTACTTCCCCCGTTTTTTAAAATCACAACTTCTAGAAGGTTTACATGATTTTTCTTAAAAACCACGAGTTTTTAGAAAATGTGGTTTATTTGATAAATGGAATCAACAAAGTATGCACATTCTACGTCATCATGACTTTCTATAGATTGCGCATGTGTCCAGAAATAAGAAAAGCTTACTTCCCCCGTTTTTTAAAATCACAGCTTCTAGAAGGTTTACATGATTTCTTAAAAAACACGAGTTTTTAGAAAATATGTTTTATTTCATAAATGGAATCAACAAAGTATGCACATTCTACTTCATAACGACTTTCTATAGTTTGCGCATGCGTCCAGAAATAAGAAAAGCTTACTTCCACTGTTTTTTAAAATCACAGCTTCTAGAAGGTTTACATGATTTCGTAAAAAACACGAGTTTTTAGAAAATGTGTTTTATTTCATAAATGGAATCAACAAAGTATGCACATTCTACGTCATAACGACTTTCTATAGTTTGCGCATGCGTCCGGAAATAAGAAAAGCTTACTTCCACCGATTTTTAAAATCACAGCTTCTAGAAGGTTTAAATGATTTCGTAAAAAACACGAGTTTTTAGAAAATGTGTTTTATTTCATAAATGAATCTGCAAAGTATGCAAATTCTACGTCATAACGACTTTGTATTGTTTGCGCATGCGTCCGGAAATAACAAAAGCTTACTTCCACCGTTTTTTAAAATCACAGCTTCTAGAAGGTTTACATGATTTCGTAAAAAACACGAGTTTTTAGAAAATGTGTTTTATTTCATAAATGGAATCTACAAAGTATCCACATTCTACATCATAATGACTTTCTATAGTTTGCGCATGCGTCCGGAAAGAAGAAAAGCTTACTTCCCCCGTTTTTTAAAATCACAGCTTCTAGAAGGTTTACATGATTTCTTAAAAAACACGAGTTTTTAGAAAATGTGTTTTATTTCATAAATGGAATCAACAAAGTATACACATTCTACGTCATAACGACTTTCGATAGTTTGCACATGCGTCCGGAAATAAGAAAAGCTTACTTCCACCGTTTTTTATAATCACAGCTTCTAGAAGGTTTACATGATTTCGTAAAAAACACGAGTTTTTAGAAAATGTGTTTTATTTCATAAATGGAATCAACAAAGTATGCACATTCTACGTCATAACGACTTTGTATAGTTTGCGCATGCTTCTGGAAATAACAAAAGCTTACTTCCACCGTTTTTTAAAATCACAGCTTCTAGAAGGTTTACATGATTTCGTAAAAAACACGAGTTTTTAGAAAATGTGTTTCATTTCATAAATGGAATATACAAAGTATGCACATTCTACATCATAACGACATTCCATAGTTTGCGCATGCGTCCGGAAAAAAGAGAAGCTTACTTCCACCGTTTTTTAAAATCACAGCTTCTAGAAGGTTTACATTATTTCGTAAAAAACAGGAGTTTTTAGAAAGTGTGTTTTATTTCATAAATGGAATCTACAAAGTATGCACATTCTATGTCATAACGACTTTCTATTGTTTGTGCATGCGTCCGGAAATAAGAAAAGCTTACTTCCACTGTTTTTTAAAATCACAGCTTCTAGAAGGTTTACATGATTTCGTAAAAAACACGAGTTTTTAGAAAATGTGTTTTCTTTCATAAATGGAATCAACAAAGTATGCACATTCTACGTCATAACGAATTTCTAGAGTTTGCGCATGCGTTTGGAAATAAGAAAAGCTTACTTCCCCCGTTTCTTAAAATCACAGCTTCTTGAAGGTTTACATGATTTCGTAAAAAACACGAGTTTTTAGAAAATGTGTTTTATTTCATCAATGGAATCTACAAAGTATGCACATTCTACGTCATAACGACTTTCTATTGTTTGCGCATGCGTCCGGAAATAACAAAACCTTACTTCCACCGTTTTTTAAAATCACAGCTTCTAGAAGGTTTACATGATTTTGTTAAAAACACGAGTTTTTAGAAAATGTGTTTTATTTCATAAATGGAATCTACAAGTTATGCACATTCTACGACATAACGACTTTCTATAGTTTGCGCATGCGTCTGGAAATATGAAAAGCTTACTACCCCCGTTTTTTAAAATCACAGCTTCTAGAAGGTTTACATCATTTCGTAAAAAACACGAGTTTTTAGAAAATGTGTTTTATTTCAAAATGGAATCTACAAAGTATGCACATTCTACGTCATAACGACTTTGTATTGTTTGCGCATGCGCACGGAAATAACAAAAGTTTAATTCCACCGTTTTTTAAAATCACAGCTTCTAGAAGGTTTACATGATTTCGTAAAAAACACGAGTTTTTAGAAAATGTGTTTTATTTCATAAATGAATCTACAAAGTATGCACAATCTACGTCATAAGGACTTTCTATAGTTTGCGCATGCGTCCGGAAATATGAAAAGCTTACTACCCCCCGTTTTTTAAAATCACAGCTTCTAAAAGGTTTACATGATTTCTTAAAAAACACGAGTTTTTACAAAATGTGTTTTATTTCATAAATGGAATCAACAAAGTATGCATATTCTACGTCATAACGAGTTTCTATAGTTTGCGCATGCGTCCGGAAATAAGAAAAGCTTACTTCCACCGTTTTTTAAAATCACAGCTTCTAGAAGGTTTACATGATTTCGTAAAAAACACGAGTTTTTAGAAAATGTGTTTTATTTCATAAATGGAATCTACAAAGTATGCACATTCTACGTCATAATGACTTTCTATTGTTTGTGAATGCGTCCGGAAATAAGAAAAGCTTACTTCCACCGTTTTTTAAAATCACAGCTTCTAGAAGGTTTACATGATTTCGTAAAAAACACGAGTTTTTAGAAAATGTGTTTTATTTCATAAATTGAATCAACAAAGTATGCAAATTCTACGTCATAACGACTTTCTATAGTTTGCGCATGCGTTTGGAAATAAGAAAAGCTTACTTCCCCCGTTTTTTAAAATCACAGCTTCTAGAAGGTTTACATGATTTCGTAAAAAACATGAGTTTTTAGAAAATGTGTTTTATTTCATAAATGGAATCTACAAAGTATGCACATTCTACGTCATAACGACTTTCTATTGTTTGCACATGCATCCGGAAATAAGAAAAGCTTACTTCTACCATTTTTTAAAATCACAACTTCTTGAAGGTTTACATGATTTCGTAAAAAACACGAGTTTTTAGAAAGTGTGTTTTATTTCATAAATGGAATCAACAAAGTATGCACATTCTACGTCATAACGACTTTCTATAGTTTGCGCATGCGTTTGGAAATAAGAAAAGCTTACTTCCCCCGTTTTTTAAAATCACATCTTCTAGAAGGTTTATATGATTTCTTAAAAAACACGAGTTTTTAGAAAATGTGTTTTATTTCATAAATGGAATCAACAAAGTATGCACATTCTACGTCATAACGACTTTGTATAGTTTGCGCATGCTTCCGGAAATAACAAAAGCTTACTTCCACCGTTTTTTAAAATCACAGCTTCTAGAAGGTTTACATGATTTCGTAAAAAACACGAGTTTTTAGAAAATGTGTTTCATTTCATAAATGGAATATACAAAGTATGCACATTCTACGTCATAACGACATTCCATAGTTTGCGCATGCATCCGGAAAAAAGAGAAGCTTACTTCCACCGTTTTTTAAAATCACAGCTTCTAGAAGGTTTACATTATTTCGTAAAAAACATGAGTTTTTAGAAAGTGTGTTTTATTTCATAAATGGAATCTACAAAGCATGCAAATTCTACGTCATAACGACTTTCTATAGTTTGCGCATGCGTCCGGAAATAAGAAAAGCTTACTTCCCCCGTTTTTTAAAATCACAGCTTCTAGAAGGTTTACATGATTTCTTAAAAAACACGAGTTTTTAGAAAATGTGTTTTATTTCATAAATGGAATCAACAAAGTATGCACATTCTACATCATAACGACTTTCTGTAGTTTGCGCATTCGTCCGGAAATAAGAAAAGCTTACTTCCACCGTTTTTTAAAATCACAGCTTCCAGAAGGTTTAAATGATTTCTTAAAAAACACGAGTTTTTAGAAAATGTGTTTTCTTTCATAAATGGAATCAACAAAGTATGCACATTCTACGTCATAACGAATTTCTAGAGTTTGCGCATGCGTTTGGAAATAAGAAAAGCTTACTTCCCCCGTTTCTTAAAATCACAGCTTCTTGAAGGTTTACATGATTTTGTAAAAAACACGAGTTTTTAAAAAATGTGTTTTATTTCATAAATGGAATCTACAAAGTATGCACATTCTACGTCATAACGACTTTCTATTGTTTGCGCATGCGTCTGGAAATAACAAAAGCTTACTTCCACCGTTTTTTAAAATCACAGCTTCTAGAAGGTTTACATGATTTCGTAAAAAACACGAGTTTTTAGAAAATGTGTTTTATTTCATAAATGGAATCTACAAGTTATGCACATTCTACGACATAACGGCTTTCTATATTTTGCGCATGCGTCCAGAAATAAGAAAAGCTTACTACCCCCGTTTTTTAAAATCACAGCTTCTAGAAGGTTTACATGATTTCGTAAAAAACACGAGTTTTTAGAAAATGTGTTTTATTTCAAAATGGAATCTACAAAGTATGCACATTCTACGTCATAACGACTTTGTATTGTTTGCGCATGCGTCCGGAAATAACAAAAGTTTAATTCCACCGTTTTTTATAATCACAGCTTCTAGAAGGTTTACATGATTTCGTAAAAAACACGAGTTTTTAGAAAATGTGTTTTATTTCATAAATGAATCTACAAAGTATGCACAATCTACATCATAAGGACTTTCTATAGTTTGCGCATGCGTCAGGAAATATGAAAAGCTTACTACCCTCGTTTTTTAAAATAACAGCTTCTAGAAGGTTTACATGATTTCTTAAAAAACACGAGTTTTTAGAAAATGTGTTTTATTTCATAAATGGAATCAACAAAGTATGCACATTCTACGTGATAACGAGTTTCTATAGTTTGCGCATGCGTCCGGAAATAAGAAAAGCTTACTTGCACCGTTTTTTAAAATCACAGCTTCTAGAAGGTTTACATGATTTCGTAAAAAACACGAGTTTTTAGAAAATGTGTTTTATTTCATATATGGAATCTACAAAGTATGCACATTCTACGTCATAACGACTTTCTATTGTTTGCGAATGCGTCCGGAAATAAGAAAAGCTTACTTCCACCGTTTTTTAAAATCACAGCTTCTAGAAGGTTTACATGATTTCGTAAAAAACACGAGTTTTTAGAAAATGTGTTTTATTTCATAAATTGAATCAACAAAGTATGCAAATTCTACGTCATAACGACTTTCTATAGTTTGCGCATGCGTTTGGAAATAATAAAAGCTTACTTCCCCCGTTTTTTAAAATCACAGCTTCTAGAAGGTTTACATGATTTCGTAAAAAACACGAGTTTTTAGAAAATGTGTTTTATTTCATAAATGGAATCTACAAAGTATGCACATTCTACGTCATAACAACTTTCTATTGTTTGCGCATGCATCTGGAAATAAGAAAAGCTTACTTCCACCATTTTTTAAAATCACAACTTCTAGAAGGTTTACATGATTTCGTAAAAAACACGAGTTTTTAGAAAATGTGTTTTATTTCATAAATGGAATCAACAAAGTATGCACATTCTACGTCATAACGACTTTCTATAGTTTGCGCATGCGTTTGGAAATAAGAAAAGCTTACTTCCCCCGTTTTTTAAAATCACAGCTTCTAGAAGGTTTATATGATTTCTTAAAAAACACGAGTTTTTAGAAAATGTGTTTTATTTCATAAATGGAATCAACAAAGTATGCACATTCTACGTCATGACGACTTTGTATAGTTTGCGCATGCTTCCGGAAATAACAAAAGCTTACTTCCACCGTTTTTTAAAATCACAGCTTCTAGAAGGTTTACATGATTTCGTAAAAAACACGAGTTTTTAGAAAATGTGTTTCATTTAATAAATGGAATATACAAAGTATGCACATTCTACGTCATAACGACATTCCATAGTTTGCGCATGCGTCCGGAAAAAAGAGAAGCTCACTTCCACCGTTTTTTAAAATCACAGCTTCTAGAAGGTTTACATTATTTCGTAAAAAACACCAGTTTTTAGAAAGTGTGTTTTATTTCATAAATGGAATCTACAAAGTATGCAAATTCTACGTCATAACGACTTTCTATAGTTTGCGCATGCGTCCGGAAATAACAAAAGCTTACTTCCCCCGTTTTTTAAAATCACAGCTTCTAGAAGGTTTACATGATTTCTTAAAAAACACGAGTTTTTAGAAAATGTGTTTTATTTCATAAATGGAATCAACAAAATATGCACATTCTACATCATAACGACTTTCTGTAGTTTGCGCATTCGTCCGGAAATAAGAAAAGCTTACTTCCACCGTTTTTTAAAATCACAGCTTCTAGAAGGTTTAAATGATTTCTAGAAAAACACGAGTTTTTTGAAAATGTGTTTTATTTCATAAATGGAATCAACAAAGTATGCATATTCTACGTCATAAAGAGTTTCTATAGTTTGCGCATGCGTCCGGAAATAAGAAAAGCTTACTTCCACCGTTTTTTAAAATCACAGCTTCTAGAAGGTTTACATGATTTCGTAAAAAACACGAGTTTTTAGAAAATGTGTTTTATTTCATAAATGGAATCTACAAAGTATGCACATTCTACGTCATAAACGAATTTCTATTGCTTGCGCATGCGTCCGAAAATAACAAAAGCTTACTTCCACCGTTTTTTAAAATCACAGCTTCTAGAAGGTTTACATGATTTCGTAAAAAACACGAGTTTTTAGAAAATGTGTTTTATTTCATAAATGGAATCAACAAAGTATGCAAATTCTACGTCATAACGAATTTCTATAGTTTGCGCATGCGTTTGGAAATAAGAAAATCTTACTTCCCCCGTTTTTTTAAATCACAGCATCTAGAAGGTTTACATGATTTCGTAAAAAACACGAGTTTTTAGAAAATGTGTTTTATTTCATAAATGGAATCTACAAAGTATGCACATTCTACGTCATAACGACTTTCTATTGTTTGCGCATGCGTCCGGAAATAAGAAAAGCTTACTTCCACCGTTTTTTAAAATCACAGCTTCTCGAAGGTTTACATGATTTCGTAAAAAACACGAGTTTTTAGAAAATGTGTTTTATTTCATAAATGGAATCAACAAAGTATGCACATTCTACGTCATAACGACTTTCTATAGTTTGCGCATGCGTTTGGAAATAAGAAAAGCTTACTTCCCCCGTTTTTTAAAATCACAGCTTCTAGAAGGTTTATATGATTTCTTAAAAAACACGAGTTTTTAGAAAATGTGTTTTATTTCATAAATAGAATCAACAAACTATGCACATTCTACGTCATAACGACTTTCTATAGTTTGCGCATGCGTTTGGAAATAAGAAAAGCTTACTTCCACCGTTTTTTAAAATCACAACTTCTAGAAGGTTTACATGATTTCTTAAAAAAAACGAGTTTTTAGAAAATGTGTTTTATTTCATAAATGGAATCTACAAAGTATGCACATTCTACGTCATAACGACTTTCTATTGTTTGCGCATGCGTCCAGAAATAAGAAAAGCTTACTTCCACCGTTTTCTAAAATCACAGCTTCTAAAAGGTTTACATGATTTCGTAACAAACACGAGTTTTTAGAAAATGTATTTTATTTCATAAATGGAATCAACAAAGTATCCAAATTCTATGTCATAACGACTTTCTATAGTTTGCGCATGCGTTTGGAAATAAGAAAAGCTTACTTCCCCCGTTTTTTAAAATCACAGCTTCTAGAAGGTTTACATGATTTCGTAAAAAACACAAGTTTTTAGAAAATGTGTTTTATTTCATAAATGGAATCTACAAAGTATGCACATTCTACGTCATAACGACTTTCTATTCTTTGCGCATGGGTTTGGAAATAAGAAAAGCTTACTTCCACCGTTTTTTAAAATCACAGCTTCTAGAAGGTTTACATGATTTCGTAAAAAACATGAGTTTTAAGAAAATGTGTTTTATTTCATAAATGGAATCTACAAAGTATGCACATTCTACGTCATAACGACTTTGTATTGTTTGCGCATGCGTCGGGAAATAACAAAAGCTTACTTCCACCATTTTTTAAAATCACAGCTTCTAGAAGGTTTACATGATTTATTAAAAAACTCAAGTTTTTAGAAAATGTCTTTTATATAATAAATGGAATAAACAAAATATGCACAATCTACATCATAACGACTTTCTATAGTTTGCGCATGCGTCCGGAAATAAGAAAATCTTACTTCCCCCGTTTTTTAAAATCACAGCTTCTAGAAGGTTTACATGATTTCGTAAAAAACACGAGTTTTTAGAAAATGTGTTTTATTTCATAAATGGAATCTACAAAGTATGCACATTCTACGTCATAACGACATTCTATAGTTTGCGCATGCGTCCGGAAAAAAGAGAAACTTACTTCCACCATTTTTTAAAATCACAGCTACTAGAAGGTTTACATGATTTCGTAAAAAACACGAGTTTTTGGAAAATGTGTTTTATTTCATAAATGGAATCTACAAAGTATGCACATTCTATGTCATAACGACTTTCTATTGTTTGTGCATGCGTTCGGAAATAAGAAAAGCTTACTTCCGCCGTTTTTTAAAATCACAGCTTCTAGAAGGTTTACATTATTTCGTAAAAAACACGAGTTTTTAGAAAATGTGTTTTATTTCATAAAAGGAATCTACAAGTTATGCGCATTCTACGACATAACGACTTTCTATAGTTTGCCAATGCATCCGGAAATAAGAAAAGCTTACTTCCCCCGATTTTTAAAATCACAGCTTCTAGAAGGTTTACATGATTTCGTAAAAAACAAGAGTTTTTAGTAAATGTGTTTTATTTCATAAATGAATCTACAAAGTATGCACATTCTACGTCATAACGACTTTCTATAGTTTGCGCATGCGTCCGGAAATAAGAAAAGCTTACTACCCCCGTTTTTTAAAACCACAGCTTTTATAAGGTTTACATGATTTCGTAAAAAACACGAGTTTTTAGAAAATGTGTTTTATTTCATAAATGGAATCAACAAAGTATGCACATTCTACGTCATAATGACTTTCTATTGTTTGCGCATGCGTCCGGAAATAAGAAAAGCTTACTTCCACCGTTTTTTAAAATCACAGCTTCTAGAAGGTTTACATGATTTCGTAAAAAACACGAGTTTTTAGAAAATGTGTTTTATTTCATAAATGGAATCAAAAAAGTATGCAAATTCTACGTCATAACGACTTGCTATAGTTTGCGCATGCGTTTGGAAATAAGAAAAGCTTACTTCCCCCGTTTTTTAAAATCACAGCTTCTAGAAGGTTTATATGATTTCTTAAAAAACACGAGTTTTTGGAAAATGTGTTTTATTTCATAAATAGAATCAACAAAGTATGCACATTCTACGTCATAACGACTTTCTATAGTTTGCACATGCCTCCAGAAATAAGAAAAGCTTATTCCACCGTTTTCTAAAATCACAGCTTCTAGAAGGTTTACATGATTTCGTAAAAAACACGAGTTTTTGGAAAATGTGTTTTATTTCATCAATGGAATCAAAAACGTATGCACATTCTATGTCATAACGACTTTGTATAGTTTGCGCATGCGTCCGGAAATAAGAAAAGCTTACTTCCACCGTTTTTTAAAATCACAGCTTCTAGAAGGTTTACATGATTTCGTAAAAAACGCGAGTTTTTAGAAAATGTGTTTTATTTCATCAATGGAATATACAAAGTATGCACATTCTACATCATAACGACATTCTATAGTTTGCGCATGTGTCTGGAAAAAAGAGAAGCTTACTTTCACCGTTTTTTAAAATCACAACTTCTAGAAGGTTTACATGATTTTGTAAAAAACACGAGTTTTTAGAAACTGTGTTTTATTTCATAAATGGAATCTACAAAGTATGCACATTCTACGTCATAACGACTTTCTATATTTTGTGCATGCGTCCGGAAATAAGAAAAGCTTACTTCCCCCGTTTTTTAAAATCACAGCTTCTAGAAGGATTACATGATTTCTTAAAAAACACGAGTTTTTAGAAAATGTGTTTTATTTCATCAATGGAATCTACAAAGTATGCACATTCTATGTCATAACGACTTTCTATAGTTTGCGCATGCGTTCGGAAATAAGAAAAGCTTACTTCCCCATTTTTTTAAAATCACAGCTTCTAGAAGGTTTACATGATTTCTTAAAAAACACGAGTTTTTAGAAAATGTGTTTTATTTCATAAAAGGAATCTACAAGTTATGCGCATTCTACGACATAACGACTTTCTATAGTTTGCCAATGCGTCCGGAAATAAGAAAAGCTTACTTCCCCCGATTTTTAAAATCACAGCTTCTAGAAGGTTTACATGATTTCGTAAAAAACAAGAGTTTTTAGTAAATGTGTTTTATTTCATAAATGAATCTACAAAGTATGCACATTCTACGTCATAACGACTTTCTATAGTTTGCGCATGCGTCCGGAAATAAGAAAAGCTTACTACCCCCGTTTTTTAAAACCACAGCTTTTATAAGGTTTACATGATTTCGTAAAAAACACGAGTTTTTAGAAAATGTGTTTTATTTCATAAATGGAATCAACAAAGTATGCACATTCTACGTCATAATGACTTTCTATTGTTTGCGCATGCGTCCGGAAATAAGAAAAGCTTACTTCCACCGTTTTTTAAAATCACAGCTTCTAGAAGGTTTACATGATTTCGTAAAAAACACGAGTTTTTAGAAAATGTGTTTTATTTCATAAATGGAATCAACAAAGTATGCAAATTCTACGTCATAACGACTTGCTATAGTTTGCGCATGCGTTTGGAAATAAAAAAAGCTTACTTCCCCCGTTTTTTAAAATCACAGCTTCTAGAAGGTTTATATGATTTCTTAAAAAACACGAGTTTTTGGAAAATGTGTTTTATTTCATAAATAGAATCAACAAAGTATGCACATTCTACGTCATAACGACTTTCTATAGTTTGCACATGCCTCCAGAAATAAGAAAAGCTTACTTCCACCGTTTTCTAAAATCACAGCTTCTAGAAGGTTTACATGATTTCGTAAAAAACACGAGTTTTTGGAAAATGTGTTTTATTTCATCAATGGAATCAAAAAAGTATGCACATTCTATGTCATAACGACTTTGTATAGTTTGCGCATGCGTCCGGAAATAAGAAAAGCTTACTTCCACCGTTTTTTAAAATCACAGCTTCTAGAAGGTTTACATGATTTCGTAAAAAACACGAGTTTTTAGAAAATGTGTTTTATTTCATCAATGGAATATACAAAGTATGCACATTCTACATCATAACGACATTCTATAGTTTGCGCATGTGTCTGGAAAAAAGAGAAGCTTACTTTCACCGTTTTTTAAAATCACAACTTCTAGAAGGTTTACATGATTTTGTAAAAAACACGAGTTTTTAGAAACTGTGTTTTATTTCATAAATGGAATCTACAAAGTATGCACATTCTACGTCATAACGACTTTCTATATTTTGTGCATGCGTCCGGAAATAAGAAAAGCTTACTTCCCCCGTTTTTTAAAATCACAGCTTCTAGAAGGATTACATGATTTCTTAAAAAACACGAGTTTTTAGAAAATGTGTTTTATTTCATCAATGGAATCTACAAAGTATGCACATTCTATGTCATAACGACTTTCTATAGTTTGCGCATGCGTTCGGAAATAAGAAAAGCTTACTTCCCCATTTTTTTAAAATCACAGCTTCTAGAAGGTTTACATGATTTCTTAAAAAACACGAGTTTTTAGAAAATGTGTTTTCTTTCATAAATGGAATCAACAAAGTATGCACATTCTACGTCAAAACGAGTTTCTATAGTTTGCGCATGCGTTTGGAAATAAGAAAAGCTTACTTCCCCCGTTTTTTAAAATCACAGCTTCTAGAAGGTTTACATGATTTCGTAAAAAACACGAGTTTTTAGAAAATGTTTTTTATTTCATAAATGGAATCTACAAAGTATGCACATTCTACATCATAACGGCATTCTATAGTTTGCGCATGCGTCTGGAAAAAAGAGAAGCTTACTTCAACCGTTTTTTAAAATCACAGCTTCTAGAAGGTTTACATGATTTCTTAAAAAACATGAGTTTTTAGAAAATGTGTTTTATTTCATCAATTGAATATACAAAGTATGCACATTCTACGTCATAACGACATTCTATAGTTTGCGCATGCGTCTGGAAACAAGAGAAGCTTACTTTCACCGTTTTTTAAAATCACGGCTTCTAGAAGGTTTACATGATTTCGTAAAAAACACGAGTTTTTAGAAAATGTGTATTATTTCATAAATGGAATCTATAAAGTATGCACATTCTACGTCATAACGAATTTCTATAGTTTGCGCATGCGTCCGGAAATAAGAAAAGCTTACTTCCCCCGTTTTTTAAAATCACAGCTTCTAGAAGGTTTACATGATTTCTTAAAAAACAAGAGTTTTTAGAAAATGTGCTTTCTTTCATAAATGGAATCAACAAAGTATGCACATTCTATGTCATAACGACTTTGTATAGTTTGCGGATGCGTCCGGAAATAACAAAAGCTTACTTCCACCGTTTTTTAAAATCACAGCTTCTAGAAGGTTTACATGATTTCGTAAAAAACACGAGTTTTTAGAAAATGTGTTTTATTTCATAAATGGAATATACAAACTATGCACATTCTACATCATAACGACATTCTATAGTTTGCGCATGCGTCCAGAAAAAAGAGAAGCTTACTTCCACCGTTTTTTAAAATCACAGCTTCTAGAAGGTTTACATGATTTCGTAAAAAACACGAGTTTTCAGAAAATGTGTTTTATTTCAAAAATGGAATCTACAAAGTATGCACATTCTACGTCATAACGACTTTCTATAGTTTGCGGATGCGTCCGGAAATAAGAAAACCTTACCTCCCCCGTTTTTTAAAATCACAGCTTCTAGAAGGTTTACATGATTTCCTAAAAAACACGAGTTTTTAGAAAATGTGTTTTATTTCATAAATGGAATCAACAAAGTATGCACATTCTACGTCATAACGACTTTGTATAGTTTGCGCATGCTTCCGGAAATAACAAAAGCTTACTTCCACCGTTTTTTAAAATCACAGCTTCTAGGAGGTTTACATGATTTCGTAAAAAACACGAGTTTTTAGAAAATGTGTTTCATTTCATAAATGGAATATACAAAGTATGCACATTCTACGTCATAACGACATTCCATAGTTTGCGCATGCGTCCGGAAAAAAGAGAAGCTTACTTCCACCGTTTTTTAAAATCACAGCTTCTAGAAGGTTTACATTATTTCGTAAAAAACACGAGTTTTTAGAAAGTGTGTTCTATTTCATAAATGGAATCTACAAAGTATGCAAATTCTACGTCATAACGACTTTCTATAGTTTGCGCATGCGTCCGGAAATAAGAAAAGGTTACTTCCCCCGTTTTTTAAAATCACAGCTTCTAGAAGGTTTACATGATTTCTTAAAAAACACGAGTTTTTAGAAAATGTGTTTTATTTCATAAATGGAATCAACAAAGTATGCACATTCTACATCATAACGACTTTCTGTAGTTTGCGCATTCGTCCGGAAATAAGAAAAGCTTACTTCCACCGTTTTTTAAAATCACAGCTTCTAGAAGGTTTAAATGATTTCTTAAAAAACACGAGTTTTTAGAAAATGTGTTTTCTTTCATAAATGGAATCAACAAAGTATGCACATTCTACGTCATAACGAATTTCTAGAGTTTGCGCATGCGTTTGGAAATAAGAAAAGCTTACTTCGCCCGTTTCTTAAAATCACAGCTTCTTGAAGGTTTACATGATTTCGTAAAAAACACGAGTTTTTAGAAAATGTGTTTTATTTCACAAATGGAATCTACAAAGTATGCACATTCTACGTCATAACGACTTTCTATTGTTTGCGCATGCGTCCGGAAATAACAAAAGCTTACTTCCACCGTTTTTTAAAATCACAGCTTCTAGAAGGTTTACATGATTTCGTAAAAAACACGAGTTTTTAGAAAATGTGTTTTATTTCATAAATGGAATCTACAAGTTATGCACATTCTACGACATAACGACTTTCTATAGTTTGCGCATGCGTCCGGAAATAAGAAAAGCTTACTACCCCCGTTTTTTAAAATCACAGCTTCTAGAACGTTTACATGATTTCGTAAAAAACACGAGTTTTTAGAAAATGTGTTTTATTTCAAAATGGAATCTACAAAGTATGCACATTCTACGTCATAACGATTTTGTATTGTTTGCGCATGCGTCCGGAAATAACAAAAGTTTAATTCCACCGTTTTTTAAAATCACAGCTTCTAGAAGGTTTACATGATTTCGTAAAAAACACGAGTTTTTAGAAAATGTTTTTTATTTCATAAATGAATCTACAAAGTATGCACAATCTACGTCATAAGGACTTTCTATAGTTTGCGCATGCATCCGGAAATATGAAAAGCTTACTACCCTCGTTTTTTAAAATCACAGCTTCTAGAAGGTTTACATGATTTCTTAAAAAACACGAGTTTTTAGAAAATGTGTTTTATTTCATAAATGGAATCAACAAAGTATGCACATTCTACGTGATAACGAGTTTCTATAGTTTGCGCATGCATCCGGAAATAAGAAAAGCTTACTTCCACCGTTTTTTAAAATCACAGCTTCTAGAAGGTTTAGATGATTTCGTAAAAAACACGAGTTTTTAGAAAATGTGTTTTATTTCATAAATGGAATCTACAAAGTATGCACATTCTACGTCATAACGACTTTCTATTGTTTGATAATGCGTCCGGAAATAAGAAAAGCTTACTTCCACCGTTTTTTAAAATCACAGCTTCTAGAAGGTT
Source organism: Larix kaempferi (assembly GCA_027924585.1). Taxonomy (NCBI): domain Eukaryota; kingdom Viridiplantae; phylum Streptophyta; class Pinopsida; order Pinales; family Pinaceae; genus Larix; species Larix kaempferi. The sequence goes on along the minus strand of BSBM01000557.1, from coordinate 14,832,950 downwards.
TACATGATTTCGTAAAAAACACGAGTTTTTAGAAAATGTGTTTTATTTCATAAATTGAATCAACAAAGTATGCAAATTCTACGTCATAACGACTTTCTATAGTTTGCGCATGCGTTTGGAAATAAGAAAAGCTTACTTCCCCCGTTTTTTAAAATCACAGCTTCTAGAAGGTTTACATGATTTCGTAAAAAACACGAGTTTTTAGAAAATGTGTTTTATTTCATAAATGGAATCTACAAAGTATGCACATTCTACGTCATAACGACTTTCTATTGTTTGCGCATGCATCCGGAAATAAGAAAAGCTTACTACCACCATTTTTTAAAATCACAACTTCTAGAAGGTTTACATGATTTCGTAAAAAACACGAGTTTTTAGAAAATGTGTTTTATTTCATAAATGGAATAAACAAAGTATGCACATTCTACGTCATAACGACTTTCTATAGTTTGCGCATGCGTTTGGAAATAAGAAAAGCTTACTTCCCCCGTTTTTTAAAATCACAGCTTCTAGAAGGTTTATATGATTTCTTAAAAAACACGAGTTTTTAGAAAATGTGTTTTATTTCATAAATGGAATCAACAAAGTATGCACATTCTACGTCATAACGACTTTGTATAGTTTGCGCATGCTTCCGGAAATAACAAAAGCTTACTTCCACCGTTTTTTAAAATCACAGCTTCTAGAAGGTTTACATGATTTCGTAAAAAACACGAGTTTTTAGAAAATGTGTTTCATTTCATAAATGGAATATACAAAGTATGCACATTCTACTCAATAATGACATTCCATAGTTTGCGCATGCGTCCGGAAAAAAGAGAAGCTCACTTCCACCGTTTTTTAAAATCACAGCTTCTAGAAGGTTTACATTATTTCGTAAAAAACACGAGTTTTTAGAAAGTGTGTTTTATTTCATAAATGGAATCTACAAAGTATGCAAATTCTACGTCATAACGAATTTCTATAGTTTGCGCATGCGTCCGGAAATAAGAAAAGCTTACTTCCCCCGTTTTTTAAAATCACAGCTTCTAGAAGGTTTACATGATTTCTTAAAAAACACGAGTTTTTAGAAAATGTGTTTTCTTTCATAAATGGAATCAACAAAGTATGCACATTCTACGTCATAACGAATTTCTAGAGTTTGCGCATGCGTTTGGAAATAAGAAAAGCTTACTTCCCCCGTTTCTTAAAATCACAGCTTCTAGAAGGTTTACATGATTTCGTAAAAAACACGAGTTTTTAGAAAATGTGTTTTATTTCATAAATGGAATCTACAAAGTATGCACATTCTACGTCATAACGACTTTCTATTGCTTGCGCATGCGTCCGGAAATAACAAAAGCTTACTTCCACCGTTTTTTAAAATCACAGCTTCTAGAAGGTTTACATGATTTCGTAAAAAAAATGAGTTTTTAGAAAATGTGTTTTATTTCATAAATGGAATCAACAAAGTATGCAAATTCTACGTCATAACGACTTTCTATAGTTTGCGCATGCGTTTGGAAATAAGAAAATCTTACTTCCCCCGTTTTTTAAAATCACAGCTTCTAGAAGGTTTACATGATTTCGTAAAAAACACGAGTTTTTAGAAAATGTGTTTTATTTCATAAATGGAATCTACAAAGTATGCACATTCTACGTCATAACGACTTTCTATAGTTTGCGCATGCGTCCGGAAATAAGAAAAGCTTACTTCCACCGTTTTTTAAAATCACAGCTTCTCGAAGGTTTACATGATTTCGTAAAAAACACGAGTTTTTAGAAAATGTGTTTTATTTCATAAATGGAATCAACAAAGTATGCACATTCTACGTCATAACGACTTTCTATAGTTTGCGCATGCGTTTGGAAATAAGAAAAGCTTACTTCCCCCGTTTTTTAAAATCACAGCTTCTAGAAGGTTTATATGATTTCTTAAAAAACATGAGTTTTTAGAAAATGTGTTTTATTTCATAAATAGAATCAACAAAGTATGCACATTCTATGTCATAACGACTTTCTATAGTTTGCACATGCGTCCGGAAATAAGAAAAGCTTACTTCCACCGTTTTTTAAAATCACAGCTTCTAGAAGGTTTGCATGATTTCGTAAAAAACACGAGTTTTTAGAAAATGTGTTTTATTTCATAAATGGAATCAACAAACTATGCACATTCTACGTCATAACGACTTTGTATAGTTTGCGCATGCGTCCGGAAATAACAAAAGCTTACTTCCACCGTTTTTTAAAATCACAACTTCTAGAAGGTTTACATGATTTCGTAAAAAACACGAGTTTTTAGAAAATGTGTTTTATTTCATAAATTGAATGTACAAAGTATGCACATTCTAAGTCATAACGACATTATATAGTTTGCGCATGCGTCCGGAAAAAAGAGAAGCTTACTTCCACCGTTTTTTAAAATCACAGCTTCTACAAGGTTTACATGATTTCGTAAAAAACACGAGTTTTTAGAAAATGTGATTTATTTCATAAATGGAATCTACAAAGTATGCACATTCTACGTCATAATGACTTTCTATAGTTTGCGCATGCGTCCGGAAATAAGAAAAGCTTACTTCCCCCGTTTTTTAAAATCACAGCTTCTAGAAGGTTTCCATGATTTCTTAAAAAACACGAGTTTTTAGAAAATGTGTTTTCATTCATAAATGGTATCAACAAAGTATGCACATTCTACGTCATAACGACTTTCTATAGTTTGCGCATGCGTTTGGAAATAAGAAAAGCTTACTTCCCGCGTTTTTTAAAATCACAGCTTCTAGAAGGTTTACATGATTTCGTAAAAAACACGAGTTTTTAGAAAATGTGTTTTATTTCAAAAATGGAATCTACAAAGTATGCACATTCTACGTCATAACGACTTTGTATTGATTGCACATGCGTCCGGAAATAACAAAAGCTTACTTCCACCGTTTTTTAAAATCACAGCTTCTAGAAGGTTTACATGATTTCTTAAAAAACTCGAGTTCTTAGAAAATGTCTTTTATTTCATAAATGGAATCAACAAAGTATGCACATTCTACATCATAACGACTTTCTATAGTTTGCGCATGCGTCAGGAAATAAGAAAAGCTTACTACCCCCGTTTTTTAAATCACAGCTTCTAGAAGGTTTACATGATGTCGTAAAAAACACGAGTTTTTAGAAAATGTGTTTTATTTCATAAATGGAATCTACAAAGTATGCACATTCTACGTCATAATGACTTTGTATTGTTTGCGCATGCGTCCGGAAATAAGAAAAGCTTAATTCCACCGTTTTTTAAAATCACAGCTTCTAGAAGGTTTACATGATTTCGTCAAAAACATGAGTTTTTAGAAAATGTGTTTTATTTCATAAATGAATCTACAAAGTATGCACAATCTACGTCATAAGGAATTTCTATAGTTTGCGCATGCGTCCGGAAATAAGAAAAGCTTACTACCCCCGTTTTCAAAATCACAACTTCTAGAAGGTTTACATGATTTCTTAAAAAACACGAGTTTTTAGAAAATGTGTTTTATTTCATAAATGGAATCAACAAAGTATGCACATTCTACGTCATAACGAGTTTCTATAGTTTGCGCATGTGTCCGGAAATAAGAAAAGCTTACTTCCACCGTTTTTTAAAATCACAGCTTCTAGAAGGTTTACATGATTTCGTAAAAAACACGAGTTTTTAGAAAATGTGTTTTATTTCATAAATGGAATCTACAAAGTATGCACATTCTACGTCATAACGACTTTCTATTGTTTGCGCATGCGTCCAGAAATAAGAAAAGCTTACTTCCACCGTTTTCTAAAATCACAGCTTCTAGAAGGTTTACATGATTTCGTAACAAACACGAGTTTTTAGAAAATGTGTTTTATTTCATAAATGGAATCAACAAAGTATCCAAATTCTATGTCATAACGACTTTCTATAGTTTGCGCATGCGTTTGGAAATAAGAAAAGGTTACTTCCCCCGTTTTTTAAAATCACAGCTTCTAGAAGGTTTACATGATTTCGTAAAAAACACGAGTTTTTAGAAAATGTGTTTTATTTCATAAATGGAATCTACAAAGTATGCACATTCTACGTCATAACGACTTTCTATAGTTTGTGCTTGAGTCCAGAAATAAGAAACGCTTACTTCCACCGTTTTTTAAAATCACAGCTTCTAGAAGGTTTACATGATTTCGAAAAAAACACGAGTTTTTAGAAAATTTGTTTTATTTCATAAATGGAATCAACAAAGTATGCACATTCTACGTCATAATGACTTTCTATAGCTTGCGCATTCGTCCGGAAATAAGAAAAGCTTACTTCCACCGTTTTTTAAAATCACAACTTCTAGAAGGTTTACATGATTTCGTAAAAAACACGAGTTTTTAGAAAATGTGTTTTATTTCATAATGGAATATACAAAGTATGCACATTCTACGTCATAATGACTTTGTATTGTTTGCGCATGCGTCTGGAAATAAGAAAAGGTTACTTCCCCCGTTTTTTAAAATCACAGCTTCTAGAAGGTTTACATGATTTCGTAAAAAACACAAGTTTTTAGAAAATGTGTTTTATTTCATAAATGGAATCTACAAAGTATGCACATTCTACGTCATAACGACTTTCTATACTTTGCGCATGCGTCCGGAAATAAGAAAAGCTTATTTCCCCCATTTTTTAAAATCACAGCTTCTAGAAGGTTTACATGATTTCGTAAAAAACACGAGTTTTTAGAAAATGTGTTTTATTTCATAATGGAATATACAAAGTATGCACATTCTACGTCATAATGACTTTGTATTGTTTGCGCATGCGTCTGGAAATAAGAAAAGGTTACTTCCCCCGTTTTTTAAAATCACAGCTTCTAGAAGGTTTACATGATTTCGTAAAAAACACGAGTTTTTAGAAAATGTGTTTTATTTCATAAATGGAATCTACAAAGTATGCACATTCTACGTCATAACGACTTTCTATAGTTTGCGCTTGAGTCCAGAAACAAGAAACGCTTACTTCCACCGTTTTTTAAAATCACAGCTTCTAGAAGGTTTACATGATTTCGAAAAAAACACGAGTTTTTAGAAAATGTGTTTTATTTCATAAATGGAATCAACAAAGTATGCACATTCTACGTCATAATGACTTTCTATAGTTTGCGCATTCGTCCGGAAATAGGAAAAGCTTAATTCCACCGTTTTTTAAAATCACAGCTTCTAGAAGGTTTACATGATTTCGTAAAAAACACGAGCATTTAGAAAATGTGTTTTATTTCATAAATGGAATTTACAAAGTATGCTCATTCTACGTCATAATGACTTTCCATAGTTTGCGCATGCGTCTGGAAATAAGAAACGCTTACTTCCCCCGTTTTTTAATATCACATCTTCTAGAAGGTTTACATGATTTCGTAAAAAACACGAGTTTTTAGAAAATGTGTTTTATTTCGTAAATGGAATCTACAAAGTATGCACATTCTATGTCATAACGACTTTCTATAGTTTGCGCATGCGTCCGGAAATAAGAAAAGCTTACTTCCCCTGTTTTTTAAAATCACAGCTTCTAGAAGGTTTACATGATTTCTTAAAAAACACGAGTTTTTAGAAAATGTGTTTTATTTCACAAATGGAATCAACAAAGTATGCACATTCTACATCATAACGACTTTCTATAGTTTGCGCATGCGTTCGGAAATAAGAAAAGCTTACTTCCCCTGTTTTTTAAAATCACAGCTTCTAGAAGGTTTACATGCTTTCCTAAAAAACACGAGTTTTTAGAAAATGTGTTTTATTTCATAAATGGAATCTACAAAGTATGCACATTCTACGTCATAACGACTTTCTATAGTTCTCGCATGCGTCCGGAAATAAGAAAAGCTTACTTCCCCCGTTTTTTAGAATCACAGCTTCTAGAAGGTTTACATGATTTCGTAAAAAACACGAGTTTTTAGAAAATGTGTTTTATTTCATAAATGGAATCTACAAAGTATGCACATTCTATGTCATAACGACATTGTATAGTTTGTGCATGCGTCCTGAAAAAAGAGAAACTTACTTCCCCAGTTTTTTAAAATCACAGCTTCTAGAAGGTTTACATGATTTCTTAAAAAACACGAGTTTTTAGAAAATGTGTTTTATTTCATGAATGGAATCAACAAAGTATGCACATTCTACATCATAACAACTTTCTATAGTTTGCGCATGCGTTCGGAAATAAGAAAAGCTTACTTCCCCTGTTTTTTAAAATCACAGCTTCTAGAAGGTTTACATGATTTCGTAAAAAACATGAATTTTTAGAAAATATGTTTTATTTCATAAATGGAATCTACAAAGTATGCACATTCTACGTCATAACGACTTTCTATAGTTTGCGCATGCGTCCGGAAATAAGAAAAGCTTACTTCCCCCGTTTTTTAAAATCACAGCTTCTAGAAGGTTTACATGATTTCGTAAAAAACACGAGTTTTTAGAAAATGGGTTTTATTTCATAAATGGAATCAACAAAGTATGCAAATTCTACGTCATAACGACTTTCTATAGTTTGCGCATGCGTTTGGAAATAAGAAAAGCTTACTTCCCCCGTTTTTTAAAATCACAGCTTCTAGAAGGTTTACATGATTTCGTAAAAAACACGAGTTTTTAGAAAATGTGTTTTATTTCATAAATGGAATCTACAAAGTATGCACATTCTACGTCATAACGACTTTCTATTGTTTGCGCATGCATCCGGAAATAAGAAAAGCTTACTACCACCGTTTTTTAAAATCACAACTTCTAGAAGGTTTACATGATTTCGTAAAAAACACGAGTTTTTAGAAAATGTGTTTTATTTCATAAATGGAATAAACAAAGTATGCACATTCTACGTCATAACGACTTTCTATAGTTTGCGCATGCGTTTGGAAATAAGAAAAGCTTACTTCCCCCGTTTTTTAAAATCACAGCTTCTAGAAGGTTTATATGATTTCTTAAAAAACACGAGTTTTTAGAAAATGTGTTTTATTTCATAAATGGAATCAACAAAGTATGCACATTCTACGTCATAACGACTTTGTATAGTTTGCGCATGCTTCCGGAAATAACAAAAGCTTACTTCCACCGTTTTTTAAAATCACAGCTTCTAGAAGGTTTACATGATTTCGTAAAAAACACGAGTTTTTAGAAAATGTGTTTCATTTCATAAATGGAATATACAAAGTATGCACATTCTACGTCATAACGACATTCCATAGTTTGCGCATGCGTCCGGAAAAAAGAGAAGCTCACTTCCACCGTTTTTTAAAATCACAGCTTCTAGAAGGTTTACATTATTTCGTAAAAAACACGAGTTTTTAGAAAGTGTATTTTATTTCATAAATGGAATCTACAAAGTATGCAAATTCTACGTCATAACGACTTTCTATAGTTTGCGCATGCGTCCGGAAATAAGAAAAGCTTACTTCCCCCGTTTTTTAAAATCACAGCTTCTAGAAGGTTTACATGATTTCTTAAAAAACACGAGTTTTTAGAAAATGTGTTTTATTTCATAAATGGAATCAACAAAATATGCACATTCTACATCATAACGACTTTCTGTAGTTTGCGCATTCGTCCGGAAATAAGAAAAGCTTACTTCCACCGTTTTTTAAAATCACAGCTTCTAGAAGGTTTAAATGATTTCTTAAAAAACACGAGTTTTTAGAAAATGTGTTTTCTTTCATAAATGGAATCAACAAAGTATGCACATTCTACGTCATAACGAATTTCTAGAGTTTGCGCATGCGTTTGGAAATAAGAAAAGCTTACTTCCCCCCGTTTCTTAAAATCACAGCTTCTAGAAGGTTTACATGATTTCGTAAAAAACACGAGTTTTTAGAAAATGTGTTTTATTTCATAAATGGAATCTACAAAGTATGCACATTCTACGTCATAACGACTTTCTATTGCTTGCGCATGCGTCCGGAAATAACAAAAGCTTACTTCCACCGTTTTTTAAAATCACAGCTTCTAGAAGGTTTACATGATTTCGTAAAAAAAATGAGTTTTTAGAAAATGTGTTTTATTTCATAAATGGAATCAACAAAGTATGCAAATTCTACGTCATAACGACTTTCTATAGTTTGCGCATGCGTTTGGAAATAAGAAAATCTTACTTCCCCCGTTTTTTAAAATCACAGCTTCTAGAAGGTTTACATGATTTCGTAAAAAACACGAGTTTTTAGAAAATGTGTTTTATTTCATAAATGGAATCTACAAAGTATGCACATTCTACGTCATAACGACTTTCTATAGTTTGCGCATGCGTCCGGAAATAAGAAAAGCTTACTTCCACCGTTTTTTAAAATCACAGCTTCTCGAAGGTTTACATGATTTCGTAAAAAACACGAGTTTTTAGAAAATGTGTTTTATTTCATAAATGGAATCTACAAAGTATGCACATTCTACGTCATAACGACTTTCTATTGTTTGCGCATGCGTTTGGAAATAAGAAAAGCTTACTTCCCCCGTTTTTTAAAATCACAGCTTCTAGAAGGTTTATATGATTTCTTAAAAAACATGAGTTTTTAGAAAATGTGTTTTATTTCATAAATAGAATCAACAAAGTATGCACATTCTACGTCATTACGACTTTCTATAGTTTGCACATGCGTCCGGAAATAAGAAAAGCTTACTTCCACCGTTTTTTAAAATCACAGCTTCTAGAAGGTTTGCATGATTTCGTAAAAAACAAGAGTTTTTAGAAAATGTGTTTTATTTCATAAATGGAATCTACAAAGTATGCACATTCTATGTCATAACGACATTGTATAGTTTGTGCATGCGTCCGGAAAAAAGAGAAACTTACTTCCCCAGTTTTTTAAAATCACAGCTTCTAGAAGGTTTACATGATTTCTTAAAAAACACGAGTTTTTAGAAAATGTGTTTTATTTCATAAATGGAATCAACAAAGTATGCACATTCTACCTCATAACGACTTTCTATAGTTTGCGCATGCGTTCGGAAATAAGAAAAGCTTACTTCCCCTGTTTTTTAAAATCACAGCTTCTAGAAGGTTTACATGATTTCGTAAAAAACATGAATTTTTAGAAAATATGTTTTATTTCATAAATGGAATCTACAAAGTATGCACATTCTACGTCATAACGACTTTCTATAGTTTGCGCATGCGTCCGGAAATAAGAAAAGCTTACTTCCCCCGTTTTTTAAAATCACAGCTTCTAGAAGGTTTACATGATTTCGTAAAAAACACGAGTTTTTAGAAAATGTGTTTTATTTCATAAATGGAATCAACAAAGTATGCAAATTCTACGTCATAACGACTTTCTATAGTTTGCGCATGCGTTTGGAAATAAGAAAAGCTTACTTCCCCCGTTTTTTAAAATCACAGCTTCTAGAAGGTTTACATGATTTCATAAAAAACACGAGTTTTTAGAAAATGTGTTTTATTTCATAAATGGAATCTACAAAGTATGCACATTCTACGTCATAACGACTTTCTATTGTTTGCGCATGCATCCGGAAATAAGAAAAGCTTACTACCACCGTTTTTTAAAATCACAACTTCTAGAAGGTTTACATGATTTCTTAAAAAACTCGAGTTCTTAGAAAATGTCTTTTATTTCATAAATGGAATCAAGAAAGTATGCACATTCTACATCATAACGACTTTCTATAGTTTGCGCATGCGTTTGGAAATAAAAAAAGCTTACTACCCCCGTTTTTAAAATCACAGCTTCTAGAAGGTTTACATGATGTCGTAAAAAACACGAGTTTTTAGAAAATGTGTTTTATTTCATAAATGGAATCTACAAAGTATGCACATTCTACGTCATAATGACTTTGTATTGTTTGCGCATGCGTCCGGAAATAAGAAAAGCTTAATTCCACCGTTTTTTAAAATCACAGCTTCTAGAAGGTTTACATGATTTCGTCAAAAACATGAGTTTTTAGAAAATGTGTTTTATTTCATAAATGAATCTACAAAGTATGCACAATCTACGTCATAAGGAATTTCTATAGTTTGCGCATGCGTCCGGAAATAAGAAAAGCTTACTACCCCCGTTTTTAAAATCACAACTTCTAGAAGGTTTACATGATTTCTTAAAAAACACGAGTTTTTAGAAAATGTGTTTTATTTCATAAATGGAATCAACAAAGTATGCACATTCTACGTCATAACGAGTTTCTATAGTTTGCGCATGTGTCCGGAAATAAGAAAAGCTTACTTCCACCGTTTTTTAAAATCACAGCTTCTAGAAGGTTTACATGATTTCGTAAAAAACACGAGTTTTTAGAAAATGTGTTTTATTTCATAAATGGAATCTACAAAGTATGCACATTCTACGTCATAACGACTTTCTATTGTTTGCGCATGCGTCCAGAAATAAGAAAAGCTTACTTCCACCGTTTTCTAAAATCACAGCTTCTAGAAGGTTTACATGATTTCGTAACAAACACGAGTTTTTAGAAAATGTGTTTTATTTCATAAATGGAATCAACAAAGTATCCAAATTCTATGTCATAACGACTTTCTATAGTTTGCGCATGCGTTTGGAAATAAGAAAAGGTTACTTCCCCCGTTTTTTAAAATCACAGCTTCTAGAAGGTTTACATGATTTCGTAAAAAACACGAGTTTTTAGAAAATGTGTTTTATTTCATAAATGGAATCTACAACGTATGCACATTCTACGTCATAATGACTTTCTATAGCTTGCGCATTCGTCCGGAAATAAGAAAAGCTTACTTCCACCGTTTTTTAAAATCACAACTTCTAGAAGGTTTACATGATTTCGTAAAAAACACGAGTTTTTAGAAAATGTGTTTTATTTCATAATGGAATATACAAAGTATGCACATTCTACGTCATAATGACTTTGTATTGTTTGCGCATGCGTCTGGAAATAAGAAAAGGTTACTTCCCCCGTTTTTTAAAATCACAGCTTCTAGAAGGTTTACATGATTTCGTAAAAAACACAAGTTTTTAGAAAATGTGTTTTATTTCATAAATGGAATCTACAAAGTATGCACATTCTACGTCATAACGACTTTCTATACTTTGCGCATGCGTCCGGAAATAAGAAAAGCTTATTTCCCCCATTTTTTAAAATCACAGCTTCTAGAAGGTTTACATGATTTCGTAAAAAACACGAGTTTTTAGAAAATGTGTTTTATTTCATAAATGGAATCTACAAAGTATCCACATTCTACGTCATAACGACTTTCTATAGTTTGCGCTTGAGTCCAGAAACAAGAAACGCTTACTTCCACCGTTTTTTAAAATCACAGCTTCTAGAAGGTTTACATGATTTCGAAAAAAACACGAGTTTTTAGAAAATGTGTTTTATTTCATAAATGGAATCAACAAAGTATGCACATTCTACGTCATAATGACTTTCTATTGTTTGCGCATTCGTCCGGAAATAGGAAAAGCTTACTTCCACCGTTTTTTAAAATCACAGCTTCTAGAAGGTTTACATGATTTCGTAAAAAACACGAGCATTTAGAAAATGTGTTTTATTTCATAAATGGAATTTACAAAGTATGCTCATTCTACGTCATAATGACTTTCCATAGTTTGCGCATGCGTCTGGAAATAAGAAACGCTTACTTCCCCCGTTTTTTAATATCACATCTTCTAGAAGGTTTACATGATTTCGTAAAAAACACGAGTTTTTAGAAAATGTGTTTTATTTCGTAAATGGAATCTACAAAGTATGCACATTCTATGTCATAACGACTTTCTATAGTTTGCGCATGCGTCCGGAAATAAGAAAAGCTTACTTCCCCTGTTTTTTAAAATCACAGCTTCTAGAAGGTTTACATGATTTCTTAAAAAACACGAGTTTTTAGAAAATGTGTTTTATTTCACAAATGGAATCAACAAAGTATGCATATTCTACATCATAACGACTTTCTATAGTTTGCGCATGCGTTCGGAAATAAGAAAAGCTTACTTCCCCTGTTTTTTAAAATCACAGCTTCTAGAAGGTTTACATGCTTTCCTAAAAAACACGAGTTTTTAGAAAATGTGTTTTATTTCATAAATGGAATCTACAAAGTATGCACATTCTACGTCATAACGACTTTCTATAGTTCTCGCATGCGTCCGGAAATAAGAAAAGCTTACTTCCCCCGTTTTTTAGAATCACAGCTTCTAGAAGGTTTACATGATTTCGTAAAAAACACGAGTTTTTAGAAAATGTGTTTTATTTCATAAATGGAATCTACAAAGTATGCACATTCTATGTCATAACGACATTGTATAGTTTGTGCATGCGTCCGGAAAAAAGAGAAACTTACTTCCCCAGTTTTTTAAAATCACAGCTTCTAGAAGGTTTACATGATTTCTTAAAAAACACGAGTTTTTAGAAAATGTGTTTTATTTCATAAATGGAATCAACAAAGTATGCACATTCTACATCATAACGACTTTCTATAGTTTGCGCATGCGTTCGGAAATAAGAAAAGCTTACTTCCCCTGTTTTTTAAAATCACAGCTTCTAGAAGGTTTACATGATTTCGTAAAAAACATGAATTTTTAGAAAATATGTTTTATTTCATAAATGGAATCTACAAAGTATGCAAATTCTACGTCATAACGACTTTCTATAGTTTGCGCATGCGTCCGGAAATAAGAAAAGCTTACTTCCCCCATTTTTTAAAATCACAGCTTCCAGAAGGTTTACATGATTTTGTAAAAAACACGAGTTTTTAGAAAATGTGTTTTATTTCATAAATGGAATCAGCAAAGTATGCACATTCTACGTCATCACGACTTTCTATAGTTTGCGCATTCGTCCGGAAATAAGAAAAGCTTACTTCCCCCGTTTTTTAAAATCACAGCTTCTAGAAGGTTTACATGATTTCGTAAAAAACACGAGTTTTTAGAAAATGTGTTTTATTTCATAAATGGAATCAAAAAAGTATGCACATTCTACGTCATAACGACTTTCTATAGTTTGCGCATGCGTTTGGAAATAAGAAAAGCTTACTTACCCGTTTTTTAAAATCACAGCTTCTAGAAGGTTTACATGATTTTGTAAAAAACACGAGTTTTTAGAAAATGTGTTTTATTTCATAAATGGAATCTACAAACTATGCACATTCTACGTCATAACGACTTTGTATTGTTTGCGCATGCGTCCGGAAATAACAAAAGCTTACTTCCACCATTTTTTAAAATCACAGCTTCTAGAAGGTTTACATGATTTCTTAAAAAACTCGAGTTTTTAGAAAATGTCTTTTATTTCATAAATGGAATCAACAAAGTATGCACATTCTACATCATAACGACTTTCTATAGTTTGCGCATTCGTCCGGAAATAAGAAAAGCTTACTTCCACCATTTTTTAAAATCACAGCTTCTAGAAGGTTTACATGATTTCCTAAAAAACACGAGTTTTTAGAAAATGTGTTTTATTTCATAAATGGAATCTACAAAGTATGCACATTCTACGTCATAACGACTTTCTATAGTTCTCGCATGCGTCCGGAAATAAGAAAAGCTTACTTCCCCCGTTTTTTAGAATCACAGCTTCTAGAAGGTTTACATGATTTCGTAAAAAACACGAGTTTTTAGAAAATGTGTTTTATTTCATAAATGGAATCTACAAAGTATGCACATTCTATGTCATAACGACATTGTATAGTTTGTGCATGCGTCCGGAAAAAAGAGAAACTTACTTCCCCAGTTTTTTAAAATCACAGCTTCTAGAAGGTTTACATGATTTCTTAAAAAACACAAGTTTTTAGAAAATGTGTTTTATTTCATAAATGGAATCAACAAAGTATGCACATTCTACATCATAACGACTTTCTATAGTTTGCGCATGCGTTCGGAAATAAGAAAAGCTTACTTCCCCTGTTTTTTAAAATCACAGCTTCTAGAAGGTTTACATGATTTCGTAAAAAACATGAATTTTTAGAAAATATGTTTTATTTCATAAATGGAATCTACAAAGTATGCACATTCTACGTCATAACGACTTTCTATAGTTTGCGCATGCGTCCGGAAATAAGAAAAGCTTACTTCCCCCATTTTTTAAAATCACAGCTTCCAGAAGGTTTACATGATTTTGTAAAAAACACGAGTTTTTAGAAAATGTGTTTTATTTCATAAATGGAATCAGCAAAGTATGCACATTCTACGTCATCACGACTTTCTATAGTTTGCGCATTCGTCCGGAAATAAGAAAAGCTTACTTCCCCCGTTTTTTAAAATCACAGCTTCTAGAAGGTTTACATGATTTCGTAAAAAACACGAGTTTTTAGAAAATGTGTTTTATTTCATAAATGGAATCAACAAAGTATGCACATTCTACGTCATAACGACTTTTTATAGTTTGCGCATGCGTTTGGAAATAAGAAAAGCTTACTTACCCGTTTTTTAAAATCACAGCTTCTAGAAGGTTTACATGATTTCGTATAAAACACGAGTTTTTAGAAAATGTGTTTTATTTCATAAATGGAATCTACAAACTATGCACATTCTACGTCATAACGACTTTGTATTGTTTGCGCATGCGTCCGGAAATAACAAAAGCTTACTTCCACCGTTTTTTAAAATCACAGCTTCTAGAAGGTTTACATGATTTCGTAAAAAACACGAGTTTTTAGAAAATGTGTTTTATTTCATAAATGGAATCAACAAAGTATGCACATTCTACGTCATAACGACTTTCTTTAGTTTGCGCATTCGTCCGGAAATAAGAAAAGCTTACTTCCCCCGTTTTTTAAAATCACAGCTTCTAGAAGGTTTACATGATTTCGTAAAAAACACGAGTTTTTAGAAAATGTGTTTTATTTCATAAATGGAATCAACAAAGTATGCACATTCTACGTCATAACGACTTTCTATAGTTTGCGCATGCGTTTGGAAATAAGAAAAGCTTACTTGCCCCGTTTTTTAAAATCACAGCTTCTAGAAGGTTTACATGATTTCGTAAAAAACACGAGTTTTTAGAAAATGTGTTTTATTTCATAAATGGAATCTACAAAGTATGCACATTCTACGTCATAACGACTTTCTTTAGTTTGCGCATTCGTCCGGAAATAAGAAAAGCTTACTTCCCCCGTTTTTTAAAATCACAGCTTCTAGAAGGTTTACATGATTTCGTAAAAAACACGAGCTTTTAGAAAATGTGTTTTATTTCATAAATGGCATCTACAAAGTATGCACATTCTACGTCATAACGACTTTCTATAGTTTGCGCATGCGTCTGGAAATAAGAAAATCTTACTTCCCCCGTTTTTTAAAATCACAGCTTCTAGAAGGTTTACATGATTTCGTAAAAAACACGAGTTTTTAGAAAATGTGTTTTATTTCATAAATGGAATCTACAAAGTATGCACATTCTACGTCATAACGACATTCTATAGTTTGCGCATGCGTCCAGAAATTAGAAAAGCTTACTTCCCCCGTTTTTTAAAATCACAGCTTCTAGAATGTTTACATGATTTCGTAAAAAACACGAGTTTTTAGAAAATGTGTTTTATTTCATAAATGGAATCTACAAAGTATGCACATTCTACTTCATAAGGACATTCTATTGTTTGCGCATGCGTCCGGAAATAAGAAAAGCTTACTTCTCCCTTTTTTTAAAATCACAGCTTCTAGAAGGTTTACATGATTTCTTAAAAAACACGAGTTTTTAGAAATTGTGTTTTATTTCATCAATGGAATCTACAAAGTATGCACATTCTACGTCATAACGACTTTCTATAGTTTGCGCATGCGTCCGGAAATAAGAAAAGCTTACTTCCCCAGTTTTTTAAAATCACATCTTCTAGAAGGTTTACATGATTTCGTAAAAAACAGGAGTTTTTAGAAAATGTGTTTTATTTCATAAATGGAATCTACAAAGTATGCACATTCTACGTCATAACGACTTTGTATTTTTTGCGCATGCGTCCGGAAATAACAAAAGCTTACTTCCACCGTTTTTTAAAATCACAGCTAAGTTCTAGAAGGTTTACATGATTTCTTAAAAAACACGAGTTTTTAGAAAATGTGTTTTATTTCATAAATGGAATCAACAAAGTATGCACATTCCACATCATAACGACTTTCTATAGTTTGCGCTTTCATCCGGAAATAAGAAAAGCTTACTTCCACCGTTTTTTAAAATCACAGCTTCTAGAAGGTTTACATGATTTCCTAAAAAACACGACTTTTTAGAAAATGTGTTTTATTTCATAAATGGAATCTACAAAGTATGCACATTCTACGTCATAACGACTTTCTATAGTTTGCGCATGCGTCCGGAAATAAGAAAAGCTTACTTCCACCGTTTTTTAAAATCACAGCTTCTAGAAGGCTTACATGATTTCGTAAAAAACACGAGTTTTTAGAAAATGTTTTTTATTTCATAAATGGAATCTACAAAGTATGCACATTCTACATCATAACGACTTTCTATAGTTTGCGCATGCGTCCGGAAATAAGAAAAGCTTACTTCCCCCGTTTTTTAAAATCACAGCTTCTAGAAGGTTTACATGATTTCTTTAAAAACACGAGTTTTTAGAAAATGTGTTTTATTTCATCAATGGAATCTACAAAGTATGCACATTCTACATCATAACGACTTTCTATAGTTTGCGCATGCGTCCGGAAATAAGAAAATCTTACTTCCCCAGTTTTTTAAAATCACAGCTTCTAGAAGGTTTACATGATTTCTTAAAAACACGAGTTTTTAGAAAATGTGTTTTATTTCATAAATGGAATCAACAAAGTATGCACATTCTACGTCATAACGACTTTCTATATTTTGCGCATGCGTCCGGAAATAAGAAAAGCTTACTTCCACCGTTTTTTAAAATCACAGCTTCTAGAAGGTTTACATGATTTTGTAAAAAACACGAGTTTTTAGAAAATGTCTTTTATTTCATAAATGGAATCTACAAAGTATGCAGATTCTACGTCATAACGACTTTCTATAGTTTGCGCATGCTTCCGGAAATAAGAAAAGCTTACTTCCCCCGTTTTTTAAAATCACAGCTTCTAGAAGGTTTTCATGATTTCTTAAAAAACACGAGTTTTTAGAAAATGTATTTTCTTTCATAAATGGAATCTACAAAGTATGCACATTCTACATCATAACGACTTTGTATAGTTTGCGCATGCGTCTGGAAATAAGAAAAGATTACTTCCCCCGTTTTTTAAAATCACAGCTTCTAGAAGGTTTACATGATTTCGTAAAAAACACGAGTTTTTAGAAACTGTGTTTTATTTCATAAATGGAATCTACAAAGTATGCACATTCTACGTCATAACGACATTCTATAGTTTGCGCATGCGTCCGGAAAAAAGAGAAGATTACTTCCACCGTTTTTTAAAATCACAGCTTCTAGAAGGTTTACATGATTTCGTAAAAAACACGAGTTTTCAGAAAATGTGTTTTGTTTCATAAATGGAATCTACAAAGTATGCAGATTCTACGTCATAACGACTTTCTATAGTTTGTGCATGCGTCCGGAAATAAGAAAAGCTTACCTCCCCCGTTTTTTAAAATCACAGCTTCTAGAAGGTTTACATGATTTCTTAAAAAACACGAGTTTTTAGAAAATGTGTTTTATTTCATAAATGGAATCAACAAAGTATGCACATTCTACATCATAACGACTTTCTATAGTTTGCGCATTCGTCCGCAAATAAGAAAAGCTTACTTCCCCAGTTTTTTAAAATCACAACTTCTAGAAGGTTTACATGATTTCTTAAAAAATACGAGTTTTTAGAAAATGTGTTTTCTTTCATAAATGGAATCAACAAAGTATGCACATTCTACGTCATAACGACTTTCTATAGTTTGCAAATGCGTTTGGAAATAAGAAAAGCTTACTTCCACCGTTTTTTAAAATCACAGCTTCTAGAAGGTTTACATGATTTCGTAAAAAACACGAGTTTTTAGAAAATGTGTTTTATTTCATAAATGGAATCTACAAAGTATGCACATTCTACGTCATAACGACTTTGTATTGTTTGCGCATGCGTCCGGAAATAACAAAAGCTTACTTCCACCGTTTTTTGAAATCACAGCTTCTAGAAGATTTACATGATTTCTTAAAAAACTTGAGTTTTTAGAAAATGTCTTTTATTTCATAAATGGAATCAACAAAGTATGCACATTCTACATCATAACGACTTTCTATAGTTTGCGCATTCGTCCGGAAATAAGAAAAGCTTACTTCCACCATTTTTTAAAATCACAGCTTCTAGAAGGTTTACATGATTTCCTAAAAAACACGAGTTTTTAGAAAATGTGTTTTATTTCATAAATGGAATCTACAAAGTATGCACATTCTACGTCATAACGACTTTCTATAGTTCTCGCATGCGTCCGGAAATAAGAAAAGCTTACTTCCCCCGTTTTTTAGAATCACAACTTCTAGGAGGTTTACATGATTTCGTAAAAAACACGAGTTTTTAGAAACTGTGTTTTATTTCATAAATGGAATCTACAAAGTATGCACATTCTATGTCATAACGACATTGTATAGTTTGTGCATGCGTCCGGAAAAAAGAGAAACTTACTTCCACCATTTTTTAAAATCACAGCTTCCAGAAGGTTTACATGATTTCGTAAAAAACACGAGTTTTTAGAAAATGTGTATTATTTCATAAATGGAATCTACAAAGTATGCACATTCTACATCATAACGACTTTCTATAGTTTGCGAATGCGTTCGGAAATAAGAAAAGCTTACTTCCCCCATTTTTTAAAATCACAGCTTCTAGAAGGCTTACATGATTTCTTAAAAAACACGAGTTTTTAGAAGATGTGTTTTATTTCATCAATGGAATATACAAAGTATGCACATTCTACGTCATAACGACTTTCTATAGTTTGCGCATGCGTCCGGAAATAAGAAAATCTTACTTCCCCCGTTTTTTAAAATCACAGCTTCTAGAAGGTTTACATGATTTCGTAAAAAACACGAGTTTTTAGAAAATGTGTTTTATTTCATCAATGGAATATACAAAGTATGCACATTCTACGTCATAACGACATTCTATATTTTGTGCATGCGTCTGGAAAAAAGAGAAGCTTACTTTCACCGTTTTTTAAAATCACGGCTTCTAGAAGGTTTACATGATTTCGTAAAAAACACGAGTTTTTAGAAAATGTGTATTACTTCATAAATGGAATCTACAAAGTATGCACATTCTACGTCATAACGACTTTCTATAGTTTGCGCATGCGTCCGGAAAAAAGAAAAGCTTACTTCCACCGTTTTTTAAAATCACAGCTTCTAGAAGGTTTACATGATTTCGTAAAAAACATGAGTTTTTAGAAAATGTGTTTTATTTCATAAATGGAATCTACAAAGTATGCAAATTCTACGTCATAACGACTTTGTATTGTTTGCGCATGCGTCTGGAAATAACAAAAGCTTACTTCCACCATTTTTTAAAATCACAGCTTCTAGAAGGTTTACATGATTTCGTAAAAAAACACGACTTTTGAGAAAATGTGTTTTATTTCATAAATGGAATCTACAAGTTATGCACATTCTATGACATAAAGACTTTATATAGTTTGCGCATGCGTCCGGAAATAAGAAAAGCTTACTTCCCCCGATTTTTTAAATCACAGCTTCTAGAAGGTTTACATGATTTTGTAAAAAACACGAGTTTTTAGAAAATGTGTTTTTTTTCATAAATGAATCTACAAAGTATGCACATTCTACGTCATAACGACTTTCTATAGTTTTCGCATGCGTCCGGAAATAAGAAAAGCTTACTACCCCCGTTTTTTAAAACCACAGCTTCTAGAAGGTTTACATGATTTCTTAAAAAACACGAGTTTTTAGAAAATGTGTTTTATTTCATAAATGGAATCTACAAAGTATGCACATTCTACGTCATAAAGACTTTCTATAGTTTGCGCATGCGTCCGAAAATAAGAAAAGCTTACTTCCCCCGTTTTTTGAAATCAAAGCTTCTAGAAAGTTTACATGATTTCTTAAAAAACACGAGTTTTTAGAAAATGTGTTTTATTTCATCAATGGAATCTACAAAGTATGCACATTCTACGTCATAACGACTTTCTATAGTTTCCGCATGCGTCCGGAAATAAGAAAAGCTTACTTCCCCAGTTTTTTAAAATCACAGCTTCTAGAAGGTTTACATGATTTCTTAAAAAACACGTGTTTTTAGAAAATGTGTTTTCTTTCATAAATGGAATCTACAAAGTATGCACATTCTACGTCATAACGACTTTCTATAGTTTGCGCATGCGTTTGGAAATAAGAAAAGCTTACTTCCCCAGTTTTTTAAAATCACAGCTTCTAGAAGGTTTACATGATTTCGTAAAAAACACGAGTTTTTAGAAAATGTGTTTTCTTTCATAAATGGAATCAACAAAGTATGCACATTCTACGTCATAACGACTTTCTATATTTTCCGCATGCGTTTGGAAATAAGAAAAGCTTACTTCCCCCATTTTTTAAAATCACAGCTTCTAGAAGGTTTACATGATTTCTTAAAAAACACGAGTTTTTAGAGAATCTGTTTTATTTCATCAATGGAATCTACATAGTATGCACATTCTCCGTCATAACGAATTGTTATAGTTTGCGCATGCGTCCGGAAATAAGAAAAGCTTACCTCCCCAGTTTTTTAAAATCACAGCTTCTAGAAGGTTTACATGATTTCTTAAAAAACACGAGTTTTTAGAAAATGTGTTTTATTTCATAAATGGAATCAACAAAGTATGCACATTCTACATCATAACGACTTTCTATAGTTTGTGCATGCGTCCGGAAATAACAAAAGCTTACTTCCACCGTTTTTTAAAATCACAGCTTCTAGAAGGTTTACATGATTTCTTAAAAAAAACGAGTTTTTAGAAAATGTGTTTTATTTCATAAATGGAATCAACAAAGTATGCACATTCCACATCATAACGAGTTTCTATAGTTTGCGCTTTCATCCGGAAATAAGAAAAGCTTACTTCCACCGTTTTTTAAAATCACAGCTTCTAGAAGGTTTACATGATTTCCTAAAAAACACGAGTTTTTAGAAAACGTGTTTTATTTCATAAATGGAATCTACAAAGTATGTACATTCTACGTCATAACGACTTTCTATAGTTTGCACATGCGTCCGGAAATAAGAAAAGCTTAATTCCCCCGTTTTTTAAAATCACAGCTTCTAGAAGGTTTACATGATTTCTTAAACAACACGAGTTTTTAGAAAATGTGTTTTATTTCATCAATGGAATCTACAAAGTATGCACATTCTACGTCATAACGACTTTCTATAGTTTGCGAATGCGTCCAAAAATAAGAAAAGCTTACTTCCCCCGATTTTTAAAATCACAGCTTCTAGAAGGTTTACATGATTTCGTAAAAAACACGAGTTTTTAGAAAATGTGTTTTTGTTCATAAATGGAATCTACAAAGTATGCACATTCTACGTCATAACGACTTTCTATAGTTTGCGCATGCGTCCGAAAATAACAAAAGCTTACTTCCACCGTTTTTTAAAATCACAGCTTCTAGAAGGTTTACATGATTTTGTAAAAAACACGAGTTTTTAGAAAATGTCTTTTATTTCATAAATGGAATCTACAAAGTATGCACATTCTACGTCATAACGACTTTCTATAGTTTGCGCATGCTTCCGGAAATAAGAAAAGCTTACTTCCCCCGTTTTTTAAAATCACAGCTTCTAGAAGGTTTTCATGATTTCTTAAAAAACACGAGTTTTTAGAAAATGTGTTTTATTTCATAAATGGAATCTACAAAGTATGCACATTCTACGTCATAACGACTTTCTATAGTTTGCGCATGCGTCCGGAAATAAGAAAAGCTTACTTCCCCCGTTTTTTAAAATCATAGCTTCTAGAAGGTTTACATGATTTCGTAAAAAACACGAGTTTTTAGAAAATGTGTTTTATTTCATGAATGGAATCTACAAAGTATGCACATTCTACGTCATAACGACATTCTATAGTTTGCGCATGCGTCTGGAAAAAAGAGAAGCTTACTTCAACCATTTTTTAAAATCACAGCTTCTAGAAGGTTTACATGATTTCTTAAAAAACATGAGCTTTTAGAAAATGTGTTTTATTTCATCAATGGAATATACAAAGTATGCACATTCTACGTCATAACGACATTCTATAGTTTGCACATGCGTCTGGAAAAAAGAGAAGCTTACTTCCACCTTTTTTTAAAATCACAACTTCTAGAAGGTTTACATGATTTCGTAAAAAACACGAGTTTTTAGAAAATGTGTTTTATTTCATCAATGGAATATACAAAGTATGCACATTCTACGTCATAACGACTTTCTATAGTTTGCGCATGCGTTTAGAAATAAGAAAAGCTTACTTCCCCCGTTTTTTAAAATCACAGCTTCTAGAAGGTTTACATGATTTCGTAAAAAACATGAGTTTTTAGAAAATGTGTTTTATTTCATAAATGGAATCTACAAAGTATGCACATTCTACGTCATAACGACTTTGTATTGTTTGCGCATGCGTCCGGAAATAACAAAAGCTTACTTCCACCCTTTTTTAAAATCACAGCTTCTAGAAGGTTTACATGATTTCGTAAAAAACACGAGTTTTGAGAAAATGTGCTTTATTTCATAAATGGAATCTACAAGTTATGCACATTCTACGACATAACGAATTTCTATAGTTTGCGCATGCGTCCAGAAATAAGAAAAGCTTACTTCCCTCGATTTTTAAAATCACAGCTTCTAGAAGGTTTACATGATTTCGTAAAAAACACGAGTTTTTAGAAAAGGTGTTTTATTTCATAAATGAATCTACAAAGTATGCACATTCCACGTCATAACGACTTTCTATAGTTTGCACATGCGTCCGGAAATAAGAAAAGCTTACTACCCCCGTTTTTTAAAATCACAGCTTCTAGAAGGTTTACATGATTTCTTAAAAAACACGAGTTTTTAGAAAATGTGTTTTATTTCATAAATGGAATCAACAAAGTATGCACATTCTACGTCATAACGACTTTCTATTGTTTGCGCATGCGTCCGGAAATAAGAAAAGCTTACTTCCGACGTTTTTTAAAATCACAGCTTCTAGAAGGTTTACATGATTTCGTAAAAAACACGAGTTTTTAGAAAATGTAGTTTATTTCATAAATGGAATCAACAAAGTATGCAAATTCTACGTCATAACGACTTTCTATAGTTTGCGCATGCGTTTGGAAATAAGAAAAGCTTACTTCCCCCGTTATTTAAAATCACAGCTTCTAGAAGGTTTATATGTTTTCTTAAAAAACACGAGTTTTTAGAAAATGTGTTTTATTTCATAAATAGAATCAACAAAGTATGCACATTCTACGTCATAACGACTTTCTATAGTTTGCACATGCGTCCGGAAATAAGAAAAGCTTACTTCCACCGTTTTTTAAAATCACAGCTTCTAGAAGGTTTACATGATTTCGTAAAAAACACGAGTTTTTAGAAAATGTATTTTATTTCATAAATGGAATCAACAAAGTATGCACATTCTACGTCATAACGACTTTGTATAGTTTGCGCATGCGTCCGGAAATAACAAAAGCTTACTTCCACCGTTTTTTAAAATCACAGCTTCTAGAAGGTTTACATGATTTCGTAAAAAACACGAGTTTTTAGAAAATGTGTTTTATTTCATCAATGGAATATACAAAGTATGCACATTCTACATCATAATGACATTCTATAGTTTGCGCATGCGTCTGGAAAAAAGAGAAGCTTACGTTCACCGCTTTTTAAAATCACAGCTTCTAGAAGGTTTACATGATTTCGTAAAAAACATGAGTTTTTAGAAAATGTGTTTTATTTCATAAATGGAATCTACAAAGTATGCACATTCTACCTCATAACGACTTTCTATTGTTTGCGCAAGAGTCCGGAAATAAGAAAAGCTTACTTCCACCGTTTTTTAAAATCACAGCTTCTAGAAGGTTTACATGATTTCGTAAAAAACACGAGTTTTTAGAAAATGTGTTTTATTTCATAAATGGAATCAACAAAGTATGCACATTCTACGTCATAACGACTTTCTATAGTTTGCGCATGCGTTTGGAAATAAGAAAAGCTTACTTCCCCCGTTTTTTAAAATCACGACATCTAGAAGGTTTACATGATTTCTTAAAAAACCCGAGTTTTTACAAAATGTGTTTTATTTCATAAAGAGAATCAACAAATAAAGCACATTCTACGTCATAACGAATTTCTATAGTTTGCACATGCGTCCGGAAATAAGAATAGCTTACTTCCACCGTTTTTTAAAATCACAGCTTCTAGAAGGTTTACATGATTTCGTAAAAAACACGAGTTTTTAGAAAATGTGTTTTATTTCATAAATAGAATCAACAAAGTATGCACATTCTAAGTCATAACAAATTTCTATAGTTTGCGCATGCGTCCGGAAATAAGAAAAGCTTACTTCCACCGATTTTTAAAATCACAGCTTCTAGAAGGTTTACATGATTTCGTAAAAAACACGAGTTTTTAGAAAATGTGTTTTTGTTCATAAATGGAATCTACAAAGTATGCACATTCTACGTCATAACGACTTTGTATTGTTTGCGCATGCGTCCGAAAATAACAAAAGCTTACTTCCACCGTTTTTTAAAATCACAGCTTCTAGAAGGTTTACATGATTTTGTAAAAAACACGAGTTTTTAGAAAATGTCTTTTATTTCATAAATGGAATCTACAAAGTATGCACATTCTACGTCATAACGACTTTCTATAGTTTGCGCATGCTTCCGGAAATAAGAAAAGCTTACTTCCCCCGTTTTTTAAAATCACAGCTTCTAGAAGGTTTTCATGATTTCTTAAAAAACACGAGTTTTTAGAAAATGTGTTTTATTTCATAAATGGAATCTACAAAGTATGCACATTCTACGTCATAACGACTTTCTATAGTTTGCGCATGCGTCCGGAAATAAGAAAAGCTTACTTCCCCCGTTTTTTAAAATCATAGCTTCTAGAAGGTTTACATGATTTCGTAAAAAACACGAGTTTTTAGAAAATGTGTTTTATTTCATAAATGGCATCTACAAAGTATGCACATTCTACGTCATAACGACATTCTATAGTTTGCGCATGCGTCTGGAAAAAAGAGAAGCTTACTTCAACCGTTTTTTAAAATCACAGCTTCTAGAAGGTTTACATGATTTCTTAAAAAACATGAGCTTTTAGAAAATGTGTTTTATTTCATCAATGGAATATACAAAGTATGCACATTCTACGTCGTAACGACATTCTATAGTTTGCACATGCGTCTGGAAAAAAGAGAAGCTTACTTCCACCTTTTTTTAAAATCACAGCTTCTAGAAGGTTTACATGATTTCGTAAAAAACACGAGTTTTTAGAAAATGTGTTTTATTTCATCAATGGAATATACAAAGTATGCACATTCTACGTCATAACGACTTTCTATAGTTTGCGCATGCGTTTAGAAATAAGAAAAGCTTACTTCCCCCGTTTTTTAAAATCACAGCTTCTAGAAGGTTTACATGATTTCGTAAAAAACATGAGTTTTTAGAAAATGTGTTTTATTTCATAAATGGAATCTACAAAGTATGCACATTCTACGTCATAACGACTTTGTATTGTTTGCGCATGCGTCCGGAAATAACAAAAGCTTACTTCCACCCTTTTTTAAAATCACAGCTTCTAGAAGGTTTACATGATTTCGTAAAAAACACGAGTTTTGAGAAAATGTGCTTTATTTCATAAATGGAATCTACAAGTTATGCACATTCTACGACATAACGACTTTCTATAGTTTGCGCATGCGTCCGGAAATAAGAAAAGCTTACTTCCCTCGATTTTTAAAATCACAGCTTCTAGAAGGTTTACATGATTTCGTAAAAAACACGAGTTTTTAGAAAAGGTGTTTTATTTCATAAATGAATCTACAAAGTATGCACATTCCACGTCATAACGACTTTCTATAGTTTGCACATGCGTCCGGAAATAAGAAAAGCTTACTACCCCCGTTTTTTAAAATCACAGCTTCTAGAAGGTTTACATGATTTCTTAAAAAACACGAGTTTTTAGAAAATGTGTTTTATTTCATAAATGGAATCAACAAAGTATGCACATTCTACGTCATAACGACTTTCTATTGTTTGCGCATGCGTCCGGAAATAAGAAAAGCTTACTTCCGACGATTTTTAAAATCACAGCTTCTAGAAGGTTTACATGATTTCGTAAAAAACACGAGTTTTTAGAAAATGTGTTTTTGTTCATAAATGGAATCTACAAAGTATGCACATTCTACGTCATAACGACTTTGTATTGTTTGCGCATGCGTCCGAAAATAACAAAAGCTTACTTCCACCGTTTTTTAAAATCACAGCTTCTAGAAGGTTTACATGATTTTGTAAAAAACACGAGTTTTTAGAAAATGTCTTTTATTTCATAAATGGAATCTAAAAAGTATGCACATTCTACGTCATAACGACTTTCTATTGTTTGCGCATGCGTTTGGAAATAAGAAAAGCTTACTTCCCCCGTTATTTAAAATCACAGCTTCTAGAAGGTTTACATGATTTCGTAAAAAACATGAGTTTTTAGAAAATGTGTTTTATTTCATAAATGGAATCAACAAAGTATGCACATTCTACGTCATAACGACTTTCTATAGTTTGCGCATGCGTTTGGAAATAAGAAAAGCTTACTTCCCTTGTTTTTTAAAATCACGACTTCTAGAAGGTTTACATGATTTCTTAAAAAACCCGAGTTTTTACAAAATGTGTTTTATTTCATAAAGAGAATCAACAAATAAAGCACATTCTACGTCATAATGACTTTCTATAGTTTGCACATGCGTCCGGAAATAAGAATAGCTTACTTCCACCGTTTTTTAAAATCACAGCTTCTAGAAGGTTTACATGATTTCGTAAAAAACACGAGTTTTTAGAAAATGTGTTTTATTTCATAAATAGAATCAACAAAGTATGCACATTCTAAGTCATAACAAATTTCTATAGTTTGCGCATGCGTCCGGAAATAAGAAAAGCTTACTTCCCCCGTTTTTTAAAATCACAGCTTCTAGAAGGTTTTCATGATTTCTTAAAAAACACGAGTTTTTAGAAAATGTGTTTTATTTCATAAATGGAATCTACAAAGTATGCACATTCTACGTCATAACGACTTTCTATTGTTTGCGCATGCGTCCGGAAATAAGAAAAGCTTACTTCCGACGTTTTTTAAAATCACAGCTTCTAGAAGGTTTACATGATTTCGTAAAAAACACGAGTTTTTAGAAAATGTAGTTTATTTCATAAATGGAATCAACAAAGTATGCAAATTCTACGTCATAACGACTTTCTATAGTTTGCGCATGCGTTTGGAAATAAGAAAAGCTTACTTCCCCCGTTATTTAAAATCACAGCTTCTAGAAGGTTTATATGTTTTCTTAAAAAACACGAGTTTTTAGAAAATGTGTTTTATTTCATAAATAGAATCAACAAAGTATGCACATTCTACGTCATAACGACTTTCTATAGTTTGCACATGCGTCCGGAAATAAGAAAAGCTTACTTCCACCGTTTTTTAAAATCACAGCTTCTAGAAGGTTTACATGATTTCGTAAAAAACACGAGTTTTTAGAAAATGTGTTTTATTTCATAAATGGAATCAACAAAGTATGCACATTCTACGTCATAACGACTTTGTATAGTTTGCGCATGCGTCCGGAAATAACAAAAGCTTACTTCCACCGTTTTTTAAAATCACAGCTTCTAGAAGGTTTACATGATTTCGTAAAAAACACGAGTTTTTAGAAAATGTGTTTTATTTCATCAATGGAATATACAAAGTATGCACATTCTACATCATAACGACATTCTATAGTTTGCGCATGCGTCTGGAAAAAAGAGAAGCTTACGTTCACCGCTTTTTAAAATCACAGCTTCTAGAAGGTTTACATGATTTCGTAAAAAACATGAGTTTTTAGAAAATGTGTTTTATTTCATAAATGGAATCTACAAAGTATGCACATTCTACCTCATAACGACTTTCTATTGTTTGCGCAAGAGTCCGGAAATAAGAAAAGCTTACTTCCATCGTTTTTTAAAATCACAGCTTCTAGAAGGTTTACATGATTTCGTAAAAAACACGAGTTTTTAGAAAATGTGTTTTATTTCATAAATGGAATCAACAAAGTATGCACATTCTACGTCATAACGACTTTCTATAGTTTGCGCATGCGTTTGGAAATAAGAAAAGCTTACTTCCCTTGTTTTTTAAAATCACGACTTCTAGAAGGTTTACATGATTTCTTAAAAAACCCGAGTTTTTACAAAATGTGTTTTATTTCATAAAGAGAATCAACAAATAAAGCACATTCTACGTCATAACGACTTTCTATAGTTTGCACATGCGTCCGGAAATAAGAATAGCTTACTTCCACCGTTTTTTAAAATCACAGCTTCTAGAAGGTTTACATGATTTCGTAAAAAACACGAGTTTTTAGAAAATGTGTTTTATTTCATAAATAGAATCAACAAAGTATGCACATTCTAAGTCATAACAAATTTCTATAGTTTGCGCATGCGTCCGGAAATAAGAAAAGCTTACTTCCACCGATTTTTAAAATCACAGCTTCTAGAAGGTTTACATGATTTCGTAAAAAACACGAGTTTTTAGAAAATGTGTTTTTGTTCATAAATGGAATCTACAAAGTATGCACATTCTACGTCATAACGACTTTGTATTGTTTGCGCATGCGTCCGAAAATAACAAAAGCTTACTTCCACCGTTTTTTAAAATCACAGCTTCTAGAAGGTTTACATGATTTTGTAAAAAACACGAGTTTTTAGAGAATGTCTTTTATTTCATAAATGGAATCTAAAAAGTATGCACATTCTACGTCATAACGACTTTCTATAGTTTGCACATGCTTCCGGAAATAAGAAAAGCTTACTTCCCCCGTTTTTTAAAATCACAGCTTCTAGAAGGTTTTCATGATTTCTTAAAAAACACGAGTTTTTAGAAAATGTGTTTTATTTCATAAATGGAATCTACAAAGTATGCACATTCTACGTCATAACGACTTTCTATAGTTTGCGCATGCGTCCGGAAATAAGAAAAGCTTACTTCCCCCGTTTTTTAAAATCATAGCTTCTAGAAGGTTTACATGATTTCGTAAAAAACACGAGTTTTTAGAAAATGTGTTTTATTTCATAAATGGAATCTACAAAGTATGCACATTCTACGTCATAATGACATTCTATAGTTTGCGCATGCGTCTGGAAAAAAGAGAAGCTTACTTCAACCGTTTTTTAAAATCACAGCTTCTAGAAGGTTTACATGATTTCTTAAAAAACACGAGCTTTTAGAAAATGTGTTTTATTTCATCAATGGAATATACAAAGTATGCACATTCTACGTCATAACGACATTCTATAGTTTGCACATGCGTCTGGAAAAAAGAGTAGCTTACTTCCACCGTTTTTTAAAATCACAGCTTCTAGAAGGTTTACATGATTTCGTAAAAAACACGAGTTTTTAGAAAATGTGTATTATTTCATAAATGGAATCTACAAAGTATGCACATTCTACGTCATAACGACTTTCTATAGTTTGCGCATGCGTCCGAAAATAAGAAAATCTTACTTCCCCGGTTTTTTAAAATCACAGCTTCTAGAAGGTTTACATGATTTCTTAAAAAACATGAGTTTTTAGAAAATGTGTTTTCTTTCATAAATGGAATCAACAAAGTATGCACATTCTACGTGATAACGACTTTCTATATTTTCCGCATGCGTTTGGAAATAAGAAAAGCTTACTTCCCCCATTTTTTAAAATCACAGCTTCTAGAAGGTTTACATGATTTCTTAAAAAACACGAGTTTTTAGAAAATCTGTTTTATTTCATCAATGGAATCTACATAGTATGCACATTCTACGTCATAACGAATTTCTATAGTTTGCGCATGCGTCCGGAAATAAGAAAAGCTTACCTCCCCAGTTTTTTAAAATCACAGCTTCTAGAAGGTTTACATGATTTCTTAAAAAACCAGAGTTTTTAGAAAATGTGTTTTATTTCATAAATGGAATCAACAAAGTATGCACATTCTACGTCATAATGACTTTCTATAGTTTGCGCATTCGTCCGGAAATAAGAAAAGCTTACTTCCACCGTTTTTTAAAATCACAGCTTCTAGAAGGTTTACATGATTTCGTAAAAAACACGAGTATTTAGAAAATGTGTTTTATTTCATAAATGGAATTTACAAAGTATGCTCATTCTACGTCATAATGACTTTCCATAGTTTGCGCATGAGTCTGGAAATAAGAAACGCTTACTTCCCCCGTTTTTTAATATCACAGCTTCTAGAAGGTTTACATGATTTCGTAAAAAACAAGAGTTTTTAGAAAATGTGTTTTATTTCGTAAATGGAATCTACAAAGTATGCACATTCTATGTCATAACGACTTTCTATAGTTTGCGCATGCGTCCGGAAATAAGAAAAGCTTACTTCCCCAGTTTTTTAAAATCACAGCTTCTAGAAGGTTTACATGATTTCTTAAAAAACACGAGTTTTTAGAAAATGTGTTTTATTTCATAAATGGAATCAACAAAGTATGCACATTCTACATCATAACGACTTTCTATAGTTTCCGCATGCGTTCGGAAATAAGAAAAGCTTACTTCCCCCGTTTTTTAAAATCACAGCTTCTAGAAGGTTTACATGATTTCGTAAAAAACATGAATTTTTAGAAAATATGTTTTATTTCATAAATGGAATCTACAAAGTATGCACATTCTACGTCATAACGACTTTCTATAGTTTGCGCATGCGTCCGGAAATAAGAAAAGCTTACTTCCCCCATTTTTTAAAATCACAGCTTCTAGAAGGTTTACATGATTTTGTAAAAAACATGAGTTTTTAGAAAATGTGTTTTATTTCATAAATGGAATCAACAAAGTATGCACATTCTACGTCATAACGACTTTCTATAGTTTGCGCATTCGTCCGGAAATAAGAAAAGCTTACTTCCCCAGTTTTTTAAAATCACAGCTTCTAGAAGGTTTACATGATTTCTTAAAAAACATGAGTTTTTAGAAAATGTGTTTTCTTTCATAAATGGAATCAACAAAGTATGCACATTCTACGTCATAACGACTTTCTATATTTTCCGCATGCGTTTGGAAATAAGAAAAGCTTACTTCCCCCATTTTTTAAAATCACAGCTTCTAGAAGGTTTACATGATTTCTTAAAAAACACGAGTTTTTAGAAAATCTGTTTTATTTCATCAATGGAATCTACATAGTATGCACATTCTACGTCATAACGAATTTCTATAGTTTGCGCATGCGTCTGGAAATAAGAAAAGCTTACCTCCCCAGTTTTTTAAAATCACAGCTTCTAGAAGGTTTACATGATTTCTTAAAAAACCAGAATTTTTAGAAAATGTGTTTTATTTCATAAATGGAATCAACAAAGTATGCACATTCTACGTCATAATGACTTTCTATAGTTTGCGCATTCGTCCGGAAATAAGAAAAGCTTACTTCCACCGTTTTTTAAAATCACAGCTTCTAGAAGGTTTACATGATTTCGTAAAAAACACGAGTATTTAGAAAATGTGTTTTATTTCATAAATGGAATTTACAAAGTATGCTCATTCTACGTCATAATGACTTTCCATAGTTTGCGCATGAGTCTGGAAATAAGAAACGCTTACTTCCCCCGTTTTTTAATATCACAGCTTCTAGAAGGTTTACATGATTTCGTAAAAAACAAGAGTTTTTAGAAAATGTGTTTTATTTCGTAAATGGAATCTACAAAGTATGCACATTCTATGTCATAACGACTTTCTATAGTTTGCGCATGCGTCCGGAAATAAGAAAAGCTTACTTCCCCAGTTTTTTAAAATCACAGCTTCTAGAAGGTTTACATGATTTCTTAAAAAACACGAGTTTTTAGAAAATGTGTTTTATTTCATAAATGGAATCAACAAAGTATGCACATTCTACATCATAACGACTTTCTATAGTTTCCGCATGCGTTCGGAAATAAGAAAAGCGTACTTCCCCCGTTTTTTAAAATCACAGCTTCTAGAAGGTTTACATGATTTCGTAAAAAACATGAATTTTTAGAAAATATGTTTTATTTCATAAATGGAATCTACAAAGTATGCACATTCTACGTCATAACGACTTTCTATAGTTTGCGCATGCGTCCGGAAATAAGAAAAGCTTACTTCCCCAATTTTTTAAAATCACAGCTTCTAGAAGGTTTACATGATTTTGTAAAAAACATGAGTTTTTAGAAAATGTGTTTTATTTCATAAATGGAATCAACAAAGTATGCACATTCTACGTCATAACGACTTTCTATAGTTTGCGCATTCGTCCGGAAATAAGAAAAGCTTACTTCCACCGTTTTTTAAAATCACAGCTTCTAGAAGGTTTACATGATTTCGTAAAAAACACGAGTATTTAGAAAATGTGTTTTATTTCATAAATGGAATCTACAAAGTATGCTCATTCTACGTCATAACGACTTTCCATAGTTTGCGCATGCGTCTGGAAATAAGAAACGCTTACTTCCCCCGTTTTTTAATATCAGCGCTTCTAGAAGGTTTACATGATTTCGTAAAAAGCACGAGTTTTTATAAAATGTGTTTTATTTCATCAATGGAATCTACAAAGTATGCACATTCTATGTCATAACGACTTTCTATAGTGTGCGCATGCGTCCGGAAATAAGAAAAGCTTACTTCCCCAGTTTTTTAAAATCACAACTTCTAGAAGGTTTACATGATTTCTTAAAAAACACGAGTTTTTAGAAAATGTGTTTTCTTTCATAAATGGAATCAACAAAGTATGCACATTCTACGTCATAACGACTTTCTATAGTTTGCGCATGCGTTTGGAAATAAGAAAAGCTTACTTCCCCCGTTTTTTAAAATCACAGCTTCTATGAGGTTTACATGATTTCTTAAAAAACACGAGTTTTTAGAAAATGTGTTTTATTTCATAAATGGAATCAACAAAGTATGCACATTCTACATCATAACGACTTTCTATAGTTTGCGCATGCGTCCGGAATAAGAAAAGCTTACTTCCCCCGTTTTTTAAAAACACAGCTTCTAGAAGGTTTACATGATTTCGTAAAAAACACGAGTTTTTAGAAAATGTGTTTTATTTCATAATTGGAATCTACAAAGTATGCACATTCTACGTCATAACGACTTTCTATAGTTTGCGCATTCGTCTGGAAATAAGAAAAGCTTACTTCCCCCGTTTTTTAAAATCACAGCTTGTAGAAGGTTTACATGATTTCGTAAAAAACACGAGTTTTTAGAAAATGTGTTTTATTTCATAAATGGAATCAAAAAAGTATGCACATTCTACGTCATAACGACTTTCTATAGTTTGCGCATGCGTTTGGAAATAAGAAAAGCTTACTTCCCCCGTTTTTTAAAATCACGGCTTCTAGAAGGTTTACATGATTTCTTAAAAAACCCGAGTTTTTAGAAAATGTGTTTTATTTCATAAAGAGAATCAACAAATAAAGCACATTCTACGTCATAACGACTTTCTATATTTTGCACATGCGTCCGGAAATAAGAAAAGCTTACTTCCACCGTTTTTTAAAATCACAGCTTCTACAAGGTTTACATGATTTTGTAAAAAACACAAGTTTTTAGAAAATGTGTTTTTTTTCAAAAATGGAATCTACAAAGTATGAACATTCTACGTCATAACGACTTTGTATTGTTTGCGCATGCATCCGAAAATAACAAAAGCTTACTTCCACCGTTTTTTAAAATCACAGCTTCTAGAAGGTTTACATGATTTCGTAAAAAACACGAGTTTTTACAAAATGTCTTTTATTTCATAAATGGAATCTACAAAGTATGCACATTCTACGTCATAAGGAATTTCTATAGTTTTCGCATGCGTCCGGAAATAAAAAAGCTTACTTCCCCCGTTTTTTAAAATCACAGCTTCTAGAAGGTTTTCATGATTTCTTAAAAAACATGAGTTTTTAGAAAATGTGTTTTATTTCATAAATGGAATCTACAAACTATGCACATTCTACGTCATAACGACTTTCTATAGTTTGCGCATTCGTCCGGAAATAAGAAAAGCTTACTTCCCCCGTTTTTTAAAATCACAGCTTCTAGAAGGTTTACATGATTACGTAAAAAACACGAGGTTTTAGAAAATGTGTTTTATTTCATAAATGGAATCTACAAAGTATGCACATTCTACCTCATAACGACTTTCTATTGTTTGCGCATGCGTCCGGAAATAGGAAAAGCTTACTTTCACCGTTTTTTAAAATCACAGCTTCTAGAAGGTTTACATGATTTTGTAAAAAACACGAGTTTTTAGAAAATGTGTTTTATTTCATAAATGGAATCTACAAAGTATGCACATTCTACCTCATAACGACTTTCTATTGTTTGCGCATGCGTCCGGAAATAAGAAAAGCTTATTTCCACCGTTTTTTAAAATCACAGCTTCTAGAAGGTTTACATGATTTCGTAAAAAACACGAGTTTTTCGAAAATGTGTTTTATTTCATAAATGGAATCAACAATGTATGCAAATTCTACGTCATAACGACTTTCTATAGTTTGCGCATGCGTTTGGAAATAAGAAAAGCTTACTTCCCCCGTTTTTTAAAATCACAGCTTCCAGAAGGTTTACATGATTTCGTAAAAAACACGAGTTTTAGAAAATGTGTTTTATTTCATAAATGGAATCTACAAAGTATGCACATTCTACGTCATAACGACATTCTATAGTTTGCGCATGCGTCCGGAAAAAAGAGAAGCTTACTTCCATCGTTTTTTAAAATCACAGCTTCTAGAAGGCTTACATGATTTCGTAAAAAACACGAGTTTTTAGAAAATGTGTATTATTTCATAAATGGAATCTACAAAGTATGCACATTCTACGTCATAACGACTTTCTATAGTTTTCGGATGCGTCCGGAAATAAGAAAAGCTTACTTGCCCCGGTTTTTAAAATCACAGCTTCTAGAAGGTTTACATGATTTCTTAAAAAACCTGAGTTTTTAGGAAATGTGTTTTATTTCATCAATGGAATCTACAAAGTATGCACATTCTACGTCATAACGACTTTCTACAGTTTGCGCATGCGTCCTGAAATAAGAAAATCTTACTTCCCCAGTTTTTTAAAATCACAGCTTCTAGAAGGTTTACATGATTTCTTAAAAAACACGAGTTTTTAGAAAATGTGTTTTCTTTCATAAATGGAATCAACAAAGTATGCACATTCTACGTCATAACGACTTTCTATATTTTCCGCATGCGTTTGGAAATAAGAAAAGCTTACTTCCCCCGTTTTTTAAAATCACAGCTTCTAGAAGGTTTATATGATTTCTTAAAAAACACGAGTTTTTAGAAAATGTGTTTTATTTCATCAATGGAATCTACAAAGTATTCACATTCTACGTCATAACGACTTTCTTTTGTTTGCGCATGCGTCCAGAAATAAGAAAATCTTACTTCCCCAGTTTTTTAAAATCACAGCTTCTAGAAGGTTTACATGATTTCTTAAAAAACACGAGTTTTTAGAAAATGTGTATTATTTCATAAATGGAATCTACAAATTATGCACATTCTACGTCATAACGACTTTCTAAAGTTTGCGGATGCGTCCGAAAATAAGAAAAGCTTACTTCCCCCGTTTTTTAAAATCACAGCTTCTAGAAGGTTTACATGATTTCTTAAAAAACCCGAGTTTTTAGAAAATGTGTTTTATTTCATCAATGGAATCTACAAAGTATGCACATTCTACGTCATAACGACTTTGTATAGTTTGCGCATGCGTCCTGAAATAAGAAAATCTTACTTCCCCAGTTTTTTAAAATCACAGCTTCTAGAAGGTTTACATGATTTCTTAAAAAACACGAGTTTTTAGAAAATGTGTTTTCTTTCATAAATGGAATCAACAAAGTATGCACATTCTATGTCATAACGACTTTCTATATTTTCCGCATGCGTTTGGAAATAAGAAAAGCTTACTTCCCCCGTTTTTTAAAATCACAGCTTCTAGAAGGTTTACATGATTTCTTAAAAAACACGAGTTTTTAGAAAATGTGTTTTATTTCATCAATGGAATCTACAAAGTATGCACATTCTACGTCATAACGACTTTCTTTTGTTTGCGCATGCGTCCAGAAATAAGAAAATCTTACTTCCCCAG
Organism: Larix kaempferi; assembly: GCA_027924585.1. Taxonomy (NCBI): domain Eukaryota; kingdom Viridiplantae; phylum Streptophyta; class Pinopsida; order Pinales; family Pinaceae; genus Larix; species Larix kaempferi. The sequence continues at coordinate 14,796,834 of BSBM01000557.1, read as the reverse complement.
TTTTTTAAAATCACAGCTTCTAGAAGGTTTACATGATTTCTTAAAAAACACGAGTTTTTAGAAAATGTGTTTTATTTCATAAATGGAATCTACAAAGTATGCACATTCTATGTCATAACGACTTTCTATAGTATGCGCATGCGTCCGGAAATAAGAAAAGCTTACTTCCACCGTTTTTTAAAATCACAGCTTCTCGAAGGTTTACATGATTTCGTAAAAAACATGGGTTTTTAGAAAATGTGTTTTATTTCATAAATGGAATCTACAAAGTATGCACATTCTATGTCATAACGAATTTCTATAGTTTGCGCATGCGTCCGGAAATAATAAAAGCTTACTTCCCCAGTTTTTTAAAATCACAGCTTCTAGAAGGTTTACATGATTTCTTAAAAAACACGAGTTTTTAGAAAATGTGTTTTCTTTCATAAATGGAATCAACAAAGTATGCACATTCTACGTCATAACGACTTTCTATAGTTTGTGCATGCGTCCGGAAATAAGAAAAGCTTACTTCCCCCGTTTTTTAAAATCACAGCTTCTAGAAGGTTTACATGATTTCGTAAAAAACACGAGGTTTTAGAAAATGTGTTTTATTTCTTAAATGGAATCTACAAAGTATGCACATTCTACGTCATAACGACATTCTATAGTTTGCGCATGCGTCCGAAAAAAAGAGAAGTTTACTTCCATCGTTTTTTAAAATCACAGTTTCTAGAAGGCTTACATGGTTTCGTAAAAAACATGAGTTTTTAGAAAATGTGTATTATTTCATAAATGGAATCTACAAAGTATGCACATTCTACGTCATATCGACTTTCTATAGTTTGCGCATGCGTCAGGAAATAAGAAAAGATTACTTCCCCCGTTTTTTAAAATCACAGCTCCTAGAAGGTTTACATGATTTCTTAAAAAACACGAGTTTTTAGAAAATTTGTTTTATTTCATCAATATAATCTACAAAGTATGGACATTCTACATCATAACGACTTTCTATAGTTTGCGCATGCATCCGGAATAAGAAAAGCTTACTTCCCCCGTTTTTTAAAATCACAGCTTCTAGAAGGTTTACATGATTTCGTAAAAAACACGAGTTTTTAGAAAATTTGTTTTATTTCATAAATGGAATGTACAAAGTATGCACATTCTACGTCATAACGACTTTCCATAGTTTGCGCATGCGTCCATAAATAAGAAAAGCTTACTTCCCTCATTTTTTAAAATCACAGCTTCTCGAAGGTTTACATGATTTCGTAAAAAACACGAGTTTTTAGAAAATGTGTTTTAATTCATAAATGGAATCAACAAACTATGCACATTCTACGTCATAACGACTTTCTATAGTTTGCGCATTCATCCGGAAATAAGAAAAGCTTACTTCCCCCGTTTTTTAAAATCACAGCTTCTAGAAGGTTTACATGATTTCGTAAAAAACACGAGTTTTTAGAAAATGTGTTTTATTTCATAAATGGAATCAACAAAGTATGCACATTCTACATCATAACGACTTTCTATAGTTTGCGCATGCGTTTGGAAATAAGAAAAGCTTACTTCCCCCGTTTTTTAAAATCACGGCTTCTAGAAGGTTTACATGATTTCTTAAAAAACCCGAGTTTTTAGAAAATGTGTTTTATTTCATAAAGAGAATCAACAAATAAAGCACATTCTACGTCATAATGAATTTCTATAGTTTGCAGATGCGTCCGGAAATAAGAAAAGCTTACTTCCACCGTTTTTTCAAATCACAGCTTCTAGAAGGTTTACATGATTTCGTACAAAACACGAGTTTTTAGAAAATGTGTTTTATTTCATAAATAGAATCAACAAAGTATGCACATTCTATGTCATAACGAATATCTATAGTTTGCGCATGCGTCCGGAAATAAGAAAAGCTTACTTCCACCGATTTTTAAAATCACAACTTCTAGAAGGTTTACATGATTTCGTAAAAAACACAAGTTTTTAGAAAATGTGTTTTTTTTCATAAATGGAATCTACAAAGTATGAACATTCTACGTCATAACGACTTTGTATTGTTTGCGCATGCGTCCGAAAATAACAAAAGCTTACTTCCACCGTTTTTTAAAATCACAGCTTCTAGAAGGTTTACATGATTTCGTAAAAAACACGAGTTTTTACAAAATGTCTTTTATTTCATAAATGGAATCTACAAAGTATGCACATTCTACGTCATAACAAATTTCTATAGTTTGCGCATGCGTCCGGAAATAAGAAAAGCTTACTTCCCCCATTTTTTAAAATCACAGCTTCTAGAAGGTTTTCATGATTTCTTAAAAAACATGAGTTTTTAGAAAATGTGTTTTATTTCATAAATGGAATCTACAAAGTATGCACATTCTACGTCATAACGACTTTCTATAGTTTGTGCATGCGTCCGGAAATAAGAAAAGCTTACTTCCCCGATTTTTTAAAATCACAGCTTCTAGAAGGTTTACATGATTTCGTAAAAAACACGAGTTTTAGAAAATGTGTTTTATTTCATAAATGGAATCTACAAAGTATGCACATTCTACGTCATAACGACATTCTATAGTTTGCGGATGCGTCCGGAAAAAAGAGAAGTTTTCTTCCATCGTTTTTTAAAATCACAGCTTCTAGAAGGCTTCCATGATTTCGTAAAAAACATGAGTTTTTAGAAAATGTGTTTTATTTCATAAATATAATCAACAAAGTATGCACATTCTACGTCATAACGACTTTCTATACTTTGCGCATGCGTCCGGAAATAAGAAAAGCTTACTTCCCCCGTTTTTTAAAATCACAGCTTCTAGAAGGTTTACATGATTTTGTAAAAAACACGAGTTTTTAGAAAATGTGTTTTATTTCATAAATGGAATCTACAAAGTATGCACATTCTACATCATAACGATTTTCTATAGTTTGCGCTTGCGTCCGGAAATAAGAAACGCTTACTTCCACCGTTTTTTAAAATCACAGCTTCTAGAAGGTTTACATGATTTCGAAAAAAACACGAGTTTTTAGAAAATGTGTTTTATTTCATAAATGGAATCAACAAAGTATGCACATTCTTCGTCATAACGACTTTCTATAGTTTGCGCATTCGTCTGGAAATAAGAAAAGCTTACTTCCACCGTTTTTTAAAATCACAGCTTCTGGAAGGTTTACATGATTTCGTAAAAAACACGAGTATTTAGAAAATGTGTTTTATTTCATAATTGGAATCTACAAAGTATGCTCATTCTATGTCATAACGACTTTCCATAGTTTGCGCATGCGTCTGGAAATAAGAAACGCTTACTTCCCCCGTTTTTTAATATCACAGCTTCTAGAAGGTTTACATGATTTCCTAAAAAACACGAGTTTTTAGAAAATGTGTTTTATTTCATAAATGGAATCTACAAAGTATGCACATTCTATGTCATAATGACTTTCTATAGTTTGCGCATGCGTCCGGAAATAAGAAAATCTTACTTCCCCAGTTTTTTAAAATCACAGCTTCTAGAAGGTTTACATGATTTCTTAAAAAACACGAGTTTTTAGAAAATGTGTTTTCTTTCATAAATGGAATCAACAAAGTATGCACATTCTACGTCATAAAGACTTTCTATAGTTTGCGCATGCGTTTGGAAATAAGAAAAGGTTACTTCCCCCGTTTTTTAAAATCACAGCTTCTAGAAGGTTTACATGATTTCGTAAAAAACACGAGGTTTTAGAAAATGTGTTTTATTTCATAAATGGAATCTACAAAGTATGCACATTCTACGTCATAACGACATTCTATAGTTTGCGCATGCGTCCGAAAAAAAGAGAAGTTTACTTCCATCGTTTTTTAAAATCACAGTTTCTAGAAGGCTTACATGATTTCGTAAAAAACATGAGTTTTTAGAAAATGTGTTTTATTTCATAAATGGAATCTACAAAGTATGCACATTCTACGTCATAACGACTTTCTATAGTTTGCGCATGCGTCCGGTGTTAAATTTTCTGAATTTACTTCAATATGATCTAGGATCTTATCTGAGAGAACAACATGTACAACATATCTACAGCAGATAAATCATGGAGACAATAATGCAAGCACACAAGAGACACAAAGATTTACTTGGGGAAAACCATAAAGGTGAAAAACCCCAATAACTTCCTCAAAGATAGATAGAGCAATGATACAACCAACCAAGAGATAGACATAACCTAGCAGCAGATCCTCCTCCTCCATAAGTGCGCCTCTCCTCCTTGAGAGCATGTGTGAGAAGTGAGTGAGCAAATAGAGTGCCTCCCGCACTCTATTTATACTTGACTTGACTTTCCTTTTTACCTAACTCATGTAGGCTCGAACTTAACCACATAACATAATGCTGAGTGGGCCGACCCCCAATAGGGTGGTCTAATAACCCTTAGACCCACATGGCCGACCCCCAATAGGGTGGTCTAATAACCCTTTGACCCACATGACTTATACAGGGCCGACCCCAACAAGGTGGTTTAATAACCCATCAAGTATAAGTTACGACACTTATAATATAAATGACGACACTTCTGTATAGAGGAATAATACCATCTCTATAGGAGTACATACAACATATATGAAATACATTCCGAAGTTACATATACATCAACACTCCCTCTTAACTAGGAAGGTATTTCTCAGCACAATTCTTCTAGCACAAGTCATCTTCTCTGGATCATCATCACTGGATAATCATCATCGAGTCATCATCATTGTCACTGCTGCCGCTATCTCAATCAATCTCTGAATCTACTCGTCATAGGAAGTTCTACAGAGCCAGTCCTTTTTCATACTGGATGTAGGCCCACCACCTGCAGGTCTTCGTCATCACTGGCCATACTGTGGAATCCTCAGGACTTTTACGTGCGTCACAAAACCTGGCTGCAGCATCCCAGGCTATTACGAGCACACAGCTCTACCTGTAGGATCTCCCAGGAGCACATTACATGTGACCCATCACAAAACCTGGCTGAAGCATCCCAGGCTGTTACGAGCACGTGGCTCTACTTGTAGGATCTCCCAAGAGCACATTACATGTGATCTCACCACAAAACCTGGCTGAAGCATCTGAGGCCTTTTTCATCCTGTCCAGATCTCCCAGGAGCAAATTACATGTGGTCCACCACAAAACCTGGCTGAAGCATCTGAGGCCTTTTTCATCCTGTCCAGATCTCCCAGGAGCAAATTACATGTGGTCATGGCAAAACCTGGTTGAAGCATCTGAGGCCTTTTTCATCCTGTCCAGATCTCCCAGGAGCAAATTACATGCCATAGGACAAAACCTCGCAAGAGCATCTCAGGATGTTACAGGTACACAACTCCGACCTGAAATCTCCCAGGGCACAAATTACATGTCCTCCCAAGCAAAACCTCGCAAGAGCATTTGCCAGATGTCCCAGGGCACCGAATTACATGCCATAGGCAAAACCTCGAAAGACCATCTGCAAATCTCCCAGGGCACAAATTACATGCTTTCCTGCACAACCTGATCCACGGCCACAAAGTATCATCTGATACTCATCAAACATCATCCTGATGTACACATGATCATCCTGATCATCATCACTGCAACATCCTGCTGCATGTCATCTGGAGAAGCTCGTCATCCACGATCATCCAAGTATCCACCTGATACATACATAGATACATGATCCACACAATGTATACATCAACATACATGATCCACCTGATCATACAAAGATACATGATCCACACAATGTACCCATCAACATACATGATCTACCTAATCATACAAGGATACATGATCCACACAATGTACCCATCAACATACATGATCTACCTGATCATACAAGGATACATGATCCACACAATGTATCCATCAACATACATGATCTACCTGATCATACAAGGATACATGATCCACACAATGTACCCATCAACATACATGATCTACCTGATCATACAAGGATACATGATCCACACAATGTATCCATCAACATCCATGATCTACCTGATCATATCCAGCATCCAACATGATGCATACATACATACATATAATGATCCAACTGATCATATCTAAGCAGAAACCAGAACATCATCCTGATGCTCATCATCCAGCGCTTACATCCACGGCCATGTGAAGGATCCCCCTTCCAACATGCTTGGAATGGCTTCAGCAAATGTGTCCATCACTTCTTCCTCGAAGTATCCTTGATCTGAAGCATGCCAAGCCTCTCTCTGAAGTACTCGAACTTGACCCTGGCTAGTAGCTTCGTCAGCACATCTGCAATCTGCTCGTCTGTTGCAACATACAGGAGCTTCACAGCTCCTCTCTGCACCATATCCCTAATATAGTGATATTTGATCTCTATGTGTTTCGACCTGTCATGAAACACTGGGTTCTCGGACAGCTTCACACAACTCTGTCTATCACAAGAGATACCAGTAGCATCCAACGGGAGATCAAATAACTCAGACAGTAGCTTCTGTAGCCATACTGCCTCACAACTAGCTGAACAGGCTGCAACATACTCAGCCTTAGCTATACTCAGTGCTACGCAGGACTGCTTCCTGCTGAACCAAGAGATCACACCTGATCCCATACTGAAGCAACACCCAGATGTGCTCTTCCTGTCTGCAGCACTGCCAGCCCAATCTGAATCAACATAACCCTGCAGGTTAAACTTTTGATTCACCTCATACTTGAGCCCATAATCCACTATACCCTTCAGGTACCTCAGAACATGCTTTACAGCAACCGGGTGAACACTCCTCGGATCCGTCAGGAACTGGCTCAATGTGTTCACAGCAAAGCAAATATCTGGTCTCGTGTTCATCAGGTACATCAAGGACCCAATCATCTGACGATACATGGAGACATCAACCAGCTCAGATGAAGCATCACATAGAAGCTTCATATTCGATGCCATAGGTGTGGCCATAGCCTTGCAGTCCATCATCCCGAACCTCTTCAGGATCTCTACTGCATACTTCCCTTGTCCAAGGAAGATTCCATCACTCTGCCACACCTCCATGCCAAAAACAAATAGTGCATCATTCCTAAGTTCTTCATCTCGAACTCAGTAGTAAGCTTCCACTGTGTGTTGGAAATCCATCTATCCTCACCTGATACAAACAGGTTATCCGCATACAAAAGTAGTATCACTGGATTGCCTTCCTCAACCTTGTAGTAAAGGTTGGAATCCGCTTTACTCTTGGTAAAGCCCAAACTAGATAGAAAGATGTCTATCCTACCATACCAAGTTCTGCACACATATATGACTACACCGTGCTGTCTTGAAATCCATCTGGTGTATCTTCTAATTCATCATTTTTATATTTCTCAATGCTGCCATCTGCAACATGCTTGATCTGATAGTTCCATTTGGAAGTCATAACAAACTTCCCTTCACGTCTTGGGACTACATCCCAAACATCATTCTTCATGATCGACGGATCATGGCATTCCATTTCTTCATCCCAAATCCTGGGAACTTCAATATCTTCAATAAATATCTTTGTTGCTGGAACAAATGTTGTAGTCCTTTTGTAGGAGATGGCATACTATCTTTCCTACACAACAAGTTAAATTGCATTATTAGAAAACATCTCATAGTTTTCAGACCAAATTCTTACACATAAAGAAATATGTCATACAGTCATGCAATTATCTTATCCAATGCTTCAATACAACATTTATCCATATCCCGTAACTTTCTAGATGCCTTCCAATCTCTACCAGAACATTGTTAAGAGTGTGCACAACTCCCAACATGTCAGCAAAGAGGTTTTATTCTAGATAAGTAGCAATGGAATGTTGTACAGTGCCATAGGCCACTTACCCATGTGTATTAGTAGTATACTGTTCATTAATGCAACTATTCTAATATGCACAATACATATCCTAAGTCTAGGAACATGAGCATATACATCATTGAACAATTTTATTTAAACAAACAAATATGCAAGAAATGATGATTAAAATACTTATCTTTCTTTGTTCGTTGGGTGGACTCCCTCTGAGTCTTTGCTTCCTTGCAGGAGCTGCTGGAGTCCTAATCTGAAGTAGCTTCTTCTATACCTTTCTGTTGTGGAATGTAGAGAGATGGACAACTCCCTCTGAATATCTGCATCCTTGCATAAACTACTGAAGTGTGCTCCTTTTCTTTATTGCAGGAACAACTGGAGTGTGCTCCTTTGCTTTCTGGTAGGAGCAACTGGAGTGTGCTCCCTCTTGATCTTTGCTTCCTGAATTACCTATTCTTGAACTCATATTGATCCTTGGTCCCTATGCATGCTTATTAGTATCATGATTCATATAAAATCATACATTCAATAGTATACTATTAAAACACAATAATCTCAAGCATGTATACTCATGATCATTTCAATCAGAAATAATAAGCATTAGCATTCAAGGTTTATGTAGGATTCTTATGGTTAGTCAAATCATAAGAAGCATAACATGTCTAAACCTATAATTACTCAAACCTATGACTCTTCGCGTTAGTTGAATCATCAATTAAGATAAGAGATATAATGTGCATAAAACCTGTTATTATTCAAACCTATACCATCATGAATAATCATTATCAACAACACGATAGTATAAGATCCTAACCCAAGGTAGGATTATATCTTGATATAGGAAAAACATACCTGGATTAGTATGCTAGTTAGTTATGTCTAACATACTCACATGATGTCTTCTTGATCTTCTTCAATGACTTGTGCTAGTAACCTATATATCTCATAGGTTAGCCATTATAAAACCAAGTTATACATACCTTGTAAATGGATCTTCTGTGAGATCCATGACAATGGATGAATCTTTGTCCTCATGTTATCATGACCATATGTTCTTGGACTAGAACATGATTTGTCTTTCTTGGTGTACCTTTCATGTTAGTAGACAATATAAACCTCATACAACACCATAATGCATTAGTACAATCATAAGTGTCAACACCCTAATCAATGAATATTTTCTATTGTGCATTCATAGTTTTATTAAGGTGATATGACAAGTCTAAAATCAAGATTTTACTAACCGTAATAACATGAAGACAAACATACCATAAAATTAATCATGGCGAAATATCGAAACATACCTCGATGAGTCATACCTGTCGAGATCGCTTGTAATCTTCTTATGTAAGGACTTAGCCTCATCTCCCTCTGAAACAGGAACTTCTTCACTCATGCAGATGATCAATCCATCTTCTTCTAGGATTAACCCAATCCATTTGATTTGCAAGAACTGGACCTTGAGCTGGATATGGGTTTGTCAGAGAAACCCCAAAAATTCAAACTTTGAATTTCAAACTTCTGACAGGATAGAAATATGTGCCTTGATGAGCTGATCAAACTAGTATATTCAGAATTTGAAAACTGCAAAGTCTCACTCCTCAATTTTGCTTTTGAAACTTCTGGATTCACTGGACGTGACCCTGAACTGGGGTTTGATGAAACCCACTCTTCCACCCAATCAAAATGTTTGATCCAAAGCTCTAAGCTTCTATTTTTCTGAGGAGCTTCCAGTCGTGGTCACAGATTTCAAAAATTCCCATTTTTACAAAAGCCCTAATTTTCCACTTTTCTGATCAAAGTCCCGAACTAGGGTCTAATCAAGCCCGTCCTTCTGCCCAACCAAAAATTCTGATTTTGGTCTCTAAATTTCTATTTTGATGAGTAGCATCCAGCCGTGGTCTCCGATTACAAAAATTCCAACTTTCTTCAAAGCCCTAAATTCCGGAAGCCATGAATGAAGGTACCAAAAAATAATTCTGTTTTGACAGAAATATGTACCTGATTGTTTCTAGTGTAACTCTAAAATTTTTAATCCACAGGGTCTGAAAAAAGTTTCCTGAGATAGCCTGACCTATTACCTTTCCATCCTGACAGGTCTGACCTCAATTGGATTCTCTGAGAGAGAGTTATGCCAAATGTCGCAACGTGACCTGTTTTGGGATAAAACAGAAGAGCGAACTTGTACGGCGTGCCACATGTCACTATTTGAACTTCGGCCTTTGCAAAAGTTTTCTGAGATAGCTCGGCCTGTTATCTTTCCATCCTGATAGTTCTGACCTCCATTGGATTTTCTGAGAGAGAGTTATGCTAAGTGTCGCAACGTGACCTGTTTATGGGATAAAACAGTAGAGCGAACTTGTACGGCGTGCCACGTGTCACTGGTTCAACTTCGGCCTCTGAAAAAGTTTTCTGAGATAGTACAGACTGTGTGCTACCTGTCACTTTTTACGAAATTGCATTTGGAGCTTCCTATCCCAATTTATGACCTTTTTCCCAAGGTCACCTGATTTTGACTCAGATCTGGAAGAGGCAGAAACCCTATATTGTACAGATCATAAATCACAAAGTACAACGAATTAGAGGTTGTCCTTTGGACACAAGGTACCTGGAGATTTTAGCTTCGTCCTGTAACAATTTCAGATCCGCAAACTTTTCCAAAACGGATTTATAGAGAAAGTGCTACGATGACTGGTTTTTGCTATATCAAGCCCTAGCATCGTAAGTGCAACAAGTGTCATACATGCCATATCATGCCTTCTTTCAGGCTAGCTCTGATACCATGTTAAATTTTCTGAATTTATTTCAATATGATCTAGGATCTTAACTAAGAGAACAACATGTACAGCATATCTACAGCATATCAATCATGGAGACAATAATGCAAGCACACAAGAGACACAAAGATTTACTTTTGGAAAACCATAAAGGTGAAAAACCCCAATAACTTCCTCAGAGATAGATAGAGCAATGATACAACCAACCAAGAGATAGACATAACCTAGAAGCAGATCCTCCTCCTCCATAAGTGCGCCTCTCCTCCTTGAGAGCATGTGTGAGAAGTGAGTGAGCAAATAGAGTGCCTCCCGCACTCTATTTATACTTGACTTGACTTGCCTTTTTACCTAACTCATGTAGGCTCGAACTTAACCACATAACATAATGCTGAGTGGGCCGACCCCCAATAGGGTGGTCTAATAACCCTTAGACCCACATGGCCGACCCCCAATAGGGTGGTCTAATAACCCTTTGACCCACATGACTTATACAGGGCCGACCCCAACAAGGTGGTCTAATAACCCATCAAGTATAAGTTACGACACTTATAATATAAATGACGACACTTCTGTATAGAGGAATAATACCATCTCTATAGGAGTACATACAACATATATGAAATACATTCCGAAGTTACATATACATCAACATCCGGAAATAAGAAAAGCTTACTTCCCCCATTTTTTAAAATCACATCTTCTAGAAGGTTTACATGATTTCGTAAAAAACACGAGTTTTTAGAAAATGTATTTTATTTCATAAATGGAATCAACAAAGTATGCACATTCTATGTCATAACGACTTTCTATAGTTTGCGCATGCTTCCGGAAATAAGAAAATCTTACTTCCACCGTTTTTTAAAATCACAGCTTCTAGAAGGTTTACATGATTTCTTAAAAAACACGAGTTTTTAGAAAATATGTTTTATTTCATAAATGGAATCAACAAAGTATGCACATTCTATGTCATAACGACTTTCTATAGTTTGCGCATGCTTCCGGAAATAAGAAAAGCTTACTTCCACCGTTTTTTAAAATCACAGCTTCTAGAAGGTTTACATGATTTCTTAAAAAACATGAGTTTTTAGAAAATGTGTTTTCTTTCATAAATGGAATCAACAAAGTATGCACATTATACGTTATAAAGACTTTCTATAGTTTGTGTTGAGATATTGTAACTTCAAAGAATATTATAATTGTACTTTATTATTCCGAAGATGTTCCATTCCTCCGTAAAGATCTTATTGTATATCCGGAGATGTTTATTCCTCCGTTAGAATATGGTAACTTGGGTTATTAGACTTCCCTAGTGGAGGTCGGCCCTTTATGTGTTATGTGGATCAAAGGGTTATTAGACCACCCTAGAGGGGTCGGCCCAGTCAGTTGTAGTGGGGTATTTAACCCATTGGTTAAATACGAGCCTACGTGTACCTATGTAAAATACATGTCAGTGTAGTGTATAAATAGAGGAGGTGTGTTCCTCATTTGACACTCACTCACTCACTCACTTGAGAAAGGCGCACTTGTGGAGGAGAGGTCTGCTATGGAGAAGAAGGAGCTTATGCTCAGGGTTTGCATCTTTGTATATTGCTGGTCATCTATATTGAGGAAGCTTTGCTGGGTTTTCTACCCCATGAGGGTTTCCCAGGATAAATCTCTGTCTCTTGTGTTTATGCTATGCTTGTTGTTTCTTCAGTGATCCTGTATATGCTATTATTGTGAAATGGAATGTAATGCTGCTATTTTCTGTCTTAGCATATTGAATTTTAACATGGTATCAGAGCTAACCTGAAGGAAGACAAGGTATGGCACTAAAGACACTTGCTTTACTTACGACAATTTGAAGGTTAGGGTTTTACATAGCAAAAACCAGTCATCGTAGCACTTTCGCTATAAATCCGTTTTGGCAAAGTTTTCGGATCTGAAATTGTTACAGGACGGAGCTACAATCTCCAGGTACCTTGTGTCCAAAGGACAACCTCTAATTCGTTGTACGTTGTGATTTATGATCTGTACAATAGAGGGTTTCTGCCTCTTCCAGATCTGAGTCAAAATCAGGTGACCTTGGGAAAAAGGTCATAACTTGGGCTAGGAAGCTCCAAATGAAATTTAGTGAAAAGTGACAGGTAGTACATAGACTGTACTATCTCAGAAAAATGTTTCAAAGGCCGAAGTTGAACCAGTGACACGTGGCACGCCGTACAAGTTCACTCTCCTGTATTATCCCATAAACAGGTCACGTTGCGACACTTCACATAACTCTCTCTCAGAGAATCCAATTGAGGTCAGACCTGTCAGGATGGAAAGCTAACAGGCCGAGCTATCTCAGAAAACCTTTTCAAAGGCCGAAGGTCAAACAGTGACACGTGGCACACCGTACAAGTTCGCTCTCCTGTATTTTCCCAAAACAGGTCACGTTGCGACATTTGGCATACCTCTCTCTCAGAACATCCAATTGAGGTCAGACCTGTCAGGATGGAAATTTAACAGGTCAGGCTATCTCAGAAAACTTTTTCAGACCCTATGGATCAAAAATTTCAGAGTTACAACAGAAACAATCAGGTACATATTTCTGTCAAAACAGAATTACTTTTTGGTACCTTCATTCATGGCTTCCGGAATTTAGGGCTTTGAAGAAAGTTGGAATTTTTGTAATCGGAGACCACGGCTGGATGATACTCATTAAAATAGAAATTTAGAGACCAAGATCAGAATTTTTGGTTGGGCAGAAGACCGGGCTTGATTAGACCCTAGTTCGGGACTTTGATCAGAAAAGTGGAAAATTAGGGCTTCTGTAAAAATGGGAATTTTTGAAATCTGTGACCACGGCTGGAAGCTCCTCAGAAAAATAGAAGCTTAGAGCTTTGGTTCAAACCTTTTGATGGGGAAAAAGAGTGGGCTTCATCAAACCCCAGTTCAGGGTCATGTCCGGTGAATCCGAAAGTTTCAAAGGCAAAATTGAGGAGTAAAACTTTGCAGTTTTCAAATTCTAAATATACCAGTTTGATCAGCTCGTCAAGGCGCATATTTCTATCCTTTCGGAAGCTTGAAATTCAAAGTTTGAATTTTTGGGTTTCTCTGACAAACCCATATCCAGCTCCAAGTCCAGTGGATTGGGTTAATTCCAGAAGAAGATGGATTGGTCACCTGCATAAGTGAAGAAGTTCCTGTCTCAGAGGGAGATGAGGATAAGGCCTTACATAAGAAGAATACAAGCGATCTCGACAGGTATGACTCATCGAGGTATGTTTCGATATTTGTCCATGATTAAGCTTATGGTATGTTTGTCTTCAGGTTATTACAGTTAGTACAATTTTGATTTTAGATTTGTCGTATAACCTTAACAAAATTATGAATGCATGATAGAAGATATTCTTGGTTAGGGTGTTGACACTTATGATTGTACTAATGCATTATGATGTTGTGTGAGGTTGGTGTTGTATGCTAACAAGATACAGGTACATCACAAAAGACAAATCAGGTTCCATGACCATGAAAACATGAAGACAAAGACTCATCCATAATCTTTGTTTTACTTACGAGGTATGTATGACTTTGTTATATTATGCTTAACCTATGAGACATGCAGGTTCTAGCTCAGGATCTCTAAATCATTGAAGAGATTGTTTAGGTGTGTTGTACATAACCAAGTAGGTATACTAATCCAGGTATGTTTCCCATGAATCTTACCTTGTGTTAGGATCCCTTATATAAGTATACTTGGAATGATTGGTTATGCTTATTCATAAAGTTAGTAATCAAGGGATTATGCATATGATATCTTGATTGATGATATGCATGAGTAAAAGAAGACTTCCCTGAAATCTTGAATACTAATGTTTATTAACTATAATCATGACTATACATTTTCAAGATTATTTAGTACTATAATGTTTTGATAGCATTTAGAATATGCTAATGAGTGTATGTTTGTGCATGAGATCATGAGGATGACTCTTGAGCATGCACAGTGGTACATAATGAATAGAAGTTCAAAAGTCATACAAGAAGATCAAGCGGGAGGCAACCACACAAACATAAAAGATAAGTATTTGAGTTGTTATTTGAAATAGTAATGATATTGCCTGTAATAGGTTGTATGCATATTTGTATTCCTAGAATATATATAATGCTGAGTATAAACATTCATAGAGCATTGAACAGTATACTACTAATGTGCATATGATTGGTAAGTTGGACAAACAGTCCATTGTTGCTTGTCTAGAATGAAACCTCTTTGCTGACATGCAGAGAGCTGTGCACACTCTCGATAGTATGTTCTGGTAGAGATGGAAGGCATCTAGATAGCCACTGTATGCATACAAGATATGGGAAAGTGTTGTGCCAAAGTATTGGTCAAATTAGTTGCATAACTATGTAAATGATATATGTATGCATAATAGGTTATTATGTCAATATGATTTGATGATTATGAAGTATTACTAATCCTGTACTTAATTTTGATTTGTAGGAAAAATCATGATGAATGATGAACAAGCGATGGATGTTCAACAAAAGGATTTACAAATCAAACACACTATAGAAAGCTTGTGGTTAAGAGATTATCTTAGAAAGAGGAAGAGAATCATGATGAGATGTTTTGCTCCAAGGGACTAGATAAGACCATTCTCTTAATGATGTAATTAAAGAAGAAGTGTGAATCAGGTTCTATATGGGTACCCAAGATCGGTAGTCAATTGATGAGCTTAATGATCATCATGGGTGATGTGGATCTCAACCTTTGCTACAAGGTTGAATATGGCTTCTATACACATATGACATGGATGCAAGAAGGAACTCACCATAGAGTTCAATTGATTTTGAGGCTCATATTAGTAGACCAATCTGACGAGAGATGGCACAGATAGATATGCAGAAGATCACTCAATGCAGAGTGTGAATAATGGTAAATTGATAGCTTCATGACAAAGCTTGGGCCTTACCAAAAGTAAAGCTATTCCTAAACCTTGAGGTTGTGGATGATGAACCTATCATACCATTATTGCGTGACGATGATCTCTTTCTGACAAAGAATGAGAAACAGGTCATGAAAATGGCTGCAGAAATGAAAATGAAAGATCTCGGATTAATGCACTACTTCTTAGAAGTATGGCAAGATCCAAAAAGGAATCTTTTAAATCAAGGTAAGTATGCTGTGAAGTCTCTAAAAAGATTTGATATATTGGAGTATAAAGCCATGGCCACTCCCATGGACTCTAACTTGAAGTTATTAGTTAATGACTCATCGTATTTAGTGGACCCAACTCTATATAGACAATTCATTGGGTCATACTAGGCCAGATATATGCTTTGGTGTAAATACCCTAAGTCAGTATCTAGTAGAACCTAGAAAGGTTCACTTAATAACTACAAAGCATGTAGTGAGGTACCTAAAAGGTACTTTAGATTTTTGGTCTATATTATCTTAGAGGTCATGAACTTCGTTTACATGGTTACTCAGATTCTGATTGGGAAGGAAGTGTCTCATACAGAAAGAGTACATCAGGTGGATGTTATAGTCTTGAATCTACCATGATCTCATGGTTCAGCAAGAAACAATCTAGTGTGGCTGTCAGTACTGCTGAAGCAGATTATATGGCTGTCTACTATGCCAGCTGTGAAGCAGTATGGCTTCAGAAGATTTTATGTGGAGTGTTTGACTTAGAAATGGATCCCACTGTGATTATGTGTGACAATCACAGCTGCATTAAGATGACTGAAAATCCTGTGTTCCACGATAAGTCAAAACACATAGAGATCCGGTACTTCTATATACAAGATATGGTGCAAAGAGGAGCTATCAAGCTTGTATATATATAAGCACTGAGGATCAGATTGCTGATATCTTGACTAAACCTCTGTCTCGAGTAAAGCTTGAACACTTCCGAGACAAGCTTGGTGTAGTTCAGAAGGACCCTCCTCGAAAGGGGGAGTAGCGCAGTATCCGATAACAAGTCTATCTCATCAATGATGAGGTTACCTATTCTTTGCACTTACTCACCTAGAATTATTTAGATTTAGGACTCTTATATTCTTATGATTAGATGTATACATACTTTTGATGATAGATGTATACATGCTTTTGATGTTGGATGCTTTTGATGATTAGATGTATACATACTTTTGATGATAGATGGTTATACATGTTTTGATGTTGATGCTACATGTTGCGGTTACACATGTTTTGATGATAATGATACATGTTGTGGTTATACATGTTTTGATGATGATGATACATGTTGTGGTTATACATGTTTTGATGTTGATGCTACATGTTGCGGTTACACATGTTTTGATGATGATGATACATGTTGTGGTTATACATGTTTTGATGATGATGATACATGTTGTGGTTATACATGTTTTGATGTTGATGATACATGTTGTGGTGATACATGTTATGATGATGAGGATACATGTTCTTGATGAACATGTGAAGGGATTGGATCATCCCTGGACTTTCAGTCCTAAAGAGAGCCGTAGACGTGAGGTCTCCGAGAATGAAGTCCTTAGTGGACAGTTGAGGGGATTGGATCATCCCTGGACTTTCAGTCCTAAAGAGAGCCGTAGATGTGAGGTCTCCGAGAATGAAGTCCTTAGTGGACAGTTGAGGGGATTGGATCATCCCTGGACTTTCAGTCCTAAAGAGAGCCGTAGACGTGAGGTCTCCGAGAATGAAGTCCTTAGTGGACAGTTGAGGGGATTGGGATCATCCCTGGACTTTCAGTCCTAAAGAGAACCGTAGACGTGAGGTCTTCGAGAATGAAGGGATTGGGATCATCCCTGGACTTTCAGTCCTAAAGAGAACCGGAGACATGAGGTCTTCGAGAATGAAGGGATTGGGATCATTCCTGGACTTCAGTCCAAAAGAAGAGCCGTAGACGTATGTCTTCGATAATAAAGGGATTGGGATCATTCCTGGACTTCAGTCCGAAAGAAGAGCCATAGACATATGTCTTCGATAATGAAGGGATTGGGATTATTCCTGGACTTCAGTCCGAAAGAAGAGCCGTAGACGTATCTCTTCGATAATAAAGGGATTGGGATCATTCCTGGACTTCAGTCCGAAAGAAGAGCCGTAGACGTATGTCTTCGATAATAAAGGGATTGGGATCATTCCTGGACTTCAGTCTGAAAGAAGAGCCGTAGACGTATGTCTCCGATAATAAAGGGATTGGGATCATTCCTGGACTTCAGTCCGAAAGAAGAGCCGTAGACGTATGTCTCCGATAATAAAGGGATTGAGATCATTCCTGGACTTCAGTCCGAAAGAAGAGCCGTAGACGTATGTCTTCGATAATGAAGGGATTGGATCATTCCTGGACTTCAGTCCGAAAGAAGAGCCGTAGACGTATGTCTTCGAGAAAGAAGGGATTGGATCATTCCTGGACCTCAGTCCGAAAGAAGAGCCGTAGACGTATGTCTTCGATAATGATAGGACTAGATCATCCCTGGACTTCGGTTCAAAAGGTACATGACTGGTTTACATCATTCCTTGACGATGCTGATGATCGTGATGATCGTGCGATGACGATGCTGATGATTGTGTGATGACGATGCTGATGATCATGTGATGACAATGCTGATGATCGTGCGATGACGATGCTGATGATCGTGTGATGACGATGCTAATGATCGTGCGATGACGATGCTGATGATTGTGTGATGATCGTGTGATGACAATGCTGATGATCGTGCGATGATGATGCTGATGATCGTGTGATGACGATGCTGATGATCGTGCGATGACGATGTTGATGATTGTGTGATGATCGTGTGATGACGATGCTGATGATCGTGCGATGACGATGCTGATGATTGTGTGATGACGATGTTGATGATCGTGTGATGACGATGCTGATGATCGTGTGACGATGATGATGATGATCGTGTGATGACGATGCCGATGATCGTATGACGATGCTGATGACGATGTTGATGTTCCAGTAACTAGTCAAGTTACTGATGATGATGATGTTGAGAAAGCTTCCAGTGATTTATAGATGTATCATGTATGATGTTGATGACTCCTTGCTCGTGCAGATGCTGTTATAATATCCTTCTCGTTAAGGGGGAGTGTTGAGATATTGTAACTTCAAAGAATATTATAATTGTACTTTATTATTCCGGAGATGTTCCATTCCTCCGTAAAGATCTTATTGTATATCTGGAGATGTTTATTCCTCCGTCAGAATATGGTAACTTGGGTTATTAGACTTCCCTAGTGGAGGTCGGCCCTTTATGTGTTATGTGGGTCAAAGGGTTATTAGACCACCCTAGAGGGGTCGGCCCAGTCAGTTGTAGTGGGGTATTTAACCCATTGGTTAAATACGAGCCTACGTGTACCTATGTGAAATACATGTCAGTGTAGTGTATAAATAGAGGAGGTGTGTTCCTCATTTGACACTCACTCACTCACTCACTTGAGAAAGGTGCACTTGTGGAGGAGAGGTCTGCTATGGAGAAGACGGAGCTTATGCTCAGGGTTTGCATCTTTGTATATTGCTGGTCATCTATATTGAGGAAGCTTTGCTGGGTTTTCTACCCCATGAGGGTTTCCCAGGATAAATCTCTATCTCTTGTGTTTATGCTATGCTTGTTGTTTCTTCAATGATCCTGTATATGCTATTATTGTGAAATGGAATGTAATGCTGCTATTTTCTGTCTTAGCATATTGAATTTTAACAGTTTGCGCATGCGTTTGGAAATAAGAAAAGCTTACTTCCACCGTTTTTTAAAATCACAGCTTCTAGGAGGTTTACATGATTTCTTAAAAAACACGAGTTTTTAGAAAATGTGTTTTATTTCATAAATGGAATCAACAAAGTATGCACATTCTACATCATAACGACTTTCTATAGTTTGCGCATGCGTCCGGAATAAGAAAAGCTTACTTCCCCCGTTTTTTAAAATCACAGCTTCTAGAAGGTTTACATGATTTCGTAAAAAACACGAGTTTTTAGAAAATGTGTTTTATTTCATAAATGGAATCTACAAAGTATGCACATTCTACGTCATAACGAATTTCTATAGTTTGCGCATGCGTCCGGAAATAAGAAAAGCTTACTTCCCTCATTTTTTAAAATCACAGCTTCTAGAAGGTTTACATGATTTCGTAAGAAACACGAGTTTTTAGAAAATATGTTTTAATTCATAAATGGAAACAACAAAGTATGCACATTCTACGTCATAACGACTTTCTATAGTTTGCGCATTCGTCCGGAAATAAGAAAAGCTTACTTCCCTCGTTTTTTAAAATCACAGCTTCTAGAAGGTTTACATGATTTCGTAAAAAACACGAGTTTTTAGAAAATGTGTTTTATTTCATAAATGGAATCAACAAAGTATGCACATTCTCCGTCATAACGACTTTCTATAGTTTGCGCATGCATTTGGAAATAAGAAAAGCTTACTTCCCCCGTTTTTTAAAATCACGGCTTCTAGAAGGTTTACATGATTTCTTAAAAAACCCGAGTTTTTAGAAAATGTGTTTTATTTCATAAAGAGAATCAACAAATAAAGCACATTCTACGTCATAACGACTTTCTATAGTTTGCACATGCGTCCGGAAATAAGAAAAGCTTACTTCCACCGTTTTTTAAAATCACAGCTTCTAGAAGGTTTACATGATTTCGTAAAAACCACGAGATTTTAGAAAATGTATTTTATTTCATAAATAGAATCAACAAAGTATGCACATTCTATGTCATAACGAATTTCTATAGTTTGCGCATGCGTCCGAAAATAAGAAAAGCTTACTCCCACCGATTTTTAAAATCACAGCTTCTAGAAGGTTTACATGATTTCGTGAAAAACACGAGTTTTTAGAAAATGTGTTTTTTTTCATAAATGGAATCTACAAAGTATGCACATTCTACGTCATAACGACTTTGTATTGTTTGCGCATGCGTCCGAAAATAAAAAAAGCTTACTTCCACCGTTTTTTAAAATCACAGCTTCTAGAAGGTTTACATGATTTCGAAAAAAACATGAGTTTTTAGAAAATGTGTTTTATTTCATAAATGGAATCAACAAAGTATGCACATTCTTCGTCATAACAACTTTCTATAGTTTGCGCATTCGTCCGGAAATAAGAAAAGCTTACTTCCACCGTTTTTTAAAATCACAGCTTCTAGAAGGTTTACATGATTTCGTAAAAAACACGAGTATTTAGAAAATGTGTTTTATTTCATAATTGGAATCTACAAAGTATGCTCATTCTATGTCATAACGACTTTCCATAGTTTGCGTATGCGTCTGGAAATAAGAAACGCTTACTTCCCCCGTTTTTAATATCACAGCTTCTAGAAGGTTTACATGATTTCGTAAAAAACACGAGTTTTTAGAAAATGTGTTTTATTTCATAAATGGAATCTACAAAGTATGCACATTCTATGTCATAATGACTTTCTATAGTTTGCGCATGCGTCCAGAAATAAGAAAAGCTTACTTCCCCATTTTTTTAAAATCACAGCTTCTAGAAGGTTTACATGATTTCTTAAAAAACACGAGTTTTTAGAAAATGTGTTTTCTTTCATAAATGGAATCAACAAAGTATGCACATTCTACGTCATAAAGACTTTCTATAGTTTGCGCATGCGTTTGGAAATAAGAAAAGCTTACTTCCCCCGTTTTTTAAAATCACAGCTTCTAGAAGGTTTACATGATTTCTTAAAAAACACGAGTTTTTAGAAAATGTGTTTTATTTAATAAATGGAATCAACAAAGTATGCACTTTCTACATCATAACGACTTTCTATAGTTTGCGAATGCGTCTGGAAATAAGAAAAGCTTACTTCCCCCGTTTTTTAAAATCACAGC
Source organism: Larix kaempferi (assembly GCA_027924585.1). NCBI lineage: Eukaryota > Viridiplantae > Streptophyta > Pinopsida > Pinales > Pinaceae > Larix > Larix kaempferi. The sequence goes on along the minus strand of BSBM01000557.1, from coordinate 14,775,483 downwards.
TTCTAGAAGGTTTACATGATTTCGTAAAAAACACGAGTTTTTAGAAAATGTGTTTTATTTCATAAATGGAATCTACAAAGTATGCACATTCTACGTCATAACGACTTTCTATAGTTTGCGCATGCGTCCGGAAATAAGAAAAGCTTACTTCCCCCGTTTTTTAAAATCACAGCTTCTAGAAGGTTTTCATGATTTCTTAAAAAACACGAGTTTTTAGAAAATGTGTTTTATTTCATAAATGGAAGCTACAAAGTATGCACATTATACGTCATAACGACTTTCTATAGTTTGCGCATTCGTCCAGAAATAAGAAAAGCTTACTTCCCCCGTTTTTTAAAATCACAGCTTCTAGAAGGTTTTCATGATTTCTTAAAAAACACGAGTTTTTAGAAAATGTGTTTTATTTCATAAATGGAAGCTACAAAGTATGCACATTATACGTCATAACGACTTTCTATAGTTTGCGCATGCGTCCGGAAATAAGAAAAGCTTGCTTCCCCGATTTTTTAACATCACAGCTTCTAGAAGGTTTACATGATTTCGTAAAAAACACGAGCTTTTAGAAAATGTGCTTTATTTCATAAATGGAATCAACAAAGTATGCACATTCCACGTCATAACGACTTTCTATACTTTGCGCATTCGTCCAGAAATAAGAAAAGCTTACTTCCCCCGTTTTTTAAAATCATAGCTTCTAGAAGGTTTACATGATTTCGTAAAAAACACGAGTTTTTAGAAAATGTGTTTTATTTCATAAATGGAATCAACAAAGTATGCACATTCTACGTCATAACGAATTTCTATAGTTTGCGCATGCGTCCGGAAATAAGAAAAGCTTACTTCCCCAGTTTTTTAAAATCATAGCTTCTAGAAGGTTTACATGATTTCTTAAAAAACACGAGTTTTTAGAAAATGTGTTTTCTTTCATGAATGGAATCAACAAAGTATGCACATTCTACGTCATAACGACTTTCTATAGTTTGCGCATGCGTCCGGAAATAAGAAAAGCTTACTTCCCCCGTTTTTTAAAATCACAGCTTCTAGAAGGTTTACATGATTTCGTAAAAAACACGAGTTTTTAGAAAATGTGTTTTATTTCATAAATGGAATCTACAAAGTATGCACATTCTACGTCATAACGACATTCTATAGTTTGCGCATGCGTCCGGAAAAAAGAGAAGTTTACTTCCATCGTTTTTTAAAATCACAGCTTCTAGAAGGCTTACATGATTTCGTAAAAAACACGAGTTTTTAGAAAATGTGTATTATTTCATAAATGGAATCTACAAAGTATGCACATTCTACATCATAACGACTTTCTATAGTTTCTGCATGCGTTCGGAAATAAGAAAAGCTTACTTCTCTCGTTTTTTAAAATCACAGCTTCTAGAAGGTTTACATGATTTCTTAAAAAACACGAGTTTTTAGAAAATGTATTTTATTTCATCAATGGAATCTACAAAGTATGCACATTCTACGTCATAACGACTTTCTATAGTTTGTGCATGCGTCCGGAAATAAGAAAATCTTACTTCCCCAGTTTTTTAAAATCACAGCTTCTACAAGGTTTACATGATTTCTTAAAAAACACGAGTTTTTAGAAAATGTGTTTTATTTCATCAATGGAATCTACAAAGTATGCACATTCTACGTCATAACGACTTTCTATAGTTTGCGCATGCTTCCGGAAATAAGAAAAGCTTACTTCCACCGTTTTTTAAAATCACAGCTTCTAGAAGGTTTACATGATTTCTTAAAAAACACGAGTTTTTAGAAAATGTGTTTTATTTCATAAATATAATCAACTAAGTATGCACATTCTACGTCATAACGACTTTCTATACTTTGCGCATGCGTCCGGAAATAAGAAAAGCATACTTCCCCCGTTTTTTAAAATCACAGCTTCTAGAAGGTTTACATGATTTCGTAAAAAACACGAGTTTTTAGAAAATCTGTTTTATTTCATAAATGGAATCTACAAAGTATGCACATTCTACGTCATAACGACTTTCTATAGTTTGCGCTTGCGTCCGGAAATAAGAAACGCTTACTTCCACCGTTTTTTAAAATCACAGCTTCTAGAAGGTTTACATGATTTCGAAAAAAACACGAGTTTTTAGAAAATGTGTTTTTATTTTATAAATGGAATCAACAAAGTATGCACATTCTTCGTGATAACGACTTTCTATAGTTTGCGCATTCGTCCGGAAATAAGAAAAGCTTACTTCCACCGTTTTTTAAAATCACAGCTTCTAGAAGGTTTACATGATTTCGTAAAAAACACGAGTATTTAGAAAATGTGTTTTATTTCATAATTGGAATCTACAAAGTATGCTCATTCTATGTCATAACGACTTTCCATAGTTTGCGCATGCGTCTGGAAATAAGAAACGCTTACTTCCCCCGTTTTTTAATATCACAGCTTCTAGAAGGTTTACATGATTTCGTAAAAAACACGAGTTTTTAGAAAATGTGTTTTATTTCATAAATGGAATCTACAAAGTATGCACATTCTATGTCATAACGACATTCTATAGTTTGCGCATGCGTCCGGAAATAAGAAAAGCTTACTTCCCCTGTTTTTTAAAATCACAGCTTTTAGAAGGTTTACACGATTTCTTAAAAAACACGAGTTCTTAGAAAATGTGTTTTCTTTCATAAATGGAATCAACAAAGTATGCACATTCTACGTCATAAAGACTTTCTATAGTTTGCCCATGCGTTTGGAAATAAGAAAAGCTTATTCCCCCGTTTTTTAAAATCCCAACTTCTAGAAGATTTACATGATTTCTTAAAAAACACGAGTTTTTAGAAAATGTGTTTTATTTCATAAATGGAATCAACAAAGTATGCACATTCTACATCATAACGACTTTCTATAGTTTGCGCATGCGTTCGGAAATAAGAAAAGCTTATTCCCCCCTTTTTTAAAATCACAGCTTCTAGAAGGTTTACATGATTTCTTAAAAAACACGAGTTTTTAGAAAATGTGTTTTATTTCATAAATGGAATAAACAAAGTATGCACATTCTACATCATAACGACTTTCTATAGTTTGTGCATGCGTCCGGAAATAAGAAAAGCTTACTTCCCCCGTTTTTTAAAATCACAGCTTCTCGAAGGTTTACATGATTTCGTAAAAAACACGGGTTTTTAGAAAATGTGTATTATTTCATAAATGGAATCTACAAAGTATGCACATTCTATGTCATAACGAATTTCTATAGTTTGCGCATGCGTCTGGAAATAAGAAAAGCTTACTTCCCCAGTTTTTTAAAATCACAGCTTCTAGAAGGTTTACATGATTTCGTAAAAAACACGAGTTTTTAGAAAATGTGTTTTATTTCATAAATGGAATCTACAAAGTATGCACATTCTACGTCATAACGACTTTCTATAGTTTGCGCATGCGTCTGGAAATAAGAAAAGCTTACTTCCCCCATTTTATAAAATCACAGCTTCTAGAAGGTTTACATGATTTCGTAAAAAACACGAGTTTTTAGAAAATGTGTTTTATTTCATAAATGGAAACAACAAAGTATGCACATTCTACGTCATAACGACTTTCTATAGTTTGCGCATGTGTTTGGAAATAAGAAAAGCTTACTTCCCCCGTTTTTTAAAATCACAGCTACTAGAAGGTTTACATGATTTCGTAAAAAACACGAGTTTTTAGAAAATGTGTTTTATTTCATAAATGGAATCAACAAAGTATGCACATTATACGTCATAACGACTTTCTATAGTTTGCGCATTCGTCCGGAAATAAGAAAAGCTTACTTCTCCCGTTTTTTAAAATCACAGCTTCTAGAAGGTTTACATGATTTCGTAAAAAACAAGAGTTTTTAGAAAATGTGTTTTATTTCATAAATGGAATCAACAAAGTATGCACATTCTACGTCATAACGACTTTCTATAGTTTGCGCATGTGTTTGGAAATAAGAAAAGCTTACTTCCCCCGTTTTTTAAAATCACAGCTTCTAGAAGGTTTACATGATTTCTTAAAAAACCGGAGTTTTTAGAAAATGTGTTTTATTTCATAAAGAGAATCAACAAATAATGCACATTCTACGTCATAATGACTTTCTATAGTTTGCACATGCGTCTGGAAATAAGAAAAGCTTACTTCCACCGTTTTTTAAAATCACATCTTCTAGAAGGGTTACATGATTTCGTAAAAAACACAAGTTTTTAGAAAATGTGTTTTATTTCATAGATAGAATCTATAAAGTATGCACATTCTACGTCATGACGACTTTATATAGTTTGTGCATTCATCCGGAAATAAGAAAAGCTTACTTCCCTCGTTTTTTAAAATCACAGCTTCTAGAAGGTTTTCATGATTTCTTAAAAAACACGAGTTTTTAGAAAATGTGTTTTATTTCATAAATGGAATCAACAAAGTATGCACATTCTACGTCATAATGATTTTCTATAGTTTGCGCATGCGTTTGGAAAAAAGAAAAGCTTACTTCCCCCATTTTTTAAAATCACAGCTTCGAGAAGGTTTACATGATTTTTTAAAAAACACGAGTTTTTAGAAAATGTGTTTTATTTCATAAATGGAATCAACAAAGTATGCAGATTCTACGTCATAACGACTTTCTATAGTTTGCGCATGCGTTTGGGAATAAGAAAAGCTTACTTCCCCCGTTTTTTAAAATCACAGCTTCTAGAAGATTTACATGATTTCGTAATAAACACGAGTTTTTAGAAAATGTGTTTTATTTCATAAATGGAATCAACAAAGTATGCACATTCTACGTCATAACAACTTTCTATAGTTTGCGCATGCGTCCGGAAATAAGAAAAGGTTACTTCCACCGTTTTTTAAAATAATAGCTTCTAGAAGGTTTACATGATTTCGTAATAAACACGAGTTTTTAGAAAATGTGATTTATTTCATAAATGGAATCTACAAAGTATGCACATTCTACGTCATAATGACTTTCTATAGTTTGCGCATGCGTCCGGAAATAGGAAAAGCTTACTTCCCCCGTTTTTTAAAATCACAGCTTCTAGAAGGTTTTCATTATTTGGTAAGAAACACGAGTTTTTAGAAAATGTGTTTTATTTCATGAATGGAATCAACAAAGTATGCACATTCTACGTCATAACGAATTTCTATAGTTTGCGCATGCATCCGGAAATAAGAAAAGCTTACTTCCACCGTTTTTTAAAATAATAGCTTCTAGAAGGTTTACATGATTTCGTAAAAAACACGAGTTTTTAGAAAATGTGATTTATTTCATAAATGGAATCTACAAAGTATGCACATTCTAGGTCATAATGAGTTTCTATAGTTTGCGCATGCGTCCGGAAATAGGAAAAGCTTACTTCCCCCGTTTTTTAAAATCACAGCTTCTAGAAGGTTTACATTATTTGGTAAAAAACACGAGTTTTTAGAAAATGTGTTTTATTTCATAAATGGAATCAACAAAGTATGCACATTGTACGTCATAACGACTTTCTATAGTTTGCGCATGCGTTTGGAAATAAGAAAAGCTTACTTCCACGGTTTTTTAAAATAATAGCTTCTAGAAGGTTTACATGATTTCGTAAAAAACACGAGTTTTTAGAAAATGTGTTTTATTTCATAAATGGAATCTACAAAGTATGCACATTCTTCGTCATAACGACTTTCTATAGTTTGCGCATGCGTTTGGAAATAAGAAAAGCTTACTTCCCCCGTTTTTTAAAATCACAGCTTCTAGAAGTTTTACATGATTTGTTAAAAAACACGAGTTTTTAGAAAATGTGTTTTATTTCATAAAATGAATCAACAAAGTATGCACATTCTACGTCATAACGACTTTCTATAGTTTCCGCATGCGTCCGGAAATAAGAAAAGCTTACTTCCACCGTTTTTTAAAATAATAGCTTCTAGAAGGTTTACATGATTTCGTAAAAAACATGAGTTTTTAGAAAATGTGATTTATGTCATAAATGGAATCTACAAAGTATGCACATTCTACGTCATAATGACTTTCTATAGTTTGCGCATGCGTCCGGAAATAGGAAAAGCTTACTTCCCCCGTTTTTTAAAATCACAGCTTCCAGAAGGTTTACATGATTTCTTAAAAAACACGAATTTTTAGAAAATGTGTTTTATTTCATAAATGGAATCAACAAAGTATGCACATTCTACGTCATAACGATTTTTTATAGTTTGCGCATGCGTTTGGAAATAAGAAAAGCTTACTTCCCCCGTTTTTTAAAATCATAGCTTCGAGAAGGTTTACATGATTTGTTAAAAAAAACGAGTTTTTCGAAAATGTGTTTTATTTCATAAATGGAATCAACAAAGTATGCAGATTCTACGTCATAACGACTTTCTATAGTTTGCGCATGCGTTTGGAAATAAGAAAAGCTTACTTCCCCCGTTTTTTAAAATCACAGCTTCTAGAAGATTTACATGATTTCGTAATAAACACGAGTTTTTAGAAAATGTGTTTTATTTCATAAATGGAATCAACAAAGTATGCACATTCTACGTCATAACAACTTTCTATAGTTTGCGCATGCGTCCGGAAATAAGAAAAGGTTACTTCCACCGTTTTTTAAAATAACAGCTTCTAGAAGGTTTACATGATTTCGTAAAAAACACGAGTTTTTAGAAAATGTGATTTATTTCATAAATGGAATCTAAAAGTATGCACATTCTAGGTCATAATGACTTTCTATAGTTTGCGCATGCGTCCGGAAATAGGAAAAGCTTACTTCCCCCGTTTTTTAAAATAATAGCTTCTAGAAGGTTTACATGATTTCGTAATAAACACGAGTTTTTAGAAAATGTGATTTATTTCATAAATGGAATCTACAAAGTATGCACATTCTACGTCATAATGACTTTCTATAGTTTGCGCATGCGTCCGGAAATAGGAAAAGCTTACTTCCCCCGTTTTTTAAAATCACAGCTTCTAGAAGGTTTTCATTATTTGGTAAGAAACACGAGTTTTTAGAAAATTTGTTTTATTTCATAAATGGAATCAACAAAGTATGCACATTCTACGTCATAACGACTTTCTATAGTTTGCGCATGCATCCGGAAATAAGAAAAGCTTACTTCCACCGTTTTTTAAAATAATAGCTTCTAGAAGGTTTACATGATTTCGTAAAAAACACGAGTTTTTAGAAAATGTGATTTATTTCATAAATGGAATCTACAAAGTATGCACATTCTACGTCATAATGACTTTCTATAGTTTGCGCATGCGTCCGGAAATAGGAAAAGCTTACTTCCCCCGTTTTTTAAAATCACAGCTTCTAGAAGGTTTACATTATTTGGTAAAAAACACGAGTTTTTAGAAAATGTGTTTTATTTCATAAATGGAATCAACAAAGTATGCACATTGTACGTCATAACGACTTTCTATAGTTTGCGCATGCGTTTGGAAATAAGAAAAGCTTACTTCCACGGTTTTTTAAAATAATAGCTTCTAGAAGGTTTACATGATTTCGTAAAAAACACGAGTTTTTAGAAAATGTGTTTTATTTCATAAATGGAATCTACAAAGTATGCACATTCTTCGTCATAACGACTTTCTATAGTTTGCGCATGCGTTTGGAAATAAGAAAAGCTTACTTCCCCCGTTTTTTAAAATCACAGCTTCTAGAAGGTTTACATGATTTGTTAAAAAACACGAGTTTTTAGAAAATGTGTTTTATTTCATAAAATGAATCAACAAAGTATGCACATTCTACGTCATAACGACTTTCTATAGTTTCCGCATGCGTCCGGAAATAAGAAAAGCTTACTTCCACCGTTTTTTAAAATAATAGCTTCTAGAAGGTTTACATGATTTCGTAAAAAACATGAGTTTTTAGAAAATGTGATTTATGTCATAAATGGAATCTACAAAGTATGCACATTCTACGTCATAATGACTTTCTATAGTTTGCGCATGCGTCCGGAAATAGGAAAAGCTTACTTCCCCCGTTTGTTAAAATCACAGCTTCCAGAAGGTTTACATGATTTCTTAAAAAACACGAATTTTTAGAAAATGTGTTTTATTTCATAAATGGAATCAACAAAGTATGCACATTCTACGTCATAACGATTTTCTATAGTTTGCGCATGCGTTTGGAAATAAGAAAAGCTTACTTCCCCCGTTTTTTAAAATCATAGCTTCGAGAAGGTTTACATGATTTGTTAAAAAAAACGAGTTTTTCGAAAATGTGTTTTATTTCATAAATGGAATCAACAAAGTATGCAGATTCTACGTCATAACGACTTTCTATAGTTTGCGCATGCGTTTGGAAATAAGAAAAGCTTACTTCCCCCGTTTTTTAAAATCACAGCTTCTAGAAGATTTACATGATTTCGTAATAAACACGAGTTTTTGGAAAATGTGTTTTATTTCATAAATGGAATCAACAAAGTATGCACATTCTACGTCATAACAGCTTTCTATAGTTTGCGCATGCGTCCGGAAATTAGAAAAGGTTACTTCCACCGTTTTTTAAAATAATAGCTTCTAGAAGGTTTACATGATTTCGTAAAAAACACGAGTTTTTAGAAAATGTGATTTATTTCATAAATGGAATCTACAAAGTATGCACATTCTAGGTCATAATGACTTTCTATAGTTTGCGCATGCGTCCGCAAATAGAAAAAGCTTACTTCCCCCGTTTTTTAAAATCACAGCTTCTAGAAGGTTTACATTATTTGGTAAAAAACACGAGTTTTTAGAAAATGTGTTTTATTTCATAATTGGAAACAACAAAGTATGCACATTCTACGTCATAACGACTTTCTATAGTTTCCGCATGCGTCCGGAAATAAGAAAAGCTTACTTCCACCGTTTTTCAAAATAATAGCTTCTAGAAGGTTTACATGATTTCGTAAAAAACACGAGTTTTTAGAAAATGTGATTTATTTCATAAATGGAATCTACAAAGTATGCACATTCTATGTCATAATGACTTTCTATAGTTTGCGCATGCGTCCGGAAATAGGAAAAGCTTACTTCCCCTGTTTTTTAAAATCACAGCTTCTAGAAGGTTTACATTATTTGGTAAAAAACACGAGTTTTTAGAAAATGTGTTTTATTTCATAAATGGAATCAACAAAGTATGCACATTGTACATCATAACGACTTTCTATAGTTTGTGCATGCGTTTGGAAATAAGAAAAGCTTACTTCCACTGTTTTTTAAAATAATAGCTTCTAGAAGGTTTACATGATTTCGTAAAAAACACGAGTTTTTAGAAAATGTGTTTTATTTCATAAATGGAATCTACAAAGTATGCACATTCTTCGTCATAATGACTTTCTATAGTTTGCGCATGCGTTTCGAAATAAGAAAAGCTTACTTCCCCCGTTTTTTAAAATCACAGCTTCTAGAAGGTTTACATGATTTGTTAAAAAACACGAGTTTTTAGAAAATGTGATTTATTTCATAAATGGAATCTACAAAGTATGCACATTCTACGTCATAATGACTTTCTATAGTTTGCGCATGCGTCCGAAAATAGGAAAAGCTTACTTCCCCCGTTTTTTAAAATCACAGCTTCTAGAAGGTTTACATGATTTCTTAAAAAACACGAGTTTTTAGAAAATGTGTTTTATTTGATAAATGGAATCAACAAAGTATGCACATTCTACGTCATAATGACTTTCTATAGTTTGCGCATGCGTCCGGACATAGGAAAAGCTTACTTCCCCCGTTTTTTAAAATCACAGCTTCTAGAAGGTTTACATTATTTGGTAAAAAACACAAGTTTTTAGAAAATGTGTTTTATTTCATAAATGGAATCTACAAAGTATGCACATTCTACGTCATAACGACTTTCTATAGTTTGCGCATGCGTCCGGAAATAAGAAAAGCTTACTTCCCCCGTTTTTTAAAATCACAGCTTCTAGAAGGTTTATATGATTTCTTAAAAAACACGAGTTTTTAGAAAATGTGTTTTATTTCATAAATGGAATCAACAAAGTGTGCACATTCTATGTCATAACGAATTTCTATAGTTTGCGCATGCCTTTGGAAATAAGAAAAGCTTACTTCCCCCGTTTTTTAAAATCACAGCTTCTAGAATGTTTACATGATTTCACAAAAAACGCGAGTTTTTTGAAAATGTGTTTTATTTCATAAATGGAATCAACAAAGTATGCACATTCTACGTCATAACGACTTTCTATAGTTTGCGCATGCGTTCGGAAATAAGAAAAGCTTACTTCCACCGTTTTTTAAAATCACAGCTTCTAGAATGTTTACATTATTTGGTAAAAAACACGAGTTTTTAGAAAATGTGTTTTATTTCATAAATGGAATCTACAAAGTATGCACATTCTACGTCAGAACGACTTTCTATAGTTTGCGCATGCGTTCGGAAATAAGAAAAGCTTACTTCCACCGTTTTTTAAAATAATAGCTTCTTGAAGGTTTACATGATTTCGTAAAAAACACGAGTTTTTAGAAAATGTCTTTAATTTCATAAATGGAATCTACAAAGTATACACATTATACGTCATAACGACTTTCTATAATTTGCGCATGCATCCGGAAATAAGAAAAGCTTGCTTCCCCCGTTTTTTAAAATCATAGCTTCCAAAAGGTTTACATGATTTCTTAAAAAACATGAGTTTTTAGAAAATGTGTTTTATTTCATAAATGGAATCAACAAAGTATGCACATTCTACGTCATAACGATTTTCTATAGTTTGCACATGCGTTTGGAAATAAAAAAAGCTTACTTCCCCCGTTTTTTTAAATCACAGCTTCGAGAAGGTTTACATGATTTGTTAAAAAACACGAGTTTTTAGAAAATGTGTTTTATTTCATAAATGCAATCAACAAAGTATGCAGATTCTACGTCATAACGACTTTCTATAGTTTGCGCATGCGTTTGGAAATAAGAAAAGCTTACTTCCCCCGTTTTTTAAAATCACAGCTTCTAGAAGATTTACATGATTTCGTAAAAAACACGATATTTTAGAAAATGTGTTTTATTTCATAAATGGAATCAACAAAGTATGCACATTCTACGTCATAACGACTTTCTATAGTTTGCGCATGAGTCCGAAAATAAGAAAAGGTTACTTCCACCGTTTTTTAAAATCACAACTTCTAGAAGGTTTACATGATTTCGTAAAAAACACGAGTTTTTAGAAAATGTGTTTTATTTCATAAATGGAATCTACAAAATATGGACATTCTATGTCATAACGACTTTCTATAGTTTGCGCATTCGTCCGGAAATAAGAAAAGCTTACTTCCACCGTTTTTTAAAATCACAGCTTCTAGAAGGTTTACATGATTTCGTAAAAAACACGAGTTTTTAGAAAAAGTGTTTTATTTCATAAATGGAATCTACAAAGTATGCACATTCTACTTCATAAAAACTTTCTATAGTTTGCACATCCATCCGCAAATAAGAAAAGCTTACTGCCACCGTTTTTTAAAATCACAGCTTCTAGAAGGTTTACATGATTTCTTAAAAAACACGAGTTTTTAGAAAATGTGTTTTATTTCATAAATGGAATCAACAAAGTATGCACATTCTACGTCATAACGACTTTCTATAGTTTGCGCATGCATTTGGAAATAAGAAAAGCTTACTTCCCCCGTTTTTTAAAATCATAGCTTCTAGAAGGTTTACATGATTTCTTAAAAAACACGAGTTTTTAGAAAATGTGTTTTATTTCATAAATGGAATCAACAAAGTATGCACATTCTACGTCATAACGACTTTCTATAGTTTGCGCATGCATCCGGAAATAAGAAAAGCTTACTTCCACCGTTTTTTAAAATAATAGCTTCTAGAAGGTTTACATGATTTCGTAAAAAACACGAGTTTTTAGAAAATGTGATTTATTTCATAAATGGAATCTACAAAGTATGCACATTCTACGTCATAATGACTTTCTATAGTTTGCGCATGCGTCCGGAAATAGGAAAAGCTTACTTCCCCTGTTTTTTAAAATCACAGCTTCTAGAAGGTTTACATTATTTGGTAAAAAACACGAGTTTTTAGAAAATGTGTTTTATTTCATAAAGGGAATCAACAAAGTATGCACATTGTACGTCATAACGACTTTCTATAGTTTGCGCATGCGTTTGGAAATAAGAAAAGCTTACTTCCACTGTTTTTTAAAATAATAGCTTCTAGAAGGTTTACATGATTTCGTAAAAAACACGAGTTTTTAGAAAATGTGTTTTATTTCATAAATGGAATCTACAAAGTATGCACATTCTTCGTCATAACGACTTTCTATAGTTTGCGCATGCGTTTCGAAATAAGAAAAGCTTACTTCCCCCGTTTTTTAAAATCACAGCTTCTAGAAGGTTTACATGATTTGTTAAAAAACACGAGTTTTTAGAAAATGTGATTTATTTCATAAATGGAATCTACAAAGTATGCACATTCTACGTCATAATGAGTTTCTATAGTTTGCGCATGCGTCCGGAAATTTGAAAAGCTTACTTCCCCCGTTTTTTAAAATCACAGCTTCTAGAAGGTTTACATTATTTGGTAAAAAACACGAGTTTTTAGAAAATGTGTTTTATTTCATAAATGAAATCTAAAAAGTATGCATATTCTCCGTCAGAACGACTTTCTATAGTTTGCGCATGCGTTCGGAAATAAGAAAAGCTTACTTCCACCGTTTTTTAAAATAATAGCTTCTTGAAGGTTTACATGATTTCGTAAAAAACACGAGTTTTTAGAAAATGTGTTTTATTTCATAAATGGAATCTACAAAGTATGCACATTATACGTCATAACGACTTTCTATAGTTTGCGCATGCATCCGGAAATAAGAAAAGCTTACTTCCCCCGTTTTTTAAAATCACAGCTTCCAGAAGGTTTACATGATTTCTTAAAAAACACGAGTTTTTAGAAAATGTGTTTTATTTCATAAATGGAATCAACAAAGTATGCACATTCTACGTCATAACGATTTTCTATAGTTTGCGCATGCATTTGGAAATAAGAAAAGCTTACTTCCCCCGTTTTTTAAAATCACAGCTTCGAGAAGGTTTACATGATTTGTTAAAAAACACGAGTTTTTAGAAAATGTGTTTTATTTCATAAATGGAATCAAAAAAGTATGCAGATTCTACGTCATAAAGACTTTCTATAGTTTGCGCATGCGTTTGGAAATAAGAAAAGCTTACTTCCCCCATTTTTTAAAATCACAGCTTCTAGAAGATTTACATGATTTCGTAATAAACACGAGTTTTTAGAAAATGTGTTTTATTTCATAAATGGAATTAACAAAGTATGCACATTCTACGTCATAACGACTTTCTATAGTTTGCGCATGCGTCCGGAAATAAGAAAAGGTTACTTCCACCGTTTTTTAAAATAATAGCTTCTAGAAGGTTTACATGATTTCGTAAAAAACACGAGTTTTTAGAAAATGTGATTTATTTCATAAATGGAATCTACAAAGTATGCACATTCTACGTCATAATGACTTTCTATAGTTTGCGCATGCGTCCGAAAATAGGAAAAGCTTACTTCCCCCGTTTTTTAAAATCACAGCTTCTAGAAGGTTTACATTATTTGGTAAAAAACACGAGTTTTTAGAAAATGTGTTTTATTTCATAAATGGAATCAACAAAGTATGCACATTCTACGTCATAACGACTTTCTTTAGTTTGCGCATGCGTCCGGAAATAGGAAAAGCTTACTTCCCCCGTTTTTTAAAATCACAGCTTCTAGAAGGTTTGCATGATTTCTTAAAAAACACGAGTTTTTAGAAAATGTGTTTTATTTGATAAATGGAATCAACAAAGTATGCACATTCTACGTCATAATGACTTTCTATAGTTTACACATGCGTCCGGACATAGGAAAAGCTTACTTCCCCCGTTTTTTAAAATCACAGCTTCTACAAGGTTTACATTATTTGGTAAAAAACACGAGTTTTTAGAAAATGTGTTTTATTTCATAAATGGAATCTACAAATTATGCACATTCTACGTCATAATGACTTTCTATAGTTTGCGCATGCGTCCGGAAATAGGAAAAGCTTACTTCCCCTGTTTTTTAAAATCACAGCTTCTAGAAGGTTTACATTATTTGGTAAAAAACACGAGTTTTTAGAAAATGTGTTTTATTTCATAAAGGGAATCAACAAAGTATGCACATTGTACGTCATAACGACTTTCTATAGTTTGCGCATGCGTTTGGAAATAAGAAAAGCTTACTTCCACTGTTTTTTAAAATAATAGCTTCTAGAAGGTTTACATGATTTCGTAAAAAACACGAGTTTTTAGAAAATGTGTTTTATTTCATAAATGGAATCAACAAAGTGTGCACATTCTATGTCATAACGACTTTCTATAGTTTGCGCATGCCTTTGGAAATAAGAAAAGCTTACTTCCCCCGTTTTTTAAAATCACAGCTTCTAGAATGTTTACATGATTTCACAAAAAACGCGAGTTTTTTGAAAATGTGTTTTATTTCATAAATGGAATCAACAAAGTATGCACATTCTACGTCATAACGACTTTCTATAGTTTGCGCATGCGTTCGGAAATAAGAAAAGCTTACTTCCACCGTTTTTTAAAATCACAGCTTCTAGAAGGTTTACATTATTTGGTAAAAAACACGAGTTTTTAGAAAATGTGTCTTATTTCATAAATGGAATCTACAAAGTATGCACATTCTACGTCAGAACGACTTTCTATAGTTTGCGCATGCGTTCGGAAATAAGAAAAGCTTACTTCCACCGTTTTTTAAAATAATAGCTTCTTGAAGGTTTACATGATTTCGTAAAAAACACGAGTTTTTAGAAAATGTGTTTTATTTCATAAATGGAATCTACAAAGTATGCACATTATACGTCATAACGACTTTCTATAATTTGCGCATGCATCCGGAAATAAGAAAAGCTTACTTCCCCCGTTTTTTAAAATCATAGCTTCCAAAAGGTTTACATGATTTCTTAAAAAACATGAGTTTTTAGAAAATGTGTTTTATTTCATAAATGGAATCAACAAAGTATGCACATTCTACGTCATATCGATTTTCTATAGTTTGCACATGCGTTTGGAAATAAAAAAAGCTTACTTCCCCCGTTTTTTTAAATCACAGCTTCTAGAAGGTTTACATGATTTGTTAAAAAACACGAGTTTTTAGAAAATGTGTTTTATTTCATAAATGCAATCAACAAAGTATGCAGATTCTATGTCATAACGACTTTCTATAGTTTGCGCATGCGTTTGGAAATAAGAAAAGCTTACTTCCCCCGTTTTTTAAAATCACAGCTTCTAGAAGATTTACATGATTTCGTAAAAAACACGATATTTTAGAAAATGTGTTTTATTTCATAAATGGAATCAACAAAGTATGCACATTCTACGTCATAACGACTTTCTATAGTTTGCGCCTGAGTCCGAAAATAAGAAAAGGGTACTTCCACCGTTTTTTAAAATCACAACTTCAAGAAGGTTTACATGATTTCGTAAAAAACACGAGTTTTTAGAAAATGTGTTTTATTTCATAAATGGAATCTACAAAATATGGACATTCTATGTCATAACGACTTTCTATAGTTTGCGCATTCGTCCGGAAATAAGAAAAGCTTACTTCCACCGTTTTTTAAAATCACAGCTTCTAGAATGTTTACATGATTTCGTAAAAAACACGAGTTTTTAGAAAAAGTGTTTTATTTTATAAATGGAATCTACAAAGTATGCACATTCTACGTCATAAAAACTTTCTATAGTTTGCACATCCATCCGCAAATAAGAAAAGCTTACTGCCACCGTTTTTTAAAATCACAGCTTCTAGAAGGTTTACATGATTTCTTAAAAAACACGAGTTTTTAGAAAATGTGTTTTATTTCATAAATGGAATCTACAAAGTATGCACATTCTACTTTATAACGACTTTCTATATTTTGCGCATGCATCCGGAAATAAGAAAAGCTTACTTCCACCGTTTTTTAAAATCACAGCTTCTAGAAGGTTTACATGATTTTGTAAAAAACACGAGTTTTTAGAAAATGTGTTTTATTTCATAAATGGAATCAACAAAGTATGCACATTCTACGTCATAACGACTTTCTATAGTTTGCGCATGCGTTTGGAAATAAGAAAAGCTTACTTCCCCCGTTTTTTAAAATCATAGCTTCTAGAAGGTTTACATGATTTCTTAAAAAACACGAGTTTTTAGAAAATGTGTTTTATTTCATAAATGGAATCAACAAAGTATCCACATTCTACGTCATAACGACTTTCTATAGTTTGCGCATGCATCCGGAAATAAGAAAAGCTTACTTCCACTGTTTTTTAAAATAATAGCTTCTAGAAGGTTTACATGATTTCGTAAAAAACACGAGTTTTTAGAAAATGTGATTTATTTCATAAATGGAATCTAGAAAGTATGCACATTCTACGTCATAATGACTTTCTATAGTTTGCGCATGCGTCCGGAAATAGGAAAAGCTTACTTCCCCTGTTTTTTAAAATCACAGCTTCTAGAAGGTTTACATTATTTGGTAAAAAACACGAGTTTTTAGAAAATGTGTTTTATTTCATAAATGGAATCAACAAAGTATGCACATTGTACGTAATAACGACTTTCTATAGTTTGCACATGCGTTTGGAAATAAGAAAAGCTTACTTCCACTGTTTTTTAAAATAATAGCTTCTAGAAGGTTTACATGATTTCGTAAAAAACACGAGTTTTTAGAAAATGTGTTTTATTTCATAAATGGAATCTACAAAGTATGCACATTCTTCGTCATAACGACTTTCTATAGTTTGTGCATGCGTTTCGAAATAAGAAAAGCTTACTTCCCCCGTTTTTTAAAATCACAGCTTCTAGAAGGTTTACATGATTTGTTAAAAAACACGAGTTTTTAGAAAATGTAATTTATTTCATTAATGGAATCTACAAAGTATGCACATTCTACGTCATAATGAGTTTCTATAGTTTGCACATGCGTCCGGAAATACGAAAAGCTTACTTCCCCCGTTTTTTAAAATCACAGCTTCTAGAAGGTTTACATTATTTGGTAAAAAACACGAGTTTTTAGAAAATGTGTTTTATTTCATAAATGGAATCTACAAAGTATGCATATTCTACGTCAGAACGACTTTCTATAGTTTGCGCATGCGTTCGGAAATAAGAAAAGCTTACTTCCACCGTTTTTTAAAATAATAGCTTCTTGAAGGTTTACATGATTTCGTAAAAAACACGAGTTTTTAGAAAATGTGTTTTATTTCATAAATGGAATCTACAAAGTATGCACATTATACGTCATAACGACTTTCTATAGTTTGCGCATGCATCCGGAAATAAGAAAAGCTTACTTCCCCCGTTTTTTAAAATCACAGCTTCCAGAAGGTTTACATGATTTCTTAAAAAACAAGAGTTTTTAGAAAATGTGTTTTATTTCATAAATGGAATCAACAAAGTATGCACATTCTACGTCATAACGATTTTCTATAGTTTGCGCATGCATTTGGAAATAAGAAAAGCTTACTTCCCCCGTTTTTTAAAATCACAGCTTCGAGAAGGTTTACATGATTTGTTAAAAAACACGAGTTTTTAGAAAATGTGTTTTATTTCATAAATGGAATCAACAAAGTATGCAGATTCTACGTCATAACGACTTTCTATAGTTTGCGCATGCGTTTGGAAATAAGAAAAGCTTACTTCCCCCGTTTTTTAAAATCACAGCTTCTAGAAGATTTACATGATTTCGTAATAAACACGAGTTTTTAGAAAATGTGTTTTATTTCATAAATGGAATCAACAAAGTATGCACATTCTACGTCATAACGACTTTCTATAGTTTGCGCATGCGTCCGGAAATAAGAAAAGCTTACTTCCACCGTTTTTTAAAATAATAGCTTCTAGAAGGTTTACATGATTTCGTAAAAAACACGAGTTTTTAGAAAATGTGATTTATGTCAAAAATGGAATCTACAAAGTATGCACATTCTACGTCATAATGACTTTCTTTAGTTTGCGCATGCGTCCGGAAATAGGAAAAGCTTACTTCCCCCGTTTTTTAAAATCACAGCTTCTAGAAGGTTTACATGATTTCTTAAAAAACACGAGTTTTTAGAAAATGTGTTTTATTTCATAAATGGAATCAACAAAGTATGCACATTCTACGTCATAACGACTTTCTATAGTTTGCGCATGCGTCCGAAAATAGGAAAAGGTTACTTCCACCGTTTTTTAAAATAACAACTTCTAGAAGGTTTACATGATTTCGTAAAAAACACGAGTTTTTAGAAAATGTGTTTTATTTAATAAATGGAATCTACAAAATATGCACATTCTATGTCATAATGACTTTCTATAGTTTGCGCATTCGTCCGGAAATAAGAAAAGCTTACTTCCACCGTTTTTTAAAATCATAGCTTCTAGAAGGTTTACATGATTTCGTAAAAAACACGAGTTTTTAGAAAAAGTGTTTTATTTCATAAATGGAATCTACAAAGTATGCACATTCTACGTCATAAAAACTTTCTATAGTTTGCACATCCATCCGGAAATAAGAAAAGCTTACTTCCACCGTTTTTTAAAATCACAGCTTCTAGAAGGTTTACATGATTTCTTAAAAAACACGAGTTTTTAGAAAATGTGTTTTATTTCATAAATGGAATCTACAAAGTATGCACATTCTACGTCATAATGACTTTCTATTGTTTGCGCATGCATCTGGAAATAAGAAAAGCTTACTTCCACCGTTTTTTAAAATCACAGCTTCTAGAAGGTTTACATGATTTCGTAAAAAA
Organism: Larix kaempferi; assembly: GCA_027924585.1. Taxonomy (NCBI): domain Eukaryota; kingdom Viridiplantae; phylum Streptophyta; class Pinopsida; order Pinales; family Pinaceae; genus Larix; species Larix kaempferi. The sequence goes on along the minus strand of BSBM01000557.1, from coordinate 14,756,770 downwards.
CACGAGTTTTTAGAAAATGTGTTTTATTTCATAAATGGAATCAACAAAGTATGCACATTCTACGTCATAACGACTTTCTATAGTTTGCGCATGCGTTTGGAAATAAGAAAAGCTTACTTCCCCCGTTTTTTAAAATCACAGCTTCTAGAAGGTTTACATGATTTCTTAAAAAACACGAGTTTTTAGAAAATGTGTTTTATTTCATAAATCGAATCAACAAAGTATGCACATTATACGTCATAACGAATTTCTATAGTTTGCATGCGTCCAGAAATAAGAAAAGCTTACTTCCACCGTTTTTTAAAATCACAGCTTCTAGAAGGTTTACATGATTTCGTAAAAAACACGAGTTTTTAGAAAATGTGTTTTATTTCAAAAATGGAATCAACAATGTATGCAGATTCTACGTCATAACGACTTTCTATAGTTTGCGCATGTGTCCGGAAATAAGAAAAGCTTACTTCCACCGATTTTTAAAATCACAGCTTCTAGAAGGTTTACATGATTTCGTAAAAAACACGAGTTTTTAGAAAATGTGTTTTATTTCATAAATGGAATCTACAAACTATGCACATTCTACATCATACCGACTTTGTATAGTTTGCGCATGCGGCCGGAAATAATAAAAGCTTACTTCCACCGTTTTTTAAAATCACAGCTTCTAGAAGGTTTACATGATTTCGTAAAAAACACGAGTTTTTAGAAAATGTGTTTTATTTCATAAATGGAATCTACAAAGTATGCACATTCTACGTCATAACGACTTTGTATTGTTTGCGCATGCATCCAGAAATAACAAAAGCTTACTTCCACCGTTTTTTAAAATCACAACTTCTAGAAGGTTTACATGATTTCGTAAAAAACACGAGTTTTTAGAAAATGTGTTTTATTTCATAAATGGAATCTACAAGTTATGCACATTCTACGTCATAACGACTTTCTATAGTTTGCGCATGCGTCCGGAAATAAGAAAAGTTTACTTCCCCCGTTTTTTAAAATCACAGCTTCTAGAAGGTTTACATGATTTCTTAAAAAACACGAGTTTTTAGAAAATGTGTTTTATTTCATAAATGGAATCAACAAAGTATGCACATTCTACATCATAACGACTTTCTATAGTTTGCGCATGCGTTTGGAAACAAGAAAAGCTTACTTCCCCCATTTTTTAAAATCACAGCTTCTAGAAGGTTTACATGATTTCTTAAAAAACACGAGTTTTTAGAAAATGTGTTTTATTTCATAAATGGAATCAAAAAAGTATGCACATTCTACATCATAACGACTTTCTATAGTTTGTGCATGCGTCCGGAAGTAAGAAAAGCTTACTTCCACCGTTTTTTAAAATCACAGCTTCTTGAAGGTTTACATGATTTCGTAAAAAACACGAGTTTTTAGAAAATGTGTTTTATTTCATAAATGGAATCTACAAAGTATGCACATTCTATGTCGTAATGACTTTCTATTGTTTGCACATGCGTCCGCAAATAAGAAAAGCTTACTTCCACCATTTTTTAAAATCACAGCTTCTAGAAGGTTTACATGATTTCGTAAAAAACACGAGTTTTAGAAAATGTGTTTTATTTCATAAATGGAAAACAACAAAGTATGCACATTCTACGTCATAACGACTTTCTATAGTTTACGCATGCATCCGGAAATAAAAAAAGCTTACTTCCACCGTTTTTTAAAATCACAGCTTCTAGAAGGTTTACATGATTTCGTAAAAAACACGAGTTTTTAGAAAATGTGATTTATGTCATAAATGGAATCTACAAAGTATGCACATTCTACGTCATAATGACTTTCTATAGTTTGCGGATGCGTCCGGAAATAGGAAAAGCTTACTTCCCCCGTTTTTTAAAATCACAGCTTCTAGAATGTTTACATGATTTCTTAAAAAACACGAGTTTTTAGAAAATGTGTTTTATTTGATAAATGAAATCAACAAAGTATGCACACTCTACGTCATAATGACTTTCTATAGTTTGTGCATGCGTCCGGACATAGGAAAAGCTTACTTCCCCCGTTTTTTAAAATCACAGCTTCTACAAGCTTTACATTATTTGGTAAAAAACACGAATTTTTAGAAAATGTGTTTTATTTCATAAATGGAATCTACAAACTATGCACATTCTACGTCATAACGACTTTCTATAGTTTGCGCATGCGTCCGGAAATAAGAAAAGCTTACTTCCCCCGTTTTTTAAAATCACAGCTTCTAGAAGGTTTACATGATTTGTTAAAAAACACGAGTTTTTAGAAAATTTGTTTTATTTCATAAATGGAATCAACAAAGTATGCACATTCTACGTCATAACGACTTTCTATAGTTTGCGCATTCGTCCGGAAATAGGAAAAGCTTACTTCCCCCGTTTTTTAAAATCACAGCTTCCAGAAGGTTTACATGATTGCGTAAAAAACACGAGTTTTTAGAAAATGTGTTTTATTTCATAAATGGAATCAACAAAGTATGCACATTCTACGTCACAACAACTTTCTATAGATTGCGCATGCGTTTGGAAATAAGAAAAGCTTACTTCCCCCGTTTTTTAAAATCACAGCTTCTAGAAGGTTTACATGATTTCTTAAGAAACATGAGTTTTTAGAAAATGTGTTTTATTTCATCAAGAGAATCAGCAAAGTATGTACATTCTACGTCATAACTACTTTCTATAGTTTGCACATGCGTCCGGAAATAAGAAAAGCTTACTTCCACCGTTTTTTAAAATCACAGCTTCTAGAAGGTTTACATGATTTCGTAAAAAACACGAGTTTTTAGAAAATGGGTTTTATTTCATAAATGGAATCAACAAAGTATGCACATTCTATGTCATAACGACTTTCTATAGTTTGCGAATGCGTCCGGAAATAAGAAAAGCTTACTTCCACCGATTTTTAAAATCACAGCTTCTAGAAGGTTTAGATGATTTCGTAAAAAAAAACGAGTTTTTAGAAAATGTGTTTTATTTCATAAATGAATCTACAAAGTATGCACATTCTACATCATAACGACTTTGTATTGTTTGCGCATGCGTCCGGAAATAACAAAAGTTTACTTCCACCGTTTTTTAAAATCACAGCTTCTAGAAGGTTTACATGATTTCGTAAAAAGCACGAGTTTTTAGAAAATGTGATTTATTTCATAAATGGAATCAACAAAGTATCCACATTCTACGTCATAACGACTTTCTATAGTTTGCGCATTCATCCGGAAATAAGAAAAGCTTACTTCCATCGTTTTTTAAAATCACAGCTTCTAGAAGGTTTACATGATTTCTTAAAAAACACGAGTTTTTAGAAAATGTGTTTTATTTCATAAATGGAATCTACAAAGTATGCACCTTCTACGTCATAACGACTTTCTATAGTTTGCGCATCCGTTTGGAAATAAGAAAAGCTTACTTCCCCCATTTTTTAAAATCACAGCTTCTAGAAGGTTTACATGATTTCGTAAAAAACACGAGCTTTTAGAAAATGTGTTTTATTTCATAAATGGAATCTACAAAGTATGCACATTCTACCTCATAACGACATTCTATAGTTTGCGCAAGCGTCCAGAAATTAGAAAAGCTTACTTCCCCCGTTTTTTAAAATCACAGCTTCTAGAAGGTTTACATGATTTCGTAAAAAACATGAGTTTTTAGAAAATGTGTTTTATTTCATAAATGGAATCAACAAAGTATGCACATTCTACGTCATAACGACTTTCTATAGTTTGCGCACGCGTTTGGAAATAAGAAAAGCTTACTTCCCCCGTTTTTTAAAATCACAGCTTCTAGAAGGTTTAAATGATTTCTTAAAAAACACGAGTTTTTAGAAAATATGTTTTATTTCATAAATGGAATCAAAAAAGTATGTACATTATACGTCATAACGACTTTTAATAGTTTGCGCATGCGTCCGGAAATAAGAAAAGCTTACTTCCCCCGTTTTTTTAAATCACAGCTTCTAGAAGGTTTAAATGATTTCTTAAAAAACACGAGTTTTTAGAAAATGTGTTTTATTTCATAAAGAGAATCAACAAAGTATGCACATTCTACGTCATAACTACTTTCTATAGTTTGCACATGCATCCGGAAATAAGAAAAGCTTACTTCCACCGTTTTTTAAAATCACAGCTTCTAGAAGGTTTACATGATTTCGTAAAAAACATGAGTTTTTAGAAAATGTGTTTTATTTCATAAATGGAATCAACAAAGTATGCACATTCTACGTCATAACGACTTTCTATAGTTTGCGCATGCGTCCGGAAATAAGAAAAGCTTACTTCCGCCGATTTTTAAAATCACAGCTTCTAGAAGGTTTACATGATTTCGTAAAAAACATGAGTTTTTAGAAAATTTGTTTTATTTCATAAATGGAATCTACAAAGTATGCACATTCTACATCATAACGACTTTCTATAGTTTGCGCATGCGTCCGGAAATAAGAAAAGTTTACTTCCCCCGTTTTTTAAAATCACAGCTTCTAGAAGGTTTACATGATTTCTTAAAAAACACGAGTTTTTAGAAAATGTGTTTTATTTCATAAATGGAATCTACAAAGTATGCACATTCTGCGTCATAACGACTTTGTATTGTTTGCGCATGCATCCGGAAATAACAAAATCTTACTTCCACCGTTTTTTAAAATCACAGCTTCTAGAAGGTTTAAATGATTTCGTAAAAAACACGAGTTTTTAGAAAATGTGTTTTATTTCATAAATGGAATCTACAGGTTAGGCACATAGTACATCATAATGACTTTCTATAGTTTGAGCATGCGTCCGGAAATAAGAAAAGTTTACTTCCCCCGTTTTTTAAAATCACAGCTTCTAGAAGGTTTACATGATTTCTTAAAAAACACGAGTTTTTAGAAAATGTGTTTTATTTCATACATGGAATCAACAAAGTATGCACATTCTACGTCATAACGACTTTCTATAGTTTGCCCATCCGTCCGGAAATAAGAAAAGGTTACTTTCCCCATTTTTTAAAATCACAGCTTCTAGAAGGTTTACATGATTTCTTAAAAAACACGAGTTTTTAGAAAATGTGTTTTATTTCATAAATGGAATGAACAAAGTATGCACATTGTACGTCATAACGACTTTCTATAGTTTGCGCATGCGTTTGGAAATAAGAAAAGCTTACTTCCTCCGTTTTTTAAAATCACAGCTTCTAGAAGGTTTACATGATTTCGTAAAAAACACGAGTTTTTAGAAAATGTGTTTTATTTCATAAATGGAATCTACAAAGTATGCACATTCTACGTCATAACGACTTTCTATTGTTTGCGCATGCGTCCGAAAATAAGAAAATCTTACTTCCACCGTTTTTAAAAATCACAGCTTCTAGAAGGTTTACATGATTTCGTAAAAAATACGAGTTTTTAGAAAATGTGTTTTATTTCATAAATGGAATCGACAAAGTATGCACATTATACGTGATAACGACTTTGTATAGTTTGCGCATGCGTTTGGAAATAAGAAAAGCTTACTTCCCCCTTTTTTTAAAATCACAGCTTTTAGAAGGTTTATATGATTTCTTAAAAAACACGAGTTTTTAGAAAATGTGTTTTATTTCATAAATATAATCAACAAAGTATGCACATTCTATGTCATAACGACTTTCTATAGTTTGCACATGCGTCTGGAAATAAGAAAAGCTTACTTCCACCGTTTTTTAAAATCACAGCTTCTAGAAGGTTTACATGATTTCGTAAAAAAAATGAGTTTTTAGAAAATGTGTTTTATTTCATAAATGGAATCTACAAAGTATGCACATTATACGTGATAACGACTTTCTATAGTTTGTGCATGCATCTGGAAATAAGAAAAGCTTACTTCCCCTGTTTTTTAAAATCACAGCTTCTAGAAGGTTTACATGATTTCGTAAAAAACACGAGTTTTTAGAAAATGTGTTTTATTTCATAAATGGAATCTACAAAGTATGCACATTCTATGTCATAACAACTTTCTATAGTTTGCACATGCGTCAGGAAATAAGAAAAGCATACTTCCCCCGTTTTTTAAAATCACAGCTTCTAGAAGGTTTATATGATTTCTTAAAAAACACGAGTTTTTAGAAAATGTGTTTTATTTCATAAATATAATCAACAAAGTATGCACATTCTACGTCATAACGACTTTCTATAGTTTTCACATGCGTCCGGAAATAAGAAAAGCTTACTTCCACCGTTTTTTAAAATCACAGCTTCTAGAAGTTTTACCTGATTTCATAAAAAACACGAGTTTTTAGAAAATGTGTTTTATTTCATAAATGGAATCAACAAAGTATGCACATTCTATGTCATAACGACTTTCTATAGTTTGCGCATTCGTCCGGAAATAAGAAAAGCTTACTTCCCCCGTTTTTTAAAATCACAGCTTCTAGAAGGTTTACATGATTTCGTAAAAAACACGAGTTTTTAGAAAATGTGTTTTATTTCATAAATGGAATCAACAAAGTATGCACATTCTACATCATAACGACTTTCTATAGTTTGCGCATGCGTTTGGAATTAAGAAAAGCTTACTTCCCCCGTTTTTTAAAATCACAACTTCTAGAAGGTTTACATGATTTCTTAAGAAACACGAGTTTTTAGAAAATGTGTTTTATTTCATAAAGAGAATCAACAAAGTATGCACATTCTACGTCATAACTACTTTCTATAGTTTGCACATGCATCCGGAAATAAGAAAAGCTTACTTCCACAGTTTTTTAAAATCACAGCTTCTAGAAGGTTTACATGATTTCGTAGAAAACACGAGTTTTTAGAAAATGTGTTTTATTTCATAAATGGAATCAACAAAGTATGCACATTCTACGTCATAACGACTTTCTATAGTTTGCGCATGCGTCCGGAAATAAGAAAAGCTTACTTCCACCGATTTTTAAAATCACAGCTTCTAGAAGGTTTACATGATTTCGTAAAAAACACGAGTTTTTAGAAAATGTGTTTTATTTCATAAATGAATCTACAAAGTATGCACATTCTACATCATAACGACTTTGTATTGTTTGCTCATGCGTCCAGAAATAACAAAATCTTACTTCCACCATTTTTTAAAATCACAACTTCTAGAAGGTTTACATGATTTCGTAAAAAACACGAGTTTTTAGAAAATGTGTTTTATTTCATAAATGGAATCTACAAAGTATCCACATTCTACGTCATAACAACTTTCTATAGTTTGCGCATGCGTCAGGAAATAAGAAAAGCTTACTTCCCCCGTTTTTTAAAATCACAGCTTCTAGAAGGTTTACATGATTTCTTAAAAAACACGAGTTTTTAGAAAATGTGTTTTATTTCATAAATGGAATCAACAAAGTATGCACATTCTACGTCATAACGACTTTGTATTGTTTGCGCATGCGTCCGGAAATAACAAAAGCTTACTTCCACCGTTTTTTAAAATCACAGCTTCTAGAAGGTTTAAATGATTTCGTAAAAAACACGAGTTTTTAGAAAATGTGTTTTATTTCATAAATGGAATCTACAAGTTAGGCACATTCTACGTCATAATGACTTTCTATAGTTTGCGCATGCGTCTGGAAATAAGAAAAGTTTACTTCCCCCGTTTTTTAAAATCACAGCTTCTAGAAGGTTTACATGATTTCTTAAAAAACATGAGTTTTTAGAAAATGTGTTTTATTTCATAAATGGAATCAACAAAGTATGCACATTCTACATCATAACGAATTTCTATAGTTTTCCCATGCGTCCGGAAATAAGAAAAGGTTACTTTCCCCATTTTTTAAAATCACAGCTTCTAGAAGGTTTACATGATTTCTTAAAAAACACGAGTTTTTAGAAAATGTGTTTTATTTCATAAATGGAATCAACAAAGTATGCACATTCTACGTCATAACGACTTTCTATAGTTTGCGCATGCGTTTGGAAATAAGAAAAGCTTACTTCCACTGTTTTTTAAAATCACAGCTTCTAGAAGGTTTACATGATTTCGTAAAAAACACGAGTTTTTAGAAAATGTATTTTATTTCATAAATGGAATCTACAAAGTATGCACATTCTACGTCATAACTACTTTCTATAGTTTGCACATGCATCCGGAAATAAGAAAAGCTTACTTCCACAGTTTTTTAAAATCACAGCTTCTAGAAGGTTTACATGATTTCGTAAAAAACACGAGTTTTTAGAAAATGTGTTTTATTTCATAAATGGAATCAAGAAAGTATGCACACTCTACGTTATAACGAATTTCTATAGTTTGCGCATGCATCCGGAAATAAGAAAAGCTTACTTCCACCGATTTTTAAAATCACAGCTTCTAGAAGGTTTACATGATTTCGTAAAAAACACGAGTTTTTAGAAAATGTGTTTTATTTCATAAATGAATCTACAAAGTATGCACATTCTACATCATAACGACTTTGTATTGTTTGCGCATGCGTCCAGAAATAACAAAATCTTACTTCCACCGATTTTTAAAATCACAGCTTCTAGAAGGTTTACATGATTTCGTAAAAAACACGAGTTTTTAGAAAATGTGTTTTATTTCATCAATGGAATCTACAAAGTATCCACATAATACGTCATAACAACTTTCTATAGTTTGGGCATGCGTCCGGAAATAAGAAAAGCTTACTTCCCCCGTTTTTTAAAATCACAGCTTCTAGAAGGTTTAGATGATTTCTTAAAAAACACGAGTTTTTAGAAAATGTGTTTTATTTAATAAATGGAATCAACAAAGTATACACATTCTACGCCATAACGACTTTCTATAGTTTCCGCATGCATTTGGAAATAAGAAAAGCTTCCTTCCACCGTTTTTTAAAATCACAGCTTCCAGAAGGTTTACATGATTTCCTAAAAAACACGAGTTTTTAGAAAGTGTGTTTTATTTTATAAATGGAATCTACAAAGTATGCACATTATACGTGATAACGAATTTCTATAGTTTGCGCATGCGTCCGGAAATAAGAAAAGCTTACTTCCCCTGTTTTTTAAAATCACAGCTTCTAGAAGGTTTACATGATTTCGTAAAAAACACGAGTTTTTAGAAAATGTGTTTTATTTCATAAATGGAATCTACAAAGTATGCACATTCTACGTCATAACGACATTCTATAGTTTGCGCATGCGTTTGGAAATAAGAAAAGCTTACTTCCCCCGTTTTTTAAAATCACAACATCTAGAAGGTTTACATGATTTCTTAAAAAACACGAGTTTTTAGAAAATTTGTTTTATTTCATAAATGGAATCTACAAAGTATGCACATTCTACGTCATAACGACATTCTATAGTTTGCGCATGCGTCTGGAAAAAAGAGAAGCTTACTTCAACCGTTTTTTAAAATCACAGCTTCTAGAAGGTTTACATGATTTCTTAAAAAAGACGAGCTTTTAGAAAATGTGTTTTATTTCATCAATGGAATATACAAAGTATGCACATTCTACGTCATAACGACACTCTATAGTTTGCGCATGCGTCTGGAAAAAAGGGAAGCTTACTTCCACCATTTTTTAAAATCACAGCTTAAAGAAGGTTTACATGATTTCGTAAAAAACACGAGTTTTTAGAAAATGTGTATTATTTCATAAATGGAATCTACAAAGTATGCACATTCTACGTCATAACGACTTTCTATAGTTTGCATGCGTCCAGAAATAAGAAAAGCTTACTTCCACCGTTTTTTAAAATCACAGCTTCTAGAAGGTTTACATGATTTCGTAAAAAACATGAGTTTTTAGGAAATGTGTTTTATTTCATAAATGGAATCAACAAAGTATGCACATTCTACGTCATAACAACTTTCTATAGTTTGCGCATGTGTCCGGAAATAAGAAAAGCTTACTTCCACTGATTTTTAAAATCACAGCTTCTAGAAGGTTTACATGATTTCGTAAAAAACACGAGTTTTTAGAAAATGTGTTTTATTTCATAAATGGAATCAACAAAGTATGCACATTCTATGTCATAACGACTTTCTATAGTTTGCGCATGCGTCCGGAAGTAAGAAAAGCTTACTTCCACCGTTTTTTAAAATCACAGCTTCTAGAAGGTTTACATGATTTCGTAAAAAACACGAGTTTTTAGAAAATGTGTTTTATTTCATAAATGGAATCTACAAAGTATGCACATTCTACGTCATAACGACTTTCTATAGTTTGCGCATTCGTCCGGAAATAAGAAAAGCTTACTTCCCTCCTTTTTTAAAATCACAGCTTCTAGAAGGTTTACATGATTTCGTAAAAAACACGAGTTTTTAGAAAATGTGTTTTATTTCGTAAATGAATCTACAAAGTATGCACATTCTACGTCATAACGACTTTGTATTGTTTGCGCATGCGTCCGGAAATAACAAAAGCTTACTTCCACCGTTTTTTAAAATCACAGCTTCTAGAAGGTTTACATGATTTTGTAAAAAGCACGAGTTTTTAGAAAATGTGTTTTATTTCATAAATGGAATCAACAAAGTATCCACATTCTACGTCATAACGACTTTCTATAGTTTGCGCATTCGTCCGAAAATAAAAAAAGCTTACTTCCACCGTTTTTTAAAATCACAGCTTCTAGAAGGTTTACATGATTTCGTAAAAAACACGAGTTTTTAGAAAATGTGTTTTATTTCATAAATCGAATCTACAAAGTATGCACATTCTACGTCATAATGACTTTCTATAGTTTGCACATGCGTCCGGAAATAAGAAAAGCTTACTTCCACCGTTTTTTAAAATAATAGCTTCTAGAAGGTTTACATGATTTCGTAAAAAACACGAGTTTTTAGAAAATGTGTTTTATTTCATAATGGAATCAACAAAGTATGCACATTCTACGTCATAACGACTTTCTATAGTTTGCGCATTCGTCCGGAAATAAGAAAAGCTTACTTCCCCCGTTTTTTAAAATCACAGCTTCTTGAAGGTTTACATGATTTCGTAAAAAACACGAGTTTTTAGAAAATGTGTTTTATTTCATAAATGGAATCAACAAAGTATGCACATTCTACATCATAACGACTTTCTATAGTTTGCGCATGCGTTTGGAAATAAGAAAAGCTTACTTCCCCCGTTTTTTAAAATCACAGCTTCTATAAGGTTTACATGATTTCTTAAGAAACACGAGTTTTTAGAAAATGTGTTTTATTTCATAAAGAGAATCAACAAAGTATGCACATTCTACGTCATAACTACTTTCTATAGTTTGCACATGCATCCGGAAATAAGAAAAGCTTACTTCCACAGTTTTTTAAAATCACAGCTTCTAGAAGGTTTACATGATTTCGTAAAAAACACGAGTTTTTAGAAAATGTGTTTTATTTCATAAATGGAATCAAGAAAGTATGCACACTCTACGTTATAACGAATTTCTATAGTTTGCGCATGCGTCCGGAAATAAGAAAAGCTTACTTCCACCGATTTTTAAAATCACAGCTTCTAGAAGGTTTACATGATTTCGTAAAAAACACGAGTTTTTAGAAAATGTGTTTTATTTCATAAATGAATCTACAAAGTATGCACATTCTACATCATAACGACTTTGTATTGTTTGCGCATGCGTCCAGAAATAACAAAATCTTACTTCCACCGATTTTTAAAATCACAGCTTCTAGAAGGTTTACATGATTTCGTAAAAAACACGAGTTTTTAGAAAATGTGTTTTATTTCATAAAGGGAATCTACAAAGTATCCACATTCTACGTCATAACAACTTTCTATAGTTTGCGCATGCGTCCGGAAATAAGAAAAGCTTACTTCCCCCGTTTTTTAAAATCACAGCTTCTAGAAGGTTTACATGATTTCTTAAAAAACATGAGTTTTTAGAAAATGTGTTTTATTTAATAAATGGAATCAACAAAGTATACACATTCTACGCCATAACGACTTTCTATAGTTTCCGCATGCATTTGGAAATAAGAAAAGCTTCCTTCCACCGTTTTTTAAAATCACAGCTTCCAGAAGGTTTACATGATTTCCTAAAAAACACGAGTTTTTAGAAAGTGTGTTTTATTTTATAAATGAAATCTACAAAGTATGCACATTATACGTGATAACGAATTTCTATAGTTTGCGCATGCGTCCGGAAATAAGAAAAGCTTACTTCCCCTGTTTTTTAAAATCACAGCTTCTAGAAGGTTTACATGATTTCGTAAAAAACACGAGTTTTTAGAAAATGTGTTTTATTTCATAAATGGAATCTACAAAGTATGCACATTCTACGTCATAACGACATTCTATAGTTTGCGCATGCGTTTGGAAATAAGAAAAGCTTACTTCCCCCGTTTTTTAAAATCACAACATCTAGAAGGTTTACATGATTTCTTAAAAAACACGAGTTTTTAGAAAATGTGTTTTATTTCATAAATGGAATCTACAAAGTATCCACATTCTACGTCATAACGACATTCTATAGTTTGCGCATGCGTCTGGAAAAAAGAGAAGCTTACTTCAACCGTTTTTTAAAATCACAGCTTCTAGAAGGTTTACATGATTTCTTAAAAAACACGAGCTTTTAGAAAATGTGTTTTATTTCATCAATGGAATATACAAAGTATGCACATTCTACGTCATAACGACACTCTATAGTTTGCGCATGCGTCTGGAAAAAAGAGAAGCTTACTTCCACCATTTTTTAAAATCACAGCTTCTAGAAGGTTTACATGATTTCGTAAAAAACACGAGTTTTTAGAAAATGTGTATTATTTCATAAATGGAATCTACAAAGTATGCACATTCTACGTCATAATGACTTTCTATAGTTTGCATGCGTCCAGAAATAAGAAAAGCTTACTTCCACCGTTTTTTAAAATCACAGCTTCTAGAAGGTCTACATGATTTCGTAAAAAACATGAGTTTTTAGGAAATGTGTTTTATTTCATAAATGGAATCAACAAAGTATGCACATTCTACGTCATAACAACTTTCTATAGTTTGCGCATGTGTCCGGAAATAAGAAAAGCTTACTTCCACCGATTTTTAAAATCACAGCTTCTAGAAGGTTTACATGATTTCGTAAAAAACACGAGTTTTTAGAAAATGTGTTTTATTTCATAAATGGAATCAACAAAGTATGCACATTCTATGTCATAACGACTTTCTATAGTTTGCGCATGCGTCCGGAAGTAAGAAAAGCTTACTTCCACCGTTTTTTAAAATCACAGCTTCTAGAAGGTTTACATGATTTCGTAAAAAACACGAGTTTTTAGAAAATGTGTTTTATTTCATAAATGGAATCTACAAAGTATGCACATTCTATGTCATAACGACTTTCTATTGTTTGCGCATGCGTCCGGAAATAAGAAAAGCTTACTTCCACCATTTTTTAAAATCACAGCTTCTAGAAGGTTTACATGATTTCGTAAAAAACACGAGTTTTAGAAAATGTGTTTTATTTCATAAATGGAATCAACAAAGTATGCACATTCTACGTCATAACGACTTTCTATAGTTTGCGCATGCGTTTGGAAATAAGAAAAACTTACTTCCCCCGTTTTTTAAAATCACAGCTTCTAGAAGGTTTGTATGATTTCTTAAAAAACATGAGTTTGTAGAAAATGTGTTCTATTTCATAAATAGAATCAACAAAGTGTGCACATTCTACGTCATAACGAATTTCTATAGTTTGCACATGTGTCAAGAAATAAGAAAAGGTTACTTCCACCGTTTTTTAAAATCACAGCTTCTAGAAGGTTTACATGATTTCGTAAAAAACACGAGTTTTTAGGAAATATGTTTTATTTCATAAATGGAATCAACATTGTATGCACATTCTACGTCATAACGACTTTGTATAGTTTGCGCATGCGTCCGGAAATAACAAAAGCTTACTTCCACCGTTTTTTAAAATCACAGCTTCTAGAAGGTTTACCTGATTTCGTAAAAAACACGAGTTTTTAGAAAATGTGTTTTATTTCATAAATGGAATGAACAACGTATGCACATTCTACGTCATAACGACTTTCTATAGTTTGCGCATTCGTCCGGAAATAAGAAAAGTTTACTTCCCCCGTTTTTTAAAATCCCAGCTTCTAGAAGGTTTACATGATTTTGTAAAAAACACGAGTTTTTAGAAAATGTGTTTTATTTCATAAATGGAATATACAAAGTATGCAAATTCTACGTCATAACGATTTTCTATAGTTTGCGCATGCGTCCGGAAATAAGAAAAGCTTACTTCACCCGTTTTTTAAAATCATAGCTTCTAGAAGGTTTACATGATTTCGTAAAAAACACGAGTTTTTAGAAAATATGTTTCATTTCATAGATGGAATCGACAAAGTATGCACATTCTACGTCATAACGACTTTCTATAGTTTGCGCATTCGTCCGGAAATAAGAAAAGCTTACTTCCCTCGTTTTTTAAAATCACAGCTTCTAGAAGGTTTACATGATTTCGTAAAAAACACGAGTTTTTAGAAAATGTGTTTTATTTCATAAAAGAATCTACAAAGTATGCACATTCTACGTCATAACGACTTTGTATTGTTTGCGCATGCGTCCGGAAATAACAAAAGCTTACTTCCACCGTTTTTTAAAATCACAGCTTCTAGAAGGTTTACATGATTTCGTAAAAAGCACGAGTTTTTAGAAAATGTGTTTTATTTCATAAATGGAATCAACAAAGTATCCACATTCTACGTCATAACGACTTTCTATAGTTTGCGCATTCGTCCGAAAATAAAAAAAGCTTACTTCCACCGTTTTTTAAAATCACAGCTTCTAGAAGGTTTACATGATTTCTTAAAAAACACGAGTTTTTAGAAAATGTGTTTTATTTCATAACTGGAATCTACAAAGTATGCACCTTCTACGTCATAACGACTTTCTATAGTTTGCACATGCGTTTGGAAATAAGAAAAGCTTACTTCCCCCATTTTTTAAAATCACAGCTTCTAGAAGGTTTACATGATTTCGTAAAAAACACGAGTTTTTAGAAAATGTGTTTTATTTCATAAATGGAATCTACAAAGTATGCACATTCTACGTCATAACGACATTCTATAGTTTGCGCATGCGTCCAGAAATTAGAAAAGATTACTTCCCCCGTTTTTTAAAATCACAGCTTCTAGAAGGTTTACATGATTTCGTAAAAAACACGAGTTTTTACAAAATGTGTTTTATTTCATAAATGGAATCTACAAAGTATGCACATTCTACGTCATAACGACTTTCTATAGTTTGCGCATGCGTCCGGAAATAAGAAAAGCTTACTTCCCCCGTTTTTTAAAATCACAGCTTCTAGAAGGTTTACATGATTTCGTAAAAAACACGAGTTTTTAGAAAATGTGTTTTATTTCATAAATGGAATCAACAAAGTATGCACATTCTATGTCATAACGACTTTCTATAGTTTGCGCATGCGTTTGGAAATAAGAAAAGTTTACTTCCCCCGTTTTTTAAAATCACAGCTTCTAGAAGGTTTACATGATTTCTTAAAAAACATGAGTTTTTAGAAAATGTGTTTTATTTCATAAATGGAATCAACAAAGTATCCACATTCTACGTCATAACGACTTTGTATAGTTTGCGCATGCGTTTGGAAATAAGAAAAGCTTACTTCCCCCGTTTTTTAAAATCACAACTTCTAGAAGGTTTATATGATTTCTTAAAAAACAGGAGTTTTTAGAAAATGCGTTTTATTTCATAAATAGAATCAACAAAGTATGCACATTCTACGTCATAACGACTTTCTATAGTTTGCGCATGCGTCCGGAAATAAGAAAACCTTACTTCCCCCGTTTTTTAAAATCACAGCTTCTAGAAGGTTTACATGATTTCTTAAAAAACACGAGTTTTTAGAAAATGTGTTTTATTTCATAAATGGAATCAACAAAGTATGCACATTCTACGTCATAACGACTTTCTATAGTTTGCGCATGCGTCCGGAAATAAGAAAAGCTTACTTCCCCCATTTTTTAAAATCACAGCTTCTAGAAGGTTTACATGATTTCGTAAAAAACATGAGTTTTTAGAAAATGTGTTTTATTTCATAAATGGAATCTACAAAGTATGCATATTATACGTGATAACTACTTTCTATAGTTTGCGCATGCGTCCGGAAATAAGAAAAGCTTACTTCCCCTGTTTTTTAAAATCACAGCTTCTAGAAGGTTTACATGATTTCGTAAAAAACACGAGTTTTTAGAAAATGTGTTTTATTTAATAAATGGAATCTACAAAGTATGCACATTCTACGTCCTAACGACATTCTATAGTTTGCACATGCGTCAAGAAATACGAAAAGCTTACTTCCACCGTTTTTTAAAATCACAGCTTCTAGAAGGTTTACATGATTTCGTAAAAAACACGAGTTTTTAGAAAATGTGTTTTATTTCATAAATGGAATCTACAAAGTATGCACATTCTACGTCATAATGACTTTCTATAGTTTGCGCATGCGTCCGGAAATAAGAAAAGCTTACTTCCCCCGTTTTTTAAAATCACAGCTTCTAGAAGGTTTACATGATTTCGTAAAAAACACGAGTTTTTAGAAAATGTGTTTTATTTCATAAATGGAATCAACAAAGTATGCACATTCGATGTCATAACGACTTTCTATAGTTTGAGCATGCGTTTGGAAATAAGAAAAGCTTACTTCCCCCGTTTTTTAAAATCACAGCTTCTAGAAGGTTTACATGATTTCTTAAAAAACACGAGTTTTTAGAAAATGTGTTTTATTTCATAAATGGAATCAACAAAATATGTACATTCAACGTCATAACGAATTTCTATAGTTTGCGCATGCGTCCGGAAATAAGAAAACCTTACTTCCCCCGTTTTTTAAAATCACAGCTTCTAGAAGGTTTACATGATTTCTTAAAAAACACGAGTTTTTAGAAAATGTGTTTTATTTCATAAATGGAATCAACAACGTATGCACATTCTACGTCATAACGACTTTCTATAGTTTGCGCATTCGTCCGGAAATAAGAAAAGTTTACTTCCCCCATTTTTTAAAATCACAGCTTCTAGAAGGTTTACATGATTTCGTAAAAAACACGAGTTTTTAGAAAATGTGTTTTATTTCATAAATGGAATCTACAAAGTATGCACATTCTACGTCATAACGACTTTCTATTGTTTGCGCATGCGTCCTGAAATAAGAAAAGCTTACCTCCACCATTTTTTAAAATCACAGCTTCTAGAAGGTTTACATGATTTCGTAAAAAATACGAGTTTTTGGAAAATGTGTTTTATTTCATAAATGGAATCAACAAAGTATGCACATTATACGTCATAACGACTTTGTATAGTTTGCGCATGCGTTTGGAAATGAGAAAAGCTTACTTCCCCCGTTTTTTAAAATCACAGCTTCTAGAAGGTTTATATGATTTCTTAAAAAACACGAGTTTTTAGAAAATGTGTTTTATTTCATAAATATAATCAACAAAGTATGCACATTCTACGTCATAACGACTTTCTATAGTTTGCGCATGCGTCCGGAAATAAGAAAAGCTTACTTCCCCCGTTTTTTGAAATCACAGCTACTAGAAGGTTTACATTATTTCTTAAGAAACACGAGTTTTTAGAAAATATGTTTTATTTCATAAAGAGAATCAACAAAGTATGCACATTCTACGTCATAACTACTTTCTATAGTTTGCACATGCATCCGGAAATAAGAAAAGCTTACTTCCACCGTTTTTTAAAATCACAGCTTCTAGAAGGTTTACATGATTTCGTAAAAAACACGAGTTTTTAGAAAATGTGTTTTATTTCATAAATGGAATCAACAAAGTATGCACATTATACATCATAACGACTTTGTATAGTTTGCACATGCGTTTGGAAATAAGAAAAGCTTACTTCCCCCGTTTTTTAAAATCACAGCTTCTAGAAGGTTTATATGATTTGTTAAAAAACACGAGTTTTTAGAAAATGTGTTTTATTTCATAAATATAATCAACAAAGTATGCACATTCTACGTCATAACGACTTTCTATAGTTTGCACATGCGTCCGGAAATAAGAAAAGCTTACTTCCACCGTTTTTTAAAATAATAGCTTCTAGAAGGTTCACATGATTTCGTAAAAAACACGAGTTTTTAGAAAATGTGTTTTATTTCATAATGGAATCAACAAAGTATGCACATTCTACGTCATAACGACTTTCTATAGTTTGTGCATTCGTCCGGAAATAAGAAAAGCTTACTTCCCCCGTTTTTTAAAATCACAGCTTCTTGAAGGTTTACATGATTTCGTAAAAAACACGAGTTTTTAGAAAATGTGTTTTATTTTATAAATGGAATCAACAAAGTATGCACATTCTACATCATAACGACTTTCTATAGTTTGCGCATGCGTTTGGAAATAAGAAAAGCTTACTTCCCCCGTTTTTTAAAATCACAGCTTCTAGAAGGTTTACATGATTTCTTAAGAAACACGAGTTTTTAGAAAATGTGTTTTATTTCATAAAGAGAATCAACAAAGTATGCACATTCTACGTCATAACTACTTTCTATAGTTTGCACATGCATCCGGAAATAAGAAAAGCTTACTTCCACAGTTTTTTAAAATCACAGCTTCTAGAAGGTTTACATGATTTCGTAAAAAACACGAGTTTTTAGAAAATGTGTTTTATTTCATAAATGGAATCAACAAAGTATGCACATTCTACGTCATAACGACTTTCTATAGTTTGCGCATGCGTCCGGAAATAAGAAAAGCTTACTTCCACCGATTTTTAAAATCACAGCTTCTAGAAGGTTTACATGATTTCGTAAAAAACACGAGTTTTTAGAAAATGTGTTTTATTTCATAAATGAATCTACAAAGTATGCACATTCTACATCATAACGACTTTGTATTGTTTGCGCATGCGTCCAGAAATAACAAAATCTTACTTCCACCATTTTTTAAAATCACAACTTCTAGAAGGTTTACATGATTTCGTAAAAAACACGAGTTTTTAGAAAATGTGTTTTATTTCATAAATGGAATCTACAAAGTATCCACATTCTACGTCATAACAACTTTCTATACTTTGCGCATGCGTCAGGAAATAAGAAAAGCTTACTTCCCCCGTTTTTTAAAATCACAGCTTCTAGAAGGTTTACATGATTTCTTAAAAAACACGAGTTTTTAGAAAATGTGTTTTATTTCATAAATGGAATCAACAAAGTATACACATTCTACTCCATAACGACTTTCTATAGTTTCCGCATGTATTTGGAAATAAGAAAAGCTTACCTCCCCCGTTTTTTTAAATCACAGCTTCTAGAAGGTTTACATGATTTCTTAAAAAACACGAGTTTTTAGAAAATGTGTTTTATTTCATAAATGGAATCAACAAAGTATGCACATTCTACGTCATAACGACTTTGTATTGTTTGCGCATGCGTCCGGAAATAACAAAAGCTTACTTCCACTGTTTTTTAAAATCACAGCTTCTAGAAGGTTTAAATGATTTCGTAAAAAACACGAGTTTTTAGAAAATGTGTTTTATTTCATAAATGGAATCTACAAGTTAGGCACATTATACGTCATAATGACTTTCTATAGTTTGCGCATGCGTCTGGAAATAAGAAAAGTTTACTTCCCCCGTTTTTTAAAATCACAGCTTCTAGAAGGTTGACATGATTTCTTAAAAAACACGAGTTTTTAGAAAATGTGTTTTATTTCATAAATGGAATCAACAAAGTATGCACATTCTACGTCATAACGACTTTCTATAGTTTGCCCATGCGTCCGGAAATAAGAAAAGGTTACTTTCCCCGTTTTTTAAAATCACAGCTTCTAGAAGGTTTACATGATTTCTTAAAAAACACGAGTTTTTAGAAAATGTGTTTTATTTCATAAATGTAATCAACAAAGTATGCACATTCTACGTCATAACGACTTTCTATAGTTTGCGCATGCGTTTGGAAATAAGAAAAGCTTACTTCCACTGTTTTTTAAAATCACAGCTTCTAGAAGGTTTACATGATTTCGTAAAAAACACGAGTTTTTAGAAAATGTGTTTTATTTCATAAATGGAATCAACAAAGTATGCACATTATACGTCATAACGACTTTGTATAGTTTGCGCATGCGTTTGGAAATAAGAAAAGCTTACTTCCCCCGTTTTTTAAAATCACAGCTTCTAGAAGGTTTATATGATTTCTTAAAAAACACGAGTTTTTAGAAAATGTGTTTTATTTCATAAATATAATCAACAAAGTATGCACATTCTACGTCATAACGACTTTCTATAGTTTGCGCATGCGTCCGGAAATAAGAAAAGCTTACTTCCCCCGTTTTTTGAAATCACAGCTTCTAGAAGGTTTACATTATTTCTTAAGAAACACGAGTTTTTAGAAAATATGTTTTATTTCATAAAGAGAATCAACAAAGTATGCACATTCTACGTCATAACTACTTTCTATAGTTTGCACATGCATCCGGAAATAACAAAAGCTTACTTCTACCGTTTTTTAAAATCACAGCTTCTAGAAGCTTTAAATGATTTCGTAAAAAACACGAGTTTTTAGAAAATGTGTTTTATTTCATAAATGGAATCTACAAGTTAGGCACATTCTACGTCATAATGACTTTCTATAGTTTGCGCATGCGTCTGGAAATAAGAAAAGTTTACTTCCCCCGTTTTTTAAAATCACAGCTTCTAGAAGGTTTACATGATTTCTTAAAAAACACGAGTTTTTAGAAAATGTGTTTTATTTCATAAATGGAATCAACAAAGTATGCACATTCTACGTCATAACGACTTTCTATAGTTTGCCCATGCGTCCAGAAATAAGAAAAGGTTACTTTCCCCGTTTTTTAAAATCACAGCTTCTAGAAGGTTTACATGATTTCTTAAAAAACACGAGTTTTTAGAAAATGTGTTTTATTTCATAAATGGAATCAACAAAGTATGCACATTCTACGTCATAACGACTTTCTATAGTTTGCGCATGCGTTTGGAAATAAGAAAAGCTTACTTCCACTGTTTTTTAAAATCACAGCTTCTAGAAGGTTTACATGATTTCGTAAAAAACACGAGTTTTTAGAAAATGTGTTTTATTTCATAAATGGAATCTACAAAGTATGCACATTCTACGTCATATCGACTTTCTATTGTTTGCGCATGCGTCCCGAAATAAGAAAAGCTTATCTCCACCATTTTTTGAAATCACAGCTTCTAGAAGGTTTACATGATTTCGTAAAAAATACGAGTTTTTAGAAAATGTGTTTTATTTCATAAATGGAATCAACAAAGTATGCACATTATACGTCATAACGACTTTGTATAGTTTACGCATGCGTTTGGAAATAAGAAAAGCTTACTTCCCCCATTTTTTAAAATCACAGCTTCTAGAAGGTTTATATGATTTCTTAAAAAACACGAGTTTTTAGAAAATGTGTTTTATTTCATAAATATAATCAACAAAGTATGCACATTCTACGTCATAACGACTTTCTATAGTTTGCGCATGCGTCCGGAAATAAGAAAAGCTTACTTCCCCCGTTTTTTGAAATCACAGCTTCTAGAAGGTTTACATGATTTCGTAAAAAACACGAGTTTTTAGAAAATGTGTTTTATTTCATAAATGGAATCTACAAAGTATGCACATTCTACGTCATAACGACTTTCTATAGTTTGCGCATGCGTCCGGAAATAAGAAAAGCTTACTTCCACCGATTTTTAAAATCACAGCTTCTAGAAGGTTTACATGATTTCGTAAAAAACACGAGTTTTTAGAAATGTGTTTTATTTCATAAATGAATCTACAAAGTATGCACATTCTACGTCATAACGACTTTGTATAGTTTGCGCATGCGGCTGGAAATAACAAAAGCTTACTTCCACCGTTTTTTAAAATCACAGCTTCTAGATGGTTTACATGATTTCGTAAAAAACACGAGTTTTTAGAAAATATGTTTTATTTCATAAATGGAATCTACAAAGTATGCACATTCTACGTCATAACGACTTTGTATTGTTTGCGCATGCATCCAGAAATAACAAAAGCTTACTTCCACCGTTTTTTAAAATCACAGCTTCTAGAAGGTTTACATGATTTCGTAAAAAACACGAGTTTTTAGAAAATGTGTTTTATTTCATAAATGGAATCTACAAGTTATGCACATTCTACGTCATAACGACTTTCTATAGTTTGCGCATGCGTCCGGAAACAAGAAAAGTTTAATTCCCCCGTTTTTTAAACTCACAGCTTCTAGAAGGTTTACATGATTTCTTAAAAAACACGAGTTTTTAGAAAATGTGTTTTATTTCATAAATGGAATCAACAAAGTATGCACATTCTACATCATAACGACTTTCTATAGTTTGCGCATGCGTCCGGAAATAAGAAAAGCTTACTTCCCCCGTTTTTTAAAATCACAGCTTCTAGAAGGTTTACATGATTTCTAAGAAAACATGAGTTTTTATAAAAATGTGTTTTATTTCATAAATGGAATCAACAAAGTATGCACATTCTACGTCATAACGACTTTCTATAGTTTGCGCATGCGTCCGGAAGTAAGAAAAGCTTACTTCCACCATTTTTTAAAATCACAGCTTCTAGAAGGTTTACATGATTTCGTAAAAAACACGAGTTTCAGAAAATGTGTTTTATTTCATAAATGGAATCAAAAAAGTATGCACATTCTACATCATAACGACATTCTATAGTTTGCGCATGCGTCCAGAAATTAGAAAAGCTTACTTCCCCCGTTTTTTAAAATCACAGCTTCTGGAAGGTTTACATGATTTAGTAAAAAACACGAGTTTTTAGAAAATGTGTTTTATTTCATAAATGGAATCTACAAAGTATGCACATTCTACGTCATAACGACTTTCTATAGTTTGCGCATGCGTCCGGAAATAAGAAAAGCTTACTTCCCCCGTTTTTTAAAATCACAGCTTCTAGAAGGTTTACATGATTTCGTAAAAAACACGAGTTTTTAGAAAATGTGTTTTATTTCATAAAGTGAATCAACAAAGTATGCACATTCTATGTCATAACGACTTTCTATAGTTTGCGCATGCGTTTGGAAATAAGAAAAGTTTACTTCCCCCGTTTTTTAAAATCACAGCTTCTAGAAGGTTTACATGATTTCTTAAAAACCACGAGTTTTTAGAAAATGTGTTTTATTTCATAAATGGAATCAACAAAGTATCCACATTCTACGTCATAACGACTTTGTATAGTTTAGGCATGCGTTTGGAAATAAGAAAAGCTTACTTCCCCCGTTTTTTAAAATCACAGCTTCTAGAAGGTTTATATGATTTCTTAAAAAACACGAGTTTTTAGAAAATGCGTTTTATTTCATAAATAGAATCAACAAAGTATGCACATTCTACGTCATAACGACTTTCTAGATTTTGCGCATGCGTCCGGAAATAAGAAAACCTTACTTCCCCCGTTTTTTAAAATCACAGCTTCTAGAAGGTTTACATGATTTCTTAAAAAACACGAGTTTTTAGAAAATGTGTTTTATTTCATAAATGGAATCAACAAAGTATGCACATTCTACGTCATAACGACTTTCTATAGTTTGCGCATGCGTCCGGAAATAAGAAAAGCTTACTTCCCCCGTTTTTTAAAATCACAGCTTCTAGAAGGTTTACATGATTTCGTAAAAAACACGAGTTTTTAGAAAATGTGTTTTATTTCATAAATGGAATCTACAAAGTATGCACATTATACGTGATAACGACTTTCTATAGTTTGTGCATGCATCTGGAAATAAGAAAAGCTTACTTCCCCTGTTTTTTAAAATCACAGCTTCTAGAAGGTTTACATGATTTCGTAAAAAACACGAGTTTTTAGAAAATGTGTTTTATTTCATAAATGGAATCTACAAAGTATGCACATTCTACGTCATAACGACATTCTATAGTTTGCACATGCGTCAAGAAATAAGAAAAGCTTACTTCCACCATTTTTTAAAATCACAGCTTCTAGAAGGTTTACATGATTTCGTAAAAAACACGAGTTTTTAGAAAATGTGTTTTATTTCATAAATGGAATCAACAAAGTATGCACATTCTATGTCATAACGAATTTCTATAGTTTGAGCATGCGTTTGGAAATAAGAAAAGCTTACTTCCCCCGTTTTTAAAAATCACAGCTTCTAGAAGGTTTACATGATTTCTTAAAAAACACGAGTTTTTAGAAAATGTGTTTTATTTCATAAATGGAATCAACAAAATATGTACATTCTACGTCATAACGAATTTCTATAGTTTGCACATGCGTCCGGAAATAAGAAAAGCTTACTTCCCCCGTTTTTTAAAATCACAGCTTCTAGAAGGTTTACATGATTTCTTAAAAAACACGAGTTTTTAGAAAATGTGTTTTATTTCATAAATGGAATAAACAAAGTATGCACATTCTACGTCATAACGACTTTGTATAGTTTGCGCATGCGTTTGGAAATAAGAAAAGCTTACTTCCCCCGTTTTTTAAAATCACAGCTTCTAGAAGGTTTATATGATTTCTTAAAAAACACGAGTTTTTAGAAAATGCGTTTTATTTCATAAATAGAATCAACAAAGTATGCACATTCTACGTCATAACGACTTTCTATAGTTTGCGCATGCGTCCGGAAATAAGAAAAGCTTACTTCCCCCGTTTTTTAAAATCACAGCTTCTAGAAGGTTTACATGATTTCTTAAAAAACACGAGTTTTTAGAAAATATGTTTTATTTCATAAATGGAATCAACAAAGTATGCACATTCTACGTCATAACGACTTTCTATAGTTTGCGCATGCGTCCGGAAATAAGAAAAGCTTACTTCCCCCGTTTTTTAAAATCACAGCTTCTAGAAGGTTTACATGATTTCTTAAAAAACATGAGTTTTTAGAAAATGTGTTTTATTTCATAAATGGAATCAACAAAGTATGCACATTCTACGTCATAACGACTTTGCATAGTTTGCGCATGCGTTTGGAAATAAGAAAAGCTTACTTCCCCCGTTTTTTAAAATCACAGCTTCTAGAAGGTTTACATGACTTCTTAAAAAACACGAGTTTTTAGAAAATGCGTTTTATTTCATAAATAGAATCAACAAAGTATGCACATTCTACGTCATAACGACTTTCTATAGTTTGCACATGCGTCCGGAAATAAGAAAAGCTTACTTCCCTCGTTTTTTAAAATCACAGCTTCTAGAAGGTTTACATGATTTTTTAAGAAACACGAGTTTTTAGAAAATGTGTTTTATTTCATAAATGGAATCAACAAAGTATGCACATTCTATGTCATAACGACTTTGTATAGTTTGCGCATGCGTTTGGAAATAAGAAAAGCTTGCTTCCCCCGTTTTTTAAAATCACAGCTTCTAGAAGGTTTATATGATTTCTTAAAAAACACGAGTTTTTAGAAAATGCGTTTTATTTCATAAGTAGAATCAACAAAGTATGCACATTCTACGTCATAACGACTTTCTATAGTTTGCGCATGCGTCCGAAAATAAGAAAAGCTTACTTCCCCCGTTTTTTAAAATCACAGCTTCTAGAAGGTTTACATGATTTCTTAAAAAACACGAGTTTTTAGAAAATGTGTTTTATTTCATAAATGGAATCAACAAAGTATGCACATTCTACGTCATAACGACTTTGTATAGTTTGCGCATGCGTTTGGAAATAAGAAAAGCTTACTTCCCCCGTTTTTTAAAATCACAGCTTCTAGAAGGTTTATATGATTTCTTAAAAAACACGAGTTTTTAGAAAATGCGTTTTATTTCATAAATAGAATCAACAAAGTATGCACATTCTACGTCATAACGAATTTCTATAGTTTGCGCATGCGTCCGGAAATAAGAGAAGCTTACTTCCCCCGTTTTTTAAAATCACAGCTTCTAGAAGGTTTACATGATTTTGTAAAAAACACGAGTTTTTAGAAAATGCGTTTTATTTCATAAATGGAATCAACAAAGTTTGCGCATTCTACGTCATAACGACTTTATATAGTTTGCGCATGCGTTTGGAAATAAGAAAAGCTTACTTCCCCTGTTTTTTAAAATCCAAGCTTCTAGAAGGTTTACATGATTTCTTAAAAAACATGAGTTTTTAGAAAATGTGTTTTATTTCATAAATCGAATCAACAAAGTATGCACATTCTACGTCATAACTACTTTCTATAATTTGCACATGCGTCCAGAAATAAGAAAAGCTTACTTCCACCGTTTTTTAAAATCAGAGCTTCTAGAAGGTTTACATGATTTCGTAAAAAACACGAGTTTTTAGAAAATGTGTTTTATTTCATAATTGGAATCTACAAAGTATCCACATTCTACGTCATAACGACTTTCTATAGTTCGTGCATGCGTCCGGAAATAAGAAAAGCTTACTTCCACCGTTTTTTAAAATCACAGCTTCTAGAAGGTTTACATGATTTCGTAAAAAACACAAGTTTTTAGAAAACGTGTTTGATTTCATAAATGGAATCTACAAACTATGCACATTCTACGTCATAACGACGTTCTATTTTTTGCGCATGCGTCCGGAAATAAGAAAAGCTTACTTCCCCCGTTTTTTAAAATCTTAGCTTCTAGAAGGTTTACATGATTTCGTAAAAAACACGAATTTTTAGAAAATGTGTTTTATTTCATAAATGGAATCAACAAAGTATGCACATTCTACGTCATAATGACTTTCTATAGTTTGCGCATTCGTCCGGAAATAAGAAAAGCTTACTTCCCCCGTTTTTTAAAATCACAGCTTCTAGAAGGTTTACATGATTTCGTAAAAAACACAAGTTTTTAGAAAATGTGTTTTATTTCATAAATGGAATCAACAAAAGTATGTACATTCTACGTCATAACGACTTTCTATAGTTTGCGCATGCGTCAGGAAATAAGAAAAGCTTACTTCCACCGTTTTTTAAAATCACAGCTTCCAGAAGGTTTACATGATTTCCTAAAAAACATGAGTTTTTAGAAAGTGTGTTTTATTTCATAAATGGAATCTACAAAGTATGCACATTATACGTGATAACGAATTTCTATAGTTTGCGCATGCGTCCGGAAATAAGAAAAGCTTACTTCCCCTGTTTTTTAAAATCACAGCTTCTAGAAGGTTTACATGATTTCGTAAAAAACACGAGTTTTTAGAAAATGTGTTTTATTTCATAAATGGAATCTACAAAGTATGCACATTCTACGTCATAACGACATTCTATAGTTTGCGCATGCGTTTGGAAATAAGAAAAGCTTACTTCCCCCGTTTTTTAAAATCACAACATCTAGAAGGTTTACATGATTTCTTAAAAAACACGAGTTTTTAGAAAATGTGTTTTATTTCATAAATGGAATTCACAAAGTATGTACATTCTACGTCATAACGACATTCTATAGTTTGCGCATGCGTCTGGAAAAAAGAGAAGTTTACTTCAACCGTTTTTTAAAATCACAGCTTCTAGAAGGTTTACATGATTTCTTAAAAAACATGAGCTTTTAGAAAATGTGTTTTATTTCATCAATGGAATATACAAAGTATGCACATTCTACGTCATAACGACATTCTATAGTTTGCCCATGCGTCTGGAAAAAAGTGAAGCTTACTTCCACCGTTTTTTAAAATCACAGCTTCTAGAAGGTTTACATGATTTCGTAAAAAACACGAGTTTTTAGAAAATGTGTATTATTTCATAAATGGAATCTACAAAGTATGCACATTCTACGTTATAACGACTTTCTATAGTTTGCGCATGCGTCCGGAAATAAGAAAATCTTACTTCCCCGTTTTTTAAAATCACAGCTTCTAGAAGGTTTACATAATTTCTTAAAAAACACGAGTTTTTAGAAAATGTGTTTTATTTCATCATCGTAATCTACAAAGTATGCACATTCTACGTCATAACGACTTCTATAGTTTGCGCATGCGTCCGGAAATAAGAAAATCTTACTTCCCCAGTTTTTTAAAATCACAGCTTCTAGAAGGTTTACATGATTTCTTAAAAAACACGAGTTTTTAGAAAATGTGTTTTCATTCATAAATGGAATCAACAAAGTATGCACATTCTACGTCATAACGACTTTCTATATTTTTCGCATGCGTTTGGAAATAACAAAAGCTTACTTCCCCCATTTTTTAAAATCACAGCTTCTAGAAGGTTTACATGATTTCTTAAAAAACACGAGTTTTTAGAAAATGTGTTTTATTTCATCAATGGAATCTAAAAAGTATACACATTCTACGTCATAACGACTTTCTATAGTTTGCGCATGCGTCCAGAAATAATAAAAGCTTACTTCCCCAGTTTTTTAAAATCACAGCTTCTAGAAGGTTTACATGATTTCGTAAAAAACACGAGTTTTTAGAAAATGTGTTTTATTTCATAAATGGAATCAACAAAGTATGCACATTCTACATCATAACGAATTTCTATAGTTTGTGCATGCGTCCGGAAATAAGAAAAGCTTACTTCCACCGTTTTTTAAAATCACAGCTTCTAGAAGGTTTACATGATTTCGTAAAAAACACGAGTTTTTAGAAAATGTGTTTTATTTCATAAATGGAATCTACAAAGTATGCACATTCTACGTCATAAAGACTTTCTATAGTTTGCGCATGCGTCCGGAAATAAGAAAAGCTTACTTCCCCCATTTTTTAAAATCACAGCTTCTAGAAGGTTTACATGATTTCGTAAAAAACATGAGTTTTTAGAAAATGTGTTTTATTTCATAAATGGAATCTACAAAGTATGCACATTCTACATCATAACGACTTTCTATAGTTTGCGCATGCGTCCGGAAATAAGAAAAGCTTACTTCCACCGTTTTTTTAAATCACAGCTTCTCGAAGGTTTACATGATTTCGTAAAAAACACGGGTTTTTAGAAAATGTGTTTTATTTCATAAATGGAATCTACAAAGTATGCACATTCTACGTCATAATGACTTTCTATAGTTTGCGCATGCTTCCGGAAATAAGAAAAGCTTACTTCCACCGTTTTTTAAAATCACAGCTTCTAGAAGGTTTACATGATTTCTTAAAAAACACGAGTTTTTAGAAAATGTGTTTTATTTCATAAATGGAATCAACAAAGTATGCACATTCTACGTCATAACGACTTTCTATAGTTTGCGCATTCGTCCGGAAACAAGAAAAGCTTACTTCCACCGTTTTTTAAAATCACAGCTTCTAGAAGGTTTACATGATTTCGTAAAAAACACGAGTATTTAGAAAATGTATTTTATTTCATAAATGGAATCTACAAAGTATGCTCATTCTACGTCATAACGAGTTTCCATAGTTTGCGCATGCGTCTGGAAATAAGAAACGCTTACTTCCCCCGTTTTTTAATATCACAGCTTCTAGAAGGTTTACATGATTTCGTAAAAAACACGAGTTTTTAGAAAATGTGTTTTATTTCATAAATGGAATCTACAAAGTATGCACATTCTATGTCATAACGACTTTCTATAGTTTGCGCATGCGTCCGGAAATAAGAAAAGCTTACTTCCCCAGTTTTTTAAAATCACAGCTTCTAGAAGGTTTACATGATTTCGTAAAAAACACGAGTTTTTAGAAAATGTGTTTTCTTTCATAAATGGAATCAACAAAGTATGCACATTCTACGTCATAACGACTTTCTATAGTTTGCGCATGCGTTTGGAAATAAGAAAAGCTTACTTCCCACGTTTTTTAAAATCACAGCTTCTAGAAGGTTTACATGATTTCGTAAAAAACACGAGTTTTTAGAAAATGTGTTTTATTTCATAAATGGAATGTACAAAGTATGCACATTCTACGTCATAACGACTTTCTATAGTTTGTGCATGCGTCCGGAAATAAGAAAAGCTTATTTCCACCGTTTTTTAAAATCACAGCTTCTAGAAGGTTTACATGATTTCGTAAAAAACACGAGTTTTTAGAAAATGTGTTTTATTTCATAAATGGAATCTACAAAGTATGCACATTCTACGTCATAAAGACTTTCTATAGTTTGCGCATGCGTCTGGAAATAAGAAAAGCTTACTTCCCCCGTTTTTAAAAATCACAGCTTCTAGAAGGTTTATATGATTTCGTAAAAAACACGAGTTTTTAGAAAATGTGTTTTATTTCATAAATGGAATCTCCAAGATATGCACATTCTACGTCATAACGACTTTCTATAGTTTGCAAATGCGTCCGGAAATAAGAAAAGCTTACTTCCACCGTTTTTTGAAATCACAGCTTCTCGAAGGTTTACATGATTTCGTAAAAAACACGGGTTTTTAGAAAATGTGTTTTATTTCATAAATGGAATCTACAAAGTATGCACATTCTACGTCATAACGACTTTCTATAGTTTGCGCATGCTTCCGGAAATAAGAAAAGCTTACTTCCACCGTTTTTTAAAATCACAGCTTCTAGAAGGTTTACATGATTTCTTAAAAAACACGAGTTTTTAGAAAATGTGTTTTATTTCATAAATGGAATCAACAAAGTATGCACATTCTACGTCATAACGACATTCTATAGTTTGCACATTCGTCCGGAAACAAGAAAAGCTTACTTCCACCGTTTTTTAAAATCACACCTTCTAGAAGGTTTACATGATTTCGTAAAAAACACGAGTATTTAGAAAATGTGTTTTATTTCATAAATGGAATCTACAAAGTATGCTCATTCTACGTCATAACGACTTTCCATAGTTTTCGCATGCGTCTGGAAATAAGAAACGCTTACTTCCCCCGTTTTTTAATATCACAGCTTCTAGAATGTTTACATGATTTAGTAAAAAACACGAGTTTTTAGAAAATGTGTTTTATTTCATAAATGGAATCTACAAAGTATGCACATTCTATGTCATAACGACTTTCTATAGTTTGCGCATGCGTCCGGAAATAAGAAAAGCTTACTTCCCCAGTTTTTTAAAATCACTGCTTCTAGAAGGTTTACATGATTTCTTAAAAAACACGAGTTTTGTTAAATTTTCAGAGTTAAATCACAATACTATAGGATCTTTGCTGAGAGAATAACATCGACAGTATATCAATGCATGACAATCATAATATGACAAGCATCACAAGCATCACAAGAATCAAAAGCATAGAGACAAGAGACACAGAGTTTCCGTGGGGAAAACCCTAAGGTGAAAAACCCCACAACTTCCTCAGAGATAGAGAGAGCAATGGCTCATCCAAAAATACAACCAAATAATACAGAGATAGTCTCCTAGCAGATGATCCTCCTCCTCCTCACTAGTGCGCCACTTTTCAGAGAGAGATAGATACTTTTTCGAGTGAGTAAAATAGAGATCTCGTATCTCTATTTATACTTACCTTTTTGCCCAGTGACCTACTGGGGCCGACTTGTCTACTTGAGTACATCCACATTTATATTATATATTAAATAGGGCCGACCCCATAAGGTGGTCTAATAACCCATCGGCAAGTACACACACTTGCGACACTTGTCAATCCACATGACGACACTTCCTTATAGAGGAATAACACATCTCTTATAAGGGTACAATAAATATATATATAATACACTGATGAAATACATTCCGAAGTTACATATACATCAACACTCCCTCTTAACTAGGAAGGTATTTCTCGACACAGATCTGCTAGACAAGACTTCTTCTCTGGATCATCGTCATCATCATCGTCACTGCTGCTTCTATCTCATCCAATCTCTGTCTCTACTCATCATAGGAAGTTCTACAGAGCCAGTCCTTTTTCATACTGGATGTAGGCCCACCACCTGCAGGTCTTCGTCATCACTGGCCATACTGTGGAATCCTCAGGACTTTTACGTGCGTCACAAAACCTCGAAAGAGCATTTGCCAGATGTCCGAGGGCACATATTACATGCCATAGGCAAAACCTCGAAAGACCATCTGCAAATCTCCCAGGGCACAAATTATATGTGACCTCACCACAAAACCTCAAAAGAGAATCCCAGGACTGATTACGAGCACACGGCTCAACCTATCGGATCTCCCAGGTCACAAATTACATGTGGTCACCACAAAACCTCGCAAGAGCATCCCAGGACTGATTACGAGCACACAGCTCAACCTATCGGATCTCCCAGGGCACAAATTACATGTGGTCATGGCAAAACCTCGCAAGAGCATCCCAGGACTGATTACGAGCATGCAGCTCAACCTATCGGATCTCCCAGGGCACAAATTACATGCCATAGGACAAAACCTCGAAATAGCATCTACCAGATATCCCAGGGCACAAATTACATGCCATAGGCAAAACCTCAAAAGACTATCTGCAGATCTCCCAGGGCACAAATTATATGTCCTCCCAAGCAAAACCTCGAAAGAGCATTTGCCAGATGTCCCAGGGCACAAATTACATGCCATAGGCAAAACCTCGAAAGACCATCTGCAAATCTCCCAGGGCACAAATTACATGCTTATTTGCACAACCTGATCCACGACCATAGAGTATCAACCTGATACTCACCATACATCATCCTGATGTACTCATGATCGTCCTGATCATCATCACTGCAACGTCCTGCTGCATTTCATCTGGAGCAACATCCTGAAGCTCACCATCCATGATCATCCTGATCATCATCACTGCAACGTCCTGCTGCATGTCATCTGGAGCAACATCCTGAAGCTCACCATCCATGATCATCCTGATCATCATCACTGCAACATCCTGCTGCATGTCATCTGGAGCAACATCCTGAAGCTCATCATCCATGATCATCCTGATCATCACTGCAACATCCTGCTGCATGATCCACCTGATCATAAATGCATCCACCTTATGCATACCAAGTATCTACCTGATACATATCATCATACATGATCCACCTGATCATACAATGTATCCACCTGATACATGATACATATCACCATACATGATCCACCTGATCATACAATGTATCCACCTGATACATATACAGATACATGGTCCAAGCATCCAACATGATGCATATACAAAATACATACACATGATCCAACTAATCATATCCAGCATCCAACATGATGCGTATACAAAATACATACACATGATCCAACTGATCATATCCAGCATCTAACATGATGCGTACATACATAAAATGATCCAACTGATCATATCCAAGCAGAAACCAGAACATCATCCTAATGCTCATCATCCAGCGCTTACATCCACAGCCATGTGAAGGATCCTCCTTCCAACATGCTTGGAATGGCTTCAGCAGCCGTGTCCATCACTTCTTCCTCGAAGTGTCCTCGATCTGAAGAACGCCAAGCCTCTCTCTGAAGTACTCGAACTTCACCCTGGCTAGTGGCTTCGTCAGCACATCTGCAATCTGCTCGTCCGTCGCAACATACAGGAGCTTCACAGCTCCTCTCTGCACCATATCCCTGATAGTGATATTTGATCTCTATGTGTTTCGACCTGTCATGAAACACTGGGTTCTTGGACAGCTTCACACAACTCTGGTTATAACAGAAGATACCAGTAGCCTCCAACGGGAGATCAAATAACTCAGACAGTAGCTTCCGTAGCCATACTGCCTCGCAACTAACTGAGCAGGCTGCAACATATTCTGCCTCAACTGTACTCAGTGCTACGCAGGACTGCTTCCTGCTAAACCAAGAGATCACACCTGATCCCATACTGGAGCAGCACCCAGATGTGCTCTTCCTGTCTGCAGCACTGCCAGCCCAATCTGAATCAACATAACCCTGCAGGTTAAACTTTTGATTTGCCTCATACCTGATCCCATAATCCACTGTACCCTTCAGGTACCTCAGAATATGCTTTACAGCAACCAGGTGAACACTCCTCGGATCCGTCAGGAATTGGCTCAATGTGTTCACAGCAAAGCAAATGTCTGGTCTCGTGTTCGTCAGGTACATCAAGGACCCAATCATCTGACGATACATAGAGACATCAACTGGCTCAGATGAAGCATCACATAGAAGCTTCAGATTCGATGCCATCGGTGTGGCCATGGCCTTGCAATCCATCATCCCGAATCTCTTCAGGATATCTACTACATACTTCCCTTGTCCAAGGAAGATTCCATCTGCACTCTGCCACACCTCCATGCCAAAAACAAATAGTGCATCATCCCCAATTTCTTCATCTTGAACTCGGTAGTAAGCTTCCGCTGTGTGTCGGAAATCAATCTATCTTCACCTGTAACAAACAGGTTATCCGCATACAAAAGTAGTATCACTGGATTGCCTTCCTCAACCTTGTAGTAAAGGTTGGAATCCTCTTTACTCTTGGTAACGCCCAAACTGGATAGAAAGCTGTCTATCCTACCATACCAAGTTCTGCACACATATATGACTACACCATGCTGTCTTGAGATCCATCTGGTGCATCTTCTATTTCATCACTTTTATATTTCTCAATGCTGCCATCTGCAACATGCTTGATCTGATAGTTCCATTTGGAAGTCATAACAAACTTCCCTTCACATCTTGGAACTGCATCCCAAACATCATTCTTCATGATCGATGGATCATGGCATTCCATTTCTTCATCCCAGATCCTGGGAACTTCAATATCTTCAATAAATAAATTTGTTGCTGAACAAATGTTGTAGTTCTTCTTTTGTAGGAGATGGCATACGATCTTTCCTACACAACAGGTTAAATTGCATGATTAGAAAACATCTAATAGTTTTCAGAACAAATTCTTACACATAAATAAATATGTCATACAGTCATGCACTTATCTTAGCCAATGCTTCAATACAACATTTATCCATATCCCGTAACTTTCTAGATGCCTTCCAATCTCTACCAGAACATTGTTAAGAGTGTGCACAACTCCCAACATGTCAGCAAAGAGGTTTCATTCTAGATAAGTAGCAATGGAATGTTGTACAGTGCCATAGGCTACTTACCCATGCATATTAGTAGTATACTGTTCATTAATGTAATTATTCTAATATGCACAATACATATTCTAAGTCTAAGACCATGAGCATATACATCATTGAACAATTTTATTTAAACAAACAAATATGTAAGAAATGATAATTAAAATACTTATCTTTGTTTGTTCATTGGGTGGACTCCCTCTGAGTCTTCGCTTCCTTGCAGGAGCTGCTGGAGTCCTAATCTGAAGTAGCTTCTTCTACACCTTTCTGTTGTTGAATGTAGAGAGATGGACAACTCCCTCTGAATATCTGCATCCTTGCATAAACCACTAGAGTGTACTTCCTCTTGATCTTTGCTTCCTGGATTACCTGTTCTTGAGCTCATATTCATCCTTGGTCCCTATGCATGCTTATTAGTATCATGAATGTATTATCCTTGTGATCTCATATAAAATCATACATTCATTAGTATACTATTAAAACACAATAATCTCAAGCATGTATAGTCATGATCATTTCAAACAGAAAATAATAAGCATTAGCATTCAAGGTTTATGTAGAATTCTTAAGGTTAGTCAAATCATAAGAAACATAACATGTCTAAACCTGTAATTACTCAAACCTATGACTCTTTAGGTTAGTTGAATCATCAATCAAGATAAGAGATATATTATGCATAAAACCTGTGATTATTCAAACCTATACCTTCATGATTCTTCTGGTTAGTCATATCATCAATTAAGGTAAGAAACATAATATGCATACAACCATGATTATTCAAACCTATGACTTCATGAATAATCATTATCAACAACAGTATAAGATCCTAACACAAGGTAGGATTCTTACTTGATATAGGAAAAACATACCTGGATTAGCATGCTAGCTATTTATGTCTAACATACTCACATGATGTCTTCTTGTTCTTCTTCAATGACTTGTGCTAGTAACCTGTATATCTCATAGGTTAACTATTACAAAACCAATTTATACATACCTCGTAAATGGATCTTCTATGAGATCCATGACAATGGATGAATCTTTGTCCTCGTGTTATCATGATCATATGTTCTTGGACCAGAACATGATTTGTTTTTCTTGGTGTACCTTTCATGTTAGTAGACAACATAAACCTCATACAACACCATAATGCATTAGTACAATCATAAGTGTCAACACACTAACCAATGAATATCTTCTATCATGCATTCATAATTTTGTTAAGGTGATACGACAAATCTAAAATCAAAATTGTACTAACCGTAATAACATGAAGACATACCATAAACTTAATCATGGAAAATATCGAAACATACCTCGATGAGTCATACCTGTTGAGATCGCTTGTACTCTTCTTATGTAAGGCCTTAGCCTCATCTCCCTCTGAAATAGGAACTTCTTTACTCATGCAGATGATCAATCCATCTTCTTCTAGGATTAACCCAATCCACTTGATTTGCAAGAACTGGACCCAATCCGGAAGGTTTACATGATTTCTTAAAAAACACGAGTTTTTAGAAAATGTGTTTTATTTCATAAACGGAATCTACAAAGTATGCACATTCTACGTCATAATGACTTTCTATAGTTTGCGCATGCGTCCGGAAATAAGAAAAGCTTACTTCCACCATTTTTTAAAATCACAGCATCTAGAAGGTTTACATGATTTCGTAAAAAACACGAGTTTTTAGAAAATGTGTTTTATTTCATAAATGGAATCTACAAAGTATGCACATTCTACGTCATAACGACTTTATATAGTTTGCGCATGCGTCCGGAAATAAGAAAAGCTTACTTCCCCCGTTTTTTAAAATCACGGCTTCTAGAAGGTTTACATGATTTCTTAAAAAACACGAGTTTTTAGAAAATGTGTTTTATTTCATAAATGGAATCTACAAAGTATGCACATTCTACGTCATAACGGCATTCTAAAGTTTGCGCATGCGTCCGGAAATAAGAAAAGCTTACTTCCCCCGTTTTTTAAAATCACAGCTTCTAGAAGGTTTTCATGACTTCTTAAAAAACACGAGGTTTTAGAAAATGTGTTTTATTTCATATATGGAATCTACAAAGTATGCACATTCTACGTCATAACGAATTTCTATAGTTTGCGCACGCGTCCGGAAATAAGAAAAGCATACTTCCCTTTTTTTTAAATCACAGCTTCTAGAAGGTTTACATGATTTCGTAAAAAAAAAGAGTTTTTAGAAAATGTGTTTTATTTCATAAATGGAATCTACAAAGTATGCACATTCTACGTCAGAACGACATTCTATAGTTTGCGCATGCGTCCGGAAAAAAGAGAAGCTTACTTCCACCGTTTTTTAAAATCACAGCTTCTAGAAGGTTTACATGATTTCGTAAAAAACACGAGTTATCAGAAAATGTGTTTTATTTCATAAATAGAATCTACAAAGTATGCACATTCTACATCATAACGACTTTGTATAGTTTGTGCATGCGTCCGGAAATAAGAAAAGCTTACTTCCCCCATTTTTTAAAATCCCAGCTTCTAGAAGGTTTACATGATTTCTTAAAAAACACGAGTTATTAGAAAATGTGTTTTATTTCATCAATGGAATCTACAAAGTATGCTAATTCCACGTCATAACGACTTTCTATAGTTTTCGCATGCGTCCGCAAATAACAAAAGCTTACTTCCCCAGTTTTTTAAAATCACAGCTTCTAGAAGGTTTACATGATTTCTTAAAAAACACGAGTTTTTAGAAAATGTGTTTTCTTTCATAAATGGAATCAACAAAGTATGCACATTCTACGTCATAACGACTTTCTATAGTTTGCGCATGCGTTTGGAAATAAGAAACGCTTACTTCCCCCGTTTTTTAAAATCACAGCTTCTGGAAGGTTTACATGATTTCTTAAAAAACACGAGTTTTTAGAAAATGTGTTTTATTTCATAAATGGAATCAACAAAGTATGCACATTCTACATCATAACGACTTTCTATAGTTTGCGCATTCGTCCAAAAATAAGAAAAGCTTACTTCCACCGTTTTTTAAAATCACAGCTTCTAGAAGGTTTACATGATTTCCTAAAAAACACGAGTTTTTAGAAAATGTTTTTATTTCATAAATGGAATCTACAAAGTATGCACATTCTACGTCATAACGACATTCTATAGTTTGCGCATGCGTTGGGAAATAAGAAAAGCTTACTTCCCCCGTTTTTTAAAATCACAGCTTCTAGAAGGTTTACATGATTTCGTAAAAAACACGAGTTTTTAGAAAATGTGTTTTATTTCATAAATGGAATCTACAAAGTATGCACATTCTATGTCATAACGACATTCTATAGTTTGCACATGCGTCTAGAAAAAAGAGAAGCTTACTTCAACCGTTTTTTAAAATCACAGCTTCTAGAAGGTTTACATGATTTCTTAAAAAACACGAGCTTTTAGAAAATGTGTTTTATTTCATCAATGGAATATACAAAGTATGCACATTCTACGTCATAACGACATTCTATAGTTTGCGCATGCGTCTGGAAAAAAGAGACGCTTACTTCCACCGTTTTTTAAAATCACAGCTTCTAGAAGGTTTACATGATTTCGTAAAAAACACGAGTTTTTAGAAAATGTGTTTTATTTCATAAATGGAATCTACAAAGTATGCACATTCTACGTCATAACGACTTTCTATAATTTGCGCATGCGTCCGGAAATAAGAAAAGCTTACTTCCCCCGTTTTTTAAAATCACAGCTTCTAGAAGGTTTACATGATTTCTTAAAAAACTTGAGTTTTTAGAAAATGTGTTTTATTTCATCAATGGAATCTACAAAGTATGCACATTCTACGTCATAACGACTTTCTATAGTTTGCGCATGCGTCCGGAAATAAGAAAATCTTACTTCCCCAGTTTTTTAAAATCACAGCTTCTAGAAGGTTTACATGATTTCTTAAAAAACACGAGTTTTTAGAAAATGTGTTTTCTTTCATAAATGGAATCAACAAAGTATGCACATTCTACGTCATAATGACTTTCTATATTTTCCGCATGCGTTTGGAAATAACAAAAGCTTACTTCCCTCATTTTTTAAAATCACAACTTCTAGAAGGTTTACATGATTTCTTAAAAAACACGAGTTTTTAGAAAATGTGTTTTATTTCATCAACGGAATCTAAAAGGTATACACATTCTACGTCATAACGACTTTCTATAGTTTGCGCATGCGTCTGGAAATAAGAAAAGCTTACTTCCCCAGTTTTTTAAAATCACAGCTTCTAGAAGGTTTACA
Source organism: Larix kaempferi (assembly GCA_027924585.1). Lineage (NCBI taxonomy): Eukaryota > Viridiplantae > Streptophyta > Pinopsida > Pinales > Pinaceae > Larix > Larix kaempferi. The sequence goes on along the minus strand of BSBM01000557.1, from coordinate 14,717,852 downwards.
TGATTTCGTAAAAAACACGAGTTTTTAGAAAATGTGTTTTATTTCATAAATGGAATCAACAAAGTATGCACATTCTACATCATAACGAATTTCTATAGTTTGTGCATGCATACGGAAATAAGAAAAGCTTACTTCCACCGTTTTTTAAAATCACAGCTTCTAGAAGGTTTACATGATTTCGCAAAAAACACGAGTTTTTAGAAAATGTGTTTTATTTCATCAATGGAATCTACAAAGTATGCACATTCTACGTCATAACGACTTTCTATAGTTTGCGCATGCGTCCGGAAATAAGAAAAGCTTATTTTCCCCGTTTTTTAAAATCACAGCTTCTAGAAGGTTTACATGATTTCGTAAAAAAAACGAGTTTTTAGAAAACGTGTTTTATTTCATAAATGGAATCTACAAAGTATGCACATTCTACGTCATAACGACATTCTATAGTTTGCGCATGCGTTTGGAAATAAGAAAAGCTTACTTCCCCCGTTTTTTAAAATCACAGCTTCTAGAAGGTTTACATGATTTCTTAAAAAACACGAGTTTTTAGAAAATGTTTTTTATTTCATAAATGGAATCTACAAAGTATGCACATTCTACGTCATAATGACTTTCTATAGTTTGCGCATGCGTCCGGAAATAAGAAAAGCTTATTTTCCCCGTTTTTTAAAATCACAGCATCTAGAAGGTTTACATGATTTCGTAAAAAACACGAGTTTTTAGAAAATGTGTTTTATTTCATAAATGGAATCTACAAAGTATGCACATTCTACGTCATAACGACTTTATATAGTTTGCGCATGCGTCCGGAAATAAGAAAAGCTTACTTCCCCCGTTTTTTAAAATCACAGCTTCTAGAAGGTTTACATGATTTCTTAAAAAACAAGAGTTTTTAGAAAATGTGTTTTATTTCATAAATGGAATCTACAAAGTATGCACATTCTACGTCATAACGGAATTCTATAGTTTGCGCATGCGTCCGGAAATAAGAAAAGCTTACTGCCACCGTTTTTTAAAATCACAGCTTCTAGAAGGTTTACATGATTTCGTAAAATACACGAGTTTTTAGAAAATGTGTTTTATTTCGTAAATGGAATCTACAAAGTATGCACATTCTACGTCATAACGACTTTATATTGTTTGCGCATGCGTATGGAAATAAGAAAAGCTTACTTCCCCCGTTTTTTAAAATCACAGCATCTAGAAGGTTTACATGATTTCATAAAAAGCACGAGTTTTTAGAAAATGTGTTTTATTTCATAAATGGAATCAACAAAGTATGCACATTCTACGTCATAACGACTTTCTATAGTTTGCGCATGCATTTAGAAATAAGAAAAGCTTACTTCCCCCGTTTTTTAAAATCACAGCTTCTAGAAGGTTTACATGATTTCTTAAAAAACACGAGTTTTTAGAAAAAATGTTTTATTTCATAAATAGAATCAACAAAGTATGCACATTCTACGTCATAACGACTTTCTATAGTTTGCGCATGCGTCCGGAAATAAGAAAAGCTTACTTCCCCCGTTTTTTAAAATCACAGCTTCTAGAAGGTTTACATGATTTCTTAAAAAACACGAGTTTTTAGAAAATGTGTTTTATTTCATCAATGGAATCAACAAAGTATGCACATTCTACGTCATAACGACTTTCTATAGTTTGCACATGCGTTTAGAAATAAGAAAAGCTTACTTCCCCCGTTTTTTAAAATCACAACTTCCAGAAGGTTTACATGATTTCTTAAAAAACACGAGTTTTTAGAAAATGTGTTTTATTTCATAAATATAATAAACAAAGTATGCACATTCTACGTCATAACGACTTTCTATAGTTTGCGCATGCGTCCGGAAATAAGAAAAGCTTACTTCCACCATTTTTTAAAATCACAGCATCTAGAAGGTTTACATGATTTCGTAAAAAATATGAGTTTTTAGAAAATGTGTTTTATTTGATAAATGGAATCTACAATGTATGCACATTCTACGTCATAACGACATTCTATAGTTTGCGGATGCGTCCGGAAATAAGAAAATCTTACTTCCACCGTTTTTTAAAATCACAGCTTCTAGAAGGTTAACATGATTTCGTAAAACACACGAGGTTTTAGAAAATGTGTTTTATTTCAAAAATGGAATCTACAAAGTATGCACATTCTACGTCATAACGACTTTCTATAGTTTGCGCATCCGTCCGGAAATTAGAAAAGCTTACTTCGCCCGTTTTTTAAAATCACAGCTTCTAGAAGGTTTACATGATTTGTGAAAAAACACGAGTTTTTAGAAAATGTGTTTTATTTCATAAATGGAATCAACAAAGTATGCACGTTCTACGTCATAACGACTTTCTATAGTTTGCGCATGCGTCCGGAAATAAGAAAAGCTTACTTCCACCGTTTTTTAAAATCACAGCTTCTAGAAAGTTTACATGATTTCGTAAAAAACACGAGTTTTTAGAAAATGTGTTTTATTTCATGAATGGAATCTACAAAGTATGCACATTCTACGTCATAACGACTTTCTATAGTTTGCGCATACGTCCGGAAATAAGAAAAGCTTACTTCCACAGTTTTTTAAAATCACAGCTTCTAGAAGGTTTACATGATTTCGTAAAAAACACGAGTTTTTAGAAAACGTGTTTTATTTAATAAATGGAATCTACAAAGTATGCACATTCTACGTCATAACGACATTCTATAGTTTGCGCATACGTCCGGAAATAAGAAAAGCTTACTTCCACCGTTTTTTAAAATCACAGCTTCTAGAGAGTTTACATGATTTCGTAAAAAAAAAGAGTTTTTAGAAAATGTGTTTTATTTCATAAATGGAATCTACAAAGTATGCACATTCTATGTCATAACGACTTTCTATAGTTTGCACATGCGTCTGGAAATAAGAAAAGCTTACTTCCACCGTTTTTTAAAATCACAGCTTCTAGAAGGTTTACATGATTTCTTAAAAAACACGAGTTTTTCGAAAATGTATTTTATTTCATAAATGGAATCAAAAAAGTATGCACATTCTACGTCATAACGACTTTCTATAGTTTGCGCATGCGTCCGGAAATAAGAAAAGCTTACTTCCCCCGTTTTTTAAAATCAAAGGTTCTAGAAGGTTTACATGATTTCTTAAAAAACACGAGTTTTTAGAAAATGTGTTTTATTTCATAAATAGAATCAACAAAGTATGCAAATTCTACGTCATAACGACTTTCTATAGTTTGCGCATGCGTTTGGAAATAAGAAAAGCTTACTTCCCCCGTTTTTTAAAATCACAGCTTCTGGAAGCTTTACATGATTTCTTAAAAAACACGAGTTTTTAGAAAATGTGTTTTATTTCATAAATGGAATCAACAAAGTATGCACATTCTACATCATAACGACTTTCTATAGTTTGCGCATTCATCCCGAAATAACAAAAGCTTACTTCCACCGTTTTTTAAAATCACAGCTTCTAGAAGGTTTACATGATTTCGTAAAAAACACGAGTTTTTAGAAAATGTGTTTTATTTCATAAATGGAATCTACAAAGTATGCAGATTCTACGTCATAACGACTTTCTATAGTTTGCGCATGCATCCGGAAATAAGAAAAGCTTACTTCCCCCGTTTTTTAAAATCACTGCTTCTAGAAGGTTTACATGATTTCGTAAAAAACACGAGTTTTTAGAAAATGTGTTTTATTTCATAACGACTTTCTATAGTTTGCGCATGCGTCCGGAAATAAGAAAAGCTTACTTCCACCGTTTTTTAAAATCACAGCTTCTCGAAGGTTTACATGATTTCGCAAAAAACACGAGTTTTTAGAAAATGTGTTTTATTTCATAAATGGAATCTACAAAGTATGCACATTCTACGTCATAACGACTTTCTATAGTTTGCACATGCGTCCGGAAATAAGAAAAGCTTACTTCCCCCGTTTTTTAAAATCACAGCTTCTAGAAGGTTTACATGATTTCTTAAAAAACACGAGTTTTTAGAAAATGTATATTATTTCATAAATGGAATCAACAAAGTATGCACATTCTACGTCATAAAGACTTTCTATAGTTTGCGCATGCGTTTGGAAATAAGAAAAGCTTACTTCCCCCGTTTTTTGAAATCACAGCTTCTAGAAGGTTTACATGATTTCTTAAAAAACATGAGTTTTTAGAAAATGTGTTTTATTTCATAAATGGAATCTACAAAGTATCCACATTCTACGTCATAACGACATTCTATAGTTTGCGCATGCGTCCGGAAAAAAGAAAAGCTTACTTCCACCGTTTTTTAAAATCACAGCTTCTAGAAGGTTTACATGATTTCGTAAAAAACACGAGTTTTTAGAAAATGTGTTTTATTTTATAAATGGAATCTACAAAGTATGCACATTCTACGTCATAACGACATTCTATAGTTTGTGCATGCGTCCGGAAATAAGAAAAGCTTACTTCCACCGTTTTTAAAAATCACAGCTTCTATAAAGTTTACATGATTTTGTAAAAAACACGAGTTTTTAGAAAATGTGTTTTATTTCATAAATGGAATCTACAAAGTATGCACATTCTACGTCATAACGACTTTCTATAGTTTGTGCATGCGTCCGGAAACAAGAAACGCTTACTTCCACCGTTTTTTAAAATCACAGCTTCTAGAAGGTTTACATGATTTCGTAAAAAACACGAATTTTTAGAAAATGTGTTTTATTTCATAAATGGAATCTAAAAAGTATGCATATTCTACATCATAACGACTTTCTATAGTTTGCGCATCCGTCCGGAAATAAGAAAATCTTACTTCCCCAGTTTTTTAAAATCACAGCTTCTAGAAGGTTTACATGATTTCTTAAAAAACACGAGTTTTTAGAAAATGTGTTTTATTTCATAAATAGAATCAACAAAGTATGCACATTCTACGTCATAACGAATTTCTATAGTTTGCGCATGCATCCGGAAATAAGAAAAGCTTACTTCCACCCTTCTTTAAAATCACAGGATCTAGAAGGTTTACATGATTTCGTAAAAAACACGAGTTTTTAGAAAATGTGTTTTATTTCATAAATGGAATCTACAAAATATGCACATTCTACATCATAACAACATTCTATAGTTTGCGCATGCGTCCGGAAATAAGAAAAGCTTACTTCCACCGTTTTTTAAAATCACAGCTTCTAGAAGGTTTACATGATTTCGTAAAAAACACGAGTTTTTAGAAAATGTGTTTTATTTCATAAATGGAATCTACAAAGTATGCACATTCTACATCATAACGACATTCTATAGTTTGCGCATGCGTCCGGAAATAAGAAAAGCTTACTTCCGCCATTTTTTAAAATCACAGCTTCTAGAAAGTTTACATGATTTCGTAAAAAAAAAGAGTTTTGGGAAAATGTGTTTTATTTCATAAATGGAATCTACAAAGTATGCACATTCTACGTCATAACGAATTTCTATAGTTTGCGCATGCGTCCGGAAATAAGAAAAGCTTACTTCCACCGTTTTTTAAAATCACAGCTTCTAGAAGGTTTACATGATTTCGTAAAAAAAAAGATTATTTAGAAAATGTGTTTTATTTTATACATGGAATCTACAAAGTATGCACATTCTACGTCATAACGACTTTCTATAGTTTGCGCATGTGTTTGGAAATAAGAAAAGCTTACTTCCCCCGTTTTTTAAAATCACAGCTTCTAGAAGGTTTACATGATTTCTTAAAACACACGAGTTTTTAGAAAATGTTTTTTATTTCATAAATGGAATCAACAAAGTATGCACATTCTACGTCATAACGAATTTCTATAGTTTGCGCATGCGTTTGGAAATAAGAAAAACCTACTTCCACCGTTTTTTAAAATCACAGCTTCTAGAAGGTTTACATGATTTCATAAAAAACACGAGTTTTTAGAAAATTGTGTTTTATTTCATAAATGGAATCTACAAAGTATGCACATTCTACGTCATAACGACTTTATATAGTTTGCGCATGCATCCGGAAATAAGAAAAGCTTACTTCCCTCGTTTTTTAAAATCACAGCTTCTAGAAGGTTTACATGATTTCTTAAAAAACACGAGTTTTTAGAAAATGTGATTTATTTCATAAATGGAATCAACAAAGTATGCACATTCTACGTCATAAAGACTTTCTATAGTTTGCGCATGTGTTTGGAAATAAGAAAAGCTTACTTCCCCCGTTTTTTAAAATCACAGCTTCTAGAAGGTTTACATGATTTCTTAAAAAACACGAATTTTTAGAAAATGTGTTTTATTTCATAAATAGAATCAACAAAGTATGCACATTCTACGTCATAACGACTTTCTATAGTTTGCGCATGCGTCCGGAAAAAATAAAAGCTTACTTCCACCATTTTTTTAAATCACAGCATCTAGAAGGTTTACATGATTTCGTAAAAAACACGAGTTTTTAGAAAATGTGTTTTATTTCATCAATGGAATCTACAAAGTATGCACATTCTACGTCATAACGACTTTCTATAGTTTGTGCATCCGTCCGGAAATAAGAAAAGCTTACTTCCCTCGTTTTTTAAAATCACAGCTTCTAGAAGGTTTACATGATTTCTTAAACAACACGAGTTTTTAGAAAATGTGTTTTATTTCATAAATAGAATCAACAAAGTATTCACATTCTACGTCATAACGACTTTCTATAGTTTGCACATTCGTCCCGAAATAACAAAAGCTTACCTCCACCGTTTTTTAAAATCACAGCTTCTAGAAGGTTTACATGATTTCGTAAAAAACACGAGTTTTTAGAAAATGTGTTTTATTTCATAAATGGAATCTACAAAGTATGCACATTCTACGTCATAACGACTTTCTATAGTTTGCGCATGCGTCCGAAAATAAGAACCGCTTACTTCCCCCGTTTTTTAAAATCACTGCTTCTAGAAGGTTTACATGATTTCGTAAAAAACACGAGTTTTTAGAAAATGTGTTTTATTTCATAACGACTTTCTATAGCTTGTGCATGCATCCGGAAATAAGAATAGCTTACTTCCACCGTTTTTTAAAATCACAGCTTCTAGAAGGTTTATATGATTTCGCAAAAAACACGAGTTTTTAGAAAATGTGTTTTATTTCATAAATGGAATCTACAAAGTATGCACATTGTACGTCATAACGACTTTCTTTAGTTTGCGCATGCGTCCGGAAATAAGAAAAGCTTACTTCCCCCGTTTTTTTAAAATCACAGCTTCTAGAAGGTTTACATGATTTCTTAAAAGACACGAGTTTTTAGAAAATGTGTTTTATTTCATAAATGGAATCAACAAAGTATGCACATGCTACGTTATAACGACTTTCTATAGTTTGCCCATGCGTTTGGAAATAAGAAAATCTTACTTCCCCCGTTTTTTGAAATCACAGCTTCTAGAAGATTTACATGATTTCTTAAAAAACACGAGTTTTTAGAAAATGTGTTTTATTTCATAAATAGAATCAACAAGGTGTGCACATTCTACGTCATAAAGACTTTCTATAGTTTGAGCATGCATCCGGAAATAAGAAAATCTTACTTCCACCCTTCTTTAAAATCACAGCATCTAGAAGGTTTACATGATTTCGTAAAAAACACGAGTTTTTAGAAAATGTGTTTTATTTCATAAATGGAATCTACAAAGTATGCACATTCTACGTCATAACAACATTCTATAGTTTGTGCATGCGTTTGGAAATAAGAAAAGCTTACTTCCATCGTTTTTTAAAATCACAGCTTCTAGAAGGTTTACATGATTTCGTAAAAAACACCAGTTTTTAGAAAATGTATTTTATTTCATAAATGGAATCTACAAAGTATGCACATTCTACGTCATAACGACATTCTATAGTTTGTGCATGCGTCCGGAAATAAGAAAAGCTTACTTCCACCGTTTTTTAAAATCACTGCTTCTAGAAAGTTTACATGATTTCGTAAAAAACACGAGTTTTTAGAAAATGTGTTTTATTTCATAAATGGAATCTACAAAGTATGCACATTCTACGTCATAACGACATTCTATAGTTTGCGGATGCGTCCGGAAATAAGGAAAGCTTACTTCCACTGTTTTTTAAAATCACAGCTTCTAGAAGGTTTACATGATTTCTTAAAAAACATAAGTTTTTAGAAAATGTGTTTTATTTCATAAATGGAATCTACAAAGTATGCACATTCTACGTCATAACGACACTCTATAGTTTGCGCATGCGTCAGGAAATAAGAAAAGCTTACTTCCACCATTTTTTAAAATCACAGCTTCTAGAAGGTTTATATGATTTCGTAAAAAACACGAGTTTTAAGAAAATGTGTTTTCTTTCATAAATGGAATCAACAAAGTATGCACATTCTACGTCATAACGACTTTCTATAGTTTGCGCATCCGTCTGATAATAAGAAAAGCTTAATTCCCCCGTTTTTTAAAATCACAGCTTCTAGAAGGTTTACATGATTTCTTAAAAAACACGAGTTTTTAGAAAATGTGTTTTATTTCATAAATGGAATCAACAAACTATGCACATTCTACGTCATAACGACTTTCTTTAGTTTGCGCATGCGTCCGGAAATAAGAAAAGCTTACTTCCCCCGTTTTTTAAAATCACAGCTTCTAGAAGATTTACATGATTTCTTAAAAAACACGAGTATTTAGAAAATGTGTTTTATTTTATAAATGGAATCTACCAAGTATGCACATTCTACGTCATAACAACTTTCTATAGTTTGCGCATGCGTTTGGAAATAAGAAAAGCTTACTTCCCCCGTTTTTTTAAATCACAGCTTCTAGAAGGTTTACATGATTTGTTAAAAAACATGAGTTTTTAGAAAATGTGTTTTATTTCATAAATGGAATCAACAAAGTATGCACATTCTACGTCATAACTACTTTCTTTAGTTTGCGCATGCGTCCGGAAATAAGAAAAGCTTACTTCCCTCGTTTTTTAAAATCACAGCTTCTAGAAGGTTTACATGATTTATTAAAAAACACGAGTATTTAGAAAATGTGTTTTATTTCATAAATGGAATCTACAAAGTATGCACATTCTACGTTATAACGACTTTCTATAGTTTGCGCATGCGTCCGGAAATAAGAAAAGCTTACTTCCCCCATTTTTTAAAATCACAGCTTCTAGAAGGTTTACATGATTTCTTAAAAAACACGAGTTTTTAGAAAATGTGTTTTATTCCATAAATGGAATCAACAAAGTATGCACATTCTACGTCATAATGACTTTCTTTAGTTTGCGCATGCGTCCAGAAATAAGAAAAGCTTACTTCCCCCGTTTTTTAAAATTACAGCTTCTAGAAGGTTTACATGATTTATTAAAAAACACGAGTATTTAGAAAATGTGTTTTATTTCATAAATGGAATCTATAAAGTATGCACATTCTACGTCATAACGACTTTCTATAGTTTGCGCATTCGTCCGGAAATAAGAAACGCTTACTTCCCCCGTTTTTTAAAATCACAGCTTCTAGAAGGTTTACATGATTTCGTGAAAGACACGAGTTTTTAGAAAATGTGTTTTATTTCATAAATGGAATCTACAAAGTATTCACATTCTACGTCATAACTACTTTCAATAGTTTGCGCATGCGTCCGGAAATAAGAAAAGCTTACTTCCCCCATTTTTTAAAATCACAGCTTCTAGAAGGTTTACATGATTTTTTTAAAAACACGAGTTTTTAGAAAATGTGTTTTATTTCATAAATGGAATCAACAAAGTATGCACATTCTACGTCATAAAGACTTTCTATAGTTTGCGCATGTGTTTGGAAATAAGAAAAGCTTACTTCCCCCGTTTTTTAAAATCACAGCTTCTAGAAGGTTTACATGATTTCTTAAAAAACACGAATTTTTAGAAAATGTGTTTTATTTCATAAATAGAATCAACAAAGTATGCACATTCTACGTCATAACGACTTTCTATAGTTTGCGCATGCGTCCGGAAAAAATAAAAGCTTACTTCCACCATTTTTTTAAATCACAGCATCTAGAAGGTTTACATGATTTCGTAAAAAAACACGAGTTTTTAGAAAATGTGTTTTATTTCATCAATGGAATCTACAAAGTATGCACATTCTACGTCATAACGACTTTCTATAGTTTGTGCATCCGTCCGGAAATAAGAAAAGCTTACTTCCCTCGTTTTTTAAAATCACAGCTTCTAGAAGGTTTACATGATTTCTTAAACAACACGAGTTTTTAGAAAATGTGTTTTATTTCATAAATAGAATCAACAAAGTATTCACATTCTACGTCATAACGACTTTCTATAGTTTGCACATTCGTCCCGAAATAACAAAAGCTTACCTCCACCGTTTTTTAAAATCACAGCTTCTAGAAGGTTTACATGATTTCGTAAAAAACACGAGTTTTTAGAAAATGTGTTTTATTTCATAAATGGAATCTACAAAGTATGCACATTCTACGTCATAACGACTTTCTATAGTTTGCGCATGCGTCCGAAAATAAGAACAGCTTACTTCCCCCGTTTTTTAAAATCACTGCTTCTAGAAGGTTTACATGATTTCGTAAAAAACACGAGTTTTTAGAAAATGTGTTTTATTTCATAACGACTTTCTATAGCTTGTGCATGCATCCGGAAATAAGAATAGCTTACTTCCACCGTTTTTTAAAATCACAGCTTCTAGAAGGTTTATATGATTTCGCAAAAAACACGAGTTTTTAGAAAATGTGTTTTATTTCATAAATGGAATCTACAAAGTATGCACATTGTACCTCATAACGACTTTCTTTAGTTTGCGCATGCGTCCGGAAATAAGAAAAGCTTACTTCCCCCGTTTTTTAAAATCACAGCTTCTAGAAGGTTTACATGATTTCTTAAAAGACACGAGTTTTTAGAAAATGTGTTTTATTTCATAAATGGAATCAACAAAGTATGCACATGCTACGTTATAACGACTTTCTATAGTTTGCCCATGCGTTTGGAAATAAGAAAATCTTACTTCCCCCGTTTTTTGAAATCACAGCTTCTAGAAGATTTACATGATTTCTTAAAAAACACGAGTTTTTAGAAAATGTGTTTTATTTCATAAATAGAATCAACAAGGTGTGCACATTCTACGTCATAAAGACTTTCTATAGTTTGAGCATGCATCCGGAAATAAGAAAATCTCACTTCCACCCTTCTTTAAAATCACAGCATCTAGAAGGTTTACATGATTTCGTAAAAAACACGAGTTTTTAGAAAATGTGTTTTATTTCATAAATGGAATCTACAAAGTATGCACATTCTACGTCATAACAACATTCTATAGTTTGTGCATGCGTTTGGAAATAAGAAAAGCTTACTTCCATCGTTTTTTAAAATCACAGCTTCTAGAAGGTTTACATGATTTCGTAAAAAACACCAGTTTTTAGAAAATGTATTTTATTTCATAAATGGAATCTACAAAGTATGAACATTCTACGTCATAACGACATTCTATAGTTTGTGCATGCGTCCGGAAATAAGAAAAGCTTACTTCCACCGTTTTTTAAAATCACTGCTTCTAGAAAGTTTACATGATTTCGTAAAAAACACGAGTTTTTAGAAAATGTGTTTTATTTCATAAATGGAATCTACAAAGTATGCACATTCTACGTCATAACGACATTCTATAGTTTGCGGATGCGTCCGGAAATAAGGAAAGCTTACTTCCACCGTTTTTTAAAATCACAGCTTCTAGAAGGTTTACATGATTTCTTAAAAAACATGAGTTTTTAGAAAATGTGTTTTATTTCATAAATGGAATCTACAAAGTATGCACATTCTACGTCATAACGACATTCTATAGTTTGCGCATGCGTCAGGAAATAAGAAAAGCTTACTTCCACCATTTTTTAAAATCACAGCTTCTAGAAGGTTTATATGATTTCGTAAAAAACACGAGTTTTAAGAAAATGTGTTTTCTTTCATAAATGGAATCAACAAAGTATGCACATTCTACGTCATAACGACTTTCTATAGTTTGCGCATCCGTCTGATAATAAGAAAAGCTTAATTCCCCCGTTTTTTAAAATCACAGCTTCTAGAAGGTTTACATGATTTCTTAAAAAACACGAGTTTTTAGAAAATGTGTTTTATTTCATAAATGGAATCAACAAACTATGCACATTCTACGTCATAACGAATTTCTTTAGTTTGCGCATGCGTCCGGAAATAAGAAAAGCTTACTTCCCCCGTTTTTTAAAATCACAGCTTCTAGAAGATTTACATGATTTCTTAAAAAACACGAGTATTTAGAAAATGTGTTTTATTTCATAAATGGAATCTACCAAGTATGCACATTCTACGTCATAACAACTTTCTATAGTTTGCGCATGCGTTTGGAAATAAGAAAAGCTTACTTCCCCCGTTTTTTTAAATCACAGCTTCTAGAAGGTTTACATGATTTGTTAAAAAACATGAGTTTTTAGAAAATGTGTTTTATTTCATAAATGGAATCAACAAAGTATGCACATTCTACGTCATAACGACTTTCTTTAGTTTGCGCATGCGTCCGGAAATAAGAAAAGCTTACTTCCCTCGTTTTTTAAAATCACAGCTTCTAGAAGGTTTACATGATTTATTAAAAAACACGAGTATTTAGAAAATGTGTTTTATTTCATAAATGGAATCTACAAAGTATGCACATTCTACGTCATAACGACTTTCTATAGTTTGCGCATGCGTCCGGAAATAAGAAAAGCTTACTTCCCCCATTTTTTAAAATCACAGCTTCTAGAAGGTTTACATGATTTCTTAAAAAACACGAGTTTTTAGAAAATGTGTTTTATTTCATAAATGGAATCAACAAAGTATGCACATTCTACGTCATAATGACTTTCTTTAGTTTGCGCATGCGTCCAGAAATAAGAAAAGCTTACTTCCCCCGTTTTTTAAAATTACAGCTTCTAGAAGGTTTACATGATTTATTAAAAAACACGAGTATTTAGAAAATGTGTTTTATTTCATAAATGGAATCTATAAAGTATGCACATTCTACGTCATAACGACTTTCTATAGTTTGCGCATTCGTCCGGAAATAAGAAACGCTTACTTCCCCCGTTTTTTAAAATCACAGCTTCTAGAAGGTTTACATGATTTCGTGAAAGACACGAGTTTTTAGAAAATGTGTTTTATTTCATAAATGGAATCTACAAAGTATTCACATTCTACGTCATAACTACTTTCAATAGTTTGCGCATGCGTCCGGAAATAAGAAAAGCTTACTTCCCCCATTTTTTAAAATCACAGCTTCTAGAAGGTTTACATGATTTTTTTTAAAACACGAGTTTTTAGAAAATGTGTTTTATTTCATAAATGGAATCAACAAAGTATGCACATTCTACGTCATAACGACTTTCTATAGTTTGCACATTCGTCCGGAAATAAGAAAAGCTTACTTCCACCGTTTTTTAAAATCACAGCTTCTAGAAGGTTTACATGATTTCGTAAAAAACACGACTTTTTAGAAAATGTGTTTTATTTCATAAATGGAATCAACAAAGTATGCACATTCTACGTCATAACGACTTTCTATACTTTGCGCTTGCGTTTGGAAATAAGAAAAGCTTACTTCCACCGTTTTTTAAAATCACAGCTTCTAGAAGGTTTACATGATTTTGTAAAAAACACGAGTTATTAGAAAATGTGTTTTATTTTATAAATGGAATCAACAAAGTATGCACATTCTAGGTCGTAACGACTTTCTATAGTTTGCGCTTGCGTTTGGAAATAAGAAAAGCTTACTTCCCCCGTTTTTTAAAATCACACCTTCTAGAAGGTTTACATGATTTCTTAAAAAACACGAGTTTTTAGAAAATGTGTTTTATTTCATAAATGGAATCAACAAAGTATGCACATTCTACGTCATAACGACTTTCTATAGTTTGCGCATTCGTCCGGAAATAAGAAAAGCTTACTTCCACCGTTTTTTAAAATCACATCTTCTAGAAGGTTTACATGATTTCGTAAAAAACACAAGTTCTTAGAAAATGTGTTTTATTTCATCAATGGAATCAACAAATATGCACATTCTACGTCATAACGACTTTCTATACTTTGCGCTTGCGTTTGGAAATAAGAAAAGCTTTCTTCCCCTGTTTTTTAAAATCACAGCTTCTAGAAGGTTTACATGATTTCTTAGAAAACACGAGTTTTTAGAAAATGTGTTTTATTTCATAAATGGAATCAACAAAGTATGCACATTCTACGTCATAACGACTTTCTATAGTTTGCGCACGCATCTGGAAATAAGAAAAGCTTACTTCCACTATTTTTTAAAATCACAACTTCTAGAAGGTTTACATGGTTTCTTAAAAAACACGAGTTTTTATAAAATGTGTTTTATTTCATAAATCGAATCAACCAATTATGCACATTCTACGTCATAACGAATTTCTATAGTTTGCGCATGTAGCCGGAAATAAGAAAAGCTTACTTCCACCGTTTTTTAAAATCACAGCTTCTAGAAAGTTTACATGATTTCGTAAAAAACACGAGTTTTTAGAAAATGTGTTTTATTTAATAAATGGAATCTACAAAGTATACACATTCTACCTCATAACGACTTTCTATAGTTTGCGCATGCGTCTGGAAATAAGAAAAGCTTACTTCCCCCGTTTTTTAAAATCACTGCTTCTAGAAGGTTTACATGATTTCGTAAAAAACACGAGTTTTTAGAAAATGTGTTTTATTTCATAACGACTTTCTATAGTTTGCACATGCGTTTGGAAATAAGAAAAGCTTACATCCCCCGTTTTTTAAAATCACAGCTTAAAGAAGGTTTACATGATTTCTTAAAAAACACGAGTTTTTAGAAAATGTGTTTTATTTCATAAATGGAATCAACAAAGTATGCACATTCTACGTCATAATGACTTTCTATAGTTTGCACATGCGTCCGGAAATAACAAAAGCTTACTTCCACCGTTTTTTAAAATCACAGCTTCTAGAAGGTTTACATTGCTTCTTAAAAAACACGAGTTTTTAGAAAATGTGTTTTATTTCATAAATGGAATCAATAAAGTATGCACATTCTACGTCATAACGACTTTCTGCAGTTTTCGCATTCGTCTGGAAATAAGAAAAGCTTACTTCCACCGTTTTTTAAAATCACAGCTTCTAGAAGGTTTACATGATTTCGTAAAAAACACGAGTTCTTAGAAAATGTCTTTTATTTCATCAATGGAATCAACAAATATGCACATTCTACGTCATAACGACTTTCTATAGTTTGCACATTCGTCCGGAAATAAGAAAAGCTTACTTCCACCATTTTTTAAAATCACAGCTTCTAGAAGGTTTACATTATTTCGTAAAAAACACGAGTTTTTAGAAAATGTGTTTTATTTCATAAATGGAATCTAAAAAGTAGGCACATTCTATGTCATAATGACTTTCTATAGTTTGTGCATGCGTCTGGAAATAAGAAAAGCTTACTTCCACTGTTTTTTAAAATCACAGCTTCTAGAAGCTTTACATGATTTCGTAAAAAACACGAGTTTTTAGAAAATGTGTTTTATTTCATAAATGGAATCTACAAAGTATTCACATTCTACATCATAACGACTTTCTATAGTTTTTGCATGCGTCCGGAAATAAGAAAAGCTTACTTCCCCCGTTTTTTAAAATCACAGCTTCTACAAGGTTTACATGATTTCTTAAAAAACACGAGTTTTTAGAAAATGTGTTTTATTTCATAAATGGAATCAACAAAGTATGCACATTCTACGTCATAATGACTTTCTATAGTTTGCACATGCGTCCGGAAATAAGAAAAGCTTACCTCCACCGTTTTTTAAAATCACAGCTTCTAGAAGGTTTACATGATTTCGTAAAAAACACAAGTTTTTAGAAAATGTGTTTTATTTCATAAATGGAATCAACAAAGTATGCACATTCTAGGTCATAACGACTTTCTATAGTTTGCGCTTGCGTTTGGAAATAAGAAAAGCTTACTTCCCCCGTTTTTTAAAATCACAGCTTCTAGAAGGTTTACATGATTTCTTAAAAAACACGAGTTTTTAGAAAATGTGTTTTATTTCATAAATAGAATCAACAAAGTATGCACATTCTACGTCATAACGACTTTCTATAGTTTGCGCATGCGTCTGGAAATAAGAAATGCTTACTTCCCCCATTTTTTAAAATCACTGCTTCTAGAAGGTTTACATGATTTCGTAAAAAACACGAGTTTTCAGAAAATGTGTCTTATTTCATAACGAATTTCTATAGTTTGCGCATGCGTTTGGAAATAAGAAAAGCTTACATCCCCCGTTTTTTAAAATCACAGCTTAAAGAAGGTTTACATGATTTCGTAAAAAACACGAATTTTTAGAAAATGTGTTTTATTTCATAAATGGAATCTACAAAGTATGCACATTCTATGTCATAATGACTTTCTATAGTTTGTGCATGCGTCCGGAAATAAGAAAAGCTTACTTCCACTGTTTTTTAAAATCACAGCTTCTAGAAGCTTTACATGATTTCGTAAAAAACACTAATTTTTAGAAAATGTGTTTTATTTCATAAATGGAATCTACAAAGTATTCACATTCTACATCATGACGACTTTCTATAGTTTGTGCATGCGTCCGGAAATAAGAAAAGCTTACTTCCCCCGTTTTTTAAAATCACAGCTTCTACAAGGTTTACATGATTTCTTAAAAAACACGAGTTTTTAGAAAATGTGTTTTATTTCATAAATGGAATCAACAAAGTATGCACATTCTACGTCATAATGACTTTCTATAGTTTGCACATGCGTCCGGAAATAAGAAAAGCTTACTTCCACCGTTTTTTAAAATCACAGCTTCTAGAAGGTTTACATGATTTCGTAAAAAACACGAGTTTTTAGAAAATGTGTTTTATTTCATAAATGGAATCAAAAAAGTATGCACATTCTAGGTCATAACGACTTTCTATAGTTTGCGCTTGCGTTTGGAAATAAGAAAAGCTTACTTCCCCCGTTTTTTAAAATCACAGCTTCTAGAAGGTTTACATGATTTCTTAAAAAACACGAGTTTTTAGAAAATGTGTTTTATTTCATAAATGGAATCAACAAAGTATGCACATTCTACGTCATAACGACTTTCTATAGTTTGCGCATTCGTCTGGAAATAAGAAAAGCTTACTTCCCCCGTTTTTTAAAATCACTGCTTCTAGAAGGTTTACATGATTTCGTAAAAAACACGAGTTTTTAGAAAATGTTTCTTATTTCATGACGAATTTCTATAGTTTGCGCATGCGTTTGGAAATAAGAAAAGCTTACATCCCCCGTTTTTTAAAATCACAGCTTAAAGAAGGTTTACATGATTTCTTAAAAAACACGAGTTTTTAGAAAATGTGTTTTATTTCATAAATGGAATCAACAAAGTATGCACATTCTAGGTCATAACGACTTTCTATAGTTTGCGCTTGCGTTTGGAAATAAGAAAAGCTTACTTCCCCCGTTTTTTAAAATCACAGCTTCTAGAAGGGTTAGATGATTTCTTAAAAAACACGAGTTTTTAGAAAATGTGTTTTATTTCATAAATGGAATCAACAAAGTATACACATTCTACGTCATAACGACTTTCTATAGTTTGCGCATGCGTCTGGAAATAAGAAAAGCTTACTTCCCCCGTTTTTTAAAATCACTGCTTCTAGAAGGTTTACATGATTTCGTAAAAAACACGAGTTTTTAGAAAATGTGTCTTATTTCATAACGAATTTCTATAGTTTGCGCATGCCTTTGGAAATAAGAAAAGCTTACATCCCCCGTTTTTTAAAATCACAGCTTAAAGAAGGTTTACATGATTTCTTAAAAAACACGAGTTTTTAGAAAATGTGTTTTATTTCATAAATGGAATCAACAAAGTATGCACATTCTACGTCACAATGACTTTCTATAGTTTGCACATGCGTCCGGAAATAACAAAAGCTTACTTCCACCGTTTTTTAAAATCACAGCTTCTAGAAGGTTTACATGGCTTCTTAAAAAACACGAGTTTTTAGAAAATGTGTTTTATTTGATAAATGGAATCAACAAAGTATGCACATTCTACGTCATAACGACTTTCTGCAGTTTTCGCATTCGTCTGGAAATAAGAAAAGCTTACTTCCACCGTTTTTTAAAATCACAGCTTCTAGAAGGTTTACATGATTTCGTAAAAAACACGAGTTCTTAGAAAATGTCTTTTATTTCATCAATGGAATCAACAAATATGCACATTCTACGTCATAACGACTTTCTATAGTTTGCGCATTCGTCCGGAAATAAGAAAAGCTTACTTCCACCGTTTTTTAAAATCACAGCTTCTAGAAGGTTTACATGATTTCGTAAAAAACACGAGTTTTTAGAAAATGTGTTTTATTTCATAAATGGAATCTACAAAGTATGCACATTCTATGTCATAATGACTTTCTATAGTTTGTGCATGCGTCCGGAAATAAGAAAAGCTTACTTCCACTGTTTTTTAAAATCACAGCTTCTAGAAGCTTTACATGATTTCGTAAAAAACACTAATTTTTAGAAAATGTGTTTTATTTCATAAATGGAATCTACAAAGTATTCACATTCTACATCATGACGACTTTCTATAGTTTGTGCATGCGTCCGGAAATAAGAAAAGCTTACTTCCCCCGTTTTTTAAAATCACAGCTTCTACAAGGTTTACATGATTTCTTAAAAAACACGAGTTTTTAGAAAATGTGTTTTATTTCATAAATGGAATCAACAAAGTATGCACATTCTACGTCATAATGACTTTCTATAGTTTGCAAATGCGTCCGGAAATAAGAAAAGCTTACTTCCACTGTTTTTTAAAATCACAGCTTCTAGAAGGTTTACATGATTTCGTAAAAAACACGAGTTTTTAGAAAATGTGTTTTATTTCATAAATGGAATCAACAAAGTATGCACATTCTAGGTCATAACGACTTTCTATAGTTTGCGCTTGCATTTGGAAATAAGAAAAGCTTACTTCCCCCGTTTTTTAAAATCACAGCTTCTAGAAGGTTTACATGATTTCTTAAAAAATACGAGTTTTTAGAAAATGTGTTTTATTTCAAAAATGGAATCAACAAAGTATGCACATTCTACGTCATAATGACTTTCTATAGTTTGCACATGCGTCCGGAAATAAGAAAAGCTTACTTCCACCGTTTTTTAAAATCACAGCTTCTAGAAGGTTTACATGATTTCCTAAAAAACACGAGCTTTTAGAAAATGTGTTTTATTTCATAAATGGAATCTACAAAGTATGCACATTCTACGTCATAACAACTTTCTATAGTTTGTGCATGCGTCCCGAAATAAGAAAAGCTTACTTCCCCCGTTTTTTAAAATCGCAGCTTCTACAAGATTTACATGATTTCGTAAAAAACACGAGTTTTTAGAAAATGTGTTTTTTTTCATAAATGGAATCTACAAAGTATTCACATTCTACATCATAACGACTTTCTATAGTTTGTGCATGCGTTTGGAAATAAGAAAATCTTACATCCCCCGTTTTTTAAAATCACAGCTTATAGAAGGTTTACATGGTTTCTTAAAAAACACGAGTTTTTAGAAAATGTGTTTTATTTCATAAATGGAATCAACAAAGTATGCACATTCTACGTCATAATGACTTTCTATAGTTTGCACATGCGTCCGGAAATAAGAAAACCTTACTTCCACTATTTTTTAAAATCACAGCTTCTAGAAGGTTTACATGATTTCTTAAAAAACACGAGTTTTTAAAAAATGTGTTTTATTTCATAAATGGAATCAACAAAGTATGTACATTCTATGTCATAACGACTTTCTGCAGTTTTCGCATTCGTCCGGAAATAAGAAAAGCTTACTTCCACCGTTTTTTAAAATCACAGCTTCTAGAAGGTTTATATGATTTCTTAAAAAACACGAGTTTTTAGAAAATGTGTTTTATTTCATAAATAGAATCAACAAAGTATGCACATTCTACGTCATAACGACTTTCTATAGTTTGCACATGCGTTCGGAAATAAGAAAAGCTTACCTCCACCGTTTTTTAAAATCACAGCTTCTAGAAGATTTACATGATTTCGTAAAAAACACGAGTTTTGGAAAATGTGTTTTATTTCATAAATTGAATCAACAAAGTATGCACATTCTACATCATAACGACTTTGTATAGTTTGCGCATGCGTCCGGAAATAACAAAAGCTTACTTCCACCGTTTTTTAAAATCACAGCTTCTAGAAGGTTTACATGATTTCGTAAAAAACACGAGTTTTTAGAAAATGTGTTTTATTTCATTAATGGAATATACAAAGTATGCACATTATACATCATAACGACATTCTATAGTTTGCGCATGCGTCGGGAAAAAAGAGAAGCTTACTTTCACCGTTTTTTAAAATCACAGCTTCTAGAAGGTTTACATGATTTCGTAAAAAACACGAGTTTTTACAAAATGTGTTTTATTTCATAAATGGAATCTACAAAGTATGCACATTCTACGTCATAACGACTTTCTATAGTTTATGCATGCGTCCGGAAATAAGAAAAGCTTACTTCCCCAGTTTTTTAAAATCACAGCTTCTAGAAGGTTTACATGATTTCTTAAAAAACACGAGTTTTTAGAAAATGTGTTTTATTTTATCAATGGAATCTACAAAGTATGCACATTCTACGTCATAACGACTTTCTATAGTTTATGCATGCGTCCGGAAATAAGAAAAGCTTACTTCCCCAGTTTTTTAAAATCACAGCTTCTAGAAGGTTTACATGATTTCTTAAAAAACACGAGTTTTTAGAAAATGTGTTTTCTTTCATAAATGGAATCTACAAAGTATGCACATTCTACGTCATAACGACTTTCTATAGTTTGCACATGCGTCCGGAAATAAGAAAAGCTTACTTCCCCCGTTTTTTAAAATCACAGCTTCTAGAAGGTTTACATGATTTCTTAAAAAACACGAGTTTTTAGAAAATGTGTTTTATTTCATAAATGGAATCAACAAAGTATGCACATTCTACGTCATAAAGACTTTCTATAGTTTGCGCATGCGTTTGGAAATAAGAAAAGCTTACTTCCCCCGTTTTTTGAAATCACAGCTTCTAGAAGGCTTACATGATTTCTTAAAAAACACGAGTTTTTAGAAAATGTGTTTTATTTCATAAATGGAATCTACAAAGTATCCACATTCTACGTCATAACGACATTCTATAGTTTGCGCATGCGTCCGGAAAAAAGAAAAGCTTACTTCCACCGTTTTTTAAAATCACATCTTCTAGAAGGTTTACATAATTTCGTAAAATACACGAGTTTTTAGAAAATGTGTTTTATTTCATAAATGGAATCTACAAAGTATGCACATTCTATGTCATAATGACTTTCTATAGTTTGTGCATGCGTCCGGAAATAAGAAAAGCTTACTTCCACTGTTTTTTAAAATCACAGCTTCTAGAAGCTTTACATGATTTCGTAAAAAACATGAGTTTTTAGAAAATGTGTTTTATTTCATAAATGGAATCTACAAAGTATTCACATTCTACATCATAACGACTTTCTATAGTTTGTGCATGCGTCCGGAAATAAGAAAAGCTTACTTCCCCCGTTTTTTAAAATCACAGCTTCTACAAGGTTTACATGATTTCTTAAAAAACACGAGTTTTTAGAAAATGTGTTTTATTTAATAAATGGAATCAACAAATTATGCTTATTCTACATCATAATGACTTTCTATAGTTTGCACATGCGTCCGGAAATAAGAAAAGCTGACTTCCACCGTTTTTTAAAATCACAGCTTCTAGAAGGTTTACATGATTTCGTAAAAAACACGAGTTTTTAGAAAATGTGTTTTATTTCATAAATGGAATCAACAAAGTATGCACATTCTAGGTCATAACGACTTTCTATAGTTTGCGCTTGCGTTTGGAAATAAGAAAAGCTTACTTCCCCCGTTTTTTAAAATCACAGCTTCTAGAAGGTTTACATGATTTCTTAAAAAACACGAGTTTTCAGAAAATGTGTTTTATTTCATAAATGGAATCAACAAAGTATGCACATTCTACGTCATAACGACTTTCTATAGTTTGCGCATTCGTCTGGAAATAAGAAAAGCTTACTTCCCCCGTTTTTTAAAATCACTGCTTCTAGAAGGTTTACATGATTTCGTAAAAAACACGAGTTTTTAGAAAATGTGTCTTATTTCATAACGAATTTCTATAGTTTGCGCATGCGTTTGGAAATAAGAAAAGCTTACATCCCCCGTTTTTTAAAATCACAGCTTAAAGAAGGTTTACATGATTTCTTAAAAAACACGAGTTTTTAGAAAATGTGTTTTATTTCATAAATGGAATCAACAACGTATGCACATTCTACGTCACAATGAGTTTCTATAGTTTGCACATACGTCCGGAAATAACAAAAGCTTACTTCCACCGTTTTTTAAAATCACAGCTTCTAGAAGGTTTACATGGCTTCTTAAAAAACATGAGTTTTTAGAAAATGTGTTTTATTTCATAAATGGAATCAACAAAGTATGCACATTCTACGTCATAACGACTTTCTGCAGTTTTCGCATTCGTCTGGAAATAAGAAAAGCTTACTTCCACCGTTTTTTAAAATCACAGCTTCTAGAAGGTTTACATGATTTCGTAAAATACACGAGTTCTTAGAAAATGTCTTTTATTTCATCAATGGAATCAACAAATATGCACATTCTACGTCATAACGACTTTCTATAGTTTGCGCATTCGTCCGGAAATAAGAAAAGCTTACTTCCACCGTTTTTTAAAATCACAGCTTCTAGAAGGTTTACATGATTTCGTAAAAAAAACGAGTTTTTAGAAAATTTGTTTTATTTCATAAATGGAATCTACAAAGTATGCACATTCTATGTCATAATGACTTTCTATAGTTTGTGCATGCGTCCGGAAATAAGAAAAGCTTACTTCCACTGTTTTTTAAAATCACAGCTTCTAGAAGCTTTACATGATTTCGTAAAAAACACTAATTTTTAGAAAATGTGTTTTATTTCATAAATGGAATCTACAAAGTATTCACATTCTACATCATGACGACTTTCTATAGTTTGTGCATGCGTCCGGAAATAAGAAAAGCTTACTTCCCCCGTTTTTTAAAATCACAGCTTCTACAAGGTTTACATGATTTCTTAAAAAACACGAGTTTTTAGAAAATGTGTTTTATTTCATAAATGGAATCAACAAAGTATGCACATTCTACGTCATAATGACTTTCTATAGTTTGCACATGCGTCCGGAAATAAGAAAAGCTTACTTCCACCGTTTTTTAAAATCACAGCTTCTAGAAGGTTTACATGATTTCCTAAAAAACACGAGCTTTTAGAAAATGTGTTTTATTTCATAAATGGAATCTACAAAGTATGCACATTCTACGTCATAACAACTTTCTATAGTTTGCGCATGCGTCCAGAAATAAGAAAAGCTTACTACCCCCGTTTTTTAAAATCACAACTTCTAGAAGGTTTACATGATTTCGTAAAAAACACGAGTTTTTAGAAAATGTGTTTTATTTCATAAATGGAATCTACAAAGTATGCACATTCTATGTCATAACGACATTCTATAGTTTGCGCATGCGTCCGGAAAAAAGAAAAGCTTACTTCCCCCGTTTTTTAAAATCACAGCTTCTAGAAGGTTTACATGATTTCATAAAAAACACGAGTTTTTAGAAAATGTGTTTTATTTCATAAATGGAATATACAAATTATGCACATTCTACGTCATAATGACTTTCTATAGTTTGCGCATGCGTCCGGAAATAAGAAAAGCTTACTTCCCCCGTTTTTTAAAATCACAGCTTCTAGAAGGTTTACATGATTTCTAAAAAAACACGAGTTTTTAGAAAATGTGTTTTATTTCAACAATGGCATCTACAAAGTATGCACATTCTACGTCTTAACGACTTTCTATAGTTTGCGCATGCGTCCGGAAATAAGAAAAGCTTACTTCCCCAGTTTTTTTAAAATCACTGCTTCTAGAAGGTTTACATGATTTCTTAAAAAACACGAGTTTTTAGAAAATGTGTTTTCTTTCATAAATGGAATCTTCAAAGTATGCACATTCTACATCATAACAACTTTCTATAGTTTGCGCATGCGTTTGGAGATAAGAAAAGCTTACCTCCCCCGTTTTTTAAAATCACAGCTTCTAGAAGGTTTACATGATTTCATAAAAAACACGAGTTTTTAGAAAATGTGTTTTGTTTCATAAATGGAATATAAAAATTATGCACATTCTATGTCATAATGACTTTCTATAGTTTGCGCATGCTTCCAGAAATTTGAAAAGCTTACTTCCCCCGTTTTTTAAAATCACAGCTTCTAGAAGGTTTACATGATTTCGTAAAAAACACGAGTTTTTAGAAAATGTGTTTTATTTCATAAATGGAATCTACAAAGTATGCACATTCTATGTCATATCGACTTTCTATAGTTTGCGCATGCATCTGGAAATATGAAAAACTTACTTCCCCCGTTTTTTAAAATCACAGCTTCTAGAAGTTTTACATGATTTCTTAAAAAACACGAGTTTTTAGAAATTGTGTTTTATTTCATCAATGGAATCTACAAAGTATGCACATTCTACGTCATAACGACTTTCTATAGTTTGCGCATGCGTCCGGAAATAAGAAAAGCTTACTTCCCCAGTTTTTTAAAATCACAGCTTCTAGAAGGTTTACATGATTTCTTATAAAACACAAGTTTTTAGAAAATGTGTTTTCTTTCATAAATGGAATCAACAAAGTATGCACATTCTACGTCATAACGACATTCTATAGTTTGCGCATGCGTCCGGAAATAAGAAAAGCTTACTTCCACCGTTTTTTGAAAATCACAGCTTCTCGAAGGTTTACATGATTTCGTAAAAAACACGGGTTTTTAGAAAATGTGTTTTATTTCATAAATGGAATCTACAAAGTATGCACATTCTACGTCATAACAACTTTCTATAGTTTGCGCATGCATCCGGAAATAAGAAAAGCTTACTTCCCCAGTTTTTTAAAATCACAGCTTCTAGAAGGTTTACATGATTTCTTAACAAACACGAGTTTTTAGAAAATGTGTTTTCTTTCATAAATGGAATGAACAAAGTATGCACATTCTACGTCATAACGACTTTCTATAGTTTGCGCATGCGTTTGGAAATAAGAAAAGCTTACTTCCCCCGTTTTTTAAAATCTCAGCTTCTAGAAGGTTTACATGATTTCTTAAAAAACATGAGTTTTTAGAAAATGTGTTTTATTTCATAAATGGAATCAACAAAGTATGCACATTCTACATCATAACAACTTTCTATAGTTTGCGCTTTCATCCTGAAATAAGAAAAGCTTACTTCCACCGTTTTTTAAAATCACAGCTTCTAGAAGGTTTACATGATTTCCTAAAAAACACGAGCTTTTAGAAAATGTGTTTTATTTCATAAATGGAATCTACAAAGTATGCACATTCTACGTCATAACGACTTTCTATAGTTTGCGCATGCGTCCGGAAATAAGAAAAGCTTACTTCCCCCGTTTTTTAAAATCACAGCTTCTAGAAGGTTTACATGATTTCGTAAAAAACACGAGTTTTTAGAAAATGTGTTTTATTTCATAAATGGAATCTACAAAGTATGCACATTCTATGTCATAACGACATTCTATAGTTTGCGCATGCGTCCGGAAATAAGAAAAGCTTGCTTCCCCCGTTTTTTAAAATCACAGCTTCTAGAAGGTTTTCATGATTTCTTAAAAAACACGAGTTTTTAGAAAATGTGTTTTATTTCATAAATGGAATCAACAAAGTATGCACATTCTACATCATAACAACTTTCTATAGTTTGCGCTTTCATCCTGAAATAAGAAAAGCTTACTTCCACCGTTTTTTAAAATCACAGCTTCTAGAAGGTTTACATGATTTCCTAAAAAACACGAGCTTTTAGAAAATGTGTTTTATTTCATAAATGGAATCTACAAAGTATGCACATTCTACGTCATAACGACTTTCTATAGTTTGCGCATGCGTCCGGAAATAAGAAAAGCTTACTTCCCCCGTTTTTTAAAATCACAGCTTCTAGAAGATTTACATGATTTCGTAAAAAAAACGAGTTTTTAGAAAATGTGTTTTATTTCATAAATGGAATCTACAAAGTATGCACATTCTATGTCATAACGACATTCTATAGTTTGCGCATGCGTCCGGAAATAAGAAAAGGTTGCTTCCCCCGTTTTTTAAAATCACAGCTTCTAGAAGGTTTTCATGTTTTCTTAAAAAACACGAGTTTTTAGAAAATGTGTTTTATTTCATAAATGGAATCAACAAAGTATGCACATTCTACATCATAACGACTTTCTATAGTTTCCGCTTTCATCCGGAAATAAGAAAAGCTTACTTCCTCCGTTTTTTAAATTCACAGCTTCTAGAAGGTTTACATGATTTCGTAAAAAACACGAGTTTTTAGAAAATGTGTTTTATTTCATAAATGGAATCTACAAAGTATGCACATTCTACGTCATAACAACATTCTATAGTTTGCGCATGCGTCCGGAAATAAGAAAAGCTTACTTCCACCGTTTTTTAAAATCACAGCTTCTAGAAGGTTCACATGATTTCGTAAAAAACACGAGTTTTTAGAAAATGTGTTTTATTTCATAAATGGAATCTACAAAGTATGCACATTCTACGTCATAACGACTTTCTATAGTTTGCGCATGCGTCCGGAAATAAGAAAAGCTTACTTCCACCGTTTTTTAAAATCGCAGCTTCTCGAAGGTTTACATCATTTCGTAAAAAACACGGGTTTTTAGAAAATGTTTTTTATTTCATAAATGGAATCTACAAAGTATGCACATTCTACATCATAACGACTTTCTATAGTTTGCGCATGCATCCGAAAATAAGAAAATCTTACTTCCACCGTTTTTTAAAATCACAGCCTCTAGAAGGTTTACATGATTTCGTAAAAAACACGAGTTTTTAGAAAATGTGTTTTATTTCATAAATGGAATCTACAAAGTATGCAAATTTTACGTCATAACGACATTCTATAGTTTGCGCATGCATCCGGAAAAAAGAGAAGCTTACTTCCACCGTTTTTTAAAATCACAGTTTCTAGAAGGTTTACATGATTTCGTAAAAAACATGAGTTTTTAGAAAATGTGTTTTATTTCATAAATAGAATCTACAAAGTATGCACATTCTACGTCATAACGACTTTGTATAGTTTGCGCATGCGTCCGAAAATAAGAAAAGCTTCCTTCCCCCATTTTTTAAAATCACAGCTTCTAGAAGGTTTACATGATTTCTTAAAAAACACGAGTTATTAGAAAATGTGTTTTATTTCATCAATGCAATCTACAAAGTATGCACATTCTACGTCATAACGACTTTCTATAGTTTTGCGCATGCATCCGCAAATAAGAAAAGCTTACTTCCCCAGTTTTTTAAAATCACAGCTTCTAGAAGGTTTACATGATTTCTTAAAAAACACGAGTTTTTAGAAAATGTGTTTTCTTTCATAAATGGAATCAACAAAGTATGCACATTCTACGTCATAACGACTTTCTATAGTTTGCGCATGCGTTTGGAAATAAGAAAAGCTTACTTCCCCCGTTTTTTAAAATCACAGCTTCTAGAAGGTTTACATGATTTCTTAAAAAACACGAGTTTTTAGAAAATGTGTTTTATTTCAAAAATGGAATCAACAAAGTATGCACATTCTACATCATAACGACTTTCTATAGTTTGCGCATTCGTCTGGAAATAAGAAAAGCTTACTTCCACCGTTTTTTAAAATCACAGCTTCTAGAAGGTTTACATGATTTCCTAAAAAACACGAGTTTTTAGAAAATGTGTTTTATTTCATAAATGGAATCTACAAAGTATGCACATTCTACGTCATAACGACTTTCTATAGTTTGCGCATGCGTCCGGAAATAAGAAAAGCTTACTTCCCTCGTTTTTTAAAATCACAGCTTCTAGAAGGTTTACATGATTTCGTAAAAAACTCGAGTTTTTAGAAAATGTGTTTTATTTCATAAATGGAATCTATAAAGTATGCACATTCTACATCATAACGACTTTCTATAGTTTGCGCTTTCATCCGGAAATAAGAAAAGCTTACTTCCACCGTTTTTTAAAATCACAGCTTCTAGAAGGTTTACATGATTTCCTAAAAAACACGAGTTTTTAGAAAATGTGTTTTATTTCATAAATGGAATCTACAAAGTATGCACATTCTATGTCATAACGACTTTCTATAGTTTGCGCATGCGTCCGGGAATAAGAAAAGCTTACTTTCCCCGTGTTTTAAAATCACAGCTTCTAGAAGGTTTACATGATTTCGTAAAAAACACGAGTTTTTAGAAATTTTGTTTTATTTCATCAATGGACTCTACAAAGTATGCACATTCTACGTCATAACAACTTTCTATAGTTTGTGCATGCGTCCGGAAATAAGAAAAGCTTACTTCCCCAGTTTTTTAAAATCACAGCTTCTAGAAGGTTTACATGATTTCTTAAAAAACACGAGTTTTTAGAAAATCTGTTTTCTTTCATAAATGGAATGAACATATTATGCACATTCTACGTCATAACGACTTTCTATAGTTTGCGCATGCGTTTGGAAATAAGAAAAGCTTACTTCCCCCGTTTTTTAAAATCTCAGCTTCTAGAAGGTTTACATGATTTCTTAAAAAACATGAGTTTTTAGAAAATGTGTTTTATTTCATAAATGGAATCAACAAAGTATGCACATTCTACATCATAACAACTTTCTATAGTTTGCGCTTTCATCCGGAAATAAGAAAAGCTTACTTCCACCGTTTTTTAAAATCACAGCTTCTAGAAGGTTTACATGATTTCCTAAAAAACACGAGCTTTTAGAAAATGTGTTTTATTTCATAAATGGAATCTACAAAGTATACACATTCTACGTCATAACAACTTTCTATAGTTTGCGCATGCGTCCGGAAATAAGAAAAGCTTACTTCCCCCGTTTTTTAAAATCACAGCTTCTAGAAGGTTTACATGATTTCGTAAAAAACACGAGTTTTTAGAAAATGTGTTTTATTTCATAAATGGAATCTACAAAGTATGCACATTCTATGTCATAACGACATTCTATAGTTTGCGCATGCGTCCGGAAAAAAGAAAAGCTTACTTCCCCCGTTTTTTAAAATCACAGCTTCTAGAAGGTTTACATGATTTCATAAAAAACACGAGTTTTTAGAAAATGTGTTTTATTTCATAAATGGAATATACAAATTATGCACATTCTACGTCATAATGACTTTCTATAGTTTGCGCATGCGTCCGGAAATAAGAAAAGCTTACTTCCCCCGTTTTTTAAAATCACAGCTTCTAGAAGGTTTATATGATTTCTTAAAAAACACGAGTTTTTAGAAAATGTGTTTTCTTTCATAAATGGAATCAACAAAGTATGCACATTCTACGTCATAACGATTTTCTATAGTTTGCGCATGCTTTTGGAGATAAGAAAAGCTTACTTCCCCCGTTTTTTAAAATCACAGCTTCTAGAAGGTTTACATGATTTCATAAAAAACACGAGTTTTTAGAAAATGTGTTTTGTTTCATAAATGGAATATACAAATTTTGCACATTCTACGTCATAATGACTTTCTATAGTTTGCGCATGCTTCAAGAAAATAGAAAAGCTTACTTCCCCCGTTTTTTAAAATCACAGCTTCTAGAAGGTTTACATGATTTCGTAAAAAACACGAGTTTTTAGAAAATGTGTTTTATTTCATAAATGGAATCTACAAAGTATGCACATTCTATGTCATATCGACTTTCTATAGTTTGCGCATGCGTCTGGAAATAAGAAAAGCTTACTTCCCCCGTTTTTTAAAATCACAGCTTCTAGAAGTTTTACATGATTTCTTAAAAAACACGAGTTTTTAGAAATTGTGTTTTATTTCATCAATGGAATCTACAAAGTATGCACATTCTACGTCATAACGACTTTCTATAGTTTGCGCATGCGTCCGGAAATAAGAAAAGCTTACTTCCCCAGTTTTTTAAAATCACAGCTTCTAGAAGGTTTACATGATTTCTTATAAAACACAAGTTTTTAGAAAATGTGTTTTCTTTCATAAATGGAATCAACAAAGTATGCACATTCTACGTCATAACGACATTCTATAGTTTGCGCATGCGTCCGGAAATAAGAAAAGCTTACTTCCACCGTTTTTTAAAATCACAGCTTCTCGAAGGTTTACATGATTTCGTAAAAAACACGGGTTTTTAGAAAATGTGTTTTATTTCATAAATGGAATCTACAAAGTATGCACATTCTACGTCATAACGACTTTCTATAGTTTGCGCATGCATCCGGAAATAAGAAAAGCTTACTTCCCCAGTTTTTTAAAATCACAGCTTCTAGAAGGTTTACATGATTTCTTAACAAACACGAGTTTTTAGAAAATGTGTTTTCTTTCATAAATGGAATGAACAAAGTATGCACATTCTACGTCATAACGACTTTCTATAGTTTGCGCATGCGTTTGGAAATAAGAAAAGCTTACTTCCCCCGTTTTTTAAAATCTCAGCTTCTAGAAGGTTTACATGATTTCTTAAAAAACATGAGTTTTTAGAAAATGTGTTTTATTTCATAAATGGAATCAACAAAGTATGCACATTCTACATCATAACAACTTTCTATAGTTTGCGCTTTCATCCTGAAATAAGAAAAGCTTACTTCCACCGTTTTTTAAAATCACAGCTTCTAGAAGGTTTACATGATTTCCTAAAAAACACGAGCTTTTAGAAAATGTGTTTTATTTCATAAATGGAATCTACCAAGTATGCACATTCTACGTCATAACGACTTTCTATAGTTTGCGCATGCGTCCGGAAATAAGAAAAGCTTACTTCCCCCGTTTTTTAAAATCACAGCTTCTAGAAGGTTTACATGATTTCGTAAAAAACACGAGTTTTTAGAAAATGTGTTTTATTTCATAAATGGAATCTACAAAGTATGCACATTCTATGTCATAACGACATTCTATAGTTTGCGCATGCGTCCGGAAATAAGAAAAGCTTGCTTCCCCCGTTTTTTAAAATCACAGCTTCTAGAAGGTTTACATGATTTCATAAAAAACACGAGTTTTTCGAAAATGTGTTTTATTTCATAAATGGAATATACAAATTATGCACATTCTACGTCATAATGACTTTCTATAGTTTGCGCATGCGTCCGGAAATAAGAAAAGCTTACTTCCCCCGTTTTTCAAAATCACAGCTTCTAGAAGGTTTACATGATTTCTTAAAAAACACGAGTTTTTAGAAAATGTGTTTTATTTCAACAATGGCATCTACAAAGTATGCACATTCTACGTCTTAACGACTTTCTATAGTTTGCGCATGCGTCCGGAAATAAGAAAAGCTTACTTCCCCAGTTTTTTTAAAATCACTGCTTCTAGAAGGTTTACATGATTTCTTAAAAAACACGAGTTTTTAGAAAATGTGTTTTCTTTCATAAATGGAATCAACAAAGTATGCACATTCTACGTCATAACGACTTTCTATAGTTTACACATGCGTGGAGATAAGAAAAGCTTACTTCCCCCGTTTTTTAAAATCACAGCTTCTAGAAGGTTTACATGATTTCATAAAAAACACGAGTTTTTAGAAAATGTGTTTTGTTTCATAAATGGAATATACAAATTATGCACATTCTACGTCATAATGACTTTCTATAGTTTGCGCATGCGTCCAGAAATTAGAAAAGCTTACTTCCCCCGTTTTTTAAAATCACAGCTTCTAGAAGGTTTACATGATTTCGTAAAAAACACGAGTTTTTAGAAAATGTGTTTTATTTCATAACTAGAATCTACGAAGTATGCACATTCTACGTCATAACGACTTTCTATAGTTTGCGCATGCGTCTGGAAATAAGAAAAGCTTACTTCCCCCGTTTTTTAAAATCACAGCTTCTAGAAGTTTTACATGATTTCTTAAAAAACACGAGTTTTTAGAAATTGTGTTTTATTTCATCAATGGAATCTACAAAGTATGCACATTCTACGTCATAATGACTTTCTATAGTTTGCGCATGCGTCCGGAAATAAGAGAAGCTTACTGCCCCAGTTTTTTAAAATCACAGCTTCTAGAAGGTTTACATGATTTCTTATAAAACACAAGTTTTTAGAAAATGTGTTTTCTTTCATAAATGGAATCAACAAAGTATGCACATTCTACGTCATAACGACATTCTATAGTTTGCGCATGCGTCCGGAAATAAGAAAAGCTTACTTCCACCGTTTTTTAAAATCACAGCTTCTCGAAGGTTTACATGATTTCGTAAAAAACACGCGTTTTTAGAAAATGTGTTTTATTTCATAAATGGAATCTACAAAGTATGCACATTCTACGTCATAACGACTTTCTATAGTTTGCGCATGCATCCGGAAATAAGAAAAGCTTACTTCCACCATTTTTTAAAATCACAGCTTCTAGAAGGTTTTCATGATTTCTTAAAAAACACGAGTTTTTAGAAAATGTGTTTTATTTCATAAATGGAATCTACAAAGTATGCACATTCTACGTCATAACGACATTCTATAGTTTGCGCATGCGTCCGGAAATAAGAAAAGCTTACTTCCCCCGTTTTTTAAAATCACAGCTTCTAGAAGGTTTACATGATTTCGTAAAAAACAAGAGTTTTTAGAAAATGTGTTTTATTTCATAAATGGAATCTACAAAGTATGCACATTCTATGTCATAACGACATTCTATAGTTTGCGCATGCGTCCGGAAATAAGAAAAGCTTGCTTTCCCCGTTTTTTAAAATCACAGCTTCTAGAAGGTTTTCATGATTTCTTAAAAAACACGAGTTTTTAGAAAATGTGTTTTATTTCATAAATGGAATCAACAAAGTATGCACATTCTACATCATAACGACTTTCTATAGTTTCCGCTTTCATCCGGAAATAAGAAAAGCTTACTTCCTCCGTTTTTTAAAATCACAGCTTCTAGAAGGTTTACATGATTTCGTAAAAAACACGAGTTTTTAGAAAATGTGTTTTATTTCATAAATGGAATCTACAAAGTATGCACATTCTACGTCATAACAACATTCTATAGTTTGCGCATGCGTCCGGAAATAAGAAAAGCTTACTTCCACCGTTTTTTAAAATCACAGCTTCTAGAAGGTTCACATGATTTCGTAAAAAACACGAGTTTTTAGAAAATGTGTTTTATTTCATTAATGGAATCTACAAAGTATGCACATTCTATGTCATAACGACTTTCTATAGTTTGCGCATGCGTCCGGAAATAAGAAAAGCTTACTTCCACCGTTTTTTAAAATCGCAGCTTCTCGAAGGTTTACATCATTTCGTAAAAAACACGGGTTTTTAGAAAATGTGTTTTATTTCATAAATGGAATCTACAAAGTATGCACATTCTACATCATAACGACTTTCTATAGTTTGCGCATGCATCCGAAAATAAGAAAATCTTACTTCCACCGTTTTTTAAAATCACAGCCTCTAGAAGGTTTACATGATTTCGTAAAAAACACGAGTTTTTAGAAAATGTGTTTTATTTCATAAATGGAATCTACAAAGTATGCAAATTTTACGTCATAACGACATTCTATAGTTTGCGCATGCGTCCGGAAAAAAGAGAAGCTTACTTCCACCGTTTTTTAAAATCACAGCTTCGTAAAAAACATGAGTTTTTAGAAAATGTGTTTTATTTCATAAATAGAATCTACAAAGTATGCACATTCTACGTCATAACGACTTTGTATAGTTTGCGCATGCGTCCGAAAATAAGAAAAGCTTCCTTTCCCCATTTTTTAAAATCACAGCTTCTAGAAGGTTTACATGATTTCTTAAAAAACACGAGTTATTAGAAAATGTGTTTTATTTCATCAATGCAATCTACAAAGTATGCACATTCTACGTCATAACGACTTTCTATAGTTTTGCGCATGCATCCGCAAATAAGAAAAGCTTACTTCCCCAGTTTTTCAAAATCACAGCTTCTAGAAGGTTTACATGATTTCTTAAAAAACACGAGTTTTTAGAAAATGTGTTTTCTTTCATAAATGGAATCAACAAAGTATGCACATTCTACGTCATAACGACTTTCTATAGTTTGCGCATGCGTTTGGAAATAAGAAAAGCTTACTTCCCCTGTTTTTTAAAATCACAGCTTCTAGAAGGTTTACATGATTTCTTAAAAAACACGAGTTTTTAGAAAATGTGTTTTATTTCATAAATGGAATCAACAAAATATGCACATTCTACATCATAACGACTTTCTATAGTTTGCGCATGCGTTTGGAAATAAGAAAAGCTTACTTCCCCCGTTTTTTAAAATCTCAGCTTCTAGAAGGTTTACATGATTTCTTAAA
Source organism: Larix kaempferi (assembly GCA_027924585.1). Classification (NCBI taxonomy): domain Eukaryota; kingdom Viridiplantae; phylum Streptophyta; class Pinopsida; order Pinales; family Pinaceae; genus Larix; species Larix kaempferi. Next base: position 14,683,547 of record BSBM01000557.1, on the reverse strand, counting down.
AAACATGAGTTTTTAGAAAATGTGTTTTATTTCATAAATGGAATCAACAAAGTATGCACATTCTACATCATAACAACTTTCTATAGTTTGCGCTTTCATCCTGAAATAAGAAAAGCTTACTTCCACCGTTTTTTAAAATCACAGCTTCTAGAAGGTTTACATGATTTCCTAAAAAACACGAGCTTTTAGAAAATGTGTTTTATTTCATAAATGGAATCTACCAAGTATGCACATTCTACGTCATAACGACTTTCTATAGTTTGCGCATGCGTCCGGAAATAAGAAAAGCTTACTTCCCCCGTTTTTTAAAATCACAGCTTCTAGAAGGTTTACATGATTTCGTAAAAAACACGAGTTTTTAGAAAATGTGTTTTATTTCATAAATGGAATCTACAAAGTATGCACATTCTATGTCATAACGACATTCTATAGTTTGCGCATGCGTCCGGAAATAAGAAAAGCTTGCTTCCCCCGTTTTTTAAAATCACAGCTTCTAGAAGGTTTACATGATTTCATAAAAAACACGAGTTTTTCGAAAATGTGTTTTATTTCATAAATGGAATATACAAATTATGCACATTCTACGTCATAATGACTTTCTATAGTTTGCGCATGCGTCCGGAAATAAGAAAAGCTTACTTCCCCCGTTTTTCAAAATCACAGCTTCTAGAAGGTTTACATGATTTCTTAAAAAACACGAGTTTTTAGAAAATGTGTTTTATTTCAACAATGGCATCTACAAAGTATGCACATTCTACGTCTTAACGACTTTCTATAGTTTGCGCATGCGTCCGGAAATAAGAAAAGCTTACTTCCCCAGTTTTTTTAAAATCACTGCTTCTAGAAGGTTTACATGATTTCTTAAAAAACACGAGTTTTTAGAAAATGTGTTTTCTTTCATAAATGGAATCAACAAAGTATGCACATTCTACGTCATAACGACTTTCTATAGTTTACACATGCGTGGAGATAAGAAAAGCTTACTTCCCCCGTTTTTTAAAATCACAGCTTCTAGAAGGTTTACATGATTTCATAAAAAACACGAGTTTTTAGAAAATGTGTTTTGTTTCATAAATGGAATATACAAATTATGCACATTCTACGTCATAATGACTTTCTATAGTTTGCGCATGCGTCCAGAAATTAGAAAAGCTTACTTCCCCCGTTTTTTAAAATCACAGCTTCTAGAAGGTTTACATGATTTCGTAAAAAACACGAGTTTTTAGAAAATGTGTTTTATTTCATAACTAGAATCTACGAAGTATGCACATTCTACGTCATAACGACTTTCTATAGTTTGCGCATGCGTCTGGAAATAAGAAAAGCTTACTTCCCCCGTTTTTTAAAATCACAGCTTCTAGAAGTTTTACATGATTTCTTAAAAAACACGAGTTTTTAGAAATTGTGTTTTATTTCATCAATGGAATCTACAAAGTATGCACATTCTACGTCATAATGACTTTCTATAGTTTGCGCATGCGTCCGGAAATAAGAGAAGCTTACTGCCCCAGTTTTTTAAAATCACAGCTTCTAGAAGGTTTACATGATTTCTTATAAAACACAAGTTTTTAGAAAATGTGTTTTCTTTCATAAATGGAATCAACAAAGTATGCACATTCTACGTCATAACGACATTCTATAGTTTGCGCATGCGTCCGGAAATAAGAAAAGCTTACTTCCACCGTTTTTTAAAATCACAGCTTCTCGAAGGTTTACATGATTTCGTAAAAAACACGCGTTTTTAGAAAATGTGTTTTATTTCATAAATGGAATCTACAAAGTATGCACATTCTACGTCATAACGACTTTCTATAGTTTGCGCATGCATCCGGAAATAAGAAAAGCTTACTTCCACCGTTTTTTAAAATCACAGCTTCTAGAAGGTTTTCATGATTTCTTAAAAAACACGAGTTTTTAGAAAATGTGTTTTATTTCATAAATGGAATCTACAAAGTATGCACATTCTACGTCATAACGACATTCTATAGTTTGCGCATGCGTCCGGAAATAAGAAAAGCTTACTTCCCCCGTTTTTTAAAATCACAGCTTCTAGAAGGTTTACATGATTTCGTAAAAAACACGAGTTTTTAGAAAATGTGTTTTATTTCATAAATGGAATCTACAAAGTATGCACATTCTATGTCATAACGACATTCTATAGTTTGCGCATGCGTCCGGAAATAAGAAAAGCTTGCTTCCCCCGTTTTTTAAAATCACAGCTTCTAGAAGGTTTTCATGATTTCTTAAAAAACACGAGTTTTTAGAAAATGTGTTTTATTTCATAAATGGAATCAACAAAGTATGCACATTCTACATCATAACGACTTTCTATAGTTTCCGCTTTCATCCGGAAATAAGAAAAGCTTACTTCCTCCGTTTTTTAAAATCACAGCTTCTAGAAGGTTTACATGATTTCGTAAAAAACACGAGTTTTTAGAAAATGTGTTTTATTTCATAAATGGAATCTACAAAGTATGCACATTCTACGTCATAACAACATTCTATAGTTTGCGCATGCGTCCGGAAATAAGAAAAGCTTACTTCCACCGTTTTTTAAAATCACAGCTTCTAGAAGGTTCACATGATTTCGTAAAAAACACGAGTTTTTAGAAAATGTGTTTTATTTCATTAATGGAATCTACAAAGTATGCACATTCTATGTCATAACGACTTTCTATAGTTTGCGCATGCGTCCGGAAATAAGAAAAGCTTACTTCCACCGTTTTTTAAAATCGCAGCTTCTCGAAGGTTTACATCATTTCGTAAAAAACACGGGTTTTTAGAAAATGTGTTTTATTTCATAAATGGAATCTACAAAGTATGCACATTCTACATCATAACGACTTTCTATAGTTTGCGCATGCATCCGAAAATAAGAAAATCTTACTTCCACCGTTTTTTAAAATCACAGCCTCTAGAAGGTTTACATGATTTCGTAAAAAACACGAGTTTTTAGAAAATGTGTTTTATTTCATAAATGGAATCTACAAAGTATGCAAATTTTACGTCATAACGACATTCTATAGTTTGCGCATGCGTCCGGAAAAAAGAGAAGCTTACTTCCACCGTTTTTTAAAATCACAGCTTCGTAAAAAACATGAGTTTTTAGAAAATGTGTTTTATTTCATAAATAGAATCTACAAAGTATGCACATTCTACGTCATAACGACTTTGTATAGTTTGCGCATGCGTCCGAAAATAAGAAAAGCTTCCTTTCCCCATTTTTTAAAATCACAGCTTCTAGAAGGTTTACATGATTTCTTAAAAAACACGAGTTATTAGAAAATGTGTTTTATTTCATCAATGCAATCTACAAAGTATGCACATTCTACGTCATAACGACTTTCTATAGTTTTGCGCATGCATCCGCAAATAAGAAAAGCTTACTTCCCCAGTTTTTCAAAATCACAGCTTCTAGAAGGTTTACATGATTTCTTAAAAAACACGAGTTTTTAGAAAATGTGTTTTATTTCATAAATGGAATCAACAAAATATGCACATTCTACATCATAACGACTTTCTATAGTTTGCGCATTCGTCTGGAAATAAGAAAAGCTTACTTCCACCGTTTTTTAAAATCACAGCTTCTAGAAGGTTTACATGATTTCCTAAAAAACACGAGTTTTTAGAAAATGTGTTTTATTTCATAAATGGAATCTACAAAGTATGCACATTCTACGTCATAACGACTTTCTATAGTTTGCGCATGCGTCCGGAAATAAGAAAAGCTTACTTCCCTCGTTTTTTAAAATCACAGCTTCTAGAAGGTTTACATGATTTCGTAAAAAACTCGAGTTTTTAGAAAATGTGTTTTATTTCATAAATATTATCTATAAAGTATGCACATTCTACATCATAACGACTTTCTATAGTTTGCGCTTTCATCCGGAAATAAGAAAAGCTTACTTCCCCCGTTTTTTAAAATCTCAGCTTCTAGAAGGTTTACATGATTTCTTAAAAAACATGAGTTTTTAGAAAATGTGTTTTATTTCATAAATGGAATCAACAAAGTATGCACATTCTACATCATAACAACTTTCTATAGTTTGCGCTTTCATCCGGAAATAAGAAAAGCTTACTTCCACCGTTTTTTAAAATCACAGCTTCTAGAAGGTTTACATGATTTCCTAAAAAACACGAGCTTTTAGAAAATGTGTTTTATTTCATAAATGGAATCTACAAAGTATGCACATTCTACGTCATAACAACTTTCTATAGTTTGCGCATGCGTCCGGAAATAAGAAAAGCTTACTTCCCCCGTTTTTTAAAATCACAGCTTCTAGAAGGTTTACATGATTTCGTAAAAAACACGAGTTTTTAGAAAATGTGTTTTATTTCATAAATGGAATCAACAAAGTATGCACATTCTGTTGAGATATTGTAACTTCAAAGAATATTATATTTGTACTTTATTATTCCGGAGATGTTTCATTCCTCCGTGAAGAACTTATTGTATATCCGGAGATGTTTATTCCTCCGTCAGAATGTGGTAACTCGGGTTATTAGACTTCCCTAGTGGGGGTCGGCCCTGTATGTGTCGTGTGGGTCAAAGGGTTATTAGACCACCCTAGAGGGGTCGGCCCAGTTATTTGTAGTGGGGTATTTAACCCATTGGTTAAATACGAGCCTACGTGTACCTGAGTAAAATACATGTCAGTGTAGTGTATAAATAGAGGAGGTGTGTTCCTCATTTGACACACTCACTCACTTGAGGATAGCGCACTTGTGGAGGAGAGGTCTGCTATTGTGGAAGAGGAGATCATGTCTCAGGGTTTCATCTTTGTATATTGCTGGTCATCTATATTGAGGAAGCTTTGCTGGGTTTTCTACCCCATGAGGGTTTCCCAGGATAAATCTCTGTCTCTTGTGTTTATGCTGTGCTTGTTGTTTCTTCAGTGATCCTGTATATGCTATTATTGTGAAATGGAATGTAATGCTGTTATTTTCTATCTTAGCATATTAAATCTTAACATGGTATTAGAGATAACCTGAAGGAAGACAAGGTATGGCACTAACGACACTTCCTTTACTTACGACAATTTGAAGGTTAGGGTTTTACATAGCAAAAACCAGTCATCGTAGCACTTTCGCTATAACTCAGTTTTGGCGAAGTTTTCGGTTCTAAAATTGTTACAGGACGAAGATTAAATCTCCAGGTACCTTGTGTCCAAAGGAAAAACCCTAATTCGTTTTACTTTGTGATTTATGATCTGTACAATATAGGGTTTCTGCCTCTTCCAGATCTGAGTCAAAATCAGGTGACCTTGGGAAAAAGGTCATATCTTGGGCTAGGAAGCTCCAAATGAAATTTCGTAAAAAGTGACAGGTAGTACAGAGTCTGTACTATCTCAGAAAACGTTTTCAGAGGCCGAAGGTGAACCAGTGACTCGTGGCACTCAGTAAAAGTTCGCCCTCCTTTATTATCCCATAAACAGGTCCCGTTGCGACATTTGACATAACTCTCTATCAGAGAGTCCAATTGCGGTCAGACCTGTCAGGATGGAAAGATAACAGGCCAAGCTACCTCAGGAACGTTTTTCAGAGGCCGAAGTTCAAACAGTGACACGTGGCACGCCGTACAAGTTCACTCTTCTGTTTTATCCCAAAACAGGTCACGTTGCGACATTTGACATAACTCTCTCTCAGAGAATCCAATTGAGGTCAGACCTGTCAGGATGGAAAGATAACAGGTCAGGCTATCTCAGAAAACGTTTTCAGACCCTGTGGATTGAAAAGTTTGGAGTTACACGAGAAACAATCAGGTACATATTTATGTCAAAACAGAATTATTTTTGAGTACCTTCATTCATGGCTTCCGGAATTTAGGGCTTTGAAGAAAGTTGGAATTTTTGTAAATGGAGACCACGGCTGAATGCTACTCATCAAAATAGAAATTTAGAGACCAATATCATATTTTTTGGTTGGGCAGAAGGCCGGGCTTGATCAAACCCTAGTTCGGGACTTTGATAAGAAAAGTGGAAAATTAGGGCTTCTGTAAAAAAGGGAATTTTTGAAATCTGTGACCATGGCTGGAAGCTCCTCAGAAAAATAGAAGCTTAGAGATTTGGATCAAACATTTTGATTGGGAAGAAGAGTGGGATTCACCAAACCCCAGTTCAGGGTCACGTCCAGTGAATCCGGAAGTTTCAAAGGCAAAATTGAGGAGTGAAACTTTGCAGTTTTCAAAGTCTGAATATATCAGTTTGATCAGCTCATCAAGGCACATATTTCTATCCTTTCAGAAGTTTGAAATTCAAAGTTTGAATTTTTGGGGTTTCTCTGACAAACCCATATCCAGCTCCAGGTCCAGTTCTTGACGACTTTCTATAGTTTGCACATGCGTCCAGAAATAAGAAAAGCTTACTTCCACCGTTTTTTAAAATCACAGCTTCTAGAAGGTTTACATGATTTCGTAAAAAACACAAGTTTTTAGAAAATCTGTTTTATTTCATAAATGGAATCAACAAAGTATGCACATTCTACGTCATAACGACTTCCTATAGTTTGCGCATGCGTTTGGAAATAAGAAAAGCTTACTTCCCCCGTTTTTTAAAATCACAGCTTCTAGAAGGTTTACATGATTTCTTAAAAAACACGAGTTTTTAGAAAATGTATTTTATTTCATAAATAGAATCAACAAAGTATGCACATTCTACGTCATAACGAATTTCTATAGTTTGCACATGCGTCCGGAAATAAGAAAAGCTTACTTCCCCCGTTTTTTAAAATCACAGCTTCTAGAAGGTTTACATGATTTCGTAAAAAACATGAGTTTTTAGGAAATGTGTTTTATTTCATAAATGGAATCTACAAAGTATGCACATTCTACGTCATAACGACTTTCTATAGTTTGCGCATGCGTCCGGAAATAAGAAAAGCTTACTTCCCCCGTTTTTTAAAATCACAACTTCTAGAAGGTTTACATGATTTCCTAAAAAACACGAGTTTTTAGAAAATTTATTTGATTTCATATATGGAAACAACAAAGTATGCACATTCTACGTCATAACGACTTTCTATAGTTTGCGCATGCATCCGGAAATAAGAAAAGCTTACTTCCACCGTTTTTTAAAATCACAGCTTCTAGAAGGTTTACATGATTTCATAAAAAACACGAGTTTTTAGAAAATGTGTTTTATTTGATAAATGCAATCTACAAAGTATGCACATTGTACGTCATAACGACTTTCTATAGTTTGCGCATGCGTCCGGAAATAAGAAAAGCTTCCCTCCCCCGTTTTTTAAAATCACAGCTTCTAGAAGGTTTACATGATTTCGTAAAAAAACACGAGTTTTTAGAAAATGTGTTTTATTTCATAAATTGAATCAACAAAGTATGCACATTCTATGTCATAACGACTTTCTATAGTTTGCGCATTCGTCCAGAAATAAGAAAAGCTTACTTCCATCATTGTTTAAAATCACAGCTTCTAGAAGGTTTACATGATTTCGTAAAAAACACGAGTTTTTAGAAATGTGTTTTATTTGATAAATGGAATCTACAAAGTATGCACATTATACGTCATAACGACTTTCTATAGTTTGCGCATGCGTCCGGAAATAAGAAAAGCTTACCTCCCCCATTTTTTAAAATCACAGATTATAGAAGGTTTACATGATTTCTTAAAAAACACGAGTTTTTACAAAATGTTTTTTATTTCATAAATGGAATCAACAAAGTATGCAAATTCTACGTCATAACGACATTCTATAGTTTGCGCATGCGTTTGGAAATAAGAAAAGCTTACTTCCCCCGTTTTTTTAAAATCACAGCTTCTAGAAGGTTTACATGCTTTCGTAAAAAACACGAGTTTTTAGAAAATGTGCTTTATTTCATGAATGGAATCTACAAAGTATGCACATTCTACATCATAACGACTTACTGTAGTTTGCGCATGCGTCCGGAAATAAGAAAAGCTTACTTCCCCCGTTTTTTAAAATCACAGCTTCTAGAAGGTTTACATGATTTATTAAAAAACTCGTGTTTTTAGAAAATGTGTTTTATTTCATAAATGGAATCAACAAATTATGCACATTCTACGTCATAACGACTTTCTATAGTTTGCGCATGCATCCGGAAATAAGAAAAGCTTACTTCCACCGTTTTTTAAAATCACAGCATCCAGAAGGTTTACATGATTTGGTAAAAAAGCACGAGTTTTTAGAAAATGTGTTTTATTTCATAAAGAGAATCTACAAAGTATGCACATTCTACGTCATAACGACTTTCTATAGTTTGCGCATTCGTCCGGAAATAAGAAAAGCTTACTTCCAGAGTTTTTTAAAATCACAGCTTCTAGAAGGTTTACATGATTTCTTAAAAAACATGAGTTTTTAGAAAATGTGTTTTATTTCATAAATGGAATGTACAAAGTATGCACATTCTACATCATAACGACTTTCTATAATTTGCGCATGCGTCCGGAAATTAGAAAAGCTTACTTCCACCGTTTTTTAAAATCACAGCTTTTAGCAGGTTTACATGATTTCGTTAAAAAACACGAGTTTTTAGAAAATGTGCGTTATTTCATAAATGGAATCTACAAAGTATGCACATTCTAAGTCATAATAACTTTCTATATTTTGCGCATGCGTCCGGAAATAAGAAAAGCTTACCTCCCCCATTTTTTAAAATCACAGATTATAGAAGGTTTATATGATTTCTTAAAAAACACGAGTTTTAGAAAATGTGTTTTATTTCATAAATGGAATCAACAAAGTATGCACATTCTACGTCATAACGACTTTCTATAGTATGCACATGCGTTTTGGAAATAAGAAAAGCTTACTTCCCCCATTTTTTAAAATCACAGCTTCTAGAAGGTTTACATGATTTCTTAAAAAACACGAGTTTTTAGAAAATGTGCTTTATTTCATAAATGTAATTTACAAAGTATGCACATTCTACGTCATAACGACTTTCTATAGTTTGCGCATGCGTCCGGAAATAAAAAAGCTTATTTCCCCTGTTTTTTAAAATCACAGCTTCTAGAAGGTTTACATGATTTCCTAAAAAACACGAGTTTTTAGAAAATGTGTTTTATTTCATAAATGGAATCAACAAAGTATGCACATTCTACGTCATAACGACTTTCTATTGTTTGCACATGCGTTTGGAAATAAGAAAAGCTTACTTCCCCATTTTTGAAAATCACAGCTTCTAGAAGGTCTACATGATTTCTTAAAAAACATGAGTTTTAGAAAATGTGTTTTATTTCATAAATGGAATCAACAAAGTATGCACATTCTATGTCATAACGACTTTCTATAGTTTGCGCATGCGTCCGGAAATAAGAAAAGCTTACTTCCACCATTTTTTAAAATCACACCTTCTAGAAGGTTTACATGATTTCGTAACAAACACGAGTTTTTAGAAAATGTGTTTAATTTCATAAATGGAATCTACAAAGTATGCACATTCTACGTCATAACGAATTTCTATAGTTTGTGCATTCGTCCGAAATAAGAAAAGCTTACTTACAGTGTTTTTTAAAATCACCGCTTCTAGAAGGTTTACATGATTTCGTAAAAAACACGAGTTTTTAGAAAATGTGTTTTATTTCATAAATGGAATCTACAAAGTATGCACATTCTACGTCATAACGAATTTCTATAGTTTGCGCATGCGTCCGGAAATAAGAAAAGCTTACTTCCCCCGTTTTTTAAAATCACAGCTTCTAGAAGGTTTACATGATATCGTAAAAAAACACGAGTTTTTAGAAAATGTGTTCTATTTCATAAATGGAATCTACAAAGTATGCACATTCTATGTCATAACGACTTTCTATAGTTTGCGCATGCGTCCGGAAATAAGAAAAGCTTACTTACACCGTTTTTTAAAATCTCAGCTTCTAGAAGGTTTACATGATTTCGTAAAAAACAAGAGTTTTTAGAAAATGTGTTTTATTTCATAAATGGAATCTACAAAGTATGCGAATTCTACGTCATAACGACTTTCTATAGTTTGCGCATGCGCCCTGAAATAAGAAAAGCTTACTTCCCCCGTTTTTTAAAATCACATCTTCTAGAAGGTTTGCATGATTTCTTAAAAAACATGAGTTTTTAGAAAATTTGTTTTATTTCATAAATGGAATCAACAAAGTATGCACATTCTACGTCATAACGACTATCTATAGTTTGGGCATGGGTTTGGAATAAGAAAAGCATACTTCCCCCGTTTTTTAAAATCACAGCTTCTAGAAGGTTTACATGATTTCTTAAAAAACACGAGTTTTTGGAAAATGTGTTTTATTTCATAAATGGAATCAACAAAGTATGCACATTCTACATCATAACGACTTTCTATAGTTTGCGCATGCGTCCGGAAATAAGAAAAGCTTACTTCCATCATTTTTTAAAATCTCAGCTTCTAAAAGGTTTACATGATTTCTTAAAAAACACGAGTTTTTAGAAAATGTGTCTTATTTCATAAATGGAATCTACAAAGTATGCACATTCTACGTCATAACGACTTTCTATAGTTTGTGCATGCGTCCGTAAATAAGAAAAGCTTACTTCCACCGTTTTTTTAAAATCACAGCTTCTAGAAGGTTTACATGATTTCGTAAAAAAACACGAGTTTTTAGAAAATGTGTTTTATTTCATAAATGGAATCTACAAAGTATGCACATTCTACATCATAACGATTTTCTATAGTTTGCGCATTCGTCCGGAAATCAGAAAAGCTTACTTCCAGCGTTTTTTAAAATCACAGCTTCTAGAAAGTTTACATGATTTTGTAAAAAAAAAGAGTTTTTAGAAAATGTGTTTTATTTCATAAATTGAATCTACAAAGTATGCACATTCTACGTCATAACAACTTTCTATAGTTTGCGCATGCATCCGAAAATAAGAAAAGCTTACTTCCCCCGTTTTTTAAAATCACAGCTTCTAGAAGGTTTACATAATTTCTTAAAAAACACGAGTTTTTAGAAAATGTGTTTTATTTCATAAATGGAATAAACGAAGTATGCACATTCTACGTCATAACGACTTTCTATGGTTTGCGCATGCGTTTGGAAATAAGAAAAGCTTACTTTCCCCGTTTTTTAAAATCACAGATTCTAGAAGGTTTACATGATTTGTTAAAAAAACACGAGTTTTTAGAAAATGTGTTTTATTTCATAAATGGAATCAACAAAGTATGCACATTCTACGTCATAACGACTTTCTATAGTTTGCGCATGCTTCCGGAAATAAGAAAAGCTTACTTCCACCGTTTTTTAAAATCACAGCTTCTAGAAGGTTTACATGGTTTCGTAAAAAACACGAGTTTTTAGAAAATGTGTTTTATTTCATAAATGGAATCAACAAAGTATGCACATTCTATGTCATAACGACTTTCTATAGTTTCAGCATTCGTCCAGAAATAAGAAAAGCTTACTTCCCCCGTTTTTTAAAATCACAACTTCTAGAAGGTTTACATGATTTCGTAAAAAAACACGAGTTTTTAGAAAATGTGTTTTATTTCATAAATGGAATCAACAAAGTATGCACATTCTATGTCATAAAGACTTTCTATAGTTTGCGCATGCATCGGAAATAAGAAAAGCTTACTTCCACCGTTTTTTAAATCTCGGCTTCTAGAAGGTTTACATGATTTCGTAAAAAAAACGAGTTTTTAGAAAATGTGTTTTATTTCATAAATGGAATCTACAAAGTATGCACATTCTACGTCATAACGAATTTCTATAGTTTGTGCATGCGTCCGGAAATAAGAAAAGCTTACTTCCACCGTTTTTTAAAATCACAGCTTTTACAAGGTTTACATGATTTCGTAAAAAACACGAGTTTTTAGAAAATGTGTTTTATTTCATCAATGGAATCTACAAAGTATGCACATTCTACATCATAACGAATTTCTATAGTTTGCGCATTCGTCCGGAAATCAGAAAAGCTTACTTCCAGCGCTTTTTAAAATCATAGCTTCTAGAAGGATTACATGATTTCGTAAAAAACAAGAGTTTTTAGAAAATGTGTTTTTATTTCATAAATGGAATCTACAAACTATGCACATTCTATGTCAAAACGACTTTCTATAGTTTGCGCATGCGTTCGGAAATAAGAAAAGCTTACTTCCCTCGTTTTTTAAAATCACAGCTTCTAGAAGGTTTACATGATTTCTTAAAAAACACGAGTTTTTAGAAAATGTGTTTTATTTCATGAATTGAATCAACAAAGTATGCACATTCTACGTCATAACGAATTTCTATAGTTTGCGCATTCGTCCGGAAATAAGAAAAGCTTACTTCCATCGTTGTTTACATAATTTCTAGAAGGTTTACATAATTTCTTAAAAAACACGAGTTTTTAGAAAATGTGTTTTATTTCATAAATGGAATCAACGAAGTATGCACATTCTACGTCATAACGACTTTCTATAGTTTTCGCATGCGTTTGGAAATAAGAAAAGCTTACTTCCACCGTTTTTTAAAATCACAGCTTCTAGGAGGTTTACATGATTTCGTAAAAAAACACAAGTTTTTAGAAAATGTGTTTTTTTTTCATAAATGGAATCAACAAAGTATGCACATTCTACGTCATAACGACTTTCTATAGTTTCAACATTCATCCGGAAATAAGAAAAGCTTCCTTCACCCGTTTTTTAAAATGACAACTTCTAGAAGGTTTACATGATTTCGTAAAAAACAATGAGTTTTTAGAAAATGTGTTTTATTTCATAAATGGAATCACAAAGTATGCACATTCTACGTCATAACGACTTTCTATAGTTTGCGCATGTGTTTGGAAATAAGAAAAGCTTACTTCCCCCGTTTTTTAAAATCACAGCTTCTAGAAGGTTTACATGATTTCTTAAAAAACATGAGTTTTTAGAAAATGTATTTTATTTCATAAATGGAAACAACAAAGTATGCACATTCTATGTCATAACGACTTTCTATAGTTTGCACATGCATCCGGAAATAACAAAAGCTTACTTCCCCCGTTTTTTAAAATCACAGCTTCTAGAAGGTTTACATGATTTCTTAACAAACACGAGTTTTTAGAAAATGTGTTTTTATTTCATAAATTGAATCAACAAAGTATGCACATTCTTCGTCATAACGACTTTCTATAGTTTGCGCATTCGTCTGGAATTAAGAAAATCTTACTTCTGCCGTTTTTTAAAATCACAACTTCTAGAAGGTTTACATGATTTCGTAAAAAACATGAGTTTTTAGAAAATGCGTTTTATTTCATAAATGGAATCAACAAAGTATGCACATTCTACGTCATAACGACTTTCTATAGTTTGCGCATGCATCCGGAAATAAGAAAAGCTTACTTCCACCGTTTTTTAAAATCACAGCTTCTAGAAGGCTTACATGATTTCTTAAAAAACACCGAGTTTTTAGAAAATGTATTTTATTTCATAAATGGAAACAACAAAGTATGCACATTCTACGTCATAACGACTTTCTATAGTTTGCGCATGCGTCCGAAATAAGAAAAGCTTACTTCCACCATTTTTTAAAATCACAGCTTCTATAAGGTTTACATGATTTCTTAAAAAATACGAGTTTTTTAGAAAATGTGTTTTATTTCATAAATGGAATCAACAAACTATGCACATTCTACGTCATAATGACTTTCTATAGTTTGCGCATGCGTTCTGAAATAAGAAAAGCTTACTTCCCCCGTTTTTTAAAATCACAGCTTCTAGAAGGTTTACATGATTTCTTAAAAAACACGAGTTTTAGAAAATGTGTTTTATTTCATAAATGGAATCAACAAAGTATGCACATTCTACGTCATAACGACTTTCTATAGTTTGCGCATGCATTTGGAAATAAGAAAAGCTTACTTCCCCCGTTTTTTAAAATCACAGCTTCTAGAAGGTTTACATGATTTGTTAAAAACCACGAGTTTTTAGAAAATGTCTTTTATTTCATAAATGGAATCTACAGAGTATGCACATTCTACGTCATAACGACTTTCTATAGTTTGCGCATGCGTCTGGAAATAAGAAAAGCTTACTTCCACTGTTTTTTAAAATCACAGCTTCTATAAGGTTTACATGATTTCTTAAAAAATACGAGTTTTTAGAAAATGTGTTTTATTTAATAAATGGAATCAACAAAGTATGCACATTCTATGTCATAACGACTTTCTATAGTTTGCGCATTTGTCCGGAAAAAAGCAAAGCTTACTTCCACCGTTTTTTTAAGATCACAGCTTCTAGAAGGTTTACATAATTTCGTAAAAAACACGAGTTTTTAGAAAATGTGCTTTATTTCATAATGGAATCTACAAAGTATGCAGATTCTACGTCATAACGACTTTCTATAGTTTGCGCATGCGTCCGGAAATTAGAAAAGCTTACTTCCACCATTTTTTTAAAATCACAGCTTCTAGAAGGTTTACATGATTTCCTAAAAAACACGAGTTTTTAGAAAATGTGTTTTATTTCATAAATGGAATCTACAAAGTATGCGAATTCTACGTCATAACGACTTTCTATAGTTTGCGCATGCGTCCGGAAATAAGAAAAGCTTACTTCCCCCGTTTTTTAAAATCACAGCTTCTAGGAGGTTTACATGATTTCTTAAAAAACACGAGTTTTTAGAAAATGTGTTTTATTTCATAAATGGAATCAACAAAGTATGCACATTCTACATCATAACGACTTCCTATAGTTTGCGCATTCGTCCGGAAATAAGAAAACCTTACTTCCACCGTTTTTTAAAATCACAGCTTCTAAAAGGTTTACATGACTTCCTAAAAAACACAAGTTTTTAGAAAATGTGTTTTATTTCATAAATGGAATCTACAAAGTATGCACATTCTACGTCATAACGAATTTCTATAGTTTGCGCATTCGTCCGGAATAACAAAAGCTTACTTCCCCTGTTTTTTAAAATCACAGCTTCTAGAAGGTTTACATGATTTCTTAAAAAACACGAGTTTTTAGAAAATGTGTTTTATTTCATAAATGGAAGCTACAAAGTATGCACATTCTACGTCATAACGACTTTCTATAGTTTGCACATGCGTCCGGAAATAAGAAAAGCTTACTTCCACCGTTTTTTTAAAATCACAGCTTCTAGAAGGTTTACATGATTTCTTAAAAAATACGAGTTTTTGAAAATGTGTTTTATTTCATAAATGGAATCAACAAAGTATGCACATTCTACATCATAACTACTTTCTATAGTTTGCGCTTTCATCTGGAAATAAGAAAAGCTTACTTCCACCGTTTTTTAAAATCACAGCTTCTAGAAGGTTTACATGATTTCTTAAAAAACACGAGCTTTTAGAAAATGTATTTTATTTCATAAATGGAAACAACAAAGTATGCACATTCCACGTCATAACGACTTTCTATAGTTTGCACATGCGTCCGGAATAAGAAAAGCTTACTTCCACCGTTTTTTAAAATCACATCTTCTAGAAGGCTTACATGATTACTTAAAAAACACGATTTTTTAGAAAATGTATTTTATTCATAAATGGAAACAACAAAGTATGCACATTCTACGTTCATAACGACTTCTATAGTTTTCACATGCGTCCGGAAATAAGAAAAGCTTACTTCCACCGTTTTTTAAAATCACAGCTTCTAGAAGGTTTACATGATTTCTTAAAAAACACGAGCTTTTAGAAAATGTGTTTTATTTCATAAATGGAATCTACAAAGTATGCACATTCTACGTCATAACGACTTTCTATAGTTTGCGCATGCGTCCGGAAATAAGAAAAGCTTACTTCCCCCGTTTTTTAAAATCACAGCTTCTAGAAGGTTACATGATTTCGTAAAAAACACGAGTTTTTAGAAACTGTGTTTTATTTCATAAATGGAATCTACAAAGTATGCACATTCTATGTCATAACGACTTTCTATATTTTGTGCATGCGTCTGGAAATAAGAAAAGCTTACTTCCCCCGTTTTTTAAAATCACAGCTTCTAGAAGTTTTACATGATTTCTTAAAAAACACGAGTTTTTTAGAAATTGTGTTTTATTTCATCAATGGAATCTACAAAGTATGCACATTCTACGTCATAACGACTTTCTATAGTTTGCGCATGCGTCCGGAAATAAGAAAAGCTTACTTCCCCAGTTTTTTTAAAATCACAGCTTCTAGAAGGTTTACATGATTTCTTATAAAACACAAGTTTTTAGAAAATGTGTTTTCTTTCATAAATGGAATCAACAAAGTATGCACATTCTACGTCATAACGACATTCTATAGTTTGCGCATGCGTCCGGAAATAAGAAAAGCTTACTTCCACCGTTTTTTAAAATCACAGCTTCTCGAAGGTTTACATGATTTCGTAAAAAACACGGGTTTTTAGAAAATGTGTTTTATTTCATAAATGGAATCTACAAAGTATGCACATTCTACGTCATAACGACTTTCTATAGTTTGCGCATGCATCCGGAAATAAGAAAAGCTTACTTCCCCAGTTTTTTAAAATCACAGCTTCTAGAAGGTTTACATGATTTCTTAACAAACACGAGTTTTTAGAAAATGTGTTTTCTTTCATAAATGGAATGAAGAAAGTATGCACATTCTACGTCATAACGACTTTCTATAGTTTGCGCAAGCGTTTGGAAATAAGAAAAGCTTACTTCCCCCGTTTTTTAAAATCTCAGCTTCTAGAAGGTTTACATGATTTCTTAAAAAACATGAGTTTTTAGAAAATGTGTTTTATTTCATAAATGGAATCAACAAAGTATGCACATTCTACATCATAACAACTTTCTATAGTTTGCGCTTTCATCCGGAAATAAGAAAAGCTTACTTCCACCGTTTTTTAAGATCACGGCTTCTAGAAGGTTTACATGATTTCCTAAAAAACACGAGCTTTTAGAAAATGTGTTTTATTTCATAAATGGAATCTACAAAGTATGCACATTCTACGTCATAACGACTTTCTATAGTTTGCGCATGCGTCCGAAAATAAGAAAAGCTTACTTCCCCCGTTTTTTAAAATCACAGCTTCTAGAAGGTTTACATGATTTCGTAAAAAACACGAGTTTTTAGAATATTGTGTTTTATTTCATAAATGGAATCTACAAAGTATGCCACATTCTATGTCATAACGACATTCTATAGTTTGCGCATGCGTCCGGAAATAAGAAAAGCTTACTTCCCCCGTTTTTTAAAATCACAGCTTCTAGAAGGTTTACATGATTTCATAAAAAACACGAGTTTTTAGAAAATGTGTTTTATTTCATAAATGGAATATACAAATTATGCACATTCTACGTCATAATGACTTTCTATAGTTTGCGCATGCGTCCGGAAATAAGAAAAGCTTACTTCCCCCGTTTTTTAAAATCACAGCTTCTAGAAGGTTTACATGATTTCTTAAAAAACACGAGTTTTTAGAAAATGTGTTTTATTTCAACAATGGCATCTACAAAGTATGCACATTCTACGTCTTAACGACTTTCTATAGTTTGCACATGCATCCGGAAATAAGAAAAGCTTACTTCCCCAGTTTTTTTAAAATCACAGCTTCTAGAAGGTTTACATGATTTCTTAAAAAACACGAGTTTTTAGAAAATGTGTTTTCTTTCATAAATGGAATCAACAAACTATGCACATTCTACGTCATAACGACTTTCTATAGTTTGCGCATGCGTTTGGAGATAAGAAAGCTTACTTCCCCCGTTTTTTAAAATCACAGCTTCTAGAAGGTTTACATGATTTCATAAAAAACACGGAGTTTTTAGAAAATGTGTTTTATTTCATAAATGGAATCTACAAAGTATGAACATTCTACGTCATAACGACTTTCTATAGTTTGCGCATGCGTCTGGAAATAAGAAAAGCTTACTTCCCCTGTTTTTTAAAATCACAGCTTCTAGAAGTTTTACATGATTTCTTAAAAAACACGAGTTTTTAGAAATTGTGTTTTATTTCATCAATGGAATCTACAAAGTATGCACATTCTACGTCATAACGACTTTCTATAGTTTGCGCATGCGTCCGGAAATAAGAAAAGCTTACTTCCCCAGTTTTTTAAAATCACAGCTTCTAGAAGGTTTACATGATTTCTTATAAAACACAAGTTTTTAGAAAATGTGTTTTCTTTCATAAATGGAATCAACAAAGTATGCACATTCTACGTCATAACGACATTCTATAGTTTGCGCATGCGTCCGGAAATAAGAAAAGCTTACTTCCACCGTTTTTTAAAATCACAGCTTCTCGAAGGTTTACATGATTTCGTAAAAAACACGGGTTTTTAGAAAATGTGTTTTATTTCATAAATGGAATCTACAAAGTATGCACATTCTACGTCATAACGACTTTCTATAGTTTGCGCATGCATCCGGAAATAAGAAAAGCTTACTTCCACCGTTTTTTAAAATCACAGCTTCTAGAAGGTTTACATGATTTCGTAAAAAACACGAGTTTTTAGAAAATGTGTTTTATTTCATAAATGGAATCAACAAAGTATGCACATTCTGTTGAGATATTGTAACTTCAAAGAATATTATATTTGTACTTTATTATTCCAGAGATGTTTCATTCCTCCGTGAAGATCTTATTGTATATCCGGAGATGTTTATTCCTCCGTCAGAATGTGGTAACTCGGGTTATTAGACTTCCCTAGTGGGGGTCGGCCCTGTATGTGTCGTGTGGGTCAAAGGGTTATTAGACCACCCTAGAGGGGTCGGCCCATTTAGTTGTAGTGGGGTATTTAACCCATTGGTTAAATACGAGCCTACGTGTACCTGAGTAAAATACATGTCAGTGTAGTGTATAAATAGAGGAGGTGTGTTCCTCATTTGACACACTCACTCACTTGAGGATAGTGCACTTGTGGAGGAGAGGTCTGCTATTGTGGAGGAGGAGATCATGTCTCAGGGTTTCATCTTTGTATATTGCTGGTCATCTATATTGAGGAAGCTTTGCTGGGTTTTCTTCCCCATGAGGGTTTCCCAGGATAAATCTCTGTCTCTTGTGTTTATGCTGTGCTTGTTGTTTCTTCAGTGATCCTGTATATGCTATTATTGTGAAATGGAATGTAATGCTGCTATTTTCTATCTTAGCATATTAAATCTTAACATGGTATTAGAGATAACCTGAAGGAAGACAAGGTATGGCACTATCGACACTTCCTTTACTTACGACAATTTGAAGGTTAGGGGTTTACATAGCAAAAACCAGTCATCGTAGCACTTCAGAGGCCGAAGTTCAAACAGTGACACGTGGCATGCCGTACAAGTTCACTCTTCTGTTTTATCCCAAAACAGGTCACGTTGCGACATTTGACATAACTCTCTCTCAGAGAATCCAATTGAGGTCAGACCTGTCAGGATGGAAAGATAACAGGTCAGGCTATCTCAGAAAAATATTTCAGACCCTGTGGATTGAAAAGTTTGGAGTTACACCAGAAACAATCAGGTACATATTTCTGTCAAAACAGAATTATTTTTGAGTACCTTCATTCATGGCTTCCGGAATTTAGGGCTTTGAAGAAAGTTGGAATTTTTGTAAACGGAGACCACGGCTGAATGCTACTCATCAAAATAGAAATTTAGAGACCAAGATCAGATTTTTTGGTTGGGCAGAAGGCCGGGCTTGATCAAACCCTAGTTCGGGACTTTGATAAGAAAAGTGGAAAATTAGGGCTTCTGTAAAAATGGGAATTTTTGAAATCTGTGACCATGGCTGGAAGCTCCTCAGAAAAATAGAAGCTTAGAGATTTGGATCAAACATTTTGATTGGGAAGAAGAGTGGGATTCACCAAACCCCAGTTCAGGGTCACGTCCAGTGAATCCGGAAGTTTCAAAGGCAAAATTGAGGAGTGAAACTTTGCAGTTTTCAAAGTCTGAATATATCAGTTTGATCAGCTCATCAAGGCACATATTTCTATCCTTTCAGAAGTTTGAAATTCAAAGTTTGAATTTTTGGGGTTTCTCTGACAAACCCATATCCAGCCCCAGGTCCAGTTCTTGCAAATCAAGTGGATAGGTTTAATCCTAGAAGAAGATGGATTGGTCATCTGCATAAGTGAAGGAGTTCCTGTTTTAGAGGGAGATGAGGCTAAGGCTTTACATAAGGAGATTACAAGCGATCTCGACAGGTATGACTCATCGAGGTATGTTTTGAGATTTGTTCATGATTAAGTTTATGGTATGTTTGTCTTCATGTTATTACGGTTAGTACAATCTTGATTTTAGATTTGTTGTATCACCTTAACAAAATTATGAATGCATGATAGAAGATATTCATTGGTTAGGGTGTTGACACTTATGATTGTACTAATGCATTATGATGTTGTGTGAGGTTGATGTTGTCTGCTAACAAGATACAGGTACATCACAAAAGACAAATCAGGCTCCATGACCATGAAAACATGAAGACAAAGACTCATCCATAATCTTTGTTCTACTTATGAGGTATGTATGACTTTGTTATATTATGCTTAACCTATGAGACATGCATGTTCTAGCTCAGGATCTCTAAATCATTGAAGAGATTGTTTAGGTATGTTGTACATAACCAAGTAGGTATACTAATCCAGGTATGTTTCCCATGAATCTTACCTTGTGTTAGGATCCCTTATATAAGTATACTTGGAATGATTGGTTATGCTTATTCATAAAGTTAGTAATCAAGGGATTATGCATATTATATCTTTTATCTTGATTGATGATATGCATGAGTAAAAGAAGACTTCCCTGAAATCTTGAATACTAATGTTTATTAACTATAATCATGACTATACATTTTCAAGATTATTTAGTACTATAATGTTTTGATAGCATTTAGAATATACTAATGAGTGTATGTTTGTGTATGAGATCATGAGGATGACTCTTGAGCATGCACAGTGGTACAGAATAAATAGAAGTTCAAAAGACATACAGAAGATCAAGCGGGAGGCAGCCACACAAACATAAAAGATAAGTATTTGAATTGTTATAGTAATGATATTGCCTGTAATAGGTTGTATGCATATTTGTATTCCTAGAATATATAATGCTGAGTGTAAACATTCATAGAGCATTGAACAGTATACAACTAATGTGCATATGTTTGGTAAGTTGGACAAACATTCCATTGTTGCTTGTCTAGAATGAAACCTCTTTGCTGACATGCCGAGAGCTGTGCACACTCTCGATAGTATGTTCTGGTAGAGATGGAAGGCATTTAGATAGCCACTATATGCATACAGGATATAGGAAAGTGTTGTGCCAAAGTATTGGTCAAATTAGTTGCATAACTATATAAATGATATTTGTATGCATAATAGGTTACCATGTCAATATGATTTGATGATTATGAAGTATTACTAATCCTGTACTTAATTTTGATTTGTAGGAAAAATCATGATGAATGATGAACAAGCGATGGATGTTCAACAAAAGGATTTACAAATCAAACACAGTATAGAAGGATTGTGGCTAGAAGATTCTCCTAGAAAGAGGAAGAGAATCATGATGAAATGTTTGCTCCAAGTGGCTAGATAAGACCATTCTCTTAATGGTGTAATTAAAGAAGAAATGTGAATCAGGTTTTGATAAGCTTAATGATCACCATGGGTGATATGGATCTCAACCTTTGCTATAAGGTTGAATATGGCTTCTATACACATATGACATGGATGCAAGAAGGAACTCACCACAGAGTTCGAATGATGTTGAGGCTCATATCAATAGACCCATCTGATGAGAGATGGCACAGATAGATGACTGTAGAAATGAAATTGAAAGATCTCAGATTGATGCATTACTTTCTAGGTCTAAAAGTATGGAAAGTCTCAGAAGGAATCTCTCTCAACCAGAGAAAGTATGCTAAGAAATCTTGAGAAGACTTGATATGTTGGAATGGCCACTCTTATGGATTCCAACTTGAAGCTGTTAGGAGATGAGTCATCAGAGTTAGTGGATATAACTCTGTACAGTCAAATTATTGGGTCATTGATGTATCTAACATATACTAGGTTAGATATATGCTTTGTTGTGAACACCTTGAGTCAGTATCTAGTGGAAACTAGATGTGTTCACTCGATAGTTGCAAAGCATGTGATGAGGTACATAAAGGATACGATAGACTTTGATCTATGCTATCTTGGAGATCATGACTTTAGATGGCTAATCAGATGCTGGTTGGGAAGAAAGTGTATCAGACAGGAAGAACACATCAAGAGGATGTTATTGTCTGGGATTAACCATGATCTCGTGGTTTAGCTGGAAGCAGTCTAGTGTGGCTCTCAGCACAAGCAGAATATATGGCTGCTTGCTCTGCTAGTTGTGAAGAAGCTTGGCTTCAGGATTGGTTTGAATTAGAGATAGAACCAACTGTGATCCTATGTGACAAATAGAGTTGTATGAAGATGACAAAGAATCTAGTGTTCCATGATAAGTCAAAGAACATAGGGAACAAACAACATATGACACGGAAAGGAACTATAAAGTTTGAATTTGTAACAGGTTACCATTGTACTAACCAAACCTTTACCTCAAGTGAAGAAGTTACCAACATACTAACCAAACCTCTGTCTCCAGTGAAATTTGAATACTTCCGAGACAAGCTTGGTGTAGTTCAAAAGGACCCTCCTCGAAAGGGGGAGTAGTATAGTCACTGATGATAAGTTGGTCTCATCAAACAACAAGGTCGATGATGAGGTAACCTGTTCTCCACACCTAAATACTTAGAAATATCTAGATTTAGGACTCTTATACTTAGAATACTTAGTTTTACTTATACATGCTTTTGATGTTATATGTATTAGTAAGAATACATGCTTTTGATGATAAGATGCATTGGTAAGAATACATACTTTTGATGACACATGTATTGATTAATGTACTTGTATGGTTGAGGATACTTGTACTTGTATTGATGAGAATACATGTGGGGATTGTATCATCCTTGAACACATGTTCTAAAGTGAGCCGTAGACGTATGGTCTCTGAGAATGAAGTCCTAAGTGGACAGTTGAGGGGATTGGATCATCCCTGGACTTTAAGTCCTAAAGAGAGCCGTAGACGTGAGGTCTCCGAGAATGAAGTCCTTAGAGGACAGTTGAGGGGATTGGATCATCCCTGGACTTTCAGTCCTAAAGAGAGCCGTAGACGTATGGTCTCCGAAAATGAAGTCCTAAGTGGACAGTTGAGGGGATTGGATCATCCCTGGACTTTCAGTCCTAAAGAGAGCCGTAGACGTGAGGTCTCTGAGAATGAAGTCCTTAGAGGACAGTTGAGGGGATTGGATCATCCCTGGACTTTAAGTCCTAAAGAGAGCCATAGACGTGAGGTCTCCGAGAATAAAGTGATGGGGATTGCATCATCCCGGAACTACTAGTTCAAAATGTACATGATGGGGATTGCATCATCCCGGAACTGCTAGTTCAAAATGTACGTGATGGGGATTGCATCATCCCAGAACTACTAGTTCACAATGTACGTGATGGGGATTGTATCATCCCCGGACTTCGGTCCCTGAATTGATTCGTAGACGAATGGTCTCCGAGAAAGTGATTGTATTCATGATGTGGTTACTTGTATCGGTAGGATAATTGTATTGATGATGTGGTTACTTGTATCAGTAGGATACTTGTATTAATGATGTGGTTAGTTGTATCGGTAAGATACTTGTATTGATGACGTGGTTACTTGTATCGATAGGATACTTGTATTGATGATGTGGTTACTTGTATTGGTAGGATACTTGTATTGATGACGTGGTTACTTGTATCGATAGGATACTTGTATTGATGACGTGGTTACTTGTATCAGTATGGATACTTGTATTGATGATATGTATACTTGTATTGGCATGAATACTTGTACTAATGATGTGGATACTTGTATTGTTATGGATACTTGTATTGATGACGATGCGGATGATCGTGTGATGACGATGCTGATGATCGTGTGATGACGATGCTGATGATCGTGTGATGATGATGCTGATAATCGTGTGATGACGATGCTGATGATCGTGTGATGACGATGCTGATAATCGTATGATGACGATGCTGATGATCGTGTGATGACGATGCTGATGATTGTGTGATGACGATGCTGATAATCGTGCGATGACGATGCTGATGATCGTGTGATAACAATGCTGATGATCGTGTGATGACGATGTTGATGATCGTGTGATGACGATGCTGATAATCGTGCGATGACGATGCTGATGATCGTGTGATAACAATGCTGATGATCGTGTGATGATGATGCTGATGATCGTGTGATGACGATGCTGATGATCGTGAGATGACAATGCTGATGATCGTGAGATGACGATGCTGATGATCATGAGATGACGATGCTGATGATTGTGTGATGACGATAATCGTGAGGATCCATATGATGATATTGTTGTAGCTGTTCAAGTGCTACAGAAGATAAAGACTCAATACTGAAGATGTCGATGTTCCAGTAACTGCTTGAGTTACTGATGATGTTGAGAAAGCTTCCAATGATTTATAGATGTATCATGTATGATGTTGATGACTCCTTGCTCGTGCAGATGCTGTTATAATATCCTTCTCGTTAAGGGGGAGTGTTGAGATATTGTAACTTCAAAGAATATTATATTTGTACTTTATTATTCCGGAGATGTTTCATTCCTCCATGAAGATCTTATTGTATATCCGGAGATGTTTATTCCTCCGTCAGAATGTGGTAACTCGGGTTATTAGACTTCCCTAGTGGGGGTCGGCCCTGTATGTGTCGTGTGGGTCAAAGCGTTATTAGACCACCCTAGAGGGGTCGGCCCAGTTAGTTGTAGTGGGGTATTTAACCCATTGGTTAAATACGAGCCTACGTGTACCTGAGTAAAATACATGTCAGTGTAGTGTATAAATAGAGGAGGTGTGTTCCTCATTTGACACACTCACTCACTTGAGGATAGCGCACTTGTGGAGGAGAGGTCTGCTATTGTGGAGGAGGAGATCATGTCTCAGGGTTTCATCTTTGTATATTGCTGGTCATCTATATTGAGGAAGCTTTGCTGGGTTTTCTACCCCATGAGGGTTTCCCAGGATAAATCTCTGTCTCTTGTGTTTATGCTGTGCTTGTTGTTTCTTCAGTGATCCTGTATATGCTATTATTGTGAAATGGAATGTAATGCTGCTATTTTCTGTCTTAGCATATTAAATCTTAACACATTCTACGTCATAACGACTTTCCATAGTTTGCGCATGCGTTTGGAAATAAGAAAAGCTTACTTCCCCCGTTTTTTAAAATCACAGCTTCTAGAAGGTTTACATGATTTCTTAAAAAACCCGAGTTTTTAGAAAATGTGTTTTATTTCATAAAGAGAATCAACAAATAATGCACATTCTACGTCATAACGACTTTCTATAGTTTGCACATGCGTCCGGAAATAAGAAAAGCTTACTTCCACCATTTTTTAAAATCACAGCTTCTAGAAGGTTTACATGATTTCGTAAAAAACATGAGTTTTTAGAAAATGTGTTTTATTTCATAAATAGAATCAACAAAGTATGCACATTCTACGTCATAACGAATTTCTATAGTTTGCGCATGCGTCCGAAAATAAGAAAAGCTTACTTCCACCGATTTTTAAAATCACAGCTTCTAGAAGGTTTACATGATTTCGTAAAAAACATGAGTTTTTAGAAAATGTGTTTTATTTCATAAATGGAATCTACAAAGTATGCACATTCTACGTCATAACGACTTTGTATTGTTTGCGCATGCGTCCGGAAATAACAAAAGCTTACTTCCACCGTTTTTTAAAATCACAGCTTCTAGAAGGTTTACATGATTTCGTAAAAAGCACGAGTTTTTCGAAAATATCTTTTATTTCATAAATGGAATCTACAAAGTATGCACATTCTACGTCATAACGACTTTCTATAGTTTGCGCATGCATCCGGAAATAAGAAAAGCTTACTTCCCCCGTTTTTTAAAATCACAGCTTCTAGAAGGTTTTCATGATTTCTTAAAAAACACGAGTTTTTAGAAAATGTGTTTTATTTCATAAATGGAATCTACAAAGTATGCACATTCTACGTCATAACGACTTTCTATAGTTTGCGCATGCGTCCGGAAATAAGAAAAGCTTACTTCCCCCGTTTTTTAAAATCACAGCTTCTAGAAGGTTTACATGATTTCGTAAAAAACACGAGTTTTTAGAAAATGTGTTTTATTTCATAAATGGAATCTACAAAGTATGCACATTCTACGTCATAACGACATTCTATAGTTTGCGCATGCATCCAGAAAAAAGAGAAGCTTACTTCCACTATTTTTTAAAATCACAGCTTCTAGAAGGTTTACATGATTTCGTAAAAAACACGAGTTTTTAGAAAATGTGTTTTATTTCATAAATAGAATCTACAAAGTATGCACATTCTACGTCATAACGAATTTGTATAGTTTGCGCATGCGTCCGGAAATAAGAAAAGCTTACTTCCCCCATTTTTTAAAATCACAGCTTCTAGAAGGTTTACATGATTTCTTAAAAAACACGAGTTTTTAGAAAATGTGTTTTCTTTCATAAATGGAATCAACAAAGTATGCACATTCTACGTCATACCGACTTTCTATAGTTTGCGCATAAGTTTGGAAATAAGAAAAGCTTACTTCCCTCGTTTTTTAAAATCACAGCTTCTAGAAGGTTTACATGATTTCTTAAAAAACACGTGTTTTTAGAAAATGTGATTTATTTCATAAACGGAATCAACCAAGTATGCACATTCTACGTCATAACGACTTTCTATAGTTTGCGCATGCGTTTGGAAATAAGAAAAGCTTACTTCCCCCGTTTTTTAAAATCACAGCTTCTAGAAGGTTTACATGATTTCTTAAAAAACACGAGTTTTTAGAAAATGTGTTTTATTTCATAAATGGAATCGACAAATTATGCACATTCTACATCATAACGACTTTCTATAGTTTGCGCATGCGTCCGGAAATAAGAAAAGCTTACTTCCCCCCGTTTTTTAATATCACAACTTCTAGAAGGTTTACATGATTTCGTAAAAAACACAAGTTTTTAGAAAATGTGTTTTATTTCATAATGGAATCTACAAAGTATGCTCATTCTACATCATAACGACTTTCTATAGTTTGCGCATGCGTCCGGAAATAAGAAACGCTTACTTCCCCCGTTTTTTAATATCACAGCTTCTAGAAGGTTTACATGATTTCGTAAAAAACACAAGTTTTTAGAAAATGTGTTTTATTTCATAATGGACTCTACAAAGTATGCTCATTCTACGTCATAACGAATTTCTATACTTTGCGCATGCGTCTGGAAATAAGAAAAGCTTACTTCCCCCGTTTTTTATAATCACAGCTTCTAGAAGGTTTACATGATTTCATAAAAAACACAAGTTTTTAGAAAATGTGTTTTATTTCATAAATGGAATCTAAAAGGTATGCACATTCTACGTCATAACGAGTTTCTATAGTTTGCGCATTCGTCCGGAAATAAGAAAAGCTTACTTCCACCGTTTTTTAAAATCACAGCTTCTAGAAGGTTTACATGATTTCGTAAAAAACACGAGTTTTTAGAAAATGTGTTTTATTTCATAATGGAATCTACAAAGTATGCTCATTCTACATCATAACAACTTTCTATAGTTTGCGCATGCGTCCGGAAATAAGAAACGCTTACTTCCCCCGTTTTTTAATATCACAGCTTCTAGAAGGTTTACATGATTTCGTAAAAAACACGAGTTTTTAGAAAATGTGTTTTCTTTCATAAATGGAATCAACAAAGTATGCACATTCTACGTCATAACGACTTTCTATAGTTTGCGCATGCGTTTGGAAATAAGAAAAGCTTACTTCCCCCGTTTTTGAAAATCACAGCTTCTAAAAGGTTTACATGATTTCGTAAAAAACATGAGTTTTTAGAAAATGTGTTTTATTTCATAAATGGAATCTACAAAGTATGCACATTCTACGTCATAAAGATTTTCTATTTTATTTGCGCATGCGTCCGGAAATAAGAAAAGCTTACCTCCACCGTTTTTTAAAATCACAGCTTCTAGAAGGTTTACATGATTTCTTAAAAAACATGAGTTTTTAGAAAATGTGTTTTATTTCATAAATAGAATCAACAAAGTATGCACATTCTACGTCATAACGACTTTCTATAGTTTGCACATGCGTCCAGAAATAAGAAAAGCTTACTTCCACCGTTTTTTAAAATCACAGCTTCTAGAAGGTTTACATGATTTCGTAAAAAACACAAGTTTTTAGAAAATCTGTTTTATTTCATAAATGGAATCAACAAAGTATGCACATTCTACGTCATAACGACTTCCTATAGTTTGCGCATGCGTTTGGAAATAAGAAAAGCTTACTTCCCCCGTTTTTTAAAATCACAGCTTCTAGAAGGTTTACATGATTTCTTAAAAAACATGAGTTTTTAGAAAATGTATTTTATTTCATAAATAGAATCAACAAAGTATGCACATTCTACGTCATAACGAATTTCTATAGTTTGCACATGCGTCCGGAAATATGAAAAGCTTACTTCCACCGTTTTTTAAAATCACAGCTTCTAGAAGGTTTACATGATTTCGTAAAAAACATGAGTTCTTAGGAAATGTGTTTTATTTCATAAATGGAATCTACAAAGTATGAACATTCTACGTCATAACGACTTTCTATAGTTTGCGCATGCATCCGGAAATAAGAAAAGCTTACTTAGCCCGTTTTTTAAAATCACAGCTTCTAGAAGGTTAACAGGATTTCTTAAAAAACATGAGTTTTTAGAAAATGTGTTTTATTTCATAAATGGAATCATCAAAGTATGCACATTCTACGTCAAAACAAATTTCTATAGTTTGCACATGCGTTTGGAAATAAGAAAAGCTTACTTCCCCCGTTTTTTAAAATCACAACTTCTAGAAGGTTTACATGATTTCCTAAAAAACACGAGTTTTTAGAAAATGTATTTGATTTCATATATGGAAACAACAAAGTATGCACATTCTACGTCATAACGACTTTCTATAGTTTGCGCATGCGTCCGGAAATAAGAAAAGCTTACTTCCACCGTTTTTTAAAATCACAGCTTCTAGAAGGTTTACATGATTTCGTAAAAAACACGAGTTTTTAGAAAATGTGTTTTATTTGATAAATGGAATCTACAAAGTATGCACATTGTACGTCATAACGACTTTCTATAGTTTGCGCATGCATCCGGAAATAAGAAAAGCTTACCTCCCCCGTTTTTTAAAATCACAGCTTCTAGAAGGTTTACATGATTTCGTAAAAAACACGAGTTTTTAGAAAATGTGTTTTATTTCATAAATTGAATCAACAAAGTATGCACATTCTACGTCATAACGAATTTCTATAGTTTGCGCATTCGTCCAGAAATAAGAAAAGCTTACTTCCATCGTTGTTTAAAATCACAGCTTCTAGAAGGTTTATATGATTTCGTAAAAAACACGAGTTTTTAGAAAATGTGTTTTATTTGATAAATGGAATCTACAAAGTATACACATTATACGTCATAACGAATTTCTATAGTTTGCGCATGCGTCCGGAAATAAGAAAAGCTTACCTCCCCCATTTTTTAAAATCACAGATTATAGAAGGTTTACATGATTTCTTAAAAAACACGAGTTTTTACAAAATGTTTTTTATTTCATAAATGGAATCAACAAAGTATGCAAATTCTACGTCATAACAACTTTCTATAGTTTGCGCATGCGTTTGGAAATAAGAAAAGCTTACTTCGCCCGTTTTTTAAAATCACAGCTTCTAGAAGGTTTACATGCTTTCGTAAAAAACACGAGTTTTTAGAAAATGTGCTTTATTTCATGAATGGAATCTACAAAGTATGCACATTCTACGTCATAACGACTTACTATAGTTTGCGCATTCGTCCGGAATTAAGAAAAGCTTACTTCCACCGTTGTTTAAAATCACAGCTTGTAGAAGGTTTACATGATTTCGTAAAAAACACGAGTTTTTAGAAAATGTGCTTTATTTCATAAATGAAATCTACAAAGTATCACATTCTACGTCGTAACGACTTTCTATAGTTTGCGCATGCGTCCGGAAATAAGAAAAGCTTACTTCCCCCGTTTTTTAAAATCACATCTTCTAGAAGGTTTACATGATTTCTTAAAAAACTCGAGTTTTTAGAAAATGTGTTTTGTTTCATAAATGGAATCAACAAAGTATGCACATTCTATGTCATAAAGACTTTCTATAGTTTGCGCATACGTTCGGAAATAAGAAAAGCTTACTTCCCCAGTTTTTTAAAATCACAGCTTCTAGGAGGTTTACATGATTTCTTAAAAAACACGAGTTTTTAGAAAATGTGTTTTATTTCATAAATGGAATCAACAAAGTATGCACATTCTACGTCGTAACGACTTTCTATAGTTTGCGCATGCGTCCGGAAATAAGAAAAGCTTACTTCCACCGTTTTTTAAAATCACAGCTTCTATAAGGTTTACATGATTTCTTAAAAAATATGAGTTTTTAGAAAATGTGTTTTATTTCATAAATGGAATGAACAAAGTATGCACATTCTACCTCATAACGACTTTCTATAGTTTGCGCATGCGTCCGGACATAAGAAAAGCTTATTTCCCCCGTTTTTTAAAATCACAGCTTCTAGAAGGTTTACATGATTTGTTAAAAAACACGAGTTTTTAGAAAATGTGTTTTATTTCATAAATGGCATCTACAAAGTATGCAAATTCTACGTCATAACGACTTTCTATAGTTTGCGCATGCGTCCGGAAATAAGAAAAGCTTATTTCCCCCGTTTTTTAAAATCACAGCTTCTAGAAGGTTTACATGATTTGTTAAAAAACACGAGTTTTTAGAAAATGTGTTTTATTTCATAAATGGAAACAACAAAGTATGCACATTCTACGTCATAACGACTTTCTATAGTTTGCGCATGTGTCCGGAAATAAGAAAAGCTTACTTCTAGAGTTTTTTAAAATCACAGCTTCTAGAAGGTTTACATGATTTCGTAAAAAACGCGAGTTTTTAGAAAATGTGTTTTATTTCATAAATGGAATCTACAAAGTATGCACATTCTACGTCATAACCACTTTCTATAGTTTCCGCATTCGTCCGGAAATAAGAAAAGCTTACTTCCCCCGTTTTTTAAAATCACAGCTTCTAGAAGGTTTACATGATTTCGTAAAAAACATGAGTTTTTAGAAAATGTGTTTGATTTCATAAATGTAATCAACAAAGTATGCGCATTCTACATCATAACGACTTTCTATAGTTTGCGCATTCGTCCGGAAATAAGAAAAGCTTACTTCCCCCGTCTTTTAAAATCACAGCTTCTAGAAGGTTTACATGATTTGTTAAAAAACACGAGTTTTTAGAAAATGTGTTTTATTTCATAAATGGAATCAACAAAGTATGCACATTCTACGTCATAACGACTTTCTATAGTTTGCGCATGTGTCCGGAAATAAGAAAAGCTTACTTCTAGAGTTTTTTAAAATCACAGCTTCTAGAAGGTTTACATGATTTCGTAAAAAACGCGAGTTTTTAGAAAATGTGTTTTATTTCATAAATGGAATCTACAAAGTATGCAAATTCTACGTCATAACGACTTTCTATAGTTTGCGCATGCGTCCGGAAATAAGAAAAGCTTATTTCCCCCGTTTTTTAAAATCACAGCTTCTAGAAGGTTTACATGATTTGTTAAAAAACACGAGTTTTTAGAAAATGTGTTTTATTTCATAAATGGAATCAACAAAGTATGCACATTCTACGTCATAACGACTTTCTATAGTTTGCGCATGTGTCCGGAAATAAGAAAAGCTTACTTCTAGAGTTTTTTAAAATCAAAGCTTCTAGAAGGTTTACATGATTTCGTAAAAAACACGAGTTTTTAGAAAATGTGTTTTATTTCATAAATGGAATCTACAAACTATGCACATTGTACGTCATAACGACTTTCTATAGTTTGCGCATGCGTCCGAAAATAAGAAAAGCTTACTTCCACCATTTTTTAAAATCACATCTTTTAGAAGGTTTACATGATTTCTTAAAAAACATGAGTTTTTAGAAAATCTGTTTTATTTCATAAATGGAATCAACAAAGTATGCACATTCTACGTCATAACAACTTTCTATAGTTTGCACATGCGTTTGGAAATAAGAAAAGCTTACCTCCCCCATTTTTTAAAATCACAGCTTCTAGAAGGTTTACATGATTTCTTAAAAAACGTGAGTTTTTAGAAAATGTGTTTTATTTCATAAATGGAATCAACAAAGTATGCACATTCTACATCATAACGACTTTCTATAGTTTGCGCATACGTTTGGAAATAAGAAAAGCTTACTTCCCCCGTTTTTTAAAATCACAGCTTCTAGGAGGTTTACATGATTTCTTAAAAAACACGAGCTTTTAGAAAATGTGTTTTATTTCATAAATGGAATCAACAAAGTATGCACATTCTACGTCATAACGACTTTCTATAGTTTGCGCATGCGTCTGGAAATAAGAAAAGCTTACTTCCACCGTTTTTTAAAATCAGAGCTTCTATAAGGTTTACATGATTTCTTAAAAAATACGAGTTTTTAGAAAATGTGTTTTATTTCATAAATGGAATCAACAAAGTATGCACATTCTACATCATAACGACTTTCTATAGTTTGCGCATGCGTCCGGAAATAAGAAAAGCTTACTTCCACCGTTTTTTAAAATCACAGCTTCTAGAAGGTTTACATGATTTCGTAAAAAACACGAGTTTTTAGAAAATGTGTTTTATTTCATAAATGGAATCTACAAAGTATGCACATTCTACGTCATAACGACTTTCTATAGTTTGCGCATTCGTTCGGAAATAAGAAAAGCTTACTTCCCTCGTTTTTTAAAATCACAGCTTCTAGAAGGTTTACATGATTTCGTAAAAAACATGAGTTTTTAGAAAATGTGTTTTATTTCACAAATGGAATCAACAAAGTATGCACATTCTACGTCATAACGACTTTCTATAGTTTACGCATAAGTTTGGAAATAAGAAAAGCTTACTTCCCTCGTTTTTTAAAATCACAGCTTCTAGAAGGTTTACATGATTTCTTAAAAAACACGTGTTTTTAGAAAATGTGATTTATTTCATAAACGAAATCAACAAAGTATGCACATTCTACGTCATAACTACTTTCTATAGTTTGCGCATGCGTCCGGAAATAAGAAAAGCTTACTTCCACCGTTTTTTAAAATCACAGCTTCTAGAAGGTTTACATGATTTCTTAAAAGACACGAGCTTTTAGAAAATGTGTTTTATTTCATAAACGGAATCAACAAAGTATGCACATTCTACGTCATAACGAATTTCTATAGTTTGTGCATGCGTCCCGAAAAAAGAAAAGCTTACTTCCACCGTTTTTTAAAATCACAGCTTCTAGAAGGTTTTAGATGATTTCCTAAAAAACACGAGTTTTTAAAAAATGTGTTTTATTTCATAAATGGAATCAACAAAGTATGCACATTCTAAGTCATAACGAATTTCTATAGTTTGCGCATGCGTCCGGAAATAAGAAAAGCCTACTTACCCCGTTTTTTAAAATCACAGCTTCTAGAAGGTTTACATGATTTCTTAAAAAACATGAGTTTTTAGAAAATGTGTTTTATTTCATAAATGGAATCAACAAAGTATGCACATTCTACGTCGTAACGACTTTCTATAGTTTGCACATTCATCCGGAAATAAGAATAGCTTACTTCCACCGTTTTTTAAAATCACATCTTATAGAAGGTTTACATGATTTCGTAAAAAACACGAGTTTTTAGAAAATGTGTTTTATTTCATAAATGGAATCTACAAAGTATGCACATTCGACGTCATAACGACTTTCTATACTTTGCGCATGCGTCCGGAAATAAGAAAAGCTTACTTCCCCCGTTTTTTAAAATCACAGCTTCTAGAAGGTTTACATGATTTCTTAAAAAACACGAGTTTTTAGAAAATGTGTTTGATTTCATAAATGGAATCAAAAAAGTATGCACATTCTACGTCATAATGACTTTCTATAGTTTGCGCATGCGTCCGGAAATAAGAAAAGCTTACTTCCACCATTTTTTAAAATCACAGCTTCTAGAAGATTTACATGATTTCTTAAAAAACACGAGTTTTTAGAAAATGTGTTTTATTTCATAAATTGAATCAACAAAGTATGCACATTCTACGTCATAACGACTTTCTATATTTAGCACATTCGTCCGGAAATAAGAAAAGCTTACTTCCACCGTTTTTTAAAATCAGAGCTTCTATAAGGTTTACATGATTTCTTAAAAAATACGAGTTTTTAGAAAATGTGTTTTATTTCATAAATGGAATCAACAAAGTATGCACATTCTACGTCATAACGACTTTCTATAGTTTGCGCATGCGTCCGGAAATAAGAAAAGCTTACTTCCACCGTTTTTTAAAATCACAGCTTCTAGAAGGTTTACATGATTTCGTAAAAAACACGAGTTTTTAGAAAATGTGTTTTATTTCATAAATGGAATCTACAAAGTATGCACATTCTACGTCATAACGACTTTCTATAGTTTGCGCATTCGTTCGGAAATAAGAAAAGCTTACTTCCCTCGTTTTTTAAAATCACAGCTTCTAGAAGGTTTACATGATTTCGTAAAAAACATGAGTTTTTAGAAAATGTGTTTTATTTCACAAATGGAATCAACAAAGTATGCACATTCTACGTCATAACGACTTTCTATAGTTTACGCATAAGTTTGGAAATAAGAAAAGCTTACTTCCCTCGTTTTTTAAAATCACAGCTTCTAGAAGGTTTACATGA
This sequence comes from Larix kaempferi, assembly GCA_027924585.1. Classification (NCBI taxonomy): domain Eukaryota; kingdom Viridiplantae; phylum Streptophyta; class Pinopsida; order Pinales; family Pinaceae; genus Larix; species Larix kaempferi. The sequence goes on along the minus strand of BSBM01000557.1, from coordinate 14,648,841 downwards.
TTTCTTAAAAAACACGTGTTTTTAGAAAATGTGATTTATTTCATAAACGAAATCAACAAAGTATGCACATTCTACGTCATAACTACTTTCTATAGTTTGCGCATGCGTCCGGAAATAAGAAAAGCTTACTTCCACCGTTTTTTAAAATCACAGCTTCTAGAAGGTTTACATGATTTCTTAAAAGACACGAGCTTTTAGAAAATGTGTTTTATTTCATAAACGGAATCAACAAAGTATGCACATTCTACGTCATAACGAATTTCTATAGTTTGTGCATGCGTCCCGAAAAAAGAAAAGCTTACTTCCACCGTTTTTTAAAATCACAGCTTCTAGAAGGTTTTAGATGATTTCCTAAAAAACACGAGTTTTTAAAAAATGTGTTTTATTTCATAAATGGAATCAACAAAGTATGCACATTCTAAGTCATAACGAATTTCTATAGTTTGCGCATGCGTCCGGAAATAAGAAAAGCTTAATTACCCCGTTTTTTAAAATCACAGCTTCTAGAAGGTTTACATGATTTCTTAAAAAACATGAGTTTTTAGAAAATGTGTTTTATTTCATAAATGGAATCAACAAAGTATGCACATTCTACGTCGTAACGACTTTCTATAGTTTGCACATTCATCCGGAAATAAGAATAGCTTACTTCCACCGTTTTTTAAAATCACATCTTATAGAAGGTTTACATGATTTCGTAAAAAACACGAGTTTTTAGAAAATGTGTTTTATTTCATAAATGGAATCTACAAAGTATGCACATTCGACGTCATAACGACTTTCTATACTTTGCGCATGCGTCCGGAAATAAGAAAAGCTTACTTCCCCCGTTTTTTAAAATCACAGCTTCTAGAAGGTTTACATGATTTCTTAAAAAACACGAGTTTTTAGAAAATGTGTTTGATTTCATAAATGGAATCAAAAAAGTATGCACATTCTACGTCATAATGACTTTCTATAGTTTGCGCATGCGTCCGGAAATAAGAAAAGCTTACTTCCACCATTTTTTAAAATCACAGCTTCTAGAAGATTTACATGATTTCTTAAAAAACACGAGTTTTTAGAAAATGTGTTTTATTTCATAAATTGAATCAACAAAGTATGCACATTCTACGTCATAACGACTTTCTATATTTAGCACATTCGTCCGGAAATAAGAAAAGCTTACTTCCCCCATTTTTTAAAATCAAAGCTTCTAGAAGGTTTACATGATTTCTTAAAAAACACGAGTTTTTAGAAAATGTGTTTTATTTCATAAATGGAATCAACAAAGTATGCACATTCTACGTCATAACGACTTTCTATAATTTGCACATGCGTTTTGAAATAAGAAAATCTTACTTCCCCCGTTTTTTAAAATCACAGCTTCAAGAAGGTTTACATGTTTTCTTAAAAAACACGACTTTTTAGAAAATGTGTTTTATTTCATAAATGGAATTTACAAAGTATGCACATTCTACGTCATAACGACTTTCTATAGTTTGCGCATGCGTTCGGAAATAAGAAGATCTTACTTCCACCGTTTTTTAAAATCACAGCTTCTAGAAGGTTTACATGATTTCTTAAAAAAACACGAGTTTTTAGAAAATGTGTTGTATTTCATAAATGGAATCAACAAAGTATGCACATTCTACATCATAACAACTTTCTATAGTTTGCACATTCGTCCGGAAATAAGAAAAGCTTACTTCCACCGTTTTTTAAAATCACAGCTTCTAGAAGGTTTACATGATTTCGTAAAAAACATGAGTTTTTAGAAAATGTGTTTTATTTCATAAATGGAATCTACAAAGTATGCACATTCTACGTCATAACGACTTTCTATAGTTTGCGCATGCGTCCGGAAATAAGAAAAGCTTACTTCCGCCGTTTTTTTAAATCACAGCTTCTAGAAGGTTTACATGATTTCTTAAAAAACATGAGTTTTTAGAAAATGTGTTTTATTTCATAAATGGAATCAACAAAGTATGCACATTATACGTCATAACAACTTTCTATAGTTTGCGCACGCGTTTGGAAATAAGAAAAGCTTACTTCCCCCGTTTTTTAAAATCACAGCTTCTAGAAGGTTTACATGATTTGTTAAAAAACACGAGTTTTGATCAAATGTGTTTTATTTCATAAATGGAATCTACAAAGTATGCACATTCTTCGTCATAATGACTTTCTATAGTTTGCGCTTTCGTCCAGAAATAAGAAAAGCTTACTTCCACCATTTTTTAAAATCATAGCTTCTAGAACGTTTACATGTTTTCCTAAAAAACACGAGTTTTTAGAAAATGTGTTTTATTTCATAAATGGAATCAACAAAGTATGCACATTCTACGTCATAACGAATTTCTATACTTTGCGCATGCGTCCGGAAATAAGAAAAGCTTATTTCCCCCGTTTTTTAAAATCACAGCTTCTAGAAGGTTTACATGATTTGTTAAAAAACACGAGTTTTTAGAAAATGTGTTTTATTTCATAAATGGAATCAACAAAGTATGCACATTCTACGTCATAACGACTTTCTATAGTTTGCGCATGTGTCCGGAAATAAGAAAAGCTTACTTCTAGAGTTTTTTAAAATCACAGCTTCTAGAAGGTTTACATGATTTCGTAAAAAATGCGATTTTTTAGAAAATGTGTTTTATTTCATAAATGGAATCTACAAAGTATGCACATTCTACGTCATAACCACTTTCTATAGTTTCCGCATTCGTCCGGAAATAAGAAAAGCTTACTTCCCCCGTTTTTTAAAATCACAGCTTCTAGAAGGTTTACATGATTTCGTAAAAAACATGAGTTTTTAGAAAATGTGTTTTATTTCATAAACGTAATCAACAAAGTATGCGCATTCTACGTCATAACGACTTTCTATAGTTTGCGCATTCGTCCGGAAATAAGAAAAGCTTACTTCCACCGTTTTTTAAAATCACAGCTTCTAGAAGGTTTACATGATTTCGTAAAAAACACGAGTTTTTAGAAAATGTGTTTTATTTCATAAATGGAATCTACAAACTATGCACATTGTACGTCATAACGACTTTCTATAGTTTGCGCATGCGTCCAAAAATAAGAAAAGCTTACTTCCACCATTTTTTAAAATCACATCTTTTAGAAGGTTTACATGATTTCTTAAAAAACATGAGTTTTTAGAAAATCTGTTTTATTTCATAAATGGAATCAACAAAGTATGCACATTCTACGTCATAACAACTTTCTATAGTTTGCACATGCGTTTGGAAATAAGAAAAGCTTACCTCCCCCATTTTTTAAAATCACAGCTTCTAGAAGGTTTACATGATTTCTTAAAAAACGTGAGTTTTTAGAAAATGTGTTTTATTTCATAAATGGAATCAACAAAGTATGCACATTCTAAATCATAACGACTTTCTATATTTTGCGCATACGTTTGGAAATAAGAAAAGCTTACTTCCCCCGTTTTTTAAAATCACAGCTTCTAGGAGGTTTATATGATTTCTTAAAAAACACGAGCTTTTAGAAAATGTGTTTTATTTCATAAAAGGAATCAACAAAGTATGCACATTCTACGTCATAACGACTTTCTATAGTTTGCGCATGCGTCTGGAAATAAGAAAAGCTTACTTCCACCGTTTTTTAAAATCAGAGCTTCTATAAGGTTTACATGATTTCTTAAAAAATACGAGTTTTTAGAAAATGTTTTTTATTTCATAAATGGAATCAACAAAGTATGCACATTCTACGTCATAACGACTTTCTATAGTTTGCGCATGCGTCCGGAAATAAGAAAAGCTTACTTCCACCGTTTTTTAAAATCACAGCTTCTAGAAGGTTTACATGATTTCGTAAAAAACACGAGTTTTTAGAAAATGTGTTTTATTTCATAAATGGAATCTACAAAGTATGCACATTCTACGTCATAACGACTTTCTATAGTTTGCGCATTCGTTCGGAAATAAGAAAAGCTTACTTCCCTCGTTTTTTAAAATCACAGCTTCTAGAAGGTTTACATGATTTCGTAAAAAACATGAGTTTTTAGAAAATGTGTTTTATTTCACAAATGGAATCAACAAAGTATGCACATTCTACGTCATAACGACTTTCTATAGTTTGCGCATAAGTTTGGAAATAAGAAAAGCTTGCTTCCCTCGTTTTTTAAAATCACAGCTTCTAGAAGGTTTACATGATTTCTTAAAAAACACGTGGTTTTAGAAAATGTGATTTATTTCATAAACGGAATCAACAAAGTATGCACATTCTACGTCATAACTACTTTCTATAGTTTGCGCATGCGTCCGGAAATAAGAAAAGCTTACTTCCACCGTTTTTTAAAATCACAGCTTCTAGAAGGTTTACATGATTTCCTAAAAAACACGAGTTTTTAGAAAATGTGTTTTATTTCATAAATGGAATCAACAAAGTATGCACATTCTACGTCATAACGAATTTCTATAGTTTGCGCATGCGTCCGGAAATAAGAAAAGCTTACTTACCCCCGTTTTTTAAAATCACAGCTTCTAGAAGGTTTACATGATTTCTTAAAAAACATGAGTTTTTAGAAAATGTGTTTTATTTCATAAATGGAATCAACAAAGTATGCACATTCTACGTCGTAACGACTTTCTATAGTTTGCACATTCATCCGGAAATAAGAATAGCTTACTTCCACCATTTTTTAAAATCACATCTTATAGAAGGTTTACATGATTTCGTAAAAAACACGAGTTTTTAGAAAATGTGTTTTATTTCATAAATGGAATCTACAAAGTATGCACATTCGACGTCATAACGACTTTCTATACTTTGCGCATGCGTCCGGAAATAAGAAAAGCTTACTTCCCCCATTTTTTAAAATCAAAGCTTCTAGAAGGTTTACATGATTTCTTAAAAAACACGAGTTTTTAGAAAATGTGTTTTATTTCATAAATGGAATCAACAAAGTATGCACATTCTACGTCATAACGACTTTCTATAATTTGCACATGCGTTTTGAAATAAGAAAATCTTACTTCCCCCGTTTTTTAAAATCACAGCTTCAAGAAGGTTTACATGTTTTCTTAAAAAACACGACTTTTTAGAAAATGTGTATTATTTCATAAATGGAATTTACAAAGTATGCACATTCTACGTCATAACGACTTTCTATAGTTTGCGCATGCGTTCGGAAATAAGAAGATCTTACTTCCACCGTTTTTTAAAATCACAGCTTCTAGAAGGTTTACATGATTTCTTAAAAAAACACGAGTTTTTAGAAAATGTGTTGTATTTCATAAATGGAATCAACAAAGTATGCACATTCTACATCATAACAACTTTCAATAGTTTGCACATTCGTCCGGAAATAAGAAAAGCTTACTTCCACCGTTTTTTAAAATCACAGCTTCTAGAAGGTTTACATGATTTCGTAAAAAACATGAGTTTTTAGAAAATGTGTTTTATTTCATAAATGGAATATACAAAGTATGCACATTCTACGTCATAACGACTTTCTATAGTTTGCGCATGCGTCCGGAAATAAGAAAAGCTTACTTCCGCCGTTTTTTTAAATCACAGCTTCTAGAAGGTTTACATGATTTCTTAAAAAACATGAGTTTTTAGAAAATGTGTTTTATTTCATAAATGGAATCAACAAAGTATGCACATTATACGTCATAACAACTTTCTATAGTTTGCGCACGCGTTTGGAAATAAGAAAAGCTTACTTCCCCCGTTTTTTAAAATCACAGCTTCTAGAAGGTTTACATGATTTGTTAAAAAACACGAGTTTTGATCAAATGTGTTTTATTTCATAAATGGAATCTACAAAGCATGCACATTCTTCGTCATAATGACTTTCTATAGTTTGCGCTTTTGTCCAGAAATAAGAAAAGCTTACTTCCACCATTTTTTAAAATCATAGCTTCTAGAACGTTTACATGTTTTCCTAAAAAACATGAGTTTTTAGAAAATGTGTTTTATTTCATAAATGGAATCAACAAAGTATGCACATTCTACGTCATAACGACTTTCTATACTTTGCGCATGCGTTTGGAAATAAGAAAAGCATACTTCCCCCGTTTTTTAAAATCACAGCTTCTAGAAGGTTTACATGATTTCTTAAAAAACATGAGTTTTTAGAAAATGTATTTTATTTCAGCAATGGAAACAACAAAGTATGCACATTCTACGTCATAACGACTTTCTATAGTTTGCGCATGCGTTTGGAAATAAGAAAAGCTTACTTCCACCGTTTTTTAAAATCACAGCTTCTAGAAGGTTTACATGATTTCTCAAAAAACACGAGTTTTTAGAAAATGTGTTTTATTTCATAAATTGAATGAACAAAGTATGCACATTCTACGTCATAATGACTTTCTATAGTTTGCGCATTCGTCCGGAAATAAGAAAAGCTTACTTCCCCCGTTTTTTAAAATCAAAGCTTCTAGAAGGTTTACATTTTTTCTTAAAAAACACGAGTTTTTAGAAAATGTGTTTTATTTCATAAATGGAATCAACAAAGTATGCACATTCTACGTCATAACGACTTTCTATAATTTGCGCATGCATTTGGAAATAAGAAAATCTTACTTCCCCCGTTTTTGAAAATCACAGCTTCTAGAAGGTTTACATGATTTCTTCAAAAACACGAGTTTTTAGAAAATGTGTTTTATTTCATAAATGGAATCAACAAAGTATGCACATTCTACGTCATAACAACTTTCTATAGTTTGCGCATGCGTCCGGAAATAAGAAAAGCTAACTTCCACCGTTTTTTAAAATCACAGCTTCTAGAAGGTTTACATGATTTCTTAAAAAACATGAGTTTTCAGAAAATGTATTTTATTTCATCAATGGAAACAACAAAGTATGCACATTCTACGTCATAACGATTTTCTTTAGTTTGCGCATGCGTCCGGAAATAAGAAAAGCTTACTTCCACCGTTTTTTACAATCACAGCTTCTAGAAGGTTTACATGATTTCTTAAAAACCACGAGTTTTTAGAAAATGTGTTTTATTTCATAAATTGAATCAACAAAGTATGCACATTCTACGTCATAACGACTTTCTATAGTTTGCGCATTCGTCCGGAAATAAGAAAAGCTTACTTCCACCGTTTTTTAAAATCACAGCTTCTAGAAGGTTTACATGATTTCGTAAAAAACACGAGTTTTTAGAAAATGTGCTTTATTTCATAAATGCAATCTACAAAGTATGCACATTCTACGTCATAACGAATTTCTATAGTTTGCACATGCGTCCGGAAATAAGAAAACCTTACTTCCACCGTTTTTTAAAATCACAGCTTCTCGAAGGTTTACATGATTTCTTAAAAAACATGAGTTTTCAGAAAATGTATTTTATTTCATCAATGGAAACAACAAAGTATACACATTCTACGTCATAACGATTTTCTTTAGTTTGCGCATGCGTCCGGAAATAAGAAAAGCTTACTTCCACCGTTTTTTTACAATCACAGCTTCTAGAAGGTTTACATAATTTCTTAAAAACCACGAGTTTTTAGAAAATGTGTTTTATTTCATAAATGGAATCAACAAAGTATGCACATTCTACGCCATAACGACTTTCTATAGTTTGCGCATTCGTCCGGAAATAAGAAAAGCTTACTTCCACCGTTTTTTAAACTCACAGCTTCTAGAAGGTTTACATGATTTCGTAAAAAACACGAGTTTTTAGAAAATGTGCTTTATTTCATAAATGCAATCTACAAAGTATGCACATTCTACGTCATAACGACTTTCTATAGTTTGCACATGCGTCCGGAAATAAGAAAAGCTTACTTCCACCGTTTTTTAAAATCACAGCTTCTAGAAGGTTTACATGATTTCGTAAAAAACACGAGTTTTTAGAAAATGTGCTTTATTTCATAAATGCAATCTACAAAGTATACACATTCTACGTCATAACGATTTTCTTTAGTTTGCGCATGCGTCCGGAAATAAGAAAAGCTTACTTCCACCGTTTTTTACAATCACAGCTTCTAGAAGGTTTACATAATTTCTTAAAAACCACGAGTTTTTAGAAAATGTGTTTTATTTCATAAATTGAATGAACAAAGTATGCACATTCTACGTCATAACGACTTTCTATAGTTTGCGCATTCATCCGGAAATAAGAAAAGCTTACTTCCACCGTTTTTTAAAATCACAGCTTCTAGAAGGTTTACATGATTTCGTAAAAAACACGAGTTTTTAGAAAATGTGCTTTATTTCATAAATGCAATCTACAAAGTATGCACATTCTACGTCATAACGACTTTCTATAGTTTGCGCATGCGTCCGGAAATAAGAAAAGCTTACTTCCCCCGTTTTTTAAAATCACAGCTTCTAGAAGGTTTACATGATTTCTTAAAAAACACGAGTTTTTAGAAAATGTGTTTTATTTCATAAATGGAATCAACAAAGTATACACATTCTACGTCATAACAACTTTCTATAGTTTGCGCATGCGTCCGGAAATAAGAAAAGCTTACTTCCCCCATTTTTTTAAATCGCAGCTTCTAGAAGGTTTACATGAGTTCTTAAAAAACATGAGTTTTTAAAAAATGTGTTTTTTTTCATAAATGGAATAAACAAAGTATGCACATTATACGTCATAACAACTTTCTATAGTTTGCGCATGCGTCCGCAAATAAGAAAAGCTTACTTCCACCGTTTTTTACAATCACAGCTTCTAGAAGGTTTACATGATTTCTTAAAAAACATGAGTTTTTAGAAATTGTGTTTTATTTCATAAATGGAATCAACAAAGTATGCACATTCTACGTCATAACGACTTTCTATAGTTTGCGCATGCGTCCGGGAATAAGAAAAGCTTACTTCCACCGTCTTTTAAAATCACAACTTCTAGAAGGTTTACATGATTTCGTAAAAAACACGAGTTTTTGAAAATGTGTTTTATTTCATAAATGGAATCTACAAAGTATGGACATTCTACGTCATAACGACTTTCTATAGTTTGCGCATTCGTCTGGAAATAAGAAAAGCTTACTTCCCCCGTTTTTTAAAATCACAGCTTCTAGAAGGTTTACATGATTTCGTAAAAAACATGAGTTTTTAGAAAATGTGTTTTATTTCATAAATGGAATCAACAAAGTATGCACATTCTACGTCATAACGACTTTCTATAGTTTTCGCATGCGTTTGGAAATAAGAAAAGCTTACTTCCCCCGTTTTTTAAAATCACAGCTTCTAGAAGGTTTACATGATTTCTTAAAAAACACGAGTTTTTAGAAAATGTGTTTTATTTCATAAATGGATTCAACAAAGTATGCACATTCTACGTCATAACGACTTTCCATAGTTTGCGTATTCGTCCGGAAAGAAGAAAATCTTACTTCCACCGTTTTTTAAAATCAGAGCTTCTAGAAGGTTTACATGATTTCATAAAAAACACGAGTTTTTAGAAAATGTGTTTTATTTCATAAATGGAATCAACAAAGTATGCACATTCTATGTCATAACGACTTTCTGTAGTTTGCGCATGCGTTTGGAAATAAGAAAAGCTTACTTCCCCCATTTTTTAAAATCACAGCTTCTAGAAGGTTTACATGATTTCGTAAAAAACACGAGTTTTTAGAAAATGTGTTTTATTTCATAAATGGAATCAACAAAGTATGCACATTCTACGCCATAACGATTTTCTATAGTTTGCGCATGCGTCCGGAAATAAGAAAAGCTTACTTCCCCCGTTTTTTAAAATCACAGCTTCTAGAAGGTTTACATGATTTCATAAAAAACACGAGTTTTTAGAAAATGTGCTTTATTTCATAAATGGAATCAACAAAATATGCACATTCTACGTCATAACGACTTTCCATAGTTTGCGCATGCATTTGGAAATAACAAAAGATTACTTCCCCCGTTTTTTAAAATCACAGCTTCTAGAAGGTTTACATGATTTCTTAAAAAACATGAGTTTTTAGAAAATGTATTTTATTTCATCAATGGAAACAACAAAGTATGCACATTCTACGTCATAACGACTTTCTATAGTTTGCGCATGCGTTTGGAAATAAGAAAAGCTTACTTCCACCGTTTTTTAAAATCACAGCTTCTAGAAGGTTTACATGATTTCTCAAAAAACACGAGTTTTTAGAAAATGTGTTTTATTTCATAAATTGAATGAACAAAGTATGCACATTCTACGTCATAATGACTTTCTATAGTTTGCGCATTCGTCCGGAAATAAGAAAAGCTTACTTCCACCGTTTTTTAAAATCACAGCTTCTAGAAGGTTTACATGATTTCGTAAAAAACACGAGTTTTTAGAAAATGTGTTTTATTTCATAAATGGAATCTACAAAGTATGCACATTCTACGTCATAACGACTTTCTATAGTTTGCGCATTCGTTCGGAAATAAGAAAAGCTTACTTCCCTCGTTTTTTAAAATCACAGCTTCTAGAAGGTTTACATGATTTCGTAAAAAACATGAGTTTTTAGAAAATGTGTTTTATTTCACAAATGGAATCAACAAAGTATGCACATTCTACGTCATAACGACTTTCTATAGTTTGCGCATAAGTTTGGAAATAAGAAAAGCTTGCTTCCCTCGTTTTTTAAAATCACAGCTTCTAGAAGGTTTACATGATTTCTTAAAAAACACGTGGTTTTAGAAAATGTGATTTATTTCATAAACGGAATCAACAAAGTATGCACATTCTACGTCATAACTACTTTCTATAGTTTGCGCATGCGTCCGGAAATAAGAAAAGCTTACTTCCACCATTTTTTAAAATCACAGCTTCTAGAAGGTTTACATGATTTCTTAAAAGACACGAGCTTTTAGAAAATGTGTTTTATTTCATAAACGGAATCAACAAAGTATGCACATTCTACGTCATAACGAATTTCTATAGTTTGTTCATGCGTCCCGAAAAAAGAAAAGCTTACTTCCACCGTTTTTTAAAATCACAGCTTCTAGAAGGTTTACATGATTTCCTAAAAAACACGAGTTTTTAGAAAATGTGTTTTATTTCATAAATGGAATCAACAAAGTATGCACATTCTACGTCATAACGAATTTCTATAGTTTGCGCATGCGTCTGGAAATAAGAAAAGCTTACTTACCCCGTTTTTTAAAATCACAGCTTCTAGAAGGTTTACATGATTTTTTAAAAAACATGAGTTTTTAGAAAATGTGTTTTATTTCATAAATGGAATCAACAAAGTATGCACATTCTACGTCGTAACGACTTTCTATAGTTTGCACATTCATCCGGAAATAAGAATAGCTTACTTCCACCATTTTTTAAAATCACATCTTATAGAAGGTTTACATGATTTCGTAAAAAACACGAGTTTTTAGAAAATGTGTTTTATTTCATAAATGGAATCTACAAAGTATGCACATTCGACGTCATAACGACTTTCTATACTTTGCGCATGCGTCCGGAAATAAGAAAAGCTTACTTCCCCCGTTTTTTAAAATCACAGCTTCTAGAAGGTTTACATGATTTCTTAAAAAACACGAGTTTTTAGAAAATGTGTTTGATTTCATAAATGGAATCAAAAAAGTATGCATATTCTACGTCATAATGACTTTCTATAGTTTGCGCATGCGTCCGGAAATAAGAAAAGCTTACTTCCACCATTTTTTAAAATCACAGCTTCTAGAAGATTTACATGATTTCTTAAAAAACACGAGTTTTTAGAAAATGTGTTTTATTTCATAAATTGAATCAACAAAGTATGCACATTCCACGTCATAACGACTTTCTATATTTAGCGCATTCGTCCGGAAATAAGAAAAGCTTACTTCCCCCATTTTTTAAAATCAAACCTTCTAGAAGGTTTACATGATTTCTTAAAAAACACGAGTTTTTAGAAAATGTGTTTTATTTCATAAATGGAATCAACAAAGTATGCACATTCTACGTCATAACGACTTTCTATAATTTGCACATGCGTTTTGAAATAAGAAAATCTTACTTCCCCCGTTTTTTAAAATCACAGCTTCAAGAAGGTTTACATGTTTTCTTAAAAAACACGACTTTTTAGAAAATGTGTTTTATTTCATAAATGGAATTTACAAAGTATGCACATTCTACGTCATAACGACTTTCTATAGTTTGCGCATGCGTTCGGAAATAAGAAGATCTTACTTCCACCGTTTTTTAAAATCACAGCTTCTAGAAGGTTTACATGATTTCTTAAAAAAACACGAGTTTTTAGAAAATGTGTTGTATTTCATAAATGGAATCAACAAAGTATGCACATTCTACATCATAACAACTTTCTATAGTTTGCACATTCGTCCGGAAATAAGAAAAGCTTACTTCCACCGTTTTTTAAAATCACAGCTTCTAGAAGGTTTACATGATTTCGTAAAAAACATGAGTTTTTAGAAAATGTGTTTTATTTCATAAATGGAATCTACAAAGTATTCACATTCTACGTCATAACGACTTTCTATAGTTTGCGCATGCGTCCGGAAATAAGAAAAGCTTACTTCCGCCGTTTTTTTAAATCACAGCTTCTAGAAGGTTTACATGATTTCTTAAAAAACATGAGTTTTTAGAAAATGTGTTTTATTTCATAAATGGAATCAACAAAGTATGCACATTATACGTCATAACAACTTTCTATAGTTTGCGCACGCGTTTGGAAATAAGAAAAGCTTACTTCCCCCGTTTTTTAAAATCACAGCTTCTAGAAGGTTTACATGATTTGTTAAAAAACACGAGTTTTGATCAAATGTGTTTTATTTCATAAATGGAATCTACAAAGTATGCACATTCTTCGTCATAATGACTTTCTATAGTTTGCGCTTTCGTCCGGAAATAAGAAAAGCTTACTTCCACCATTTTTTAAAATCATAGCTTCTAGAACGTTTACATGTTTTCCTAAAAAACACGAGTTTTTAGAAAATGTGTTTTATTTCATAAATGGAATCAACAAAGTATGCACATTCTACGTCATAACGACTTTCTATACTTTGCGCATGCGTTTGGAAATAAGAAAAGCATACTTCCCCCGTTTTTTAAAATCACAGCTTCTAGAAGGTTTACTTGATTTCTTAAAAAACATGAGTTTTTAGAAAATGTATTTTATTTCATCAATGGAAACAACAAAGTATGCACATTCTACGTCATAACGACTTTCTATAGTTTGCGCATGCGTTTGGAAATAAGAAAAGCTTACTTCCACCGTTTTTTAAAATCACAGCTTCTAGAAGGTTTACATGATTTCTCAAAAAACACGAGTTTTTAGAAAATGTGTTTTATTTCATAAATTGAATGAACAAAGTATGCACATTCTACGTCATAATGACTTTCTATAGTTTGCGCATTCGTCCGGAAATAAGAAAAGCTTACTTCCCCCGTTTTTTAAAATCAAAGCTTCTAGAAGGTTTACATTTTTTCTTAAAAAACACGAGTTTTTAGAAAATGTGTTTTATTTCATAAATGGAATCAACAAAGTATGCACATTCTACGTCATAACGACTTTCTATAATTTGCGCATGCATTTGGAAATAAGAAAATCTTACTTCCCCCGTTTTTGAAAATCACAGCTTCTAGAAGGTTTACATGATTTCTTCAAAAACACGAGTTTTTAGAAAATGTGTTTTATTTCATAAATGGAATCAACAAAGTATGCACATTCTACGTCATAACGACTTTCTATAGTTTGCGAATGCGTCCGGAAATAAGAAAAGCTAACTTCCACCGTTTTTTAAAATCACAGCTTCTAGAAGGTTTACATGATTTCTTAAAAAACATGAGTTTTCAGAAAATGTATTTTATTTCATCAATGGAAACAACAAAGTATGCACATTCTACGTCATAACGATTTTCTTTAGTTTGCGCATGCGTCCGGAAATAAGAAAAGCTTACTTCCACCGTTTTTTACAATCACAGCTTCTAGAAGGTTTACATGATTTCTTAAAAACCACGAGTTTTTAGAAAATGTGTTTTATTTCATAAATTGAATCAACAAAGTATGCACATTCTACGTCATAACGACTTTCTATAGTTTGCGCATTCGTCCGGAAATAAGAAAAGCTTACTTCCACCGTTTTTTAAAATCACAGCTTCTAGAAGGTTTACATGATTTCGTAAAAAACACGAGTTTTTAGAAAATGTGCTTTATTTCATAAATGCAATCTACAAAGTATGCACATTCTACGTCATAACGACTTTCTATAGTTTGCGCATGCATCCGGAAATAAGAAAAGCTTACTTCCCCCGTTTTTTAAAATCACAGCTTCTAGAAGGTTTACATGATTTCGTAAAAAACATGAGTTTTTAGAAAATGTGTTTTATTTCATAAATGGAATCAACAAAGTATGCACATTCTACGTCATAACGACTTTCTATAGTTTTCGCATGCGTTTGGAAATAAGAAAAGCTTACTTCCCCCGTTTTTTAAAATCACAGCTTCTAGAAGGTTTACATGATTTCTTAAAAAACACGAGTTTTTAGAAAATGTGTTTTATTTCATAAATGGATTCAACAAAGTATGCACATTCTACGTCATAACGACTTTCCATAGTTTGCGTATTCGTCCGGAAAGAAGAAAATCTTACTTCCACCGTTTTTTAAAATCAGAGCTTCTAGAAGGTTTACATGATTTCGTAAAAAACACGAGTTTTTAGAAAATGTGTTTTATTTCATAAATGGAATCAACAAAGTATGCACATTCTATGTCATAACGACTTTCTGTAGTTTGCGCATGCGTTTGGAAATAAGAAAAGCTTACTTCCCCCATTTTTTAAAATCACAGCTTCTAGAAGGTTTACATGATTTCGTAAAAAACACGAGTTTTTAGAAAATGTGTTTTATTTAATAAATGGAATCAACAAAGTATGCACATTCTACGCCATAACGATTTTCTATAGTTTGCGCATGCGTCCGGAAATAAGAAAAGCTTACTTCCCCCGTTTTTTAAAATCACATCTTCTAGAAGGTTTACATGATTTCATAAAAAACACGAGTTTTTAGAAAATGTGCTTTATTTCATAAATGGAATCAACAAAATATGCACATTCTACGTCATAACGACTTTCCATAGTTTGCGCATGCATTTGGAAATAAGAAAAGATTACTTCCCCCGTTTTTTAAAATCACAGCTTCTAGAAGGTTTACATGATTTCATAAAAAACACGAGATTTTAGAAAATGTGTTTTATTTCATAAATGAAATCGACAAAGTATGCACATTCTACGTCATAACGACTTTCTATAATTTGCGCATGCATTTGGAAATAAGAAAATCTTACTTCCCCCGTTTTTCAAAATCACAGCTTCTAGAAGGTTTACATGAATTCTTCAAAAACACGATTTTTTAGAAAATGTGTTTTATTTCATAAATGGAATCAACAAAGTATGCACATTCTACGTCATAACGACTTTCTATAGTTTGCGCATGCATCCGGAAATAAGAAAAGCTTACTTCCACCGTTTTTTTAAATCAAAGCTTCTAGAAGGTTTACATGATTTCTTAAAAAACACAAGTTTTTAGAAAATGTGTTTTATACCATAAATGGAATCAACAAACTATGCACATTCTACGTCATAACGACTTTCTATAGTTTGCGCATGCGTTTGGAAATAAGAAAAGCTTACTTCCCCCGTTTTTTTAAATCACAGCTTCTAGAAGGTTTACATGATTTCGTAAAAAACATGAGTTTTTAGTAAATGTGTCTTATTTCATAAATGGAATCAACAAAGTATGCACATTCTACGTCATAACGACTTTCTATACTTTGCGCATTAGTTTGGAAATAAGAAAATCTTACTTCCCCCATTTTTTAAAATCACAGCTTCTAGAAGGTTTACATGTTTTCTTAAAAAACACGAGTTTTTAGAAAATGTGTTTTATTTCATAAATGGAATTTACAAAGTATGCACATTCTACGTCATAACGACTTTCTATAGTTTGCGCATGCGTTCGGAAATAAGAAGAGCTTACTTCCACCGTTTTTTAAAATCACAGCTTCTAGAAGGTTTACATGATTTCTTAAAAAACACGAGTTTTTAGAAAATGTGTTTTATTTCATAAATGGAATCAACAAAGTATGCACATTATACATCATAACGACTTTCTATAGTTTGCACATTCGTCCGGAAATAAGAAAAGCTTACTTCCCCCGTTTTTTAAAATCACAGCTTCTAGAAGGTTTACATGATTTCGTAAAAAACACGAGTTTTTAGAAAATGTGTTTTATTTCATAAATGGAATCTACAAAGTATGCACATTCTACGTCATAACGACTTTCTATAGTTTGCGAATGCGTCCGGAAATAAGAAAAGCTAACTTCCACCGTTTTTTAAAATCACAGCTTCTAGAAGGTTTACATGATTTCTTAAAAAACATGAGTTTTCAGAAAATGTATTTTATTTCATCAATGGAAACAACAAAGTATGCACATTCTATGTCATAACGATTTTCTTTAGTTTGCGCATGCGTCCGGAAATAAGAAAAGCTTACTTCCACCGTTTTTTACAATCACAGCTTCTAGAAGGTTTACATGATTTCTTAAAAACCACGAGTTTTTAGAAAATGTGTTTTATTTCATAAATTGAATCAACAAAGTATGCACATTCTACGTCATAACGACTTTCTATAGTTTGCGCATTCGTCCGGAAATAAGAAAAGCTTACTTCCACCGTTTTTTAAACTCACAGCTTCTAGAAGGTTTACATGATTTCGTAAAAAACACGAGTTTTTAGAAAATGTGCTTTATTTCATAAATGCAATCTACAAAGTATGCACATTCTACGTCATAACGACTTTCTATAGTTTGCACATGCGTCCGGAAATAAGAAAAGCTTACTTCCACCGTTTTTTAAAATCACAGCTTCTAGAAGGTTTACATGATTCCGTAAAAAACACGAGTTTTTAGAAAATGTGCTTTATTTCATAAATGCAATCTACAAAGTATACACATTCTACGTCATAACGATTTTCTTTAGTTTGCGCATGCGTCCGGAAATAAGAAAAGCTTACTTCCACCGTTTTTTACAATCACAGCTTCTAGAAGGTTTACATAATTTCTTAAAAACCACGAGTTTTTAGAAAATGTGTTTTATTTCATAAATTGAATGAACAAAGTATGCACATTCTACGTCATAACGACTTTCTATAGTTTGCGCATTCATCCGGAAATAAGAAAAGCTTACTTCCACCGTTTTTTAAAATCACAGCTTCTAGAAGGTTTACATGATTTCGTAAAAAACACGAGTTTTTAGAAAATGTGCTTTATTTCATAAATGCAATCTACAAAGTATGCACATTCTACGTCATAACGACTTTCTATAGTTTGCGCATGCGTCCGGAAATAAGAAAAGCTTACTTCCCCCGTTTTTTAAAATCACAGCTTCTAGAAGGTTTACATGATTTCTTAAAAAACACGAGTTTTTAGAAAATGTGTTTTATTTCATAAATGGAATCAACAAAGTATACACATTCTACGTCATAACAACTTTCTATAGTTTGCGCATGCGTCCGGAAATAAGAAAAGCTTACTTCCCCCATTTTTTTAAATCGCAGCTTCTAGAAGGTTTACATGAGTTCTTAAAAAACATGAGTTTTTAAAAAATGTGTTTTTTTTTCATAAATGGAATAAACAAAGTATGCACATTCTACGTCATAACAACTTTCTATAGTTTGCGCATGCGTCCGCAAATAAGAAAAGCTTACTTCCACCGTTTTTTACAATCACAGCTTCTAGAAGGTTTACATGATTTCTTAAAAAACATGAGTTTTTAGAAATTGTGTTTTATTTCATAAATGGAATCAACAAAGTATGCACATTCTACGTCATAACGACTTTCTATAGTTTGCGCATGCGTCCGGGAATAAGAAAAGCTTACTTCCACCGTCTTTTAAAATCACAACTTCTAGAAGGTTTACATGATTTCGTAAAAAACACGAGTTTTTAGAAAATGTGTTTTATTTCATAAATGGAATCTACAAAGTATGGACATTCTACGTCATAACGACTTTCTATAGTTTGCGCATTCGTCTGGAAATAAGAAAAGCTTACTTCCCCCGTTTTTTAAAATCACAGCTTCTAGAAGGTTTACATGATTTCGTAAAAAACATGAGTTTTTAGAAAATGTGTTTTATTTCATAAATGGAATCAACAAAGTATGCACATTCTACGTCATAACGACTTTCTATAGTTTTCGCATGCGTTTGGAAATAAGAAAAGCTTACTTCCCCCGTTTTTTAAAATCACAGCTTCTAGAAGGTTTACATGATTTCTTAAAAAACACGAGTTTTTAGAAAATGTGTTTTATTTCATAAATGGATTCAACAAAGTATGCACATTCTACGTCATAACGACTTTCCATAGTTTGCGTATTCGTCCGGAAAGAAGAAAATCTTACTTCCACCGTTTTTTAAAATCAGAGCTTCTAGAAGGTTTACATGATTTCATAAAAAACACGAGTTTTTAGAAAATGTGTTTTATTTCATAAATGGAATCAACAAAGTATGCACATTCTATGTCATAACGACTTTCTGTAGTTTGCGCATGCGTTTGGAAATAAGAAAAGCTTACTTCCCCCATTTTTTAAAATCACAGCTTCTAGAAGGTTTACATGATTTCGTAAAAAACACGAGTTTTTAGAAAATGTGTTTTATTTCATAAATGGAATCAACAAAGTATGCACATTCTACGCCATAACGATTTTCTATAGTTTGCGCATGCGTCCGGAAATAAGAAAAGCTTACTTCCCCCGTTTTTTAAAATCACAGCTTCTAGAAGGTTTACATGATTTCATAAAAAACACGAGTTTTTAGAAAATGTGCTTTATTTCATAAATGGAATCAACAAAATATGCACATTCTACGTCATAACGACTTTCCATAGTTTGCGCATGCATTTGGAAATAACAAAAGATTACTTCCCCCGTTTTTTAAAATCACAGCTTCTAGAAGGTTTACATGATTTCTTAAAAAACATGAGTTTTTAGAAAATGTATTTTATTTCATCAATGGAAACAACAAAGTATGCACATTCTACGTCATAACGACTTTCTATAGTTTGCGCATGCGTTTGGAAATAAGAAAAGCTTACTTCCACCGTTTTTTAAAATCACAGCTTCTAGAAGGTTTACATGATTTCTCAAAAAACACGAGTTTTTAGAAAATGTGTTTTATTTCATAAATTGAATGAACAAAGTATGCACATTCTACGTCATAATGACTTTCTATAGTTTGCGCATTCGTCCGGAAATAAGAAAAGCTTACTTCCACCGTTTTTTAAAATCACAGCTTCTAGAAGGTTTACATGATTTCGTAAAAAACACGAGTTTTTAGAAAATGTGTTTTATTTCATAAATGGAATCTACAAAGTATGCACATTCTACGTCATAACGACTTTCTATAGTTTGCGCATTCGTTCGGAAATAAGAAAAGCTTACTTCCCTCGTTTTTTAAAATCACAGCTTCTAGAAGGTTTACATGATTTCGTAAAAAACATGAGTTTTTAGAAAATGTGTTTTATTTCACAAATGGAATCAACAAAGTATGCACATTCTACGTCATAACGACTTTCTATAGTTTGCGCATAAGTTTGGAAATAAGAAAAGCTTGCTTCCCTCGTTTTTTAAAATCACAGCTTCTAGAAGGTTTACATGATTTCTTAAAAAACACGTGGTTTTAGAAAATGTGATTTATTTCATAAACGGAATCAACAAAGTATGCACATTCTACGTCATAACTACTTTCTATAGTTTGCGCATGCGTCCGGAAATAAGAAAAGCTTACTTCCACCATTTTTTAAAATCACAGCTTCTAGAAGGTTTACATGATTTCTTAAAAGACACGAGCTTTTAGAAAATGTGTTTTATTTCATAAACGGAATCAACAAAGTATGCACATTCTACGTCATAACGAATTTCTATAGTTTGTTCATGCGTCCCGAAAAAAGAAAAGCTTACTTCCACCGTTTTTTAAAATCACAGCTTCTAGAAGGTTTACATGATTTCCTAAAAAACACGAGTTTTTAGAAAATGTGTTTTATTTCATAAATGGAATCAACAAAGTATGCACATTCTACGTCATAACGAATTTCTATAGTTTGCGCATGCGTCTGGAAATAAGAAAAGCTTACTTACCCCGTTTTTTAAAATCACAGCTTCTAGAAGGTTTACATGATTTTTTAAAAAACATGAGTTTTTAGAAAATGTGTTTTATTTCATAAATGGAATCAACAAAGTATGCACATTCTACGTCGTAACGACTTTCTATAGTTTGCACATTCATCCGGAAATAAGAATAGCTTACTTCCACCATTTTTTAAAATCACATCTTATAGAAGGTTTACATGATTTCGTAAAAAACACGAGTTTTTAGAAAATGTGTTTTATTTCATAAATGGAATCTACAAAGTATGCACATTCGACGTCATAACGACTTTCTATACTTTGCGCATGCGTCCGGAAATAAGAAAAGCTTACTTCCCCCGTTTTTTAAAATCACAGCTTCTAGAAGGTTTACATGATTTCTTAAAAAACACGAGTTTTTAGAAAATGTGTTTGATTTCATAAATGGAATCAAAAAAGTATGCATATTCTACGTCATAATGACTTTCTATAGTTTGCGCATGCGTCCGGAAATAAGAAAAGCTTACTTCCACCATTTTTTAAAATCACAGCTTCTAGAAGATTTACATGATTTCTTAAAAAACACGAGTTTTTAGAAAATGTGTTTTATTTCATAAATTGAATCAACAAAGTATGCACATTCCACGTCATAACGACTTTCTATATTTAGCGCATTCGTCCGGAAATAAGAAAAGCTTACTTCCCCCATTTTTTAAAATCAAACCTTCTAGAAGGTTTACATGATTTCTTAAAAAACACGAGTTTTTAGAAAATGTGTTTTATTTCATAAATGGAATCAACAAAGTATGCACATTCTACGTCATAACGACTTTCTATAATTTGCACATGCGTTTTGAAATAAGAAAATCTTACTTCCCCCGTTTTTTAAAATCACAGCTTCAAGAAGGTTTACATGTTTTCTTAAAAAACACGACTTTTTAGAAAATGTGTTTTATTTCATAAATGGAATTTACAAAGTATGCACATTCTACGTCATAACGACTTTCTATAGTTTGCGCATGCGTTCGGAAATAAGAAGATCTTACTTCCACCGTTTTTTAAAATCACAGCTTCTAGAAGGTTTACATGATTTCTTAAAAAAACACGAGTTTTTAGAAAATGTGTTGTATTTCATAAATGGAATCAACAAAGTATGCACATTCTACATCATAACAACTTTCTATAGTTTGCACATTCGTCCGGAAATAAGAAAAGCTTACTTCCACCGTTTTTTAAAATCACAGCTTCTAGAAGGTTTACATGATTTCGTAAAAAACATGAGTTTTTAGAAAATGTGTTTTATTTCATAAATGGAATCTACAAAGTATTCACATTCTACGTCATAACGACTTTCTATAGTTTGCGCATGCGTCCGGAAATAAGAAAAGCTTACTTCCGCCGTTTTTTTAAATCACAGCTTCTAGAAGGTTTACATGATTTCTTAAAAAACATGAGTTTTTAGAAAATGTGTTTTATTTCATAAATGGAATCAACAAAGTATGCACATTATACGTCATAACAACTTTCTATAGTTTGCGCACGCGTTTGGAAATAAGAAAAGCTTACTTCCCCCGTTTTTTAAAATCACAGCTTCTAGAAGGTTTACATGATTTGTTAAAAAACACGAGTTTTGATCAAATGTGTTTTATTTCATAAATGGAATCTACAAAGTATGCACATTCTTCGTCATAATGACTTTCTATAGTTTGCGCTTTCGTCCGGAAATAAGAAAAGCTTACTTCCACCATTTTTTAAAATCATAGCTTCTAGAACGTTTACATGTTTTCCTAAAAAACACGAGTTTTTAGAAAATGTGTTTTATTTCATAAATGGAATCAACAAAGTATGCACATTCTACGTCATAACGACTTTCTATACTTTGCGCATGCGTTTGGAAATAAGAAAAGCATACTTCCCCCGTTTTTTAAAATCACAGCTTCTAGAAGGTTTACTTGATTTCTTAAAAAACATGAGTTTTTAGAAAATGTATTTTATTTCATCAATGGAAACAACAAAGTATGCACATTCTACGTCATAACGACTTTCTATAGTTTGCGCATGCGTTTGGAAATAAGAAAAGCTTACTTCCACCGTTTTTTAAAATCACAGCTTCTAGAAGGTTTACATGATTTCTCAAAAAACACGAGTTTTTAGAAAATGTGTTTTATTTCATAAATTGAATGAACAAAGTATGCACATTCTACGTCATAATGACTTTCTATAGTTTGCGCATTCGTCCGGAAATAAGAAAAGCTTACTTCCCCCGTTTTTTAAAATCAAAGCTTCTAGAAGGTTTACATTTTTTCTTAAAAAACACGAGTTTTTAGAAAATGTGTTTTATTTCATAAATGGAATCAACAAAGTATGCACATTCTACGTCATAACGACTTTCTATAATTTGCGCATGCATTTGGAAATAAGAAAATCTTACTTCCCCCGTTTTTGAAAATCACAGCTTCTAGAAGGTTTACATGATTTCTTCAAAAACACGAGTTTTTAGAAAATGTGTTTTATTTCATAAATGGAATCAACAAAGTATGCACATTCTACGTCATAACGACTTTCTATAGTTTGCGAATGCGTCCGGAAATAAGAAAAGCTAACTTCCACCGTTTTTTAAAATCACAGCTTCTAGAAGGTTTACATGATTTCTTAAAAAACATGAGTTTTCAGAAAATGTATTTTATTTCATCAATGGAAACAACAAAGTATGCACATTCTACGTCATAACGATTTTCTTTAGTTTGCGCATGCGTCCGGAAATAAGAAAAGCTTACTTCCACCGTTTTTTACAATCACAGCTTCTAGAAGGTTTACATGATTTCTTAAAAACCACGAGTTTTTAGAAAATGTGTTTTATTTCATAAATTGAATCAACAAAGTATGCACATTCTACGTCATAACGACTTTCTATAGTTTGCGCATTCGTCCGGAAATAAGAAAAGCTTACTTCCACCGTTTTTTAAAATCACAGCTTCTAGAAGGTTTACATGATTTCGTAAAAAACACGAGTTTTTAGAAAATGTGCTTTATTTCATAAATGCAATCTACAAAGTATGCACATTCTACGTCATAACGACTTTCTATAGTTTGCGCATGCATCCGGAAATAAGAAAAGCTTACTTCCCCCGTTTTTTAAAATCACAGCTTCTAGAAGGTTTACATGATTTCGTAAAAAACATGAGTTTTTAGAAAATGTGTTTTATTTCATAAATGGAATCAACAAAGTATGCACATTCTACGTCATAACGACTTTCTATAGTTTTCGCATGCGTTTGGAAATAAGAAAAGCTTACTTCCCCCGTTTTTTAAAATCACAGCTTCTAGAAGGTTTACATGATTTCTTAAAAAACACGAGTTTTTAGAAAATGTGTTTTATTTCATAAATGGATTCAACAAAGTATGCACATTCTACGTCATAACGACTTTCCATAGTTTGCGTATTCGTCCGGAAAGAAGAAAATCTTACTTCCACCGTTTTTTAAAATCAGAGCTTCTAGAAGGTTTACATGATTTCGTAAAAAACACGAGTTTTTAGAAAATGTGTTTTATTTCATAAATGGAATCAACAAAGTATGCACATTCTATGTCATAACGACTTTCTGTAGTTTGCGCATGCGTTTGGAAATAAGAAAAGCTTACTTCCCCCATTTTTTAAAATCACAGCTTCTAGAAGGTTTACATGATTTCGTAAAAAACACGAGTTTTTAGAAAATGTGTTTTATTTAATAAATGGAATCAACAAAGTATGCACATTCTACGCCATAACGATTTTCTATAGTTTGCGCATGCGTCCGGAAATAAGAAAAGCTTACTTCCCCCGTTTTTTAAAATCACAGCTTCTAGAAGGTTTACATGATTTCATAAAAAACACGAGTTTTTAGAAAATGTGCTTTATTTCATAAATGGAATCAACAAAATATGCACATTCTACGTCATAACGACTTTCCATAGTTTGCGCATGCATTTTGAAATAAGAAAAGATTACTTCCCCCGTTTTTTAAAATCACAGCTTCTAGAAGGTTTACATGATTTCATAAAAAACACGAGATTTTAGAAAATGTGTTTTATTTCATAAATGAAATCGACAAAGTATGCACATTCTACGTCATAACGACTTTCTATAATTTGCGCATGCATTTGGAAATAAGAAAATCTTACTTCCCCCGTTTTTCAAAATCACAGCTTCTAGAAGGTTTACATGAATTCTTCAAAAACACGATTTTTTAGAAAATGTGTTTTATTTCATAAATGGAATCAACAAAGTATGCACATTCTACGTCATAACGACTTTCTATAGTTTGCGCATGCATCCGGAAATAAGAAAAGCTTACTTCCACCGTTTTTTTAAATCAAAGCTTCTAGAAGGTTTACATGATTTCTTAAAAAACACAAGTTTTTAGAAAATGTGTTTTATACCATAAATGGAATCAACAAACTATGCACATTCTACGTCATAACGACTTTCTATAGTTTGCGCATGCGTTTGGAAATAAGAAAAGCTTACTTCCCCCGTTTTTTTAAATCACAGCTTCTAGAAGGTTTACATGATTTCGTAAAAAACATGAGTTTTTAGTAAATGTGTCTTATTTCATAAATGGAATCAACAAAGTATGCACATTCTACGTCATAACGACTTTCTATACTTTGCGCATTAGTTTGGAAATAAGAAAATCTTACTTCCCCCATTTTTTAAAATCACAGCTTCTAGAAGGTTTACATGTTTTCTTAAAAAACACGAGTTTTTAGAAAATGTGTTTTATTTCATAAATGGAATTTACAAAGTATGCACATTCTACGTCATAACGACCTTCTATAGTTTGCGCATGCGTTCGGAAATAAGAAGAGCTTACTTCCACCGTTTTTTAAAATCACAGCTTCTAGAAGGTTTACATGATTTCTTAAAAAACACGAGTTTTTAGAAAATGTGTTTTATTTCATAAATGGAATCAACAAAGTATGCACATTATACATCATAACGACTTTCTATAGTTTGCACATTCGTCCGGAAATAAGAAAAGCTTACTTCCCCCGTTTTTTAAAATCACAGCTTCTAGAAGGTTTACATGATTTCGTAAAAAACACGAGTTTTTAGAAAATGTGTTTTATTTCATAAATGGAATCTACAAAGTATGCACATTCTACGTCATAACGACTTTCTATAGTTTGCGAATGCGTCCGGAAATAAGAAAAGCTAACTTCCACCGTTTTTTAAAATCACAGCTTCTAGAAGGTTTACATGATTTCTTAAAAAACATGAGTTTTCAGAAAATGTATTTTATTTCATCAATGGAAACAACAAAGTATGCACATTCTATGTCATAACGATTTTCTTTAGTTTGCGCATGCGTCCGGAAATAAGAAAAGCTTACTTCCACCGTTTTTTACAATCACAGCTTCTAGAAGGTTTACATGATTTCTTAAAAACCACGAGTTTTTAGAAAATGTGTTTTATTTCATAAATTGAATCAACAAAGTATGCACATTCTACGTCATAACGACTTTCTATAGTTTGCGCATTCGTCCGGAAATAAGAAAAGCTTACTTCCACCGTTTTTTAAACTCACAGCTTCTAGAAGGTTTACATGATTTCGTAAAAAACACGAGTTTTTAGAAAATGTGCTTTATTTCATAAATGCAATCTACAAAGTATGCACATTCTACGTCATAACGACTTTCTATAGTTTGCACATGCGTCCGGAAATAAGAAAAGCTTACTTCCACCGTTTTTTAAAATCACAGCTTCTAGAAGGTTTACATGATTTCGTAAAAAACACGAGTTTTTAGAAAATGTGCTTTATTTCATAAATGCAATCTACAAAGTATACACATTCTACGTCATAACGATTTTCTTTAGTTTGCGCATGCGTCCGGAAATAAGAAAAGCTTACTTCCACCGTTTTTTACAATCACAGCTTCTAGAAGGTTTACATAATTTCTTAAAAACCACGAGTTTTTAGAAAATGTGTTTTATTTCATAAATTGAATGAACAAAGTATGCACATTCTACGTCATAACGACTTTCTATAGTTTGCGCATTCATCCGGAAATAAGAAAAGCTTACTTCCACCGTTTTTTAAAATCACAGCTTCTAGAAGGTTTACATGATTTCGTAAAAAACACGAGTTTTTAGAAAATGTGCTTTATTTCATAAATGCAATCTACAAAGTATGCACATTCTACGTCATAACGACTTTCTATAGTTTGCGCATGCGTCCGGAAATAAGAAAAGCTTACTTCCCCCGTTTTTTAAAATCACAGCTTCTAGAAGGTTTACATGATTTCTTAAAAAACACGAGTTTTTAGAAAATGTGTTTTATTTCATAAATGGAATCAACAAAGTATACACATTCTACGTCATAACAACTTTCTATAGTTTGCGCATGCGTCCGGAAATAAGAAAAGCTTACTTCCCCCATTTTTTTAAATCGCAGCTTCTAGAAGGTTTACATGAGTTCTTAAAAAACATGAGTTTTTAAAAAATGTGTTTTTTTTCATAAATGGAATAAACAAAGTATGCACATTCTACGTCATAACAACTTTCTATAGTTTGCGCATGCGTCCGCAAATAAGAAAAGCTTACTTCCACCGTTTTTTACAATCACAGCTTCTAGAAGGTTTACATGATTTCTTAAAAAACATGAGTTTTTAGAAATTGTGTTTTATTTCATAAATGGAATCAACAAAGTATGCACATTCTACGTCATAACGACTTTCTATAGTTTGCGCATGCGTCCGGGAATAAGAAAAGCTTACTTCCACCGTCTTTTAAAATCACAACTTCTAGAAGGTTTACATGATTTCGTAAAAAACACGAGTTTTTAGAAAATGTGTTTTATTTCATAAATGGAATCTACAAAGTATGGACATTCTACGTCATAACGACTTTCTATAGTTTGCGCATTCGTCTGGAAATAAGAAAAGCTTACTTCCCCCGTTTTTTAAAATCACAGCTTCTAGAAGGTTTACATGATTTCGTAAAAAACATGAGTTTTTAGAAAATGTGTTTTATTTCATAAATGGAATCAACAAAGTATGCACATTCTACGTCATAACGACTTTCTATAGTTTTCGCATGCGTTTGGAAATAAGAAAAGCTTACTTCCCCCGTTTTTTAAAATCACAGCTTCTAGAAGGTTTACATGATTTCTTAAAAAACACGAGTTTTTAGAAAATGTGTTTTATTTCATAAATGGATTCAACAAAGTATGCACATTCTACGTCATAACGACTTTCCATAGTTTGCGTATTCGTCCGGAAAGAAGAAAATCTTACTTCCACCGTTTTTTAAAATCAGAGCTTCTAGAAGGTTTACATGATTTCATAAAAAACACGAGTTTTTAGAAAATGTGTTTTATTTCATAAATGGAATCAACAAAGTATGCACATTCTATGTCATAACGACTTTCTGTAGTTTGCGCATGCGTTTGGAAATAAGAAAAGCTTACTTCCCGCATTTTTTAAAATCACAGCTTCTAGAAGGTTTACATGATTTCGTAAAAAACACGAGTTTTTAGAAAATGTGTTTTATTTAATAAATGGAATCAACAAAGTATGCACATTCTACGCCATAACGATTTTCTATAGTTTGCGCATGCGTCCGGAAATAAGAAAAGCTTACTTCCCCCGTTTTTTAAAATCACAGCTTCTAGAAGGTTTACATGATTTCATAAAAAACACGAGTTTTTAGAAAATGTGCTTTATTTCATAAATGGAATCAACAAAATATGCACATTCTACGTCATAACGACTTTCCATAGTTTGCGCATGCATTTGGAAATAAGAAAAGATTACTTCCCCCGTTTTTTAAAATCACAGCTTCTAGAAGGTTTACATGATTTCATAAAAAACACGAGATTTTAGAAAATGTGTTTTATTTCATAAATGAAATCGACAAAGTATGCACATTCTACGTCATAACGACTTTCTATAATTTGCGCATGCATTTGGAAATAAGAAAATCTTACTTCCCCCGTTTTTCAAAATCACAGCTTCTAGAAGGTTTACATGAATTCTTCAAAAACACGATTTTTTAGAAAATGTGTTTTATTTCATAAATGGAATCAACAAAGTATGCACATTCTACGTCATAACGACTTTCTATAGTTTGCGCATGCATCCGGAAATAAGAAAAGCTTACTTCCACCGTTTTTTTAAATCAAAGCTTCTAGAAGGTTTACATGATTTCTTAAAAAACACAAGTTTTTAGAAAATGTGTTTTATACCATAAATGGAATCAACAAACTATGCACATTCTACGTCATAACGGCTTTCTATAGTTTGCGCATGCGTTTGGAAATAAGAAAAGCTTACTTCCCCCGTTTTTTTAAATCACAGCTTCTAGAAGGTTTACATGATTTCGTAAAAAACATGAGTTTTTAGTAAATGTGTCTTATTTCATAAATGGAATCAACAAAGTATGCACATTCTACGTCATAACGACTTTCTATACTTTGCGCATTAGTTTGGAAATAAGAAAATCTTACTTCCCCCGTTTTTTAAAATCACAGCTTCTAGAAGGTTTACATGTTTTCTTAAAAAACACGAGTTTTTAGAAAATGTGTTTTATTTCATAAATGGAATTTACAAAGTATGCACATTCTACGTCATAACGACTTTCTATAGTTTGCGCATGCGTTCGGAAATAAGAAGAGCTTACTTCCACCGTTTTTTAAAATCACAGCTTCTAGAAGGTTTACATGATTTCTTAAAAAACACGAGTTTTTAGAAAATGTGTTTTATTTCATAAATGGAATCAACAAAGTATGCACATTATACATCATAACGACTTTCTATAGTTTGCACATTCGTCCGGAAATAAGAAAAGCTTACTTCCCCCGTTTTTTAAAATCACAGCTTCTAGAAGGTTTACATGATTTCGTAAAAAACACGAGTTTTTAGAAAATGTGTTTTATTTCATAAATGGAATCTACAAAGTATGCACATTCTACGTCATAACGACTTTCTATAGTTTGCGAATGCGTCCGGAAATAAGAAAAGCTAACTTCCACCGTTTTTTAAAATCACAGCTTCTAGAAGGTTTACATGATTTCTTAAAAAACATGAGTTTTCAGAAAATGTATTTTATTTCATCAATGGAAACAACAAAGTATGCACATTCTACGTCATAACGATTTTCTTTAGTTTGCGCATGCGTCCGGAAATAAGAAAAGCTTACTTCCACCGTTTTTTACAATCACAGCTTCTAGAAGGTTTACATGATTTCTTAAAAACCATGAGTTTTTAGAAAATGTGTTTTATTTCATAAATTGAATCAACAAAGTATGCACATTCTACGTCATAACGACTTTCTATAGTTTGCGCATTCGTCCGGAAATAAGAAAAGCTTACTTCCACCGTTTTTTAAAATCACAGCTTCTAGAAGGTTTACATGATTTCGTAAAAAACACGAGTTTTTAGAAAATGTGCTTTATTTCATAAATGCAATCTACAAAGTATGCACATTCTACGTCATAACGACTTTCTATAGTTTGCACATGCGTCCGGAAATAAGAAAAGCTTACTTCCACCGTTTTTTAAAATCACAGCTTCTAGAAGGTTTACATGATTTCGTAAAAAACACGAGTTTTTAGAAAATGTGCTTTATTTCATAAATGCAATCTACAAAGTATACACATTCTACGTCATAACGACTTTCTTTAGTTTGCGCATGCGTCCGGAAATAAGAAAAGCTTACTTCCACCGTTTTTTACAATCACAGCTTCTAGAAGGTTTACATAATTTCTTAAAAACCACGAGTTTTTAGAAAATGTGTTTTATTTCATAAATTGAATGAACAAAGTATGCACATTCTACGTCATAACGACTTTCTATAGTTTGCGCATTCATCCGGAAATAAGAAAAGCTTACTTCCACCGTTTTTTAAAATCACAGCTTCTAGAAGGTTTACATGATTTCGTAAAAAACACGAGTTTTTAGAAAATGTGCTTTATTTCATAAATGCAATCTACAAAGTATGCACATTCTACGTCATAACGACTTTCTATAGTTTGCGCATGCGTCCGGAAATAAGAAAAGCTTACTTCCCCCGTTTTTTAAAATCACAGCTTCTAGAAGGTTTACATGATTTCTTAAAAAACACGAGTTTTTAGAAAATGTGTTTTATTTCATAAATGGAATCAACAAAGTATACACATTCTACGTCATAACGACTTTCTATAGTTTGCGCATGCGTCCGGAAATAAGAAAAGCTTACTTCCCCCATTTTTTTAAATCGCAGCTTCTAGAAGGTTTACATGAGTTCTTAAAAAACATGAGTTTTTAAAAAATGTGTTTTTTTTCATAAATGGAATAAACAAAGTATGCACATTCTACGTCATAACAACTTTCTATAGTTTGCGCATGCGTCCGCAAATAAGAAAAGCTTACTTCCACCGTTTTTTACAATCACAGCTTCTAGAAGGTTTACATGATTTCTTAAAAAACATGAGTTTTTAGAAATTGTGTTTTATTTCATAAATGGAATCAACAAAGTATGCACATTCTACGTCATAACGACTTTCTATAGTTTGCGCATGCGTCCGGGAATAAGAAAAGCTTACTTCCACCGTCTTTTAAAATCACAACTTCTAGAAGGTTTACATGATTTCGTAAAAAACACGAGTTTTTAGAAAATGTGTTTTATTTCATAAATGGAATCTACAAAGTATGGACATTCTACGTCATAACGACTTTCTATAGTTTGCGCATTCGTCTGGAAATAAGAAAAGCTTACTTCCCCCGTTTTTTAAAATCACAGCTTCTAGAAGGTTTACATGATTTCGTAAAAAACATGAGTTTTTAGAAAATGTGTTTTATTTCATAAATGGAATCAACAAAGTATGCACATTCTACGTCATAACGACTTTCTATAGTTTTCGCATGCGTTTGGAAATAAGAAAAGCTTACTTCCCCCGTTTTTTAAAATCACAGCTTCTAGAAGGTTTACATGATTTCTTAAAAAACACGAGTTTTTAGAAAATGTGTTTTATTTCATAAATGGATTCAACAAAGTATGCACATTCTACGTCATAACGACTTTCCATAGTTTGCGTATTCGTCCGGAAAGAAGAAAATCTTACTTCCACCGTTTTTTAAAATCAGAGCTTCTAGAAGGTTTACATGATTTCGTAAAAAACACGAGTTTTTAGAAAATGTGTTTTATTTCATAAATGGAATCAACAAAGTATGCACATTCTATGTCATAACGACTTTCTGTAGTTTGCGCATGCGTTTGGAAATAAGAAAAGCTTACTTCCCCCATTTTTTAAAATCACAGCTTCTAGAAGGTTTACATGATTTCGTAAAAAACACGAGTTTTTAGAAAATGTGTTTTATTTAATAAATGGAATCAACAAAGTATGCACATTCTACGCCATAACGATTTTCTATAGTTTGCGCATGCGTCCGGAAATAAGAAAAGCTTACTTCCCCCGTTTTTTAAAATCACAGCTTCTAGAAGGTTTACATGATTTCATAAAAAACACGAGTTTTTAGAAAATGTGCTTTATTTCATAAATGGAATCAACAAAATATGCACATTCTACGTCATAACGACTTTCCATAGTTTGCGCATGCATTTGGAAATAAGAAAAGATTACTTCCCCCGTTTTTTAAAATCACAGCTTCTAGAAGGTTTACATGATTTCATAAAAAACACGAGATTTTAGAAAATGTGTTTTATTTCATAAATGAAATCGACAAAGTATGCACATTCTACGTCATAACGACTTTCTATAATTTGCGCATGCATTTGGAAATAAGAAAATCTTACTTCCCCCGTTTTTCAAAATCACAGCTTCTAGAAGGTTTACATGAATTCTTCAAAAACACGATTTTTTAGAAAATGTGTTTTATTTCATAAATGGAATCAACAAAGTATGCACATTCTACGTCATAACGACTTTCTATAGTTTGCGCATGCATCCGGAAATAAGAAAAGCTTACTTCCACCGTTTTTTTAAATCAAAGCTTCTAGAAGGTTTACATGATTTCTTAAAAAACACAAGTTTTTAGAAAATGTGTTTTATACCATAAATGGAATCAACAAACTATGCACATTCTACGTCATAACGACTTTCTATAGTTTGCGCATGCGTTTGGAAATAAGAAAAGCTTACTTCCCCCGTTTTTTTAAATCACAGCTTCTAGAAGGTTTACATGATTTCGTAAAAAACATGAGTTTTTAGTAAATGTGTCTTATTTCATAAATGGAATCAACAAAGTATGCACATTCTACGTCATAACGACTTTCTATACTTTGCGCATTAGTTTGGAAATAAGAAAATCTTACTTCCCCCGTTTTTTAAAATCACAGCTTCTAGAAGGTTTACATGTTTTCTTAAAAAACACGAGTTTTTAGAAAATGTGTTTTATTTCATAAATGGAATTTACAAAGTATGCACATTCTACGTCATAACGACTTTCTATAGTTTGCGCATGCGTTCGGAAATAAGAAGAGCTTACTTCCACCGTTTTTTAAAATCACAGCTTCTAGAAGGTTTACATGATTTCTTAAAAAACACGAGTTTTTAGAAAATGTGTTTTATTTCATAAATGGAATCAACAAAGTATGCACATTATACATCATAACGACTTTCTATAGTTTGCACATTCGTCCGGAAATAAGAAAAGCTTACTTCCACCGTTTTTTAAAATCACAGCTTCTAGAAGGTTTACATGATTTCGTAAAAAACACGAGTTTTTAGAAAATGTGTTTTATTTCATAAATGGAATCTACAAAGTATGTACATTCTACGTCATAACGACTTTCTATAGTTTGCGCATGCGTCCGGAAATAAGAAAAGCTTACTTCCGTCGTTTTTTTAAATCACAGCTTCTAGAAGGTTTACATGATTTCTTAAAAAACACGAGTTTTTAGAAAATGTGTTTTATTTCATAAATGGAATCAACAAAGTATGCACATTCTACGTCATAATGACTTTCTATAGTTTGCGCATGCGTTTGGAAATAAGAAAAGCTTACTTCCCCCGTTTTTTAAAATCACAGTTTCTAGAAGGTTTCCATGATTTCTTAAAAAAAAAGGGTTTTTAGAAAATGTGATTTATTTCATAAATGGAATCAACAAAGTATGCACATTCTACATCATAACGACTTTCTATAGTTTGCACATTCGTCCGGAAATAAGAAAAGCTTACTTCCACCGTTTTTTAAAATCACAGCTTCTAGAAGGTTTACATGATTTCGTTAAAAACACGAGTTTTTAGAAAATGTGTTTTATTTCATAAATGGAATCTACAAAGTATGTACATTCTACGTCATAACGACTTTCTATAGTTTGCGCATGCGTCCGGAAATAAGAAAAGCTTACTTCCACCGTTTTTTAAAATCACAGCTTCTAGAAGGTTTACATCATTTCGTAAAAAACACGAGTTTTTAGAAAATGTGTTTTATTTCATAAATGGAATCTACAAAGTATGCACATTCTACGTCATAACGACTTTCTATAGTTTGCGCATTCGTCCGGAAATAAGAAAAGCTTACTTCCCTCGTTTTTTAAAATCACAGCTTCTAGAAGGTTTACATGATTTCGTAAAAAACATGAGTTTTTAGAAAATGTGTTTTATTTCATAAATGGAATCAGCAAAGTATGCACATTCTACGTCATAATGAATTTCGATAGTTTGCGCATGCGTTTGGAAATAAGAAAAGCTTACTTCCCCCGTTTTTTAAAATCACAGCTTCTAGAAGGTTTACGTGATTTCTTAAAAAACACGAGTTTTTAGAAAATGTGTTTTATTTCATAAATGGAATCAACAAAGTATGCACATTCTACGTCATAACGACTTTCTATAATTTGCGCATGCGTTTTGAAATAAGAAAATCTTACTTCCCCCGTTTTTCAAAATCATAGCTTCTAGAAGGTTTACATGATTTCTTAAAAAGCACGAGTTTTTAGAAAATGTGTTTTATTTCATAAATGGAATCAACAAAGTATGCACATTCTACGTCATAACGACTTTCTATACTTTGCGCATTAGTTTGGAAATAAGAAAATCTTACTTCCCCCGTTTTTTAAAATCACAGCTTCTAGAAGGTTTACATGTTTTCTTAAAAAACACGAGTTTTTAGAAAATGTGTTTTATTTCATAAATGGAATCAACAAAGTATGCACATTCTACGTCATAACGACTTTCTATACTTTGCGCATTAGTTTGGAAATAAGAAAATCTTACTTCCCCCGTTTTTTAAAATCACAGCTTCTAGAAGGTTTACATGTTTTCTTAAAAAACACGAGTTTTTAGAAAATGTGTTTTATTTCATAAATGGAATTTACAAAGTATGCACATTCTACGTCATAACGACTTTCTATAGTTTACGCATGCGTTCGGAAATAAGAAGAGCTTACTTCCACCGTTTTTTAAAATCACAGCTCCTAGAAGGTTTACATGATTTCTTGAAAAACACGAGTTTTTAGAAAATGTGTTTTATTTCATAAATGGAATCAACAAAGTATGCACATTCTACGTCATAACGACTTTCTATAGTTTGCACATTCGTCCGGAAATAAGAAAAGCTTACTTCCACAGTTTTTTAAAATCACAGCTTCTAGAAGGTTTACATGATTTCGTAAAAAACACGAATTTTTAGAAAATGTGTTTTATTTCATAAATGGAATCAACAAAATATGCACATTCTACTTCATAATGACTTTCTATAGTTTCCGCATGCGTCCGGAAATAAGAAAAGCTTACTTCCACCGTTTTTTAAAATCACAGCTTCTAGAAGGTTTACATGATTTCTTAAAAAACACGCGTTTTTAGAAAATGTGATTTATTTCATAAATGGAATCTACAAAGTATGCACATTCTACGTCATAACGACTTTCTATAGTTTGCGCATTCATCCGGAAATAAGAAAAGCTTACTTCCACCGTTTTTTAAAATCACAGCTTCTAGAAGGTTTACATGATTTCGTAAACAACACGAGTTTTTAGAAAATGTGTTTTATTTCATAAATGGAATCAACAAAGTATGCACATTCTACGTCATAACGACTTTCTATAGTTTGCGCATGCGTTTGGAAATAAGAAAAGTTTACTTCCCCCGTTTTTTAAAATCACAGCTTCTAGAAGGTTTACATGATTTCTTAAAAAACACGAGTTTTTAGAAAATGTGTTTTATTTCATAAATGGAGTCAACAACGTATGCACATTCTACGTCATAACGACTTTCTATAGTTTGCGCATGCGTCCGGAAATAAGAAAAGCTTACTTCCACCGTTTTTTAAAATCACAGCTTGTAGAAGGTTTACATGATTTCGTAAAAAACACGAGTTTTTAGAAAATGTGTTTTATTTCATAAATAGAATCTACAAAGTATGCACATTCTACGTCATAACGACTTTCTATTGTTTGCGCATGCGTCCGGAAATAAGAAAAGCTTACTTCCATCGTTTTTTAAAATCACAGCTTCTAGAAGGTTTACATGATTTCGTAAACAACACGAGTTTTTAGAAAATGTGTTTTATTTCATAAATGGAATCTACAAAGTATGCACATTCTACGTCATAAGGACTTTCTATAGTTTGCGCATGCGTCCGGAAATAAGAAAAGCTTACTTCCACAGTTTTTTAAAATCACAGCTTCTAGAAGGTTTACATGATTTCGTAAAAAACACGAATTTTTAGAAAATGTGTTTTATTTCATAAATGGTATCAACAAAATATGCACATTCTACTTCATAACGACTTTCTATAGTTTGCGCATGCGTCCGGAAATAAGAAAAGCTTACTTCCACCGTTTTTTAAAATCACAGCTTCTAGAGGGTTTACATGATTTCTTAAAAAACATGAGTTTTTAGAAAATGTGTTTTATTTCATAAATGGAATCAACAAACTATGCACATTCTACATCATAATGACTTTCTATAGTTTGCGTCTTCATCCGGAAATAAGAAAAGCTTACTTCCACCGTTTTTTAAAATCACAGCTTCTA
The DNA here is from genome assembly GCA_027924585.1 of Larix kaempferi. Taxonomy (NCBI): domain Eukaryota; kingdom Viridiplantae; phylum Streptophyta; class Pinopsida; order Pinales; family Pinaceae; genus Larix; species Larix kaempferi. Next base: position 14,612,864 of record BSBM01000557.1, on the reverse strand, counting down.
GAAGGTTTACATGATTTCGTAAACAACACGAGTTTTTAGAAAATGTGTTTTATTTCATAAATGGAATCTACAAAGTATGCACATTCTACGTCATAAGGACTTTCTATAGTTTGCGCATGCGTCCGGAAATAAGAAAAGCTTACTTCCACAGTTTTTTAAATTCACAGCTTCTAAAAGGTTTACATGATTTCGTAAAAAACACGAATTTTTAGAAAATGTGTTTTATTTCATAAATGGAATAGAAAAAATATGCACATTCTACTTCATAATGACTTTCTATAGTTTCCACATGCGTCCGAAAATAAGAAAAGGTTACTTCCACCGTTTTTTAAAATCACAGCTTCTAGAAGGTTTACATGATTTCTTAAAAAACACGCGTTTTTAGAAAATGTGTTTTATTTCATAAATGGAATCTACAAAGTATGCGCATTCTACGTCATAACGACTTTCTATAGTTTGCGCATTCATCCGGAAATAAGAAAAGCTTACTTCCACCGTTTTTTAAAATCACAGCTTCTAGAAGGTTTACATGATTTCGTAAACAACACGAGTTTTTAGAAAATGTGTTTTATTTCATAAATGGAATCTACAAATTATGCACATTCTACGTCATAACGACTTTCTATACTTTGCGCATGCGTCCGGAAATAAGAAAAGCTTACTTCCACCGTTTTTTTAAATCACAGCTTCTAGAGGGTTTACATGATTTCTTAAAAAACACTAGTTTTTAGAAAATGTGTTTTATTTCATAAATGGAATCAACAAAGTATGAACATTCTACATCATAACGACTTTCTATAGTTTGCGCATGCGTCCGGAAATAAGAAAAGCTTACTTCCACCGTTTTTTAAAATCACAGCTTCTAGAAGGTTTACATGATTTCTTAAAAAACACGAGTTTTTAGAAAATGTGTTTTATTTCATAAATGGAATCAACAAAGTATGCACATTCTACGTCAGAACGACTTTCTATAGTTTGTGCATGGGTTTCGAAATAAAAAAAGCTTACTTCCCCCATTTTTTAAAATCACAGCTTCTAGAAGGTTTACATGATTTCTTAAAAAAAACGAGTTTTTAGAAAATGTGTTTTATTTCTTAAATGGTATCAACAAAGTATGCACATTCTACATCATAACGACTTTCTATAGTTTGCGCATTCGTCCGGAAATAAGAAAAGCTTACTTCCACCGTTTTTTAAAATCACAGCTTCTAGAGGGTTTACATGATTTCTTAAAAAACATGAGTTTCTAGAAAATGTGTTTTATTTCATAAATGGAATCAACAAATTATGCACATTCTACATCATAACGACCTTCTATAGTTTGTGCATTCGTCCGGAAATAATAAAAGCTTACTTCCACCATTTTTTAAAATCACAGCTTCTAGAAGGTTTACATGATGTCGTAAAAAACACGAGTTTTTAGAAAATGTGTTTTATTTCATAAATGGAATCAACAAAGTATGCACATTCTACGTCATAACGACTTTCTATAGTTTGTGCATGCGTTTGGAAATAAGAAAAGCTTACTTCCCCCGTTTTTTAAAATCACAGCTTCTAGAGGGTTTACATGATTTATTAAAAAACATGAGTTTCTAGAAAATGTGTTTTATTTCATAAATGGAATCTACAAAGTATGCACATTCTAAGCCATAACGACTTTCTATAGTTTGCGCATGCGTCTGGAAATAAGAAAAGCTTACTTCTCTCGTTTTTTAAAATCACAGCTTCTAGAAGGTTTACATGATTTCTTAAAAAACAAGAGTTTTTAGAAAATGTGTTTTATTTCATAAATGGAATCAACAAATTATGCACATTCTACATCATAACGACCTTCTATAGTTTGCGCATCCGTCCAGAAATAAGAAAAGCTTAATTCGACCGTTTTTTAAAATCATAGCTTCTAGAAGGTTTACATGATTTCGTAAAAAACACGAGTTTTTAGAAAATGTGCTTTATTTCATAAATGGAATCTACAAAGTATGCACATTCTACGTCATAACGACTTTCTATAGTTTGCGCATGCGTTTGGAAATAAGAAAAGCTTACTTCTCCCGTTTTTTAAAATCACAGCTTCTAGAAGGTTTACATGATTTCTTAAAAAACACGAGTTTTTAGAAAATGTGTTTTATTTCATAAATGGAATCAACAAAGTATGCACATTCAATGTCATAACGACTTTCTATAGATTGCGCATGCGTCCGGAAATAACAGAAGCTTACTTCTCTCGGTTTTTAAACTCACAGCTTTTAGAAGGTTTACATGATTTCTTAAAAAACATGAGTTTTTAGAAAATGTGCTTTATTTCATAAATGGAATCAACAAAGTATGCACATTCTGCGTCATAACGACTTTCTATAGTTTGCGCATGCGTTTGGAAATAAGAAAAGCTTACTTCCCCCGTTTTTAAAACCACAGCTTCTAGAAGGTTTACATGATTTCTTAAAAAACACGAGTTTTTAGAAAATGTGTTTTATTTCATAAATGGAATCAACAAAGTATGCACATTCAATGTCATAACGACTTTCTATAGATTGCGCATGCGTCCGGAAATAAGAGAAGCTTACTTCTCTCGGTTTTTAAACTCACAGCTTTTAGAAGGTTTACATGATTTCTTAAAAAACATGAGTTTTTAGAAAATGTGTTTTATTTCATAAATGGAATCAACAAAGTATGCACATTGTACGTCGTAACGAATTTCTATAGTTTGCGCATGTGTTTGGAAACAAGAAAAGCTTACTTCCCCCATTTTTTAAAATACCAACTTCTAGAAGGTTTACATGATTTCTTAAAAAACACGAGTTTTTGGAAAATGTGTTTTATTTCATAAATGGAATCAACAAAGTATGCACATTCTACGTCATAACGAATTTCTATAGTTTGCGCACGCGTCCGGAAATAAGAAAAGCTTACTTCAACCGTTTTTTAAAATCAAAGCTTCTAGGTGGTTTACATGATTTCTTAAAAAACATGTGTTTTTAGAAAATGTGTTTTATTTCATAAATGGAATCAACAAATTATGCACATTCTACATCGTAACAACTTTCTATAGTTTGCGCATGCGTCCGGAAATAAGAAAAGCTTACTTCCCCCGTTTTTTAAAATCACAGCTTCTAGAAGGTTTACATGATTTCTTAAAAAATACGAGTTTTTAGAAAATGTCTTTTATTTCATAAATGGAATCAACAAAGTATGCACATTCTACGTCATAACGAATTTCTATAGTTTGCGCATGCGTCCGGAAATAAGAAAAGCTTACTTCCACCGTTTTTTAAAATCACAGCTTCTAGAAGGTTTACACAATTTCTTAAAAAACACGAGTTTTTAGAAAATGTGTTTTATTTCATAAATGGAATAAACAAAGTATGCACATTCTGTGTCATAACGACTTTCTATAGTTTGCGCATGCGTTTGGAAATAAGAAAAGCTTACTTCCCCCGTTTTTTAAAATCACAACTTCTAGAAGGTTTACATGATTTCTTAAAAAACACGAGTTTTTAGAAAATGTGTTTTATTTCATAAATGAAATCAACAAAGTATGCACATTCTATGTCATAACGACTTTCTATAGTTTGCGCATTCGTCTGGAAATAAGAAAAGCTTAATTCGACCGTTTTTTAAAATCACAGCTTCTAGAAGGTTTACATGATTTCGTAAAAAACACGAGTTTTTAGAATATGTGTTTTATTTCATAAATGGAATCTACAAAGTATGCACATTCTACGTCAGAACGACTTTCTATAGTTTGCGCATGCGTCCGTAAATAAGAAAAGCTTACTTCCACCGTTTTCTAACATCACAGCTTCTAGAAGGTTTACATGATTTCTTACAGAACACGAGTTTTTAGAAAATGTGTTTTATTTCATAAATGGAATCAACAAAGAATGCACATTCTATGTCATAACGACATTCTATAGTTTGGGCATTCGTCTCGAAATAAGAAAAGCTTACTTCCACCGTTTTTTAAAATCACAGCTTCTAGAAGGTTTACATGATTTCATTAAAAACATGAGTTTTTAGAAAATGTGTATTATTTGATAAACGAATCTACAAAGTATGCACATTCTACGTCAGAACGACATTCTATAGTTTGCACATGCGTCCGGAAATAAGAAAAGCTTACTACCACCGTTTTTTTAAATCACAGCTTCTAGAAGGTTTAAATGATTTCTTAAAAAACACGAGTTTTTAGAAAATGTGTTTTATTTCATAAATAAAATCAACAAAGTATGCACATTCTACGTCATAACGACTTTCTATAGTTTGTGCATTCGTCCGGAAATAAGAAACACTTACTTCCCCCATTTTTTAAAATCACAGCTTCTAGAAGGTTTACATGATTTCGTATAAAACACAAGTTTTTAGAAAATGTGTTTTATTTCATAAATGCAATCAACAAAGTATGCACATTCTACGTCATAACGACTTTCTATAGTTCGCGCATGCGTTTGGAAATAAGAAAAGCTTACTTCCACCGTTTTTTAAAATCACAGCTTCTAGAAGGTTTACATGTTTTCGTAAAAAACACGAGTTTTTAGAAAATGTGTTTTATTTCATAAATGAAATCTACAAAGTATGCACATTCTATGTCATAACGACTTTCTATAGTTTGCGCATGCGTCCGGAAATAACAGACGCTTACTTCTCCCGGTTTTTAAACTCACAGCTTCTAGAAGGTTTACATGATTTTTAAAAAACACGATTTTTTAGAAAATGTGTTTTATTTCATAAATGGAATCAACAAAGTATGCACATTCTACGTCATAACGAATTTCTATAGTTTGCGTATGCGTTTGGAAACAAGAAAAGCTTACTTCCCCCATTTTTTAAAATCACAGCTTGTAGAAGGTTTACATGATTTCTTAAAAAACAGGAGTTTTTAGAAAATGTGTTTTATTTCATAAATGGAATCAACAAAGTATGCACATTCTATGTCATAACGAATTTCTATATTTTGCGCATGCATCCGGAAATAAGAAAAGCTTACTTTAAGCGTTTTTTAAAATCATAGCTTCTAGAAGGTTTACATGATTTCTTAAAAAACATGAGTTTTTAGAAAATGTGTTTTATTTAATAAATGGAATCAACAAATTATGCACATTCTACATCATAACGACTTTCTATAGTTTTCGCATTCGTCCGGAAAAAGGAAAAGCTTACTTCCACCGTTTTTTAAAATCGCAGCTCTAGAAGGTTTACATGATTTCGTAAAAAACACGAGTTTTTAGAAAATGTGCTTTATTTCATAAATGCAATCAACAAATTATTCACATTCTACATCGTAACGACTTTCTATAGTTTGCGCATGCGTCCGGAAATAAGAAAAGCTTACTTCCACCGTTTTTTAAAATCACAGCTTCTAGAAGGTTTACACGATTTCTTATAAAACACGAGTTTTTAGAAAATTTGTTTTATTTCATAAATGAAATCAACAAAGTATGCACATTCTACATCATAACGACTTTCTATAGTTTGCGCATGCGTCTGGAAATAAGAAAAGCTTACTTCCCCCGTTTTTTAAAATCACAGCTTCTAGAAGGTTTACATGATTTCTTAAAAAATACGAGTTTTTAGAAAATGTGTTTTATTTCATAAATGGAATCAACAAAGTATGCACATTCTACGTCATAACGACTTTCTATAGTTTGTGCATGCATTTGGAAATAAGAAAAGCTTACTTCCCCCATTTTTTAAAATCACAGCTTCTAGAAGGTTTACATGATTTCTTACAAAACACGAGTTTTTAGAAAATGTGTTTTATTTCATAAATGGAATCAACAATGTATGCACATTCTACGTCATAACGACTTTCTATAGTTTGCGCATGCGTCCGGAAATAAGAAAAGCTTACTTCCACCGTTTTTTAAAATCACAGCTTCCAGAAGGTTTACAGGATGTCGTAAAAAACACGAGTTTTTAGAAAATGTGTTTTATTTCACAAATGGAATCTACAAAGTATGCACATTCTACGTCATAATGACTTTCTATAGTTTGCGCATGTGTCCAGAAATAAGAAAAGCTTACTTCCCCCATTTTTTAAAATCACAGCTTCTAGAAGGTTTACATGATTTCTTAAAAAACATGAATTTTTAGAAAATGTGTTTTATTTCATAAATGGAATCAACAAAGTATGCACATTCTACGTCATAACGAATTTCTATAGTTTGCGCATGCGTTCGAAAATAAGAAAAGCTTACTTCCACCGTTTTTTAAAATCACAGCTTCTAGAAGATTTACATGATTTCTTAAAAAACACGAATTTTTAGAAAATGTGTTTTATTTCATAAATGGAATCAAAAAAGTATGTACATTCTACGTCATAACGAATTTCTATAGTTTGCACATGCGTCCGGAAATAAGAAAAGCTTACTTCCACCGTTTTTTAAAACCACAGCTTCTAGAGGGTTTACATGATTTCTTAAAAAACACGAGTTTCTAGAAAATGTGTTTTATTTCATAAATGGAATCAACAAATTATGCACATTCTACATCATAACGACCTTCTATAGTTTGTGCATTCGTCCGGAAATAATAAAAGCTTACTTCCACCATTTTTTAAAATCACAGCTTCTAGAAGGTTTACATGATGTCGTAAAAAACACGAGTTTTTAGAAAATGTGTTTTATTTCATAAATGGAATCAACAAAGTATGCACATTCTACGTCATAACGACTTTCTATAGTTTGTGCATGCGTTTGGAAATAAGAAAAGCTTACTTCCCCCGTTTTTTAAAATCACAGCTTCTAGAGGGTTTACATGATTTATTAAAAAACATGAGTTTCTAGAAAATGTGTTTTATTTCATAAATGGAATCTACAAAGTATGCACATTCTAAGCCATAACGACTTTCTATAGTTTGCGCATGCGTCTGGAAATAAGAAAAGCTTACTTCTCTCGTTTTTTAAAATCACAGCTTCTAGAAGGTTTACATGATTTCTTAAAAAACAAGAGTTTTTAGAAAATGTGTTTTATTTCATAAATGGAATCAACAAAGTATGCACATTCTGCTTCATAACGACTTTCTATAGTTTGCGCATGCGTTTGGAAATAAGAAAAGCTTACTTCCCCCATTTTTTAAAATCACAGCTTCTAGAGGGTTTACATGATTTCTTAAAAAACTTGAGTTTTTAGAAAATGTGTTTTATTTCATAAATGGAATCAACAAATTATGCACATTCTACATCATAACGACCTTCTATAGTTTGCACATTCGTCCGGAAATAAGAAAAGCTTAATTCCACCGTTTTTTAAAATCACAGCTTCTAGAAGGTTTACATGATTTCGTAAAAAACACGAGTTTTTAGAAAATGTGCTTTATTTCATAAATGGAATCAACAAAGTATGCACATTCTACGTCATAAAGACTTTCTATAGTTTGCGCATGCGTCTGGAAATAAGAAAAGCTTACTTCCACCGATTTTTAAAATCACAGCTTCTAGAAGGTTTACATGATTTCGTAAAAAACACGAGTTTTTAGAAAATGTGTTTTATTTCATAAATAAATCTACAAAGTATGCACATTCTACGTCATAACGACTTTGTATTGTTTGCGCATGCGTCCGGAAATAACAGAAGCTTACTTCCACCGTTTTTTAAAATCACAGCTTCTAGAAGGTTTACATGATTTCGTAAAAAGCACGAGTTTTTAGAAAATGTGTTTTATTTCATAAATGGAATCTACAAAGTATCCACATTCTATGTCATAACGACTTTCTATAGTTTGCGCATGCGTCCGGAAATAAGAAAAGCTTACTTCCCCCGTTTTTTAAAATCACAGCTTCTAGAAGGTTTACATGATTTCTTAAAAAACACGAGTTTTTAGAAAATGTGTTTTATTTCATAAATGGAATCAACAAAGTATGCACATTCTACGTCATAACGATTTTCTATAATTTGCGCATGCGTCCGGAAATAAGAAAAGCTTACTTCCCCCGATTTTTAAAATCACAGCTTCTAGAAGGTTTACAAGATTTCTTAAAAAACACGAGTTTTTAGAAAATGTGTTTTATTTCATAAATGGAATCAACAAAGTATGCACATTCTACGTCATAACGAATTTCTATAGTTTGCGCATGCATTTGGAAGTAAGAAAAGCTTACTTCCCCCGTTTTTTAAAATAACAGCTTCTATAAGGTTTACATGATTTTTTAAAAAACACGAGTTTTTAGAAAATGTGTTTTATTTCATAAATGGAATCAACAAAGTATGCACATTATACGTCATAACGACTTTCTATAGTTTGTGCATGCGTCCGGAAATAAGAAAAGCTTACTTCCACCGTTTTTTAAAATCACAGCTTCTAGAAGGTTTACATGATTTCCTAAAAAACACGAGTTTTTAGAAAATGTCATTTATTTCATAAATGGAATCAACAAAGTATGCACATTCTACGTCATAACGACTTTCCATAGTTTGCGCATGCGTCCGGAAATAACAAAAGCTTACTTCCACCGTTTTTCAAAATCAAAGCTTCTAGAAGGTTTACATGATTTCGTAAAAAACACCAGTTTTTAGAAAATGTGTTTTATTTCATAAATGGAATCTACAATGTATGCACATTCTACGTCATAACGACTTTCTATAGTTTGCGCATGCGTTCGGAAATAAGAAAAGCTTACTTCCCCCGATTTTTAAAATCACAGCTTCTAGAACGTTTACAAGATTTCTTAAAAAACACGGGTTTTTAGAAAATGTATTTTATTTCATAAATGGAATAAACAAAGTATGCACATTCTACGTCATAACAACTTTCTATAGTTTGCGCAGGCGTTTGGAAGTAAGAAAAGCTTACTTCCCCCGTTTTTTAAAATAACAGCTTCTAGAAGGTTTACATGATTTCTTATAAAACATGAGTTTTTAGAAAATGTTTTTTATTTCATAAATGGAATCAACAAAGGATGCACATTATACGTCATAACGACTTTCTATAGTTTGCGCATGCGTTTGGAAATAAGAAAAGCTTACTTCCCCTGTTTTTTAAAATGACAGCTTCTAGAAGGTTTTCATCATTTCTTAAGAAACACGAGTTTTTAGAAAATGTGTTTTATTTCATCAATAAAATCAACAAAGTATGCACATTCTACGCCATAGCTACTTTCTATAGTTTGCACATGCGTCCGGAAATAAGAAAAGCTTACCTCCACCGTTTTTTAAAATCATAGCTTCTAGAAGGTTTACATGATTTCGTAAAAAACACGAGTTTTTAGAAAATGTGTTTTATTTCATAAATGGAATCAACAAAGTATGCACATTCTACGTCATAACGACTTTCTATAGTTTGCGCATGCGTCTGGAAATAAGAAAAGCTTACTTCCACCGATTTTTGAAATCACAGCTTCTAGAAGGTTTACATGATTTCGTAAAAAACACGAGTTTTTAGAAAATGTGTTTTATTTCATAAATAAATCTACAAAGTATGCACATTCTACGTCATAACGACTTTGTATTGTTTGCGCATGCGTCCGGAAATAACAAAAGCTTACTTCCACCGTTTTTTAAAATCACAGCTTCTAGAAGGTTTACATGATTTCGTAAAAAGCACGAGTTTTTAGAAAATGTGTTTTATTTCATAAATGGAATCTACAAAGTATCCACATTCTACGTCATAACGACTTTCTATAGTTTGCGCATGCGTCCGGAAATAAGAAAAGGTTACTTCCCCCGTTTTTTAAAATCACAGCTTCTAGAAGGTTTACATGATTTCGTAAACAACACGAGTTTTTAGAAAATGTGTTTTATTTCATAAATGGATTCAACAACGTATTCACATTCTACGTCATAACGACTTTCTATAGTTTGCGCATTCGTCTGGAAATAAGAAAAGCTTACTTCCCCCGTTTTTTAAAATCACAGCTTCTAGAAGGTTTACATGATTTCATAAAAAACACGAGTTTTTAGAAAATGTGTTTTATTTCATAAATGGAGTCTACAAAGTATGCACATTCTACGTCATAACGACTTTCTATAGTTTGCGCATGCGTCCGGAAATAAGAAAAGCTTACTTCCCGCGTTTTTTAAAATCATAGCTTCTAGAAGGTTTACATGATTTCGTAAAAAACACTAGTTTTTAGAAAATGTGTTTTATTTCATAAATGGAATCAACAAAGTATGCACATTCGACGTCATAACGACTTTCTATAGTCTTCGCATTTGTCCGGAAATAAGAAAAGCTTACTTCCCCCGTTTTTTAAAATCACAGCTTCTAGATGGTTTACATGATTTCGTAAAAAACATGAGTTTTTAGAAAATGTGTTTTATTTCATCAATGGAATCAACAAAGTCTGCACATTCTATGTCATAACGACTTTCTATAGTTTACGCATTCGTCCGGAAATACGAAAAGCTTACTTCCCCTGTTTTTTAAAATCACGGCTTCTAGAAGGTTTACATGATTTCGTAAATAACATGAGTTTTTAGAAAATGTGTTTTATTTCATAAATGGAATCTACAAAGTATGCACATTCTACGTCATAACGACTTTCTATAGTTTGCGCATGCGTCCGGAAATAAGAAAAGCTTACTTCCCCCGTTTTTTAAAATAACAGCTTCTAGAAGGTTTACATGATATCGTAAAAAACACGAGTTTTTAGAAAATGTGTTTTATTTCATAAATGGAATCAACAACGTATGCACATTCTACGTCATAACGACTTTCTATAGTTTGCGCATTCGTCCGGAAATAAGAAAAGCTTACTTCCCCCGTTTTTTAAAATCACAGCTTCTAGAAGGCTTACATGATTTCTTAAAAAACATGAGTTTTTAGAAAATGTGTTTTATTTCATAAATGGAATCAACAAAGTATGCACATTCTATGTCATAACAACTTTCTATAGTTTGCGCATGCGTCCGGAAATAAGAAAAGCTTACTTCCAATGTTTTTTAAAATCATAGCTTCTAGAAGGTTTACATGATCTCGTAAAAAACACGAGTTTTTAGAAAATGTGTTTTATTTCATATATGGAATCAACAAAGTATGCACATTCTACGTCATAACGACTTTCTATAGTTTGCGCATGCGTCCGGAAATAAGAAAAGCTTACTTCCATCGATTTTTAAAATCACAGCTTCTAGAAGGTTTACATGATTTCGTAAAAAACACGAGTTTTAGAAAATGTGTTTTATTTCATAAATGAATCTACCAAGTATGCACATTCTACGTCATAACGACTTTGTATTGTTTGCGCATGCGTCCGGAAATAACAAAAGCTTACTTCCACCGTTTTTTAAAATGACAGCTTCCAGAAGGTTTACATGATTTCGTAAAAAACACGAGTTTTTAGAAAATATGTTTTATTTCATAAATGGAATCTACAAAGTATCCACATTCTACGTCATAACGACTTTCTATAGTTTGCGCATGCGTCCGGAAATAAGAAAAGCTTACTTCCCCCGTTTTTTAAAATCACAGCTTCTAGAAGGTTTACATGATTTCGTAAAAAACACGATTTTTTAGAAAATGTGTTTTATTTCATAAATGAATCTACAAAGTATGCACAATCTACGTCATAACGACTTTGTATTGTTTGTGCATGCATCCGGAAATAACAAAAGCTTGCTTCCACCGTTTTTTAAAATCACAGCTTCTAGAAGGTTTACATGATTACGTAAAAAACACGAGTTTTTAGAAAATGTGTTTTATTTCATAAATGGAATCTACAAAGTATCCACATTCTACGTCATAACGACTTTCTATAGTTTGCGCATGCATCGGGAAATAAGAAAAGCTTACTTCCACCGTTTTTTAAAATCACGGCTTCTAGAAGGTTTACATGATTTCTTAAAAAACATGAGTTTTTAGAAAATGTGTTTTATTTCATAAATGGAATCAACAAAGTATACACATTCTACGTAATAACGACTTTCTATAGTTTGCGCATGCGTCCGGAAATAAGAAAAGCTTACTTCCCCCGTTTTTTAAAATCATAGCTTCTAGAAGGCTGACATGATTTCGTAAAAAACACGAGTTTTTAAAAAATGTATTTTATTTCATAAATGGAATCAACAAAGTATGCACATTCGACGTCATAACGACTTTCTATAGTTTGCGCATTCGTCCGGAAATAAGAAAAGCTTACTTCCCCCGTTTTTTAAAATCACAGCTTCTAGAAGGTTTACATGATTTCGTAAAAAACACGAGTTTTTAGAAAATGTGTTTTATTTCATAAATCGAATCAACAAAGTATGCACATTCTACATCATAACGACTTTCTATAGTTTGCGCATGCGTTTGGAAATAAGAAAAGCTTACTTCCCCCGTTTTTTAAAATCACAGCTTCTAGAAGGTTTACATGATTTCTTAAGAAACACGAGTTTTTAGAAAATGTGTTTTATTTCATAAAGAGAATCAACAAAGTATGCACATTCTACGTCATAACTACTTTCTATAGTTTGCACATGCATCCAGAAATAAGAAAAGCTAACTTCCACCGTTTTTTACAATCACAGCTTCTAGAAGGTTTACATGATTTCGTAAAAAACACGAGTTTTTAGAAAATGTGTTTTATTTCATAAATGGAATCAGCAAAGTATGCACATTCTACGTCATAACGACTTTCTATAGTTTGCGCATGCGTCCGGAAATAAAAAAAGCTTACTTCCACCGATTTTTAAAATCACAGCTTCTAGAAGGTTTACATGATTTCGTAAAAAACACGAGTTTTTAGAAAATGTGTTTTATTTCATAAATGAATCTACAAAGTATGCAAATTCTACGTCATAACGACTTTCTATAGTTTGCGCATGCGTTTGGAAATAAGAAAAGCTTACTTCCCCCGTTTTTTAAAATCACAGCTTCTAGAAGGTTTACATGATTTCTTAAAAAACACGAGTTTTTAGAAAATGTGTTTTATTTCATAAATGGAATCAACAAAGTATGCACATTCTACGTCATAACGACTTTCTATAGTTTGCGCATGCGTTTGGAAATAAGAAAAGCTTACTTCCCCCGTTTCTTAAAATCACAGCTTTTAGAAGGTTTACATGATTTCTTAAAAAACATGAGTTTTTAGAAAATGTGTTTTATTTCATAAATGGAATCAACAAAGTATACACATTCTACGTCATAACGACTTTCTATAGTTTGCGCATGCGTTTGGAAATAAGAAAAGCTTACTTCCCCCGTTTTTTAAAATCACAGCTTCTAGAAGGTTTACATGATTTCTTAAAAAACACGAGTTTTTAGAAAATGTGTTTTATTTCATAAATGGAATCAACAAAGTATGCACATTCTACGTCATAACAACTTTCTATAGTTTGCGCATGCGTCCGGAAATAAGAAATGCTTACTTCCCCCGTTTTTTAAAATCACAGCTTCTAGAAGGTTTACATGATTTCGTAAAAAACATGAGTTTTTAGAAAATGTGTTTTATTTCATAAATGGAATCAACAAAGTATGCACATTCTACGTCATAACGACTTTCTATAGTTTGCGCATGCGTCCAGAAATAAGAAAAGCTTACTTCCACCGATTTTTAAAATCACAGCTTCTAGAAGGTTTACATGATTTCATAAAAAAACGAGTTTTTAGAAAATGTGTTTTATTTCATAAATGGAATCTACAAAGTATGCACATTCTATGTCATAACGAATTTGTATAGTTTGCGCATGCATCCAGAAATGACAAAAGCTTACTTCCACCGTTTTTTAAAATCACAGCTTCTAGAAGATTTACATGATTTCGTAAAAAACACGAGTTTTTAGAAAATGTGTTTTATTTATAAATGGAATCTACAAAGTATGCAAATTCTACGTCATAACGACTTTGTATTGTTTGCGCATGCGTCCGGCAATAACAAAATCTTACTTCCCCCGTTTTTTAAAATCACAGCTTCTAGAAGGTTTACATGATTTCTTAAAAAACACGAGTTTTTAGAAAATGTGTTTTATTTCATAAATGGAATCAACAAATTATGCACATTCTACGTCATAATGACTTTCTATAGCTTGCGCATGCGTCCGGAAATAAGAAAAGCTTACTTCCCCCGTTTTTTAAAATCACAACTTCTAGAAGGTTTACATGATTTCTTAAAAAACACGAGTTTTTAGAAAATGTGTTTTATTTCATATGGAATCAACAAAGTATGCAAATTCTACGTCATAGCGACTTTCTATAGTTTGCGCATGCGTCCGGAAATAAGAAAAGCTTACTCCCACCGTTTTTTAAAATCACAGCTTCTAGAAGGTTTACATGATTTCTTAAAAAACACGAGTTTTTAGAAAATGTGTTTTATTTCATAAATGGAATCAACAAAGTATGCACATTCTACGTCATAACGACTTTCTATAGTTTGCTCATGCGTTTGGAAATAAGAAAAGCTTACTTCCCCCGTTTTTTAAAATCACAGCTTCTAGAAGGTTTATATGATTTCTTAAAAAACACGAGTTTTTAGAAAATGTGTTTTATTTCATAAATAGAATCAACAAAGTATGCACATTCTACGTCATAACAACTTTCTATAGTTTGCACATGCGTCCGGAAATAAGAAAAGCTTACTTCCACCGTTTTTTAAAATCACAGCTTCTAGAAGGTTTACATGATTTCGTAAAAAACACGAGTTTTTAGAAAATGTGTTTTATTTCATAAATGGAATCTACAAAGTATGCACTTTCTACGTCATAACGACTTTCTATAGTTTGCGCATTCGTCCGGAAATAAGAAAAGCTTACTTCCACCGTTTTTTAAAATCACAGCTTCTAGAGGGTTTACATGATTTCTTAAAAAACATGAGTTTCTAGAAAATGTGTTTTATTTCATAAATGGAATCAACAAATTATGCACATTCTACATCATAACGACCTTCTATAGTTTGCGCATCCGTCCGGAAATAAGAAAAGCTTAATTCGACCGTTTTTTAAAATCACAGCTTCTAGAATGTTTACATGATTTCGTAAAAAACACGAGTTTTTAGAAAATGTGCTTTATTTCATAAATGGAATCTACAAAGTATGCACATTCTACGTCATAACGACTTTCTATAGTTTGCGCATGCGTCCGGAAATACGAAAAGCTTACTTCTCCCATTTTTTAAAATCACAGCTTCTAGAAGGTTTACATGATTTCTTAAAAAACATGAGTTTTTAGAAAATGTGTTTTATTTGATAAATGGAATCAACAAAGTATGCACATTATGCGTCATAACGACTTTCTATAGGTTGCGCATGCGTTTGGAATTAAGAAAAGCTTACTTCCCCCGTTTTTTAAAACCGCAGCTTCTAGAAGGTTTACATGATTTCTTAAAAAACACGAGTTTTTAGAAAATGTGTTTTATTTCATAAATGGAATCAACAAAGTATGCACATTCAATGTCATAACGACTTTCTATAGATTGCGCATGCGTCCGGAAATAAGAGAAGCTTACTTCTCTCGGTTTTTAAACTCACAGCTTTTAGAAGGTTTACATGATTTCTTAAAAAACATGAGTTTTTAGAAAATGTGTTTTATTTCATCAATGGAATCAACAAAGTATGCACATTGTACGTCGTAATGACTTTCTATAGTTTGCGCATGTGTTTGGAAATAAGAAAAGCTTACTTCCCCCGTTTTTTAAAATCACAGCTTCTAGAAGGTTTACATGATTTCTTAAAAAACACGAGTTTTTAGAAAATGTGTTTTATTTCATAAATGGAATCAACAAAGTATGCACATTCTACGTCATAACGAATTTCTATAGTTTGCGCATGCGTCCGGAAATAAGAAAAGCTTACTTCAACCGTTTTTTAAAAACAAAGCTTCTAGGTGGTTTACATGATTTCTTAAAAAACATGTGTTTTTAGAAAATGTGTTTTATTTCATAAATGGAATCAACAAATTATGCACATTCTACATCGTAACGACTTTCTATAGTTTGCGCATTCGTCCGGAAATAAGAAAAGCTTACTTCCCCCGTTTTTTAAAATCACAGCTTCTAGAAGGGTTACATGATTTCGTAAAAAACACGAGTTTTTAGAAAATGTGTTTTATTTCATAAATGAATCTACAAAGTATGCACAATCTACGTCATAACGAGTTTTGTATTGTTTGTGCATGCGTCCGGAAATAACAAAAGCTTACTTCAGCCGTTTTTTAAAATCACAGCTTCTAGAAGGTTTACATGATTTCGTAAAAAACACGAGTTTTTAGAAAATGTGTTTTATTTCATAAATGGAATCTACAAAGTATCCACATTCTACGTCATAACGACTTTCTATAGTCTGCGCATGCATCCGGAAATAAGAAAAGCTTACTTCCACCGTTTTTTAAAATCACAGTTTCTAGAAGGTTTACATGATTTCTTAAAATACATGAGTTTTTAGAAAATGTGTTTTATTTCATAAATGGAATCAACAAAGTATACACATTCTACGTCATAACGACTTTCTATAGTTTGCGCATGCGTCCGGAAATAAGAAAAGCTTACTTCCCCCGTTTTTTAAAATCATAGCTTCTAGAAGGTTGACATGATTTCGTAAAAAACACGAGTTTTTAGAAAATGTCTTTTATTTCATAAATGGAATCAACAAAGTATGCACATTCGACGTCATAACGACTTTCTATAGTTTGCGCATTCGTCCGGAAATAAGAAAAGCTTACTTCCCCCGTTTTTTAAAATCACAGCTTCTAGAAGGTTTACATGATTTCGTAAAAAACACGAGTTTTTAGAAAATGTGTTTTATTTCATAAATGGAATCAACAAAGTATGCACATTCTACGTCATAACGACTTTCTATAGTTTGCGCATGCGTCCGGAAATAAGAAAAGCTTACTTCCACCGTTTTTTAAAATCACAGCTTCTAGAAGGTTTACATGATTTCGTAAAAAACACGAGTTTTTAGAAAATGTGTTTTATTTCATAAATGGAATCTACAAAGTATGCACATTCTACGTCATAACGACTTTCTATTGTTTGCGCATGCGTCCGGAAATAAGAAAAGCTTACTTCCACCGTTTTTTAAAATCACAGCTTCTAGAAGGTTTACATGATTTCGTAAAAAACACGAGTTTTTAGAAAATGTGTTTCATTTCATAAATGGAATCAACAAAGTATGCACATTCTACGTCATAACGACTTTCTATAGTCTGCGCATGCGTTTGGTAATAAGAAAAGCTTACTTCCCCCGTATTTTAAAATCACAGCTTCTAGAAGGTTTACATGATTTCTTAAAAAACACGAGTTTTTAGAAAATGTGTTTTATTTCATAAATGGAATCAACAAAGTATGCACATTCTACGTCATAACGACTTTCTATTTTTTGCGCATGCGTCCGGAAATAAGAAAAGCTTACTTCCACCGTTTTTTAAAATCACAGCTTCTAGAAGGTTTACATGATTTCGTAAAAAACACGAGTTTTTAGAAAATGTGTTTTATTTCATAAATGGAATCAACAAAGTATGCACATTCTACGTCATAACGACTTTCTATAGTTTGCGCATGCGTTTGGAAATAAGAAAAGCTTACTTCCCCCGTATTTTAAAATCACAGCTTCTAGAAGGTTTACATGATTTCTTAAAAAACACGAGTTTTTAGAAAATGTGTTTTATTTCATAAATGGAATCAATAAATTATGCACATTCTATGTCATAACGACTTTCTATAGTTTGCGCATGCGTTTGGAAATAAGAAAAGCTTACTTCCCAACTTTTTTAAAATCACAGCTTCTAGAATGTTTACATTATTTCTTAAAAAACACGAGTTTTTAAAAAATGTGTGTTATTTCATAAAGAGAATCAACAAAGTATGCACATTCTACGTCATAACGACTTTCTATAATTTGCGCATGCGTCCGGAAATAAGAAAAGCTTACTTCCCCCGATTTTTAAAATCACAGCTTCTAGAAGGTTTACAAGATTTCTTAAAAAACACGAGTTTTTAGAAAATGTGTTTTATTTCATAAATGGAATCAACAAAGTATGCACATTCTACGTCATAACGAATTTCTATAGTTTGCGCATGCATTTGGAAGTAAGAAAAGCTTACTTCCCACGTTTTTTAAAATAACAGCTTCTAGAAGGTTTACATGATTTTTTAAAAAACACGAGTTTTTAGAAAATGTGTTTTATTTCATAAATGGAATCAACAAAGTATGCACATTATACGTCATAACGACTTTCTATAGTTTGTGCATGCGTCCGGAAATAAGAAAAGCTTACTTTCACCGTTTTTTAAAATCACAGCTTCTAGAAGGTTTACATGATTTCCTAAAAAACACGAGTTTTTAGAAAATGTCATTTATTTCATAAATGGAATCAACAAAGTATGCACATTCTACGTCATAACGACTTTCCATAGTTTGCGCATGCGTCCGGAAATAACAAAAGCTTACTTCCACCGTTTTTCAAAATCAAAGCTTCTAGAAGGTTTACATGATTTCGTAAAAAACACCAGTTTTTAGAAAATGTGTTTTATTTCATAAATGGAATCTACAATGTATGCACATTCTACGTGATAACGACTTTCTATAGTTTGCGCATGCGTCCGGAAATAAGAAAAGCTTACTTCCCCCGATTTTTAAAATCACAGCTTCTAGAACGTTTACAAGATTTCTTAAAAAACACGGGTTTTTAGAAAATGTATTTTATTTCATAAATGGAATCAACAAAGTATGCACATTCTACGTCATAACGACTTTCTATAGTTTGCGCAGGCGTTTGGAAGTAAGAAAAGCTTACTTCCCCCGTTTTTTAAAATAACAGCTTCTAGAAGGTTTACATGATTTCTTATAAAACATGAGTTTTTAGAAAATGTTTTTTATTTCATAAATGGAATCAACAAAGTATGCACATTATACGTCATAACGACTTTCTATAGTTTGCGCATGCGTTTGGAAATAAGAAGGTTTTCATGATTTCTTAAGAAACACGAGTTTTTAGAAAATGTGTTTTATTTCATCAATAGAATCAACAAAGTATGCACATTCTACGCCATAACTACTTTCTATAGTTTGCACATGCGTCCGGAAATAAGAAAAGCTTACCTCCACCGTTTTTTAAAATCACAGCTTCTAGAAGGTTTACATGATTTCGTAAAAAACACGAGTTTTTAGAAAATGTGTTTTATTTCATAAATGGAATCAATAAAGTAAGCACATTCTACGTCATAACGACTTTCTATAGTTTGCGCATGCGTCTGGAAATAAGAAAAGCTTACTTCCACCGATTTTTGAAATCACAGCTTCTAGAAGGTTTACATGATTTCGTAAAAAACACGAGTTTTTAGAAAATGTGTTTTATTTCATAAATAAATCTACAAAGTATGCACATTCTACGTCATAACGACTTTGTATTGTTTGCGCATGCGTCCGGAAATAACAAAAGCTTACTTCCACCGTTTTTTAAAATCACAGCTTCTAGAAGGTTTACATGATTTCGTAAAAAGCACGAGTTTTTAGAAAATGTGTTTTATTTCATAAATGGAATCTACAAAGTATCCACATTCTACATCATAACGACTTTCTATAGTTTGCGCATGCGTCCGGAAATAAGAAAAGGTTACTTCCCCCGTTTTTTAAAATCACAGCTTCTAGAAGGTTTACATGATTTCGTAAAAAACACGAGTTTTTAGAAAATGTGTTTTATTTCATAAATGGATTCAACAACGTATTCACATTCTACGTCATAACGACTTTCTATAGTTTGCGCATTCGTCTGGAAATAAGAAAAGCTTACTTCCCCCGTTTTTTAAAATCACAGCTTCTAGAAGGTTTACATGATTTCGTAAAAAACACGAGTTTTTAGAAAATGTGTTTTATTTCATAAATGGAGTCTACAAAGTATGCACATTCTACGTCATAACGACTTTCTATAGTTTGCGCATGCGTCCGGAAATAAGAAAAGCTTACTTCCCCCGTTTTTTAAAATCATAGCTTCTAGAAGGTTTACATGATTTCGTAAAAAACACGAGTTTTTAGAAAATGTGTTTTATTTCATAAATGGAATCAACAAAGTATGCATATTCGACGTCATAACGACTTTCTATAGTCTTCGCATTTGTCCGGAAATAAGAAAAGCTTACTTCCCCCGTTTTTTAAAATCACAGCTTCTAGATGGTTTACATGATTTCGTAAAAAACACGAGTTTTTAGAAAATGTGTTTTATTTCATCAATGGAATCAACAAAGTATGCACATTCTATGTCATAACGACTTTCTATAGTTTACGCATTCGTCCGGAAATACGAAAAGCTTACTTCCCCTGTTTTTTAAAATCACGGCTTCTAGAAGGTTTACATGATTTCGTAAATAACATGAGTTTTTAGAAAATGTGTTTTATTTCATAAATGGAATCTACAAAGTATGCACATTCTACGTCATAACGACTTTCTATAGTTTGCGCATGCGTCCGGAAATAAGAAAAGCTTACTTCCCCCGTTTTTTAAAATCACAGCTTCTAGAAGGTTTACATGATATCGTAAAAAACACGAGTTTTTAGAAAATGTGTTTTATTTCATAAATGGAATCAACAACGTATGCACATTCTACGTCATAACGACTTTCTATAGTTTGCGCATTCGTCCGGAAATAAGAAAAGCTTACTTCCCCCGTTTTTTAAAATCATAGCTTCTAGAAGGCTTACATGATTTCTTAAAAAACATGAGTTTTTAGAAAATGTGTTTTATTTCATAAATGGAATCAACAAAGTATGCACATTCTATGTCATAACAACTTTCTATAGTTTGCGCATGCGTCCGGAAATAAGAAAAGCTTACTTCCAATGTTTTTTAAAATCATAGCTTCTAGAAGGTTTACATGATCTCGTAAAAAACACGAGTTTTTAGAAAATGTGTTTTATTTCATATATGGAATCAACAAAGTATGCACATTCTACGTCATAACGACTTTCTATAGTTTGCGCATGCGTCCGGAAATAAGAAAAGCTTACTTCCATCGATTTTTAAAATCACAGCTTCTAGAAGGTTTACATGATTTCGTAAAAAACACGAGTATTTAGAAAATGTGTTTTATTTCATAAATGGAATCTACAAAGTATGCACATTCTACGTCATAACGACTTTCTATTGTTTGCGCATGCGTCCGGAAATAAGAAAAGCTTACTTCCACCGTTTTTTAAAATCACAGCTTCTAGAAGGTTTACATGATTTCATAAAAAACACGAGTTTTTAGAAAATGTGTTTTATTTCATAAATGGAATCAACAAAGTATGCACATTCTACGTCATAACGATTTTCTATAGTTTGCGCATGCGTTTGGAAATAAGAAAAGCTTACTTCCCTCGTTTTTTAAAATCATAGCTTCTAGAAGGTTTACATGATTTCTTAAAAAACACGAGTTTTTAGAAAATGTGTTTTATTTCATAAATCGAATCAACAAAGTATGCACATTCTACGTCATAACGACTTTCTATAGTTTGCATGCGTCCAGAAATTAGAAAAGCTTACTTCCACCGTTTTTTAAAATCACAGCTTCTAGAAGGTTTACATGATTTCGTAAAAAACAAGAGTTTTTAGAAAATGTGTTTTATTTCATAAATGGAATCAACAAAGTATGCACATTCTACGTCATAACGAATTTATATAGTTTGCGCATGCGTCCGGAATTAAGAAAAGCTTACTTCCACCGATTTTTAAAATCACAGCTTCTAGAAGGTTTACATGATTTCGTAAAAAACAGCAGTTTTTAGAAAATGTGTTTTATTTAATAAATGGAATCTACAAAGTATGCACATTCTACGTCATAACGACTTTCTATATTTTGCGCATGCGTCCGGAAATAAGAAAAGTTTACTTCCCCCGTTTTTAAAAATCACAGCTTCTAGAAGGTTTACATGATTTCTTAAAAAACACGAGTTTTTAGAAAATGTGTTTTATTTCATAAATGAAATCAACAAAGTATGCACATTCTACGTCATAACGACTTTCTATAGTTTGCGCATGCGTTTGGAAATATGAAAAGCTTACTTCCCCCGTTTTTTAAAATCATAGCTTCTAGAAGGTTTACATGATTTCTTAAGAAACACGAGTTTTTAGAAAATGTGTTTTATTTCATAAACAGAATCAACAAAGTATGCACATTCTACGTCATAACTACTTTCTATAGTTTGCACATGCATCCAGAAATAAGAAAATCTAACTTCCACCGTTTTTTACAATCACAGCTTCTAGAAGGTTTACATGATTTCATAAAAAACACGAGTTTTTAGAAAATGTGTTTTATTTCATAAATGGAATCAACAAAGTATGCACATTCTACGTCATAACGACTTTCTATAGTTTGCGCATGCGTCCGGAAATAAGAAAAGCTTACTTCCACCGATTTTTAAAATGACAGCTTCTAGAAGGTTTACATGATTTCGTAAAAAACACGAGTTTTTAGAAAATGTGTTTTATTTCATAAATGAATCTACAAAGTATGCAAATTCTACGTCATAACGACTTTCTATAGTTTGTGCATGCGTTTGGAAATAAGAAAAGCGTATTTCCCCCTTTTTTGAAAATCACAGCTTCTAGAAGGTTTACATGATTTCTTAAAAAACACGAGTTTTTAGAAAATGTGTTTTATTTCATAAATGGAATCAACAAAGTATGCACATTCTATGTCATAACGACTTTCTATAGTTTGCGCATGCGTTTGGAAATAAGAAAAGCTAACTTCCCCCGTTTCTTAAAATCACAGCTTTTAGAAGGTTTACATGATTTCTTAAAAAACATGAGTTTTTAGAAAATGTGTTTTATTTCATAAATGGAATCAACAAAGTATACACATTCTACGTCATAACGACTTTCTATAGTTTGCGCATGCGTTTGGAGATAAGAAAAGCTTACTTCCCCCGTTTTTTAAAATCACAGCTTCTAGAAGGTTTACATGATTTCTTAAAAAACACAAGTTTTTAGAAAATGTGTTTTATTTCATAAATGGAATCAACAAAGTATGCACATTCTACGTCATAACAACTTTCTATAGTTTGCGCATGCGTCCAGAAATAAGAAAAGCTTACTTCCACCGTTTTTTAAAATCACAGCTTCTAGGAGGTTTACATGATTTCGTAAAAAACACGAGTTTTTAGAAAATGTGTTTTATTTCATAAATGGAATCTACAAAGTATGCACATTCTAGGTCATAACGACTTTCTATTGTTTGCGCATGCGTCCGGAAATAAGAAAAGCTTACTTCCACCGTTTTTTAACATCACAGCTTCTAGAAGGTTTACATGATTTCGTAAAAAACACGAGTTTTTAGAAAATGTGTTTTATTTCATAAATGGAATCAACAAAGTATGCAAATTCTACATCATAGCGACTTTCTATAGTTTGCGCATGCGTTTGGAAATAAGAAAAGCTTACTTCCCCCGTTTTTTAAAATCACAGCTTCTAGAAGGTTTACATGATTTCGTAAATAACATGAGTTTTTAGAAAATGTGTTTTATTTCATAAATGGAACCAACAAAGTATGCACATTCTACGTCATAACGACTTTCTATAGTTTGCGCATGCGTCCAGAAATAAGAAAAGCTTACTTCCACCGATTTTTAAAATCACAGCTTCTAGAAGGTTTACATGATTTCGTAAAAAAACGAGTTTTTAGAAAATGTGTTTTATTTCATAAATGGAATCTACAAAGTATGCACATTCTATGTCATAACGAATTTGTATAGTTTGCGCATGCGTCCGGAAATAACAAAAGCTTACTTCCACCGTTTTTTAAAATCACAGCTTCTAGAAGATTTACATGATTTCGTAAAAAACACGAGTTTTTAGAAAATGTGTTTTATTTATAAATGGAATATACAAAGTATGCAAATTCTACGTCATAACGACTTTGTATTGTTTGCGCATGCGCCCGGAAATAACAAAAGTTTACTTCCCCCGTTTTTTAAAATCACAGCTTCTAGAAGGTTTACATGATTTCTTAAAAAACACGAGTTTTTAGAAAATGTGTTTTATTTCATAAATGGAATCAACAAATTATGCACATTCTACGTCATAATGACTTTCTATAGCTTGCGCATGCGTCCGGAAATAAGAAAAGCTTACTTCCCCCGTTTTTTAAAATCACAACTTCTAGAAGGTTTACATGATTTCTTAAAAAACACGAGTTTTTAGAAAATGTGTTTTATTTCATATGGAATCAACAAAGTATGCACATTCTACGTCATAACGACTTTCTATAGTTTGCGCATGCGTCCGGAAATAAGAAAAGCTTACTTCCACCGTTTTTTAAAATCACAGCTTCTAGAAGGTTTACATGATTTCGTAAAAAACATGAGTTTTTAGAAAATGTGTTTTATTTCATCAATGGAATCAACAAAGTATGCACATTCTACGTCATAACGACATTCTATAGTTTGCGCATGCGTTTGGAAATAAGAAAAGCTTACTTCCCCCGTTTTTTAAAATCACAGCTTCTAGAAGGTTTATATGATTTCTTAAAAAACACGAGTTTTTAGAAAATGTGTTTTATTTCATAAATAGAATCAACAAAGTATGCACATTCTACGTCATAACGACTTTCTATAGTTTGCACATGCGTCCGGAAATAAGAAAAGCTTACTTCCACCGTTTTTTAAAATCACAGCTTCTAGAAGGTTTACATGATTTCGTAAAAAACACGAGTTTTTAGAAATGTGTTTTATTTCATAAATGGAATCAACAAAGTATGCACATTCTACGTCATAATGACTTTGTATAGTTTACACATGTGTCCGGAAATAACAAAAGCTTACTTCCACCGTTTTTTAAAATCACAGCTTCTAGAAGGTTTACATGATTTCGTAAAAAACACGAGTTTTTAGAAAATGTGTTTTATTTCATAAATGGAATCAACAACGTATGCACATTCTACGTCATAACGACTTTCTATAGTTTGCGCAGTCGTCCGGAAATAAGAAAAGCTTACTTCCCCCATTTTTTAAAATCACAGCTTCCAGAAGGTTTTTATGAGTTCGTAAAAAACACGAGTTTTTAGATATTGTGTTTTATTTCATGAATGGAATCTACAAAGTATGCACATTCTACGTCATAAGGAATTTCTATAGTTTGCGCATGCGTCCGGAAATAAGAAAAGCTTACTTTCCCCGTTTTTTAAAATCATAGCTTCTAGAAGGTTTACATGATTTCGTAAAAAACACGAGTTTTTAGAAAAGGTGTTTTATTTCTTAAATGGAATCAACAAAGTATGCACATTCTACGTCATAACGAATTTCTATAGTTTGCGCATTCGTCCGGAAATAAGAAAAGCCTACTTCCCCCGTTTCTTAAAATCACAGCTTCCAGAAGGTTTACGTGATTGCGTAAAAAACACGAGTTTTTAGAAAATGTGTTTTATTTCATAAATGGAATCAACAAAGTATGCACATTCTACGTCATAACGAATTTCTATAGTTTGCGCATGCGTTTGGAAATAAGAAAAGCTTACTTCCCCCGTTTTTTAAAATCACAGCTTCTAGAAGGTTTACATGATTTCTTAAGAAACACGCGTTTTTAGAAAATGTGTTTTATTTCATAAAGAGAATCAACAAAGTATGCACATTCTACGTCATAACGACTTTCTATTGTTTGCGCATGCATCCAGAAATAACAAAAGCTTACTTCCACCGTTTTTTAAAATCACAACTTGTAGAAGGTTTACATGATTTCTTAAAAAACACGAGTTTTTAGAAAAAGTGTTTTATTTCATAAATGGAATCAACAAAGTATACACATTCTACGTCATAACGACTTTCTATAGTTTCCGCATGCGTTTGGAAATAAGAAAAGCTTACTTCCCCCGTTTTTTTAAATCACAGCTTCTAGAAGGTTTACATGATTTCTTAAAAAACACGAGTTTTTAGAAAATGTGTTTTATTTCATAAATGGAATCAACAAAGTATGCACATTCTACGTCATAACGACTTTCTATAGTTTTCGCATGCGTCCGGAAATAAGAAAAGCTTACTTCCACCGTTTTTTAAAATCACAGCTTCTAGAAGGTTTACATGATTTCGTAAAAAACACGAGTATTTAGAAAATGTGTTTTATTTCATAAATGGTTTCTACAACGTATGGACATTCTACGTCATAACGACTTTCTATTGTTTGCGCATGCGTCCGGAAATAAGAAAAGCTTACTTCCACCGTTTTTTAAAATCACAGCTTCTAGAAGGTTTACGTGATTTCATAAAAAACACGAGTTTTTAGAAAATTTGTTTTATTTCATAAATGGAATCAACAAAGTATGCACATTCTACGTCATAACGATTTTCTATAGTTTGCGCATGCGTTTGGAAATAAGAAAAGCTTACTTCCCCCGTTTTTTAAAATCATAGCTTCTAGAAGGTTTACATGATTTCTTAAAAAACACGAGTTTTTAGAAAATGTGTTTTATTTCATAAATCGAATCAACAAAGTATGCACATTCTACGTCATAACGACTTTCTATAGTTTGCATGCGTCCAGAAATTAGAAAAGCTTACTTCCACCGTTTTTTAAAATCACAGCTTCTAGAAGGTTTACATGATTTCGTAAAAAACAAGAGTTTTTAGAAAATGTGTTTTATTTCATAAATGGAATCAACAAAGTATGCACATTCTACGTCATAACGAATTTCTATAGTTTGCGCATGCGTCCGGAATTAAGAAAAGCTTACTTCCACCGATTTTTAAAATCACAGCTTCTAGAAGGTTTACATGATTTCGTAAAAAACAGCAGTTTTTAGAAAATGTGTTTTATTTAATAAATGGAATCTACAAAGTATGCACATTCTACGTCATAACGACTTTCTATATTTTGCGCATGCGTCCGGAAATAAGAAAAGTTTACTTCCCCCGTTTTTAAAAATCACAGCTTCTAGAAGGTTTACATGATTTCTTAAAAAACACGAGTTTTTAGAAAATGTGTTTTATTTCATAAATGGAATCAACAAAGTATGCACATTCTACGTCATAACGACTTTCTATAGTTTGCGCATGCGTCCGGAAATAAGAAAAGTTTACTTCCCCCGTTTTTTAAAATCACAGCTTCTAGAAGGTTTACATGATTTCTTAAAAAACACGAGTTTTTAGAAAATGTGTTTTATTTCATAAATGGAATGAACAAAGTATGCACATTTTACATCATTACGACTTTCTATAGTTTGCGCATGTGTCCGGAAATAAGAAAAGCTTACTTCCACCGTTTTTTAAAATCACAGCTTCTAGAAGGTTTACATGTTTTCGTAAAAAACACGAGTTTTTAGAAAATGTGTTTTATTTCATAAATCGAATCTAAAAAGTATGCACATTCTACGTCATAACGACTTTCTATTGTTTGCGCATGCGTCCGGAAATAAGAAAAGCTTACTTCCACCGTTTTTTAAAATCACAGCTTCTAGAAGGTTTACATCATTTCGTAAAAAACACGAGTTTTAGAAAATGTGTTTTATTTCATAAATGGAATCAACAAAGTATGCACATTCTACGTCATAACGACTTTCTATAGTTTGCGCATGCGTTTTGAAATAAGAGAAGCTTACTTCCCCCGTTTTTTAAAATCACAACTTCCAGAAGGTTTACATGATTTCTTAAAAAACACGAGTTTTTAGAAAATGTGTTTTATTTCATAAATGGAATCAACAAAGTATGCACATTCTACGTCATAACGAATTTCTATAGTTTGCGCATGCGTTCGAAAATAAGAAAAGCTTACTTCCACCGTTTTTTAAAATCACAGGTTCTAGAAGATTTACATGATTTCTTAAAAAACACGAGTTTTTAGAAAATGTGTTTTATTTCATAAATGGAATCAACAAAGTATGCACATTCTACGTCATAACGAATTTCTATAGTTTGCGCATGCGTCCGGAAATAAGAAAAGCTTACTTCCACCGTTTTTTAAAACCACAGCTTCTAGAGGGTTTACATGATTTCTTAAAAAACACGAGTTTCTAGAAAATGTGTTTTATTTCATAAATGGAATCAAAAAATTATGCACATTCTACATCATAACGACCTTCTATAGTTTGTGCATTCGTCCGGAAATAATAAAAGCTTACTTCCACCGTTTTTTAAAATCACAGCTTCTAGAAGGTTTACATGATGTCGTAAAAAACACGAGTTTTTAGAAAATATGTTTTATTTCATAAAAGGAATCAACAAAGTATGCACATTCTACGTCATAACGACTTTCTATAGTTTGCGCACGCGTTTGGAAATAAGAAAAGCTTACTTCCCCCGTTTTTTAAAATCACAGCTTCTAGAGGGTTTACATGATTTATTAAAAAACACAAGTTTCTAGAAAATGTGTTTTATTTAATAAATGGAATCTACAAAGTATGCACATTCTAAGTCATAACGACTTTCTATAGTTTGCGCATGCGTCTGGAAATAAGAAAAGCTTACTTCTCCCGTTTTTTAAAATCACAGCTTCTAGAAGGTTTACATGATTTCTTAAAAAACAAGAGTTTTTAGAAAATGTGTTTTATTTCATAAATGGAATCAACAAAGTATGCACATTCTGCTTCATAACGACTTTCTATAGTTTGCGCATGCGTTTGGAAATAAGAAAAGCTTACTTCCCCCGTTTTTTAAAATCACAGCTTCTAGAGGGTTTACATGATTTCTTAAAAAACACAAGTTTCTAGAAAATGTGTTTTATTTCATAAATGGAATCAACAAATTATGCACATTCTACATCATAACGACCTTCTATAGTTTGCACATTCGTCCGGAAATAAGAAAAGGTTAATTCCACCGTTTTTTAAAATCACAACTTCTAGAAGGTTTACATGATTTTGTAAAAAACACGAGTTTTTAGAAAATGTGTTTTATTTCATAAATGGAATCAACAAAGTATCCTCATTCTACGTCATAACGACTTTCTATAGTTTGCGCATGCGTCCGGAAATAAGAAAAGCTTACTTCCCCAGTTTTTTAAAATCACAGCTTCTAGAAGGTTTACATGATTTCTTAAAAAACACGAGTTTTTAGAAAATGTGTCTTATTTCATAAATGGAATCAACAAAGTATGCACATTCTACATCATAACGACTTTGTATAGTTTGCGCATGCGTCCGGAAATAACAAAAGCTTACTTCCACCGTTTTTTAAAATCACAGCTTCTAGAAGGTTTACATGATTTCGTAAAAAACACGAGTTTTTAGAAAATGTGTTTTATTTCATAAATGGAATCTACAAAGTATGCACATTCTACGTCATAACGACTTTCTATTGTTTGTGCATGCGTCGGGAAATAGCAAAAGCTTACTTCCACTGTTTTTTAAAATCACAGCTTCTAGAAGGTTTACATGATTTCTTAAAAAACACGAGTTTTTAGAAAATGTGTTTTATTTCATAAATGGAATCAACAAAGTATGCACATTCTACGTCATAACGACTTTCTATAGTGTGCGCATGCATCCGGAAATAAGAAAAGCTTACTTCCCCCGTTTTTTAAAATCACAGCTTCTAGAAGGTTTACATGATTTCTTAAAAAACACGAGTTTTTAGAAAATGTGTTTTATTTCATATGGAATCAACAAAGTATGCACATTCTACGTCATAACGACTTTCCATAGTTTGCGCATGCGTCCGGAAAAAAGAAAAGCTTACTTCCACCGTTTTTTAAAATCACAGCTTCTAGAAGGTTTACATGATTTCGTAAAAAACATGAGTTTTTAGAAAATGTGTTTTATTTCATAAATGGAATCTACAAAGTATGCACATTCTACGTCATAATGACTTTCTATTGTTTGCGCATGCGTCCGGAAATAAGAAAAGCTTACTTCCACCGTTTTTTAAAATCACAGCTTCTAGTAGGTTTACATGATTTCGTAAAAAACACGAGTTTTTAGAAAATGTGTTTTATTTCATAAATGGAATCTACAAGTTATGCACATTCTACGACATAACGACTTTCTATAGTTTGCGCATGCGTCCGGAAATAAGAAAAGTTTACTACCCCCGTTTTTTAAAATCACAGCTTCTAGAAGGTTTACATGATTTCGTAAAAAACACGAGTTTTTAGAAAATGTGTTTTATTTCAAAATGGAATCTACAAAGTATGCACATTCTACGTCATAACGACTTTGTATTGTTTGCGCATGCGTCCGGAAATAACAAAAGTTTAATTCAACACAGTATGCACATTCTACATCATAATGACTTTCTATAGTTTGCGCATGCGTTTGGAAATAAGAAAAGCTTGCTTCCCCCGTTTTTTAAAATCACAGCTTCTAGAAGGTTTACATGATTTCGTAAAAAAGACGAGTTTTTAGAAAATGTGTTTTATTTCATAAATGGAATCTACAAAGTTTGCACATTCTACATCATAATGACTTTCTATTGTTTGCGCATGCGTCCGGAAATAAGAAAAGCTTACTTCCCCCGTTTTTTAAAATCACAGCTTCTAGAAGGTTTACATGATTTCTTAAAAACCACGAGTTTTTAGAAAATGTGTTTTATTTGATAAATGGAATCAACAAAATATGCACATTCTATGTCATAATGACTTTCTATAGTTTGCGCATGTGTCCAGAAATAAGAAAAGCTTACTTCCCCCGTTTTTTAAAATCACAGCTTCTAGAAGGTTTACATGATTTCTTAAAAAACACGAGTTTTTAGAAAATATGTTTTATTTCATAAATGGAATCAACAAAGTATGCACATTCTACTTCATAACGACTTTCTATAGTTTGCGCATGCGTCCAGAAATAAGAAAAGCTTACTTCCACTGTTTTTTAAAATCACAGCTTCTAGAAGGTTTACATGATTTCGTAAAAAACACGAGTTTTTAGAAAATGTGTTTTATTTCATAAATGGAATCAACAAAGTATGCACATTCTACGTCATAACGACTTTCTATAGTTTGCGCATGCGTCCGGAAATAAGAAAAGCTTACTTCCACCGATTTTTAAAATCATAGCTTCTAGAAGGTTTACATGATTTCGTAAAAAACACGAGTTTTTAGAAAATGTGTTTTATTTCATAAATGAATCTACAAAGTATGCAAATTCTACGTCATAACGACTTTGTATTGTTTGCGCATGCGTCCGGAAATAACAAAAGCTTACTTCCACCGTTTTTTAAAATCACAGCTTCTAGAAGGTTTACATGATTTCGTAAAAAACACGAGTTTTTAGAAAATGTGTTTTATTTCATAAATGGAATCTACAAAGTATCCACATTCTACATCATAATGACTTTCTATAGTTTGCGCATGCGTCCGGAAAGAAGAAAAGCTTACTTCCCCCGTTTTTTAAAATCACAGCTTCTAGAAGGTTTACATGATTTCTTAAAAAACACGAGTTTTTAGAAAATGTGTTTTATTTCATAAATGGAATCAACAAAGTATACACATTCTACGTCATAACGACTTTCTATAGTTTGCACATGCGTCCGGAAATAAGAAAAGCTTACTTCCACCGTTTTTTATAAACACAGCTTCTAGAAGGTTTACATGATTTCGTAAAAAACACGAGTTTTTAGAAAATGTGTTTCATTTCATAAATGGAATATACAAAGTATGCACATTCTACATCATAACGACATTCCATAGTTTGCACATGCGTCCGGAAAAAAGAGAAGCTTACTTCCACCGTTTTTTAAAATCACAGCTTCTAGAAGGTTTACATTATTTCGTAAAAAACACGAGTTTTTAGAAAGTGTGTTTTATTTCATAAATGGAATCTACAAAGTATACAAATTCTACGTCATAACGACTTTCTATAGTTTGCGCATACGTCCGAAAATAAGAAAAGTTTACTTCCCCCGTTTTTTAAAATCACAGCTTCTAGAAGGTTTACATGATTTCTTAAAAAACACGAGTTTTTAGAAAATGTGTTTTATTTCATAAATGGAATCAACAAAGTATGCACATTCTACATCATAACGACTTTCTGTACTTTGCGCATTTGTCCGTAAATAAGAAAAGCTTACTTCCACTGTTTTTTAAAATCCCAGCTTCTAGAAGGTTTACATGATTTCGTAAAAAACACGAGTTTTTAGAAAATGTGTTTTCTTTCATAAATGGAATCAACAAAGAATGCACATTCTACGTCATAACGAATTTCTAGAGTTTGCGCATGCGTTTGGAAATAAGAAAAGCTTACTTCCCCCGTTTCTTAAAATCACAGCTTCTTGAAGGTTTACATGATTTCGTAAAAAACACGAGTTTTTAGAAGATGTGTTTTATTTCATAAATGGAATCTACAAAGTATGCACATTCTACGTCATAACGACTTTCTATTGTTTGCGCATGCGTCCGGAAATAACAAAACCTTACTTCCACCGTTTTTTAAAATCACAGCTTCTAGAAGGTTTACATGATTTCGTTAAAAACACGAGTTTTTAGAAAATGTGTTTTATTTCATAAATGGAATCTACAAGTTATGCACATTCTACGACATAACGACTTTCTATAGTTTGCGCATGCGTCCGGAAATAAGAAAAGCTTACTACCCCCGTTTTTTAAAATCACAGCTTCTAGAAGGTTTACATCATTTCGTAAAAAACACGAGTTTTTAGAAAATGTGTTTTATTTCAAAATGGAATCTACAAAGTATGCACATTCTACGACATAACGACTTTGTATTGTTTGCGCATGCGCCCGGAAATAACAAAAGTTTAATTCCACCGTTTTTTAAAATCACAGCTTCTAGAAGGTTTACATGATTTCGTAAAAAACACGAGTTTTTAGAAAATGTGTTTTATTTCATAAATGAATCTACAAAGTATGCACAATCTACGTCATAAGGACTTTCTATAGTTTTCGCATGCGTCCGGAAATATGAAAAGCTTACTACCCCCGTTTTTTAAAATCACAGCTTCTAGAAGGTTTACATGATTTCTTAAAAAACACGAGTTTTTACAAAATGTGTTTTATTTCATAAATGGAATCAACAAAGTATGCATATTCTACGTCATAACGAGTTTCTATAGTTTGCGCATGCGTCCGGAAATAAGAAAAGCTTACTTCCACCGTTTTTTAAAATCACAGCTTCTAGAAGGTTTACATGATTTCTTAAAAACCACGAGTTTTTAGAAAATGTGTTTTATTTGATAAATGGAATCAACAAAGTATGCACATTCTATGTCATAATGAATTTCTATAGTTTGCGCATGTGTCCAGAAATAAGAAAAGCTTACTTCCCCCGTTTTTTAAAATCACAGCTTCTAGAAGGTTTACATGATTTCTTAAAAAACACGAGTTTTCAGAAAATATGTTTTATTTCATAAATGGAATCAACAAAGTATGCACATTCTACTTCATAACGACTTTCTATAGTTTGCGCATGCGTCCAGAAATAAGAAAAGCTTACTTCCACTGTTTTTTAAAATCACAGCTTCTAGAAGGTTTACATGATTTCGTAAAAAACACGAGTTTTTAGAAAATGTGTTTTATTTCATAAATGGAATCAACAAAGTATGCACATTCTACGTCATAACGACTTTCTATAGTTTGCGCATGTGTCCGGAAATAAGAAAAGCTTACTTCCACCGATTTTTAAAATCACAGCTTCTAGAAGGTTTACATGATTTCGTAAAAAACACGAGTTTTTAGAAAATGTGTTTTATTTCATAAATGAATCTACAAAGTATGCAAATTCTACGTCATAACGACTTTGTATTGTTTGCGCATGCGTCCGGAAATAACAAAAGCTTACTTCCACCGTTTTTTAAAATCACAGCTTCTAGAAGGTTTACATGATTTCGTAAAATACACGAGTTTTTAGAAAATGTGTTTTATTTCATAAATGGAATCTACAAAGTATCCACATTCTACATCATAATGACTTTCTATAGTTTACGCATGCGTCCGGAAAGAAGAAAAGCTTACTTCCCCCGTTTTTTAAAATCACAGCTTCTAGAAGGTTTACATGATTTCTTAAAAAACACGAGTTTTTAGAAAATGTGTTTTATTTCATAAATGGAATCAACAAAGTATACACATTCTACGTCATAACGACTTTCTATAGTTTGCACATGCGTCCGGAAATAAGAAAAGCTTACTTCCACCGTTTTTTATAAACACAGCTTCTAGAAGGTTTACATGATTTCGTAAAAAACACGAGTTTTTAGAAAATGTGTTTTATTTCATAAATGGAATCAGCAAAGTATGCACATTCTACGTCATAACGACTTTGTATAGTTTGCGCATGCTTCTGGAAATAACAAAAGCTTACTTCCACCGTTTTTTAAAATCACAGCTTCTAGAAGGTTTACATGATTTCGTAAAAAACACGAGTTTTTAGAAAATGTGTTTCATTTCATAAATGGAATATACAAAGTATGCACATTCTACATCATAACGACATTCCATAGTTTGCGCATGCGTCCGGAAAAAAGAGAAGCTTACTTCCACCGTTTTTTAAAATCACAGCTTCTAGAAGGTTTACATTATTTCGTAAAAAACACGAGTTTTTAGAAAGTGTCTTTTATTTCATAAATGGAATCTACAAAGTATGCAAATTCTACGTCATAACGACTTTCTATAGTTTGCGCATACGTCCAAAAATAAGAAAAGCTTACTTCCCCCGTTTTTTAAAATCACAGCTTCTAGAAGGTTTACATGATTTCTTAAAAAACACGAGTTTTTAGAAAATGTGTTTTATTTCATAAATGGAATCAACAAAGTATGCACATTCTACATCATAACGACTTTCTGTACTTTGCGCATTCGTCCGGAAATAAGAAAAGCTTACTTCCACTGTTTTTTAAAATCCCAGCTTCTAGAAGGTTTACATGATTTCGTAAAAAACACGAGTTTTTAGAAAATGTGTTTTCTTTCATAAATGGAATCAACAAAGTATGCACATTCTACGTCATAACGAATTTCTAGAGTTTGCGCATGCGTTTGGAAATAAGAAAAGCTTACTTCCCCCGTTTCTTAAAATCACAGCTTCTTGAAGGTTTACATGATTTCGTAAAAAACACGAGTTTTTAGAAAATGTGTTTTATTTCATAAATGGAATCTACAAAGTATGCACATTCTACGTCATAACGACTTTCTATTGTTTGCGCATGCGTCCGGAAATAACAAAACCTTACTTCCACCGTTTTTTAAAATCACAGCTTCTAGAAGGTTTACATGATTTCGTTAAAAACACGAGTTTTTAGAAAATGTGTTTTATTTCATAAAAGGAATCTACAAGTTATGCACATTCTACGACATAACGACTTTCTATGGTTTGCGCATGCGTCCGGAAATAAGAAAAGCTTACTACCCCCGTTTTTTAAAATCACAGCTTCTAGAAGGTTTACATCATTTCGTAAAAAACACGAGTTTTTAGAAAATGTGTTTTATTTCAAAATGGAATCTACAAAGTATGCACATTCTACGACATAATGACTTTGTATTGTTTGCGCATGCGCCCGGAAATAACAAAAGTTTAATTCCACCGTTTTTAAAAATCACAGCTTCTAGAAGGTTTACATGATTTCGTAAAAAACACGAGTTTTTAGAAAATGTGTTTTATTTCATTAATGAATCTACAAAGTATGCACAATCTACGTCATAAGGACTTTCTATAGTTTGCGCATCCGTCCGGAAATATGAAAAGCTTACTACCCCCGTTTTTTAAAATCACAGCTTCTAGAAGGTTTACATGATTTCTTAAAAAACACGAGTTTTTACAAAATGTGTTTTATTTCATAAATGGAATCAACAAAGTATGCATATTCTACGTCATAACGAGTTTCTATAGTTTGCGCATGCGTCCGGAAATAAGAAAAGCTTACTTCCACCGTTTTTTAAAATCACAGCTTCTAGAAGGTTTACATGATTTCGTAAAAAACACGAGTTTTTAGAAAATGTGTTTTATTTCATAAATGGAATCTACAAAGTATGCACATTCTACGTCATAACGACTTTCTATTGTTTGCGAATGCGTCCGGAAATAAGAAAAGCTTACTTCCACCGTTTTTTAAAATCACAGCTTCTAGAAGGTTTACATGATTTCGTAAAAAACACGAGTTTTTAGAAAATGTGTTTTATTTCATAAATTGAATCAACAAAGTATGCAAATTCTACGTCATAAGGACTTTCTATAGTTTGCGTATGCGTTTGGAAATAAGAAAAGCTTACTTCCCCCGTTTTTTAAAATCACAGCTTCTAGAAGGTTTACATGATTTCGTAAAAAACATGAGTTTTTAGAAAATGTGTTTTATTTCATAAATGGAATCTACAAAGTATGCACATTCTACGTCATAACGACTTTCTATTGTTTGCGCATGCATCTGGAAATAAGAAAAGCTTACTTCCACCGTTTTTTAAAATCACAACTTCTAGAAGGTTTACATGATTTCGTAAAAAACACGAGTTTTTAGAAAGTGTGTTTTATTTCATAAATGGAATCAACAAAGTATGCACATTCTACGTCATAACGACTTTCTATAGTTTGCGCATGCGTTTGGAAATAAGAAAAGCTTACTTCCCCCGTTTTTTAAAATCACAGCTTCTAGAAGGTTTATATGATTTCTTAAAAAACACGAGTTTTTAGAAAATGTGTTTTATTTCATAAATGGAATCAACAAAGTATGCACATTCTACGTCATAACGACATTCCATAGTTTGCGCATGCGTTACTTCCACCGTTTTTTAAAATCACAGCTTCTAGAAGGTTTACATTATTTCGTAAAAAACATGAGTTTTTAGAAAGTGTGTTTTATTTCATAAATGGAATCTACAAAGTATGCAAATTCTACGTCATAACAACTTTCTATAGTTTGCACATGCGTCCGGAAATAAGAAAAGCTTACTTCCCCCGTTTTTTAAAATCACAGCTTCTAGAAGGTTTACATGATTTCTTAAAAAACACGAGTTTTTAGAAAATGTGTTTTATTTCATAAATGGAATAAACAAAGTATGCACATTCTACATCATAACGACTTTCTGTAGTTTGCGCATTCGTCCGGAAATAAGAAAAGCTTACTTCCACCGTTTTTTAAAATCACAGCTTCTAGAAGGTTTAAATGATTTCTTAAAAAACACGAGTTTTTAGAAAATGTGTTTTCTTTCATAAATGGAATCAACAAAGTATGCACATTCTACG
Organism: Larix kaempferi; assembly: GCA_027924585.1. Classification (NCBI taxonomy): domain Eukaryota; kingdom Viridiplantae; phylum Streptophyta; class Pinopsida; order Pinales; family Pinaceae; genus Larix; species Larix kaempferi. The sequence goes on along the minus strand of BSBM01000557.1, from coordinate 14,575,941 downwards.
TCATAACGAATTTCTAGAGTTTGCGCATGCGTTTGGAAATAAGAAAAGCTTACTTCCCCCGTTTCTTAAAATCACAGCTTCTTGAAGGTTTACATGATTTTGTAAAAAACACGAGTTTTTAGAAAATGTGTTTTATTTCATAAATGGAATCTACAAAGTATGCACATTCTACGTCATAACGACTTTCTATTGTTTGCGCATGCGTCTGGAAATAACAAAAGCTTACTTCCACCGTTTTTTAAAATCACAGCTTCTAGAAGGTTTACATGATTTCGTAAAAAACACGAGTTTTTAGAAAATGTGTTTTATTTCATAAATGGAATCTACAAGTTATGCACATTCTACGACATAACGACTTTCTATAGTTTGCGCATGCGTCCGGAAATAACAAAAGCTTACTACCCCCGTTTTTTAACATCACAGCTTCTAGAAGGTTTACATGATTTCGTAAAAAACACGAGTTTTTAGAAAATGTGTTTTATTTCAAAATTGAATCTACAAAGTATGCACATTCTACGTCATAACGACTTTGTATTGTTTGCGCATGCGTCCGGAAATAACAAAAGTTTAATTCCACCGTTTTTTAAAATCACAGCTTCTAGAAGGTTTACATGATTTCGTAAAAAACACGAGTTTTTAGAAAATGTGTTTTATTTCATAAATGAATCTACAAAGTATGCACAATCTACATCATAATGACTTTCTATAGTTTGCGCATGCGTCCGGAAATATGAAAAGCTTACTACCCTCGTTTTTTAAAATAACAGCTTCTAGAAGGTTTACATGATTTCTTAAAAAACACGAGTTTTTAGAAAATGTGTTTTATTTCATAAATGGAATCAACAAAGTATGCACATTCTACGTGATAACGAGTTTCTATAGTTTGCGCATGCGTTCGGAAATAAGAAAAGCTTACTTCCACCGTTTTTTAAAATCACAGCTTCTAGAAGGTTTACATGATTTCGTAAAAAACGCGAGTTTTTAGAAAATGTGTTTTATTTCATAAATTGAATCAACAAAGTATGCAAATTCTACGTCATAACGACTTTCTATAGTTTGCGCATGCGTTTGGAAATAAGAAAAGGTTACTTCCCCCGTTTTTTAAAATCACAGCTTCTAGAAGGTTTACATGATTTCGTAAAAAAACACGAGTTTTTAGAAAATGTGCTTTATTTCATAAATGGAATCTACAAAGTATGCACATTCTACGTCATAACGACTTTCTATTGTTTGCGCATGCATCCGGAAATAAGAAAAGCTTACTTCCACCGTTTTTTAAAATCACAACTTCTAGAAGGTTTACATGATTTCGTAAAAAACACGAGTTTTTAGAAAATGTGTTTTATTTCATAAATGGAATCAACAAAGTATGCACATTCTACGTCATAATGACTTTCTTCAGTTTGCGCATGCGTTTGGAAATAAGAAAAGCTTACTTCCCCCGTTTTTTAAAATCACAGCTTCTAGAAGGTTTATATGATTTCTTAAAAAACACGAGTTTTTAGAAAATGTGTTTTATTTCATAAATGGAATCAACAAAGTATGCACATTCTACGTCATGACGACTTTGTATAGTTTGCGCATGCTTCCGGAAATAACAAAAGCTTACTTCCACCGTTTTTTAAAATCACAGCTTCTAGAAGGTTTACATGATTTCGTAAAAAACACGAGTTTTTAGAAAATGTGTTTCATTTCATAAATGGAATATACAAAGTATGCACATTCTACGTCATAACGACACTCCATAGTTTGCGCATGCGTCCGGAAAAAAGAGAAGCTCACTTCCACCGTTTTTTAAAATCACAGCTTCTAGAAGGTTTACATTATTTTGTAAAAAACACGAGTTTTTAGAAAGTGTGTTTTATTTCATAAATGGAATCTACAAAGTATGCAAATTCTACGTCATAACAACTTTCTATAGTTTGCGCATGCGTCCGGAAATAAGAAAAGCTTACTTCCCCCGTTTTTTAAAATCACAGCTTCTAGAAGGTTTACATGATTTCTTAAAAAACACGAGTTTTTAGAAAATGTGTTTTATTTCATAAATGGAATCAACAAAATATGCACATTCTACATCATAACGACTTTCTGTAGTTTGCGCATTCGTCCGGAAATAAGAAAAGCTTACTTCCACCGTTTTTTAAAATCACAGCTTCTAGAAGGTTTAAATGATTTCTTAAAAAACACGAGTTTTTAGAAAATGTGTTTTATTTCATAAATGGAATCAACAAAGTATGCATATTCTACGTCATAACGAGTTTCTATAGTTTGCGCATGCGTCCGGAAATAAGAAAAGCTTACTTCCACCGTTTTTTAAAATCACAGCTTCTAGAAGGTTTACATGATTTCGTAAAAAACACGAGTTTTTAGAAAATGTGTTTTATTTCATAAATGGAATCTACAAAGTATGCACATTCTACGTCATAACGAATTTCTATTGCTTGAGCATGCGTCCGAAAATAACAAAAGCTTACTTCCACCGTTTTTTAAAATCACAGCTTCTAGAAGGTTTACATGATTTCGTAAAAAACACGAGTTTTTAGAAAATGTTTTTTATTTCATAAATGGAATCAACAAAGTATGCAAATTCTACGTCATAACGACTTTCTATAGTTTGTGCATGCGTTTGGAAATAAGAAAAGCTTACTTCCACCGTTTTTTAAAATCACAGCTTCTCGAAGGTTTACATGATTTCGTAAAAAACACGAGTTTTTAGAAAATGTGTTTTATTTCATAAATGGAATCAACAAAGTATGCACATTCTACGTCATAACGACTTTCTATAGTTTGCGCATGCGTTTGGAAATAAGAAAAGCTTACTTCCCCCGTTTTTTAAAATCACAGCTTCTAGAAGGTTTATATGATTTCTTAAAAAACACGAGTTTTTAGAAAATGTGTTTTATTTCATAAATAGAATCAACAAAGTATGCACATTCTACGTCATAACGACTTTCTATAGTTTGCACATGCGTCCGGAAATAAGAAAAGCTTACTTCCACCGTTTTTTAAAATCACAGCTTCTAGAAGGTTTACATGATTTCTTAAAAAACACGAGTTTTTAGAAAATGTGTTTTATTTCATAAATGGAATCTACAAGTTATGCACATTCTACGACATAACGACTTTCTATAGTTTGCGCATGCGTCCGGAAATAACAAAAGCTTACTACCCCCGTTTTTTAACATCACAGCTTCTAGAAGGTTTACATGATTTCGTAAAAAACACGAGTTTTTAGAAAATGTGTTTTATTTCAAAATGGAATCTACAAAGTATGCACATTCTACGTCATAACGACTTTGTATTGTTTGCGCATGCGTCCGGAAATAACAAAAGTTTAGTTCCACCGTTTTTTAAAATCACAGCTTCTAGAAGGTTTACATGATTTCGTAAAAAACACGAGTTTTTAGAAAATGTGTTTTATTTCATAAATGAATCTACAAAGTATGCACAATCTACATCATAATGACTTTCTATAGTTTGCGCATGCGTCCGGAAATATGAAAAGCTTACTACCCTCGTTTTTTAAAATAACAGCTTCTAGAAGGTTTACATGATTTCTTAAAAAACACGAGTTTTTAGAAAATGTGTTTTATTTCATAAATGGAATCAACAAAGTATGCACATTCTACGTGATAACGAGTTTCTATAGTTTGCGCATGCGTTCGGAAATAAGAAAAGCTTACTTCCACCGTTTTTTAAAATCACAGCTTCTAGAAGGTTTACATGATTTCGTAAAAAACGCGAGTTTTTAGAAAATGTGTTTTATTTCATAAATTGAATCAACAAAGTATGCAAATTCTACGTCATAACGACTTTCTATAGTTTGCGCATGCGTTTGGAAATAAGAAAAGGTTACTTCCCCCGTTTTTTAAAATCACAGCTTCTAGAAGGTTTACATGATTTCGTAAAAAACACGAGTTTTTAGAAAATGTGCTTTATTTCATAAATGGAATCTACAAAGTATGCACATTCTACGTCATAACGACTTTCTATTGTTTGCGCATGCATCCGGAAATAAGAAAAGCTTACTTCCACCGTTTTTTAAAATCACAACTTCTAGAAGGTTTACATGATTTCGTAAAAAACACGAGTTTTTAGAAAATGTGTTTTATTTCATAAATGGAATCAACAAAGTATGCACATTCTACGTCATAATGACTTTCTTCAGTTTGCGCATGCGTTTGGAAATAAGAAAAGCTTACTTCCCCCGTTTTTTAAAATCACAGCTTCTAGAAGGTTTATATGATTTCTTAAAAAACACGAGTTTTTAGAAAATGTGTTTTATTTCATAAATGGAATCAACAAAGTATGCACATTCTACGTCATGACGACTTTGTATAGTTTGCGCATGCTTCCGGAAATAACAAAAGCTTACTTCCACCGTTTTTTAAAATCACAGCTTCTAGAAGGTTTACATGATTTCGTAAAAAACACGAGTTTTTAGAAAATGTGTTTCATTTCATAAATGGAATATACAAAGTATGCACATTCTACGTCATAACGACACTCCATAGTTTGCGCATGCGTCCGGAAAAAAGAGAAGCTCACTTCCACCGTTTTTTAAAATCACAGCTTCTAGAAGGTTTACATTATTTTGTAAAAAACACGAGTTTTTAGAAAGTGTGTTTTATTTCATAAATGGAATCTACAAAGTATGCAAATTCTACGTCATAACAACTTTCTATAGTTTGCGCATGCGTCCGGAAATAAGAAAAGCTTACTTCCCCCGTTTTTTAAAATCACAGCTTCTAGAAGGTTTACATGATTTCTTAAAAAACACGAGTTTTTAGAAAATGTGTTTTATTTCATAAATGGAATCAACAAAATATGCACATTCTACATCATAACGACTTTCTGTAGTTTGCGCATTCGTCCGGAAATAAGAAAAGCTTACTTCCACCGTTTTTTAAAATCACAGCTTCTAGAAGGTTTAAATGATTTCTTAAAAAACACGAGTTTTTAGAAAATGTGTTTTATTTCATAAATGGAATCAACAAAGTATGCATATTCTACGTCATAACGAGTTTCTATAGTTTGCGCAGGCGTCCGGAAATAAGAAAAGCTTACTTCCACCGTTTTTTAAAATCACAGCTTCTAGAAGGTTTACATGATTTCGTAAAAAACACGAGTTTTTAGAAAATGTGTTTTATTTCATAAATGGAATCTAAAAAGTATGCACATTCTACGTCATAACGAATTTCTATTGCTTGAGCATGCGTCCGAAAAAAACAAAAGCTTACTTCCACCGTTTTTTAAAATCACAGCTTCTAGAAGGTTTACATGATTTCGTAAAAAACACGAGTTTTTAGAAAATGTTTTTTATTTCATAAATGGAATCAACAAAGTATGCAAATTCTACGTCATAACGACTTTCTATAGTTTGTGCATGCGTTTGGAAATAAGAAAAGCTTACTTCCACCGTTTTTTAAAATCACAGCTTCTCGAAGGTTTACATGATTTCGTAAAAAACACGAGTTTTTAGAAAATGTGTTTTATTTCATAAATGGAATCAACAAAGTATGCACATTCTACGTCATAACGACTTTCTATAGTTTGCGCATGCGTTTGGAAATAAGAAAAGCTTACTTCCCCCGTTTTTTAAAATCACAGCTTCTAGAAGGTTTATATGATTTCTTAAAAAACACGAGTTTTTAGAAAATGTGTTTTATTTCATAAATAGAATCAACAAAGTATGCACATTCTACGTCATAACGACTTTCTATAGTTTGCACATGCGTCCGGAAATAAGAAAAGCTTACTTCCACCGTTTTTTAAAATCACAGCTTCTAGAAGGTTTACATGATTTCGTAAAAAACACGAGTTTTTAGAAAATGTGTTTTATTTCATAAATGGAATCAACAAACTGTGCACATTCTACGTCATAACGACTTTGTATAGTTTGCGCATGCGTCCGGAAATAACAAAAGCTTACTTCCACCGTTTTTTAAAATCACAACTTCTAGAAGGTTTACATGATTTCGTAAAAAACACGAGTTTTTAGAAAATGCGTTTTATTTCATAAATTGAATGTACAAAGTATGCACATTCTACGTCATAACGACATTCTATAGTTTGCGCATGCGTCCGGAAAAAAGAGAAGCTTACTTCCACCGTTTTTTAAAATCACAACTTCTACAAGGTTTACATGATTTCGTAAAAAACACGAGTTTTTAGAAAATGCGATTTATTTCATAAATGGAATCTACAAAGTATGCACATTCTACGTCATAATGACTTTATATAGTTTGCGCATGCGTCCGGAAATAAGAAAACCTTACTTCCCCCGTTTTTTAAAATCACAGCTTCTAGAAGGTTTACATGATTTCTTAAAAAACACGAGTTTTTAGAAAATGTGTTTTCTTTCATAAATGGTATGAACAAAGTATGCACATTCTACGTCATAACGACTTTCTATAGTTTGCGCATGCGTTTGGAAATAAGAAAAGCTTACTTCCCCCGTTTTTTAAAATCACAGCTTCTAGAAGGTTTACATGATTTCGTAAAAAACACGAGTTTTTAGAAAATGTGTTTTATTTCATAAATGGAATCTACAAAGTATGCACATTCTACGTCATAACGACTTTGTATTTTTTGCACATGCGTACGGAAATAACAAAAGCTTACTTCCACCGTTTTTTAAAATCACAGCTTCTAGAAGGTTTACATGATTTCTTAAAAAACTCGAGTTCTTAGAAAATGTCTTTTATTTCATAAATGGAATCAACAAAGTATGCACATTCTACATCATAACGACTTTCTATAGTTTGCGCATGCGTCCGGAAATAAGAAAAGCTTACTACCACCGTTTTTTAAAATCACAGCTTCTAGAAGGTTTACATGATGTCGTAAAAAACACGAGTTTTTAGAAAATGTGTTTTATTTCATAAATGGAATCTACAAAGTATGCACATTCTACGTCATAATGACTTTGTATTGTTTGCGCATGCGTCCGGAAATAAGAAAAGCTTAATTCCACCGTTTTTTAAAATCACAGCTTCTAGAAGTTTTACATGATTTCGTAAAACACATGAGTTTTTAGAAAATGTGTTTTATTTCATAAATGAATCTAAAAAGTATGCACAATCTACGTCATAAGGAATTTCTATAGTTTGCGCATGCGTCCGGAAATAAGAAAAGCTTACTACCCCCGTTTTTAAAATCACAACTTCTAGAAGGTTTACATGATTTCTTAAAAAACACGAGTTTTTAGAAAATGTGTTTTATTTCATAAATGGAATCAACAAAGTATGCACATTCTACGTCATAACGAGTTTCTATAGTTTGCGCATGCGTCCGGAAATAAGAAAAGCTTACTTCCACCGTTTTTTAAAATCACAGCTTCTAGAAGGTTTACATGATTTCGTAAAAAACACGAGTTTTTAGAAAATGTGTTTTATTTCATAAATGGAATCTACAAAGTATGCACATTCTACGTCATAACGACTTTCTATTGTTTGCGCATGCGTCCAGAAATAAGAAAAGCTTACTTCCACCGTTTTCTAAAATCACAGCTTCTAAAAGGTTTACATGATTTCGTAACAAACACGAGTTTTTAGAAAATGTATTTTATTTCATAAATGGAATCAACAAAGTATCCAAATTCAATGTCATAACGACTTTCTATTGTTTGCGCATGCGTTTGGAAATAAGAAAAGCTTACTTCCCCCGTTTTTTAAAATCACAGCTTCTAGAAGGTTTACATGATTTCGTAAAAAACACGAGTTTTTAGAAAATGTGTTTTATTTCATAAATGGAATCTACAAAGTATGCACATTCTACGTCATAACGACTTTCTATTGTTTGCGCATGCGTTTGGAAATAAGAAAAGCTTACTTCCAGCGTTTTTTAAAATCACAGCTTCTAGAAGGTTTACATGATTTCGTAAAAAACACGAGTTTTAAGAAAATGTGTTTTATTTCATAAATGGAATCTACAAAGTATGCACATTCTACGTCATAACGACTTTGTATTGTTTGCGCATGCGTCGGGAAATAACAAAAGCTTACTTCCACCATTTTTTAAAATCACAGCTTCTAGAAGGTTTACATGATTTATTAAAAAACTCAAGTTTTTAGAAAATGTCTTTTATTTCATAAATGGAATCAACAAAGTATGCACAATCTACATCATAACGACTTTCTATAGTTTGCGCATGCGTCCGGAAATAAGAAAATCTTACTTCCCCCGTTTTTTAAAATCACAGCTTCTAGAAGGTTTACATGATTTCGTAAAAAACACGAGTTTTTAGAAAATGTGTTTTATTTCATAAATGGAATCTACAAAGTATGCACATTCTATGTCATAACGACATTCTATATTTTGCGCATGCGTCCGGAAAAAAGAGAAACTTACTTCCACCGTTTTTTAAAATCACAGCTACTAGAAGGTTTACATGATTTCGTAAAAAACACGAGTTTTTAGAAAATGTGTTTTATTTCATAAATGGAATCTACAAAGTATGCACATTCTATGTCATAACGACTTTCTATTGCTTGTGCATGCGTCCGGAAATAAGAAAAGCTTACTTCCCCCGTTTTTTAAAATCACAGCTTCTAGAAGGTTTACCTTATTTCGTAAAAAACACGAGTTTTTAGAAAATGTGTTTTATTTCATAAATGGAATCAACAACGTATGCAGATTCTACGTCATAACGACTTTCTATAGTTTGCGCATTCGTCCGGAAATAAGAAAAGCTTACTTTCCCCGTTTTTTAAAATCACAGCTTCTAGAAGGTTTACATGATTTCGTAAAAAACACGAGATTTAGAAAATGTGTTTTATTTCATAAATGGAATCTACAAAGTATGCACATTCTACGTCATAACGACTTTCTATAGTTTACGGATGCGTTTGGAAATAAGAAAAGCTTACTTCCCCCGTTTTTTACAATCACAGCTTCTAGAAGGTTTACATGATTTCGTAAAAAACACGAGCTTTTAGAAAATGTGTTTTATTTCATAAATGGAATCTACAAAGTATGCACATTCTACGTCATAACGACTTTCTATTGTTTGCCCATGCGTCCGGAAATAAGAAAAGCTTAGTTCCACCGTTTTTTAAAATCACAGCTTCTATAAGGTTTACATGATTTCGTAAAAAACACGAGTTTTTAGAAAATGTGTTTTCCTTCATAAATGGAAACAACAAAGTATGCACATTCTACGTCATAACGACTTTCTATAGTTTGCGCATGCGTTTAGAAATAAGAAAAGCTTACTTCCACCGTTTTTTAAAATCACAGCTTCTAGAAGGTTTACATGATTTCGTAAAAAACACGAGTTTTTAGAAAATGTGTTTTCTTTCATAAATGGAATCAACAAAGTATGCACATTCTACGTCATAATGACTTTCTATAGTTTGCGCATGCGTTTGGAAATAAGAAAAGCTTACTTCCCCCGTTTTTTAAAATCACAGCTTCTAGAAGGTTTACAAGATTTCGTAAAAAACACGATTTTTTAGAAAATGTGTTTTATTTCATAAATTGAATCTACAAAGTATGCAAATTCTATGTCATAACGACTTTGTATTGTTTGCGCATGCGTCCGGAAATAACAAAAGCTTACTTCCACCGTTTTTTAAAATCACAGCTTCTAGAAGGTTTACATGATTTCGTAAAAAACACGAGTTTTGAGAAAATGTGTTTTATTCCATAAAAGGAATCTACAAGTTATGCGCATTCTACGACATAACGACTTTCTATAGTTTGCCAATGCGTCCGGAAATAAGAAAAGCTTACTTCCCCCAATTTTTAAAATCACAGCTTCTAGAAGGTTTACATGATTTCGTAAAAAACAAGAGTTTTTAGTAAATGTGTTTTATTTCATAAATGAATCTACAAAGTATGCACATTCTACGTCATAACGACTTTCTATAGTTTCTGCATGCGTCCGGAAAAAAGAAAAGCTTACTACCCCCGTTTTTTAAAACCACAGCTTTTATAAGGTTTACATGATTTCGTAAAAAACACGAGTTTTTAGAAAATGTGTTTTATTTCATAAATGGAATCAACAAAGTATGCACATTCTACATCATAATGACTTTCTATTGTTTGCGCATGCGTCCGGAAATAAGAAAAGCTTACTTCCACCGTTTTTTAAAATCACAGCTTCTAGAAGGTTTAGATGATTTCGTAAAAAACACGAGTTTTTAGAAAATGTGTTTTATTTCATAAATGGAATCAACAAAGTATGCAAATTCTACGTCATAACGACTTGCTATAGTTTGCGCATGCGTTTGGAAATAAGAAAAGCTTACTTCCCCCGTTTTTTAAAATCACAGCTTCCAGAAGGTTTATATGATTTCTTAAAAAACACGAGTTTTTGGAAAATGTGTTTTATTTCATAAATAGAATCAACAAAGTATGCACATTCTACGTCATAACGACTTTCTATAGTTTGCACATGCCTCCAGAAATAAGAAAAGCTTACTTCCACCGTTTTCTAAAATCACAGCTTCTAGAAGGTTTACATGATTTCGTAAAAAACACGAGTTTTTGGAAAATGTGTTTTATTTCATCAATGGAATCAAAAAGGTATGCACATTCTACGTCATAACGACTTTGTATAGTTTGCGCATGCGTCCGGAAATAAGAAAAGCTTACTTCCACCGTTTTTTAAAATCACAGCTTCTAGAAGGTTTACATGATTTCGTAAAAAACACGAGTTTTGAGAAAATGTGTTTTATTTCATCAATGGAATATACAAAGTATGCACATTCTACATCATAACGACATTCTATAGTTTGCGCATGTGTCTGGAAAAAAGAGAAGCTTACTTTCACCGTTTTTTAAAATCACAACTTCTAGAAGGTTTACATGATTTTGTAAAAAACACGAGTTTTTAGAAACTGTGTTTTATTTCATAAATGGAATCTACAAAGTATGCACATTCTACGTCATAACGACTTTCTATATTTTGTGCATGCGTCCGGAAATAAGAAAAGCTTACTTCCCCCATTTTTTAAAATCACAGCTTCTAGAAGGATTACATGATTTCTTAAAAAACACGAGTTTTTAGAAAATGTGTTTTATTTCATCAATGGAATCTACAAAGTATGCACATTCTACGTCATAACGACTTTCTATAGTTTGCGCATGCGTTCGGAAATAAGAAAAGCTTACTTCCCCATTTTTTTAAAATCACAGCTTCTAGAAGGTTTACATGATTTCTTAAAAAACACGAGTTTTTAGAAAATGTGTTTTCTTTCATAAATGGAATCAACAAAGTATGCACATTCTACGTCAAAACGACTTTCTATAGTTTGCGCATGTGTTTGGAAATAAGAAAAGCTTACTTCCCCCGTTTTTTAAAATCACAGCTTCTAGAAGGTTTACATGATTTCGTAAAAAACACGAGTTTTTAGAAAATGTTTTTTATTTCATAAATGGAATCTACAAAGTATGCACATTCTACATCATAACGGCATTCTATAGTTTGCGCATGCGTCTGGAAAAAAGAGAAGCTTACTTCAACCGTTTTTTAAAATCACAGCTTCTAGAAGGTTTACATGATTTCTTAAAAAACATGAGTTTTTAGAAAATGTGTTTTATTTCATCAATTGAATATACAAAGTATGCACATTCTACGTCATAACGACATTCTATAGTTTGCGCATGCGTCTGGAAACAAGAGAAGCTTACTTTCACCGTTTTTTAAAATCACGGCTTCTAGAAGGTTTACATGATTTCGTAAAAAACACGAGTTTTTAGAAAATGTGTATTATTTCATAAATGGAATCTACAAAGTATGCACATTCTACTTCATAACGACTTTCTATAGTTTGCGCATGCGTCCGGAAATAAGAAAAGCTTACTTCCCCCGTTTTTTAAAATCACAGCTTCTAGAAGATTTACATGATTTCTTAAAAAACAAGAGTTTTTAGAAAATGTGTTTTCTTTCATAAATGGAATCAACAAAGTATGCACATTCTACGTCATAACGACTTTGTATAGTTTGCGCATGCGTCCGGAAATAACAAAAGCTTACTTCCACCGTTTTTTAAAATCACAGCTTCTAGAAGGTTTACATGATTTCGTAAAAAACACGAGTTTTTAGAAAATGTGTTTTATTTCATCAATGGAATATACAAACTATGCACATTCTACGTCATAACGACATTCTATAGTTTGCGCATGCGTCTAGAAAAAAGAGAAGCTTACTTCCACCGTTTTTTAAAATCACGGCTTCTAGAAGGTTTACATGATTTCGTAAAAAACACGAGTTTTTAGAAAATGTGTTTTATTTCATAAATGGAATCTACAAAGTATGCACATTCTACGTCATAACGACTTTCTATAGTTTGCGCATGCGTCCGGAAATAAGAAAAGCTTACCTCCCCCGTTTTTTAAAATCACAGCTTCTAGAAGGTTTACATGATTTCTTAAAAAACACGAGTTTTTAGAATATGTGTTTTTATTTCATAAATGGAATCAACAAAGTATGCACATTCTACGTCATAACGACTTTGTATAGTTTGCACATGCTTCCGGAAATAACTAAAGCTTACTTCCACCGTTTTTTAAAATCACAGCTTCTAGAAGGTTTACATGATTTCGTAAAAAACACGAGTTTTTAGAAAATGTGTTTCATTTCATAAATGGAATATACAAAGTATGCACATTCTACGTCATAACGACACTCCATAGTTTGCGCATGCGTCCGGAAAAAAGAGAAGCTTACTTCCACCGTTTTTTAAAATCACAGCTTCTAGAAGGTTTAGATTATTTCGTAAAAAACACGAGTTTTTAGAAAGTGTGTTTTATTTCATAAATGGAATCTACAAAGTATGCAAATTCTACGTCATAACGACTTTCTATAGTTTTCGCATGCGTCCGGAAATAAGAAAAGCTTACTTCCCCCGTTTTTTAAAATCACAGCTTCTAGAAGGTTTACATGATTTCTTAAAAAACACGAGTTTTTAGAAAATGTGTTTTATTTCATAAATGGAATCAACAAAGTATGCACATTCTACATCATAACGACTTTCTGTAGTTTGCGCATTCGTCCGGAAATAAGAAAAGCTTACTTCCACCGTTTTTTAAAATCACAGCTTCTAGAAGGTTTAAATGATTTCTTAAAAAACACGAGTTTTTAGAAAATGTGTTTTCTTTCATAAATGGAATCAACAAAGTATCCACATTCTACGTCATAACGAATTTCTAGAGTTTGCGCATGCGTTTGGAAATAAGAAAAGCTTACTTCCCCCGTTTCTTAAAATCACAGCTTCTTGAAGGTTTACATGATTTCGTAAAAAACACGAGTTTTTAGAAAATGTGTTTTATTTCACAAACGGAATCTACAAAGTATGCACATTCTACGTCATAACGACTTTCTATTGTTTGCGCATGCGTCCGGAAATAACAAAAGCTTACTTCCATCGTTTTTTAAAATCACAGCTTCTAGAAGGTTTACATGATTTCGTAAAAAACACGAGTTTTTAGAAAATGTGTTTTATTTCATAAATGGAATCTACAAGTTATGCACATTCTACGACATAACGACTTTCTATAGTTTGCGCATGCGTTCGGAAATAAGAAAAGCTTACTACCCCCGTGTTTTAAAATCACAGCTTCTAGAACGTTTACATGATTTCGTAAAAAACACGAGTTTTTAGAAAATGTGTTTTATTTCAAAATGGAATCTACAAAGTATGCACATTCTACGTCATAACGATTTTGTATTGTTTGCGCATGCGTCCGGAAATAACAAAAGTTTAATTCCACCGTTTTTTAAAATCACAGCTTCTAGAAGGTTTACATGATTTCGTAAAAAACACTAGTTTTTAGAAAATGTGTTTTATTTCATAAATGAATCTACAAAGTATGCGCAATCTACGTCATAAGGACTTTCTATAGTTTGCGCATGCATCCGGAAATATGAAAAGCTTACTACCCTCGTTTTTTAAAATCACAGCTTCTAGAAGGTTTACATGATTTCTTAAAAAACACGAGTTTTTAGAAAATGTGTTTTATTTCATAAATGGAATCAACAAAGTATGCACATTCTACGTGATAACGAGTTTCTATAGTTTGCGCATGCGTCCGGAAATAAGAAAAGCTTACTTCCACCGTTTTGTAAAATCACAGCTTCTAGAAGGTTTACATGATTTCGTTAAAAACACGAGTTTTTAGAAAATGTGTTTTATTTCATAAATGGAATCTACAAAGTATGCACATTCTACGTCATAACGACTTTCTATTGTTTGCAAATGCGTCCGGAAATAAGAAAAGCTTACTTCCACCGTTTTTTAAAATCACAGCTTCTAGAAGGTTTACATGATTTCGTAAAAAACACGAGTTTTTAGAAAATGTGTTTTATTTCATAAATTGAAGCAACAAAGTATGCAAATTCTACGTCATAACGACTTTCTATAGTTTGCGCATGCGTTTGGAAATAAGAAAAGCTTACTTCCCCCGTTTTTTAAAATCACAGCTTCTAGAAGGTTTACATGATTTCGTAAAAAACACGAGTTTTTAGAAAATGTGTTTTATTTCATAAATGGAATCTACAAAGTATGCACATTCTACGTCATAACGACTTTCTATTGTTTGCGCATGCATCCGGAAATAAGAAAAGCTTACTTCCACCATTTTTTAAAATCACAACTTCTAGAAGGTTTACATGATTTCGTAAAAAACACGAGTTTTTAGAAAATGTGTTTTATTTCATAAATGGAAGCAACAAAGTATGCACATTCTACGTCATAACGACTTTCTATAGTTTGCGCATGCGTTTGGAAATAAGAAAAGCTTACTTGCCCCGTTTTTTAAAATCACAGCTTCTAGAAGGTTTATATGATTTCTTAAAAAACACGAGTTTTTAGAAAATGTGTTTTATTTCATAAATGGAATCAACAAAGTATGCACATTCTACGTCATAATGACTTTGTATAGTTTGCACATGCTTCCGGAAATAACAAAAGCTTACTTCCACAGTTTTTTAAAATCACAGCTTCTAGAAGGTTTACATGATTTCTTAAAAAACACGAGTTTTTAGAAAATGTGTTTCATTTCATAAATGGAATATACAAAGTATGCACATTCTACGTCATAACGACATTCCATAGTTTGCGCATGCGTCCAGAAAAAAGAGAAGCTCACTTCCACCGTTTTTTAAAATCACAGCTTCTAGAAGGTTTACATTATTTCGTAAAAAACACGAGTTTTTAGAAAGTGTGTTTTATTTCATAAATGGAATCTACAAAGTATGCAAATTGTACGTCATAACGACTTTCTATAGTTTGCGCATGCGTCCGGAAATAAGAAAAGCTTACTTCCCCCGTTTTTTAAAATCACAGCTTCTAGAAGGTTTACATGATTTCTTAAAAAACACGAGTTTTTAGAAAATGTGTTTTATTTCATAAATGGAATCAACAAAATATGCACATTCTACATCATAACGACTTTCTGTAGTTTGCGCATTCGTCCGGAAATAAGAAAAGCTTACTTCCACCGTTTTTTAAAATCACAGCTTCTAGAAGGTTTAAATGATTTCTTAAAAAACACGAGTTTTTAGAAAATGTGTTTTCTTTCATAAATGGAATCAACAAAGTATGCATATTCTACGTCATAACGAATTTCTAGAGTTTGCGCATGCGTTTGGAAATAAGAAAAGCTTACTTCCCCCGTTTCTTAAAATCACAGCTTCTTGAAGGTTTACATGATTTCGTAAAAAACACGAGTTTTTAGAAAATGTGTTTTATTTCATAAATGGAATCTACAAAGTATGCACATTCTACGTCATAACGACTTTCTATTGCTTGCGCATGCGTCCGGAAATAACAAAAGCTTTCTTCCACCGTTTTTTAAAATCACAGCTTCTAGAAGGTTTACATGATTTCGTAAAAAAAATGAGTTTTTAGAAAATGTGTTTTATTTCATAAACGGAATCAACAAAGTATGCAAATTCTACGTCATAACGACTTTCTATAGTTTGCGCATGCGTTTGGAAATAAGAAAATCTTACTTCCCCCGTTTTTTAAAATCACAGCTTCTAGAAGGTTTACATGATTTCGTAAAAAACACGAGTTTTTAGAAAATGTGTTTTATTTCATAAATGGAATCTACAAAGTATGCACATTCTACGTCATAACGACTTTCTATTGTTTGCGCATGCGTCCGGAAATAAGAAAAGCTTACTTCCACCGTTTTTTAAAATCACAGCTTCTCGAAGGTTTACATGATTTCGTAAAAAACACGAGTTTTTAGAAAATGTGTTTTATTTCATAAATGGAATCAACAAAGTATGCACATTCTACGTCATAACGACTTTCTATAGTTTGCGCATGCGTTTGGAAATAAGAAAAGCTTACTTCCCCCGTTTTTTAAAATCACAGCTTCTAGAAGGTTTATATGATTTCTTACAAAACACGAGTTTTTAGAAAATGTGTTTTATTTCATAAATAGAATCAACAAAGTATGCACATTCTACGTCATAACGACTTTCTATAGTTTGCACATGCGTCCGGAAATAAGAAAAGCTTACTTCCACCGTTTTTTAAAATCACAGCTTCTAGAAGGTTTACATGATTTCGTAAAAAACACGAGTTTTTAGAAAATGTGTTTTATTTCATAAATGGAATCAACAAACTATGCACATTCTACGTCATAACGACTTTGTATAGTTTGCGCATGCGTCCGGAAATAACAAAAGCTTACTTCCACCGTTTTTTAAAATCACAACTTCTAGAAGGTTTACATGATTTCGTAAAAAACACGAGTTTTTAGAAAATGTGTTTTATTTCATAAATGGAATGTACAAAGTATGCACATTCTACGTCATAACGACATTATATAGTTTGCGCATGCGTCCAGAAAAAAGAGAAGCTTACTTCCACCGTTTTTTAAAATCACAGCTTCTACAAGGTTTACATGATTTCGTAAAAAACACGAGTTTTTAGAAAATGTGATTTATTTCATAAATGGAATCTACAAAGTATGCACATTCTACGTCATAATGACTTTCTATAGTTTGCGCATGCGTCCGGAAATAAGAAAAGCTTACTTCCCCCGTTTTTTAAAATCACAGCTTCTAGAAGGTTTACATGATTTCTTAAAAAACACGAGTTTTTAGAAAATGTGTTTTCATTCACAAATGGTATCAACAAAGTATGCACATTCTATGTCATAACGACTTTCTATAGTTTGCGCATGCGTTTGGAAATAAGAAAAGCTTACTTCCCCCGTTTTTTAAAATCACAGCTTCTAGAAGGTTTACATGATTTCGTAAAAAACACGAGTTTTTAGAAAATGTGTTTTATTTCATAAATGGAATCTACAAAGTATGCACATTCTACGTCATAACGACTTTGTATTGTTTGCACATGCGTCCGGAAATAACAAAAGCTTACTTCCACCGTTTTTTAAAATCACAGCTTCTAGAAGGTTTACATGATTTCTTAAAAAACTCGAGTTCTTAGAAAATTTCTTTTATTTCATAAATGGAATCAACAAAGTATGCACATTCTACATCATAACGACTTTCTATAGTTTGCGCATGCGTCCGGAAATAGGAAAAGCTTACTACCCCCGTTTTTTAAAATCACAGCTTCTAGATGGTTTACATGATGTCGTAAAAAACACGAGTTTTTAGAAAATGTGTTTTATTTCATAAATGGAATCTACAAAGTATGCACATTCTACGTCATAATGACTTTGTATTGTTTGCGCATGCGTCCGGAAATAAGAAAATCTTAATTCCACCGTTTTTTAAAATCACAGCTTCTAGAAGGTTTACATGATTTCGTCAAAAACATGAGTTTTTAGAAAATGTGTTTTATTTCATAAATGAATCTACAAATTATGCACAATCTATGTCATAAGGAATTTCTATAGTTTGCGCATGCGTCCGGAAATAAGAAAAGCTTACTACCCCCGTTTTTAAAATCACAACTTCTAGAAGGTTTACATGATTTCTTAAAAAACACGAGTCTTTAGAAAATGTGTTTTATTTCATAAATGGAATCAACAAAGTATGCACATTCTACGTCATAACGAGTTTCTATAGTTTGCGCATGTGTCCGGAAATAAGAAAAGCTTACTTCCACCGTTTTTTAAAATCACAGCTTCTAGAAGGTTTACATGATTTCGTAAAAAACACGAGTTTTTAGAAAATGTGTTTTATTTCATAAATGGAATCTACAAAGTATGCACATTCTACGTCATAACGACTTTCTATTGTTTGCGCATGCGTCCAGAAATAAGAAAAGCTTACTTCCACCGTTTTCTAAAATCACAGCTTCTAGAAGGTTTACATGATTTCGTAACAAACACGAGTTTTTAGAAAATGTGTTTTATTTCATAAATGGAATCGACAAAGTATCCAAATTCTATGTCATAACGACTTTCGATAGTTTGCGCATGCGTTTGGAAATAAGAAAAGGTTACTTCCCCCGTTTTTTAAAATCACAGCTTCTAGAAGGTTTACATGATTTCGTAAAAAACATGAGTTTTTAGAAAATGTGTTTTATTTCATAAATGGAATCTACAAAGTATGCACATTCTACGTCATAACGACTTTCTATAGTTTGCGCTTGAGTCCAGAAATAAGAAACGCTTACTTCCACCGTTTTTTAAAATCACAGCTTCTAGAAGGTTTACATGATTTCGAAAAAAACACGAATTTTTAGAAAATGTGTTTTATTTCATAAATGGAATCAACAAAGTATGCACATTCTACGTCATAATGACTTTCTATAGTTTGTGCATTCGTCCGGAAATAAGAAAAGCTTACTTCCACCGTTTTTTAAAATCACAACTTCTAGAAGGTTTACATGATTTCGTAAAAAACACGAGTTTTTAGAAAATGTGTTTTATTTCATAATGGAATATACAAAGTATACACATTCTACGTCATAACGACTTTGTATTGTTTGCGCATGCGTCTGGAAATAAGAAAAGGTTACTTCCCCCGTTTTTTAAAATCACAGCTTCTAGAAGGTTTACATGATTTCGTAAAAAACACAAGTTTTTAGAAAATGTGTTTTATTTCATAAATGGAATCTACAAAGTATGCACATTCTACGTCATAACGACTTTCTATACTTTGCGCATGCGTCCGGAAATAAGAAAAGCTTATTTCCCCCATTTTTTAAAATCACAGCTTCTAGAAGGTTTACATGATTTCGTAAAAAACACGAGTTTTTAGAAAATGTGTTTTATTTCATAAATGGAATCTACAAAGTATGCAAATTCTACGTCATAACGACTTTCTATAGTTTGCGCTTGAGTCCAGAAATAAGAAACGCTTACTTCCACCGTTTTTGAAAATACAGCTTCTAGAAGGTTTACATGATTTCGTAAAAAACGCGAGTTTTTAGAAAATGTGTTTTATTTCAAAATGGAATCTACAAAGTATGCACATTCTACGTCATAACGACTTTGTATTGTTTGCGCATGCGTCCGGAAATAAGAAAAGCTTACTTCCACCGTTTTTTAAAATCACAGCTTCTAGAAGGTTTACATGATTTCGTAAAAAACACGAGTTTTTAGAAAATGTGTTTTATTTCATAAATGGAATCAACAAAGTATGCACATTCTACGTGATAACGAGTTTCTATAGTTTGCGCATGCGTCCGGAAATAAGAAAAGCTTACTTCCACCGTTTTTTAAAATCACAGCTTCTAGAAGGTTTACATGATTTCGTAAAAAACACGAGTTTTTAGAAAATGTGTTTTATTTCATAAATGGAATCAACAAAGTATGCACATTCTACGTCATAACGACTTTCTATTGTTTGCGCATGCATCCGGAAATAAGAAAAGCTTACTTCCAAAATTTTTTAAAATCACAACTTCTAGAAGGTTTACATGATTTCGTAAAAAACACGAGTTTTTAGAAAATGTGTTTTATTTCATAAATGGAGTCAACAAAGTATGCACATTCTACGTCATAACGACTTTCTATAGTTTGCGCATGCGTTTGGAAATAAGAAAAGCTTACTTCCCCCGTTTTTTAAAATCACAGCTTCTAGAAGGTTTATATGATTTCTTAAAAAACACGAGTTTTTAGAAAATGTGTTTTATTTCATAAATGGAATCAACAAAGTATGCACATTCTACGTCATGACGACTTTGTATAGTTTGCGCATGCTTCCGGAAATAACAAAAGCTTACTTCCACCGTTTTTTAAAATCACAGCTTCTAGAAGGTTTACATGATTTCGTAAAAAACACGAGTTTTTAGAAAATGTGTTTCATTTCATAAATGGAATATACAAAGTATGCACATTCTACGTCATAACGACATTCCATAGTTTGCGCATGCGTCCGGAAAAAAGAGAAGCTCACTTCCACCGTTTTTTAAAATCACAGCTTCTAGAAGGTTTACATTATTTCGTAAAAAACACGAGTTTTTAGAAATTGTGTTTTATTTCATAAATTGAAGCAACAAAGTATGCAAATTCTACGTCATAACGACTTTCTATAGTTTGCGCATGCGTTTGGAAATAAGAAAAGCTTACTTTCCCCGTTTTTTAAAATCACAGCTTCTAGAAGGTTTACATGATTTCGTAAAAAACACGAGTTTTTAGAAAATGTGTTTTATTTCATAAATGGAATCTACAAAGTATGCACATTCTACGTCATAACGACTTTCTATTGTTTGCGCATGCATCCGGAAATAAGAAAAGCTTACTTCCACCGTTTTTTAAAATCACAACTTCTAGAAGGTTTACATGATTTCGTAAAAAACACGAGTTTTTAGAAAATGTGTTTTATTTCATAAATGGAAGCAACAAAGTATGCACATTCTACGTCATAACGACTTTCTATAGTTTGCGCATGCGTTTGGAAATAAGAAAAGCTTACTTCCCCCGTTTTTTAAAATCACAGCTTCTAGAAGGTTTATATGATTTCTTAAAAAACATGAGTTTTTAGAAAATGTGTTTTATTTCATAAATGGAATCAACAAAGTATGCACATTCTACGTCATAATGACTTTGTATAGTTTGCACATGCTTCCGGAAATAACAAAAGCTTACTTCCACCGTTTTTTAAAATCACAGCTTCTAGAAGGTTTACATGATTTCTTAAAAAACACGAGTTTTTAGAAAATGTGTTTCATTTCATAAATGGAATATACAAAGTATGCACATTCTACGTCATAACGACATTCCATAGTTTGCGCATGCGTCCGGAAAAAAGAGAAGCTCACTTCCACCGTTTTTTAAAATCACAGCTTCTAGAAGGTTTACATTATTTCGTAAAAAACACGAGTTTTTAGAAAGTGTGTTTTATTTCATAAATGGAATCTACAAAGTATGCAAATTGTACGTCATAACGACTTTCTATAGTTTGCGCATGCGTCCGGAAATAAGAAAAGCTTACTTCCCCCGTTTTTTAAAATCACAGCTTCTAGAAGGTTTACATGATTTCTTAAAAAACACGAGTTTTTAGAAAATGTGTTTTATTTCATAAATGGAATCAACAAAATATGCACATTCTACATCATAACGACTTTCTGTAGTTTGCGCATTCGTCCGGAAATAAGAAAAGCTTACTTCCACCGTTTTTTAAAATCACAGCTTCTAGAAGGTTTAAATGATTTCTTAAAAAACACGAGTTTTTAGAAAATGTGTTTTCTTTCATAAATGGAATCAACAAAGTATGCACATTCTACGTCATAACGAATTTCTAGAGTTTGCGCATGCGTTTGGAAATAAGAAAAGCTTACTTCCCCCGTTTCTTAAAATCACAGCTTCTTGAAGGTTTACATGATTTCGTAAAAAACACTAGTTTTTAGAAAATGTGTTTTATTTCATAAATGGAATCTACAAAGTATGCACATTCTACGTCATAACGACTTTCTATTGCTTGCGCATGCGTCCGGAAATAACAAAAGCTTTCTTCCACCGTTTTTTAAAATCACAGCTTCTAGAAGGTTTACATGATTTCGTAAAAAAAAACGAGTTTTTAGAAAATGTGTTTTATTTCATAAACGGAATCAACAAAGTATGCAAATTCTACGTCATAACGACTTTCTATAGTTTGCGCATGCGTTTGGAAATAAGAAAAGCTTACTTCCCCCGTTTTTTAAAATCACAGCTTCTAGAAGGTTTACATGATTTCGTAAAAAACACGAGTTTTTAGAAAATGTGTTTTATTTCATAAATGGAATCTACAAAGTATGCACATTCTACGTCATAACGACTTTGTATTGTTTGCACATGCGTCCGGAAATAACAAAAGCTTACTTCCACCGTTTTTTAAAATCACAGCTTCTAGAAGGTTTACATGATTTCTTAAAAAACTCGAGTTCTTAGAAAATTTCTTTTATTTCATAAATGGAATCAACAAAGTATGCACATTCTACATCATAACGACTTTCTATAGTTTGCGCATGCGTCCGGAAATAGGAAAAGCTTACTACCCCCGTTTTTTAAAATCACAGCTTCTAGATGGTTTACATGATGTCGTAAAAAACACGAGTTTTTAGAAAATGTGTTTTATTTCATAAATGGAATCTACAAAGTATGCACATTCTACGTCATAATGACTTTGTATTGTTTGCGCATGCGTCCGGAAATAAGAAAATCTTAATTCCACCGTTTTTTAAAATCACAGCTTCTAGAAGGTTTACATGATTTCGTCAAAAACATGAGTTTTTAGAAAATGTGTTTTATTTCATAAATGAATCTACAAATTATGCACAATCTACGTCATAAGGAATTTCTATAGTTTGCGCATGCATCCGGAAATAAGAAAAGCTTACTACCCCCGTTTTTAAAATCACAACTTCTAGAAGGTTTACATGATTTCTTAAAAAACACGAGTCTTTAGAAAATGTGTTTTATTTCATAAATGGAATCAACAAAGTATGCACATTCTACGTCATAACGAGTTTCTATAGTTTGCGCATGTGTCCGGAAATAAGAAAAGCTTACTTCCACCGTTTTTTAAAATCACAGCTTCTAGAAGGTTTACATGATTTCGTAAAAAACACGAGTTTTTAGAAAATGTGTTTTATTTCATAAATGGAATCTACAAAGTATGCACATTCTATGTCATAACGACTTTCTATTGTTTGCGCATGCGTCCAGAAATAAGAAAAGCTTACTTCCACCGTTTTCTAAAATCACAGCTTCTAGAAGGTTTACATGATTTCGTAACAAACACGAGTTTTTAGAAAATGTGTTTTATTTCATAAATGGAATCGACAAAGTATCCAAATTCTATGTCATAACGACTTTCTATAGTTTGCGCATGCGTTTGGAAATAAGAAAAGGTTACTTCCCCCGTTTTTTAAAATCACAGCTTCTAGAAGGTTTACATGATTTCGTAAAAAACACGAGTTTTTAGAAAATGGGTTTTATTTCATAAATGGAATCTACAAAGTATGCACATTCTACGTCATAACGACTTTCTATAGTTTGCGCTTGAGTCCAGAAATAAGAAACGCTTACTTCCACCGTTTTTTAAAATCACAGCTTCTAGAAGGTTTACATGATTTCGAAAAAAACACGAATTTTTAGAAAATGTGTTTTATTTCATAAATGGAATCAACAAAGTATGCACATTCTACGTCATAATGACTTTCTATAGTTTGTGCATTCGTCCGGAAATAAGAAAAGCTTACTTCCACCGTTTTTTAAAATCACAACTTCTAGAAGGTTTACATGATTTCGTAAAAACACGAGTTTTTAGAAAATGTGTTTTATTTCATAATGGAATATACAAAGTATGCACATTCTACGTCATAACGACTTTGTATTGTTTGCGCATGCGTCTGGAAATAAGAAAAGGTTACTTCCCCCGTTTTTTAAAATCACAGCTTCTAGAAGGTTTACATGATTTCGTAAAAAACACAAGTTTTTAGAAAATGTGTTTTATTTCATAAATGGAATCTACAAAGTATGCACATTCTACGTCATAACGACTTTCTATACTTTGCGCATGCGTCCGGAAATAAGAAAAGCTTATTTCCCCATTTTTTAAAATCACAGCTTCTAGAAGGTTTACATGATTTCGTAAAAAACACGAGTTTTTAGAAAATGTGTTTTATTTCATAAATGGAATCTACAAAGTATGCAAATTCTACGTCATAACGACTTTCTATAGTTTGCGCTTGAGTCCAGAAATAAGAAACGCTTACTTCCACCGTTTTTGAAAATACATCTTCTAGAAGGTTTACATGATTTCGTAAAAAACACGAGTTTTTAGAAAATGTGTTTTATTTCAAAATGGAATCTACAAAGTATGCACATTCTACGTCATAACGACTTTGTATTGTTTGCGCATGCGTCCGGAAATAAGAAAAGCTTACTTCCACCGTTTTTTAAAATCACAGCTTCTAGAAGGTTTACATGATTTCGTAAAAAACACGAGTTTTTAGAAAATGTGTTTTATTTCATAAATGAATTTACAAAGTATGCTAATTCTACATCATAAGGACTTTCTATAGTTTGCGCATGCGTCCGGAAATATGAAAAGCTTACTACCCTCGTTTTTTAAAATAACAGCTTCTAGAAGGTTTACATGATTTCTTAAAAAACACGAGTTTTTAGAAAATGTGTTTTATTTCATAAATGGAATCAACAAAGTATGCACATTCTACGTGATAACGAGTTTCTATAGTTTGCGCATGCGTCCGGAAATAAGAAAAGCTTACTTCCACCGTTTTTTAAAATCACGCTTCTAGAAGGTTTACATGATTTCGTAAAAAACACGAGTTTTTAGAAAATGTGTTTTATTTCATAAATGGAATCAACAAAGTATGCACATTCTACGTCATAACGACTTTCTATTGTTTGCGCATGCATCCGGAAATAAGAAAAGCTTACTTCCAAAATTTTTTAAAATCACAACTTCTAGAAGGTTTACATGATTTCGTAAAAAACACGAGTTTTTAGAAAATGTGTTTTATTTCATAAATGGAATCAACAAAGTATGCACATTCTACGTCATAACGACTTTCTATACTTTGCGCATGCGTTTGGAAATAAGAAAAGCTTACTTCCCCCGTTTTTTAAAATCACAGCTTCTAGAAGGTTTATATGATTTCTTAAAAAACACGAGTTTTTAGAAAATGTGTTTTATTTCATAAATGGAATCAACAAAGTATGCACATTCTACGTCATGACGACTTTGTATAGTTTGCGCATGCTTCCGGAAATAACAAAAGCTTACTTCCACCGTTTTTTAAAATCACAGCTTCTAGAAGGTTTACATGATTTCGTAAAAAACACGAGTTTTTAGAAAATGTGTTTCATTTCATAAATGGAATATACAAAGTATGCACATTCTACGTCATAACGACATTCCATAGTTTGCGCATGCGTCCGGAAAAAAGAGAAGCTCACTTCCACCGTTTTTTAAAATCACAACTTCTAGAAGGTTTACATTATTTCGTAAAAAACACGAGTTTTTAGAAAGTGTGTTTTATTTCATAAATGGAATCTACAAAGTATGCAAATTCTACGTCATAACGACTTTCTATAGTTTGCGCATGCGTCCGGAAATAACAAAAGCTTACTTCCCCCGTTTTTTAAAATCACAGCTTCTAGAAGGTTTACATGATTTCTTAAAAAACACGAGTTTTTAGAAAATGTGTTTTATTTCATAAATGGAATCAACAAAATATGCACATTCTACATCATAACGACTTTCTGTAGTTTGCGCATTCGTCCGGAAATAAGAAAAGCTTACTTCCACCGTTTTTTAAAATCACAGCTTCTAGAAGGTTTAAATGATTTCTTAAAAAACACGAGTTTTTAGAAAATGTGTTTTCTTTCATAAATGGAATCAACAAAGTATGCACATTCTACGTCATAACGAATTTCTAGAGTTTGCGCATGCGTTTGGAAATAAGAAAAGCTTACTTCCCCCGTTTCTTAAAATCACAGCTTCTTGAAGGTTTACATGATTTCGTAAAAAACACTAGTTTTTAGAAAATGTGTTTTATTTCATAAATGGAATCTACAAAGTATGCACATTCTACGTCATAACGACTTTCTATTGCTTGCGCATGCGTCCGGAAATAACAAAAGCTTTCTTCCACCGTTTTTTAAAATCACAGCTTCTAGAAGGTTTACATGATTTCGTAAAAAAAACGAGTTTTTAGAAAATGTGTTTTATTTCATAAACGGAATCAACAAAGTATGCAAATTCTACGTCATAACGACTTTCTATAGTTTGCGCATGCGTTTGGAAATAAGAAAATCTTACTTCCCCCGTTTTTTAAAATCACAGCTTCTAGAAGGTTTACATGATTTCGTAAAAAACACGAGTTTTTAGAAAATGTGTTTTATTTCATAAATGGAATCTACAAAGTATGCACATTCTACGTCATAACGACTTTCTATTGTTTGCGCATGCGTCCGGAAATAAGAAAAGCTTACTTCCACCGTTTTTTAAAATCACAGCTTCTCGAAGGTTTACATGATTTCGTAAAAAACACGAGTTTTTAGAAAATGTGTTTTATTTCATAAATGGAATCAACAAAGTATGCACATTCTACGTCATAACGACTTTCTATAGTTTGCGCATGCGTTTGGAAATAAGAAAAGCTTACTTCCCCCGTTTTTTAAAATCACAGCTTCTAGAAGGTTTATATGATTTCTTACAAAACACGAGTTTTTAGAAAATGTGTTTTATTTCATAAATAGAATCAACAAAGTATGCACATTCTACGTCATAACGACTTTCTATAGTTTGCACATGCGTCCGGAAATAAGAGAAGCTTACTTCCACCATTTTTTAAAATCAGAGCTTCTAGAAGGTTTACATGATTTCGTAAAAAACACGAGTTTTTAGAAAATGTGTTTTATTTCATAAATGGAATCAACAAACTATGCACATTCTACGTCATAACGACTTTGTATAGTTTGCGCATGCGTCCAGAAATAACAAAAGCTTACTTCCACCGTTTTTTAAAATCACAACTTCTAGAAGGTTTACATGATTTCGTAAAAAACACGAGTTTTTAGAAAATGTGTTTTATTTCATAAATGGAATGTACAAAGTATGCACATTCTACGTCATAACGACATTATATAGTTTGCGCATGCGTCCAGAAAAAAGAGAAGCTTACTTCCACCGTTTTTTAAAATCACAGCTTCTACAAGGTTTACATGATTTCGTAAAAAACACGAGTTTTTAGAAAATGTGATTTATTTCATAAATGGAATCTACAAAGTTTGCACATTCTACGTCATAATGACTTTCTATAGTTTGCGCATGCGTCCGGAAATAAGAAAAGCTTACTTCCCCCGTTTTTTAAAATCACAGCTTCTAGAAGGTTTACATGATTTCTTAAAAAACACGAGTTTTTAGAAAATGTGTTTTCATTCATAAATGGTATCAACAAAGTATGCACATTCTATGTCATAACGACTTTCTATAGTTTGCGCATGCGTTTGGAAATAAGAAAAGCTTACTTCCCCCGTTTTTTAAAATCACAGCTTCTAGAAGGTTTACATGATTTCGTAAAAAACACGAGTTTTTAGAAAATGTGTTTTATTTCATAAATGGAATCTACAAAGTATGCACATTCTACGTCATAACGACTTTGTATTGTTTGCACATGCGTCCGGAAATAACAAAAGCTTACTTCCACCGTTTTTTAAAATCACAGCTTCTAGAAGGTTTACATGATTTCTTAAAAAACTCGAGTTCTTAGAAAATTTCTTTTATTTCATAAATGGAATCAACAAAGTATGCACATTCTACATCATAACGACTTTCTATAGTTTGCGCATGCGTCCGGAAATAGGAAAAGCTTACTACCCCCGTTTTTTAAAATCACAGCTTCTAGATGGTTTACATGATGTCGTAAAAAACACGAGTTTTTAGAAAATGTGTTTTATTTCATAAATGGAATCTACAAAGTATGCACATTCTACGTCATAATGACTTTGTATTGTTTGCGCATGCGTCCGGAAATAAGAAAATCTTAATTCCACCGTTTTTTAAAATCACAGCTTCTAGAAGGTTTACATGATTTCGTCAAAAACATGAGTTTTTAGAAAATGTGTTTTATTTCATAAATGAATCTACAAATTATGCACAATCTACGTCATAAGGAATTTCTATAGTTTGCGCATGCGTCCGGAAATAAGAAAAGCTTACTACCCCCGTTTTTAAAATCACAACTTCTAGAAGGTTTACATGATTTCTTAAAAAACACGAGTCTTTAGAAAATGTGTTTTATTTCATAAATGGAATCAACAAAGTATGCACATTCTACGTCATAACGAGTTTCTATAGTTTGCGCATGTGTCCGGAAATAAGAAAAGCTTACTTCCACCGTTTTTTAAAATCACAGCTTCTAGAAGGTTTACATGATTTCGTAAAAAACACGAGTTTTTAGAAAATGTGTTTTATTTCATAAATGGAATCTACAAAGTATGCACATTCTATGTCATAACGACTTTCTATTGTTTGCGCATGCGTCCAGAAATAAGAAAAGCTTACTTCCACCGTTTTCTAAAATCACAGCTTCTAGAAGGTTTACATGATTTCGTAACAAACACGAGTTTTTAGAAAATGTGTTTTATTTCATAAATGGAATCGACAAAGTATCCAAATTCTATGTCATAACGACTTTCTATAGTTTGCGCATGCGTTTGGAAATAAGAAAAGGTTACTTCCCCCGTTTTTTAAAATCACAGCTTCTAGAAGGTTTACATGATTTCGTAAAAAACACGAGTTTTTAGAAAATGGGTTTTATTTCATAAATGGAATCTACAAAGTATGCACATTCTACGTCATAACGACTTTCTATAGTTTGCGCTTGAGTCCAGAAATAAGAAACGCTTACTTCCACCGTTTTTTAAAATCACAGCTTCTAGAAGGTTTACATGATTTCGAAAAAAACACGAATTTTTAGAAAATGTGTTTTATTTCATAAATGGAATCAACAAAGTATGCACATTCTACGTCATAATGACTTTCTATAGTTTGTGCATTCGTCCGGAAATAAGAAAAGCTTACTTCCACCGTTTTTTAAAATCACAACTTCTAGAAGGTTTACATGATTTCGTAAAAAACACGAGTTTTTAGAAAATGTGTTTTATTTCATAATGGAATATACAAAGTATGCACATTCTACGTCATAACGACTTTGTATTGTTTGCGCATGCGTCTGGAAATAAGAAAAGGTTACTTCCCCCGTTTTTTAAAATCACAGCTTCTAGAAGGTTTACATGATTTCGTAAAAAACACAAGTTTTTAGAAAATGTGTTTTATTTCATAAATGGAATCTACAAAGTATGCACATTCTACGTCATAACGACTTTCTATACTTTGCGCATGCGTCCGGAAATAAGAAAAGCTTATTTCCCCCATTTTTTAAAATCACAGCTTCTAGAAGGTTTACATGATTTCGTAAAAAACACGAGTTTTTAGAAAATGTGTTTTATTTCATAAATGGAATCTACAAAGTATGCAAATTCTACGTCATAACGACTTTCTATAGTTTGCGCTTGAGTCCAGAAATAAGAAACGCTTACTTCCACCGTTTTTGAAAATACAGCTTCTAGAAGGTTTACATGATTTCGTAAAAAACACGAGTTTTTAGAAAATGTGTTTTATTTCAAAATGGAATCTACAAAGTATGCACATTCTACGTCATAACGACTTTGTATTGTTTGCGCATGCGTCCGGAAATAAGAAAAGCTTACTTCCACCGTTTTTTAAAATCACAGCTTCTAGAAGGTTTACATGATTTCGTAAAAAACACGAGTTTTTAGAAAATGTGTTTTATTTCATAAATGAATTTACAAAGTATGCTAATTCTACATCATAAGGACTTTCTATAGTTTGCGCATGCGTCCGGAAATATGAAAAGCTTACTACCCTCGTTTTTTAAAATAACAGCTTCTAGAAGGTTTACATGATTTCTTAAAAAACACGAGTTTTTAGAAAATGTGTTTTATTTCATAAATGGAATCAACAAAGTATGCACATTCTACGTGATAACGAGTTTCTATAGTTTGCGCATGCGTCCGGAAATAAGAAAAGCTTACTTCCACCGTTTTTTAAAATCACAGCTTCTAGAAGGTTTACATGATTTCATAAAAAACACGAGTTTTTAGAAAATGTGTTTTATTTCATAAATGGAATCAACAAAGTATGCACATTCTACGTCATAACGACTTTCTATTGTTTGCGCATGCATCCGGAAATAAGAAAAGCTTACTTCCAAAATTTTTTAAAATCACAACTTCTAGAAGGTTTACATGATTTCGTAAAAAACACGAGTTTTTAGAAAATGTGTTTTATTTCATAAATGGAATCAACAAAGTATGCACATTCTACGTCATAACGACTTTCTATAGTTTGCGCATGCGTTTGGAAATAAGAAAAGCTTACTTCCCCCGTTTTTTAAAATCACAGCTTCTAGAAGGTTTATATGATTTCTTAAAAAACACGAGTTTTTAGAAAATGTGTTTTATTTCATAAATGGAATCAACAAAGTATGCACATTCTACGTCATGACGACTTTGTATAGTTTGCGCATGCTTCCGGAAATAACAAAAGCTTACTTCCACCGTTTTTTAAAATCACAGCTTCTAGAAGGTTTACATGATTTCGTAAAAAACACGAGTTTTTAGAAAATGTGTTTCATTTCATAAATGGAATATACAAAGTATGCACATTCTACGTCATAACGACATTCCATAGTTTGCGCATGCGTCCGGAAAAAAGAGAAGCTCACTTCCACCGTTTTTTAAAATCACAGCTTCTAGAAGGTTTACATTATTTCGTAAAAAACACGAGTTTTTAGAAAGTGTGTTTTATTTCATAAATGGAATCTACAAAGTATGCAAATTCTACGTCATAACGACTTTCTATAGTTTGCGCATGCGTCCGGAAATAACAAAAGCTTACTTCCCCCGTTTTTTAAAATCACAGCTTCTAGAAGGTTTACATGATTTCTTAAAAAACACGAGTTTTTAGAAAATGTGTTTTATTTCATAAATGGAATCAACAAAATATGCACATTCTACATCATAACGACTTTCTGTAGTTTGCGCATTCGTCCGGAAATAAGAAAAGCTTACTTCCACCGTTTTTTAAAATCACAGCTTCTAGAAGGTTTAAATGATTTCTTAAAAAACACGAGTTTTTCGAAACTGTGTTTTATTTCATAAATGGAATCAACAAAGTATGCATATTCTACGTCATAACGAGTTTCTATAGTTTGCGCATGCGTCCGGAAATAAGAAAAGCTTACTTCCACCGTTTTTTAAAATCACAGCTTCTAGAAGGTTTACATGATTTCGTAAAAAACACGAGTTTTTAGAAAATGTGTTTTATTTCATAAATGGAATCTACAAAGTATGCACATTCTACGTCATAACGAATTTCTATTGCTTGCGCAAGCGTCCGAAAATAACAAAAGCTTACTTCCACCGTTTTTTAAAATCACAGCTTCTAGAAGGTTTACATGATTTCGTAAAAAACACGAGTTTTTAGAAAATGTGTTTTATTTCATAAATGGAATCAACAAAGTATGCAAATTCTACGTCATAACGACTTTCTATAGTTTGCGCATGCGTTTGGAAATAAGAAAATCTTGCTTCCCCCGTTTTTTTAAATCACAGCTTCTAGAAGGTTTACATGATTTCGTAAAAAACAAGAGTTTTTAGAAAATGTGTTTTATTTCATAAATGGAATCTACAAAGTATGCACATTCCACGTCATAACGACTTTCTATTGTTTGCGCATGCGTCCGGAAATAAGAAAAGCTTACTTCCACCGTTTTTTAAAATCACAGCTTCTCGAAGGTTTACATGATTTCGTAAAAAACACGAGTTTTTAGAAAATGTGTTTTATTTCATAAATGGAATCAACAAAGTATGCACATTCTACGTCATAACGACTTTCTATAGTTTGCGCATGCGTTTGGAAATAAGAAAAGCTTACTTCCCCCGTTTTTTAAAATCACAGCTTCTAGAAGGTTTATATGATTTCTTAAAAAACACGAGTTTTTAGAAAATGTGTTTTATTTCATAAATAGATTCAACAAAGTATGCACATTCTACGTCATAACGACTTTCTATAGTTTGCACATGCGTCCGGAAATAAGAAAAGCTTACTTCCACCGTTTTTTAAAATCACAGCTTCTAGAAGGTTTACATGATTTCGTAAAAAACACGAGTTTTTAGAAAATGTGTTTTATTTCATAAATGGAATCAACAAACTATGCACATTCTACGTCATAACGACTTTGTATAGTTTGCGCATGCGTCCGGAAATAACAAAAGCTTACTTCCACCGTTTTTTAAAATCACAACTTCTAGAAGGTTTACATGATTTCGTAAAAAACACGAGTTTTTAGAAAATGCGTTTTATTTCATAAATCGAATGTACAAAGTATGCACATTCTACGTCATAACGACATTCTATAGTTTGCGCATGCGTCCGGAAAAAAGAGAAGCTTACTTCCACCGTTTTTTAAAATCACAGCTTCTACAAGGTTTACATGATTTCGTAAAAAACACGAGTTTTTAGAAAATGTGATTTATTTCATAAATGGAATCTACAAAGTATGCACATTCTACGTCATAATGACTTTCTATAGTTTGCGCATGCGTCCGGAAATAAGAAAAGCTTACTTCCCCCGTTTTTTAAAATCACAGCTTCTAGAAGGTTTACATGATTTCTTAAAAAACACGAGTTTTTAGAAAATGTGTTTTCTTTCATAAATGGTATCAACAAAGTATGCACATTCTACGTCATAACGACTTTCTATAGTTTGCGCATGCGTTTGGAAATAAGAAAAGCTTACTTCCCCCGTTTTTTAAAATCACAGCTTCTAGAAGGTTTACATGATTTCGTAAAAAACACGAGTTTTTAGAAAATGTGTTTTATTTCATAAATGGAATCTACAAAGTATGCACATTCTACGTCATAACGACTTTGTATTTTTTGCACATGCGTACGGAAATAACAAAAGCTTACTTCCACCGTTTTTTAAAATCACAGCTTCTAGAATGTTTACATGATTTCTTAAAAAACTCGAGTTCTTAGAAAATGTCTTTTATTTCATAAATGGAATCAACAAAGTATGCACATTCTACATCATAACGACTTTCTATAGTTTGCGCATGCGTCCAGAAATAAGAAAAGCTTACTACCACCGTTTTTTAAAATCACAGCTTCTAGAAGGTTTACATGATGTCGTAAAAAACACGAGTTTTTAGAAAATGTGTTTTATTTCATAAATGGAATCTACAAAGTATGCACATTCTACGTCATAATGACTTTGTATTGTTTGCGCATGCGTCCGGAAATAAGAAAAGCTTAATTCCACCATTTTTTAAAATCACAGCTTCTAGAAGTTTTACATGATTTCGTAAAAAACATGAGTTTTTAGAAAATGTGTTTTATTTCATAAATGAATCTACAAAGTATGCACAATCTACGTCATAAGGAATTTCTATAGTTTGCGCATGCGTCCGGAAATAAGAAAAGCTTACTACCCCTGTTTTTAAAATCACAACTTCTTGAAGGTTTACATGATTTCTTAAAAAACACGAGTTTTTAGAAAATGTGTTTTATTTCATAAATGGAATCAACAAAGTATGCACATTCTACGTCATAACGAGTTTCTATAGTTTGCGCATGCGTCCGGAAATAAGAAAAGCTTACTTCCACCGTTTTTTAAAATCACAGCTTCTAGAAGGTTTACATGATTTCGTAAAAAACACGAGTTTTTAGAAAATGTGTTTTATTTCATAAATGGAATCTACAAAGTATGCACATTCTACGTCATAACGACTTTCTATTGTTTGCGCATGCGTCCAGAAATAAGAAAAGCTTACTTCCACCGTTTTCTAAAATCACAGCTTCTAAAAGGTTTACATGATTTCGTAACAAACACGAGTTTTTAGAAAATGTATTTTATTTCATAAATGGAATCTACAAAGTATGCACATTCTACGTCATAACGACTTTCTATTGTTTGCGCATGCGTTTGGAAATAAGAAAAGCTTACTTCCACCGTTTTTTAAAATCACAGCTTCTAGAAGGTTTACATGATTTCGTAAAAAACACGAGTTTTAAGAAAATGTGTTTTATTTCATAAATGGAATCTACAAAGTATGCACATTCTACGTCATAACGACTTTGTATTGTTTGCGCATGCGTCGGGAAATAACAAAAGCTTACTTCCACCATTTTTTAAAATCACAGCTTCTAGAAGGTTTACATGATTTATTAAAAAACTCAAGTTTTTAGAAAATGTCTTTTATTTCATAAATGGAATCAACAAAGTATGCACAATCTACATCATAACGACTTTCTATAGTTTGCGCATGCGTCCGGAAATAAGAAAATCTTACTTCCCCCGTTTTTTAAAATCACAGCTTCTAGAAGGTTTACATGATTTCGTAAAAAACACGAGTTTTTAGAAAATGTGTTTTATTTCATAAATGGAATCAACAAAGTATGCACATTCTACATCATAACGACTTTCTATTGTTTGCGCATGCGTCCGGAAATAACAAAATCACAGCTTCTAGAAGGTTTACATGATTTATTAAAAAACTCAAGTTTTTAGAAAATGTCTTTTATTTCATAAATGGAATCAACAAAGTATGCACAATCTACATCATAACGACTTTCTATAGTTTGCGCATGCGTTTGGAAATAAGAAAAGCTTACTACCCCCGTTTTTTAAAATCACAGCTTCTAGAACGTTTACATGATTTCGTAAAAAACACGAGTTTTTAGAAAATGTGTTTTATTTCAAAATGGAATCAAAAAAGTATGCACATTCTACGTCATAACGATTTTGTATTGTTTGCGCATGCGTCCGGAAATAACAAAAGTTTAATTCCACCGTTTTTTAAAATCACAGCTTCTAGAAGGTTTACATGATTTCGTAAAAAACACGAGTTTTTAGAAAATGTGTTTTATTTCATAAATGAATCTACAAAGTATGCACAATCTACGTCATAAGGACTTTCTATAGTTTGCGCATGCATCCGGAAATATGAAAAGCTTACTACCCTCGTTTTTTAAAATCACAGCTTCTAGAAGGTTTACATGATTTCTTAAAAAACACGAGTTTTTAGAAAATGTGTTTTATTTCATAAATGGAATCAACAAAGTATGCACATTCTACGTGATAACGAGTTTCTATAGTTTGCGCATGCATCCGGAAATAAGAAAAGCTTACTTCCACCGTTTTTTAAAATCACAGCTTCTAGAAGGTTTACATGATTTCGGAAAAAAACACGAGTTTTTAGAAAATGTGTTTTATTTCATAAATGGAATCTACAAAGTATGCACATTCTACGTCATAACGACTTTCTATTGTTTGCGAATGCGTCCGGAAATAAGAAAAGCTTACTTCCACCGTTTTTTAAAATCACAGCTTCTAGAAGGTTTACATGATTTCGTAAAAAACACGAGTTTTTAGAAAATGTGTTTTATTTCATAAATTGAATCAACAAAGTATGCAAATTCTACGTCATAACGACTTTCTATAGTTTGCGCATGCGTTTGGAAATAAGAAAAGCTTACTTCCCCCGTTTTTTAAAATCACAGCTTCTAGAAGGTTTACATGATTTCGTAAAAAACACAAGTTTTTAGAAAATGTGTTTTATTTCATAAATGGAATCTACAAAGTATGCACATTCTACGTCATAACGACTTTCTATTGTTTGCGCATGCATCCGGAAATAAGAAAAGCTTACATCCACCGTTTTTTAAAATCACAACTTCTAGAAGGTTTACATGATTTCGTAAAAAACACGAGTTTTTAGAAAATGTGTTTTATTTCATAAATGGAATCAACAAAGTATGCACATTCTACGTCATAACGAATTTCTATAGTTTGCGCATGCGTTTGGAAATAAGAAAAGCTTACTTCCCCCGTTTTTTAAAATCACAGCTTCTAGAAGGTTTATATGATTTCTTAAAAAACACGAGTTTTTAGAAAATGTGTTTTATTTCATAAATGGAATCAACAAAGTATGCACATTCTACGTCATAACGACTTTGTATAGTTTGCGCATGCTTCCGGAAATAACAAAAGCTTATTTCCACCGTTTTTTAAAATCACAGCTTCTAGAAGGTTTACATGATTTCGTAAAAAACACGAGTTTTTAGAAAATGTGTTTCATTTCATAAATGGAATATACAAAGTATGCACATTCTACGTCATAACGACATTCCATAGTTTGCGCATGCGTCCGGAAAAAAGAGAAGCTCACTTCCACCGTTTTTTAAAATCACAGCTTCTAGAAGGTTTACATTATTTCGTAAAAAACACGAGTTTTTAGAAAGTGTGTTTTATTTCATAAATGGAATCTACAAAGTATGCAAATTCTACGTCATAACGACTTTCTATAGTTTGCGCATGCGTCCGGAAATAAGAAAAGCTTACTTCCCCCGTTTTTTAAAATCACAGCTTCTAGAAGGTTTACATGATTTCTTAAAAAACATGAGTTTTTAGAAAATGTGTTTTATTTCATAAATGGAATCAAAAAAATATGCACATTCTACATCATAACGACTTTCTGTAGTTTGCGCATTCGTCCGGAAATAAGAAAAGCTTACTTCCACCGTTTTTTAAAATCACAGCTTCTAGAAGGTTTAAATGATTTCTTAAAAAACACGAGTTTTTAGAAAATGTGTTTTCTTTCATAAATGGAATCAACAAAGTATGCACATTCTACGTCATAACGAATTTCTAGAGTTTGCGCATGCGTTTGGAAATAAGAAAAGCTTACTTCCCCCGTTTCTTAAAATCACAGCTTCTTGAAGGTTTACATGATTTCGTAAAAAACACGAGTTTTTAGAAAATGTGTTTTATTTCATAAATGGAATCTACAAAGTATGCACATTCTACGTCATAACGACTTTCTATTGCTTGCGCATGCGTCCGGAAATAACAAAAGCTTACTTCCACCGTTTTTTAAAATCACAGCTTCTAGAAGGTTTACATGATTTCGTAAAAAAAACGAGTTTTTAGAAAATGTGTTTTATTTCATAAATGGAATCCACAAAGTATGCAAATTCTACGTCATAACGACTTTCTATAGTTTGCGCATGCGTTTGGAAATAAGAAAATCTTACTTCCCCCGTTTTTTAAAATCACAGCTTCTAGAAGGTTTACATGATTTCGTAAAAAACACGAGTTTTTAGAAAATGTGTTTTATTTCATAAATGGAATCTACAAAATATGCACATTCTACGTCATAATGACTTTCTATAGTTTGCGCATGCGTCCGGAAATAAGAAAAGCTTACTTCCCCCGTTTTTTAAAATCACAGCTTCTAGAAGGTTTACATGATTTCTTAAAAAAAACGAGTTTTTAGAAAATGTGTTTTCTTTCATAAATTGTATCAACAAAGTATGCACATTCTACGTCATAACGACTTTCTATAGTTTCCGCATGCGTTTGGAAATAAGAAAAGCTTACTTCCCCCGTTTTTTAAAATCACAGCTTCTAGAAGGTTTACATGATTTCGTAAAAGACACGAGTTTTTAGAAAATGTGTTTTATTTCATAAATGGAATCTACAAAGTATGCCCATTCTACGTCATAACGACTTTGTATTTTTTGCACATGCGTACGGAAATAACAAAAGCTTACTTCCACCGTTTTTTAAAATCACAGCTTCTAGAAGGTTTACATGATTTCTTAAAAAACTCGAGTTCTTAGAAAATGTCTTTTATTTCATAAATGGAATCAACAAAGTATGCACATTCTACATCATAACGACTTTCTATAGTTTGCGCATGCGTCCGGAAATAAGAAAAGCTTACTACCACCGTTTTTTAAAATCACAGCTTCTAGAAGGTTTACATGATGTCGTAAAAACACGAGTTTTTAGAAAATGTGTTTTATTTCATAAATGGAATCTACAAAGTATGCACATTCTACGTCATAATGACTTTGTATTGTTTGCGCATGCGTCCGGAAATAAGAAAAGCTTAATTCCACCGTTTTTTAAAATCACAGCTTCTAGAAGTTTTACATGATTTCGTAAAAAACATGAGTTTTTAGAAAATGTGTTTTATTTCATAAATGAATCTACAAAGTATGCACAATCTACGTCATAAGGAATTTCTATAGTTTGCGCATGCGTCCGGAAATAATAAAAGCTTACTACCCCCGTTTTTAAAATCACAACTTCTGGAAGGTTTACATGATTTCTTAAAAAACACGAGTTTTTAGAAAATGTGTTTTATTTCATAAATGGAATCAACAAAGTATGCACATTCTACGTCATAACGAGTTTCTATAGTTTGCGCATGCGTCCGGAAATAAGAAAAGCTTACTTCCACCGTTTTTTAAAATCACAGCTTCTAGAAGGTTTACATGATTTCGTAAAAACCACGAGTTTTTAGAAAATGTGTTTTATTTAATAAATGGAATCTACAAAGTATGCACATTCTACGTCATAACGACTTTCTATTGTTTGCGCATGCGTCCAGAAATAAGAAAAGCTTACTTCCACCGTTTTCTAAAATCACAGCTTCTAAATGGTTTACATGATTTCGTAACAAACACGAGTTTTTAGAAAATGTATTTTATTTCATAAATGGAATCTACAAAGTATGCACATTCTACGTCATAACGACTTTCTATTGTTTGCGCATGCGTTTGGAAATAAGAAAAGCTTACTTCCACCGTTTTTTAAAATCACAGCTTCTAGAAGGTTTACATGATTTCGTAAAAAACACGAGTTTTAAGAAAATGTGTTTTATTTCATAAATGGAATCTACAAAGTATGCACATTCTACGTCATAACGACTTTGTATTGTTTGCGCATGCGTCGGGAAATAACAAAAGCTTACTTCCACCATTTTTTAAAATCACAGCTTCTAGAAGGTTTACATGATTTATTAAAAAACTCAAGTTTTTAGAAAATGTCTTTTATTTCATAAATGGAATCAACAAAGTATGCACAATCTACATCATAACGACTTTCTATAGTTTGCGCATGCGTCCGGAAATAAGAAAATCTTACTTCCCCCGTTTTTTAAAATCACAGCTTCTAGAAGGTTTACATGATTTCGTAAAAAACACGAGTTTTTAGAAAATGTGTTTTATTTCATAAATGGAATCAACAAAGTATGCACATTCTACGTCATAACGACTTTCTATTGTTTGCGCATGCGTCCGGAAATAACAAAAGCTTACTTCCACCGTTTTTTAAAATCACAGCTTCTAGAAGGTTTACATGATTTCGTAAAAAACACGAGTTTTTAGAAAATGTGTTTTATTTCAAAAATGGAATCTACAAGTTATGCACATTCTACGACATAACGACTTTCTATAGTTTGCGCATGCGTCCGGAAATAAGAAAAGCTTACTACCCCCGTTTTTTAAAATCACAGCTTCTAGAACGTTTACATGATTTCGTAAAAAACACGAGTTTTTAGAAAATGTGTTTTATTTCAAAATGGAATCAAAAAAGTATGCACATTCTACGTCATAACGATTTTGTATTGTTTGCGCATGCGTCCGGAAATAACAAAAGTTTAATTCCACCGTTTTTTAAAATCACAGCTTCTAGAAGGTTTACATGATTTCGTAAAAAACACGAGTTTTTAGAAAATGTGTTTTATTTCATAAATGAATCTACAAAGTATGCACAATCTACGTCATAAGGACTTTCTATAGTTTGCGCATGCATCCGGAAATATGAAAAGCTTACTACCCTCGTTTTTTAAAATCACAGCTTCTAGAAGGTTTACATGATTTCTTAAAAAACACGAGTTTTTAGAAAATGTGTTTTATTTCATAAATGGAATCAACAAAGCATGCACATTCTACGTGATAACGAGTTTCTATAGTTTGCGCATGCATCCGGAAATAAGAAAAGCTTACTTCCACCGTTTTTTAAAATCACAGCTTCTAGAAGGTTTACATGATTTCGTAAAAAAAACGAGTTTTTAGAAAATGTGTTTTATTTCATAAATGGAATCTACAAAGTATGCACATTCTACGTCATAACGACTTTCTATTGTTTGCGAATGCGTCCGGAAATAAGAAAAGCTTACTTCCACCGTTTTTTAAAATCACAGCTTCTAGAAGGTTTACATGATTTCGTAAAAAACACGAGTTTTTAGAAAATGTGTTTTATTTCATAAATTGAATCAACAAAGTATGCAAATTCTACGTCATAACGACTTTCTATAGTTTGCGCATGCGTTTGGAAATAAGAAAAGCTTACTTCCCCCGTTTTTTAAAATCACAGCTTCTAGAAGGTTTACATGATTTCGAAAAAAACACAAGTTTTTAGAAAATGTGTTTTATTTCATAAATGGAATCTACAAAGTATGCACATTCTACGTCATAACGACTTTCTATTGTTTGCGCATGCATCCGGAAATAAGAAAAGCTTACATCCACCGTTTTTTAAAATCACAACTTCTAGAAGGTTTACATGATTTCGTAAAAAACACGAGTTTTTAGAAAATGTGTTTTATTTCATAAATGGAATCAACAAAGTATGCACATTCTACGTCATAACGAATTTCTATAGTTTGCGCATGCGTTTGGAAATAAGAAAAGCTTACTTCCCCCGTTTTTTAAAATCACAGCTTCTAGAAGGTTTATATGATTTCTTAAAAAACACGAGTTTTTAGAAAATGTGTTTTATTTCATAAATGGAATCAACAAAGTATGCACATTCTACGTCATAACGACTTTGTATAGTTTGCGCATGCTTCCGGAAATAACAAAAGCTTATTTCCACCGTTTTTTAAAATCACAGCTTCTAGAAGGTTTACATGATTTCGTAAAAAACACGAGTTTTTAGAAAATGTGTTTCATTTCATAAATGGAATATACAAAGTATGCACATTCTACGTCATAACGACATTCCATAGTTTGCGCATGCGTCCGGAAAAAAGAGAAGCTCACTTCCACCGTTTTTTAAAATCACAGCTTCTAGAAGGTTTACATTATTTCGTAAAAAACACGAGTTTTTAGAAAGTGTGTTTTATTTCATAAATGGAATCTACAAAGTATGCAAATTCTACGTCATAACGACTTTCTATAGTT
The DNA here is from genome assembly GCA_027924585.1 of Larix kaempferi. Taxonomy (NCBI): domain Eukaryota; kingdom Viridiplantae; phylum Streptophyta; class Pinopsida; order Pinales; family Pinaceae; genus Larix; species Larix kaempferi. The sequence continues at coordinate 14,534,978 of BSBM01000557.1, read as the reverse complement.
TGCGCATGCGTCCGGAAATAAGAAAAGCTTACTTCCCCCGTTTTTTAAAATCACAGCTTCTAGAAGGTTTACATGATTTCTTAAAAAACATGAGTTTTTAGAAAATGTGTTTTATTTCATAAATGGAATCAAAAAAATATGCACATTCTACATCATAACGACTTTCTGTAGTTTGCACATTCGTCCGGAAATAAGAAAAGCTTACTTCCACCGTTTTTTAAAATCACAGCTTCTAGAAGGTTTAAATGATTTCTTAAAAAACACGAGTTTTTAGAAAATGTGTTTTCTTTCATAAATGGAATCAACAAAGTATGCACATTCTACGTCATAACGAATTTCTAGAGTTTGCGCATGCGTTTGGAAATAAGAAAAGCTTACTTCCCCCGTTTCTTAAAATCACAGCTTCTTGAAGGTTTACATGATTTCGTAAAAAACACGAGTTTTTAGAAAATATGTTTTATTTCATAAATGGAATCTACAAAGTATGCACATTCTACGTCATAACGACTTTCTATTGCTTGCGCATGCGTCCGGAAATAACAAAAGCTTACTTCCACCGTTTTTTAAAATCACAGCTTCTAGAAGGTTTACATGATTTCGTAAAAAAAACGAGTTTTTAGAAAATGTGTTTTATTTCATAAATGGAATCCACAAAGTATGCAAATTCTACGTCATAACGACTTTCTATAGTTTGCGCATGCGTTTGGAAATAAGAAAATCTTACTTCCCCCGTTTTTTAAAATCACAGCTTCTAGAAGGTTTACATGATTTCGTAAAAAACACGAGTTTTTAGAAAATGTGTTTTATTTCATAAATGGAATCTACAAAGTATGCACATTCTACGTCATAATGACTTTCTATAGTTTGCGCATGCGTCCGGAAATAAGAAAAGCTTACTTCCCCCGTTTTTTAAAATCACAGCTTCTAGAAGGTTTACATGATTTCTTAAAAAAAACGAGTTTTTAGAAAATGTGTTTTCTTTCATAAATTGTATCAACAAAGTATGCACATTCTACGTCATAACGACTTTCTATAGTTTCCGCATGCGTTTGGAAATAAGAAAAGCTTACTTCCCCCGTTTTTTAAAATCACAGCTTCTAGAAGGTTTACATGATTTCGTAAAAAACACGAGTTTTTAGAAAATGTGTTTTATTTCATAAATGGAATCTACAAAGTATGCCCATTCTACGTCATAACGACTTTGTATTTTTTGCACATGCGTACGGAAATAACAAAAGCTTACTTCCACCGTTTTTTAAAATCACAGCTTCTAGAAGGTTTACATGATTTCTTAAAAAACTCGAGTTCTTAGAAAATGTCTTTTATTTCATAAATGGAATCAACAAAGTATGCACATTCTACATCATAACGACTTTCTATAGTTTGCGCATGCGTCCGGAAATAAGAAAAGCTTACTACCACCGTTTTTTAAAATCACAGCTTCTAGAAGGTTTACATGATGTCGTAAAAACACGAGTTTTTAGAAAATGTGTTTTATTTCATAAATGGAATCTACAAAGTATGCACATTCTACGTCATAATGACTTTGTATTGTTTGCGCATGCGTCCGGAAATAAGAAAAGCTTAATTCCACCGTTTTTTAAAATCACAGCTTCTAGAAGTTTTACATGATTTCGTAAAAAACATGAGTTTTTAGAAAATGTGTTTTATTTCATAAATGAATCTACAAAGTATGCACAATCTACGTCATAAGGAATTTCTATAGTTTGCGCATGCGTCCGGAAATAAGAAAAGCTTACTACCCCCGTTTTTAAAATCACAACTTCTGGAAGGTTTACATGATTTCTTAAAAAACACGAGTTTTTAGAAAATGTGTTTTATTTCATAAATGGAATCAACAAAGTATGCACATTCTACGTCATAACGAGTTTCTATAGTTTGCGCATGCGTCCGGAAATAAGAAAAGCTTACTTCCACCGTTTTTTAAAATCACAGCTTCTAGAAGGTTTACATGATTTCGTAAAAACCACGAGTTTTTAGAAAATGTGTTTTATTTCATAAATGGAATCTACAAAGTATGCACATTCTACGTCATAACGACTTTCTATTGTTTGCGCATGCGTCCAGAAATAAGAAAAGCTTACTTCCACCGTTTTCTAAAATTACAGCTTCTAAAAGGTTTACATGATTTCGTAACAAACACGAGTTTTTAGAAAATGTATTTTATTTCATAAATGGAATCTACAAAGTATGCACATTCTACGTCATAACGACTTTCTATTGTTTGCGCATGCGTTTGGAAATAAGAAAAGCTTACTTCCACCGTTTTTTAAAATCACAGCTTCTAGAAGGTTTACATGATTTCGTAAAAAACACGAGTTTTAAGAAAATGTGTTTTATTTCATAAATGGAATCTACAAAGTATGCACATTCTACGTCATAACGACTTTGTATTGTTTGCGCATGCGTCGGGAAATAACAAAAGCTTACTTCCACCATTTTTTAAAATCACAGCTTCTAGAAGGTTTACATGATTTATTAAAAAACTCAAGTTTTTAGAAAATGTCTTTTATTTCATAAATGGAATCAACAAAGTATGCACAATCTACATCATAACGACTTTCTATAGTTTGCGCATGCGTCCGGAAATAAGAAAATCTTACTTCCCCCGTTTTTTAAAATCACAGCTTCTAGAAGGTTTACATGATTTCGTAAAAAACACGAGTTTTTAGAAAATGTGTTTTATTTCATAAATGGAATCAACAAAGTATGCACATTCTACGTCATAACGACTTTCTATTGTTTGCGCATGCGTCCGGAAATAACAAAAGCTTACTTCCACCGTTTTTTAAAATCACAGCTTCTAGAAGGTTTACATGATTTCGTAAAAAACACGAGTTTTTAGAAAATGTGTTTTATTTCAAAAATGGAATCTACAAGTTATGCACATTCTACGACATAACGACTTTCTATAGCTTGCGCATGCGTCCGGAAATAAGAAAAGCTTACTACCCCCGTTTTTTAAAATCACAGCTTCTAGAACGTTTACATGATTTCGTAAAAAACACGAGTTTTTAGAAAATGTGTTTTATTTCAAAATGGAATCAAAAAAGTATGCACATTCTACGTCATAACGATTTTGTATTGTTTGCGCATGCGTCCGGAAATAACAAAAGTTTAATTCCACCGTTTTTTAAAATCACAGCTTCCAGAAGGTTTACATGATTTCGTAAAAAACACGAGTTTTTAGAAAATGTGTTTTATTTCATAAATGAATCTACAAAGTATGCACAATCTACGTCATAAGGACTTTCTATAGTTTGCGCATGCATCAGGAAATATGAAAAGCTTACTACCCTCGTTTTTTAAAATCACAGCTTCTAGAAGGTTTACATGATTTCTTAAAAAACACGAGTTTTTAGAAAATGTGTTTTATTTCATAAATGGAATCAACAAAGTATGCACATTCTACGTCATAACGACTTTCTATTGTTTGCGCATGCGTCCGGAAATAACAAAAGCTTACTTCCACCGTTTTTTAAAATCACAGCTTCTAGAAGGTTTACATGATTTCGTAAAAAACACGAGTTTTTAGAAAATGTGTTTTATTTCAAAAATGGAATCTACAAGTTATGCACATTCTACGACATAACGACTTTCTATAGTTTGCGCATGCGTCCGGAAATAAGAAAAGCTTACTACCCCCGTTTTTTAAAATCACAGCTTCTAGAACGTTTACATGATTTCGTAAAAAACACGAGTTTTTAGAAAATGTGTTTTATTTCAAAATGGAATCAAAAAAGTATGCACATTCTACGTCATAACGATTTTGTATTGTTTGCGCATGCGTCCGGAAATAACAAAAGTTTAATTCCACCGTTTTTTAAAATCACAGCTTCTAGAAGGTTTACATGATTTCGTAAAAAACACGAGTTTTTAGAAAATGTGTTTTATTTCATAAATGAATCTACAAAGTATGCACAATCTACGTCATAAGGACTTTCTATAGTTTGCGCATGCATCCGGAAATATGAAAAGCTTACTACCCTCGTTTTTTAAAATCACAGCTTCTAGAAGGTTTACATGATTTCTTAAAAAACACGAGTTTTTAGAAAATGTGTTTTATTTCATAAATGGAATCAACAAAGCATGCACATTCTACGTGATAACGAGTTTCTATAGTTTGCGCATGCATCCGGAAATAAGAAAAGCTTACTTCCACCGTTTTTTAAAATCACAGCTTCTAGAAGGTTTACATGATTTCGTAAAAAACACGAGTTTTTAGAAAATGTGTTTTATTTCATAAATGGAATCTACAAAGTATGCACATTCTACGTCATAACGACTTTCTATTGTTTGCGAATGCGTCCGGAAATAAGAAAAGCTTACTTCCACCGTTTTTTAAAATCACAGCTTCTAGAAGGTTTACATGATTTCGTAAAAAACACGAGTTTTTAGAAAATGTGTTTTATTTCATAAATTGAATCAACAAAGTATGCAAATTCTACGTCATAACGACTTTCTATAGTTTGCGCATGCGTTTGGAAATAAGAAAAGCTTACTTCCCCCGTTTTTTAAAATCACAGCTTCTAGAAGGTTTACATGATTTCGAAAAAAACACAAGTTTTTAGAAAATGTGTTTTATTTCATAAATGGAATCTACAAAGTATGCACATTCTACGTCATAACGACTTTCTATTGTTTGCGCATGCATCCGGAAATAAGAAAAGCTTACATCCACCGTTTTTTAAAATCACAACTTCTAGAAGGTTTACATGATTTCGTAAAAAACACGAGTTTTTAGAAAATGTGTTTTATTTCATAAATGGAATCAACAAAGTATGCACATTCTACGTCATAACGAATTTCTATAGTTTGCGCATGCGTTTGGAAATAAGAAAAGCTTACTTCCCCCGTTTTTTAAAATCACAGCTTCTAGAAGGTTTATATGATTTCTTAAAAAACACGAGTTTTTAGAAAATGTGTTTTATTTCATAAATGGAATCAACAAAGTATGCACATTCTACGTCATAACGACTTTGTATAGTTTGCGCATGCTTCCGGAAATAACAAAAGCTTATTTCCACCGTTTTTTAAAATCACAGCTTCTAGAAGGTTTACATGATTTCGTAAAAAACACGATTTTTTAGAAAATGTGTTTCATTTCATAAATGGAATATACAAAGTATGCACATTCTACGTCATAACGACATTCCATAGTTTGCGCATGCGTCCGGAAAAAAGAGAAGCTCACTTCCACCGTTTTTTAAAATCACAGCTTCTAGAAGGTTTACATTATTTCGTAAAAAACACGAGTTTTTAGAAAGTGTGTTTTATTTCATAAATGGAATCTACAAAGTATGCAAATTCTACGTCATAACGACTTTCTATAGTTTGCGCATGCGTCCGGAAATAAGAAAAGCTTACTTCCCCCGTTTTTTAAAATCACAGCTTCTAGAAGGTTTACATGATTTCTTAAAAAACATGAGTTTTTAGAAAATGTGTTTTATTTCATAAATGGAATCAAAAAAATATGCACATTCTACATCATAACGACTTTCTGTAGTTTGCACATTCGTCCGGAAATAAGAAAAGCTTACTTCCACCGTTTTTTAAAATCACAGCTTCTAGAAGGTTTAAATGATTTCTTAAAAAACACGAGTTTTTAGAAAATGTGTTTTCTTTCATAAATGGAATCAACAAAGTATGCACATTCTACGTCATAACGAATTTCTAGAGTTTGCGCATGCGTTTGGAAATAAGAAAAGCTTACTTCCCCCGTTTCTTAAAATCACAGCTTCTTGAAGGTTTACATGATTTCGTAAAAAACACGAGTTTTTAGAAAATGTGTTTTATTTCATAAATGGAATCTACAAAGTATGCACATTCTACGTCATAACGACTTTCTATTGCTTGCGCATGCGTCCGGAAATAACAAAAGCTTACTTCCACCGTTTTTTAAAATCACAGCTTCTAGAAGGTTTACATGATTTCGTAAAAAAAACGAGTTTTTAGAAAATGTGTTTTATTTCATAAATGGAATCCACAAAGTATGCAAATTCTACGTCATAACGACTTTCTATAGTTTGCGCATGCGTTTGGAAATAAGAAAATCTTACTTCCCCCGTTTTTTAAAATCACAGCTTCTAGAAGGTTTACATGATTTCGTAAAAAACACGAGTTTTTAGAAAATGTGTTTTATTTCATAAATGGAATCTACAAAGTATGCACATTCTACGTCATAATGACTTTCTATAGTTTGCGCATGCGTCCGGAAATAAGAAAAGCTTACTTCCCCCGTTTTTTAAAATCACAGCTTCTAGAAGGTTTACATGATTTCTTAAAAAAAACGAGTTTTTAGAAAATGTGTTTTCTTTCATAAATTGTATCAACAAAGTATGCACATTCTACGTCATAACGACTTTCTATAGTTTCCGCATGCGTTTGGAAATAAGAAAAGCTTACTTCCCCCGTTTTTTAAAATCACAGCTTCTAGAAGGTTTACATGATTTCGTAAAAAACACGAGTTTTTAGAAAATGTGTTTTATTTCATAAATGGAATCTACAAAGTATGCCCATTCTACGTCATAACGACTTTGTATTTTTTGCACATGCGTACGGAAATAACAAAAGCTTACTTCCACCGTTTTTTAAAATCACAGCTTCTAGAAGGTTTACATGATTTCTTAAAAAACTCGAGTTCTTAGAAAATGTCTTTTATTTCATAAATGGAATCAACAAAGTATGCACATTCTACATCATAACGACTTTCTATAGTTTGCGCATGCGTCCGGAAATAAGAAAAGCTTACTACCACCGTTTTTTAAAATCACAGCTTCTAGAAGGTTTACATGATGTCGTAAAAACACGAGTTTTTAGAAAATGTGTTTTATTTCATAAATGGAATCTACAAAGTATGCACATTCTACGTCATAATGACTTTGTATTGTTTGCGCATGCGTCCGGAAATAAGAAAAGCTTAATTCCACCGTTTTTTAAAATCACAGCTTCTAGAAGTTTTACATGATTTCGTAAAAAACATGAGTTTTTAGAAAATGTGTTTTATTTCATAAATGAATCTACAAAGTATGCACAATCTACGTCATAAGGAATTTCTATAGTTTGCGCATGCGTCCGGAAATAAGAAAAGCTTACTACCCCCGTTTTTAAAATCACAACTTCTGGAAGGTTTACATGATTTCTTAAAAAACACGAGTTTTTAGAAAATGTGTTTTATTTCATAAATGGAATCAACAAAGTATGCACATTCTACGTCATAACGAGTTTCTATAGTTTGCGCATGCGTCCGGAAATAAGAAAAGCTTACTTCCACCGTTTTTTAAAATCACAGCTTCTAGAAGGTTTACATGATTTCGTAAAAACCACGAGTTTTTAGAAAATGTGTTTTATTTCATAAATGGAATCTACAAAGTATGCACATTCTACGTCATAACGACTTTCTATTGTTTGCGCATGCGTCCAGAAATAAGAAAAGCTTACTTCCACCGTTTTCTAAAATTACAGCTTCTAAAAGGTTTACATGATTTCGTAACAAACACGAGTTTTTAGAAAATGTATTTTATTTCATAAATGGAATCTACAAAGTATGCACATTCTACGTCATAACGACTTTCTATTGTTTGCGCATGCGTTTGGAAATAAGAAAAGCTTACTTCCACCGTTTTTTAAAATCACAGCTTCTAGAAGGTTTACATGATTTCGTAAAAAACACGAGTTTTAAGAAAATGTGTTTTATTTCATAAATGGAATCTACAAAGTATGCACATTCTACGTCATAACGACTTTGTATTGTTTGCGCATGCGTCGGGAAATAACAAAAGCTTACTTCCACCATTTTTTAAAATCACAGCTTCTAGAAGGTTTACATGATTTATTAAAAAACTCAAGTTTTTAGAAAATGTCTTTTATTTCATAAATGGAATCAACAAAGTATGCACAATCTACATCATAACGACTTTCTATAGTTTGCGCATGCGTCCGGAAATAAGAAAATCTTACTTCCCCCGTTTTTTAAAATCACAGCTTCTAGAAGGTTTACATGATTTCGTAAAAAACACGAGTTTTTAGAAAATGTGTTTTATTTCATAAATGGAATCAACAAAGTATGCACATTCTACGTCATAACGACTTTCTATTGTTTGCGCATGCGTCCGGAAATAACAAAAGCTTACTTCCACCGTTTTTTAAAATCACAGCTTCTAGAAGGTTTACATGATTTCGTAAAAAACACGAGTTTTTAGAAAATGTGTTTTATTTCAAAAATGGAATCTACAAGTTATGCACATTCTACGACATAACGACTTTCTATAGTTTGCGCATGCGTCCGGAAATAAGAAAAGCTTACTACCCCCGTTTTTTAAAATCACAGCTTCTAGAACGTTTACATGATTTCGTAAAAAACACGAGTTTTTAGAAAATGTGTTTTATTTCAAAATGGAATCAAAAAAGTATGCACATTCTACGTCATAACGATTTTGTATTGTTTGCGCATGCGTCCGGAAATAACAAAAGTTTAATTCCACCGTTTTTTAAAATCACAGCTTCCAGAAGGTTTACATGATTTCGTAAAAAACACGAGTTTTTAGAAAATGTGTTTTATTTCATAAATGAATCTACAAAGTATGCACAATCTACGTCATAAGGACTTTCTATAGTTTGCGCATGCATCAGGAAATATGAAAAGCTTACTACCCTCGTTTTTTAAAATCACAGCTTCTAGAAGGTTTACATGATTTCTTAAAAAACACGAGTTTTTAGAAAATGTGTTTTATTTCATAAATGGAATCAACAAAGTATGCACATTCTACGTGATAACGAGTTTCTATAGTTTGCGCATGCATCCGGAAATAAGAAAAGCTTACTTCCACCGTTTTTTAAAATCACAGCTTCTAAAAGGTTTACATGATTTCGTAAAAAACACGAGTTTTTAGAAAATGTGTTTTATTTCATAAATGGAATATACAAAGTATGCACATTCTACGTCATAACGACTTTCTATTGTTTGCGAATGCGTCCGGAAATAAGAAAAGCTTACTTCCACCGTTTTTTAAAATCACAGCTTCTAGAAGGTTTACATGATTTCGTAAAAAACACGAGTTTTTAGAAAATGTGTTTTATTTCATAAATGGAATCTACAAAGTATGCACATTCTACGTCATAACGACTTTCTATTGTTTGTGCATGCATCCGGAAATAAGAAAAGCTTACTTCCACCGTTTTTTAAAATCACAACTTCTAGAAGGTTTACATGATTTCGTAAAAAACACGAGTTTTTATAAAATGTGTTTTATTTCATAAATGGAATCAACAAAGTATGCACATTCTACGTCATAACGACTTTCTATAGTTTGCGCATGCGTTTGGAAATAAGAAAAGCTTACTTCCCCCAGTTTTTTAAAATCACAGCTTCTAGAAGGTTTATATGATTTCTTAAAAAACACGAGTTTTTAGAAAATGTGTTTTATTTCATAAATGGAATCAACAAAGTATGCACATTCTACGTCATAACGACTTTGTATAGTTTGCGCATGCTTCCGGAAATAACAAAAGCTTACTTCCACCGTTTTTTAAAATCACAGCTTCTAGAAGGTTTACATGATTTCGTGAAAAACACGAGTTTTTAGAAAATGTGTTTCATTTCATAAATGGAATATACAAAGTATGCACATTCTACGTCATAACGACATTCCATAGTTTGCGCATGCGTCCGGAAAAAAGAGAAGCTCACTTCCACCGTTTTTTAAAATCACAGCTTCTAGAAGGTTTACATTATTTCGTAAAAAACACGAGTTTTTAGAAAGTGTGTTTTATTTCATAAATGGAATCTACAAAGTATGCAAATTCTACGTCATAACGACTTTCTATAGTTTGCGCATGCGTCCGGAAATAAGAAAAGCTTACTTCCCCCGTTTTTTAAAATCACAGCTTCTAGAAGGTTTACATGATTTCTTAAAAAACACGAGTTTTTAGAAAATGTGTTTTATTTCATAAATGGAATCAACAAAATATGCACATTCTACATCATAACGACTTTCTGTAGTTTGCGCATTCGTTCGGAAATAAGAAAAGCTTACTTCCACCGTTTTTTAAAATCACAGCTTCTAAAAGGTTTAAATGATTTCTTAAAAAACACGAGTTTTTAGAAAATGTGTTTTCTTTCATAAATGGAATCAACAAAGTATGCACATTCTACGTCATAACGAATTTCTAGAGTTTGCGCATGCGTTTGGAAATAAGAAAAGCTTACTTCCCCCGTTTCTTAAAATCACAGCTTCTTGAAGGTTTACATGATTTCGTAAAAAACACGAGTTTTTAGAAAATGTGTTTTATTTCATAAATGGAATCTACAAAGTATGCACATTCTACGTCATAGCGACTTTCTATTGCTTGCGCATGCGCCCGGAAATAACAAAAGCTTACTTCCACCATTTTTTAAAATCACAGCTTCTAGAAGGTTTACATGATTTCGTAAAAAAAACGAGTTTTTAGAAAATGTGTTTTATTTCATAAATGGAATCAACAAAGTATGCAAATTCTACGTCATAACAACTTTCTATAGTTTGCGCATGCGTTTGGAAATAAGAAAATCTTACTTCCCCCGTTTTTTAAAATCACAGCTTCTAGAAGGTTTACATGATTTCGTAAAAAACACGAGTTTTTAGAAAATGTGTTTTATTTCATAAATGGAATCTACAAAGTATGCACATTCTACGTCATAATGACTTTCTATAGTTTGCGCATGCGTCCGGAAATAAGAAAAGCTTACTTCCCCCGTTTTTTAAAATCACAGCTTCTAGAAGGTTTACATGATTTCTTAAAAAACACTAGTTTTTAGAAAATGTGTTTTCTTTCATAAATGGTATCAACAAAGTATGCACATTCTACGTCATAACGACTTTCTATAGTTTGCGCATGCGTTTGGAAATAAGAAAAGCTTACTTCCCCCGTTTTTTAAAATCACAGCTTCTAGAAGGTTTACATGATTTCGTAAAAAACACGAGTTTTTAGAAAATGTGTTTTATTTCATAAATGGAATCTACAAAGTATGCACATTCTACGTCATAACGACTTTGTATTTTTTGCACATGCGTACGGAAATAACAAAAGCTTACTTCCACCGTTTTTTAAAATCACAGCTTCTAGAAGGTTTACATGATTTCTTAAAAAACTCGAGTTCTTAGAAAATGTCTTTTCTTTCATAAATGGAATCAACAAAGTATGCACATTCTACATCATAACGACTTTCTATAGTTTGCGCATGCGTCCGGAAATAAGAAAAGCTTACTACCACCGTTTTTTAAAATCACAGCTTCTAGAAGGTTTACATGATGTCGTAAAAAACATGAGTTTTTAGAAAATGTGTTTTATTTCATAAATGGAATCTACAAAGTATGCACATTCTACGTCATAATGACTTTGTATTGTTTGCGCATGCGTCCGAGAATAAGAAAAGCTTAATTCCACCGTTTTTTAAAATCACAGCTTCTAGAAGTTTTACATGATTTCGTAAAAAACATGAGTTTTAAGAAAATGTGTTTTATTTCATAAATGAATCTACAAAGTATGCACAATCTACGTCATAAGGAATTTCTATAGTTTGCGCATGCGTCCGGAAATAAGAAAAGCTTACTACCCCCGTTTTTAAAATCACAACTTCTGGAAGGTTTACATGATTTCTTAAAAAACACGAGTTTTTAGAAAATGTGTTTTATTTCATAAATGGAATCAACAAAGTATGCACATTCTACATCATAACGAGTTTCTATAGTTTGCGCATGCGTCCGGAAATAAGAAAAGCTTACTTCCACCGTTTTTTAAAATCACAGCTTCTAGAAGGTTTACATGATTTCGTAAAAAACACGAGTTTTTAGAAAATGTGTTTTATTTCATAAATGGAATCTACAAAGTATGCACATTCTACGTCATAACGACTTTCTATTGTTTGCGCATGCGTCCAGAAATAAGAAAAGCTTACTTCCACCGTTTTCTAAAATCACAGCTTCTAAAAGGTTTACATGATTTCGTAACAAACACGAGTTTTTAGAAAATGTATTTTATTTCATAAATGGAATCTACAAAGTATGCACATTCTACGTCATAACGACTTTCTATTGTTTGCGCATGCGTTTGGAAATAAGAAAAGCTTGCTTCCACCGTTTTTTAAAATCACAGCTTCTAGAAGGTTTACATGATTTCGTAAAAAACACGAGTTTTAAGAAAATGTGTTTTATTTCATAAATGGAATCTATAAAGTATGCACATTCTACGTCATAACGACTTTGTATTGTTTGCGCATGCGTCGGGAAATAACAAAAGCTTACTTCCACCATTTTTTAAAATCACAGCTTCTAGAAGGTTTACATGATTTATTAAAAAACTCAAGTTTTTAGAAAATGTCTTTTATTTCATAAATGGAATCAACAAAGTATGCACAATCTACATCATAACGACTTTCTATAGTTTGCGCATGCGTCCGGAAATAAGAAAATCTTACTTCCCCCGTTTTTTAAAATCACAGCTTCTAGAAGGTTTACATGATTTCGTAAAAAACACGAGTTTTTAGAAAATGTGTTTTATTTCATAAATGGAATCAACAAAGTATGCACATTCTACGTCATAACGACTTTCTATTGTTTGCGCATGCGTCCGGAAATAACAAAAGCTTACTTCCACCGTTTTTTAAAATCACAGCTTCTAGAAGGTTTACATGATTTCGTAAAAAACACGAGTTTTTAGAAAATGTGTTTTATTTCATAAATGGAATCTACAAGTTATGCACATTCTACGACATAACGACTTTCTATAGTTTGCGCATGCGTCCGGAAATAAGAAAAGCTTACTACCCCCGTTTTTTAAAATCACAGCTTCTAGAACGTTTACATGATTTCGTAAAAAACACGAGTTTTTAGAAAATGTGTTTTATTTCAAAATGGAATCAAAAAATTATGCACATTCTACGTCATAACGATTTTGTATTGTTTGCGCATGCGTCCGGAAATAACAAAAGTTTAATTCCACCGTTTTTTAAAATCACAGCTTCTAGAAGGTTTACATGATTTCGTAAAAAACACGAGTTTTTAGAAAATGTGTTTTATTTCATAAATGAATCTACAAAGTATGCACAATCTACGTCATGAGGACTTTCTATAGTTTGCGCATGCATCCGGAAATATGAAAAGCTTACTACCATCGTTTTTTAAAATCACAGCTTCTAGAAGGTTTACATGATTTCTTAAAAAACACGAGTTTTTAGAAAATGTGTTTTATTTCATAAATGGAATCAACAAAGTATGCACATTCTACGTGATAACGAGTTTCTATAGTTTGCGCATGCATCCGGAAATAAGAAAAGCTTACTTCCACCGTTTTTTAAAATCACAGCTTCTAGAAGGTTTACATGATTTCGTAAAAAACACGAGTTTTTAGAAAATGTGTTTTATTTCATGAATGGAATCTACAAAGTATGCACATTCTACGTCATAACGACTTTCTATTGTTTGCGAATGCGTCCGGAAATAAGAAAAGCTTACTTCCACCGTTTTTTAAAATCACAGCTTCTAGAAGGTTTACATGATTTCGTAAAAAACACGAGTTTTTAGAAAATGTGTTTTATTTCATAAATTGAATCAACAAAGTATGCAAATTCTACGTCATAACGACTTTCTATAGTTTGCGCATGCGTCCGGAAATAAGAAAAGCTTACTTCCCCCGTTTTTTAAAATCACGGCTTCTAGAAGGTTTACATGATTTCGTAAAAAACACGAGTTTTTAGAAAATGTGTTTTATTTCATAAATGGAATCTACAAAGTATGCACATTCTACGTCATAACGACTTTCTATTGTTTGCGCATGCATCCGGAAATAAGAAAAGCTTACTTCCACCGTTTTTTAAAATCACAACTTCTAGAAGGTTTACATGATTTCGTAAAAAACACGAGTTTTTAGAAAATGTGTTTTATTTCATAAATGGAATCAACAAAGTATGCACATTCTACGTCATAACGAATTTCTATAGTTTGCGCATGCGTTTGGAAATAAGAAAAGCTTACTTCCCCCGTTTTTTAAAATCACAGCTTCTAGAAGGTTTATATGATTTCTTAAAAAACACGAGTTTTTAGAAAATGTGTTTTATTTCATAAATGGAATCAACAAAGTATGCACATTCTACGTCATAACGACTTTGTATAGTTTGCGCATGCTTCCGGAAATAACAAAAGCTTACTTCCACCGTTTTTTAAAATCACAGCTTCTAGAAGGTTTACCTGATTTCGTAAAAAACACGAGTTTTTAGAAAATGTGTTTCATTTCATAAATGGAATATACAAAGTATGCACATTCTACGTCATAACGACATTCCATAGTTTGCGCATGCGTCCGGAAAAAAGAGAAGCTCACTTCCACCGTTTTTTAAAATCACAGCTTCTAGAAGGTTTACATTATTTCGTAAAAAACACGAGTTTTTAGAAAGTGTGTTTTATTTCATAAATGGAATCTACAAAGTATGCAAATTCTACGTCATAACGACTTTCTATTGTTTGCGCATGCGTCCGGAAATAAGAAAAGCTTACTTCCCCCGTTTTTTAAAATCACAGCTTCTAGAAGGTTTACATGATTTCTTAAAAAACACGAGTTTTTAGAAAATGTGTTTTATTTCATAAATGGAATCAACAAAATATGCACATTCTACATCATAACGACTTTCTGTAGTTTGCGCATTCGTCCGGAAATAAGAAAAGCTTACTTCCACCGTTTTTTAAAATCACAGCTTCTAGAAGGTTTAAATGATTTCTTAAAAAACACGAGTTTTTAGAAAATGTGTTTTCTTTCATAAATGGAATCAACAAAGTATGCACATTCTACGTCATAACGAATTTCTAGAGTTTGCGCATGCGTTTGGAAATAAGAAAAGCTTACTTCCCCCGTTTCTTAAAATCACAGCTTCTTGAAGGTTTACATGATTTCGTAAAAAACACGAGTTTTTAGAAAATGTGTTTTATTTCATAAATGGAATCTACAAAGTATGCACATTCTACGTCATAACGACTTTCTATTGCTTGCGCATGCGTCCGGAAATAACAAAAGCTTACTTCCACCGTTTTTTAAAATCACAGCTTCTAGAAGGTTTACATGATTTCTTAAAAAAAACGAGTTTTTAGAAAATGTGTTTTATTTCATAAATGGAATCCACAAAGTATGCAAATTCTACGTCATAACGACTTTCTATAGTTTGCGCATGCGTTTGGAAATAAGAAAATCTTACTTCCCCCGTTTTTTAAAATCACAGCTTCTAGAAGGTTTACATGATTTCGTAAAAAACACGAGTTTTTAGAAAATGTGTTTTATTTCATAAATGGAATCTACAAAGTATGCACATTCTACGTCATAATGACTTTCTATAGTTTGCGCATGCGTCCGGAAATAAGAAAAGCTTACTTCCCCCGTTTTTTAAAATCACAGCTTCTAGAAGGTTTACATGATTTCTTAAAAAACACGAGTTTTTACAAAATGTGTTTTCTTTCATAAATGGTATCAACAAAGTATGCACATTCTACGTCATAACGACTTTCTATAGTTTGCGCATGCGTTTGGAAATAAGAAAAGCTTACTTCCCCCGTTTTTTAAAATCACAGCTTCTAGAAGGTTTACATGATTTCGTAAAAAACACGAGTTTTTAGAAAATGTGTTTTATTTCATAAATGGAATCTACAAAGTATGCACATTCTACGTCATAACGACTTTGTATTTTTTGCACATGCGTACGGAAATAACAAAAGCTTACTTCCACCGTTTTTTAAAATCACAGCTTCTAGAAGGTTTACATGATTTCTTAAAAAACTCGAGTTCTTAGAAAATGTCTTTTATTTCATAAATGGAATCAACAAAGTATGCACATTCTACATCATAACGACTTTCTATAGTTTGCGCATGCGTCCGGAAATAAGAAAAGCTTACTACCACCGTTTTTTAAAATCACAGCTTCTAGAAGGTTTACATGATGTCGTAAAAAACACGAGTTTTTAGAAAATGTGTTTTATTTCATAAATGGAATCTACAAAGTATGCACATTCTACGTCATAATGACTTTGTATTGTTTGCGCATGCGTCCGGAAATAAGAAAAGCTTAATTCCACCGTTTTTTAAAATCACAGCTTCTAGAAGTTTTACATGATTTCGTAAAAAACATGAGTTTTTAGAAAATGTGTTTTATTTCATAAATGAATCTACAAAGTATGCACAATCTACGTCATAAGGAATTTCTATAGTTTGCGCTTGCGTCCGGAAATAAGAAAAGCTTACTACCCCCGTTTTTAAAATCACAACTTCTGGAAGGTTTACATGATTTCTTAAAAAACACGAGTTTTTAGAAAATGTGTTTTATTTCATAAATGGAATCAACAAAGTATGCACATTCTACGTCATAACGAGTTTCTATAGTTTGCGCATGCGTCCGGAAATAAAAAAGCTTACTTCCACCGTTTTTTAAAATCACAGCTTCTAGAAGGTTTACATGATTTCGTAAAAAACACGAGTTTTTAGAAAATGTGTTTTATTTCATAAATGGAATCTACAAAGTATGCACATTCTACGTCATAACGACTTTCTATTGTTTGCGCATGCGTCCAGAAATAAGAAAAGCTTACTTCCACCGTTTTCTAAAATCACAGCTTCTAAAAGGTTTACATGATTTCGTAACAAACACGAGTTTTTAGAAAATGTATTTTATTTCATAAATGGAATCTACAAAGTATGCACATTCTACGTCATAACGACTTTCTATTGTTTGCGCATGCGTTTGGAAATAAGAAAAGCTTACTTCCACCGTTTTTTAAAATCACAGCTTCTAGAAGGTTTACATGATTTCGTAAAAAACACGAGTTTTAAGAAAATGTGTTTTATTTCATAAATGGAATCTACAAAGTATGCACATTCTACGTCATAACGACTTTGTATTGTTTGCGCATGCGTCGGGAAATAACAAAAGCTTACTTCCACCATTTTTTAAAATCACAGCTTCTAGAAGGTTTACATGATTTATTAAAAAACTCAAGTTTTTAGAAAATGTCTTTTATTTCATAAATGGAATCAACAAAGTATGCACAATCTACATCATAACGACTTTCTATAGTTTGCGCATGCGTCCGGAAATAAGAAATTCTTACTTCCCCCGTTTTTTAAAATCACAGCTTCTAGAAGGTTTACATGATTTCGTAAAAAACACGAGTTTTTAGAAAATGTGTTTTATTTCATAAATGGAATCAACAAAGTATGCACATTCTACGTCATAACGACTTTCTATTGTTTGCGCATGCGTCCGGAAATAACAAAAGCTTACTTCCACCGTTTTTTAAAATCACAGCTTCTAGAAGGTTTACATGATTTCGTAAAAAACACGAGTTTTTAGAAAATGTGTTTTATTTCATAAATGGAATCTACAAGTTATGCACATTCTACGACATAACGACTTTCTATAGTTTGCGCATGCGTCCGGAAATAAGAAAAGCTTACTACCCCCCGTTTTTTAAAATCACAGCTTCTAGAACGTTTACATGATTTCGTAAAAAACACGAGTTTTTAGAAAATGTGTTTTATTTCAAAATGGAATCAAAAAAGTATGCACATTCTACGTCATAACGATTTTGTATTGTTTGCGCATGCGTCCGGAAATAACAAAAGTTTAATTCCACCGTTTTTTAAAATCACAGCTTCTAGAAGGTTTACATGATTTCGTAAAAAACACGAGTTTTTAGAAAATGTGTTTTATTTCATAAATGAATCTACAAAGTATGCACAATCTACGTCATGAGGACTTTCTATAGTTTGCGCATGCATCCGGAAATATGAAAAGCTTACTACCCTCGTTTTTTAAAATCACAGCTTCTAGAAGGTTTACATGATTTCTTAAAAAACACGAGTTTTTAGAAAATGTGTTTTATTTCATAAATGGAATCAACAAAGTATGCACATTCTACGTGATAACGAGTTTCTATAGTTTGCGCATGCATCCGGAAATAAGAAAAGCTTACTTCCACCGTTTTTTAAAATCACAGCTTCTAGAAGGTTTACATGATTTCGTAAAAAACACGAGTTTTTAGAAAATGTGTTTTATTTCATAAATGGAATCTACAAAGTATGCACATTCTACGTCATAACGACTTTCTATTGTTTGCGAATGCGTCCGGAAATAAGAAAAGCTTACTTCCACCGTTTTTTAAAATCACAGCTTCTAGAAGGTTTACATGATTTCGTAAAAAACACGAGTTTTTAGAAAATGTGTTTTATTTCATAAATTGAATCAACAAAGTATGCAAATTCTACGTCATAACGACTTTCTATAGTTTGCGCATGCGTCCGGAAATAAGAAAAGCTTACTTCCCCCGTTTTTTAAAATCACAGCTTCTAGAAGGTTTACATGATTTCGTAAAAAACACGAGTTTTTAGAAAATGTGTTTTATTTCATAAATGGAATCTACAAGTTATGCACATTCCACGACATAACGACTTTCTATAGTTTGCGCATGCGTCCGGAAATAAGAAAAGCTTACTACCCCCGTTTTTTAAAATCACAGCTTCTAGAACGTTTACATGATTTCGTAAAAAACACGAGTTTTTAGAAAATGTGTTTTATTTCAAAATGGAATCAAAAAAGTATGCACATTCTACGTCATAACGATTTTGTATTGTTTGCGCATGCGTCCGGAAATAACAAAAGTTTAATTCCACCGTTTTTTAAAATCACAGCTTCCAGAAGGTTTACATGATTTCGTAAAAAACACGAGTTTTTAGAAAATGTGTTTTATTTCATAAATGAATCTACAAAGTATGCACAATCTAATTCATAAGGACTTTCTATAGTTTGCGCATGCATCCGGAAATATGAAAAGCTTACTACCCTCGTTTTTTAAAATCACAGCTTCTAGAAGGTTTACATGATTTCTTAAAAAACACGAGCTTTTAGAAAATGTGTTTTATTTCATAAATGGAATCAACAAAGTATGCACATTCTACGTGATAACGAGTTTCTATAGTTTGCGCATGCATCCGGAAATAAGAAAAGCTTACTTCCACCGTTTTTTAAAATCACAGCTTCTAGAAGGTTTACATGATTTCGTAAAAAACACGAGTTTTTAGAAAATGTATTTTATTTCATAAATGGAATCTACAAAGTATGCACATTCTACGTCATAACGACTTTCTATTGTTTGCGAATGCGTCCGGAAATAAGAAAAGCTTACTTCCACCGTTTTTTAAAATCACAGCTTCTAGAAGGTTTACATGATTTCGTAAAAAACACGAGTTTTTAGAAAATGTGTTTTATTTCATAAATTGAATCAACAAAGTATGCAAATTCTACGTCATAACGACTTTCTATAGTTTGCGCATGCGTTTGGAAATAAGAAAAGCTTACTTCCCCCGTTTTTTAAAATCACAGCTTCTAGAAGGTTTACATGATTTCGTAAAAAACACGAGTTTTTAGAAAATGTGTTTTATTTCATAAATGGAATCTACAAAGTATGCACATTCTACGTCATAACGACTTTCTATTGTTTGCGCATGCATCCGGAAATAAGAAAAGCTTACTTCGACCGTTTTTTAAAATCACAACTTCTTGAAGGTTTACATGATTTCGTAAAAAACACGAGTTTTTAGAAAATGTGTTTTATATCATAAATGGAATCTACAAAGTATGCACATTCTACGTCATAACGACTTTCTATTGCTTGCGCATGCGCCCGGAAATAACAAAAGCTTACTTCCACCATTTTTTAAAATCACAGCTTCTAGAAGGTTTACATGATTTCGTAAAAAAAAACGAGTTTTTAGAAAATTTGTTTTATTTCATAAATGGAATCAAAAAAGTATGCAAATTCTACGTCATAATGACTTTCTATAGTTTGCGCATGCGTTTGGAAATAAGAAAATCTTACTTCCCCCGTTTTTTAAAATCACAGCTTCTAGAAGGTTTACATGATTTCGTAAAAAACACGAGTTTTTAGAAAATGTGTTTTATTTCATAAATGGAATCTACAAAGTATGCACATTCTACGTCATAATGACTTTCTATAGTTTGCGCATGCGTCCGGAAATAAGAAAAGCTTACTTCCCCCGTTTTTTAAAATCACAGCTTCTAGAAGGTTTACATGATTTCTTAAAAAACACGAGTTTTTAGAAAATGTGTTTTCTTTCATAAATGGTATCAACAAAGTATGCACATTCTACGTCATAACGACTTTCTATAGTTTGCGCATGCGTTTGGAAATAAGAAAAGCTTACTTCCCCCGTTTTTTAAAATCACAGCTTCTAGAAGGTTTACATGATTTCGTAAAAAACACGAGTTTTTAGAAAATGTGTTTTATTTCATAAATAACATCTACAAAGTATGCACATTCTACGTCATAACGACTTTGTATTTTTTGCACATGCGTACGGAAATAACAAAAGCTTACTTCCACCGTTTTTTAAAATCACAGCTTCTAGAAGGTTTACATGATTTCTTAAAAAACTCGAGTTCTTAGAAAATGTCTTTTATTTCATAAATGGAATCAACAAAGTATGCACATTCTACATCATAACGACTTTCTATAGTTTGCGCATGCGTCCGGAAATAAGAAAAGCTTACTACCACCGTTTTTTAAAATCACAGCTTCTAGAAGGTTTACATGATGTCGTAAAAAACACGAGTTTTTAGAAAATGTGTTTTATTTCATAAATGGAATCTACAAAGTATGCACATTCTACGTCATAATGACTTTGTATTGTTTGCGCATGCGTCCGGAAATAAGAAAAGCTTAATTCCACCGTTTTTTAAAATCACAGCTTCTAGAAGTTTTACATGATTTCGTAAAAAACATGAGTTTTTAGAAAATGTGTTTTATTTCATAAATGAATCTACAAAGTATGCACAATCTACGTCATAAGGAATTTCTATAGTTTGCGCATGCGTCCGGAAATAAGAAAAGCTTACTACCCCCGTTTTTAAAATCACAACTTCTGGAAGGTTTACATGATTTCTTAAAAAACACGAGTTTTTAGAAAATGTGTTTTATTTCATAAATGGAATCAACAAAGTATGCACATTCTACGTCATAACGAGTTTCTATAGTTTGCGCATGCGTCCGGAAATAAGAAAAGCTTACTTCCACCGTTTTTTAAAATCACAGCTTCTAGAAGGTTTACATGATTTCGTAAAAAACACGAGTTTTTAGAAAATGTGTTTTATTTCATAAATGGAATCTACAAAGTATGCACATTCTACGTCATAACGACTTTCTATTGTTTGTGCATGCGTCCAGAAATAAGAAAAGCTTACTTCCACCGTTTTATAAAATCACAGCTTCTAAAAGGTTTACATGATTTCGTAACAAACACGAGTTTTTAGAAAATGTATTTTATTTCATAAATGGAATCTACAAAGTATGCACATTCTACGTCATAACGACTTTCTATTGTTTGCGCATGCGTTTGGAAATAAGAAAAGCTTACTTCCACCGTTTTTTAAAATCACAGCTTCTAGAAGGTTTACATGATTTCGTAAAAAACACGAGTTTTAAGAAAATGTGTTTTATTTCATAAATGGAATCTACAAAGTATGCACATTCTACGTCATAACGACTTTGTATTGTTTGCGCATGCGTCGGGAAATAACAAAGCTTACTTCCACCATTTTTTAAAATCACAGCTTCTAGAAGGTTTACATGATTTATTAAAAAACTCAAGTTTTTAGAAAATGTCTTTTATTTCATAAATGGAATCAACAAAGTATGCACAACCTACATCATAACGACTTTCTATAGTTTGCGCATGCGTCCGGAAATAAGAAAATCTTACTTCCCCCGTTTTTTAAAATCACAGCTTCTAGAAGGTTTACATGATTTCGTAAAAAACACGAGTTTTTAGAAAATGTGTTTTATTTCATAAATGGAATCAACAAAGTATGCACATTCTACGTCATAACGACTTTCTATTGTTTGCGCATGCGTCCGGAAATAACAAAAGCTTACTTCCACCGTTTTTTAAAATCACAGCTTCTAGAGGGTTTACATGATTTCTTAAAAAACACGAGTTTTTAGAAAATGTGTTTTATTTCATAAATGGAATCTACAAGTTACGCACATTCTACGACATAACGACTTTCTATAGTTTGCGCATGCGTCCGGAAATAAGAAAAGCTTACTACCCTCGTTTTTTAAAATCACAGCTTCTAGAACGTTTACATGATTTCGTAAAAAACACGAGTTTTTAGAAAATGTGTTTTATTTCAAAATGGAATCAAAAAAGTATGCACATTCTACGTCATAACGATTTTGTATTGTTTGCGCATGCGTCCGGAAATAACAAAAGTTTAATTCCACCATTTTTTAAAATCACAGCTTCCAGAAGGTTTACATGATTTCGTAAAAAACACGAGTTTTTAGAAAATGTGTTTTATTTCATAAATGAATCTACAAAGTATGCACAATCTACGTCATAAGGACTTTCTATAGTTTGCGCATGCATCCGGAAATATGAAAAGCTTACTACCCTCGTTTTTTAAAATCACAGCTTCTAGAAGGTTTACATGATTTCTTAAAAAACACGAGTTTTTAGAAAATGTGTTTTATTTCATAAAGGGAATCAACAAAGTATGCACATTCTACGTGATAACGAGTTTCTATAGTTTGCGCATGCATCCGGAAATAAGAAAAGCTTACTTCCACCGTTTTTTAAAATCACAGCTTCTAGAAGGTTTCATGATTTCGTAAAAAACACGAGTTTTTAGAAAATGTGTTTTATTTCATAAATGGTATCTACAAAGTATGCACATTCTACGTCATAACGACTTTCTATTGTTTGCGAATGCGTCCGGAAATAAGAAAAGCTTACTTCCACCGTTTTTTAAAATCACAGCTTCTAGAAGGTTTACATGATTTCGTAAAAAACACGAGTTTTTAGAAAATGTGTTTTATTTCATAAATTGAATCAACAAAGTATGCAAATTCTACGTCATAACGACTTTCTATAGTTTGCGCATGCGTTTGGAAATAAGAAAAGCTTACTTCCCCCGTTTTTTAAAATCACGGCTTCTAGAAGGTTTACATGATTTCGTAAAAAACACGAGTTTTTAGAAAATGTGTTTTATTTCATAAATGGAATCTACAAAGTATGCACATTCTATGTCATAACGACTTTCTATTGTTTGCGCTTGCATCCGGAAATAAGAAAAGCTTACTTCCACCGTTTTTTAAAATCACAACTTCTAGAAGGTTTACATGATTTCGTAAAAAACACGAGTTTTTAGAAAATGTGTTTTATTTCATAAATGGAATCTACAAAGTATGCACATTCTACGTCATAACGACTTTCTATTGTTTGCGCATGCGTCCAGAAATAAGAAAAGCTTACTTCCACCGTTTTCTAAAATCACAGCTTCTAAAAGGTTTACATGATTTCGTAACAAACACGAGTTTTTAGAAAATGTATTTTATTTCATAAATGGAATCTACAAAGTATGCACATTCTACGTCATAACGACTTTCTATTGTTTGCGCATGCGTTTGGAAATAAGAAAAGCTTACTTCCACCGTTTTTTAAAATCACAGCTTCTAGAAGGTTTACATGATTTCGTAAAAAACACGAGTTTTAAGAAAATGTGTTTTATTTCATAAATGGAATCTACAAAGTATGCACATTCTACGTCATAACGACTTTGTATTGTTTGCGCATGCGTCGGGAAATAACAAAAGCTTACTTCCACCATTTTTTAAAATCACAGCTTCTAGAAGGTTTACATGATTTATTAAAAAACTCAAGTTTTTAGAAAATGTCTTTTATTTCATAAATGGAATCAACAAAGTATGCACAACCTACATCATAACGACTTTCTATAGTTTGCGCATGCGTCCGGAAATAAGAAAATCTTACTTCCCCCGTTTTTTAAAATCACAGCTTCTAGAAGGTTTACATGATTTCGTAAAAAAACACGAGTTTTTAGAAAATGTGTTTTATTTCATAAATGGAATCAACAAAGTATGCACATTCTACGTCATAACGACTTTCTATTGTTTGCGCATGCGTCCGGAAATAACAAAAGCTTACTTCCACCGTTTTTTAAAATCACAGCTTCTAGAAGGTTTACATGATTTCGTAAAAAACACGAGTTTTTAGAAAATGTGTTTTATTTCATAAATGGAATCTACAAGTTATGCACATTCTACGACATAACGACTTTCTATAGTTTGCGCATGCGTCCGGAAATAAGAAAAGCTTACTACCCTCGTTTTTTAAAATCACAGCTTCTAGAACGTTTACATGATTTCGTAAAAAACACGAGTTTTTAGAAAATGTGTTTTATTTCAAAATGGAATCAAAAAAGTATGCACATTCTACGTCATAACGATTTTGTATTGTTTGCGCATGCGTCCGGAAATAACAAAAGTTTAATTCCACCATTTTTTAAAATCACAGCTTCCAGAAGGTTTACATGATTTCGTAAAAAACACGAGTTTTTAGAAAATGTGTTTTATTTCATAAATGAATCTACAAAGTATGCACAATCTACGTCATAAGGACTTTCTATAGTTTGCGCATGCATCCGGAAATATGAAAAGCTTACTACCCTCGTTTTTTAAAATCACAGCTTCTAGAAGGTTTACATGATTTCTTAAAAAACACGAGTTTTTAGAAAATGTGTTTTATTTCATAAAGGGAATCAACAAAGTATGCACATTCTACGTGATAACGAGTTTCTATAGTTTGCGCATGCATCCGGAAATAAGAAAAGCTTACTTCCACCGTTTTTTAAAATCACAGCTTCTAGAAGGTTTCATGATTTTGTAAAAAACACGAGTTTTTAGAAAATGTGTTTTATTTCATAAATGGTATCTACAAAGTATGCACATTCTACGTCATAACGACTTTCTATTGTTTGCGAATGCGTCCGGAAATAAGAAAAGCTTACTTCCACCGTTTTTTAAAATCACAGCTTCTAGAAGGTTTACATGATTTCGTAAAAAACACGAGTTTTTAGAAAATGTGTTTTATTTCATAAATTGAATCAACAAAGTATGCAAATTCTACGTCATAACGACTTTCTATAGTTTGCGCATGCGTTTGGAAATAAGAAAAGCTTACTTCCCCCGTTTTTTAAAATCACGGCTTCTAGAAGGTTTACATGATTTCGTAAAAAACACGAGTTTTTAGAAAATGTGTTTTATTTCATAAATGGAATCTACAAAGTATGCACATTCTATGTCATAACGACTTTCTATTGTTTGCGCTTGCATCCGGAAATAAGAAAAGCTTACTTCCACCGTTTTTTAAAATCACAACTTCTAGAAGGTTTACATGATTTCGTAAAAAACACGAGTTTTTAGAAAATGTGTTTTATTTCATAAATGGAATCAACAAAGTATGCACATTCTACGTCATAACGACTTTCTATAGTTTGCGCATGCGTTTGGAAATAAGAAAAGCTTACTTCCCCCGTTTTTTTAAATCACAGCTTCTAAAAGGTTTATATGATTTCTTAAAAAACACGAGTTTTTAGAAAATGTGTTTTATTTCATAAATGGAATCAACAAAGTATGCACATTCTACGTCATAACGACTTTGTATAGTTTGCGCATGCTTCCGGAAATAACAAAAGCTTACTTCCACCGTTTTTTAAAATCACAGCTTCTAGAAGGTTTACATGATTTCTTAAAAAACACGAGTTTTTAGAAAATGTGTTTTATTTCATAAATGGAATCAACAAAATATGCACATTCTACATCATAACGACTTTCTGTAGTTTGCGCATTCGTTCGGAAATAAGAAAAGCTTACTTCCACCGTTTTTTAAAATCACAGCTTCTAGAAGGTTTAAATGATTTCTTAAAAAACACGAGTTTTTAGAAAATGTGTTTTATTTCATAAATGGAATCAACAAAGTATGCACATTCTACGTCATAACGAATTTCTAGAGTTTGCGCATGCGTTTGGAAATAAGAAAAGCTTACTTCCCCCGTTTCTTAAAATCACAGCTTCTTGAAGGTTTACATGATTTCGTAAAAAACACGAGTTTTTAGAAAATGTGTTTTATTTCATAAATGGAATCTACAAAGTATGCACATTCTACGTCATAACGACTTTCTATTGCTTGCGCATGCGCCCAGAAATAACAAAAGCTTACTTCCACCATTTTTTAAAATCACAGCTTCTAGAAGGTTTACATGATTTCGTAAAAAAAACGAGTTTTTAGAAAATGTGTTTTATTTCATAAATGGAATCAACAAAGTATGCAAATTCTACGTCATAACGACTTTCTATAGTTTGCGCATGCGTTTGGAAATAAGAA
Source organism: Larix kaempferi (assembly GCA_027924585.1). Taxonomy (NCBI): domain Eukaryota; kingdom Viridiplantae; phylum Streptophyta; class Pinopsida; order Pinales; family Pinaceae; genus Larix; species Larix kaempferi. Next base: position 14,508,686 of record BSBM01000557.1, on the reverse strand, counting down.
AATCTTTCTTCCCCCGTTTTTTAAAATCACAGCTTCTAGAAGGTTTACATGATTTCGTAAAAAACACGAGTTTTTAGAAAATGTGTTTTATTTCATAAATGGAATCTACAAAGTATGCACATTCTACGTCATAATGACTTTTTATAGTTTGCGCATGCGTCCGGAAATAAGAAAAGCTTACTTCCCCCGTTTTTTAAAATCACAGCTTCTAGAAGGTTTACATGATTTCTTAAAAAACACGAGTTTTTAGAAAATGTGTTTTCTTTCATAAATGGTATCAACAAAGTATGCACATTCTACGTCATAACGACTTTCTATAGTTTGCGCATGCGTTTGGAAATAAGAAAAGCTTACTTCCCCCGTTTTTTAAAATCACAGCTTCTAGAAGGTTTACATGATTTCGTAAAAAACACGAGTTTTTAGAAAATGTGTTTTATTTCATAAATGGAATCTACAAAGTATGCACATTCTACGTCATAACGACTTTGTATTTTTTGCACATGCGTACGGAAATAACAAAAGCTTACTTCCACCGTTTTTTAAAATCACAGCTTCTAGAAGGTTTACATGATTTCTTAAAAAACTCGAGTTCTTAGAAAATGTCTTTTATTTCATAAATGGAATCAACAAAGTATGCACATTCTACATCATAACGACTTTCTATAGTTTGCGCATGCGTCCGGAAATAAGAAAAGCTTACTACCACCGTTTTTTAAAATCACAGCTTCTAGAAGGTTTACATGATGTCATAAAAAACACGAGTTTTTAGAAAATGTGTTTTATTTCATAAATGGAATCTACAAAGTATGCACATTCTACGTCATAATGACTTTGTATTGTTTGCGCATGCGTCCGGAAATAAGAAAAGCTTAATTCCACCGTTTTTTAAAATCACAGCTTCTAGAAGTTTTACATGATTTCGTAAAAAACATGAGTTTTTAGAAAATGTATTTTATTTCATAAATGAATCTACAAAGTATGCACAATCTACGTCATAAGGAATTTCTATAGTTTGCGCATGCGTCCGGAAATAAGAAAAGCTTACTACCCCCGTTTTTAAAATCACAACTTCTGGAAGGTTTACATGATTTCTTAAAAAACACGAGTTTTTAGAAAATGTGTTTTATTTCATAAATGGAATCAACAAAGTATGCACATTCTACGTCATAACGAGTTTCTATAGTTTGCGCATGCGTCCGGAAATAAGAAAAGCTTACTTCCACCGTTTTTTAAAATCACAGCTTCTAGAAGGTTTACATGATTTCGTAAAAAACACGAGTTTTTAGAAAATGTGTTTTATTTCATAAATGGAATCTACAAAGTATGCACATTCTACGTCATAACGACTTTCTATTGTTTGCGCATGCGTCCAGAAATAAGAAAAGCTTACTTCCACCGTTTTCTAAAATCACAGCTTCTAAAAGGTTTACATGATTTCGTAACAAACACGAGTTTTTAGAAAATGTATTTTATTTCATAAATTGAATCTACAAAGTATGCACATTCTACGTCATAACGACTTTCTATTGTTTGCGCATGCGTTTGGAAATAAGAAAAGCTTACTTCCACCGTTTTTTAAAATCACAGCTTCTAGAAGGTTTACATGATTTCGTAAAAAACACGAGTTTTAAGAAAATGTGTTTTATTTCATAAATGGAATCTACAAAGTATGCACATTCTACGTCATAACGACTTTGTATTGTTTGCGCATGCGTCGGGAAATAACAAAAGCTTACTTCCACCATTTTTTAAAATCACAGCTTCTAGAAGGTTTACATGATTTATTAAAAAACTCAAGTTTTTAGAAAATGTCTTTTATTTCATAAATGGAATCAACAAAGTATGCACAATCTACATCATAACGACTTTCTATAGTTTGCGCATGCGTCCGGAAATAAGAAAATCTTACTTCCCCCGTTTTTTAAAATCACAGCTTCTAGAAGGTTTACATGATTTCGTAAAAAACACGAGTTTTTAGAAAATGTGTTTTATTTCATAAATGGAATCAACAAAGTATGCACATTCTACGTCATAACGACTTTCTATTGTTTGCGCATGCGTCCGGAAATAACAAAAGCTTACTTCCACCGTTTTTTAAAATCACTGCTTCTAGAAGGTTTACATGATTTCGTAAAAAACACGAGTTTTTAGAAAATGTGTTTTATTTCATAAATGGAATCTACAAGTTATGCACATTCTACGACATAACGACTTTCTATAGTTTGCGCATGCGTCCGGAAATCAGAAAAGCTTACTACCCCCGTTTTTTAAAATCACAGCTTCTAGAACGTTTACATGATTTCGTAAAAAACACGAGTTTTTAGAAAATGTGTTTTATTTCAAAATGGAATCAAAAAAGTATGCACATTCTACGTCATAACGATTTTGTATTGTTTGCGCATGCGTCCGGAAATAACAAAAGTTTAATTCCACCGTTTTTTAAAATCACAGCTTCCAGAAGGTTTACATGATTTCGTAAAAAACACGAGTTTTTAGAAAATGTGTTTTATTTCATAAATGAATCTACAAAGTATGCACAATCTACGTCATAAGGACTTTCTATAGTTTGCGCATGCATCCGGAAATATGAAAAGCTTACTACCCTCGTTTTTTAAAATCACAGCTTCTAGAAGGTTTACATGATTTCTTAAAAAACACGAGTTTTTAGAAAATGTGTTTTATTTCATAAATGGAATCAACAAAGTATGCACATTCTACATGATAACGAGTTTCTATAGTTTGCGCATGCATCCGGAAATAAGAAAAGCTTACTTCCACCGTTTTTTAAAATCACAGCTTCTAGAAGGTTTACATGATTTCGTAAAAAACACGAGTTTTTAGAAAATGTGTTTTATTTCATAAATGGTATCTACAAAGTATGCACATTCTACGTCATAACGACTTTCTATTGTTTGCGAACGCGTCCGGAAATAAGAAAAGCTTACTTCCACCGTTTTTTAAAATCACAGCTTCTAGAAGGTTTACATGATTTCGTAAAAAACACGAGTTTTTAGAAAATGTGTTTTATTTCATAAATTGAATCAACAAAGTATGCAAATTCTACGTCATAACGACTTTCTATAGTTTGCGCATGCGTTTGGAAATAAGAAAAGCTTACTTCCCCCGTTTTTTAAAATCACGGCTTCTAGAAGGTTTACATGATTTCGTAAAAAACACGAGTTTTTAGAAAATGTGTTTTATTTCATAAATGGAATCTACAAAGTATGCACATTCTATGTCATAACGACTTTCTATTGTTTGCGCATGCATCCGGAAATAAGAAAAGCTTACTTCCACCGTTTTTTAAAATCACAACTTCTAGAAGGTTTACATGATTTCGTAAAAAACACGAGTTTTTAGAAAATGTGTTTTATTTCATAAATGGAATCAACAAAGTATGCACATTCTACGTCATAACGACTTTCTATAGTTTGCGCATGCGTTTGGAAATAAGAAAAGCTTACTTCCGCCGTTTTTTAAAATCACAGCTTCTAGAAGGTTTATATGATTTCTTAAAAAACACGAGTTTTTAGAAAATGTGTTTTATTTCATAAATGGAATCAACAAAGTATGCAGATTCTACGTCATAACGACTTTGTATAGTTTGCGCATGCTTCCGGAAATAACAAAAGCTTACTTCCACCGTTTTTTAAAATCACAGCTTCTAGAAGGTTTACATGATTTCGTAAAAAACACGAGTTTTTAGAAAATGTGTTTCATTTCATAAATGGAATATACAAAGTATGCACATTAAACGTCATAACGACATTCCATAGTTTGCGCATGCGTCCGGAAAAAAGAGAAGCTCACTTCCACCGTTTTTTAAAATCACAGCTTCTAGAAGGTTTACATTATTTCGTAAAAAACACGAGTTTTTAGAAAGTGTGTTTTATTTCATAAATGGAATCTACAAAGTATGCAAATTCTACGTCATAACGACTTTCTATAGTTTGCGCATGCGTCCGAAAATAAGAAAAGCTTACTTCCCCCGTTTTTTAAAATCACAGCTTCTAGAAGGTTTACATGATTTCTTAAAAAACACGAGTTTTTAGAAAATGTGTTTTATTTCATAAATGGAATCAACAAAATATGCACATTCTACATCATAACGACTTTCTGTAGTTTGCGCATTCGTCCGGAAATAAGAAAAGCTTACTTCCACCGTTTTTTAAAATCACAGCTTCTAGAAGGTTTAAATGATTTCTTAAAAAACACGAGTTTTTAGAAAATGTGTTTTCTTTCATAAATGGAATCAACAAAGTATGCACATTCTACGTCATAACGAATTTCTAGAGTTTGCGCATGCGTTTGGAAATAAGAAAAGCCTACTTCCCCCGTTTCTTAAAATCACAGCTTCTTGAAGGTTTACATGATTTCGTAAAAAACACGAGTTTTTAGAAAATGTGTTTTATTTCATAAATGGAATCTACAAAGTATGCACATTCTACGTCATAACGACTTTCTATTGCTTGCGCATGCGTCCGGAAATAACAAAAGCTTACTTCCACCGTTTTTTAAAATCACAGCTTCTAGAAGGTTTACATGATTTCGTAAAAAAAACGAGTTTTTAGAAAATGTGTTTTATTTCATAAATGGAATCAACAAAGTATGCAAATTCTACGTCATAACGACTTTCTATAGTTTGCGCATGCGTTTGGAAATAAGAAAATCTTACTTCCCCCGTTTTTTAAAATCACAGCTTCTAGAAGGTTTACATGATTTCGTAAAAAACACGAGTTTTTAGAAAATGTGTTTTATTTCATAAATGGAATCTACAAAGTATGCACATTCTACGTCATAACGACTTTCTATTGTTTGCGCATGCGTCCGGAAATAAGAAAAGCTTACTTCCACCGTTTTTTAAAATCACAGCTTCTCGAAGGTTTACATGATTTCGTAAAAAACACGAGTTTTTAGAAAATGTGTTTTATTTCATAAATGGAATCAACAAAGTATGCACATTCTACGTCATAACGACTTTCTATAGTTTGCGCATGCGTTTGGAAATAAGAAAAGGTTACTTCCCCCGTTTTTTAAAATCACAGCTTCTAGAAGGTTTATATGATTTCTTAAAAAACACGAGTTTTTAGAAAATGTGTTTTATTTCATAAATAGAATCAACAAAGTATGCACATTCTACGTCATAACGACTTTCTATAGTTTGCACATGCGTCCGGAAATAAGAAAAGCTTACTTCCACCGTTTTTTAAAATCACAGCTTCTAGAAGGTTTACATGATTTCGTAAAAAACACGAGTTTTTAGAAAATGTGTTTTATTTCATAAATGGAATCAACAAACTATGCACATTCTACGTCATAACGACTTTGTATAGTTTGCGCATGCGTCCGGAAATAACAAAAGCTTACTTCCACCGTTTTTTAAAATCACAACTTCTAGAAGGTTTACATGATTTCGTAAAAAACACGAGTTTTTAGAAAATGTGTTTTATTTCATAAATTGAATGTACAAAGTATGCACATTCTACGTCATAACGACATTATATAGTTTGCGCATGCGTCCGGAAAAAAGAGAAGCTTACTTCCACCGTTTTTTAAAATCACAGCTTCTACAAGGTTTACATGATTTCGTAAAAAACATGAGTTTTTAGAAAATGTGATTTATTTCATAAATGGAATCTACAAAGTATGCACATTCTACGTCATAATGACTTTCTATAGTTTGCGCATGCGTCCGGAAATAAGAAAAGCTTACTTCCCCCTTTTTTTAAAATCACAGCTTCTAGAAGGTTTCCATGATTTCTTAAAAAACACGAGTTTTTAGAAAATGTGTTTTCATTCATAAAAGGTATCAACAAAGTATGCACATTCTACGTCATAACGACTTTCTATAGTTTGCGATTGCGTTTGGAAATAAGAAAAGCTTACTTCCCCCGTTTTTTAAAATCACAGCATCTAGAAGGTTTACATGATTTCGTAAAAAACACGAGTTTTTAGAAAATGTGTTTTATTTCAAAAATGGAATCTACAAAGTATGCACATTCTACGTCATAACGACTTTGTATTGATTGCACATGCGTCCGGAAATAACAAAAGCTTACTTCCACCGTTTTTTAAAATCACAGCTTCTAGAAGGTTTACATGATTTCTTAAAAAACTCGAGTTCTTAGAAAATGTCTTTTATTTCATAAATGGAATCAACAAAGTATGCACATTCTACATCATAACGACTTTCTATAGTTTGCGCATGCGTCCGGAAATAGGAAAAGCTTACTACCCCCGTTTTTTAAAATCACAGCTTCTAGAAGGTTTACATGATGTCGTAAAAAACACGAGTTTTTAGAAAATGTGTTTTATTTCATAAATGGAATCTACAAAGTATGCACATTCTACGTCATAATGACTTTGTATTGTTTGCGCATGCGTCCGGAAATAAGAAAAGCTTAATTCCACCGTTTTTTAAAATCACAGCTTCTAGAAGGTTTACATGATTTCGTCAAAAACATGAGTTTTTAGAAAATGTGTTTTATTTCATAAATGAATCTACAAAGTATGCACAATCTACGTCATAAGGAATTTCTATAGTTTGCGCATGCGTCCGGAAATAAGAAAAGCTTACTACCCCCGTTTTTAAAATCACAACTTCTAGAAGGTTTACATGATTTCTTAAAAAACACGAGTTTTTAGAAAATGTGTTTTATTTCATAAATGGAATCAAGAAAGTATGCACATTCTACGTCATAACGAGTTTCTATAGTTTGCGCATGTGTCCGGAAATAAGAAAAGCTTACTTCCACTGTTTTTTAAAATCACAGCTTCTAGAAGGTTTACATGATTTCGTAAAAAACACGAGTTTTTAGAAAATGTGTTTTATTTCATAAATGGAATCTACAAAGTATGCACATTCTACGTCATAACGACTTTCTATTGTTTGCGCATGCGTCCAGAAATAAGAAAAGCTTACTTCCACCGTTTTCTAAAATCACAGCTTCTAGAAGGTTTACATGATTTCGTAACAAACACGAGTTTTTAGAAAATGTGTTTTATTTCCTAAATGGAATCAACAAAGTATCCAAATTCTATGTCATAACGACTTTCTATAGTTTGCGCATGCGTTTGGAAATAAGAAAAGGTTACTTCCCCCGTTTTTTAAAATCACAGCTTCTAGAAGGTTTACATGATTTCGTAAAAAACACGAGTTTTTAGAAAATGTGTTTTATTTCATAAATGGAATCTACAAAGTATGCACATTCTACGTCATAACGACTTTCTATAGTTTGCGCTTGAGTCCAGAAATAAGAAACGCTTACTTCCACCGTTTTTTAAAATCACAGCTTCTAGAAGGTTTACATGATTTCGAAAAAAACACGAGTTTTTAGAAAATGTGTTTTATTTCATAAATGGAATCAACAAAGTATGCACATTCTACGTCATAATGACTTTCTATAGTTTGCGCATTCGTCCGAAAATAAGAAAAGCTTACTTCCACCGTTTTTTAAAATCACAACTTCTAGAAGGTTTACATGATTTCGTAAAAAACACGAGTTTTTAGAAAATGTGTTTTATTTCATAATGGAATATACAAAGTATGCACATTCTACGTCATAATGACTTTGTATTGTTTGCACATGCGTCTGGAAATAAGAAAAGGTTACTTCCCCCGTTTTTTAAAATCACAGCGTCTAGAAGGTTTACATGATTTCGTAAAAAACACAAGTTTTTAGAAAATGTGTTTTATTTCATAAATGGAATCTACAAAGTATGCACATTCTACGTCATAACGACTTTCTATACTTTGCGCATGCGTCCGGAAATAAGAAAAGCTTATTTCCCCCATTTTTTAAAATCACAGCTTCTAGAAGGTTTACATGATTTCGTAAAAAACACGAGTTTTTAGAAAATGTGTTTTATTTCATAAATGGAATCTACAAAGTATGCACATTCTACGTCATAACGACTTTCTATAGTTTGCGCTTGAGTCCAGAAATAAGAAACGCTTACTTCCACCGTTTTTTAAAATCACAGCTTCTAGAAGGTTTACATGATTTCGAAAAAAACACGAGTTTTTAGAAAATGTGTTTTATTTCATAAATGGAATCAACAAAGTATGCACATTCTACGTCATAATGACTTTCTATAGTTTGCGCATTCGTCCGGAAATAAGAAAAGCTTACTTCCACCGTTTTTTAAAATCACAGCTTCTAGAAGGTTTACATGATTTCGTAAAAAACACGAGTATTTAGAAAATGTGTTTTATTTCTTAAATGGAATTTACAAAGTATGCTCATTCTACGTCATAATGACTTTCCATAGTTTGCGCATGCGTCTGGAAATAAGAAACGCTTACTTCCCCCGTTTTTTAATATCACATCTTCTAGAAGGTTTACATGATTTCGTAAAAAACACGAGTTTTTAGAAAATGTGTTTTATTTCGTAAATGGAATCTAGAAAGTATGCACATTCTATGTCATAACGACTTTCTATAGTTTGCGCATGCGTCCGGAAATAAGAAAAGCATACTTCCCCAGTTTTTTAAACTCACAGCTTCTAGAAGGTTTACACGATTTCTTAAAAAACACGAGTTTTTAGAAAATGTGTTTTATTTCATAAATGGAATCAACAAAGTATGCACATTCTACATCATAACGACTTTCTATAGTTTGCGCATCCGTTCGGAAATAAGAAAAGCTTACTTCCCCTGTTTTTTAAAATCATAGCTTCTAGAAGGTTTACATGATTACGTAAAAAAACATGAATTTTTAGAAAATATGTTTTATTTCATAAATGGAATCTACAAAGTATGCACATTCTACGTCATAACGACTTTCTATAGTTTGTGCATGCGTCCGGAAATAAGAAAAGCTTACTTCCCCCATTTTTTAAAATCACAGCTTCTAGAAGGTTTACATGATTTTGTAAAAAACACGAGTTTTTAGAAAATGTGTTTTATTTCATAAATGGAATCAGCAAAGTATGCACATTCTACGTCATCACGACTTTCTATAGTTTGCGCATTCGTCCGGAAATAAGAAAATCTTACTTCCCCCGTTTTTTAAAATCACAGCTTCTAGAAGGTTTACATGATTTCGTAAAAAACACGAGTTTTTAGAAAATGTGTTTTATTTCATAAATGGAATCAAAAAAGTATGCACATTCTACGTCATAACGACTTTCTATAGTTTGCGCATGCGTTTGGAAATAAGAAAAGCTTACTTACCCGTTTTTTAAAATCACAGCTTCTAGAAGGTTTACATGATTTCGTAAAAAACACGAGTTTTTAGAAAATGTGTTTTATTTCATAAATAGAATCTACAAACTATGCACATTCTACGTCATAACGACTTTGTATTGTTTGCGCATGCGTCCGGAAATAACAAAAGCTTACTTCCACCATTTTTTAAAATCACAGCTTCTAGAAGGTTTACATGATTTCTTAAAAAACTCGAGTTTTTAGAAAATGTCTTTTATTTCATAAATGGAATCAACAAAGTATGCACATTCTACATCATAACGACTTTCTATAGTTTGCGCATTCGTCCGGAAATAAGAAAAGCTTACTTCCACCATTTTTTAAAATCACAGCTTCTAGAAGGTTTACATGATTTCTTAAAAAACACGAGTTTTTAGAAAATGTGATTTATTTCATAAATGGAATCAACAAAGTATGCACATTCTACGTCATAACGACTTTCTATAGTTTGCGCATGCGTCTGGAAATAAGAAAAGCTTACTTCTCCCCGTTTTTTAAAATCACAGCTACTAGAAGGTTTACATGATTTCTTTAAAAAAATGAGTTTTTAGAAAATGTGATTTATTTCATAAAAGGAATCAACAAAGTATGCACAATCTACGTCAAAACGACTTTCTATAGTTTGCGCATGCGTCCGGAAATAAGAAAAGCTTACTTCCCCACTTTTTTTTAAATCACAGCTTCTAGAAGGTTTACATGATTTCTTAAAAAAAATGGGTGTTTAGAAAATGTGATTTATTTCATAAATGGAATCAACAAACTATGCACATTCTACGTCATAACGACTTTCTATAGTTTGCGCATGCGTCCGGAAATAAGAAAAGCTTACTTCCCCCCGTTTTTTAAAATCATAGCTTCTAGAAGGTTTACATGATTTCTTAAAAAAAACGAGTTTTTAGAAAATGTGATTTATTTCATAAAAGGAATCAATAAAGTATGCACATTCTACATCATAATGACTTTCTATAGTTTGCGCATGCGTATGGAAATAAGAAAAGCTTACTTCCCCCCTTTTTTTAAAATCACAGCTTCTAGAAGGTTTACATGATTTCTTAAAAAACATGAGTTTTTAGAAAATGTGATTATTTCATAGAAGGAATCAACAAAGTATGCACATTCTATGTCATAACGACTTTATATAGTTTGCGCATGCGTCCGGAAATAAGAAAAGCTTACTTCCCCCTGTTTTTTAAAGTCACAGCTTCTAGAAGGTTTACATGATTTCTTAAAAAACACGATTTTTTAGAAAATGTGATTTATTTCATCAATGGAATCACCAAACTATGCACATTCTACGTAAGAACGACTTTCTATAGTTTGCGCATGTGTCCGAAAATAAGAAAAGCTTACTACCCCTCGTTTATTAAAATCACAGCTTCTAGAAGGTTTACATGATTTCTTAAAAAACACGAGTTTTTAGAAAATGTCATCTGTTTTATAAATGAAATCAACAAAGTATGAACAAACTATGTCATAACGACTTTGTATCTTTTGCGCAAGGGAAAACTATGCACATTCTACGTAATAACGACTTTCTATAGTTTGCGCATGCGTCCGGAAATAAGAAAATCTTACTTTCCCCCTTTTTTTAAATTTACAGCTTCTAGAAGGTTTCCATGATTTCTTAAAAAACACGAGTTTTTAGAAAATGTGATTTATTTCATACATGTTATCAGCAAAGTATGCCCATTCTACGTCATAACGACTTTCTATAGTTTGCGCATGCGTCCGGAAATAAGAAAAGCTTACTTCCCCCCGTTTTTTAAAATCACAGCTTCTAGAAGGATTACATGATTTCTTAAAAAACATGAGTTTTACGAACATGTGATTTATTTCATAAATGGAATCAACAAAGTATGCACATTCTATGTCATAACGACTTTCTATAGTTTGTGCAAGCGCTAACTAAGCACATTCTATGTACTAACGACTTTCTATAGTTTGCGTATGCGTCCAGAAATAAGAAAAGCTTAATTCACCCCATTTTTTAAAATCACAACTTCTAGAAGGTTTACATGATTTCTTAAAAAACATGAGATTTTAGAAAATGTGATTTATTTCATAAATGGAATCAACAAAGTATGCACATTATATGTCATAACGACTTTGTATGGTTTGCGCATGCACAAACTATGCACATTCTATGTAATAACGACTTTCTATAGTTTGCGCATGTGTCCGGAAATAAGAAAAGCTTACTTCCACCAGTTTTTTAAAATCTCAGCTTCTAAAAGGTTTACATGATTTCTTAAAAAACACGATTTTTTAGAAAATGTGATTTATTTCATAAATGGAATCAACAAAGTATGCACATTCTACGTCATAACGACTTTCTAAAGTTTACGAATGCGTCCGGAAATAAGAAAAGCTTATTTCCCCCGTTTTTTAAAATCACAACTTCTAGAAGGTTTACATGATTTCTCAAAAAACACAAGTTTTTAGAAAATGTGATTTATTTCATCAATGGAATCAACAAAATATGCACATTCTACGTAATAACGACTTTCTATAGTTTGCGAATGCGTCCGGAAATAAGAAAAGCTTACTTCCCCCCGGTTTTTAAAATCACAGCTTCAAGAAGGCTTACATGATTTCTTAAAAAACACGAGTTTTTAGAAAATGTCATTTATTCCATAAATGGAATAAAAAACGTATGAACATTCTATGTCATAACGACTTTGTATACTTTGCGCGTGCGCAAACTATGCAGATTCTAGGTAATAACAACTTTCTATAGTTTGCGCATGCGTCCGGAAATAAGAAAAGCTAACTTCCCCCCTTTTTTTAAATTCATAGCTTCTAGAAGGTTTACATGATTTCTTAAAAAACACAAGTTTTTAGAAAATGTTATTTATTTCATAAATGGAGTCAACAAAGTATGCACATTCTACGTCATAACGACTTTCTATAGTTTGCGCATGCGTCCAAAAATAAGAAAAGCTTACTTCCCCCCGTTTTTTAAAATCACAGCTTCTAGAAGGTTTACATGATTTCTTAAAAAAAACGAGATTTTGGAAAATGTGATTTATTTCATAAATGGTATCAACAAAGTATGCACATTCTATGTCATAACGACTTTGTATGGTTTGCGCATGCGCAAACTATGCACATTCTATGTAATAATGACTTTCTATAATTTGCGCATGTGAGCGGAAATAAGAAAAGCTTACTTCTGCGAGTTTTTTAAAATCACAGCTTCTAGAAGGTTTACATGATTTCTTAAAAAACACGAGTTTTTAGAAAATGTGATTTATTTCATAAATGGAATCAACAAAGTATGCACATTCTATGTCGTAACGACTTTCTAAAGTTTGCGCATGCGTCCGGAAATAAGAAAAGCTTACTTCCCCCCCTTTTTTAAATTCACAGCTTCTAGAAGGTTTACATGATTTCTTAAAAAACACGAGTTTTTAGAAAATGCGATTTATTTCGTAAATGGAATCAACAAAGTATGCACATTCTACGTCATAACGACTTTCTATAGTTTGCGAATGCGTCCGGAAATAAGGAAAGCTTACTTCGCCCCGGTTTTTAAAATCACAACTTCTAGAAGGTTTACATGATTTCTTAAAAAACATGAGTGTTTAGAAAATGTGATTTTTTTCATAAATGGAATCATCAAAGTATGCACATTCTAAGTCATAACGACTTTCAATAGTTTGCGCATGTGTCTGGAAATAAGAAAATCTTATTTCCCCCCGTTTTTTAAAATCACAGCTTCTAGAGGGATTACATGATTTCTTAAAAAACATGAGTTTTACGAACATGTGATTTATTTAATAAATGGAATCAACAAAGTATGCACATTCTATGTCATAACGACTTTCTATAGCTTGCGCATGCGCAAACTAAGCACATTCTACGTACTAACGACTTTCTATAGTTTGCGTATGCGTCCAGAAATAAGAAAAGCTTACTTCACCGTGTTTTTTAAAATCACAACTTCTAGAAGGTTTACATGATTTCTTAAAAAACACGAGTTTTTAGAAAATGTGATTTATTTCATAAATGGAATCAACAAAGTATGCACATTCTATGATATAACGACTTTGTATGGTTTGCACATGCGCAAACTATGCACATTTTACGTAATAACGACTTTCTATAGTTTGCGCATGTGTCCGGAAATAAGAAAAGCTTACTTCCGCCAGTTTTTTAAAATCACAGCTTCTAGAAGGTTTACATGATTTCTTAAAAAACACGAGTTTTTAGAAAATGTGATTTATTTCATCAATGGAATCAACAAAGTATGCACATTCTATGACATAACGACTTTGTATGGTTTGCACGTGCGCAAACTATGCCCATTGTACGTAATAACGACTTTCTAAAGTTTGCGCATGCGCCGGAAATAAGAAAAGCTTACTTCCGCAAGTTTTTTAAAATCACAGCTTCTAGAAGGTTTACATGATTTCTTAAAAACCATGAGTTTTTAGAAAATGTGATTTATTTCATAAATGGAATCAACAAAGTATGCACATTCTAAGTCATAACGACTTTCTATAGTTTGCGCATGCGTCCGGAAATAAGAAAAGCTTACTTCCCCTCGTTTTTTAAAATCACAGCTTCTAGAAGGTTTACATGATTTCTTAAAAAACACGAGTTTTTAGAAAATGTCATTTGTTTTATAAATGGAATCAAAAAAGTATGAACAAACTATGTCATAACGACTTTGTATCTTTTGCGCAAGGGCAAATTATGCACATTCTACGTAATAACGACTTTCTATATTTTGTGCATGCGTCCGGAAATAAGAAAAGCTTACTTTCCCCCTTTTTTTAAATTTACAGCTTCTAGAAGGTTTACATTATTTCTTAAAAAACACGAGTTTTTAGAAAATGTGATTTATTTCATAAATGTTATCAGCAAAGTATGCACATTCTACGTCATAACGACATTCTATAGTTTGTGCATGCGTCCGGAAATAAGAAAAGCTTACTTCCCCCCGTTTTTTAAAATCACAGCTTCTAGAAGGATTACATGATTTCTTAAAAAACATGAGTTTTACGAACATGTGATTTATTTCATAAATGGAATCAACAAAGTATGCACATTCTATGTCATAACGACTTTCTATAGTTTGTGCAAGCGCAAACTAAGCACATTCTACGTACTAACGACTTTCTATAGTTTGCGTATGCGTCCAGAAATAAGAAAAGCTGAATTCACCCCGTTTTTTAAAATCACAACTTCTAGAAGGTTTACATGATTTCTTAAAAAACATGAGATTTTAGAAAATGTGATTTATTTCATAAATGGAATCAACAAAGTATGCACATTCTATGTCATAACGACTTTGTATGGTTTGCGCATGCGCAAACTATGCACATTCTATGTAATAACGACTTTCTATAGTTTGCCCATGTGTCCGGAAATAAGAAAAGCTTACTTCCACCAGTTTTTTAAAATCACAGCTTCTAGAAGGTTTACATGATTTCTTAAAAAACACGAGTTTTTAGAAAATGTGATTTATTTCATAAATGGAATCAACAAAGTATGCACATTCTACGTCATAACGACTTTTTATAGTTTGCGCATGCGTATGGAAATAAGAAAAGCTCACTTCCCCCCGTTTTTTTAAATCATAGCTTCTAAAAGGTTTACATGATTTCTTTAAAAAAATTAGTTTTTGGAAAATGTGATTTATTTCATAAAAGGAATCAAAAAAGTATGCACATTCTATGTCATAACGACTTTCTAAAGTTTGCGCATGCGTCCCGAAATTAGAAAAGCTTACTTCCCCCCGGTTTTTAAAATCACAGCTTCTAGAAGGTTTACATGATTTCTTAAAAAACACGAGTTTTTAGAAAATGTTATTTATTCCATAAATGGAATAAAAAACGTATGAACATTCTATGTCATAACGACTTTGTATACTTTGCGCGTGCGCAAACTATGCAGATTCTAGGTAATAACAACTTTCTATAGTTTGATCATGCGTACGGAAATAAGAAAAGCTAACTTCCCCCCTTTTTTAAATTCATAACTTCTGGAAGGTTTACATGATTTCTTAAAAAACACAAGTTTTTAGAAAATGTTATTTATTTCATAAATGGAGTCAACAAAGTATGCACATTCTACGTCATAACGACTTTCTATAGTTTGCGCATGCGTCCAAAAATAAGAAAAGCTTACTTCCCCCCGTTTTTTAAAATCACAGCTTCTAGAAGGTTTACATGATTTCTTTAAAAAAATTAATTTTTAGAAAATGTGATTTATTTCATAAAAGGAATCAACAAAGTATGCACATTCTATGTCATAACGACTTTCTAAAGTTTACGCATGCGCCCGGAAATAAGAAAAGCTTACTTCCCCCCATTTTTTAAAATCACAGCTTCTAGAAGGTTTACATGATTTCTTAAAAAACACGAGTTTTTAGAAAATGTGATTTATTTCACAAATGGATTCAACAAAGTATGCACATTCTACATCATAACGAATTTCTATAGTTTGCGCATGCGTCCGGAAATAAGAAAAGCTTACTTCCCCCCGTTTTTTAAAATCACAGCTTCTAGAAGGTTTACATGATTTCTTAAAAAAAACGAGATTTTGGAAAATGTGATTTATTTCATAAAAGGAATCAACAAAGTATGCACATTCTACGTCATAACGACTTTTTATAGTTTGCGCATGCGTATGGAAATAAGAAAAGCTCACTTCCCCCCGTTTTTTAAAATCATAGCTTCTAAAAGGTTTACATGATTTCTTTAAAAAAATTAGTTTTTGGAAAATGTGATTTATTTCATAAAAGGAATCAACAAAGTATGCACATTCTATGTCATAACGACTTTCTAAAGTTTGCGCATGCGTCCGGAAATAAGAAAAGCTTACTTCCCCCCGTTTTTTAAAATCACAGCTTCTAGAAGGTTTACATGATTTCTTAAAAAACACGAGTTTTTAGAAAATGTGATTTATTTCATAAATGGAATCAACAAAGTATGCACATTCTACGTCATAATAACTTTCTATAGTTTGCGCATGCGTCCGGAAATAATACAAGCTTACTTCCCCCTGTTTTTTAAAATCACAGCTTCTAAAAGGTTTACATGATTTCTTAAAAAAAACGAGTTTTTAGAAAATGTGATTTATTTCATAAAAGGAATGAAAAAAGTATGCACATTCTACGTCATAAAGAATTTGTATAGTTTGTGCATGTGCAAACTATGCACATTCTAGGTAATAACGACTTTCTATAGTTTGCGCATGCGTCCGGAAATAAGAAAAGCTTACTTCCCCCCTTTTTTTAAATTCACAGCTTCTAGAAGGTTTACATGATTTCTTAAAAAACATGAGTTTTTAGAAAATGTGATTTATTTCATAAATGGTATCAACAAAGTATGCATATTCTACGTCATAATGACTTTCTATAGTTTGCACATGCGTCTGGAAATAATAAAAGCTTACTTCCCCCCTTGTAGAAGGTATACATGATCTCTTAAAAAAAATGAGTTTTTAGAAAATGTGATTTATTTCATAAAAGGAATAAAAAAAGTATGCACATTCTACGTCATAACTACTTTGTATAGTTTGCGCATGTGCAAACTATGCACATTCTAGGCAATAACGACTTTCTGTAGTTTGCGCATGCATCCGGAAATAAGAAAAGCTTACTTCCCCCCTTTTTTTAAATTCACAGCTTCTAGAAGGTATACATGATTTCTTAATAAACATGAGTTTTTAGAAAATGTGATTCATTTAATCAATGGAATCAACAAACTATGCACATTCTATGTAATAACGACTTTTTATAGTTTGCGAATGCGTACGGAAATAAGAAAATCTTACTTCCCTCCGGTTTTTAAAATCACAGCTTCTAGAAGGTTTCCATGATTTCTTAAAAAAAATGAGTTTTGAGAAAATGTGATTTATTTCATAAAAGGAATCAATAAAGTATGCACATTCTAGGTAATAACGACTTTCTATAGTTTGCGTATTCGTTTGGAAATAAGAAAAGCTTACTTCACCCCGTTTTTTAAAATCATAACTTCTAGAAGGTTTACATGATTTGTTAAAAAACACGAGGTTTTAGAAAATGTGATTTATTTCATAAATGGAATCAACAAAGTCTGCACATTCTACGTCATAACGACTTTCTATAGTTTGCATGCGTATGGAAATAAGAAAAGCATACTTCCCCTCGTTTTTTAAAATCACAGCTTCTAGAAGGTTTACATGATTTCTTAAAAAACACGAGTTTTTAGAAAATGTCATTTATTTAATAGATGGAATCAACAAAGTATGCACATTCTACGTAATAACGACTTTCCATAGTTTTCCCATGCGTCCGGAAATAAGAAAAGCTTACTTTCCCCTGTTTGTTAAAATCACAGCTTCTAGAAGGTTTACATGATTTTCTAACAAACACGAGTTTTTAGAAAATGTCATTTATTTCATAAATGGAATCAACAGAGTATGCACATTCTACGTAATAACGACTTTCCATAGTTTTCCCATGCGTCCGGAAATAAGAAAAGCTTACTTTCCCCTGTTTGCTAAAATCACAGCTTCTAGAAGGTTTACATGATTTCTTAACAAACACGAGTTTTTAGAAAATGTCATTTATTTCATAAATGGAATCAACAAAGTATGCACATTCTATTTCATAACGAGTTTCTATAGTTTCCGCATGCGCAACCTATGCACATCCTACGTACTAACGACTTTCTATAGTTTGCGTATTCGTCCGGAATTAAGAAAAGCTTACTTCACCCCGTTTTTTAAAATCACAACTTCTAGAAGGTTTACATGATTTCTTAAAAAACACGAGTTTTTAGAAACTGTGATTTATTTCATAAATGGAATCAACAAAGTATGCACATTCTATGTCATAACGACTTTGTATGGTTTGCGCATGCGCAAACTATGCACATTCTACGTAGTAACGACTTCCTATAGTTTGCGCATGTGTCCGGAAATAAGAAAAGCTTACTTCCGCCAGTTCTTTAAAATCACAGCTTCTAGAAGGTTTACATGATTTCTTAGAAACCACGAGTTTTTAGAAAATGTGATTTATTTCATAAATGGAATCAACAAAGTATGCACATTCTAAGTCATAACAACTTTCTATAGTTTGCGCATGTGTCCGGGAATAAGAAAAGTTTACTTCCCCCCATTTTTTAAAATCACAGCTTCTAGAAGGTTTACATGATTTCATAAAAAACATGAGTTTTAAGAAAATGTGATTTATTTCATAAATGGAATCAACAAAGTATGCACATTCTACGTCATAATGACTTTCTATAGTTTGCGCATGCGTCCGGAAATAATAAAAGCTTACATCCCCCTGTTTTTTAAAATCACAGCTTCTAGAAGGTTTACATGATTTCTTAAAAAAAACGAGTTTTTATAAAATGTGATTTATTTCATAAAAGGAATAAAAAAAAGTATGCATATTCTACGTCATAACAACTTTGTATAGTTTGCACATGTGCAAACTATGCACATTCTAGGTAATAACGACTTTCTATAGTTTGCGCATGCGTCCGGATATAAGAAAAGCTTACTTCCCCCCTTTTTTTATAATTCACAGCTTCTAGAAGGTTTACATGATTTCTTAATAAACACGAGTTTTTAGAAAATGTGATTTATTTGATCAATGGAATCAACAAACTATGCACATTCTACGTAATAACGACTTTCTATAGTTTGCGAATGCATACGGAAATAAGAAAAGCTTACTTCCCTCCGGTTTTTAAAATCACAGCTTCTAGAAGGTTTACATGATTTCTTAAAAAAAATGAGTTTTTAGAAAATGTGATTTATTTCATAAAAGGAATCAATAAAGTATGCACATTCTAGGTAATAACGACTTTCTATAGTTTGCGTATTCGTCCGGAAATAAGAAAAGCTTACTTCACCCCGTTTTTTAAAATCACAACTTCTAGAAGGTTTACATGATTTCTTAAAAAACACGAGTTTTTACAAAATGTGATTTATTTCATAAATGGAATCAACAAAGTATGCACATTCTATGTCATAACGACTTTGTATGGTTTGCGCATGCGGAAACTATGCACATTCTACGTAATAACGACTTTCTATAGTTTGCGCATGTGTCCGGAAATAAGAAATGCTTACTTCCGCACGTTTTTTAAAATCACAGCTTCTAGAAGGTTTACATGATTTCTTAAAAAACATGAGTTTTTAGAAAATGTGATTTATTTCATAAATGGAATCAAAAAAGTATGCACATTCTACGTCACAACGACTTTCTATAGTTTGCGCATGCATCCGGAAATAAGAAAAGCTTACTTCCCCCCATTTTTTAAAATCACAGCTTCTAGAAGGTTTACATGATTTCTTAATAAACATGAGTTTTTAGAAAATGTGATTTATTTAATCAATGGAATCAACAAACTATGCACATTCTACATAATAACAACTTTCTATAGTTTGCACATGCGTCCTGAAATAAGAAAACCTTACTTCCCCTCGTTTTTTAAAATGACAGCTTCTAGAAGGTTTACATGATTTCTTAAAAAAACAGGAGTTTTTAGAAAATGTCATTTGTTTCATAAATGGAATCAAGAAAGTATGAACAAACTATGTCATAACGACTCTGTATCGTTTGCGCATGCGCAAACTATGCACATTCTACGTAATAACGACTTTCTATAGTTTGCGCATGCGTCCGGAAATAAGAAAAGCTTACTTTCCCCCATTTTTTAAAATCACAGCTTCTAGAAGTTTTACATGATTTCTTAAAAAACACGAGTTTTTAGAAAATGTGATTTATTTAATAAATGGAATAAAAAAAGTATGAACATTCTAGGTCATAACGACTTTGTATAGTTTGCGCATGCGCAAACTATGCACATTCTACGTAATAACGACTTTCTATAGTTTGCGCATGCGTCCGGAAATAAGAAAAGCTTACTTCCCCCCTATTTTTAAATTCACAGCTTCTAGAAGGTTTACATGATTTCTTAAAAAACACGAGTTTTTAGAAAATGTGATTTATTTCATAAATCGAATCAACAAAGTATGCACATTCTATGTCATAACGACTTTCTATAGTTTGCGCATCCGTCCAGAAATAAGAAAAGCTTACTTCCGCCAGTTTTTTAAAATCACAGCTTCTAGAAGGTTTACATGATTTCTTAAAATCCACGACTATTTAGAAAATGTGATTGATTTCATAAATGGAATCAACAAAGTATGCACATTCTAAGTCATAACGACTTTCTATAGTTTACGCATGCGTCCAGAAATAAGAAAAGCTTACTTCCCCCCGTTTTTTAAAATCACAGCTTCTAGAAGGATAACATGATTTCTTTAAAAACATGAGTTTTACGAACATGTGATTTATTTCATAAATGGAATCAACATAGTATGCACATTCTATGTCATAACAACTTTCTATAGTTTGTGCATGCATCCCAAAATAAGAAAAGCTTACTTTCCCCCTTTTTTTAAATTCACAGCTTCTAGAAGGTTTACATGATTTCTTAAAAAACACGAGTTTTTAGAAAATGTGATTTATTTCATAAATGGAATCAACAAAGTATGCACATTCTACGTCATAACGAATTTCTATAGTTTGTGCATGCGTCCGGAAATAAGAAAAGCTTACTTCCGCCAGTTTTTTAAAATCACTGCTTCTAGAAGGTTTACATGATTTCTTGAAAAACACGAGTTTTTAGAAAATGTGATTTATTTCATAAATTGAATCAACAAAGTATGCACATTCTACGTCATAACGAATTTCTATAGTTTGTGCATGCGTCCGGAAATAAGAAAAGCTTACTTCCGCGAGTTTTTTAAAATCACTGCTTCTAGAAGGTTTACATGATTTCTTGAAAAACATGAGTTTTTAGAAAATGTGATTTATTTCATAAATTGAATCAACAAAGTATGCACATTCTACGTCATAACGAATTTCAATATTTTGTGCACGCGTCCGGAAATAAGAAAAGCTTACTTCCCCCCGATTTTTGAAAATCACAGCTTCTAGAAGGTTTACATGATTTCTTAAAAAAAACGAGTTTTTAGAAAATGTGATTTATTTCATAAATGGAATCAACAAACTATGCACATTCTACGTAATAACGACTTTCTATAGTTTGCGAATGCGTCCGGAAATAAGAAAAGCTTACTTCCCCTCGTTTTTTAAAATCACAGCTTCTAGAAGGTTTCCATGATTTCTTAAATAACATGAGTTTTTAGAAAATGTGATTTATTTCATCAATGGAATCAACAAACTATGCACATTTTACGTAATAACGAGTTTCTATAGTTTACGCATGCGTCCAGAAATAAGAAAAGCTTACTTCCCCCCGTTTTTTAAAATCACAGCTTCTAGAAGGTTTCCATGATTTCTTAAAAAACATGATTTTTTAGAAAATGTGATTTATTTCATCAATGGAATCAACAAACTATGCACATTCTACGTAATAACGACTTTCTATAGTTTGCGAATGCGTCCGGAAATAAGAAAAGCTTACTTCCCCTCGTTTTTTAAAATCACAGCTTCTAGAAGGTTTACATGATTTCTTAAATAACACGAGTTTTTAGAAAATGTGATTTATTTCATAAATGGAATCAACAAAGTATGCACATTATACGTCATAACGACTTTCTATAGTTTGCGCATGCATCCGGAAATAAGAAAAGCTTATTTCCCCCCGGTTTTTAAAATCGTAGCTTCTAGTAGGTTTACATGATTTCTTAAAAAACATGAGTTTTGAGAAAATGTGATTTATTTCATAAATGGAATCAAAAAAGTATGCACATTCTAAGTCATAAGGGCTTTCTATAGTTTGCGCATGTGTCCAGAAATAAGAAAAGCTTACTTCCCCCCGTTTTTAAATTCACAGCTTCTAGAAGGTTTACATGATTTCTTAAATAACACGAGTTTTTAGAAAAGATGATTTATTTCATAAATGGAATCAACAAAGTATGCACATTCTATGTCATAACGTCTTTGTATGGTTTGCGCATGCGCAAACTATGCACTTTCTACGTAATAACGACTTTCTATAGTTTGCGCATGTGTCCGGAAATAAGAAAAGCTTACTTCCGCCAGTTTTTTAAAATCACAGCTTCTAGAAGGTTTACATGATTTCTTAAAAAACACGAGTTTTTAGAAAATGTGATGTATTTCATAAATGGAATCAACAAAGTATGCACATTCTACGTCATAACGACTTTCTAAAGTTTGCGCATGCGTTCGGAAATAAGAAAAGCTTACTTCCACCAGTTTTTTAAAATCACAGCTTCTAGAAGGTTTACATGATTTCTTTAAAACCACAAGTTTTAGGAAAATGTGATTTATTTCATAAATGGAATCAACAAAGTATGCACATTCTAAGTCATAACGACTTTCTATAGTTTGAGCATGCATCCGGAAATAAGAAAAGCTTAATTCCCCCCATTTTTTAAAGTCACGGCTTCTAGAAGGTTTACTTGATTTCTTAAAAAACACGAATTTTTAGAAAATGTGATTTATTTCATCAATGGAATCAACAAACTATGCACATTCTACGTAATAACGACTTTCTATAGTTTGCGAATGCGTCCGGAAATAAGAAAAGCTTACTTCCCTCTGGTTTTTAGAATCACAGCTTCTAGAAGGTTTACATGATTTCTTAAAAAACACGAGTTTTGAGAAATTTTCATTTATTTCATAAATGGAATAAAAAAAGTATGAACAATCTATGTCATAACGACTTTGTATAGTTTTGCGCATGCGCAAACTATGCACATTCTAGGTAATAACGACTTTCTATAGTTTGCGCATGTGTCCGGAAATAAGAAAAGCTTACTTCCCCCCTTTTTTTTAAATTCACAGCTTCTAGAAGGTTTACATCATTTCTTAAAAAACACGAGTTTTTAGAATATGTCATTTATTTCTTTAATGGAATCAAAAAAGTATGAACATTCTATGTCAGAACTACTTTGTATATTTTGCGCATGCGCAAACTATGCACATTCTAGGTAATAACGACTTTCTATAGTTTGCGCATGCGTCCGGAAATAAGAAAAGCTTACTTCCCCCCTTTTTTTAAATTCACAGCTTCTAGAAGGTTTACATGATTTCTTAAAAAACATGAGTTTTTAGAAAATGTGATTTATTTCATAAATGGAATCAACAAAGTATGCACATTCTAAGTCATAACAACTTTCTATAGTTTGCGCATGCATCCAGAAATAAGAAAAGCTTACTTCCCCCCGTTTTTTAAAATCACAGCTTCTAGAAGGATAACATGATTTCTTTAAAAACTTGAGTTTTACGAACATGTGATTTATTTCATAAATTGAATCAACATAGTATGCACATTCTATTTCATAATGAATTTCTATAGTTTTCGCATGCGCAAACTAAGCACATTCTACGTACTAATGACTTTCTGTAGTTTGCGTATGCGTCCAGAAATAAGAAAAGCTTACTTCACCCCGTTTTTTAAAATCACAACTTCTAGAAGGTTTACATGATTTCTTAAAAAACACGAGTTTTTAGAAAATATGATTTATTTCATAAATGGAGTCAACAAAGTATGCACATTCTATGTCATAACGACTTTGTATGGTTTGTGCATGCACAAACTATGCACTTTCTACGTAATAACGATTTTCTATAGTTTGCGCATGTGTCCGGAAATAAGAAAAGCTTACTTCCGCCAGTTGTTTAAAATCACAGCTTCTAGAAGGTTTACATGATTTCTTAAAAAACACGAGTTTTTAGAAAATGTGATGTATTTCATCAATGGAATCAACAAAGTATGCACATTCTACGTCATAACGACTTTCTAAAGTTTGCGCATGCGTTCGGAAATAAGAAAAGCTTACTTCCGCCAGTTTTTTAAAATCACAGCTTCTAGAAGCTTTACATGATTTCTTTAAAACCACAAGTTTTTAGAAAATGTGATTTATTTCATCAATGGAATCAACAAAGTATGCACATTCTAAGTCATAACGACTTTCTATAGTTTGCGCATGCATCCGGAAACAAGAAAAGCTTAATTCCCCCAATTTTTTAAAGTCGCGGCTTCTAGAAGGTTTACATGATTTCTTAAAAAACACGAATTTTTAGAAAATGTGATTTATTTCATCAATGGAATCAACAAACTATGCACATTCTACGTAATAACGACTTTCTATAGTTTGCGAATGCGTCCAGAAATAAGAAAAGCTTACTTCCCTCTGGTTTTTAGAATCACAGCTTCTAGAAGGTTTACATGATTTCTTAAAAAACACGAGTTTTTAGAAAATTTCATTTATTTCATAAATGGAATAAAAAAAGTATGAACATTCTATGTCATAACGACTTTCTATAGTTTGCGCATGTGTCCGGAAATAAGAAAAGCTTACTTCCTTTTTTAAAATCACAGCTTCTAGAAGGTTTGCATGATTTAAAAAAAAAACGAGTTTTTAGAAAATGTGATTTATTTCATAAAAGGAATCAAAAAAGTATGCACATGCTACGTCATATCGACTTTGTATAGTTTGCGCATGTGCAAACTATGCACATTCTAGGTAATAATGACTTTCTATAGTTTGGGCATACGTCCGGAAAGAAGAAAAGCTTACTTCCCCCCTTTTTTTAAATTCACAGCTTCTAGAAGGTTTACATGATTTCTTAAAAAACACGAGTTTTTAGAATATGTCATTTATTTCTTTAATGGAATCAAAAAAGTATGAACATTCTATGTCAGAACTACTTTGTATATTTTGCGCATGCGCAAACTATGCACATTCTAGGTAATAACGACTTTCTATAGTTTGCGCATGCGTCCGGAAATAAGAAAAGCTTACTTCCCCCCTTTTTTTAAATTCACAGCTTCTAGAAGGTTTACATGATTTCTTAAAAAACAGGAGTTTTTAGAAAATGTCATTTATTTCTTTAATGGAATAAAAAAAGTATGAACATTCTATGTCATAACGACTTTGTATATTTTGCGCATGCGCAAACTATGCACATTCTAGGTAATAACGACTTTCTATAGTTTGTGCATGCGTCCGGAAAAAAGAAAAGCTTACTTCCCCCCTTTTTTTAAATTCACAGCTTCTAGAAGGTTTACATGATTTCTTAAAAAACACGAGTTTTTAGAAAATGTGATTTATTTCATAAATGGAATCAACAAAGTATGCACATTCTATGTCATAATGACTTTCTATAATTTGCGCATGCGTCCGGAAATAAGAAAAGCTTACTTCCCCCCGTTTTTTAAAATCACAACTTCTAGAAGGATTACATGATTTCTTAAAAAACATGAGTTTTACGAACATGTGATTTATTTCATAAATGGAATCAACAAAGTATGCACAATCTACATCAAAACGACTTTCTATAGTTTGCGCATGCGTCCGGAAATAAGAAAAGCTTACTTCCCCACTTTTTTTTAAATCACAGCTTCTAGAAGCTTTACATGATTTCTTAAAAAAAATGGGTTTTTGTGAAAATGTGATTTATTTCATAAATGGAATCAACAAACTATGCACATTATACGTCATAAAGACTTTCTATAGTTTTGCGCATGCGTCCGGAAATAAGAAAAGCTTACTTCCCCTCGTTTTTTAAAATCATAGCTTCTAGAAGGTTTACATGATTTCTTAAAAAAAACGTGTTTTTATAAAATATGATTTATTGCATAAAAGGAATCAACAAATTATGCACATTCTACGTCATAATGACTTTCTATAGTTTGTGCATGCGTATGGAAATAAGAAAATCTTACTTCCCCCCTTTTTTTAAAATCACAGCTTCTAGAAGGTTTACATGATTTCTTAAAAAACATGAGTTTTTAGAAAATGTGATTATTTCAAAAAATGAATCAACAAAGTATGCACATTCTACATCATAACGACTTTATATAGTTTGCGCATGCATCCGGAAATAAGAAAAGCTTACTTCCCCCCGTTTTTTAAAGTCACAGCTTCTAGAAGGTTTACATGATTTCTTAAAAAACACGAGTTTTTAGAAAATGTGATTTATTTCATCAATGGAATCAACAAACTATGCACATTCTACGTAATAACGACTTTCTATAGTTTGCGCATGTGTCCGAAAATAAGAAAAGCTTACTTCCCCTCATTTTTTAAAATCACAGCTTCTAGAAGGTTTACATGATTTCTTAAAAAACACGAGTTTTTAGAAAATGTCATTTGTTTTATAAATGGAATCAACAAAGTATGAACAAACTATGTCATAATGACTTTGTATCTTTTGCGTAAGGGCAAACTATGCACATTCTACGTAATAACAACTTTCTATCATTTGCGCATGCGTCCGGAAATAAGAAAAGCTTACTTTCCCCCTTTTTTTAAATTTACAGCTTCTAGAAGGTTTACATGATTTCTTAAAAAACACGAGTTTTTAGAAAATGTGATTTATTTCATAAATGGAATCAGCAAAGTATGCACATTCTACGTCATAACGACTTTCTATAGTTTGTGCATGCGTCCGGAAATAAGAAAAGCTTACTTCCCCCCGTTTTTTAAAATCATAGCTTCTAGAAGGATTACATGATTTCTTAAAGAACATGAGTTTTACGAACATGTGATTTATTTCATAAATGGAATCAACAAAGTATGCACATTCTACGTCATAACAACTTTCTAAAGTTTGCGCATGCGTCTGGAAATAAGAAAAGCTTACTTCCATCAGTTTTTTAAAATCACAGCTTCTAGAAGGTTTACATGATTTCTTAAAAACCACGAGTATTTAGAAAATGTGATTTATTTCATAAATGGAATCAACAAAGTATGCACATTCTATGTCATAACGACTTTGTATGGTTTGCGCATGCGCAAACTATGCACATTCTACCTAATAACGACTTTCTATGGTTTGCGCATGTGTCCGGAAATAAGAAAAGCTTACTTCCACCAGTTTTTTAAAATCACAGCTTCTAAAAGGTTTACATGATTTCTTAAAAAACACGAGTTTTTAGAAAATGTGATTTATTTCATAAATGGAATCAACAAAGTATGCACATTCTACGTCATAACGACTTTCTAAAGTTTGCGCATGCGTCCGGAAATAAGAAAAGCTTACTTCCCCCCGTTTTTTAAAATCACAACTTCTAGAAGGTTTACATGATTTCTCAAAAAACACAAGTTTTTAGAAAATGTGATTTATTTCATCAATGGAATCAACAAACTACGCACATTCTGCGTAATAACGACTTTCTATAGTTTGTGAATGTGTCCGGAAATAAGAAAAGCTTACTTCCCCCCGGTTTTTAAAATCACAGCTTCTAGAAGGTTTACATGATTTCTTAAAAAACACGAGTTTTTAGAAAATGTCATTTATTCCATAAATGGAATAAAAAACGTATGAACATTCTATGTCATAACGACTTTGTATACTTTGCGCATGCGCAAACTATGCAGATTCTAGGTAATAACAACTTTCTATTGTTTGCGCATGCGTCCGGAAATAAGAAAAGCTAACTTCCCCCCTTTTTTTAAATTCATAGCTTCTAGAAGGTTTACATGATTTCTTAAAAAACACAAGTTTTTAGAAAATGTTACTTATTTCATAAATGGAGTCAAGAAAGTATGCACATTCTACGTCATAACGACTTTCTATAGTTTGCGCATGCGTCCAAAAATAAGAAAAGCTTACTTCCCCCCGTTTTTTAAAATCACAGCTTCTAGAAGGTTTACATGATTTCTTAAAAAAAATGAGATTTTGGAAAATGTGATTTATTTCATAAAAGGAATCAACAAAGTATGCACATTCTACGTCATAACGACTTTTTATAGTTTGCGCATGCGTATGGAAATAAGAAAAGCTCACTTCCCCCCGTTTTTTAAAATCACAGCTTCTAGAAGGTTTACATGATTTCTTTAAAAAAATTAGTTTTTAGAAAATGTGATTTATTTCATAAAAGGAATCAACAAAGTATGCACATTGTATGTCATAACGACTTTCTAAAGTTTACGCATGCGTCCGGAAATAAGAAAAGCTTACTTCCCCCCGTTTTTTAAAAACACAGCTTCTAGAAGGTTTACATGATTTCTTAAAATACACGAGTTTTTAGAAAATGTGATTTATTTCATAAATGGATTCAACAAAGTATGCACATTCTAAGTCATAACGACTTTCTATAGTTTGCGCATGCGTTTGGAAATAAGAAAAGCTTACTTCCCCCCGTTTTTTAAAATGACAGCTTCTAGAAGGTTTACATGATTTCTCAAAAAACAGGAGTTTTTAGAAAATGTGATTTATTTCATCAATGGAATCAACAAACTATGCACATTCTACGTAATAACGACTTTCTATAGTC
Source organism: Larix kaempferi (assembly GCA_027924585.1). Lineage (NCBI taxonomy): Eukaryota > Viridiplantae > Streptophyta > Pinopsida > Pinales > Pinaceae > Larix > Larix kaempferi. The sequence goes on along the minus strand of BSBM01000557.1, from coordinate 14,480,246 downwards.
TGCAAATGCGTCCGGAAATAAGAAAAGCTTACTTCCCCCCGGTTTTTAAAATCACAACTTCTCGAAGGTTTACATGATTTCTTAAAAAACATGAGTTTTGAGAAAATGTCATTTATTTCATAAATGGAATAAAAAAAGTATGAACATTCTATGTCATAACGACTTTGTATAGTTTCCGCGTGCGCAAACTATGCACATTCTACGTCATAACGACTTTCTATAGTTTGCGCATGCGTCCGGAAATAAGAAAAGCTTACTTCCCCCCATTTTTTAAAATCACAGCTTCTAGAAGGTTTACATGATTTCTTAATAAACACGAGTTTTTAGAAAATGTGATTTATTTAATCAATGGAATCAACAAACTATGCACATTCTATGTAATAATGACTTTCTATAGTTTGCGCATGCGTCCGGAAATAAGAAAATCTTACTTCCCCCCGTTTTTTCAAAATCATAGCTTCTAGAAGGATTACATGATTTTTTAAAAAACATGAGTTTTACGAACATGTGATTTATTTCATAAATGGAATCAACAAAGTATGCACATTCTATTCCATAACGACTTTCTATAGTTTGCGCATGCACAAACTAAGCACATTCTACGTACTAACGAATTTCTATAGTTTGCCTATGCGTCCAGAAGTAAGAAAAGCTTACTTCACCCCGTTTTTTAAAATCACAACTTCTAGTAGGTTTAAATGATTTCTTAAAAAACATGAGTTTTTAGAAAATGTGATTTATTTCATAAATGGAATAAACAAAGTATGCACATTCTATGTCATAACGACTTTGTATGGTTTGCGCATGCGCAAACTATGCACATTCTACGTACTAACGACTTTCTATAGTTTGCGTATGCGTCCAGAAATAAGAAAAGCTGAATTCACCCCGTTTTTTAAAATCACAACTTCTAGAAGGTTTACATGATTTCTTAAAAAACATGAGATTTTAGAAAATGTGATTTATTTCATAAATGGAATCAACAAAGTATGCACATTCTACATCCTAACGACTTTCTAAAGTTTGTGCATGCGTCCGGAAATAAGAAAAGCTTACTTCCCCCCCTTTTTTAAATTCACACCTTCTAGAAGGTTTACATGATTTCTTAAAAAACACGAGTTTTTAGAAAATGCGATTTATTTCATAAATGGAATCGACGAAGTATGCACATTCTACGTCATAACGAATTTCTATATTTTGCGCATGCGTCCGGAAATAAGAAAAGCTTACTTCCCCCCTTTTTTTAAAATCACAGCTTCTAGAAGGTTTCCATGATTTCTTAAAAAAAAAAGGTTTTTGGAAAATGTGATTTATTTCATCGATGGAATCAATAAACTATGCACATTCTAAGTCATAACGACTTTCTATAGTTTGCGCATGCGTCCGGAAATAAGAAAAGCTTACTTCCCCTCGTTTTTTAAAGTCACAGCTTCTAGAAGGTTTACATGATTTCTTAAAAAAAATGAGTTTTTAGAAAATGTGATTTATTTCATCAATGGAATCAACAAACTATGCACATTCTACGTAATAACGACTTTCTATAGTTTGCGAATGCGTCGGGAAATAAGAAAAGCTTACTTCCCCCCGGTTTTTAAAATCATAGCTTCTAGAAGGTTTACATGATTTCTTAAAAAACACGAGTTTTTAGAAAATGTCATTTATTCCATAAATGGAATAAAAAAGGTATGAACATTCTATGTCATAACGACTTTGTATACTTTGCGCGTGCGCAAACTATGCAGATTCTAGGTAATAACAACTTTCTATAGTTTGCGCATGCGTCCGGAAATAAGAAAAGCAAACTTCCCCCCTTTTTTTAAATTCATAGCTTCTAGAAGGTTTACATGATTTCTTAAAAAACACAAGTTTTTAGAAAATGTTATTTATTTCATAAATGGAGTCAACAAAGTATGCACATTCTACGTCAGAACGACTTTCTATAGTTTGTGCATGCATCTGGAAATAAGAAAAGCTTACTTCCCCCCGTTTTTTAAAATCACAGCTTCTAGAAGGTTTACATGATTTCTTAAAAAAAAACGAGATTTTGGAAAATGTGATTTATTTCATAAATGGAATCAACAAAGTATGCACATTCTACGTCCTAACGACTTTCTAAAGTTTGCGCATGCGTCCGGAAATAAGAAAAGCTTACTTCCCCCCCTTTCTTAAATTCACAGCTTCTAGAAGGTTTACATGATTTCTTAAAATACACGAGTTTTTAGAAAATGTGATTTATTTCGTAAATGGAATCAACAAAGTATGCACATTCTACGTCATAATGACTTTCTATAGTTTGCGCATGTGTCCGAAAATAAGAAAAGCTTACTTCCCCCCGTTTTTTAAAATCACAACATCTAGAAGGTTTACATGATTTCTTAAAAAAAACGAGTTTTTAGAAAATGTGACTTATTTCATAAAAGGAATCAACGAAGTATGCACATTCTACGTCATAACGACTTTCTATATTTTGCGCACGCATCCGGAAATAAGAAAAGCTTACTTCCCCCCTTTTTTTAAAATCACAGCTTCTAGAAGGTTTCCATGATTTCTTAAAAAAAAATGGTTTTTGGAAAATGTGATTTATTTCATCAATGGAATCAATAAACTATGCACATTCTACGTAATAATGACTTTCTATAGTTTGCGAATGCGTCCGGAAATAAGAAAAGCTTACTTCGTCCCGGTTTTTAAAATCACAGCTTCTAGAAGGTTTACATGATTTCTTAAAAAACATGAGTGTTTAGAAAATGTGATTTTTTTCATAAATGGAATCAACAAAGTATGCACATTCTAAGTCATAATGACTTTCAATAGTTTGCGCATGCGTCCGGAAATAAGAAAAGCTTATTTTCCTCCGTTTTTTAAAATCACAGCTTCTAGAGGGATTACATGATTTCTTAAAAAACATGAATTTTACGAACATGTGATTTATTTAATAAATGGAATCAACAAAGTATGCACATTCTATGTCATAACGACTTTCTATAGCTTGCGCATGCGCAAACTAAGCATATTCTACGTACTAACGACTTTCTATAGTTTGCGTATGCGTCCAGAAATAAGAAAAGCTTACTTCACCCTGTTTTTTAAAATCACAACTTCTAGAAGGTTTACATGATTTCTTAAAAAACACGATTTTTTAGAAAATGTGATTTATTTCATAAAGGGAATCAACAAAGTATGCACATTCTATGACATAACGACTTTGTATGGTTTGCACATGCGCAAACTATGCACATTCTACGTAATAAGGACTTTCTATAGTTTGCGCATGTGTCCAGAAATAAGAAAAGCTTACTTCCGCCAGTTTTTTAAAATCACAGCTTCTAGAAGGTTTACATGATTTCTTAAAAAACACGAGTTTTTAGAAAATGTGATTTATTTCATAAATGGAATCAACAAAGTATGCACATTCTATGACATAACGACTTTGTATGGTTTGCACGTGCGCAAACTATGGACATTCTACGTAATAACGAATTTCTAAAGTTTGCGCATGCGCCGGAAATAAGAAAAGCTTACTTTCGCAAGTTTTTTAAAATCACAGCTGCTAGAAGGTTTACATGATTTCTTAAAAACCATGAGTTTTTAGAAAATGTGATTTATTTCATAAATGGAATCAACAAAGTATGCACATTCTAGGTCATAACGACTTTCTATAGTTTGCACATGCATCCGGAAATAAGAAAAGCTTACTTCCCCTCATTTTTTAAAGTCTCAGCTTCTAGAAGGTTTACATGATTTCTTAAAAAAAATGAGTTTTTAGAAAATGTGATTTATTTCATCAATGGAATCAACAAACTATGCACATTCTACGTAATAACGACTTTCTACAGTTTGCGAATGCGTTGGGAAATAAGAAAAGCTTACTTCCCCCCGGTTTTTAAAATCACAGCTTCTAGAAGGTTGACATGATTTCTTAAAAAACACGAGTTTTTAGAAAATGTCATTTATTCCATAAATGGAATAAAAAATGTATGAACATTCTATGTCATAACGACTTTGTATACTTTGCGCGTGCACAAACTATGCAGATTCTAGGTAATAACAACTCTCTATAGTTTTCGCATGCCTCCGGAAATAAGAAAAGCTAACTTCCCCCCTTTTTTTAAATTCATAGCTTCTAGAAGGTTTACATGATTTCTTAAAAAACACAAGTTTTTAGAAAATGTTATTTATTTCATAAATGGAGTCAACAAAGTATGCACATTCTACGTCATAACGACTTTCTATAGTTTGCGCATGCATCCCGAAATAAGAAAAGCTTACTTCCCCCGTTTTTTTAAAATCACAGCTTCTAGAAGGTTTCCATGATTTCTTAGAAAAAATGGTTTTTTGAAAATGTGATTTATTTCATCAATGGAATCAATAAACTATGCACATTCTATGTAATAACGACTTTCTAAAGTTTGCGAATGCGTCCGGAAATAAGAAAAGCTTACTTCGCCCCGGCTTTTAAAATCACAGCTTCTAGAAGGTTTACATGATTTCTTAAAAAACATGAGTGTTTAAAAAATGTGATTTTTTTCATAAATGGAATCAACAAAGTATGCACATTCTAAATCATAATGACTTTCAATAGTTTGCGCATGCGTCCGGAAATAAGAAAAACTTATTTCCCCCCGTTTTTTAAAATCACAGCTTCTAGAGGGATTACATGATTTCTTAAGAAACATGAGTTTTACGAACATGTGATTTATTTAATAAATGGAATCAACAAAGTATGCACATTCTATGTCATAACGACTTTCTATAGCTTGCGCATGCGCAAACTAAGCACATTCTACGTACTAACGACTTTCTATAGTTTGCGTATGCGTCCAGAAATAAGAAAAGCTTACTTCACCCTGTTTTTTAAAATCACAACTTCTAGAAGGTTTACATGATTTCTTAAAAAACATGAGTTTTTAGAAAATGTGATTTATTTCATAAATGGAATCAACAAAGTATGCACATTCTATGACATAACGACTTTGTATGGTTTGCACATGCGCAAACTATGAACATTCTACGTAATATGAACATTCTAGGTCATAACAACTTTCTATAGTTTGCGCATGCGTCCGGAAATAAGAAAAGCTTACTTCCCCTCGTTTTTTAAAGTCACAGCTTCTAGAAGGTTTACATGACTTCTTAAAAAAAATGAGTTTTTAGAAAATGTGATTTATTTCATCAATGGAATCAACAAACTATGCACATTCTACGTAATAATGACTTTCTACAGTTTGCGAATGCGTCGGGAAATAAGAAAAGCTTACTTCCCCCCGGTTTTTAAAATCACAGCTTCTAGAAGGTTGACATGATTTCTTAAAAAACACGAGTTTTTAGAAAATGTCATTTATTCCATAAATGGAATAAAAAACATATGAACATTCTATGTCATAATGACTTTGTATACTTTGCGCGTGCGCAAACTATGCAGATTCTAGGTAATAACAACTTTCTATAGTTTGTGCATGCCGCCGGAAATAAGAAAAGCTAATTTCCCCCCTTTTTTTAAATTCATAGCTTCTAGAAGGTTTACATGATTTCTTAAAAAACACAAGTTTTTAGAAAATGTTATTTATTTCATAAATGGAGTCAACAAATTATGCACATTCTACATCATAACGATTTTCTATAGTTTGCGCATGCATCCGGAAATAAGAAAAGCTTACTTCCCCCCGTTTTTTAAAATCACAGCTTCTAGAAGGTTTACATGATTTCTTAAAAAAAATGATATTTTGGAAAATGTGATTTATTTCATAAAAGGAATCAACAAAGTATGCACATTCTACTTCATAACGACTTTTTATAATTTGCTCATGCGTATGGAAATAAGAAAAGCTCACTTCCCCCCGTTTTTTAAAATCACAGCTTCTAAAAGGTTTACATGATTTCTTTAAAAAAATTAGTTTTTAGAAAATGTGATTTATTTCATAAAAGGAATCAACAAAGTATGCACATTCTATGTCATAACGACTTTCTAAAGTTTGCGCATGCGTCCGGAAATAAGAAAAGCTTACTTCCCCCCATTTTTTAAAATCACAGCTTCTAGAAGGTTTACATGATTTCTTAAAAAACACAAGTTTTTAGAAAATGTGATTTATTTCATAAATAGAATGCACAAAGTATGCACATTCTAAGTCATAACGACTTTCTATAGTTTGCGCATGCGTTCGGAAATAAGAAAAGCTTACTTCCCCCCGTTTTTTAAAATGACAGCTTATAGAAGGTTTACATGATTTCTCAAAAAACATGAGTTTTTAGAAATTGTGATTTATTTCATAAATGGAATCAACAAAGTATGCACATTCTATGTCATAACGACTTTGTATGGTTTGCGCATGCGCAAACTATGCACATTCTATGTAATAACGACTTCCTATAGTTTGCGCATGTGTCCGGAAATAAGAAAAGCTTACTTCTGCCAGTTTTTTAAAATCACAGCTTCTAGAAGGTTTACATGATTTCTTAAACAACACGAGTTTTTAGAAAATGTGATGTATTTCATCAATGGAATCAACAAAGTATGCACATTCTACGTCATAACGACTTTCTAAAGTTTGCGCATGTGTCCGGAAATAAGAAAAGCTTACTTCCGCCATTTTTTTAAAATCACAGCTTCTAGAAGGTTTACATGATTTCTTAAAAACCACGAGTTTTTAGAAAATGTGATTTATTTCATAAATGGAATCAACAAAGTATGCACATTCTAAGTCATAACGACTTTCTATAGTTTGCGCATGCGTCCGGAAATAAGAAAAGCTTACTTCCCCCCTTTTTTTAAAATCACAGCTTCTAGAAGGTTTACATGATTTCTTAAAAAACACGAGTTTTAAGAAAATGTGATTTATTTCATAAAAGGAATGAAAAAAGTATGCACATTCTACGTCATAACGAATTTGTATAGTTTGTGCATGTCCAAACTATGCACATTCTAGGCAATAACGACTTTCTATAGTTTGCGCATACGTCCGGAAATAAGAAAAGCTTACTTCCCCCCTTTTTTTAAATTCACAGCTTCTAGAAGGTATACATGATTTCTTAATAAACACGAGTTTTTAGAAAATGTGATTTATTTAATCGATGGAATCAACAAACTATGCACATTCTATGTAATAACGACTTCTATAGTTTGCGAATGCGTCCGAAAATAAGAAAATCTTACTTCCCTCCGGTTTTTAAAATCACAGCTTCTAGAAGGTTTCCATGATATCTTATAAAAAATGAGTTTTTAGAAAATGAGATTTATTTCATAAAAGGAATCAATAAAGTATGCACATTCTAGGTAATAACGACTTTCTATAGTTTGCGTATTCGTCCGGAAATAAGAAAATCTTACTTCACCCCGTTTTTTAAAATCACAACTTCTAGAAGGTGTACATGATTTCTTAAAAAACACGAGTTTTTAGGAAATGTGATTTATTTCATAAATGGAATCAACAAAGTATGCACATTCTACGTCATAACGACTTTCTATAGTTTGCATGCGTATGGAAATAAGAAAAGCATACTTCCCCTCGTTTTTTAAAATCACAGCGTCTAGAAGGTTTACATGATTTCTTAAAAAACACGAGTTTTTAGAAAATGTCATTTATTTAATAAATGGAATCAACAAAGTATGCACATTCTACGTAATAACGACTTTCCATAGTTTTCCCATGCGTCCGGAAATAAGAAAAGCTTACTTTCCCCTGTTTGTTAAAATCACAGCTTCTAGAAGGTTTACATGATTTCTTAACAAACACGAGTTTTTAGAAAATGTCATTTATTTCATAAATGGAATCAATAGAGTATGCAAATTCTACGTAATAACGACTTTCCATGGTTTGCCCATGTGTCCGGAAATAAGAAAAGCTTACTTTCCCCTGTTTGTTAAAATCACAGCTTCTAGAAGGTTTACATGATTTCTTAACAAACACAAGTTTTTAGAAAATGTCATTTATTTCATAAATGGAATCAACAAAGTATGCACATTCTATTTCATAACGAGTTTCTATATTTTGCGCATGCGCAAACTATGCACATTCTACGTACTAACGAATTTCTATAGTTTGCGTATTCGTCCAGAAATAAGAAAAGCTTACTTCACCCCATTTTTTAAAATCACAACTTCTAGAAGGTTTACATGATTTCTTAAAAAACACGATTTTTTAGAAAATGTGATTTATTTCATAAATGGAATCAACAAAGTATGCACATTCTACGTCATAACGACCTTCTAAAGTTTGCGCATGTGTCCGGAAATAAGAAAAACTTACTTCCGCCAGTTTTTAGAAAATGTGACTTATTTCATAAAAGGAATAAACAAAGTATGCACATTCTATGTCATAATGACTTTCTATAGTTTGCGAATGCGTCCGGAAATAAGAAAAGCTTACTTCCCCTCGGTTTTTAAAATCACAGTTTCTAGAAGGTTTACATGATTTGTTAAAAAACATGAGTGTTTAGTAAATGTGATTTATTTCATAAATGGAATCAGCAAAGTATGCCCATTCTACGTCATAACGACTTTCTATAGTTTGCGCATGCGTCCGGAAATAAGAAAAGCTTACTTCCCCCCGTTTTTTAAAATCACAGCTTCTAGAAGGATTACATGATTTCTTAAAAAACATGAGTTTTACGAACATGTGATTTATTTCATAAATGGAATCAACAAAGTATGCACATTCTATGTCATAATGACTTTCTATAGTTTGCGCATGCGCAAACTAAGCACATTCTATGTACTAATGACTTTCTATAGTTTGCGTATGCGTCCAGAAATAAGAAAAGCTTACTTCAACCCATTTTTTAAAATCACAACTTCTAGAAGGTTTACATGATTTCTTAAAAAACACGAGTTTTTAGAAAATGTGATTTATTTCATAAATGGAATGAACAAAGTATGCACATTCTATGTCATAACGACTTTATATGGTTTGCGCATGCGCAAACTATGCACATTCTACGTAATAACGACTTTTTATAGTATGCGCATGCATCCGGAAATAAGAAAAGCTTACTTCCCCCCGTTTTTTAAAATCACAGCTTCTAGAAGGTTTACATGATTTCTTTAAAAAAATTAGTTTTTAGAAAATGTGATTTATTTCATAAAAGGAATCAACAAAGTATGCACATTCTATGTCATAACGACTTTCTAAAGTTTGCGCATGCGTCCGGAAATAAGAAAAGCTTACTTCCCCCCGTTTTTTAAAATCACAGCTTCTAGAAGGTTTACATGATTTCTTAAAAAACACGAGTTTTTAGAAAATGTGATTTATTTCATAAATGGAATCAACAAAGTATGCACATTCTAAGTCATAACGAATTTCTATAGTTTGCGCATGCGTCCGGAAATAAGAAAAGCTTACTTCCCCCCGTTTTTTAAAATGACAGCTTCTAGAAGGTTTACATGATTTCACAAAAAACACGAGTTTTTAGAAAATGTGATTTATTTCATCAATGGAATCAACAAACTATGCACATTCTACGTAATAACGACTTTCTATAGTTTGCGCATGCATCCAAATATAAGAAAAGCTTACTTCCCCTCGTTTTTTAAAATCACAGCTTCTAGAAGGTTTACATGATTTCTTAAAAGCAGGAATTTTTAGAAAATGTCATTTGTTTCATAAATGGAATCAACAAAGTATGAAAAAACTATGTCATAACGACTTTGTATCGTTTGTGCATGGGCAAACTATGCACATTCTACGTAATAACGACTTTCTATAGTTTGCGCATGCGTCCGGAAATAAGAAAAGCTTACTTTTCCCCCATTTTTAAATTCACAGCTTCTAGAAGGTTTACATGATTTCTTAAAAAACACAAGTTTTTAGAAAATGTGATTTATTTCATTAATGTAATCAACAAATTATGCACATTTTACGTCATAACGACTTTCTATAGTTTGCGCATGCGTCCGGAAATAAGAAAAGCTTACTTCCCCCCATTTTTTGAAATCACAGCTTCTAGAAGGATTACATGATTTCTTAAAAAACATGAGTTTTACGAACATGTGATTTATTTCATAAATGGAATCAACAAAGTATGCACATTCTATGTCATAACGACTTTCTATAGTTTGCGCATGCGCAAACTAAGCACATTCTATGTACTAACGACTTTCTATAGTTTGCGTATGCGTCAAGAAATAAGAAAAGTTTACCTCACCCCGTTTTTTAAAATCACAACTTCTAGAAGGTTTACATGATTTCTTAAAAAACATGAGTGTTTACAAAATGTGATTTATTTCATAAATGGAATCAACAAAGTATGCAAATTCTAAGTCATAACGACTTTCTATAGTTTGCGCATGCGTCTGCAAATAAGAAAAGCTTACTTCCCCCCGTTTTTTAAAATCACAGCTTCTAGAAGGATTACATGATTTCTTGGAAAACATGAGTTTTACGAACATGTGATTTATTTCATAAATGGAATCAACAAAGTATGCACATTCTATGTCATAACGACTTTGTATGGTTTGCGCACGCGCAAACTATGCACATTCGACGTAATAACGACTTTCTATAGTTTGCGCATGTGTCCAGAAATAAGAAAAGCTTACTTCTGCCAGTTTTTTCAACCTCACAGCTTCTAGAAGGTTCACATGATTTCTTAAAAAACACGAGTTTTTAGAAAATGTGATTTATTTCATAAATGGAATCAACAAAGTATGCACATTCTACATCATAACAACTTTCTAAAGTTTGCGCATGCGTCCGGAAATAAGAAAAGCTTACTTCCCCCCTTTTTTTAAAATCACAGCTTCTAGAAGGTTTCCATGATTTCTTAAAAAAAAAGGGTTTTTGGAAAATGTGATTTATTTCATCAATGGAATCAACAAACTATGCACATTCTACGTAATAACGACTTTCTATAGTTTGCGAATGCGTCCAGAAATAAGAAAAGCTTACTTTCCCCCGGTTTTTAAAATCACAGCTTCTAGAGGGATTACATGATTTCTTAAAAAACATGAGTTTTACGAACATGTGATTTATTTCATAAATGGAATCAACAAAGTATGCACATTCTATGTCATAACGACTTTCTATAGTTTGCGCATGCGCAAAATAAGCTCATTCTACGTACTAACGACTTTCTATAGTTTGCGTATGCGTCCAGAAATAAGAAAGGCTTACTTCACCCCGTTTTTTAAAATCACAACTTCTAGAAGGTTTACATGATTTCTTAAAAAACACGAGTTTTTAGAAAATGTGATTTATTTCATAAATGGAATCAACAAAGTATGCACATTCTATGTCATAACGACTTTGTATGGTTTGTGCATGCGTAAATTATGCACATTCTACGTAATAACGACTTTCTATAGTTTCCGCATGTGTCCGGAAATAAGAAAAGCTTACTTCCGCCAGTTTTTTAAAATCACAGCTTCTAGAAGGTTTACATGATTTCTTAAAAAACATTAGTTTTTAGAAAATGTGATTTATTTCATAAATGGAATAAACAAAGTATGCACATTCTATGTCATAACGACTTTCTAAAGTTTGCGCATGCACCGGAAATAAGAAAAGCTTACTTCCGCAAGTTTTTTAAAATCACGGCTTCTAGAAGGTTTACATGATTTCTTAAAAACCATGAGTTTTTAGAAAACGTGATTTATTTCATAAATGGAATCAACAAATTATGCACATTCTATGTCATAACGACTTTCTATAGTTTGCGCAGGCGTCCGAAAATAAGAAAAGCTTACGTCCCCTCGTTTTTTAAAGTCACAGCTTCTAGAAGGTTTACATGATTTCTTAAAAAACACGAGTTTTTATAAAATGTGATTTATTTCATCAATGGAATCAACAAACTATGCACATTCTAGGTAATAATGACTTTCTATAGTTTGCGCATGCGTCCGGAAATAAGAAAAGCTTACTTCCCCCAAGTTTTTTAAAATCACAACTTCTAGAAGGTTTACATGATTTCTTAAAAAAAAGAGTTTTTAGAAAATGTGACTTATTTCATAAAAGGAATCAATAAAGTATGCACAATCTACGTCATAATGACTTTCTATATTTTGCGCATGCGTCCAGAAATAAGAAAAGCTTACTTCCCCCCTTTTTTTAAAATCATAGCTTCTAAAAGGTTTCCATGATTTCTTAAAAAAAGGGGTTTTTGGAAAATGTGATTTATTTCATCAATGGAATCAATAAACTATGCACATTCTACGTAATAACGACTTTCTATAGTTTGCGAATGCGTCCGGAAATAAGAAAAGCTTACTTCCCCCCGGTTTTTAAAATCACAGCTTCTAGAAGGTTTACATGATTTCTTAAAAAACATGAGTATTTAGAAAATGTGATTTATTTCATAAATGGAATCAACAAAGTATGCACATTCTAAGTCATAACGACTTTCAATAGTTTGCGCATGCGTCCGGAAATAAGAAAAGCTTATTTCCCCCCGTTTTTTAAAATAACAGCTTGTAGAGGGATTACATGATTTCTTAAAAAACATGAGTTTTACGAACATTGTATTTATTTCATAAATGGAATCAACAAAGTATGCACATTCTATGTCATAACAACTTTCTATAGTTTGCGCATGCGCAAACTAAGCACATTCTACGTACTAACGACTTTCTATAGTTTGCGTATGCGTCCAGAAATAAGAAAAGCTTACTTCGCCACATTTTTTAAAATCACAACTTCTAGAAGGTTTACATGATTTCTTAAAAAACACAAGTTTTTAGAAAATGTGATTTATTTCATAAATGGAATCAACAAAGTATGCACATTCTATGACATAACGACTTTGTATGGTTTGCACATGCGCAAACTATGCACATTCTACGTAATAACGACTTTCTATAGTTTGCGCATGTGTCCGGAAATAAGAAAAGCTTACTTCTGCGAGTTTTTTAAAATCACAGCTTCTAGAAGGTTTACATGATTTCTTAAAAAACACGAGTTTTTAGAAAATGTGATTTATTTCATAAATGGAATCAACAAAGTATGCACATTCTACGTCATAACGACTTTCTAAAGTTTGCGCATGCGCCGGAAATAAGAAAAGCTTACTTCTGCAAGTTTTTTAAAATCACAGCTTCTGGAAGGTTTACATGATTTCTTAAAAACCATGAGTTTTTAGAAAATGTGATTTATTTCATAAATGGAATCAACAAATTATGCACATTCTAAGTCATAACGACTTTCTATAGTTTGCGCATGCGTCCGAAAATAAGAAAAGCTTACTTCCCCTCGTTTTTAAAAGTCACAGCTTCTAGAAGGTTTACATGATTTCTCAAAAAACACGAGTTTTTAGAAAATGTGATTTATTTCATCAATGGAATCAACAAACTATGCACATTCTACGTAATAACGACTTTCTATAGTTTGCGAATGCGTCCGGAAATAAGAAATGCTTACTTCCCCCCGGTTTTTAAAATCACAGCTTCTAGAAGGTTTACATGATTTCTTAAAAAACACGAGTTTTTAGAAAATGTAATTTATTCCATGAATGGAATAAAAAATGTATCAACATTCTATGTAATAACGACTTTGTATACTTTGCGCGTGCGCAAACTATGCAGATTCTAGCTAATAACAACTTTCTATAGTTTGCGCATGCGTCCGGAAATAAGAAAAGCTAACTTCCCCCCTTTTTTTAAATTCATAGCTTCTAGAAGGTTTACATGATTTCTTAAAAAACACAAGATTTTAGAAAATGTTATTTATTTCTTAAATGGAGTCAACAAAGTATGCACATTCTACATCATAACGACTTTTTATCATTTGCGCATGCGTATGGAAATAAGAAAAGCTCACTTCCCCCCGTTTTTTAAAATCACAGCTTCTAGAAGGTTTACATGATTTCTTTAAAAAAATTAGTTTTTAGAAAATGTGATTTATTTCATAAAAGGAATCAACAAAGTATGCACATTCTATGTCATAACGACTTTCTAAAGTTTGCGCATGCGTCCGGAAATAAGAAAAGCTTACTTCCGCCCTGTTTTTTAAAATCACAGCTTCTAGAAGGTTTACATGATTTCTTAAAAAACATGAGTTTTTAGAAAATGTGATTTATTTCATAAATGGAATCAAGAAAGGATGCACATTCTAAGTCATAACGACTTTCTATAGTTTGCGCATGCGTTCGGAAATAAGAAAAGCTTACTTCCGCCCGTTTTTTAAAATGACAGCTTCTAGAAGGTTTACATGATTTCTCAAAAAACACGAGTTTTTAGAAAATGTGATTTATTTCATCAATGGAATCAACAAACTATGCACATTCTACGTAATAACGACTTTCTATAGTTTGCAAATGCGTCCGGAAATAAGAAAGCTTACTTCCCCCTGGTTTTTAAAATCACAACTTCTCGAAGGTTTACATGATTTCTTAAAAAGCATGAGTTTTTAGAAAATGTGATTTATTTCATAAATGGAATCAACAAAGTATGCACATTCTACGTCATAACGACTTTCTATAGTTTGCGCATGCGTATGGAAATAAGAAAAGCTTACTTCCCCCGTTTTTTTCAATTCACAGCTTCTAGAAGGTTTACATGCTTTCTTAAAAAACAAGACTTTTTAGAAAATGTGATTTATTTCATAAATGGAATAAAAAAAGTATGCACTTTCTATGTCATAATGACTTTCTATAGTTTTCGCATGCGTCCGGAAATAAGAAAAGCTTACTTCCCCCCATTTTTTAAAATCACAGCTTCTAGAAGGTTTATATGATTTCTCAAAAAACACGAGTTTTTAGAAAATGTGATTTATTTCATCAATGGAATCAACAAACTATGCACATTCTTCGTAATAACTACTTTCTATAGTTTGCGTATGCGTCCATAAATAAGAAAAGCTTACTTCACCCCGTTTTTTAAAATCACAACTTCTAGAAGGTTTACATGATTTCTTAAAAAACATGAGTGTTTAGAAAATGTGATTTATTTCATAAATGGAATCAACAAAGTATGCACATTCTAAGTCATAACGACTTTCAATAGTTTGCGCATGCGTCCGGAAATAAAAAAAGCTTACTTCCCCCCGTTTTTTAAAATCACAGCTTCTAGAAGGATTACATGATTGCTTGAAAAACATGAGTTTTACGAACATGTGATTTATTTCATAAATGGAATCAAGAAAGTATGCACATTCTATGTCATAACGACTTTCTATAGTTTGCGCATGCGCAAACTAAGCACATTCTACGTACTAACGACTCTCTATAGTTTGCGTATGCGTCCAGAAATAAGAAAAGCTTAATTCACCCCGTTTTTCAAAATCACAACTTCTAGAAGGTTTACATGATTTCTTAAAAAACACGACTTTTTAGAAAATGTGATTTATTTCATAAATGGAATCAACAAAGTATGCAAATTCTATGTCATAACGACTTTGTATGGTTTGCGCATGCGCAAACTATGCACATTCTACGTAATAACAACTTTCTATAGTTTGCGCATGTGTCTGGAAATAAGAAAAGCTTACTATCCCCCGTTTTTTAAAATCACAGCTTCTAGAAGGTTTAGATGATTTCTTTAAAAAAAATAGTATTTAGAAAATGTGATTTATTTCATAAAAGGAATCAACAAAGTATGCACATTCTATGTCATAACGACTTTCTAAAGTTTGCGCATGCGTCCGGAAATAAGAAAAGCTTACTTCCCCCCGTTTTTTAAAATCACAGGTTCTAGAAGGTTTACATGATTTCTTAAAAAACATGAGTGTTTAGAAAATGTGATTTATTTCATAAATGGAATCAACAAAGTATGCACATTCTAAGTCATAACGACTTTCTATAGTTTACGCATTCGTCCGGAAATTAGAAAAGCTTACTTCCCCCCGTTTTTTAAAATCACAGCTTCTAGAAGGATTACATGATTTCTTGGAAAACATGATTTTTACGAACATGTGATTTATTTCATAAATGGAATCAACAAAGTATGCACATTCTATGTCATAACGAATTTCTATAGTTTGCGCATGCGCAAACTAAGCACATTCTACGTACTAACGACTCTCTATAGTTTGCGTATGCGTCCAGAAATAAGAAAAGCTTACTTCACCCCATTTTTTAAAATCACAACTTCTAGAAGGTTTACATGATTTCTTAAAAAACACGAGTTTTTAGAAAATGTGATTTATTTCATAAATGGAATGAACAAAGTATCCACATTCTATGTCATAACGACTTTGTATGGTTTGCGCATGCGCAAACTATGCACATTTTACGTAATAACGACTTTTTATAGTATGCGCATGCGTCCGGAAATAAGAAAAGCTTACTTCCCCCCATTTTTTAAAATCACAGCTTCTAGAAGGTTTACATGATTTCTTTAAAAAAATTAGTTTTTAGAAAATGTGATTTATTTCATAAAAGGAATCAACAAAGTATGCACATTCTATGTCATAACGACTTTCTAAAGTTTGCGCATGCGTCCGAAAATAAGAAAAGCTTACTTCCCCCCGTTTTTTAAAATCACAGCTTCTAGAAGGTTTACATGATTTCTTAAAAATCACAAGTTTTTAGAAAATGTGATTTATTTCATAAATGGAATCAACAAAGTATGCACATTCTAAGTCATAACGAATTTCTATAGTTTGCGCATGCTTCCGGAAATAAGAAAAGCTTACTTCCCCCGTTTTTTAAAATGACAGCTTCTCAAAGGTTTACATGATTTCACAAAAAACACGAGTTTTTAGAAAATGTGATTTATTTCATCAATGGAATCAACAAACTATGCACATTCTACGTAATAACGACTTTCTATAGTTTGCGCATGCATCCAAAAATAAGAAAAGCTTACTTCCCCTCGTTTTTTAAAATCACAGCTTCTAGAAGGTTTACATGATTTCTTAAAAGCAGGAATTTTTAGAAAATGTCATTTGTTTCATAAATGGAATAAACAAAGTATGAACAAACTATGTCATAATGACTTTGTATCGTTTGTGCATGGGCAAACTATGCACATTCTACGTAATAACGACTTTCTATAGTTTGTGCATGCATCCGGAAATAAGAAAAGCTTACTTTTCCCCCATTTTTAAATTCACAGCTTCTAGAAGGTTTACATGATTTCTTAAAAAACACAAGTTTTTAGAAAATGTGATTTATTTCATTAATGTAATCAACAAAGTATGCACATTTTAAGTCATAACGACTTTCTATAGTTTGCGCATGCGTCTGGAAATAAGAAAAGCTTACTTCCCCCCGTTTTTTAAAATCACAGCTTCTAGAAGGATTACATGATTTCTTAAAAAACATGAGTTTTACGAACATGTGATTTATTTCATAAATGGAATCAACAAAGTATGCACATTCTATGTCATAACGACTTTCTATAGTTTGCGCATGCGCAAACTAAGCACATTCTACGTACTAACGACTCTCTATAGTTTGCGTATGCATCCAGAAATAAGAAAAACTTACTTCACCCCGTTTTTTAAAATCACAACTTCTAGAAGGTTTACATGATATCTTAAAAAACACGACTTTTTAGAAAATGTGATTTATTTCATAAATGGAATCAACAAAGTATGCACATTCTATGTCATAACGACTTTGTATGGTTTGCGCACGCGCAAACTATGCACATTCTACATAATAACGACTTTCTATAGTTTGCGCATGTGTCCAGAAATAAGAAAAGCTTACTTCTGCCAGTTTTTTAAAATCACAGCTTCTAGAAGGTTTACATGATTTCTTAAAAAACACGAGTTTTTACAAAATGTGATTTATTTCATAAATGGAATCAACAAAGTATCCACATTCTACTACATAACGACTTTCTAAAGTTTGCCCATGCGTCCGGAAATAAGAAAAGCTTACTTCCGCAAGTTTTTTAAAATCACAGCTTCTAGAAGGTTTACATGATTTCTTAAAAACCATGAGGTTTTAGAAAATGTGATTTATTTCATAAATGGAATCAACAAAGTATGCACATTCTAAGTCATAACGACTTTCTATAGTTTGCGCATGCGTCCGGAAATAAGAAAAGCCTAGTTCCCCTCGTTTTTTAAAGTCACAGCTTCTAGAAGGATTACATGATTTCTTGGAAAACATGAGTTTTACGATCATGTGATTTATTTCATAAATGGAATCAACAAAGTATGCACATTCTATGTCATAACGACTTTCTATAGTTTGCGCATGCGCAAACTAAGCACATTCTACATACTAACGACTTTCTATAGTTTGCCTATGCGTCCAGAAGTAAGAAAAGCTTACCTCACCCCGTTTTTTAAAATCACAACTTCTAGAAGGTTTACATGATTTCTTAAAAAACATGAGTGTTTACAAAATGTGATTTATTTCATAAATGGAATCAACAAAGTATGCACATTCTAAGTCATAACGACTTTCTATAGTTTGCGCATGCGTCTGCAAATAAGAAAAGCTTACTTCCCCCCGTTTTTTAAAATCACAGCTTCTAGAAGGATTACATGATTTCTTGGAAAACATGAGTTTTACGAACATGTGATTTATTTCATAAATGGAATCAACAAAGTATGCACATTCTATGTAATAACGACTTTGTATGGTTTGCGCACGCGCAAACTATGCACATTCGACGTAATAACGACTTTCTATAGTTTGCGCATGTGTCTAGAAATAAGAAAAGCTTACTTCTAGAAGGTTTACATGATTTCTTAAAAAACAGGAGTTTTTAGAAAATGTGATTTATTTCATAAATGGAATCAACAAAGTATGCACATTCTACGTCATAACAACTTTCTAAAGATTGCGCATGCGTCCGGAAATAAGAAAAGCTTACTTCCCCCCTTTTTTTAAAATCACAGCTTCTAGAAGGTTTCCATGATTTCTTAAAAAAAAAGGGTTTTTGGAAAATGTGATTTATTTCATCAATGGAATCAACAAACTATGCACATTCTACGTAATAACGACTTTCTATAGTTTGCGAATGCGTCCAGAAATAAGAAAAGCTTACTTTCCCCCGGTTTTTAAAATCACAGCTTCTAGAAGGTTTACATGATTTCTTAAAAAACAGGAGTGTTTAGAAAATGTGATTTATTTCATAAATGGAATCAACAAAGTATGCACATTCTAAGTCATAACGACTTTCTATAGTTTGCGCATGCGTCTGGAAATAAGAAAAGCTTACTTCCCCCCGTTTTTTAAAATCACAGCTTCTAGAAGGATTACATGATTTCTTGGAAAAGATGAGTTTTACGAACATGTGATTTATTTCATAAATTGAATCAACAAAGTATGCACATTCTATGTCATAACGAATTTCTATAGTTTGCGCATGCGCAAACTAAGCACATTCTACGTACTAACGACTCTCTATAGTTTGCGTATGCATCCAGAAATAAGAAAAGCTTACTTCACCCCGTTTTTTAAAATCACAACTTCTAGAAGGTTTACATGATTTCTTAAAAAACACGACTTTTTAGAAAATGTGATTTATTTCATAAATGGAATCAACAAAGTATGCACATTCTATGTCATAACGACTTTGTATGGTTTGCGCACGCGCAAACTATGCACATTCCACGTAATAACGACTTTCTATAGTTTGTGCATGTGTCCAGAAATAAAAAAAGCTTACTTCTGCCAGTTTTTTAAAATCACAGCTTCTAGAAGGTTTACATGATTTCTTAAAAACCACGAGATTTTAGAAAATGTGATTTATTTCATAAAAGGAATGAACAAACTATGCACATTCTACGTAATAACGACTTTCTATAGTTTGCGAATGCGTCCGGAAATAACAAAAGCTTACTTCCCTCCGGTTTTTAAAATCACAGCTTCTAGAAGGTTTACATGATTTCTTAAAAAACATGAGTGTTTAGAAAATGTGATTTATTTCATAAATGGAATCAACAAAGTATGCACATTCTAAATCATAAGGACTTTACATAGTTTGCGCATGCGTCCGGAAATAAGAAAAGCTTACTTCCCCCCGCTTTTTAAAATCACAGCTTCTAGAAGGATTACATGATTTCTTAAAAAACATGAGTTTTACGAACATGTGATTTATTTCATAAATGGAATCAACAAAGTATGCACATTCTATGTCATAACGACTTTTTATAGTTTGCGCATGCGTTCGGAAAAAAGAAAAGCTTACTTCCCCCCGTTTTTTAAAATGACAGCTTCTAGAAGGTTTACATGATTTCTCAAAAAACATGACTTTTTAGAAAATGTGATTTCTTTCATCAATGGAATCAACAAACTATGCACATTCTACGTAATAACGAATTTCTATAGTTTGCAAATGCGTCCGGAAATAAGAAAAGCTTACTTCCCCCCGGTTTTTAAAATCACAACTTCTCGAAGGTTTACATGATTTCTTAAAAAACATGAGTTTTTAGAAAATGTCATTTATTTCATAAATGGAATAAAAAAAGTATGAACATTCTATGTCATAACGACTTTGTATAGTTTCCGCGTGCACAAACTATGCACATTCTAGGTCATAACGACCTTCTATAGTTTGTGCATGCGTCCGGAAATAAGAAAAGCTTACTTCCCCCCATTTTTTAAAATCACAGCTTCTAGAAGGTTTACATGATTTCTTAATAAACACGAGTTTTTAGAAAATGTGATTTATTTAATCAATGGAATCAACAAACTATGCACATTCTATGTAATAACGACTTTCTATAGTTTGCGCATGCGTCCGGAAATAAGAAAAGCTTACTTCCCCCCGTTTTTTCAAAATCACAGCTTCTATAAGGATTACATGATTTCTTAAAAAACATGAGTTTTATGAACATGTGATTTATTTCATAAATGGAATCAACAAAGTATGCACATTCTATGTCATAACGACTTTCTATCGTTTGCGCATGCGCAAACTAAGCACATTCTACATACTAACGACTTTCTATAGTTTGCCTATGTGTCCAGAAGTAAGAAAAGCTTACTTCAACCCGTTTTTTAAAATCACAACTTCTAGAAGGTTTACATGATTTCTTAAAAAACATGAGTTTTTTGAAAATGTGATTTATTTCATAAATGGAATCAACAAAGTATGAACAAACTATGTCATAACGACTTTGTATCGTTTGCACGTGGGCAAACTATGCACATTCTACGTAATAACGACTTTCTATAGTTTGCGCATGCGTCCGGAAATAAGAAAAGCTTAATTTCCCCCCATTTTTATATTCACAGCTTCTAGAAGGTTTACATGATTTCTTAAAAAACACGAGTTTTTAGAAAATGTGATTTATTTCATTAATGTAATCAACAAAGTATGCACATTTTACGTCATAACGACTTTCTGTAGTTTGCGCATACGTCCGGAAATAAGAAAAGCTTAATTCCCCCCATTTTTTGAAATCACAGCTTCTAGAAGGATTACATGATTTCTTAAAAAACATGAGTTTTACGAACATGTGATTTATTTCATAAATGGAATCAACAAAGTATGCACATTCTATGTCATAACGACTTTCTATAGTTTGCGCATGCGCAAACTAAGCACATTCTACGTACTTACGACTCTCTATAGTTTGCGTATGCGTCCAGAAATAAGAAAAGCTTACTTCACCCCGTTTTTTAAAAATCACAACTTCTAGAAGGTTTACATGATTTCTTAAAAAACACGAATTTTTAGAAAATGTGATTTATTTCATAAATGGAATTAACAAAGTATGCACATTCTATGTCATAACGACTTTGTATGGTTTGCGCACGCGCAAACTATGCACATTCTACATAATAACGACTTTCTATAGTTTGCGCATGTGTCCAGAAAAAAGAAAAGCTTACTTCTGCCAGTTTTTTAAAATCACAGCTTCTAGAAGGTTTACATGATTTCTTAAAAAACACGAGTTTTTACAAAATGTGATTTATTTCATAAATGGAATCAACAAAGTATCCACATTCTACTACATAACGACTTTCTAAAGTTTGCCCATGCGTCCGGAAATAAGAAAAGCTTACTTCCGCAAGTTTTTTAAAATCACAGCTTCTAGAAGGTTTACATGATTTCTTAAAAACCATGAGGTTTTAGAAAATGTGATTTATTTCATAAATGGAATCAACAAAGTATGCACATTCTAAGTCATAACGACTTTCTATAGTTTGCGCATGCGTCCGGAAATAAGAAAAGCCTAGTTCCCCTCGTTTTTTAAAGTCACAGCTTCTAGAAGGTTTACATGATTTCTTAAAAAACACGAGTTTTTAGAAAATATGATTTATTTCATCAATGGAATCAACAAACTATGCACATTCTAGGTAATAACGACTTTCTATAGTTTGCGCATGCGTCCGGAAATAAGAAAAGCTTACTTCCCCCCCTTTTTTAAATTCAGAGCTTCTAGAAGGTTTACATGATTTCTTAAAAAACATGAGTTTTTAGAAAATGTGATTTATTTCGTAAATGGAATCAACAAAGTATGCACATTCTACGTCATAACGACTTTCTATAGTTTGCGCATGTGTCTGGAAATAAGAAAAGCTTACTTCCCCCCGTTTATTAAAATCACAACTTCTAGAAGGTTTACATGATTTCTTAAAAAAAACGAGTTTTTAGAAAATGTGACTTATTTCATAAAAGGAATCAGCAAAGTATGCACATTCTACGTCATAACGACTTTCTATATTTTGCGCATGCGTTCGGAAATAAGAAAAGCTTACTTCCCCCCTTTTTTTAAAATCACAGCTTCTAGAAGGTTTCCATGATTTCTTTAAAAAAAAGGGTTTTTGGAAAATGTGATTTATTTCATCAATGGAATCAACAAAACTATGCACATTCTACGTAATAACGACTTTCTATAGTTTGCGAATGCATCCGGAAATAAGAAAATCTTACTTTCCCCCGGTTTTTAAAATCACAGCTTCTAGAAGGTTTACATGATTTCTTAAAAAACAGGAGTGTTTAGAAAATGTGATTTATTTCATAAATTGAATCAACAAAGTATGCACATTCTAAGTCATAACGACTTTCAATAGTTTGCACATGCGTCTGGAAATAAGAAAAGCTTATTTCCCCCCGTTTTTTAAAATCACAGCTTCTAGAGGGATTACATGATTTCTTAAAAAACATGAGTTTTACGAACATGTGATTTATTTCATAAATTGAATCAACAAAGTATGCACATTCTATGTCATAACGACTTTCTATAGTTTGCGCATGCACAAACTAAGCACATTCTACGTACTAACGACTTTCTATAGTTTGCGTATGCGTCCAGAAATAAGAAAGGCTGACTTCACCCCGTTTTTAAAAATCACAACTTCTAGAAGGTTTACATGATTTCTTAAAAAACACGAGTTTTTAGAAAATGTGATTTATTTCATAAATGGAATCAACAAAGTATGCACATTCTATGTCATAACGACTTTGTATGGTTTGTGCATGCGCAAATTATGCACATTCTACGTAATAACGACTTTCTATAGTTTCCGCATGTGTCCGGAAATAAGAAAAGCTTACTTCCGCCAGTTTTTTAAAATCACAGCTTCTAGAAGGTTTACATGATTTCTTAAAAAATGTAGTGCTCTGGTTTTTACAGCAGAGCACTATGTAAAATTTCTCAGTCCATCTTTTAGTTAAGTCCATACACAAAACGCTCTACCTGACAATCGTTTGCATCTAGGTAAGGAACATATTTTACCAGTTCCATAAACCGAGATTCATACTCCTCCACCGTCTTGTCTCCCTGTACTAAGGCATGGAGTGCACCTGCCTGTTCTTCCTTGTAATAATTTGGCAAATACTTCATGTGGAACCTCTCCTCGAACAGTTCCCAAGAAGTTGTAAGAGGAGTAAGGTGCAACTGCTTCTCGAGGTCTGACCACCAATTCAAAGCATCACCTTTAAGCTGAAAGACGGCCATCCTAGCCTTGGAACTAGATGTGTACTCATTCAATGCGAAGCATCTCTTCATGCCTTCCAACCATGCCTCTGCATGCTTACCGGGTCGTCCTCCTGAAAACTCTGGAACTTTTATCTTTTGTAACTCCCTCGATATGTTCTGAAGCGGTTCCAGTCGTGGGCCATGTGCCCTTTCAGAGTTCTCTCGACTCACTTGAGTGGTTTCCACCTCGGTGGCCCTTTCTGACTGCCTGTTCATCGTGGTCATAATAGCCTCCAAAGACCTCATTATGATCTGCATTTCTGGTGTTGAGGTTGGTTGTGGCGGTGTTGGCGGTGGCGGAGGTGGTGGTGACGGTGGTCGACCTTGACCCCGACCTCGACCTCTGCGTGTTGTCACCATGATAGTTCCTGAGTTATTAAAATAAAATCATATCCTTAGTTGTTCCATCAAATATACGCGGAACTAAAATGTAGGTATTCAATAACTTGCATCATGAGATAACAAATTGTCAAGATTAGCGCAGTAAAATCTATAGTCGTTTTTATTTAAACAATCCTGTCATGGTGTTCAGCTCATCGTGCTGGTCTTAATGGTGTCCTGTTTTTGATATTTCGGGTCTCTTTCATCCCTTCGACTAGGAGTTGAAATCTCGGCAAAAATTTTTTAATATCTCTATTTTAGTTAACTTTAAATGTTACCGTTTAATCTAAAGAATTTAATTAACATTAATTGTTTAAACCTCAACCAATCATAGTTAAGTTTAATACTAAAAATTAAAATTCCTATAAAACATATATTTTACAACATATGTTATAACAAAATTAAATTAATTAATTAATTAATTAATTTTTATAATACATATAATCTAACAAAATATAAATAATTTTAAATTTTATAAAACATACATTCTCTCAAAATATATAAAAATAAATTTTAATTTTAATACAACATATATTATATCCTCCTGTATATATTTCACGAACATATATACATGCTTTTACCACTATACACAAGTATATACGTAGATTTATAAACCGTAGATTTTACCACGCGGCCTTTCACCACCATGCAAAGAGCGAGTATGCATGAAGGACACGCGGTCTCTCCAAGCAACCCACCGCCCTCGGAAAGTGGGGGAAACCCTAAATAGAGTCAATCCCCAAGGCGCGGCCATTTTCACCCTCGCTCTTGGAGTTTTAGCTCTGCAACTCAAATGCAAGCTCGCTTAGGGTTTCAGAGAGGAAGGAGCTTTCCATTTTTCTACTGCAGAATACTACTGTCAGACCTGCTATTGTAAAGAATGAACGGGATTTACCCTTTCATTTCTGGTGTTTTATGGCTATTGTAGGGTGTTTATCTGATTACTGTTGAGTTTTTCGTATTCTAAGTGGCTTTATTCTATTTCAATTTCTGGCAGTCCACCGAAATCAAACCTGGGTGGTGGATATGGTGATTTTCAGCCTCTTACGCCTTCCATGAGCCCGGGTTCTCAGAACAGCTCGGCTCGATGAGAAATGAATGATATACCTTGGTAGCCTTAGAGCTGGGCTATGGCTTGCGATATATCGGATTGATAGCATGCACCAACGTCTCAGTATTTGGAGATTGGGTGCTATGGCTGCGGTCATTAATAATTTTATAAGTAACAAAGAAGGAGATGCTCTCGGCCTTGGTGCTTGGAGGATGAGTAATGCGTTGCTGCAAGTCGTGGAACTTGGCCTTCTGGCTTGGGCGCTTGGACTGTAGGCTTCTGCGTGGCTGTAGGTCAATGAATTTGGACCTTCTGGTTTGGGCGCTCGGACATTCCATATTTGGCTGTGGTTCTGGTTACATTCAAGATCAGGTCAGGGATCCTGGACATCTTCTCCAATATCATTATTTACTAGCGTGCCTCATGCTCGCTCCCTGTTTCAAATTCGCTGTCTTCTCGATCTTGTAATATATCATGAGGGACCCATGTTTAAACAGTGATTGCAAATCTGTCCATTTCAGCTTGTCCGAATTCATATTTTTTTTTGCTTTTTCCAGATGATAGATAAATACCTAAATTAAAAACCAGATATCGGGTAGGATTATCGAAACTGTCTATATAAACTATCACATACTAATGGTCTATTAAGCTCAACTTTAAACTGATAATTGGAAGAACATCCATGCCAGTAGCTTTGTGAGATCTACTTACATAACGAAGGGCGCACTGCTTGGTTCATCAACAAGGGGTCGACTTTGTGCCATCAACAGACTGTTGGATCGTATCTTCACTACTGGACGCATTTGTGGGCATCTATCGTTTGCCGTGACCAAGATTTCACTCAGGCGCAGCAGAAAAAGGGCGTTTCAGTTTAACAGTGGTCTGCACTTTGCATCTATCATCCACAGGAGTCTACTTTACTGCTATTGGGTACTTATATTGTTATCTATCTTTCTCTAGTGACTATCCACTACAATCCTGGACACAAAGAAGTCGTTACAGTCAAATTAAAGGGGGTTGCCAACTGTGACTGTCATCTACAGGGCTGCTTATTTATGTTGGGCGCATTCTTCAGTGGTCATCGGCTCCCGCCATCACAAAACAACCAAGGCGTGGGCTTTGAGAGCTATATTATACCACAGTAAGGTGCTGTAGTAGTCACCTTTATCTACAGGACAACCAAAGATCTCTATCATAAACTGCAGAATGATTGCAGCTGTGTGTTGGGTTCCTAAGGGTGTTGCAAAGGTTCTACCAGATTCTGCTGAGCCGCCTTCTCAAGAGGAGATTCAAGAGTTATTGAAGTGTAACATTCCAGAAGAGAGTGATGATTCTGAAGATAGTGAGGAAGAAAATGAAGATATGGTTGCTGAAACTGATAATAATACTGATGCAGTAGCAAAGGCATTAGCAGCAGCAGATGCTCTTGGGAATCAGTCAACAGATTTTCAAAGGCAGCACAAGGTTGATGATTTTGCTAATGGCCTCAAAGAACTGGACATGGATCATTATGATGATGAGGGTAATAATTTGACTTATTAAAGAAGAAGATAGAAGTGTAAACTACAGGGTCGTAAATATCATTGCAAGGCCGAAATCTGCATATCTTCCATTTCACGCAAATTCATATTTATACTATTTTGGGGCAATTTAAAAAAAAAAATGGTTGTAACCGATTCGAAATGGTAAGTATCTCTGTACAGGAAGCATTACTGAAACTAATTATATTGGCAGGATAGTATATGAATGTAATCCTAGGTGCAGTAATCTTGCTACCTCCTTCTTCTTCAAGATAAGTAGGTTTAGACTATAAATTCAAAAACAAAAACAAAAAAAAATATTTTATTCTACATAAATCTATATTTCGTTTTTCAATAGTCAGTAAATAGATTAACCATGAATTTCCAGAAAGCTGCATACATTGCAGAAACTATTTTTTTTTTTTCTTTTCAATTCTTGATCCTCCTACAAAATAAGACAGTGATAAAACAATTATATATTTCTAATGTACAGCAAGCAAATTTTAGTTCTTTCTATGAAATCTAAGACCCAATATTTTTATATGAAAACAAAATTAGACAGTAATATTTAAACAATAAGATCCTATAGGAAATTTGCTATAACGCTCTTTTGTTTTTGTTGTAATTTCAATTTAATTTTCTTCTCTTATTTTTGTTCATGGATTCCCATCACTCGCCAAGATATTTGGCAACAGTAGTAGGAAATAGAACGGAAGGGGATAAATTGCTAGAAGCCCTAAATAATTTGCATTTGTTTAGTGGTAGATTAACTATATAAGGAATGAATATATATATATATATATATATTTTTTTTTTTTTAATGTAATTGTCGTTATCGTTGTGCAGGTACCTCGAAAGATGGCTATGGCTGGAGGTCAAGTAGGTAAATTATCAAGTAAATTTTCTAGGTGAAGCATGAATAGGCCTGTAGGTTCAAGAGTCTGAACAAAGGCTCTGATACCATCTGTAGTGCTCTGGTTTTTACAGCAGAGCACTATGTAAAATTTCTCAGTTAATTTTCTATGTTTTAAACTTTATCAAGTGTATGGAAGTAAATTTCTAACAATTACTATGTGCCTAAATGATATTTAGTGTACTTTCGTGTTTTCCATCAACCTTACATTCGTAATTTAAAATAAGCAAGCATATCAATAATTCCTTTTCAACAATCATGTTCCAGCATAAGAATATGTTTCACAACTCAGTAAATCAGTAAATAGCAAGTTATGCATGTTTACAGTAAGTTTTAGCATAATAGTCAAATAACGGAAATTACCTGATGCTGATGCTAACCGTAAGTTGTAGCAGGTTGTATAACCTCTTAGGCAGCCAAACTGAAGTGTCCACCCTACCGACCAGCTATTATCTTGCTGGCCCTTGGAAATCAAAGGATTTCCAAGCCCCCGAGCCCACAATCTGATAATCCCGAGAGCAGTGTTTCCTTCTGTTCTCAAAATCTTTCTGTTCTCCCAACTTCTATTCTCCAAACTTCTTTTCTTCCCCAATCAACCCCCCCCCCCCTTTTACTCCAAGCTCTCCCCCTCTATATAATTTCCCTTCCTCGAGAATATCTTGGGCTTACTCCACCGCCCCAAAATCCCCCTCTCGAGCCCCTCAACATTTACTCCTATCACCAGTTCATTCATACACGGTTCTTTATAAAAATGTATAATTAATTACTCTTATGGAAAATTTATTTGGTTTTGGATTGACGGTCGTAAGTATTTATTACCGTGGGAATTATCACCCAAAGGTTATCCATTCGGGACAAGCTTCATCAAATACAAGTCTATTCGCCATCCTTGGTATTTTAATGTTATTAATGTAATTAATAAAATATTATATAATTAGTTGCCCCTTTTCAACTTGGACATGATGTGTCTTAATGGTCCACCTTATCCGTCAAGACCACTTAGCTTGAGGTTTAAATTCCAAGATTAACATTGAATAATTAAATAACCATTTTCCATCACATCACGTTCATTCCAAAAATTATTATCCTATTATGGATAACTTTTGAAATGGAAATAATCACACAATATTAATTATAAATCAATATTTTAAATCTTACTTATATTGCAATTGTTACGATAGGGATATAAATGTTGCTGGAATATTATTAATTAAGTAATAATAATAATTAGATCACCATTTATTAATTAATAATAATAATTACATCACCATTTAACAATAATAAAAGGTGAATTAATCATAGTATTCTTAATTATTTGTTTATCACATGAGTACCCTATCATCAACATAGCATCCTTGTTCTTATAAACAAAGCACTTGTGAGGGCTTAAACAATTTTACTAATTAATTAGACACTATCATTACCCTATTCACAACAGTTCTCCTATGACAATGTTAACTGACGACACTTGTCTTAGTTTATTATTACAATGTTTTCATATAATTACTAATTCACTTATTTACACATTGACAACCTAACCATTCATTACCTAAGTTGATTGATGTATCCTTAACTGAGTTATCTATGACATTTATACTACTATTCAAGCATGACAAGTATGTTATACACCAGTAATATTGTACACGTACAAGGTGTGCATGCATGGCCAGTGTATGCACATGTCGGATATGTACTATAAACAAACCCCATTCCGCCTATGCATACTTGCTAACTAATAATAGTATCTACCCCCATGCAGAAGAGCAAGCATAATATATAGTATAATTACTTTGACATCCTCGGTTATTTAACAGTTAACCCTTTACAATTTAACATCATTGTCTTTATGTTTACATTAGTTTAATCAATCAAGTACAGGAAGGGTGCCTACTTCCACTAACTCAGAATCAAGGAATACTAAACCTCCAACAGTACTAACTAACACATCCTCCCATCATAACCTACGTCCAGCATCCTCCCTATCCTCCCTCTGCTAGTACAACAGTGGATGTCAGACTCACCGATCTGACCACATAGAACTTGAGAGCGATAGCGTCGGCTGAACAGCGGACCTATCCTCCCCTAGCAGGCATCCGACCATCGTCATCACAACAACATGGGGAGAGTGTCTCAGCACGGCCTTCCCACGACCTCGGGTCTCATGGAACCATAGGGTGGGAAACACATCCATCCCTCTCAACATACTGGGCCTACGCCCTTATCAACTCATACTTGCTGCTATTGGGATTATCAGTTTGTGTTATCGTATCCTCATTTTGGCTGCTAAGGTTTGCTGTATGAACATGTTTTTCCTTTCCAATATATATCAGATCAAGTAACTGGCTATCCCATAGCCCCTGTGTCCTGTAGGTTAGTGTTTTGCAAAATACAATTTATAGAAAGCATTTTCCATTGATCGCCAATTGATCCATGTTATCATTTTATTTCATGTAACCTTTTAGCTCATCATAGATGCATATGACATATAACATTTCAGCAATTCATATAAGAAGATGGTATCCACGTACCGAATCATATATTTCACATTT
Source organism: Larix kaempferi (assembly GCA_027924585.1). NCBI lineage: Eukaryota > Viridiplantae > Streptophyta > Pinopsida > Pinales > Pinaceae > Larix > Larix kaempferi. The sequence continues at coordinate 14,450,073 of BSBM01000557.1, read as the reverse complement.
CATTAATGAAAACATATAAACATATACTGCAATCGTAAAATAAGGAAATCATATGATAATCATGACATCATAACTGCATAACATAGTAACATCATAATCATGGTGAAATCATAAGACAGTGTAACATCATATAATGAGGTCCAATATAGTTTACTCAGTCGAGCTGACTTCGATAAAATATATAAGAAATAAAGTATGGTGTGTCTAACTAATAAATATGCCGAATCAAAAATATGGGCATTATAAATGGAATGAACAAAGTATGCAGATTCTATGTCATAACGACTTTGTATGGTTTGCGCATGCGCAAACTATGCACATTCTACGTAATAACGACTTTTTATAGTTTGCGCATGCGTTCGGAAATAAGAAAAGCTTACTTTCCCCCGTTTTTTAAAATCACAGCTTCTAGAAGGTTTACATGATTTCTTTAAAACAAATAGTTTTTAGAAAATGTGATTTATTCCATAAAAGGAATCAACAAAGTATGCACATTCTATGTCATAACGACTTTCTAAAGTTTGCACATGCGTCTGGAAATAAGAAAAGCTTACTTCCCCCTGTTGTTTAAAATCACAGCTTCTAGAAGGTTTACATGATTTCTTAAAAAACATGAGTGTTTAGAAAATGTGATTTATTTCATAAATGGAATCAACAAAGTATGCACATTCTAAGTCATAACGACTTTCTATAGTTTGCGCATGCATCCGGAAATAAGAAAAGCTTACTTCCCCCCGTTTTTTAAAATCACAGCTTCTAGAAGGATTACATGATTTCTTGGAAAACATGAGTTTTACGAACATGTGATTTATTTCATAAATGGAATCAACAAAGTATGCACATTCTATGTCATAACGACTTTCTATAGTTTGCGCATGCGCAAACTAAGCACATTCTACGTACTAACGACTCTATATAGTTTGCGTATGCGTCCAGAAATAAGAAAAGCTTACTTCACCCCGTTTTTTAAAATCACAACTTCTAGAAGGTTTACATGATTTCTTAAAAAACACGAGTTTTTAGAAAATGTGATTTATTTCATAAATGGAATGAACAAAGTATGCACATTCTATGTCATAACGACTTTGTATGGTTTGCGCATGCACAAACTATGCACATTCTACGTAATAACGACTTTCTATAGTTTGCACATGTGTCCGGAAAGAAGAAACGCTTACTTCTGCCAGTTATTTAAAATCACAGCTTCTAGAAGGTTTACATGATTTCTTAAAAAACATGAGTTTTTAGAAAATGTGATTTATTTCATAAATGGAATCAACAAAGTATGCACATTCTACGTCATAACGACTTTCTAAAGTTTGCGCATGCGTCCGGAAATAAGAAAAGCTTACTTCCGCCAGTTTTTTAAAATCACAGTTTCCAGAAGGTTTACATGATTTCTTAAAAACCATGAGTTTTTAGAAAATGTGATTTATTTCATAAATGTAATCATCAAAGTATGCACATTCTAAGTCATAACGACTTTCTATAGTTTGTGCATGCGTCCGGAAATAAGAAAAGCTTACTTCCCCTCGTTTTTTAAAGTCACAGCTTCTAAAAGGTTTACATGATTTCTTAAAAAACACGAGTTTTTAGAAAATGTGATTTATTTCATAAAAGGAATCAACAAAGTATGCACATTCTACGTAATAATGACTTTCTATAGTTTGCGAATGCGTCCGAAAATAAGAAAAGCTTACTTCCCCTCAGTTTTTAAAATCACAGTTTCTAGAAGGTTTACATGATTTCTTAAAAAAGATGAGTGTTTAGAAAATCTGATTTATTTCATAAATGGAATCAACAAAGTATGCACATTCTAAGTCATAAGCACTTTATATAGTTTGCGCATGCGTCTGGAAATAAGAAAAGCTTACTTCCCCCGGTTTTTTAAAATCATAGCTTCTAGAAGGATTACATGATTTCTTAAAAAACATGAGTTTTACGAACATGTGATTTATTTCATAAATGGAATCAACAAAGTATGCACATTCTATGTCATAACGACTTTCTATAGTTTGTGCACGCGCAAACTAAGCACATTCTACGTACTAACGACTTTCTATAGTTTGCGTATGCGTCCAGAAATAAGAAAAGCTTACTTCAACCCGTTTTTTAAAATCACAACTTCTAGAAGGTTTACATGATTTCTTAAAAAACACGAGTTTTTAGAAAATGTGATTTATTTCATAAATGGAATGAACAAAGTATGCACATTCTATGTCATAACGACTTTGTATGGTCTGCGCATGCACAAACTATGCACATTCTACGTAATAAAAAACTTTTTATAGTTTGCGCATGCGTCCGGAAATAAGAAAAGCTTACTTCCCCCCATTTTTTAAAATCACAGCTTCTAGAAGGTTTACATGATTTCTTTAAAAAAATTAGTTTTTAGAAAATGTGATTTATTTCATAAAAGGAATAAACAAAGTATGCACATTCTATGTCATAACGACTTTCTAAAGTTTGCGCATGCATCCGGAAATAAGAAAAGCTTACTTCCCCGCGTTTTTTAAAATCACAGCTTCTAGAAGGTTTACATGATTTCGCAAAAAACAGAAGTTTTTAGAAAATGTGATTTATTTCATCAACGTAATCAACAAACTATGCACATTCTACGTAATAACGACTTTCTATAGTTTGCGCATGCATCCGAAAATAAGAAAAGCTTACTTCCCCTCGTTTTTTAAAATCACAGCTTTTAGAAGGTTTACATGATTTCTTAAAAAACAGGAGTTTTTAGAAAATGTCATTTGTTTCATAAATGGAATCAACAAAGTATGAACAAACTATGTCATAATGACTTTGTATCATTTGCGCATGGGCAAACTATGCACATTCTATGTAATAACGACTTTCTATAGTTTGCGCATGCGTCCGGAAATAAGAAAAGCTTACTTTTCCCCCATTTTTAAATTCACAGCTTCTAGAAGGTTTACATGATTTCTTAAAAAACACGAGTTTTTAAAAAATGTGATTTATTTCATTAATGTAATCAACAAAGTATGCACATTTTACGTCATAACGACTTTCTATAGTTTGCGCATGCGTCCGGAAATAAGAAAAGCTTACTTCACCCCGTTTTTTAAAATCACAGCTTCTAGAGGGATTACATGATTTCTTAAAAAACACAAGTTTTTAGAAAATTTGATTTATTTCATAAATGGAATCAACAAAGTATGCACATTCTATGTCATAACATTTTTGTGTGGTTTGCGCATGCGCAAGCTATGCACATTCTACGTAATAACGACTTTCTATAGTTTGCGTATCCATCCGGAAATAAGAAAAGCTTACTTCCGCCAGTTTTTTAAAATCACAGATTCTAGAGGGATTACATGATTTCTTAAAAAACACGAGTTTTTAGAAAATGTGATTTATTTCATAAATGGAATCAACAAAGTATGCACATTCTATGTCATAACGACTTTGTATGGTTTGCGCATGCGCAAACTATGCACATTCTACGTAATAACGACTTTCTATAGTTTGCGCATGTGTCCGGAAATAAGAAAAGCTTACTTCCGCCAGTTTTTTAAAATCACAGCTTCTAGAAGGTTTACATGATTTCTTAAAAAACACGAGTTTTTAGAAAATGTGATTTATGTCATAAATGGAATCAACAAAGTATGCACATTCTACGTCATAACGACTTTCTAAAGTTTGCGCATGCGTCCAGAAATAAGAAAACCTTACTTCCACCAGTTTTTTAAAATCACAGCTTCTAGAAGGTTTACATGATTTCTTAAAAACCACGAGTTTTTAGAAAATGTGATTTATTTCATAAATGGAATCAACAAAGTATGAACATTCTAAGTCATAACGACTTTCTATAGTATGCGCATGCGTCCTGAAATAAGAAAAGCTTACTTCCCCTCGTTTTTTAAAATCACAGCTTCTAGAAGGTTTACATGATTTCTTAAAAAACACGAGTTTTTAGAAAATGTGATTTATTTCATCAATGGAATCAACAAACTATGCACATTCTACGTAATAACGACTTTCTATAGTTTGCGAATGCATCCGTAAATAAGAAAAGCTTACTTCCCCCCAGTTTTTAAAATCACAGCTTCTAGAAGGTTTATATGATTTCTTAAAAAACACGAGTTTTTAGAAAATGTCATTTATTTCATAAATGGAATAAAAAACGTATGAACATTCTATGTCATAACGACTTTGTATAGTTTGCGCGTGCGCAAACTATGCACATCTACGTCATAACGACTTTCTATAGTTTGCGCATGCGTCCGAAAATAAGAAAAGCTTACTTCCCCTCGTTTTTTAAAATCACAGCTTCTAGAAGGATTACATGATTTCTTAAAAAACATGAGTTTTACGAACATGTGATTTATTTCATAAATGGAATGAACAAAGTATGCACATTCTATGTCATAACGACTTTCTATAGTTTGCGCATGCGCAAAATAAGCACATTCTACGTACGAACGAATTTCTATAGTTTTCGTATGCGTCCATAAATAAGAAAAGCTTACTTCACCCCGTTTTTTAAAATCACAACTTCAAGAAGGTTTACATGATTTCTTAAAAAACACGAGTTTTTAGAAAATGTGATTTATTTCATAAATGGAATCAACAAAGTATGCACATTCTATGTCATAACGACTTTGTATGGTTTGCGCATGCGCAAACTATGCACATTCTACGTAATAACGACTTTCTTTAGTTTGCGCATGTTTCCGGAAATAAGAAAAGCTTACTTTCGCCTGTTTTTTAAAATCACAGCTTCTAGAAGGTTTACATGATTTCTTAAAAAACATGAGTTTTTAGAAAATGTGATTTATTTCATAAATGGAATCAACAAAGTATGCACATTCTACGTCATAACGACTTTCTAAAGTTTGCGCATGCGTCCGAAAATAAGAAAAGCTTACTTCCGCCAGTTTTTTAAAATCACAGCTTCTAGAAGGTTTACATGATTTCTTAAAAACCACGAGTTTTTAGAAAATGTGATTTATTTCATAAATAGAATCAACAAAGTATGCACATTCTAAGTCATAACGACTTTCTATAGTTTGTTCATGCGTCCGGAAATAAGAAAAGCTTACTTCGACCAGTTTTTTAAAATCACAGCTTCTAGAAGGTTTACATGATTTCTTAAAAACCACAAGTTTTTAGAAAATGTGATTTATTTAATCAATGGAATCAACAAACTATGTACATTATACGTAATAACAACTTTCTATAGTTTGCGCATGCGTGCGGAAATAAGAAAAGCTAGCTTCCCTCCTTTTTTTAAATTCATAGCTTCTAGAAGGTTTACATGATTTCTTAACAAACACAAGTTCTTAGAAAATGTTATTTATTTCATAAATGGAATCAACAAGGTATGCACATTCTAAGTCATAACGACTTTCTATAGTTTGTGCATGCGTCCGGAAATAAGAAAAGCTTAATTCCCCTCGTTTTTTAAAGTCACGGCTTCTAGAAGGTTTACATGATTTCTTAAAAAACACGAATTTTTAGAAAATGTGATTTATTTCATCAATGGAATCAACAAACTATGCACATTCTATTTAATAACGACTTTCTATAGTTTGCGAATGCGTCCAGAAATAAGAAAAGCTTACTTCACCCCAGTTTTTAAAATCACAGCTTCTAGAAGGTTTACATGATTTCTTAAAAAACATGAGTTTTTAGAAAATGTCATTTATTTCATAAATGGAATCAAAAAAGTATGAACATTCTATGTCATAACGACTTTGTATAGTTTGCGCCTGCGCAAACTATGCACATTCTAGGTAATAACGACTTTCTATAGTTTGCACATGCGTCCGGAAATAAGAAAAGCTTACTTCCCCCCTTTTTTTAAATTCACAGCTTCTAGAAGGTTTACATGATTTCTTAAAAAACACGAGTTTTTAGAAAATGTGATTTATTTCATAATTGGAATCAACAAAGTATGCACATTCTATGTCATAACGACTTTCTATAGGTTTGGCATGCATCAGGAAATAAGAAAAGCTTATTTCGCCCCGTTTTTTCAAATCACAGCTTCTAGAATGATTACATGATTTCTTAAAAAACATGAGTTTTACGAACATGTGATTTATTTCATAAATGGAAACAACAAAGTATGCACATTCTATGTCATAACGAATTTCTATAGTTTGCGCATGCGCAAACTAAGCACATTCTACGTACTAACGACTTTCTATAGTTTGCGTATCCGTCCAGAAATAAGAAAAGCTTACTTCACCCCGTTTTTTAAAATCACAACTTCTAGAAGGCTTACATGATTTCTTAAAAAACACGAGTTTTTAGAAAATGTGATTTATTTCATAAATGGAATCAATAAAGTATGCACATTCTTTGTCATAACGACTTTGTATGGTTTGCACATGCGCAAACTATGCACATTCTATGTAATAACGACTTTCTATAGTTTGCGAATGTGTCCAGAAATAAGAAAAGCTTACTTTCGCCCATTTTTTAAAATCACAGCTTCTAGAAGGTTTACATGATTTCTTAAAAAACACTAGTTTTTAGAAAATGTGATGTATTTCAAAAATGGATTCAACAAAGTATGCACATTCTACGTCATAACGACTTTCTATAGTTTGCGCATGCGTCTGGAAATAAGAAAAGCTTACTTCCCCCCGTTTTTTAAAATCAGAGCTTCTAGAAGGTTTACATGATTTCTTAATAAACACGAGTTTTTAGAAAATGTGATTTATTTAATCAATGGAATCAACAAACTATGCACATTCTACGTAATAACGACTTTCTATAGTTTGCACATGCGTCCGGAATTAAGAAAAGCTTACTTCCCCCCGTTTTTTAAAATGACAGCTTCTAGAGGGATTACATGATTTCTTAAAAAACACGAGTTTTTAGAAAATGTGATTTATTTCATAAATGGAATCAACAAAGTATGCACATTCTATGTCATAACGACTTTGTATGGTTTCCGCATGCGCAAACTATGCACATTCTACCTAATAACGACTTTCTATAGTTTGCGCATGTGTCCGGAAATAAGAAAAGCTTACTTCCTCCAGTTTTTTAAAATCACAGCTTCTAGAAGGTTTACATGATTTCTTAAAAAACACGAGTTTTTAGAAAATGTGATTTATTTCATAAATGGAATCAACAAAGTATGCACATTCTACTTCATAACGACTTTCAAAAGTTTGCGCATGCGTCCAGAAATAAGAAAACCTTACTTCCGCCAGTTTTTTAAAATCACAGCTTCTAGAAGGTTTACATGATTTCTTAAAAACCACGAGTTTTTAGAAAATGTGATTTATTTCATAAATGGAATCAACAAAGTATGCACATTCTAAGTCATAACGAATTTCTATAGTATGCGCATGCGTCGGGAAATAAGAAAAGCTTACTTCCTCTAGTTTTTTAAAATCACAGCTTCTAGAAGGTTTACATGATTTCTTAAAAAACACGAGTTTTTAGAAAATGTGATTTATTTCATCAATGGAATCAACAAACTATGCACATTCTACGTAATAACGACTTTCTATAGTTTGCGAATGCATCCAGAAATAAGAAAAGCTTACTTCCCCCTAGTTTTTAAAATCACAGCTTCTAGAAGGTTTACATGATTTCTTAAAAAACACGAGTTTTTAGAAAATGTCATTTATTTCATAAATGGAATAAAAAACATATGAACATTCTATGTCATAACAACTTTGTATAGTTTGCGCTTGCGCAAACTATGCGCATTCTAGGTAATAACAACTTTCTATAGTTTGCGCATGCGTCCGGAAATAAGAAAAGCAAACTTCCGCGCTTTTTTTAAGTTCATAGCTTCTAGAAGGTTTACATGATTTCTTAAAAAACACAAGTTTCTAGAAAATGTTATTTATTTCATAAATGGAATTAACAAAGTATGCACATTCTACGTCATAACGACTTTCTCTAGTTTGCGCATGCGTCCGGAAATAAGAAAAGATCACTTCCCCCCGTTTTTTAAAATCACAGCTTCTAGAAGGTTTACATGATTTCTTAAAAAACACGAGTTTTTAGAAAATGTGATTTATTTCATAAATTGAATCAACAAAGTATGCACATTCTAAGTCATAACGACTTTCTATAGTTTGCGCATGCGTCCGGAAATAAGAAAATCTTACTTCCCCCCGTTTTTTAAAATCACAGCTTCTAGAAGGTTTACATTATTTCTCAAAAAACACGAGTTTTTAGAAAATGTGATTTATTTCATCAATGGAATCAACAAACTATGCACATTCTACGTAATAACGACTTTCTATAGTTTGCGCATGCGTCCGGAAATAAGAACAGCTAACTTCCCCCCTTTTTTTAAATTCATAGCTTCTAGAAGGTTTACGTGACTTCTTAAAAAACACAAGTTCTTAGAAAATGTTATTTATTTCATAAATGGAATCAACAAAGTATGCACATTCAACGTCATAATGACTTTCTATAGTTTGCGCATGCGTCCGGAAATAAGAAAAGCTTACTTTCCCTCGTTTTTTAAAATCACAGCTTCTAGAAGGTTTACATGATTTCTTAAAAAAAATGAGTTTTTAGAAAATGCGATCTATTTCATAAAAGGAATCAACAAAGTATGCACATTCTACGTCATGACGACTTTCTATAGTTTGCGCATGCGTCCGGAAATAAGAAAAGCTTACCTCCCCCCTTTTTTTAAATTCACAGCTTCTAGAAGGTTTACATGATTTCTTAAAAAACACGAGTTTTTAGAAAATGTGATTTATTTAATCAATGGAATAAACAAACTATGTACATTGTACGTAATAACAACTCTCTATAGTTTGCGCATGCTTCTGGAAATAAGAAAAGCTAACTTCCCCCGTTTTTTTAAATTCATAGCTTCTAGAAGGTTTACATGATTTCTTAAAAAACACAAGTTCTTAGAAAATGTTATTTATTTCATAAATGGAATCAACAAAGTATGCACATTCAACGTTAAAACGACTTTCTATAGTTTGCGCATGCGTCCGGAAATAAGAAAAGCTTACTTCCCCCCGTTTTTTAAAATCACAGCTTCTAGAAGGTTTACATTATTTTTTTAAAAAAATGAGTTTTTAGAAAATGTGATTTAATTCATAAAAGGAATCAACAAAGTATGCACATTCTACATCATAACGACTTTCTATAGTTTGCACATGCGTCCGAAAATAAGAAAAGCTTACTTCCCCTCGTTTTTTAAAATCACAGCTTCTAGAATGATTACATGATTTCTTAAAAAACATGAGTTTTATGAACATGTGATTTATTTCATAAATGGAATCAACAAAGTATGCACATTCTATGTCATAACGACTTTCTATAGTTTGCACATGCGCAAAATAAGCACATTCTACGTACTAACGACTTTCTATAGTTTTTGTATGCGTCCATAAATAAGAAAAGCTTACTTCACCCCGTTTTTTTAAATCACAAGTTATAGAAGGTTTACATGATTTCTTAAAAAACACGAGTTTTTAGAAAATGTGATTTATTTCATAAATGGAATCAACAAATTATGCACATTCTATGTCATAACGACTTTGTATGGTTTGCGCATGCGCAAACTATGCACATTCTACGTAATAACGACTTTCTTTAGTTTGCGCATGTTTCCGGAAATAAGAAAAGCTGCGCATGTTTCCGGAAATAAGAAAAGCTTACTTTTGCCTGTTTTTTAAAATCACAGCTTCTAGAAGGTTTACATGATTTCTTAAAAAACATGAGTTTTTAGAAAATGTGATTTATTTCATAAATGGAATCAACAAAGTATGCACATTCTACGTCATAACGACTTTCTAAAGTTTGCGCATGCGCCCGAAAATAAGAAAAGCTTACTTCCGCCAGTTTTTTAAAATCACAGCTTCTAGAAGGTTTACATGATTTCTTAAAAACCACGAGTTTTTAGAAAATGTGATTTATTTCATAAATGGAATCAACAAAGTATGCACATTCTAAGTCATAACGACTTTCTATAGTTTGTGCATGCATCCGGAAATAAGAAAAGCTTACTTCCCCCCATTTTTAAAATCACAGCTTCTAGAAGGTTTACATGATTTCTTAATAAACACGAGTTTTTAGAAAATGTGATTTATTTAATCAATGGAATCAACAAACTATGCACATTCTACGTAATAACGACTTTCTATAGTTTGCACATGCATCCGGAAATAAGAAAAGCTTACTTCCCCCCGTTTTTTAAAATGACAGCTTCTAGAAGGTTTACATGATTTCTTAAAAAAATACGAGTTTTTAGAAAATGTCATTTGTTTCATAAATGGAATCAACAAAGTATGAACAAACTATGTCATAATGACTTTGTATCGTTTGCGCATGCGCAAACTATGCACATTCTACGTAATAACGACTTTCTATAGTTTGTGCATGCGTCCGGAAATAAGAAAAGCTTACTTCCCCGCTTTTTTTAAATTCATAGCTTTTAGAAGGTTTACATGATTTCTTAAAAAACACAAGCTTTTAGAAAATGTTTTTTATTTCATAAATGGAATCAACAAAGTATGCACATTCTACGTCATAACGACTTTCTATAGTTTGCGCATGCGTCCGGAAATAAGAAAAGCTTACTTCCCCCCGTTTTTTAAAATCACAGCTTCTAGAAGGTTTACATGATTTCTTAAAAAAAACGAGTTTTTAGAAAATGTCATTTATTTCATAAAAGGAATCAACAAAGTATGGATATTCTACGTAATAACAACTTTCTATAGTTTGTGAATGCATCCGGAAATAAGAAAAGCTTACTTCCCCCCGTTTTTTAAAATCACAGCTTCTAGAATGTTTACATGATTTCTTAAAAAACATGAGTTTTTAGAAAATGTCATTTATTTCATAAATTGAATCAACAAAGTATGAACATTCTATGTCATAATAACTTTGTATAGTTTGCGCATGCGCAAACTATGCACATTCTATGTAATAACGACTTTCTATAGTTTGCGAATGTGTCTGGAAATAAGAAAAGCTTACTTCCTACCTTTTTTTAAATTCACAGCTTCTAAAAGGTTTACATGATTTCTTAAAAAACATGAGTTTTTAGAAAATATGATTTATTTCAAAAATGGAATCAACAAAGTATGCACTTTGTACGTCATAACGACTTTCTATAGTTTGCGCATGCGTCCGTAAATAAGAAAAGCTTACTTCCCCCCGTTTTTTAAAATCACAGCTTCTAGAAGGTTTACATGATTTCTTAAAAAACATGAGTTTTTAGAAAATGTGATTTATTTAATCAATGGAATCAACAAACTATGCAGATTATACGTAATAATCACTTTCTATAGTTTGCGCATGCGTCTGGAAATAAGAAAAGCTTACTTCCCCCCGTTTTTTAAAATCACAGCTTCTAGAAGGTTTACATGATTTCTTAAAAAACATGAGTTTTACGAACATCTGATTTATTTCATAAATGGAATCAACAAAGTATGCACATTCTATGTCATAATGACTTTCTATAGTTTGCGCATGCGCAAACTAAGCACATTCTACGTACTAACGACTTTCTATAGTTTGCGTATGCGTCCATAAATAAGAAAAGCTTACTTCCACCCGTTTTTTAAAATCACAGCTTCTAGAAGGTTTACATGATTTCTTAAAAAACACGAGTTTTTAGAAAATGTGATTTATTTCATAAATGGAATCAACAAAGTATGCACTTTCTATGTGATAAGGACTTTGTATGGTTTGCGCATGCGCAAACTATGCACATTCTACGTAATAACGACTTTATATAGTCTGCGCATGTGTCCGGAAATAAGAAAAGGTTACTTCACCCCGTTTTTTAAAATCACAACTTCTAGAAGGTTTACATGATTTCTTAAAAAACACGAATTTTTAGAAAATGTGATTTATTTCATAAATGGAATCAACAAAGTATGCACATTCTATGTCATAACGACTTTGTATGGTTTGCGCATGCGCAAACTATGCACATTCTACGTAATAATGACTTTCTATAGTTTGCGTATGCGTCCATAAATAAGAAAAGCTTACTTCACCCCGTTTTTTAAAATCACAACTTCTAGAAGGTTTAGATGATTTCTTAAAAAACACAAGTTTTTAGAAAATGTGATTTATTTCATAAATGGAATCAACAAAGTATGCACATTCTATGTCATAACGACTTTGTATGGTTTGCGCATGCGCAAACTATGCACATTCTACGTAATAACGACTTTCTTTAGTTTGCGCATGTGTCCGGAAATAAGAAAAGCTTACTTCCGCCCGTTTTTTAAAATCAAAGCTTCTAGAAGGTTTACATGATTTCTTAAAAAACTTGAGTTTTTATAAAATGTGATTTATTTCATAAATGGAATCAACAAACTATGCACATTCTATGTCATAACGACTTTCTAAAGTTTGCGCATGCGTCCGGAAATAAGAAAAGCTTACGTCTGCGAGTTTTTTAAAATCACAGCTTCTAGAAGGTTTAGATTATTTCTTAAAAACCACGAGTTTTTAGAAAATGTGATTTATTTCATAAATGGAATCAACAAAATATGCACATTCTAAGTCATAACGACTTTCTATAGTTTGCGCATGTGTCCGGAAATAAGAAAAGCTTACTTCCCCCCATTTTTTAAAATCTCAGCTTCTAGAAAGTTTACATGATTTCTTAATAAACACGAGTTTTTAGAAAATGTGATTTATTTAATCAATGGAATCAACAAACTATGCACATTCTACATAATAACGACTTTCTATAGTTTGCACATGCATCCGGAAATAAGAAAAGCTTACTTCCCCCCGTTTTTTAAAATGACAGCTTCTAGAAGGTTTACATGATTTCTTAAAAAAATACGAGTTTTTAGAAAATGTCATTTGTTTCATAAATGGAATCGAAAAACTATGAACATTCTATGTCATAAGGACTTTGTATAGTTTGCGCATGCGCAAACTATGCACATTCTAGGTAATAACGACTTTCTATAGTTTGCGCATGCGTCTGGAAATAAGAAAAGATTACTTCCCCCCTTTTTTTAAATTCACAGCTTCTAGAAGGTTTATATGATTTCTTAAAAAACATGAGTTTTTAGAAAATGTGATTTATTTCATAAATGGAATCAACAAAGTATGCACATTCTACGTCATAACGACTTTCTATAGTTTATGCATGCGTATGGAAATAAGAAAAGCTTACTTCCCCCCGTTTTTTAAAATCACAGCTTCTAGAAGGTTTACATGATTTCTTAAAAAACACGAGTTTTTAGAAAATGTGATTTATTTCATCAATGGAATCAACAAACTATGTACATTCTACGTAATAATGACTTTCTATGGTTTGCGAATGCGTCTGGAAATAAGAAAAGCTTACTTCCCTCGGTTTTTAAAATGACAGCTTCTAGAAGGTTTACATGATTTCTTAAAAAACATGAGTGTTTAGAAAATGTGATTTATTTCATAAATGGAATCAACAAAGTATGCACATTCTAAGTCATAATGACTTTCTATAGTTTTCGCATGCGTCCGGAAATAAGAAAACCTTACTTCCCCCCGTTTTTTAAAATCACAGCTTCTAGAAGGATTACATGATTTCTTAAAAAGGACGAGTTTTTAGAAAATGTGATTTTTTTCATAAATGGACTCAACAAAGTATGCACATTCTATGTCATAACGACTTTCTATAGTTTGCGCATGTGCAAACTAAGCACATTCTACATACTAACGACTTTCTATAGTTTGCGTATGCGTCCAGAAATAAGAAAAGCTTACTTCACCCCGTTTTTTAAAATCACAACTTCTAGAAGGTTTACATGATTTATTAAAAGACACGAGTTTTTAGAAAATGTGATTTATTTCATAAATGAAATCAACAAAGTATGCACATTCTATGTCATAACGACTTTGTATGGTTTGCGCATGCGCAAACTATGCACATTCTACGTAATAACGACTTTTTATAGTTTGAGCACGTGTCCGGAAATAAGAAAAGCTTACTTCCCCCAGTTTTTTAAAATCACAGCTTCTATAAGGTTTACATGATTTCTTAAAAAACACGAGTTTTTAGAAAATGTGATTTATTTCAACAATGGAATCAACAAAGTATGCACATTCTACGTCATAACGAATTTCTATAGTTTGCGCATGCGTCCGGAAATAAGAAAAGCTTACCTCCCCCCGTTTTTTAAAATCACAGCTTCTAGAATGTTTACATGATTTCTTAAAAAAAATGATTTTTTAGAAAATGTGATTTATTTCATAAAAGGAATCAACAAAGTACGCACATTCTACGTCATAACGACTTTCTATAGTTTGCGCATGCGTATGGAAATAAGAAAAGCTTACTTCCCCCCGTTTTTTAAAATCGCAGCTTCTAGAATGTTTACATGATTTCTTAAAAAACACGAGTTTTTAGAAAATGTGATTTATTACATAAATGGAATCAACAAAGTATGCACATTCTAAGTCATAACAACTTTCTATAGTTTGCGCATGCGTCAAGAAATAAGAAAAGCTTACTTTCCCCCCGTTTTTAAAATCACAGCTTTTAGAAGGTTTACATGATTTCTCAGAAAACACGAGTTTTTAGAAAATGTGATTTATTTCATCAATGGAATCAACAAATTATGCACATTCTATGTAATAACGAATTTCTATAGTTTTCGAATGCGTCCGGAAATAAGAAAAGCTTACTTCCCCCCGGTTTTTAAAATCACAACGTCTAGAAGGTTTACATGATTTCTTAAAAAACACGAGTTTTTAGAAAATATCATTTATTTAATAAATGGATTCAAAAAAGTATGAACATTCTATGTCATAACGACTTTGTATAGTTTGCGCGTGCGCAAACTATGCACATTCTAGGTAATAACAACTTTCTATAGTTTGCGCATGCGTACGGAAATAAGAAAAGCTAACTTCCGCCCTTTTTTTAAATTCATACCTTTTAGAAGGTTTACATGATTTCTTAAAAAACACAAGTTTTTAGAAAATGTTATTTATTTCATAAATGGAATCAACAAAGTATGCACATTCTACGTCATAACGACTTTCTATAGTTTGCGCATGCATCCGGAAATAAGAAAAGCTTACTTCCCCCCGTTTTTTAAAATCACAGCTTCTAGAAGCTTTACATGATTTCTTAAAAAAAATGAGTTTTTAGAAAATGTGATTTATTTCATAAAAGGAATCAACAAAGTATGCACATTCTATGTCATAACGACTTTCTATAGTTTGCGCATGCGTATGGAAATAAGAAAAGCTCACTTCCCCTCGTTTTTTGAAATCACAACGTCTAGAAGGTTTCCATGATTTCTTTAAAAAGATGAGTTTTTAGAAAATATGATTTTTTTCATAAAAGGAATCAACAAAGTATGGATATTCTACGTGATAACGACTTTCTATAGTTTGTGCATGCGTCCGGAAATAAGAAAAGCTTACTTCCCCCCGTTTTTTAAAATCACAGCTTCTAGAATGTTTACATGATTTCTTAAAAAACATGAGTTTTTAGAAAATGTGATTTATTTCATAAAAGGAATCAACAAAGTATGCACATTCTACGTCATAACGACTTTCTATAGCTTGCGCATGAGTATGGAAATAAGAAAAGCTTACTTCCCCTCGTTTTTTGAAATCACAACGTCTAGAAGGTTTCCATGATTTCTTTAAAAAGATGAGTTTTTAGAAAATGTGATTTTTTTCATAAAACGAATCAACAAAGTATGGATATTCTATGTGATAACGACTTTCTATAGTTTTCGTATGCGTCCATAAATAAGAAAAGCTTACTTCACCTCGGTTTTTAAAATCACAACTTCTAGAAGGTTT
The DNA here is from genome assembly GCA_027924585.1 of Larix kaempferi. NCBI lineage: Eukaryota > Viridiplantae > Streptophyta > Pinopsida > Pinales > Pinaceae > Larix > Larix kaempferi. The sequence goes on along the minus strand of BSBM01000557.1, from coordinate 14,434,329 downwards.
AAATGATTTCTTAAAAAACATGAGTTTTTAGAAAATGTGATTTATTTCATAAATGGAATCAACAAAGTATGCACATTCTATGTCATAACGACTTTGTATGGGTTGCGCATGCGTCCGGAAATAGGAAAAGATTACTTCGCCCCGTTTTTTAAAATCACAGCTTCTAGAAGGTTTACATGATTTCTTAAAAAAACACGAGTTTTTAGAAAATGTCATTTGTTTCATAAATGGAATCAACAAAGTATGAAAAAACTATGTCATAACGATTTTGTATCGTTTGCGCATGCGCAAACTATGCACATTCTAGGTAATAACGACTTTCTATGGTTTGCACATGCATCCGGAAATAAGAAAAGCTTACTTCCCCCCTTTTTTTAAATTCACAGCTTCTAGAAGGTTTACATGATTTCTTAAAAAACACGAGTTTTTAGAAAATGTGATTTATTTCATAAATGGAATCAACAAAGTATGCACATTCTACGTCATAACAACTTTCTATAGTTTGCGCATGCGTCCGGAAATAAGAAAAGCTTACTTCCCCCCGTTTTTTAAAATCACAGCTTCTAGAAGGTTTACATGATTTCTTAAAAAAAATGAGATTTTAGAAAATGTGATTTATTTCATAAAAGGAATCAACAAAGTATGCACATTCTACGTCATAACGACTTTGTATAGTTTGCTTGTGCGCAAACTATGCACATTCTAAGTAATAATGACTTTCTATAGTTTGTGCATGCGTCTGGAAATAAGAAAAGCTTACTTCCCCCCTTTTTTTAAATTCACAGCTTCTAGAAGGTTTACATGATTTCTTAAAAAATATGAGTTTTTAGAAAATGTGATTTATTTCATAAATGTAATCAACAAAGTATGCACATTCTACGTCATAACGAATTTCTATAGTTTGCGCATGCTTCCGGAAATAAGAAAAGCTTACTTCCCCCCGTTTTTTAAAATCACAGCTTCTAGAAGGTTTAGATGATTTCTTAAAAAATACGAGTTTTTAGAAAATGTGATTTAATTCATAAATGGAATCAACAAAGTATGCACATTCTACGTCATAACGACTTTCTATAGTTTGCGCATGCGCAAACTATGCAAATTCTACGTAATTACGACTTTCTATAGTTTGCGCATGCGTCCGGAAATAAGAAAAGCTTACTTCCCCAATTTTTTAAAATCACAAACTCTAGAAGGTTTACATGATTTCTTAATAAACACGAGTTTTTAAAAATGTTATTTATTTAATCAATAGAATCAACAAACTATGCACATTCTACGTAATAACAACTTTCTATAGTTTGTGCATGCGTCCGGAAATAAGAAAATCTTACTTCCCCCCTTTTTTTAAATTCACGGCTTCTAGAAGGTTTACATGATTTCGTAAAAAAAATGAGTTTTTAGAAAATGTGATTTATTTCATCAATGGAATCAACAAACTATGCACATTCTACCTAATAACAACTTTCTATAGTTTGCGAATGCGTCCGGAAATAAGAAAAGCTTACTTCCCCCCGTTTTTTAAAATCACAGCTTCTAGAACGTTTACATGATTTCTTAAAAAACACGAGTTTTTAGAAAATGTGATTTATTTCATAAATGGAATCAACAAAGTATGCCATTCTATGTCATAACGACTTTTTATAGTTTGCGTATTCATCCGGGAATAAGAAAAGCTTACTTCACCCCCTTTTTTAAAATCACAACTTCTAGAAGGTTTACATGATTTCTTAAAAAACACGAGTTTTTAGAAAATGTGATTTATTTCATAAATGGAATCAACAAAGTATGCACATTCTATGTCATAACGTTTTTGTATGGTTTGCGCATGCACAAACTATGCACATTCTATGTAATAACGACTTTCTATAGTTTGAGCATGCATCCAGAAATTAGAAAAGCTTAGTTCCGCCAGTTTTTTAAAATCACAGCTTCTAGAAGGTTTACATGATTTCTTAATAAACACGAGTTTTTAGAAAATGTGATTTATTTAATCAATGGAATCAACAAACTATGCACATTCTACGTAGTAACGACTTTCTATAGTTTGCACATGCGTCCGGAAATAAGAAAAGCTTACTTCCCCCTGTTTTTTAAAATCACACCTTCTAGAAGGTTACATGATTTCTTAAAAAACACGATTTTTTAGAAAATGTGATTTATTTAATCAATGGAATCAACAAACTATGCACATTATACGTAATAACAACTTTCTATAGTTTGCGCATGCGTGCGGAAATAAGAAAAGCTAACTTCCCCCCTTTTTTTAAATTCATAGCTTCTAGAAGGTTTACATGATTTCTCAAAAAACACAAGTTCTTAGAAAATGTTATTTATTTCATAAATGGAATCAACAAAGTATGCACATTCAACGTCATAAGGACTTTCTATAGTTTGCGCATCCATCCGGAAATAAGAAAAGCTTACTTCTCCCCGTTTTTTAAAATCACAGCTTCTAGAAGGTTTACATAGTTTCTTAAAAAAAATGAGTTTTTAGAAAATGCGATTTATTTCATAAAAGGAATCAACAAAGTATGCACATTCTACGTCATAACGAATTTCTATAGTTTGCGGATCCGTCCGGGAATAAGAAAAGCTTACTTCCCCCCGTTTTTTTAAAATCACAGCTTCTAGAAGGTTTACATAGTTTCTTAAAAAAAATGAGTTTTTAGAAAATACGATTTATTTCATAAAAGGAATCAACAAAGTATGGACATTCTACTTCATAACGACTTTCTATAGTTTGTGCATGCGTCCGAAAATAAGAAAAGCTTACTTCCCCTCGTTTTTTAAAATCACAGCTTCTAGAAGGTTTACATGATTTCTTAAAAAACACAAGTTTTTAGAAAATGTGATTTATTTAATCAATGGAATCAACAAACTATGCACATTGTACGTAATAACAACTTTCTATAGTTTGCCCATGCGTGCGGAAATAAGAAAAGCTAACTTCCCCCCTTTTTTTAAATTCATAGCTTCTAGAAGGTTTACATGATTTCTTAAAAAACACAAGTTCGTAGAAAATGTTATTTATTTCATAAATGGAATCAACAAAGTATGCACTTTCAACGTCATAACGACTTTCTATAGTTTGCGCATCCGTCCGGAAATAAGAAAAGCTTACTTCCCCCCGTTTTTAAAATCACAGCATCTAGAAGGTTTACATAGTTTCTTAAAAAAAACGAGTTTTTAGAAAGTGTGATTTATTTCATAAAAGGAATCAAAAAAGTATGCACATTCTACGTCATAACGACTTTCTATAGTTTGCGCATGCGTCCGAAAATAAGAAAAGCTTACTTCCCCTCGTTTTCTAAAATCACAGCTTCTAGAAGGTTTACACGATTTCTTAAAAAACACGAGTTTTTAGAAAATGTCATTTGTTTCATAAATGGAATCAACAAAGTATGAACTAACTATGTCATAACGGCTTTGTATCGTCTGTGCATGCGCAAACTATGCACATTCTACGTAATAACGACTTTCTATAGTTTGTGCATGCATCCGGAAATAAGAAAAGCTTACTTTCCACTTTTTTTTAAATTCAGAGCTTCTAGAAGGTTTACATGATTTCTTAAAAAACACGAGTTTTTAGAAAATGTGATTTATTTCATAAATGGGATCAACAAAGTATGCACATTCTACGTGATAACGACTTTCTATAGTTTGCGCATGCGTCCGGAAATAAGAAAAGCTTACTTCACCCCGTTTATTAAAATCACAGCTTCTAGAAGGATTACATGATTTCTTAAAAAACATGAGTTTTTAGAAAATGTGATTTATTTCATAAATGTAATCATAAAAGTATGCACATTCTAAGTCATAACGACTTTATATAGTTTGTGCATGCGTCCGGAAATAAGAAAAGGTTACTTCCCCCCATTTTTTAAAATCACAGCTTCTAGAAGGATTACATGATTTCTTAAAAAACATGAGTTTTACGAACATGTGATTTATTTCATAAATGGAATCAACAAAGTATGCACATTCTATGTCATAACGACTTTCTATAGTTTGCGCATGCGCAAACTAAGCACATTCTACGTACTAACGACTTTCTATAGTTTTCGTATGCGTCCATAAATAAGAAAAGCTTACTTCACCTCGTTTTTTAAAATCACAACTTCTAGAAGGTTTAAATGATTTCTTAAAAAACATGAGTTTTTAGAAAATGTGATTTATTTCATAAATGGAATCAACAAAGTATGCACATTCTATGTCATAATGACTTTGTATGGTTTGCGCATGCGCAAACTATGCACGTTCGACGTGATAACGACTTTCTTTAGTTTGCGCATGTGTCCGGAAATAAGAAAAGCTTACTTCTACTCGTTTTTTAAAATCACAGCTTCTAGAAGGTTTACATGATTTCTTAAAAAACACGAGTTTTTAGAAAATGTGATTTATCTCATAAATGGAATCAACAAAGTATGCACATTCTACGTCATAACGACCTTCTATAGTTTGTGCATGTGTCCGGAAATAAGAAAAGCTTACTTCCCCCCATTTTTTAAAATCACAGCTTCTAGAAGGTTTACATGATTTCTTAATAAACACGAGTTTTTAGAAAATGTGATTTATTTAATCAATGGAATCAACAAACTATGCAAATTCTACGTAATAACGACTTTCTATAGTTTGCACATGCGTCCGGAAATAAGAAAAGGTTGCTTCCCCCCATTTTTTAAAATCACAGCTTCTAGAAGGTTTACATGATTTCTTAAAAAAACATGACTTTTTAGAAAATGTCATTTGTTTCATAAATGGAATCAACAAAGTATGAACAAACTATGTCATAACAATTTTGTATCGTTTGCGCATGCGCAAACTATTCACATTCTACGTAATAACGACTTTCTATAGTTTGCGCATGCGTCCGAAAATAAGAAAAGCTTACTTCCCCCCATTTTTTAAAATCACAGCTTCTAGAAGGTTTACATGATTTCTTAATAAACACGAGTTTTTAGAAAATGTGATTTATTTAATCAATGGAATAAACAAACTATGCACATTGTACGTAATAACGACTTTCTATAGTTTCCGCATGCGTCCGGAAATAAGAAAAGCTTACTTCCCCCCTTTTTTTAAATTCATAGCTTCTAGAAGGTTTACATGATTTCTTAAAAAACACGAGTTTTTAGAAAATGCCATTTATTTCATAAATGGAATAAAAAAAGTATGAACATTCTCTGTCATAAGGACTTTGTATAGTTTGCGCATGTGCAAACTATGCACATTCTAGGTAATAACGACTTTCTATAGTTTGCGCATGCGTCCGGAAATAAGAAAAGCTTACTTCCCCCCTTTTTTTAAATTCACAGCTTCTAGAAGGTTTACATGATTTCTTAAAAAACACGAGATTTTAGAAAATGTGATTTATTTCATAAATGGAATCAACAAAGTATGCACATTCTACGTCATAACGACTTTCTATAGTTTGCGCATGAGTCCGGAAATAAGAAAAGCTTACTTCCCCCCGTTTTTTAAAATCACAGCTTCTAGAAGGATTACATGATTTCTTAAAAAACATGAATTTTACGAACATGTTATTTATTTCATAAATGGAATCATAAAAGTATGCACATTCTATGTCATAACGACTTTCTATAGTTTGTGCATGCGCAAACTAAGCACATTCTATGTACTTGCGACTTTCTATAGTTTTCGTATGCGTCCATAAATAAGAAAAGCTTACTTCACCCCGTTTTTTAAAATCACAACTTCTCGAAGGTTTACATGATTTCTTAAAAAACACGAGTTTTTAGAAAATGTGATTTATTTCATAAATGGAATCAAAAAAGTATGCCATTCTATGTCATAATGACTTTCCATGGTTTGTGCATGCGCCAACTATGCACATTCTACGTACTAACGACTTTCTATAGTTTGCGTATTCATCCGGGAATAAGAAAAGCTTACTTCACCCCGTTTTTTAAAATCACAACTTCTAGAAGGTTTACATGATTTCTTAAAAAACACGAGTTTTTAGAAAATGTGATTTATTTCATAAATGGAATCAACAAAGTATGCACATTCTATGTCATAACGTTTTTGTATGGTTTGCGAATGCGCAAACTATGCACATTCTATGTAATAACGACTTTCTATAGTTTGAGCATGCATCCATAAATTAGAAAAGCTTACTTCCGCCAGTTTTTTAAAATCACAGCTTATAGAAGGTTTACATGATTTCTTAATAAACACGAGTTTTTAGAAAATGTGATTTATTTAATCAATGGAATCAACAAACTGTGCACATTCTTCGTAATAACGACTTTCTATAGTTTTCACATGCGTCCGGAAATAAGAAAAGCTTACTTCCCCCCGTTTTAAAAAATCATAGCTTCTAGACGGTTTACATGTTTTCTTAAAAAACACGAGTTTTTAGAAAATGTGATTTATTTAATAAATGGAATCAACAAACTATGCACATTACACGTAATAACAACTTTCTATAGTTTGCGCATGCGTGCGGAAATAAGAAAAGCTAACTTCCCCCCTTTTTTTAAATTCATAGCTTCTAGAAGATTTACATGATTTCTTAAAAAACACAAGTTCTTAGAAAATGTTATTTATTTCATAAATGGAATCAACAAAGTATGCACATTCAACGTCATAACGACTTTCTATAGTTTGCGCATCCGTCCGGAAATAAGAAAAGTTTACTTCCCCTCGTTTTTTAAAATCACAGCTTCTAGAAGGTTTACATGATTTCTTAAAAAACACGAGTTTTTAGAAAATGTTATTTGTTTCATAAATGGAATCAACAAAGTATGAACTAACCATGTCATAACGACTTTGTATCGTTTGCGCATGCGCAAACTATGCACATTCTACGTAATAACGACTTTCTATAGTTTGGGCATGCATCCGGAAATAAGAAAAGCTTACTTTCCCCTTTTTTTTAAATTCATAGCTTCTAGAAGGTTTACATGATTTCTTAAAAAACATAAGTTTTTAGAAAATGTCATTTATTTCATAAATGGAATCAACAAAGTATGCACATTCTACGTCATAACGACTTTCTATAGTTTGCGCATGCGTCCATAAATAAGAAAAGCTTACTTCCCCCCGTTTATTAAAATCACAGCTTCTAGAAGGATTACATGATTTCTTAAAAAACATGAGTTTTTAGAAAATGTGATTTATTTCATAAATGGAATCAACAAAGTATGCACATTCTAAGTCATAACGACTTTCTATAGTTTGCGCATGCGTCCGGAAATAAGAAAAGCTTACTTCCCCCCGTTATTTAAAATCACAGCTTCTAGAAGGATTACATGATTTCTTAAAAAACATGAGTTTTACGAACATGTGATTTATTTCATAAATGGAATCAACAAAGTATGCACATTCTATGTCATAATGACTTTCTATAGTTTGCGCATGCGCAAACTAAGCACATTCTACGTACTAACGACTTTCTATAGTTTTCGTATGCGTACATAAATAAGAAAAGCTTAGTTCACCCCGTTTTTTAAAATCACAACTTCTGGAAGGTTTAAATGATTTCTACATCATAACGACCTTCTATAGTTTGCGCATGCGTCCGGAAATAAGAAAAGCTTTCTTCCCCCCATTTTTTAAAATCACAGCTTCTAGAAGGTTTACATGATTTCTTAATAAACACGAGTTTTTAGAAAATGTGATTTATTTAATCAATGGAATCAAGAAACTATGCACATTCTACGTAATAACGACTTTCTATAGTTTGCACATGCGTCTGGAAATAAGAAAAGCTTACTTCCGCCAGTTTTTTAAAATCACAGCTTCTAGAAAGTTTACATGATTTCTTAAAAAAACACGAGTTTTTAGAAAATGTCATTTGTTTCATAAATGGAATCAACAAAGTATGAACAAACTATGCACATTCTACGTAATAACGAGTTTCTATAGTTTGCGCTTGCGTCCAGAAATAAGAAAAGCTTACTTCCCCCCATTTTTTAAAATCACAGCTTCTAGAAGGTTTACATGATTTCTTAATAAACACGAGTTTTTTGAAAATGTGATTTATTTAATCAATGGAATAAACAAACTATGCACATTCTACGTAATAACGACTTTCTATAGTTTGCACATGCGTCCGGAAATAAGAAAAGCTTACTTCCCCCCTTTTTTTAAATTCACAGCTTCTAGAAGGTTTACATGATTTCTTAAAAAACACGAGTTTTTAGAAAATGTCATTTATTTCATAAATGGAATCAAAAAAGTATGAACATTCTATGTCATAACGACTTTGTATAGTTTGCACATGCACAAACTATGCACATTCTAGGTAATAACGACTTTCTATAGTTTGCGCATGCGTCCGGAAATAAGAAAAGCTTACTTCCCCCCTTTTTTTAAATTCACAGCTTGTAGAAGGTTTACATGATTTCTTAAAAAACATGAGTTTTTAGAAAATGTGATTTATTTCGTAAATGGAATCAACAAAGTATGCACATTCTACGTCATAACGACTTTCTATAGTTTGCACATGCGTCTGAAAATAAGAAAAGCTTACTTCCCCTCATTTTTTAAAATCACAGCTTCTAGAAGGTTTACATGATTTCTTAAAAAATACGTGTTTTTAGAAAATGTGATTTATTTCATAAATGGAATTAACAAAGTATGCACATTCTATGTCATAACGACTTTCTATAGTTTGCGCATGCGTCCAGAAATAAGAAAAGCTAACTTCCCCCTTTTTTTAAATTCATAGCTTCTAGAAGGTTTACATGATTTCTTAACAAACACAAGTTCTTAGAAAATGTTATTTATTTCATAAATGGAATCGACAAAGTATGCACATTCAACGTCATAACGACTTTCTATAGTTTGTGCATCCGTCCGGAAATAAGAAAAGCTTACTTCCACCCGTTTTTTAAAATCACAGCTTCTAGAAGGTTTACACAGTTTCTTATAAAAAACGAGTTTTTAGAAAATGCGATTTATTTCATAAAAGGAATCAACAAAGTATGCACATTCTACATCATAACGACTTTCTATAGTTTGCGCATCCGTCCGGAAATAAGAAAAGCTTACTTCCCCCCATTTTTTAAAATCACGGCTTCTAGAATGTTTACATAGTTTCTTAAAAAAAACAAGTTTTTAGAGAATGCGATTTATTTCATAAAAGGAATCAACAAAGTATGCACATTCTAAGTCATAACGACTTTCTATAGTTTGCGCATGCGTCCGTAAACAAGAAAAGCTTACTTCCCCTCGTTTTTTAAAATCACAGCTTCTAGAAGGTTTACATGATTTCTTAAAAAACACGAGTTTTTAGAAAATGTGATTTATTTAATCAATGGAATCAGAAAACTATGCAAATTATACGTAATAAAAACTTTCTATAGTTTGCGCATGCGTGCGGAAATAAGAAAAGCTAACTTCCCCCCTTTTTTTAAATTCATAGCTTCTAGAAGGTTTACATGATTTCTTAAAAAACACAAGTTCTTAGAAAATGTTATTTATTTCATAAATGGAATCAACAAAGTATGCACATTCAACGTCATAATGACTTTCTATAGTTTGCGCATCCGTCCGAAAATAAGAAAAGTTTACTTCCCCCCGTTTTTTAAAATCACAGCTTCTAGAAGGTCTACATAGTTTCTTAAAAAAAAGAGTTTTTAGAAAATGCGATTTATTTCATAAAAGGAATCAACAAAGTATGCACATTCTACGTAATAACGACTTTCTATAGTTTGCGCATGTGTCCGGAAATAAGAAAAGCTTACTTCCCCCCATTTTTTAAAATCACAGACTCTAGAAGGTTTACATGATTTCTTAAAAAACACAAGTTCTTAGAAAATGTCATTTGTTTCATAAATGGAATCAACAAAGTATGAACTAACTTTGTCATAACGACTTTGTATCATCTGCGCATTCGCAAACTATGCACATTCTACATCATAACGACTTTCTATAGTTTGCGCATGCATCCGGAAATAAGAAAAGCTTACTTTCCCCTTTTTTTTAAATTCACAGCTTCTAGAAGGTTTACATGATTTCTTAAAAAACACGAGTTTTTAGAAAATGTGATTTATTTCATAAATGGAATCAACAAAGTATGCACATTCTACGTCATAACGACTTTCTATAGTTTGCGCATCCGTCCGGAAATAAGAAAAGCTTACTTCCCCCCGTTTTTTAAAATCACAGCTTCTAGAAGGTTTACATAGTTTCTTAAAAAAAACGAGTTTTTAGAAAATGCGATTTATTTCATAAAAGGAATCAACAAAGTATGCACATTCTACGTCATAACGACTTTCTATAGTTTGCGCATCCGTCCGGAAATAAGAAAAGCTTACTTCCCCCCGTTTTTTAAAATCACAGCTTCTAGAAGGTTTACATAGTTTCTTAAAAAAAACAAGTTTTTAGAAAATGCGATTTATTTCATAAAAGGAATCAACAAAGTATGCACATTTTACGTCATAACGACTTTCTATAGTTTGCGCATGCGTCCAAAAATAAGAAAAGCTTACTTCCCCTCGCTTTTTCAAATCACAGCTTCTAGAAGGTTTACATGATTTCTTAAAAAACACAAGTTCTTAGAAAATGTTATTTATTTCTTAAATCGAATCAACAAAGTATGCACATTCAACGTCATAATGACTTTCTATAGTTTGCGCATCCGTCCGAAAATAAGAAAAGCTTACTTCCCCCCGTTTTTTAAAATCACAGCTTCTAGAAGGTTTACATAGTTTCTTAAAAAAAATGAGTTTTTAGAAAATGCGATTTATTTCATAAAAGGAATCAAGAAAGTATGCACATTCTACGTCATAACGACTTTCTATTCTTTTCCCATGCATCCGAAAATAAGAAAAGCTTACTTCCCCTCATTTTTTAAAATCACAGCTTCTAGAAGGTTTACATGATTTCTTATAAAACACGAGTTTTTAGAAAATGTCATTTGTTTCATAAATGGAATCAACAAAGTATGAACTAACTATGTCATAACGAATTTGTATCATCTGCGCATTCGCAAACTATGCACATTCTACGTCATAACGACTTTCTATAGTTTGCGCATGCATCCGGAAATAAGAAAAGCTTACTTTCCCCTTTTTTTTAAATTCATAGCTTCTAGAAGGTTTACATGATTTCTTAAAAAACACGAGTTTTTAAAAAATGTGATTTATTTCATAAATGGAATCAACAAAGTATGCACATTCTACGTCATAACGACTTTCTATAGTTTGCACATGCGTCCGGAAATAAGAAAAGCTAACTTCCCCCTTTTTTTAAATTCATAGCTTCTAGAAGGTTTACATGATTTCTTAAAAAACACAAGTTCTTAGAAAATGTTATTTATTTCATAAATGGAATCAACAAAGTATGCACATTCAACGTCATAACGACTTTCTATAGTTTGCGCATCCGTCCGGAAATAAGAAAAGCTTACTTCCACCCGTTTTTTAAAATCACAGCTTCTAGAAGGTTTACACAGTTTCTTATAAAAAACGAGTTTTTAGAAAATGCGATTTATTTCATAAAAGGAATCAACAAAGTATGCACATTCTACATCATAACGACTTTCTATAGTTTGCGCATCCGTCCGGAAATAAGAAAAGCTTACTTCCCCCCGTTTTTTAAAATCACGGCTTCTAGAAGGTTTACATAGTTTCTTAAAAAAAACAAGTTTTTAGAGAATGCGATTTATTTCATAAAAGGAATCAACAAAGTATGCACATTCTACGTCATAACGAATTTCTATAGTTTGCGCATGCGTCCGTAAACAAGAATAGCTTACTTCCCCTCGTTTTTTAAAATCACAGCTTCTAGAAGGTTTACATGATTTCTTAAAAAACACGAGTTTTTAGAAAATGTGATTTATTTAATCAATGGAATCAGCAAACTATGCACATTATACGTAATAAAAACTTTCTATAATTTGCGCATGCGTGCGGAAATAAGAAAAGCTAACTCCCCCCCTTTTTTTAAATTCATAGCTTCTAGAAGGTTTACATGATTTCTTAAAAAACACAAGTTCTTAGAAAATGTTATTTATTTCATAAATGGAATCAACAAATTATGCACATTCAACGTCATAATGACTTTCTATAGTTTGCGCATCCGTCCGAAAATAAGAAAAGTTTACTTCCCCCCGTTTTTTAAAATCACAGCTTCTAGAAGGTTTACATAGTTTCTTAAAAAAAAGAGTTTTTAGAAAATGCGATTTATTTCATAAAAGGAATCAACAAAGTATGCACATTCTACGTCATAACGAATTTCTATAGTTTGCGCATGCGTCCGAAAATAAGAAAAGCTTACTTCCCCTCGTTTTTTTAAATCACAGCTTCTAGAAGGTTTACATGATTTCTTAAAAAACATGAGTTTTTAGAAAATGTCATTTGTTTCATAAATGGAATCAACAAAGTATGAACTAACTTTGTCATAACGACTTTGTATCGTCTGCGCATTCGCAAACTATGCACATTCTACATCATAACGAATTTCTATAGTTTGAGCATGCATCCGGAAATAAGAAAAGCTTACTTTCCCCTTTTTTTTAAATTCACAGCTTCTAGAAGGTTTACATGATTTCTTAAAAAACACGAGTTTTTAGAAAATGTGATTTATTTCATAAATGGAATCAACAAAGTATGCACATTCTACGTCATAACGACTTTCTATAGTTTGCGCATCCGTCCGGAAATAAGAAAAGCTTACTTCCCCCCGTTTTTTAAAATCACAGCTTCTAGAAGGTTTACATAGTTTCTTAAAAAAAATGAGTTTTTAGAAAATGCGATTTATTTCATAAAAGGAATCAACAAAGTATGCACATTCTACGTCATAACGACTTTCTATAGTTTGCGCATCCGTCCAGAAATAAGAAAAGCTTACTTCCCCCCGTTTTTTAAAATCACAGCTTCTAGAAGGTTTACATAGTTTCTTAAAAAAAACAAGTTTTTAGAAAATGCAATTTATTTCATAAAAGGAATCAACAACGTATGCACATTTTACGTCATAACGACTTTCTATAGTTTGCGCATGCGTCCAAAAATAAGAAAAGCTTACTTCCCCTCGCTTTTTAAAATCACAACTTCTAGAAGCTTTACATGATTTCTTAAAAAACACGAGTTTTTAGAAAATGTGATTTATTTAATCAATGGAATCAACAAACTATGCACATTATACATAATAAAAACTTTCTATAGTTTGCGCATGCGTACGGAAATAAGAAAAGCTAACTTCCCCCCTTTTTTTAAATTCATAGCTTCTAGAAGGTTTACATGATTTCTTAAAAAACACAAGTTCTTAGAAAATGTTATTTATTTCATAAATCGAATCAACAAAGTATGCACATTCAACGTCATAATGACTTTCTATAGTTTGCGCATCCGTTCGAAAATAAGAAAATCTTACTTCCCCCCGTTTTTTAAAATCACAGCTTCAAGAAGGTTTACATAGTTTCTTAAAAAAAATGAGTTTTTAGAAAATGCGATTTATTTCATAAAAGGAATCAACAAAGTATGCACATTCTACGTCATAATGACTTTCTGTTCTTTGCGCATGCCTCCGAAAATAAGAAAAGCTTACTTCCCCTCATTTTTTAAAATCACAGCTTCTAGAAGGTTTACATGATTTCTTATAAAACACGAGTTTTTAGAAAATGTCATTTGTTTCATAAATGGAATCAACAAAGTATGAACTAACTATGTCATAACGACTTTGTATCATCTGCGCATTCGCAAACTATGCACATTCTACGTCATAACGACTTTCTATAGTTTGCGCATGCATCCGGAAATAAGAAAAGCTTACTTTCACCTTTTTTTTTAAATTCACAGCTTCTAGAAGGTTTACATGATTTCTTAAAAAACACGAGTTTTTAGAAAATGTGATTTATTTCATAAATGGAATCAACAAAGTATGCACATTCTACGTCATAACGACTTTCTATAGTTTGCACATGCGTCCGGAAATAAGAAAAGCTTACTTCCCCCCGTTTATTAAAATCACAGCTTCTAGAAGGATTACATGATTTCTTAAAAAACATGAGTTTTTAGAAAATGTGATTTATTTCATAAATGGAATCAACAAAGTATGCACATTCTAAGTCATAACGACTTTCTATAGTTTGTGCATGCGTCCGGAAATAAGAAAAGCTTACTTCCCCCCGTTTTTTAAAATCACAGCTTCTAGAAGGATTACATGACTTCTTTAAAAACATGAGTTTTACGAACATGTGATTTATTTCATAAATGGAATCAACAAAGTATGCACATTCTATGTCATAACGACTTTCTATAGTTTGCGCATGCTCAGACAAAGCACATTCTACGTACTAACGACTTTCTATAGTTTTCGTATGCGTCCATAAATAAGAAAAGCTTACTTCACCCCGTTTTTTAAAATCACAACTTCTAGAAGGTTTAAATGATTTCTTAAAAAACACGAGTTTTTAGAAAATGTGATTTATTTCATAAATGGAATCAACAAAGTATGCACATTCTATGTCATAACGACTTTGTATGGTTTGCGCATGCACAAACTATGCACGTTCTACGTAATAACAACCTTTTTTAGTTTGCGCATGTGTCCGGAAATAAGAAAAGCTTACTTCCGCCCGTTTTTTAAAATCACAGCTTCTAGAAGGTTTACATGATTTCTTAAAAAACACGAGTTTTTAGAAAATGTGATTTATTTAATAAATGGAATCAACAAAGTATGCACATTCTACGTCATAACGACCTTCTATAGTTTGCGCATGCGTCCGGAAATAAGAAAAGCTTACTTCCCCCCGTTTTTTAAAATCACAGCTTCTAGAAGGTTTACGTGATTTCTTAAAAAATACGAGTTTTTAGAAAATGTGATTTATTTCATAAATGGAATCAACAAAGTATGCACATTCTACGTCATAACGACTTTCTATAGTTTGCGCATGCGCAAACTATGCACATTCTACGTAATAACGACTTTCTATAGTTTGCGCATGTGTCCGGAAATAAGAAAAGCTTACTTCCCCCCATTTTTTAAAATCACAGACTCTAGAAGGTTTACATGATTTCTTAATAAACACGAGTTTTTAGAAAATGTGATTTATTTAATCAATAGAATCAACAAACTATGCACATTCTACGTAATAACGACTTTCTATCGTTTGCGCATGCGTCCGGAAATAAGAAAAGCTTACTTCCCCCCTTTTTTTAAATTCAAAGCTTCTAGAAGGTTTACATGATTTCATAAAAAACATGAGTTTTTAGAAAATGTGATTTATTTCATAAATGGAATCAACAAAGTATGCACACTCTATGTCATAATTTTTTTGTATGGTATGCGCATTCGCAAACTATGCACATTCTATGTAATAACGACTTTCTATAGTTTGAGCATGCATCCAGAAATTAGAAAAGCTTACTTCCGCCAGTTTTTTAAAATCACAGCTTCTAGAAGGTTTACATGATTTCTTAATAAACACGAGTTTTTAGAAAATGTGATTTATTTAATCAATGGAATCAACAAACTATGCACATTCTACGTAATAACGACTTTCTATAATTTGCACATGCGTCCAGAAATAAGAAAAGCTTACTTCCCCCCGTTTTTTAAAATCACAGCTTCTAGAAGGTTTACATGATTTCTTAAAAAACACGAGTTTTTAGAAAATGTGCTTTATTTAATCAATGGAATCAACAAACTATGCACATTATACGTAATAACAACTTTCTATAGTTTGCGCATGCGTGCGGAAATAAGAAAAGCTAACTTCCCCCCTTTTTTTAAATTCATAGCTTCTAGAAGGTTTACATGATTTTTTAAAAAGCACAAGTTCTTAGAAAATGTTATTTATTTCATAAATGGAATCAAAAAAGTATGCACATTCAACGTCATAACGACTTTATATAGTTTGCGCATTCGTCCGGAAATAAGAAAAGCTTACTTCCGCCCGTTTTTTAAAATCACAGCTTCTAGAAGGTTTACTTGATTTCTTAAAAAACATGAGTTTTTAGAAAATGTGATTTATTTCATAAATGGAATCAACAAAGTAGTCACATTCTAGGTCATAACGACTTTCTATAGTTTGTGCATGCGTCCGAAAATAAGAAAAGCTTACTTCCCCCCGTTTTTTAAAATCACAGCTTTTAAAAGGATTAAAAGATTTCTTAAAAAACACGAGTTTTTAGAAAATGTGATTTATTTCATAAATGGAATCAACCAAAGTATGCACATTCTATGTCATAACGACTTTGTATGGTTTGCGCATGCGCAAACTATGCACGTTCTACGTAATAACGACTTTCTTTAGTTTGCGCATGTGTCCGTAAATGAGAAAAGCTTACTTCCGCCCGTTTTTTAAAATCACAGCTTCTAGAAGGTTTACATGATTTCTTAAAAAACACGAGTTTTTAGAAAATGTGATTTATTTCATAAATGGAATCAACAAAGTATGCACATTCTACGTCATAACGACCTTCTATAGTTTGTGGATGCGTCCGGAAATAAGAAAAGCTTACTTCCCTCCATTTTTTAAAATCACAACTTCTAGAAGGTTTACATGATTTCTTAAAAAACATGAGTTTTTAGAAAATGTGATTTATTTCATAAATGGAATCAACAAAGTATACACATTCTACGTCATAACGACCTTCTATAGTTTGTGCATGCGTCCGGAAATAAGAAAAGCTTACTTCCCCCCGTTTTTTAAAATCACAGCTTCTTGAAGGTTTACATGATTTCTTAATAAACACGAGTTTTTAGAAAATGTGATTTATTTAATCAATGGAATAAACAAACTATGCACATTCTACGTAATAACGACTTTCTATAGTTTGCGCATGCGTTCGGAAATAAGAAAAGCTTACTTCCCCCCGTTTTTAAAATTCACAGCTTCTAGAAGGTTTACATGATTTCTTAAAAAACATGAGTTTTTAGAAAATGTGATTTATTTCATCAATGGAATCAACAAACTATGCACATCCTACATAAAAACGACTTTCTATAGTTTGCGAATGCGTCAGAAAATAAGAAAAGCTAACTTCCCCCCGGTTTTTAAAATCACAGCTTCTAGAAGCTTTACATGATTTCTTAAAAAACACGAGTTTTTAGAAAATGTCATTTATTTCATAAATGGAATCAAAAAAGTATGAACATTCTATGTCATAACGACTTCGAATAGTTTGCGCATGCACAAACTATGCACATTCTACGTAATAACGACTTTCTATAGTTTGCGCATGCGTCCGGAAATAAGAAAAGCTTACTTCCGCTAGTTTTTTAAAATAACAGCTTCTAGAAGGTTTACATGATTTCTTAAAAAACATGAGTTTTTAGAAAATGTGATTTATTTCATAAATGGAATCAACAAACTATTCACATTCTAGGTCATAACGACTTTCTAAAGATTGCGCATGCGTCCGGAAATAAGAAAAGCTTACTTCCGCCAGTTTTTTAAAATCACGGCTTCTAGAAGGTTTACATGATTTCCTAAAAAACATGAGTTTTTAGAAAATGTGATTTATTTCATAAATGGAATCAACAAAGTATGCACATTCTAAGTCATAACGACTTTCTATAGTTTGCGCATGCGTCCGGAAATAAGAAAAGCTTACTTTCCCCCGTTTTTTAAAATCACAGCTTCTAGAAGGTTTACATGATTTCTTAGAAAACACAAGTTTTTAGAAAATGTGATTTATTTCATAAATGGACACAACAAAGTATGCACATTCTACGTCATACCGACTTTCTATAGTTTGCGCATGCATCCGGAAATAAGAAAAGCATACTTCCCCCCGATTTTTAAAATCATAGCTTCTAGAAGGTTTACATGATTTCTTAAAAAACACGAGTTTTTAGAAAATGTGATTTATTTCATAAATGGAATCAACAAAGTATGCACATTCTACATCATAACGACTTTCTATTGTTTGGGCATGCATCCGGAAATAAGAAAAGCTTACTTCCCCCCTGTTTTTAAAATCACAGCTTCTAGAAGGTTTACATGATTTCTTAAAAAACATTAGTTTTTAGAAAATGCGATTTATTTCATAAATGGAATCAACAAACTATTCACATTCTAGGTCATAACGACTTTCTAAAGTTTTGCGCATGCGTCCGGAAATAAGAAAACCTTACTTCCGCAGGTTTTTTAAAATCACAGCTTCTAGAAGGTTTACATGATTTCCTAAAAAACATGAGTTTTTAGAAAATGTGATTTATTTCATAAATGGAATCAACAAAGTATGCACATTCTAAGTCATAACGACTTTCTATAGTTTGTGCATGCGTCTGGAAATAAGAAAAGCTTACTTTCCCCCGTTTTTTAAAATCACAGCTTCTAGAAGGTTTACATGATTTCTTAAAAAACACAAGTTTTTAGAAAATGTGATTTATTTCATAAATGGACACAACAAAGTATGCACATTCTACGTCATACCGACTTTCTATAGTTTGCGCATGCATCCAGAAATAAGAAAAGCATACTTCCCCCCGGTTTTTAAAATCATAGCTTCTAGAAGGTTTACATGATTTCTTAAAAAACATGAGTTTTTAGAAAATCTTATTTATTTCATAAATGGAATCAACAAAGTATGCACATTCTACGTCATAACGACTTTCTATATTTTGCGCATGCATCCGGAAATAAGAAAAGCTTACTTCCCCCCTGTTTTTAAAATCACAGCTTCTAGAAGGTTTACATGATTTCTTAAAAAACATGAGTTTTTAGAAAATGTCATTTATTTCATAAATGGAATCATCAAAGTATGAACATTCTATGTCATAATGACTTTGTGTAGTTTGCGCATGCGTCCGGAAATAAGAAAAGTTTACTTCCCCCCGTTTTTTAAAATCACAGCTTCTAGAAGGTTTACATGATTTCTTAAAAAAAAGGAGTTTTAGAAAATGTGATTTATTTCACAGAAGGAATCAACAAAGTATGCACATTCTACGTCATAACGACTTTCTACAGTTTGCGCATGCGTATGAGAATAATAAAAGCTTACTTCCCCTCGTTTTTTAAAATCACAGCTTCTAAAAGGTTTACATGATTTCTTAAAAAACACGAGTTTTTAGAAAATGTGATTTATTTCATAAATGGAATCAACAAAGTATGCACATTCTATGTCATAACGAGTTTGTATAGTTTACGCATGCCCAAACTATGCACATGCTATGTCATAACGACTTTCTATAGTTTGCGCATGCGTCCGGAAATAAGAAAAGCTTACTTCCCCCTCTTTTCCAAAAACACAGCTTCTACAAGGTTTACATGATTTCTTAACAAACATGAGTTTTTAGAAAATGTGATTTATTTCATAAATGGAATCAACAAAGTATGCACATTCTAAGTCATAACGACTTTCTATAGTTTGTGCATGCGTCTGGAAATAAGAAAAGCTTACTTTCCCCCGTTTTTTAAAATCACAGCTTCTAGAAGGTTTACATGATTTCTTAAAAAACACAAGTTTTTAGAAAATGTGATTTATTTCATAAATGGACACAACAAAGTATGCACATTCTACGTCATACCGACTTTCTATAGTTTGCGCATGCATCCAGAAATAAGAAAAGCATACTTCCCCCCGGTTTTTAAAATCATAGCTTCTAGAAGGTTTACATGATTTCTTAAAAAACATGAGTTTTTAGAAAATCTTATTTATTTCATAAATGGAATCAACAAAGTATGCACATTCTACGTCATAACGACTTTCTATATTTTGCGCATGCATCCGGAAATAAGAAAAGCTTACTTCCCCCCTGTTTTTAAAATCACAGCTTCTAGAAGGTTTACATGATTTCTTAAAAAACATGAGTTTTTAGAAAATGTCATTTATTTCATAAATGGAATCATCAAAGTATGAACATTCTATGTCATAATGACTTTGTGTAGTTTGCGCATGCGTCCGGAAATAAGAAAAGTTTACTTCCCCCCGTTTTTTAAAATCACAGCTTCTAGAAGGTTTACATGATTTCTTAAAAAAAAGGAGTTTTAGAAAATGTGATTTATTTCACAGAAGGAATCAACAAAGTATGCACATTCTACGTCATAACGACTTTCTACAGTTTGCGCATGCGTATGAGAATAATAAAAGCTTACTTCCCCTCGTTTTTTAAAATCACAGCTT
Source organism: Larix kaempferi (assembly GCA_027924585.1). NCBI lineage: Eukaryota > Viridiplantae > Streptophyta > Pinopsida > Pinales > Pinaceae > Larix > Larix kaempferi. The sequence goes on along the minus strand of BSBM01000557.1, from coordinate 14,414,284 downwards.
CTAAAAGGTTTACATGATTTCTTAAAAAACACGAGTTTTTAGAAAATGTGATTTATTTCATAAATGGAATCAACAAAGTATGCACATTCTATGTCATAACGAGTTTGTATAGTTTACGCATGCCCAAACTATGCACATGCTATGTCATAACGACTTTCTATAGTTTGCGCATGCGTCCGGAAATAAGAAAAGCTTACTTCCCCCTCTTTTCCAAAAACACAGCTTCTACAAGGTTTACATGATTTCTTAACAAACACGAGTTTTTAGAAAATGTCATTTATTTCATAAATGGAATCAACAAAATATGCACATTCTATGTCATAACGAATTTCTATAGTTTTCTCATGCGCAAACTATGCACATTCTACGTAATATCGACTTTGTATAGTTTGCGCATGTGTCCGGAAATAAGAAAAGCTTACTTGCCCCCGTTTTTTAAAATCTCAGCTTCTAGAAGGTTTACATGATTTCTTAAAAAACACGAGTTTTTAGAAAATGTGATTTATTTCATCAATGGAATCAAAAAACTATGCACATTCTACGTAATAACGACTTTCTATAGTTTGTGAATGCGTCCGGAAATAAGAAAAGCTTACTTCCCCTCGTTTATTAAAATCACAGCTTCTAGAAGTTTTACATGATTTCTTAAAAAACACGAGTTTTTAGAAAATGTCATTTATTTCATAAATGGAATCAACAGAGTATGAACATTCGATGTCATAACGACCTTGTATAGTTTGCGCATGCGCAAACTATGCACATTCTATGTAATAACGACTTTCTATAGTTTGCGCATGTGTCCGGAAATAAGAAAAGCTTACTTCCCCCCTTTTTTTAAAATCACAGCTTCTAGAAGGTTTACATGATTTCTTAAAAAAAAACGAGTTTTTAGAAAATGAGATTTATTTCATAAATGGAATCAACAAAGTATGCACATTCTACATCATAACGACTTTATACAGTTTGCGCATGCGTATGGAAATAGGAAAAGCTTACCTCCCCCCGTTTTTGAAAATCAGAGCTTCTAGAAGGTTTACATGATTTCTTAACAAACACGAGTTTTTAGAAAATGTCATTTATTTCATAAATGGAATCAACAAAGTATGCACATTCTATGTCATAACGACTTTCTATAGTTTTCGCAAACGTCCGGAAATAAGAAAAGCTTACTTCCCCCGTTTTTTAAAATCACAGCTTCTAGAAGGTTTGCATGATTTCTTAAAAAAAATGAGTTTTTAGAAAATGTGATCTATTTCATAAAAGGAATCAACAAAGTATGCACATTCTACGTCATAACGACTTTCTATAGTTTGCGCATGCGTATGAAAATAAGAAAAGCTTACTTCCCCCCGTTTTTTAAAATCAGAGCTTCTAGAAGGTTTACATGATTTCTTAAAAAACACGAGTTTTTAGAAAATGTGATTTATTTAATAAATGCAATCAACAAAGTATGCACATTCTACGTAATAACGACTTTCTATAGTTTGCGCATACGTATGGAAATAAGAAAAACTTACTTGCCCCCATTTTTTAAAATCACAGCTTCCAGAAGGTTTACATGATTTCTTAAAAAACACGAGTTTTTAGAAAATCTGATTTATTTCATAAAAGGAATCAACAAAGTATGCACATTCTACGTCATAACGACTTTCTATAGCTTGCGCATGCGTATGGAAATAAGAAAAGCTTACTTGCCCTCGTTTTTTAAAATCACAGCTTCTAGAAGGTTTCCATGATTTCTTAAAAAACACTTGTTTTTAGAAAATGTCATTTATTTAATAAATGGAATCAACAAAGTATGCACATTCTACGTACTAACGACTTTCTATAGTTTGCGTATTCGTCCCGAAATAAGAAAAGCTTACTTCACCCCATTTTTTAAAATCACAACTTTTGGAAGGCTTACATGATTTCTTAAAAAACACGAGTTTTTAGAAAATGTGATTTATTTCATAAATGGAATCAGCAAAGTATGCACATTCTACGTCATAAGGACTTTCTAAAGTTTGCGCATGCATCCGGAAATAAGAAGAGCTTACTTCTCCCCGTTTTTTAAAATCACAACTTCTGGAAGGTTTACATGATTTCTTAAAAAACACGAGTTTTTAGAAAATGTGATTTATTCCATCAATGGAATCAACAAAGTATGCACATTCTACGTCATAACGACTTTCTAAAGTTTGCGCATGGGTCTGGAAATTAGAAAAGCTTACTTCCGCCAGATTTTTAAAATCACTGCTTCTAGAAGGTTAACATGATTTCTTGAAAAACACGAGTTTTTAGAAAATGTGATTTATTTCATCAATTGAATCAACAAAGTATGCACATTCTACGTCATAACGACTTTCTATAGTTTGCACATGCGTATGGAAATAAGAAAAGCTTACTTGCCCCCATTTTTTAAAATCACAACTTCTAGAAGGTTTACATGATTTCTTAAAAAACACGAGTTTTTAGAAAATGTCATTTATTTAATAAATGCAATCAACAAAGTATGCACATTCTACGTAATAACGACTTTCTATAGTTTCCGCATGCATCCGGAAATAAGAAAAGCTTACTTCCCCCCGTTTTTTAAAATCACAGCTTCTAGAAGGTTTACATGATTTCTTAAAAAAAATGAGTTTTTGGAAAATGTGATTTATTTAATCAGAGGAATCAACAAAGTATGCACATTCTACGTCATAACGACTTTCTATTGTTTGCGCATACGTATGGAAATAAGAAAAGCTTACTTGCCCCCATTTTTTAAAATCACAGCTTCTAGAAGGTTTACATGATTTCTTAAAAAACACGAGTTTTTAGAAAATGTGATTTATTTCATAAAAGGAATCAACAAAGTATGCACATTCTACGTCATAACGACTTTCTATAGCTTGCGCATGCGTATGGAAATAAGAAAAGCTTACTTGCCCCCGTTTTTTAAAATCACAGCTTCTAGAATGTTTCCATGATTTCTTAAAAAACACTTGTTTTTAGAAAATGTCATTTATTTAATAAATGGAATCAACAAAGTATGCACATTCTACGTACTAACGACTTTCCATAGTTTGCGTATTCGTCCCGAAATAAGAAAAGCTTACTTCACCCCTTTTTTTAAAATCACAACTTCTGGAAGGTTTACATGATTTCTTAAAAACACGAGTTTTTAGAAAATGTGATTTATTTCATAAATGGAATCAGCAAAGTATGCACATTCTACGTCATAACGACTTTCTAAAGTTTGCGCATGCGTCCGGAAATAAGAAAAGCTTACTTCTCCCCGTTTTTTAAAATCACAACTTCTGGAAGGTTTAGATGATTTCTTAAAAAACACGAGTTTTTAGAAAATGTGATTTATTCCATCAATGGAATCAACAAAGTATGCACATTCTACGTCATAACGACTTTCTAAAGTTTGCGCATGGGTCTGGAAATTAGAAAAGCTTACTTCCGCCAGTTTTTTAAAATCACTGCTTCTAGAAGGTTAACATGATTTCTTGAAAAACACGAGTTTTTAGAAAATGTGATTTATTTCATCAATTGAATCAACAAAGTATGCACATTCTACGTCATAACGACTTTCTATAGTTTGCGCATGCGTATGGAAATAAGAAAAGCTTACTTGCCCCCGTTTTTTAAAATCACAACTTCTAGAAGGTTTACATGATTTCTTAAAATACACGAGTTTTTAGAAAATGTCATTTATTTAATAAATGCAATCAACAAAGTATGCACATTCTACGTAATAACGACTTTCTATAGTTTCCGCATGCATCCGGAAATAAGAAAAGCTTACTTCCCCCCGTTTTTTAAAATCACAGCTTCTAGAAGGTTTACATGATTTCTTAAAAAAATTGAGTTTTTAGAAAATGTGATTTATTTCATAAGAGGAATCAACAAAGTATGCACATTCTACATCATAACGACTTTCTATAGTTTGCGCATACGTATGGAAATAAGAAAAGCTTACTTGCCCCCGTTTTTTAAAATCACAGCTTCTAGAAGGTTTACATGATTTCTTAAAAAACACGAGTTTTTAGAAAATGTGATTTATTTCATCAATGGAATCAAAAAACTATGCACATTCTACGTAATAACGACTTTCTATAGTTTGTGAATGCGTCCGGAAATAAGAAAAGCTTACTTCCCCTCGTTTATTAAAATCACAGCTTCTAGAAGTTTTACATGATTTCTTAAAAAACACGAGTTTTTAGAAAATGTCATTTATTTCATAAATGGAATCAACAGAGTATGAACATTCGATGTCATAACGACCTTGTATAGTTTGCGCATGCGCAAACTATGCACATTCTATGTAATAACGACTTTCTATAGTTTGCGCATGTGTCCGGAAATAAGAAAAGCTTACTTCCCCCCTTTTTTTAAAATCACAGCTTCTAGAAGGTTTACATGATTTCTTAAAAAAAAACGAGTTTTTAGAAAATGAGATTTATTTCATAAATGGAATCAACAAAGTATGCACATTCTACATCATAACGACTTTATACAGTTTGCGCATGCGTATGGAAATAGGAAAAGCTTACCTCCCCCCGTTTTTGAAAATCAGAGCTTCTAGAAGGTTTACATGATTTCTTAACAAACACGAGTTTTTAGAAAATGTCATTTATTTCATAAATGGAATCAACAAAGTATGCACATTCTATGTCATAACGACTTTCTATAGTTTTCGCAAACGTCCGGAAATAAGAAAAGCTTACTTCCCCCGTTTTTTAAAATCACAGCTTCTAGAAGGTTTGCATGATTTCTTAAAAAAAATGAGTTTTTAGAAAATGTGATCTATTTCATAAAAGGAATCAACAAAGTATGCACATTCTACGTCATAACGACTTTCTATAGTTTGCGCATGCGTATGAAAATAAGAAAAGCTTACTTCCCCCCGTTTTTTAAAATCAGAGCTTCTAGAAGGTTTACATGATTTCTTAAAAAACACGAGTTTTTAGAAAATGTGATTTATTTAATAAATGCAATCAACAAAGTATGCACATTCTACGTAATAACGACTTTCTATAGTTTGCGCATACGTATGGAAATAAGAAAAACTTACTTGCCCCCATTTTTTAAAATCACAGCTTCCAGAAGGTTTACATGATTTCTTAAAAAACACGAGTTTTTAGAAAATCTGATTTATTTCATAAAAGGAATCAACAAAGTATGCACATTCTACGTCATAACGACTTTCTATAGCTTGCGCATGCGTATGGAAATAAGAAAAGCTTACTTGCCCTCGTTTTTTAAAATCACAGCTTCTAGAAGGTTTCCATGATTTCTTAAAAAACACTTGTTTTTAGAAAATGTCATTTATTTAATAAATGGAATCAACAAAGTATGCACATTCTACGTACTAACGACTTTCTATAGTTTGCGTATTCGTCCCGAAATAAGAAAAGCTTACTTCACCCCATTTTTTAAAATCACAACTTTTGGAAGGCTTACATGATTTCTTAAAAAACACGAGTTTTTAGAAAATGTGATTTATTTCATAAATGGAATCAGCAAAGTATGCACATTCTACGTCATAAGGACTTTCTAAAGTTTGCGCATGCATCCGGAAATAAGAAGAGCTTACTTCTCCCCGTTTTTTAAAATCACAACTTCTGGAAGGTTTACATGATTTCTTAAAAAACACGAGTTTTTAGAAAATGTGATTTATTCCATCAATGGAATCAACAAAGTATGCACATTCTACGTCATAACGACTTTCTAAAGTTTGCGCATGGGTCTGGAAATTAGAAAAGCTTACTTCCGCCAGATTTTTAAAATCACTGCTTCTAGAAGGTTAACATGATTTCTTGAAAAACACGAGTTTTTAGAAAATGTGATTTATTTCATCAATTGAATCAACAAAGTATGCACATTCTACGTCATAACGACTTTCTATAGTTTGCACATGCGTATGGAAATAAGAAAAGCTTACTTGCCCCCATTTTTTAAAATCACAACTTCTAGAAGGTTTACATGATTTCTTAAAAAACACGAGTTTTTAGAAAATGTCATTTATTTAATAAATGCAATCAACAAAGTATGCACATTCTACGTAATAACGACTTTCTATAGTTTCCGCATGCATCCGGAAATAAGAAAAGCTTACTTCCCCCCGTTTTTTAAAATCACAGCTTCTAGAAGGTTTACATGATTTCTTAAAAAAAATGAGTTTTTGGAAAATGTGATTTATTTAATCAGAGGAATCAACAAAGTATGCACATTCTACGTCATAACGACTTTCTATTGTTTGCGCATACGTATGGAAATAAGAAAAGCTTACTTGCCCCCATTTTTTAAAATCACAGCTTCTAGAAGGTTTACATGATTTCTTAAAAAACACGAGTTTTTAGAAAATGTGATTTATTTCATAAAAGGAATCAACAAAGTATGCACATTCTACGTCATAACGACTTTCTATAGCTTGCGCATGCGTATGGAAATAAGAAAAGCTTACTTGCCCCCGTTTTTTAAAATCACAGCTTCTAGAATGTTTCCATGATTTCTTAAAAAACACTTGTTTTTAGAAAATGTCATTTATTTAATAAATGGAATCAACAAAGTATGCACATTCTACGTACTAACGACTTTCCATAGTTTGCGTATTCGTCCCGAAATAAGAAAAGCTTACTTCACCCCTTTTTTTAAAATCACAACTTCTGGAAGGTTTACATGATTTCTTAAAAACACGAGTTTTTAGAAAATGTGATTTATTTCATAAATGGAATCAGCAAAGTATGCACATTCTACGTCATAACGACTTTCTAAAGTTTGCGCATGCGTCCGGAAATAAGAAAAGCTTACTTCTCCCCGTTTTTTAAAATCACAACTTCTGGAAGGTTTAGATGATTTCTTAAAAAACACGAGTTTTTAGAAAATGTGATTTATTCCATCAATGGAATCAACAAAGTATGCACATTCTACGTCATAACGACTTTCTAAAGTTTGCGCATGGGTCTGGAAATTAGAAAAGCTTACTTCCGCCAGTTTTTTAAAATCACTGCTTCTAGAAGGTTAACATGATTTCTTGAAAAACACGAGTTTTTAGAAAATGTGATTTATTTCATCAATTGAATCAACAAAGTATGCACATTCTACGTCATAACGACTTTCTATAGTTTGCGCATGCGTATGGAAATAAGAAAAGCTTACTTGCCCCCGTTTTTTAAAATCACAACTTCTAGAAGGTTTACATGATTTCTTAAAATACACGAGTTTTTAGAAAATGTCATTTATTTAATAAATGCAATCAACAAAGTATGCACATTCTACGTAATAACGACTTTCTATAGTTTCCGCATGCATCCGGAAATAAGAAAAGCTTACTTCCCCCCGTTTTTTAAAATCACAGCTTCTAGAAGGTTTACATGATTTCTTAAAAAAATTGAGTTTTTAGAAAATGTGATTTATTTCATAAGAGGAATCAACAAAGTATGCACATTCTACATCATAACGACTTTCTATAGTTTGCGCATACGTATGGAAATAAGAAAAGCTTACTTGCCCCCGTTTTTTAAAATCACAGCTTCTAGAAGGTTTACATGATTTCTTAAAAAACACGAGTTTTTAGAAAATGTGATTTATTTCATAAAAGGAATCAACAAAGTATGCACATTCTACGTCATAACGACTTTCTATAGTTTGCACATGCGTATGGAAATAAGAAAAGCTTACTTGCCCCCGTTTTTTAAAATCACAGCTTCTAGAAGGTTTCCATGATTTCTTAAAAAACACGAGTTTTTAGAAAATGTCATTTATTTAATAAATGGAATCAACAAAGTATGCACATTCTACGTACTAACGACTTTCTATAGTTTGCGTATTCGTCCAGAAATAAGAAAAGCTTACTTCACCCCGTTTTTTAAAATCACAACTTCTGGAAGGTTTACATGATTTCTTAAAAAACACGAGTTTTTAAAATATGTGATTAATTTCATAAATGGAATGAACAAAGTATGCACATTCTACGTCATAACGACTTTCTAAAGTTTGCGCATGCATCCGGAAATAAGAAAAGCTTACTTCCCCCTCTTTTCTAAAATCACAGCTTCTAGAAGGTTTACATGATTTCTTAACAAACACGAGTTTTTAGAAAATGTCATTTATTTCATAAATGGAATCAACAAAATATGCACATTCTATGTCATAACGACTTTCTATAGTTTTTGCATGCGCAAACTATGCACATTCTACATAATAACGACTTTCTATAGTTTGCGCACGCGTCCGGAAATAAGAAAAGCTTACTTCACCCCGTTTTTTAAAATCACAACTTCTAGAAGGTTTACATGATTTCTTAAAAAACACGAGTTTTTAGAAAATGTGATTTATTTCATAAAAGGAATCAACAAAGTATGCACATTCTATGTCATAACGACTTTCTATAGCTTGCGCATGCGTATGGAAATAAGAAAAGCTTACTTGCCCCCGTTTTTTAAAATCACAGCTTCTAGAAGGTTTCCATGATTTCTTAAAAAACACATGTTTTTAGAAAATGTCATTTATTTAATAAATGGAATCAACAAAGTATGCACATTCTACGTACTAACGACTTTCTATAGTTTGCGTATTCGTCCCGAAATAAGAAAAGCTTACTTCACCCCTTTTTTTAAAATCACAACTTCTGGAAGGTTTACATGATTTCTTAAAAAACACGAGTTTTTAGAAAATGTGATTTATTTCATAAATGGAATCAACAAAGTATGCACATTCTACGTCATAACGACTTTCTAAAGTTTGCGCATGCGTCCGGAAATAAGAAAAGCTTACTTCTCCCCGTTTTTTAAAATCACAACTTCTGGAAGGTTTAGATGATTTCTTAAAAAACACGAGTTTTTAGAAAATGTGATTTATTCCATCAATGGAATCAACAAAGTATGCACATTCTACGTCATAACGACTTTCTAAAGTTTGCGAATGGGTCTGGAAATTAGAAAAGCTTACTTCCTCCAGTTTTTTAAAATCACTGCTTCCAGAAGGTTAACATGATTTCTTGAAAAACACAAGTTTTTAGAAAATGTGATTTATTTCATCAATTGAATCAACAAAGTATGCACATTCTACGTCATAACGACTTTCTATAGTTTGCGCATGCGTATGGAAATAAGAAAAGCTTACTTGCCCCCGTTTTTTAAAATCACAACTTCTAGAAGGTTTACATGATTTCTTAAAATACACGAGTTTTTAGAAAATGTCATTTATTTAATAAATGCAATCAACAAAGTATGCACATTCTACGTAATAACGACTTTCTATAGTTTCCGCATGCATCCGGAAATAAGAAAAGCTTACTTCCCCCCGTTTTTTAAAATCACAGCTTCTAGAAGGTTTACATGATTTCTTAAAAAAATTGAGTTTTTAGAAAATGTGATTTATTTCATAAGAGGAATCAACAAAGTATGCACATTCTACATCATAACGACTTTCTATAGTTTGCGCATACGTATGGAAATAAGAAAAGCTTACTTGCCCCCGTTTTTTAAAATCACAGCTTCTAGAAGGTTTACATGATTTCTTAAAAAACACGAGTTTTTAGAAAATGTGATTTATTTCATAAAAGGAATCAACAAAGTATGCACATTCTACGTCATAACGACTTTCTATAGTTTGCACATGCGTATGGAAATAAGAAAAGCTTACTTGCCCCCGTTTTTTAAAATCACTGCTTCTAGAAGGTTTCCATGATTTCTTAAAAAACACGAGTTTTTAGAAAATGTCATTTATTTAATAAATGGAATCAACAAAGTATGCACATTCTACGTACTAACGACTTTCTATAGTTTGCGTATTCGTCCAGAAATAAGAAAAGCTTACTTCACCCCGTTTTTTAAAATCACAACTTCTGGAAGGTTTACATGATTTCTTAAAAAACACGAGTTTTTAAAATATGTGATTTATTTCATAAATGGAATGAACAAAGTATGCACATTCTACGTCATAACGACTTTCTAAAGTTTGCGCATGCATCCGGAAATAAGAAAAGCTTACTTCCCCCTCTTTTCTAAAATCACAGCTTCTAGAAGGTTTACATGATTTCTTAACAAACACGAGTTTTTAGAAAATGTCATTTATTTCATAAATGGAATCAACAAAATATGCACATTCTATGTCATAACGACTTTCTATAGTTTTTGCATGCGCAAACTATGCACATTCTACGTAATAATGACTTTCTATAGTTTGCGCACGCGTCCGGAAATAAGAAAAGCTTACTTCACCCCGTTTTTTAAAATCACAACTTCTAGAAGGTTTACATGATTTCTTAAAAAACACGAGTTTTTAGAAAATGTGATTTATTTCAAAAATTGAATGAACAAAGTATGCACATTCTACATCATAACGACTTTCTAAAGTTTGCGCATGCGTTGGGAAATAAGAAAGGCTTACTTCCCCCTCTTTTCTAAAATCACAGCTTGTAGAAGGTTTACATGATTTCTTAACAAACACGAGTTTTTAGAAAATGTCATTTATTTCATAAATGGAATCAACAAAATATGCACATTCTATGTCATAACGACTTTCTATCGTTTTCGCATGCGCAAACTATGCACATTCTACGTAATAATGATTTTCTATAGTTTGCGCATGCGTCCGGAAATAAGAAAAGCTTACTTCCCCCCGTTTTTTAAAATCACAGCTTCTAGAAGGTTTACATGATTTCTTAAAAAACACGAGATTTTAGAAAATGTGATTTATTTCATCATTGGAATCAACAAACTATGCACATTCTACGTAATAACAACTTTCTATAGTTTGCGAATGCGTCCGGAAATAAGAAAAGCTTACTCCCCCTCGTTTTTTAAAATCACAGCTTCTAGAAGTTTTACATGATTTCTTAAAAAACACGAGTTTTTAGAAAATGTCATTTATTTCATAAATGGAATCAACAAAGTATGAACATTCGATGTCATAACGAATTTGTATTGTTTGCGCATGCACAAACTATGCACATTCTATATAATAACGACTTTCTATAGATTGCGCATGCGTCCGGTGTTGATGTATATGTAACTTCGGAATGTATTTCACATATATGTATATTGTATTCCTATAGAGATGGTATTATTCCTCTATAAGGAAGTGTCGTCATTTATATTGTAAGTGTCGTAACTTATACTTGATGGGTTATTAGACCACCTTTTTTGGGGTCGGTCGTGTATAAGTCATGTGGGTCAAAGGGTTATTAGACAACCTTATTGGGGGTCGGCCCACTCAGCATTATGTTATGTGGTTAAGTTCGAGCCTACATGAATTAGGTAAAAAGGCAAGTCAAGTCAAGTATAAATAGAGTGTGGGAGGCACTCTATTTGCTCACTCACTTCTCACACATGCGCTCAAGGAGGAGTGGCGCACTTATGGAGGAGGAGGATCTCCTGCTAGGTTATGGCTATCTCTCTTGGTTGGTTGTATCATTGCTCTATCTATCTCTGAGGAAGTTATTGGGGTTTTTCACCTTTATGGTTTTCCCCAAGTAAATCTTTGTGTCTCTTGTGTGCTTGCATTATTGTCTCCATGATTGATATGCTGTAGATATGTTGTACATGTTGTTCTCTCAGTTAAGATTCTAGATCAGATTGAGGTAAATTCTGAAAATTCAACATGGTATCAGCTCTAGTCTGAAAGAAGGCATGATATGGCATGTATGACACTTGTTGCACTTACGATGCTAGGGCTTGATATAGCAGAAACCAGTCATTGTAGCACTTTCTCTATAAATCCGTTTTGGAGAATTTTTTGGATCTGAAATTGTTACAGGCCGAAGATAAGATTTCCATGTACCTTGTGTCCAAAGGACAACTTCTAACTCGTTGTACTTTGTGATTTATGATCTGTACAATATAGGGTTTCTGCCTCTTCCAGATCTGAGTCAAAATAAGGTGACCTTGGGAAAAAGGTCATAACTTGGGCTAGGAAGCTCCAAATGAAATTTCGTGAAAAGTGATAGGTAGTACACAGACTGCACTATCTCAGAAAACTTTTTCAGAGGCCGAAATTGAACCAGTGACACGTGGCACGCTGTACAAGTTCGCTCTCCTGTATTATCCCATAAATAGGTCACGTTGCGACACTTGGAATAACTCTCTCTCAGAGAATCCAATTGAGGTTGACCTATCAGGATGGAAAGATAACAGGCCGAGCTATCTCAAGAAATATTTTTAGAGGCCGAAGTTGAAACAGTGACACGTGGCACGCCGTACAAGTTCGCTCTCCTGTATTATCCCAAAACAGGTCAAGTTGCGACATTTGGCATAACTCTCTCTCAGAAAATCCAATTGAGGTCAGACCTATCAGGATGGAAAGCTAACACGTCAGGCTATCTCAGGAAACGTTTTCAGACCCTGTGGATCAAAAATTTCGGAGTTACACCAGAAACAATCAGGTACATATTTCTGTCAAAACATAATTTTTTTTGGTACCTTCATTCATGGCTTCCGGAATTTAGGGCTTTGGAGAAAGTTGGAATTTTTGTAATCGGAGACCACGGCTGAATGCTAATCATCAAAATAAAAATTTAGAGACGAAGATCAGAATTTTTGGTTGGGCAGAAGGCCGGGCTTGATCAGACCCTAGTTCGGGACTTTGATCAAGGAAGTGGAAAATTAGGGCTTCTGTAAAAATGGGAATTTTTGAAATATGTGACCATGGCTGGAAGCTCCTCAGAAAAATAGAAGCTTAGAGCTTTGGATCAAACCTTTTGATTGGGAAGAAGAGTGGGCTTCATCAAAACCCAGTTCAAGGTCACATCTAGTGAATCCGGAAGTTTCAAAGGCAAAATTGAGGAGTAAAACTTTGCAGTTTTCAAATTCTGAATATACCAGTTTTATCAGCTCATCAAGGCGCATATTTCTATCCTTTCGGAAGTTTGAAATTCAAAGTTTGAATTTTTGGGGTTTCTCTGACAAACCCATATCCAGCTCCAGGTCCAGTTCTTGCAAATCAAGTGGTGGTTTAATCCTAGAAGAAGATGGATTGGTCACCTGCATAAGTGAAGAAATTCCTGTTTCAGAGGGAGATGAGGCTAAGGCTTTACATAAGGAGATTACAAAGGATCTCGACAGGTATGACTCATCGAGGTATGTTTTGAGATTTGTTCTTGATTAAGTTTATGGTATGTTTATCTTCATGTTATTACGGTTAGTACAATCTTGATTTTAGATTTATCGTATCACCTTAACAAAATTATGAATGCATGATAGAAGATATTCATTGGTTAGGGTGTTGACACTTATAATTGTACTAATGCATTATGGTGTTGTATAAGGTTTATGTTGTCTACTAACATGAAAGGTACACGAAGAAAGACAAATCATGTTCTGGTCCAAGAACATATGATCATGATAACATGAGGACAAAGATTCATCCATTGTCATGGATCTCATAGAAGATCCATTTACGAGGTATGTATAACTTGATAGTTAACCTATGAGCTATACAGGTTACTAGCACAAGTCATTGAAGAAGAAAAAGAAGACATCATGTGAGTATGTTAGACATAAATAGCTAGCATGCTAATCCAGGTATGTTTTTCCTATATCAAGATAGAATCCTACCTTGTGTTAGGATCTTATACTGTTGTTGATAATGATTATTCATGAAGTCATAGGTTTGAATAATCATGGTTGTATGCATATTATGTTTCTTACCATAATTAATGATATGACTAACCAGAAGAATCATGAAGGTATAGGTTTGAATAATCACAAGTTTTATGCATATTATATCTCTTATCTTGTTTGATAATTCAACTAACCCGAAGAGTCATAGGTTTGAGTAATTATAGGTTTAGACATGTTATGTTTCTTATGATTTGACTAAACATAAGAATCCTACATAAACCTTGAATGCTAATGCTTATTATTTTCTGTTCGAAATGATCATGACTATACATTCTTGAGATTATTGTGTTTTAATAGTATACTAATGAATGTATGATTTTATATGAGATAACAAGGATAACTCAATCATGATACTAATAAGCATGCATAGGGACCAAGGATGAATATGAGTTCAAGAACAGGTAATTCAGGAAGCAAAGATCAAGAGGGAGCACACTCCAGCAGCTCCTGTAAGAAAGCAAAGACTCAGAGGGAGTCCACCCAACGAACAAACAAAGATAAGTATTTTAATTATCATTTCTTGCATATGTGTTTGTTTAAATAAAATTGTTCAATGATGTATATGCTCATGTTCTTAGACTTAGGATATATATTGTGCATATTAGAATAGTTGCATTGATGAACAATATACTACTAATATACATGGGTAAGTGGCCTATGGCACTGTACAACATTCCATTGCTACTTATCTAGAATGAAACCTCTTTGCTGACATGTTGGGAGTTGTGCACACTCTTAACAATGTTCTGGTAGAGATTGGAAGGCATCTAGAAAGTTACGGGATATGGATAAATGTTCTATTGAAGCATTGGCTAAGATAATTGCATGACTGTATGATATATTTCTTTATGTGTAAGAATTTGTTCTGAAAATTATGAGATGTTTCTAATCATGCAATTTAACCTGTTTTGTAGGAAAGACCATATATCTTCACCTACAAAAGGACTACAACATTTGTTCCAACAACAAAGATATCTATTGAAGATATTGAAGATATTGAAGTTCCCAGGATCTGGGATGAAGAAATGAAATGCCATGATCCGTCGATCATGAAAAATGATGTTTGGGATGTAGTCCCAAGACGTGAAGGGAAGTTTGTTATGACTTCCAAATGGATCTATCAGATCAAGCATGTTGCAGATGGCAGCATTGAGAAATATAAAAGTGATGAAATAGAAGATGCACCAGATGGATTTCAAGACAGCATGGTGTAGTCATATATGTGTGTAGAACTTGGTATGGTAGGATAGATAGCTTTCTATCCAGTTTGGGCTTTACCAAGAGTAAAGCGGATTCCAAAGGTTGAGGAAGGAAATCCAGTGATACTACTTTTGTATGCAGATAACCTATTTGTTAGAAATGAAGATAGATTGATTGCCAACATGCAGCGGAAGCTTACTGCCAAGTTCGAAGAACTTGGGGATGACGCACTATTTGTTTTTGGCATGGAGGTGTGGCAGAGTGTAGATGGAATCTTCCTTGGTCAAGGGAAGTACACAGTAGATATTCTGAAGAGATTCGGGATGATGGATTGCAAGGACATGGCCACACCGATGGCATCGAATCTGAAGCTTCTATGTGATGCTTCATCTGAGCCAGTTGATGTCTCTATGTATCGTCAGATGATTGGGTCCTTGATGTACCTGACGAACACGAGACCAAACATTTGCTTTGCTGTGAACACATTGAGCTAGTTCCTGACGGATCCGAGGAGTGTTCACCTGGTTGCTGTAAAGCATGTTCTGAGGTACCTGAAGGGTACAGTGGATTATGGGCTCAAGTATGAAGCAAATCAAAAGTTTAACCTATAGGGTTATGTTGATTCAGATTGGGCTGGCAGTGCTGCAGATAGGAAGAGCACATCTGGGTGCTGCTTCAGTATGGGATCAGGTGTGATCTCTTGGTTTAGCAGGAAGCAGTCCTGCGTAGCACTGAGTACAGCTGAGGCAGAGTATGTTGCAGCCTGTTCAGCTAGTTGTGAGGCAGTATGGCTATGGAAGCTACTATCTGAGTTATTTGATCTCCCGTTGAAAGCTACTACTATCTTCTGTGATAACCAGAGTTGTGTGAAGCTGTCCGAGAACACAGTGTTTCATGACAAGTCAAAACACATAGAGATCAAATATCACTATATCAGGGATATGGTGCAGAGAGGAGCTGTGAAGCTCCTGTATGTTGCGACGGACGAGCAGATTGCAGATGTGCTGATGAAGCCACTAGCCAGAGTGAAGTTCGAGTACTTCAGAGAGAGGCTTGGTGTTCTTTAGATCGAGGACACTTCGAGGAAGAAGTGATGGACACATTTGCTGAAGCCATTCCAAGCATGTTGGAAGGAGGCTCCTTCACATGGCTGTGGATGTAAGCGCTGGATAATGGGCATCAGGATGATGTTCTGGTTTCTGTTGGATATGATCAGTTGGATCATTTATGTATGTACGCATCATGTTGGATGCTGGATATGATCAGTTGGATCATTTATGTATGTATGCATCATGTTGGATGCTAGATATGATCAGTTGGATCATGTGTATGTATTTTGTATATGCATCATGTTGGATGCTTGGACCATGTATCTATATATGTATCAGGTGGATACATTGTATGATCAGGTGGATCATGTATGGTGATATGTATCATGTATCAGGTGGATACATTGTATGATCAGGAGGATCATGTATGATGATATGTATCAGGTAGATACTTGGTATGCATCAGGTGGATGCATTGATGATCAGGAGGATCATGCAGCACGATGTTGCAGTGATGATCAGGATGATCATGGATGATGAGCTTCAGGATGTTGCTCCAGATGACATGCAGCAGGACGTTGCAGTGATGATGATCAGGATGATCATGAGTACATCAGGATGATGTATGGTGAGTATCAGGTTGATACTCTGTGGCCGTGGATCAGGTTGTGCAGATGAGCATGTCTAGGAGATCCTATAGGTCGGAGTTGTGTACCTGTAACAGCCTGGGATGCTCTTTCGAGACATTGCTTTGGGAGGACATGTAATTTGTGGCCTGGGAGATTTCAGGTCGGAGTTGTGTACTCGTAACATCCTGAGATGCTCTTGCGAGGTTTTGTCCTATGGCATGTAATTTGGGCCCTGGGAGATCTCAGGTCGGAGTTGTGTACCCGTAACATCCTGAGATGCTCTTTCGAGGTTTTGCCATGACCACATGTAATTTGTGCCCTGGGAGATTTCAGGTCGGAGTTGTGTACTCTTAACATTCTGAGATGCTCTTGTGAGGTTTTGTGGTGGACCACATGTAATTTGTGCCCTGGGAGATTTCAGGTCAGAGTTGTGTACCCGTAACATCTTGAGATGCTCTTGCGAGGTTTTGTGGTGGACCACATGTAATTTGTGCCCTGGGAGATCCTACAGGTCGGAGTTGTGTACCCGTAACATCCTGGGATGCTCTTTTGAGGTTTTGTGGTGGGGTCACATGTAATAGCGCCCTGGGAGATACTACAGGTCGGAGTTGTGTACCTGTAACATCCTGGGATGCTCTTTCGAGGTTTTGTGACGCACGTAATAAGTCCTGAGGATTCCATAGTATGGCCAATGATGACGAAGACCTGCAGGTGGTGGGCCTACATCCAGTATGAAAAAGGACTGGCTTTGTAGAACTTCCTATGACAAGTAGATTCAGAGATTGATTGAGATAGCAGCAGCAGTGACAATGATGATGACTCGATGACGATTATCCAGTGACGATGATCCAGAGAAGATGACTTGTGCTAAAAGAACTGTGCTGAGAAATACTTTCCTAGTTAAGAGGGAGTGTTGATGTATATGTAACTTTGGAATGTATTTCACATATATGTATATTGCATTCCTATAGAGATGGTATTATTCCTCTATAAGGAAGTGTTGTCATTTATATTGTAAGTGTCGTAACTTATACTTGATGGGTTATTAGACCACCTTGTTTGGGGTCGGCCGTGTATAATTCATGTGGGTCAAAGGGTTATTAGACCACCCTATTGGGGGTCGACCATGTGGGTCAAAAGGTTATTAGACCACCCTATTGGGGGTCGGCCCACTCAGCATTATGTTATGTGGTTAAGTTCGAGCCTACATGAATTAGGTAAAAAGGCAAGTCAAGTCAAGTATAAATAGAGTGCGGGAGGCACTCTATTTGCTCATTCACTTCTCACACATGCACTCAAGGAGGAGTGGCGCACTTATGGAGGAGGAGGATATGCTGCTAGATTATGGCTATCTCTCTTGGTTGGTTGTATCATTGCTCTATCTATCTCTGAGGAAGTTATTGGGGTTTTTCACCTTTATGGTTTTCCCCAAGTAAATCTTTGTGTCTCTTGTGTGCTTGCATTATTGTCTCCATGATTGATATGCTGTAGATATGTTGTACATGTTGTTCTCTCAGTTAAGATTCTAGATCAGATTGAAGTAAATTCTGAAAATTCAACATCCGGAAATAAGAAAAGCTTAATTCCCCCCTTTTTTTAAAATCACAGCTTCTAGAAGGTTTACATGATCTCTTTAAAAAAATGAGTTTTTAGAAAATGTGATTTATTTCATAAATGGAATCAACAAAGTATGCACATTCTACGTCATAACGACTTTCTACAGTTTGCGTATGCGAATGGAAATAAGAAAAGCTTACTTCCCCCCGTTTTTTAAAATCAGAGCTTCTAGAAGGTTTACATGATTTCTTAACAAACACGAGTTTTTAGAAAATGTCGTTTATTTCATAAATGGAATCAACAAACTATGCACATTCTACATAATAACGACTTTCTGTAGTTTGCGCATGCGTCCGGATATAAGAAAAGCTTACTTTCCCCCGTTTTTTAAAATCACAGCTTCTAGAAGGTTTACATGATTTCTTAAAAAAAACGAGATTTTAGAAAATGTGATCTATTTCATAAAAGTAATCAACAAAGTATGCACATTCTACGTCATAACGACTTTCTATAGTTTGCGCATGTGTATGGAAATAAGAAAAGCTTACTTCCCCTCGTTTTTTAAAATCACAGCTTCTAAAAGGTTTACATGATTTCTTGAAAAACACGAGTTTTTAGAAAATGTCATTTATTTCATCAATGGAATCAACAAACTATGCACATTCTACGTAATAATGACTTTCTATAGTTTGCGAATGCGTCCGGAAATAAGAAAAGCTTACTTCCCCCCGGTTTTTAAAATCATAGCTTCTAGAAGGTTTACGTGATTTATTAAAAAACATGAGTTTTTAGAAAATGTGATTTATTTCATAAATGGAATCAACAAAGTATGCACATTATAAGTCATAACGACTTTGTATAGTTTGCGCATGCGTCCGGAAATAAGAAAAGCTTACTTCCTGCCATTTTTTAAAATCACAGCTTCTAGAAGGATTACATGATTTCATGAAAAAGATGAGTTTTACGAACATGTGATTTATTTCATAAATGGAATCAACAAAGTATGCACATTCTATGTCATAACGAATTTCTATAGTTTGTGCATGCGCAAACTAAGCACATTCTATGTACTAACGACTTTCTATAGTTTGCGTATGCGTCCTGAAATAAGAAAAGCTTACTTTGCCCCGTTTTTTAAAATCAGAACTTCTAGAAGGTTTACATGATTTCTTAAAAAACACAAGTTTTTAGAAAATGTGATTTATTTCATAAATGGAATCAACAAAGTATGCACATTCTATGTCATAACAACTTTTTATGGTTTGCGCATGCGCAAACTATGCACATTCTACGTAATAACGACTTTCTATACTTTGCGCATGTGTGCGGAAATAAGAAAAGCTTACTTCCGCCAGTTTTTTAAAATCACAGCTTCTAGAAGGTTTACATGATTTCTTAAAAAACATGAGTTTTTAGAAAATGTGATTTATTTCATGAATGGAATCAACAAACTATGGACATTCTACGTAATAATGACTTTCTATAGTTTGCGAATGCGTCCGAAAATAAGAAAAGCTTACTTCCCCCCGGTTTTTAAAATCACAACGTCTAGAAGGTTTACATGATTTCTTAAAAAACATGAGTTTTTAGAAAATGTCATTTATTTCATAAATGGAATCAAAAAAGTATGAACATTCTATGTCATAACGACTTTGTATAGTTTGCGCGTGCACAAACTATGCACATTCTAGGTAATAAAAACTTACTTCCCCCGTTTTTTTAAATTCACATATTCTAGAAGGTTTACATGATTTCTTAAAAAACACAAGTTTTTAGAAAATGTGATTTATTTAATAAAAGGAATCAACAAAGTATGCACATTCTACGTCATAACGACTTTCTATAGTTTGCGCATGCGTATGGAAATAAGAAAAGCTTACTTCCCCCCGTTTTTTAAAATCACAGCTTCTAGAAGGTTTACATGATTTCTTAACAAACACGAGTTTTTAGAAAATGTCATTTATTTCGTAAATGGAATAAACAAAGTATGCACATTCTATGTCATAACGACCTTGAATATTCATCCGGAAATAAGAAAAGCTTACTTCACCCCGTTTTTTAAAATCACAACTTCTAGAAGGTTTACATGATTTGTTTAAAAACACGAGTTTTTAGAAAATGTGATTTATTTTATAAATGGAATCAACAAAGTATGCACATTTTATGTCATAATGACTTTGTATAGTTTACGCATGCGCAAACTATGCACATTCTACGTCATAACAACTTTCTATAGTTTGTGCATGCGTCCGGAAATAAGAAAAGCTTACTTCCCCCCGTTTTTTAAAATCACAGGTTCTAGAAGGTTTACATGATTTCTTAAGAAAAATGTCTTTTTAGAAAATGTGATTTATTTCATAAAAGGAATCAACAAAGTATGCACATTCTACGTCATAACGACTTTCTATAGTTTGCGCATGCGTATGGAAATAAGAAAAGCTTACTTGCCCCCGTTTTTTAAAATCACAGCTTCTAGAAGGTTTACATGATTTCTTAAAAAACACGAGTTTTTAGAAAATGTCATTTATTTAATAAATGGAATCAACAAAGTATGCACATTATACGTAATAACGACTTTCTATAGTTTGAGCAATCGTCAGGAAATAAGAAAAGCTTACTTCCACCTGTTTTTTAAAATCACAGCCTCTAGAAGGTTTACATGATTTCTTAAAAAAAACGAGTTTTTTGAAAATTTCATTTATTTCATAAATCGAATCAACAAAGTATGCACATTCTACGTCATAACGACTTTCTATAGTTTGCGCATGCGTCTGGAAATAAGAAAAGCTTACTTCCCCCCGTTTTTTAAAATCACAGCTTCCAGAAGGTTTACATGATTTCTTAAAAAAAATGAGTTTTTAGAAAATGTCATTTATTTCATTAAAGGAATCAACAGAGTATGCACATTCTACGTCATAACGACTTTCTACAGTTTGCGCATGCGTATGGGAATAAGAAAAGCTTACTTCCCCTCGTTTTTTAAAATCACAACTTCTAGAAGGTTTACATGATTTCTTAAAAAACACGAGTTTTTAGAAAATGTGATTTATTTCATAAATGGAATCAACAAAGTATGCATATTCTATGTCATAATGACTTTGTATAGTTTATGCATGTGCAAACTATGCACATTCTAAGTCATAACGACTTTCTATAGTTTGCGCATGCGTCCGGAAATAAGAAAAGCTTACTTCCGCCAGTTTTTTAAAATCACAGCTTCTAGAAGGTTTACATGATTTCTTAAAAAACACGAGTTTTTAGGAAATGTGATTTATTTCATCAGTGGAATCAACAAACTATGCACATTCTACGTAATAACGACTTTCTATAGTTTGCGAATGCGTCCGGAAATAAGAAAAGCTTACTTACCCCCGGTTTTTAAAATCACAGCTTCTAAAAGGTTTACATGATTTCTTAAAAAACGCGAGTTTTTAGAAAATGTCATTTATTTCATAAATGGAATAAAAAAAGTATGAACATTCTATCTCATAGCAACTTTGTATAGTTTGTGCATGCGCAAACTATTCACATTCTATGTAATAACGACTTTCTATAGTTTGCGCATGCGTCCGGAAATAAGAAAAGCTTACTTCCCCCCTTTTTTTAAATTCACAGCTTCTAGAAGGTTTACATGATTTCTTAACAAACACGAGTTTTTAGAAAATGTCATTTATTTCCTAAATGGAATCAACAAAGTATGCACATTCTATGTCATAAGGACTTTCTAAAGTTTGTGCATGTGTCCGGAAATAAGAAAAGCTTACTTCCGCCAGTTTTTTAAAATCACAGCTTCTAGAAGGTTTACATGATTTCTTAAAAAACACGAGTTTTTAGAAAATGTGATTTATTTCATAAATTGAATCAACAAAGTATGCACATTATACGTGATAACGACTTTCTAAAGTTTGTGCATGCGTCTGGAAATAAGAAAAGCTTACTTCGGCCAGTTTTTTAAAATCACAGCTTCTAGAAGGCTTACATGATTTCTTAAAAAACACGAGTTTTTAGAAAATGTGATTTATTTCATAAATAGAATCAACAAAGTATGCACATTCTGTGTCATAACAACTTTGTATAGTTTATGCATGCGCAAACTATGCACATTCTACGTAATAACGACTTTCTATAGTTTGCAATTGCGTCCGGAAATAAGAAAAGCTTACTTCCCCCCGTTTTTTAAAACCACAGCTTCGAGGAGGTTTACATGATTTCTTAAAAAACACGAGTTTTTAGAAAATGTCATTTATTTCATAAAAGGAATCAACAAAGTATGCACATTCTATGTCATAACGACTTTCTATAGTTTGCGCATGCGTATGGAAATAAGAAAACCTTACTTCCCCCTGTTTTTTAAAATCACAGCTTCTAGAAGGTTTACATGATTTTTTAAAAAACACGAGTTTTTAGAAAATGTCATTTTTTTGAATAAATGGAATGAACAAAGTATGCACATTATACGTAATAACGACTTTCAATAATTTGCGCATGCGTCCGGAAATAAGAAAAGCTTACTTCCCCCCGTTTTTTAAAATCACAGCTTCCAGAAGGTTTACATGATTTCTTAACAAACACGAGTTTTGAGAAAATGTCATTTATTTCATGAATGGAATCAACAAAGTATGAACATTCTATGTCATAACGAATTTCTATACTTTGTGCATGCGCAAATTATGCACATTCTACGTACTAACGATTTTCTATAGTTTGCGTATGCGTCCGGAAATAAGAAAAGCTTACTTCACCCCGTTTTTTAAAATCACAACTTCTAGAAGGTTGACATGATTTCTTAAAAAACACGAGTTTTTAGAGAATGTGATTTAATTCATAAATGGAATCAACAAAGTATGCACATTATATGTCATAACGACTTTGTATAGTTTACGCATGCGCAAACTATCCACATTCTACGTCATAACGACTTTCTATTGTTCGTGCATGCGTCCGGAAATAAGAAAAGCTTACTTCCGCTTGTTTTTTAAAATCAGAGCTTCTAGAAGGTTTACATGATTTCTTAAAAAACAAGAGTTTTTAGAAAATGTGATTTATTTCATAAATGGAATCAACAATATATGCACATTCTAAGTTATAACGACTTTCTATAGTTTGCACATGCGTCCGGAAATAAGAAAAGTTTACTTCTGCGAGTTTTTTAAAATCACAGCTTCTAGAAGGTTTACATGACTTCTTAAAAAACACGAGTTTTTAGAAAATGTGATTTATTTCATCAGTGGAATCAACAAACTATGCACATTCTACGTAATAACGACTTTCTATAGTTTGCGAATGCGTCCGGAAATAAGAAAAGCTTACTTACCCCCGGTTTTTAAAATCACAGTGTCTAAAAGGTTTACATGATTTCTTAAAAAACACGAGTTTTTAGGAAATGTCATTTATTTCATAAATGGAATAAAAAAAGTATGAACATTCTATCTCATAACGACTTTGTATAGTTTGTGCATGCGCAAACTATGCACATTCTATGTAATAACGACTTTCTATAGTTTGCGCATGCGTCCGGAAATAAGAAAAGCTTACTTCCCCCCTTTTTTTAAATTCACAGCTTCTAGAAGGTTTACATGATTTCTTAACAAACACGAGTTTTTAGAAAATGTCATTTATTTCATAAATGGAGTCAACAAAGTATGCACATTCTATGTCATAACGACTTTCTAAAGTTTGCGCATGCGTTCGGAAAAAAGAAAAGCTTACTTCCGCCAGTTTTCTAAAATCACAGCTTCTAGAAGGTTTACATGATTTCTTAAAAAACACGAGTTTTTAGAAAATGTGATTTCTTTCATAAATGGAACCAACAAGGTATGCACATTCAAAGTCATAATGACTTTCTACAGTTTGCGCATGCCTCCGGAAATAAGAAAAGCTTACTTCCACCCGTTTTTTAAAATCACAGCTTCTAGAAGGTTTACATGAGATCTTAAAAAACACGAGTTTTTAGAAAATGTCATTTATTTCATCAATGGAATCAACAAACTATGCACATTCTACGTAATAACAATTTTCTATAGTTTGCGAATGTGTCCGGAAATAAGAAAAGCTTACTTCCCCCCGTTTTTTAAAATCATAGCTTCTGGAAGGTTTACATGATTTCTTAAAAAACACGAGTTTTTAGAAAATGTGATTTATTTCATCAATGGAATCAACAAACTATGCACATTCTACGTAATAACGACTTTCTATAGTTTGTGCATGCGTCCGGAAATAAGAAAAGCTTACTTCCCCCCATTTTTTAAAATCACAGCTTCTAGAAGGTTTACATGATTTCTTAAAAAACACGAGTTTTTAGAAAATGTCATTTATTTCATAAATGGAATCAACAAAGTATGAACATTCGATGTCATAACGACTTTGTATAGTTTGCGCATGCGCAAACTATGCACATTCTATGTAATAACGACTTTCTATAGTTTGCACATGCGCCCGGAAATAAGAAAAGCTTACTTCCCCCCTTTTCTTAAATTCACGGCTTCTAGAAGGTTTACATGATTTCTTAAAAAACACGAGCTTTTAGAAACTGTTATTTATTTCATCAATGGAATCAACAAGGTATGCACATTCTACGTCATAACGACTTTCTATAGTTTGCGCATGCGTCTGGAAATAAGAAAAGCTTACTTCCCCTCGTTTTTTAAAATCACAGCTTCTAGAAGGTTTACATTATTTCTTAAAAAACACGAGTTTTTAGAAAATGTCATTTATTTCATAAATGGAATCAACAAAGTATGAACATTCGAAGTCATAACGACTTTGTATAGTTTGCGCATGCACAAAATATGCACATTCTATGTAATAACGACTTTCTATAGTTTGCGCATGCGTCCAGAAATAAGAAAGCCTACTTCCCCCCTTTTTAGAAACTATGATTCATTTCATAAATGGAATCAACAAAGTATGCACATTCTACGTAAGAACGACTTTCTATAGTTTCCGCATGCGTCCGAAAATAAGAAAAGCTTAATTCAACCAGTTTTTTAAAATCACAGCTTCTAGAAGGTTTACATGATTTCGTAAAAAACACGAGTTTTTAGAAAATGTGATTTATTTCATAAATGGAATCAACAAAGTATGCACATTCTACGTCATAACGACTTTCTATAGTTTGCGCATGCATCCGGAAATAAGAAAAGCTTACTTCCCCCCCTTTTTTTAAATCACAGCTTCTAGAAGGTTTACATGATTTCTTAAAAAACATGAGTTTTTATAAAATGTGATTTCACATTCTATGTCATAACGCCTTTATATAGTTTGTGCATGTGTCCGGAAATAAGAAAAGCTTACTTCCCCCTGTTTTTTAAAATCACAGCTTCTAGAAGGTTTACATGATTTCTTAAAAAACACGAGTTTTTAGAAAATGTGATTTATTTCTTAAATGGAATCAACAAAGTAGGCACATTCTACGTCATAACGCCTTTCTATAGTTTGCGCATGCGTCCGGAAATAAGAAAAGCTTAATTCCCCCGCTTTTTTAAAATCATAGCTTCTAGAAGGTTTACATGATTTCTTAAAAAAAACAAGTTTTTAGAAAATGTGATTTATTTCATCAATGGAATCAACAAACTATGCACATTCTATGTAATAACGACTTTTTATAGTTTGCGCATGAGTCCGGAAATAAGAAAAGCTTACTTCCCTCCGTTTTTTAAAATCACAGCTTCTAGAAGGTTTACATGATTTCTTAAAAAAAACGAGTTTGTAGAAAATGTGATTTAATTCATCTATGGAATCAACAAAGTATGCACATTCTACGTAGTAACCACTTTCTATAGTTTGCGTATGCGTCCAGAAATAAGAAAAGCTTGCTTCCGCCAGTTTTTTAAAATCACAGCTTCTAGAAGGTTTACATGATTTCTTAAAAAACACGGGTTTTTAGAAAATGTCATTTATTTTATAAATGGAATAAACAAAGTATGAACATTCTATGTCATAACGACTTTGTATAGTTTGCGCATACGCAAACTATGCATATTCTACGTCATAACGCGTTTCTATAGTTTGCGCATGCGTCCGGAAATAAGAAAAGCTTACTTCCCCCCCTTTTTTTAAATCACAGCTTCTAGAGGGTTTACATGATTTCTTAAAAAAACTAGTTTTTAGAAAATGTGATTTATTTCATCAATGGTATCAACAAACTATGCACATTCTACGTAATAACGACTTTCTATAGTTTGCGCATGCGTCCGAAAATAAGAAAAGCTTACTTCCCTCCGTTTTTTAAAATCACAGCTTCTAGATGGTTTACATGATTTCTTAAAAAAAATGAGTTTGTAGAAAATGTGATTTAATCCATCAATGGAATCAACAAAGTATGCACATTCTACGTAATAACGACTTTCTATAGTTTGCGCATACGTCCGGAAATAGGAAAAGCTTACCTCCGCCAGTTTTTTAAAATCACAGCTTCTAGAAGGTTTAAATGTCATTTATTTCATAATGGGAATCAACAAAGTATGAACATTCTATGTCATAACGACTTTCTATAATTTGCGCATGCGCAAAAATTGCACATTCTACTTCATAACGACTTTCTATAGTTTGCGCATGTGTCCGGAAATAAGAAAAGCTTACTTCCCCCCGTTTTTTAAAATCACCGCTTCTACAAGGTTTACATGATTTCTTAAAAAACACGAGTTTTTATAAAATGTGATTTATTTCATAAATGGAATCAACAAAGCATTCACATTCTACGTCATAACGCCTTTCTGTAGTTTGTGCATGCGTCCGGAAATAAGAAAAGCTTACTTCCCCCCCTTTTTTAAAATCACAGCTTCTAGAAGGTTTACATGATTTCTTAAAAAACACGAGTTTTTAGAAAATGTGATTTATTTAATAAATCGAATCAACAAAGTATGCACATTCTATGTCATAACGACTTTCTAAAGTTTGCGCATGCGTCCGGAAATAAGAAAAGCTTACTTTCGCCTGTTTTTTAAAATCACAACTTCTAGAAGGTTTACATGATTTCTTAAAAACCACGAGTTTTTAGAAAATGTGATTTATTTCATAAATGTAATCAACAAAGTATGCACATTCTAAGTCATAACGACTTTCTATAGATTGCTCATGCGTCTGGAAATAAGAAAAGCTTACTTCCCCTCGTTTTTTAAAGTCACAGCTTCTAGAAGGTTTACATGATTTCTTAAAAAACACGAGTTTTTAGAAAATGTGATTTATTTAATAAATCGAATCAACAAAGTATGCACATTCTATGTCATAACGACTTTCTATAGTTTGCGCATGCGTCCGGAAATAAGAAAAGCTTACTTCCCCCCCTTTTTTAAAATCACAGCTTCTAGAAGGTTTACATGATTTCTTAAAAAAAACGAGTTTTTAGAAAATGTTATTTATTTCATCAATGGAATCAACAAACTATGCACATTCTACGTTATAATGACTTTCTATAGTCTGCGCATGCGTCCGGAAATAAGAAAAGCTTACTTCCCCCAGTTTTTTAAAATCACAGCTTCTAGAAGGTTTACATGATTTCTTAAAAAAAATGAGTTTGTACAAAATATGATTTAATTCATCAATGAAATCAACAAAGTATGCACATTCTACGTAATAACCACTTTCTATAGTTTGCGCATGCGTCCGGAAATAAGAAAAGCTTGCTTCCGCCAGTTTTTTAAAATCACGGCTTCTAAAAGGTTTACATGATTTCTTAAAAAACACTAGTTTTTAGAAAATGTCATTTATTTCATAATTGGAATCAACAAAGTATGAACATTCTATGCCATACCGACTTTGTATATTTTGCGCATGCGCAAACTATGCACATTCTACGTAATAATGACTTTCTATAGTTTGCGCATGCGTCCGAAAATAAGAAGAACTTACTTCCCCCGTTGTTTAAATTCACGGCTTCTAGAAGGTTTACATGATTTCTTAAAAAACACGAGTTTTTATAAAATGTGATTTATTTCATAAATGGAATAAACAAAGTATGCACATTCTACATCATAACGACTTTGTATAGTTTGTGCATGTGTCTGGAAATAAGAAAAGCTTACTTCCCCCGGTTTTTTAAAATCACAGCTTCTAGAAGGTTTACATGATTTCTTAAAAAACACGAGTTTTTAGAAAATGTGATTTATTTCATAAATGGAATCAACAAAGTATGCACATTCTACATCATAACAACTTTCTATAGTTTGTGCATGCATCTGGATATAAGAAAAGCTTACTTCCCCCCTTTTTTTAAATCACAGCTTCAAGAAGGTTTACATGATTTCTTAAAAAAAATGAGTTTTTAGAAAATGTGATTTATTTCATCAATGGAATCAACAAACTATGCAAATTCTACGTAATAACGACTTTCTATAGTTTGCGCATGCGTCCGGAAATAAGAAAAACTTACTTCCCTCCGTTTTTTATAATCATAGCTTCTAGAAGGTTTACATGATTTCTTAAAAAAAACGAGTTTGTAGAAAATGCGATTTAATTCGTCAATGGAATCAACAAAGTATGCACATTCTACGTAATAACGACTTTCAATAGTTTGCGCAGACGTCCGGAAATAGGAAAAGCTTACTTCCGCCAGTTTTTTAAAATCACAGCTTCTAGAAGGTTTAAATGATTTCTTAAAAAACACGAGTTTTTAGAAAATGTCATTTATTTCATATATGGAATCAACAAAGTATGAACATTCTATGTCATAACGAATTTGTATAGTTTGCGCATGCGCAAAATTTGCACATTCTACGTAATAACGACTTTCTATAGTTTGCGCATGCGTCCGGAAATAAGAAAAGCTTACTTCCCCCCGTTATTTAAATTCACAACTTCTAGAAGGTTTACATGATTTCTTAAAAAACACGAGTTTTTAGAAAATGTGATTTATTTCATAAATGGAATCAACAAAGTATGCATATTCTAAGTCATAATGCTTTTCTATAGTTTGTGCATGCGTCCGGAAATAAGAAAAGCTTACTTCCCCTCCTTTTTTTAAATCACAGCTTCCTGAGGGTTTACATGATTTCTTAAAAAAACTAGTTTTTAGAAAATGTGATTTATTTCTTAAATGGAATCAACAAAGTACGCACATTCTACGTCATAACGCCTTTCTATAGTTTGTGCATCCGCCCGGAAATAGAAAAGCTTACTTCCACCCCTTTTTTAAAATCACAGCTTCTAGAAGGTATACATGATTTCTTAAAAAAAACGAGTTTTTAGAAAATGTGATTTATTTCATCAATGGAATCAACAAACTATGCACATTCTATGTAATAACGACTTTTTATAGTTTGCGCATTAGTCCGGAAATAAGAAAACCTTACTTCCCTCCGTTTTGTAGAAAATGTGATTTATTTCATCAATGGAATCAACAAACTATGCACATTCTACGTAATAATGACTTTCTATAGTTTGCGCATGCATCCGGAAATAAGAAAAGCTTACATCCCTCCGTTTTTTAAAATCACAGCTTCTAGAAGGTGTACATGATTTCTGAAAAAAATGAGTTTGTAGAAAATGTGATTTAATTCATCAATGGAATCAACAAAGTATGTACATTCTATGTAATAACCACTTTCTATAATTTGCGTATGCGTCCGGAAATAAGAAAAGCTTTCTTCCGCCAGTTTTTTAAAATCACAGCTTCTAGAAGGTTTACATGATTTCTTAAAAAAACACGGGTTTTTAGAAAATGTCATTTATTTTATAAATGGAATAAACAAAGTATGAACATTCTATGTCATAATGACTTTGTATAGTTTGCGCATACGCAAACTATGCACATTCTATGTAATAACGACTTTCTATAGTTTGCGCATGCGTTCGGAAATAAGAAAAGCTTACTTCCCCCCGTTATTTAAATTCACAGCTTCTAGAAGGTTTACATGATTTCTTAAAAAACACGAGTTTTTCGAAAATGTGATTTATTTCATAAATGGAATCAACAAAGTATGCACATTCTACGTCATAACGCCTTTATATAGTTTGCGCATGCGTCCGGAAATAAGAAAAGCTTACTTCCCCCCCTTTTTTTAAATCACAGCTTCTAGAAGGTTTACATGATTTCTTAAAAAAACCTAGTTTTTAGAAAATATGATTTATTTCATCAATGGAATCAACAAACTATGCACATTCTACGTAATAACGACTTTCTATAGTTTGCGCAGACGTCCGGAAATAGGAAAAGCTTACTTCCGCCAGTTTTTTAAAATCACAGCTTCTAGAAAGTTTAAATGATTTCTTAAAAAACACGAGTTTTTAGAAAATATCATTTATTTCATAAAGGGAATCAACAAAGTATGAACATTGTATGTCATAATGACTTTCTATAGTTTGCGCATGTGCAAAATTTGCACATTCTACGTAATAACGACTTTCTATAGTTTGCGCATGCATCCGGAAATAAGAAAAGCTTACTTCCCTTCGTTTTTTAAAATCACAGCTTCTAGAAGGTTTACATGATTTCTTAAAAAACACGAGTTTTTATAAAATGTGATTTATTTCATAAATGGAATCAACAAAGTATGCACATTCTACGTCATAATGCCTTTCTATAGTTTGTGCATGCGTCCGGAAATAAGAAAAGCCTACTTCCCCCTGTTTTTTAAAATCACAGCTTCTAGAAGATTTACATGATTTCCTAAAAAACACGAGTTTTTAGAAAATGTGATTTATTTCTTAAATGGAATCAACAAAGTATGCACATTCTACATCATAACGCCTTTCTATAGTTTGCGCATGAGTCCGGAAATAAGAAAAACTTGCTTCCCCCCCATTTTTAAAATCACAGCTTCTAAAATGTTTACATGATTTCTTAAAAAAAATGGGTTTTTAGAAAATGTGATTTATTTCATCAATGGAATCAACAAACTATGCACATTCTATGTAATAACGACTTTTTATAATTTGCGCATGCGTCCGGAAATAAGAAAAGCTTACTTCCCTCCGTTTTTTAAAATCACAGCTTCTAGAAGGTTTACATGATTTCTTAAAAAAAACGAGTTTGTAGAAAATGTGATTAATTCATCAATGGAATCAACAAAGTATTCACATTCTACGTAATAACCACTTTCTATAGTTTGCGTATGCGTCCGGAAATAAGAAAAGCTTGCTTCCGCCAGTTTTTTAAAATCACAGCTTCTAGAAGGTTTACATGATTTCTTAAAAAACACGAGTTTTTAGAAAATGTCATTTATTTCATAAATGGAATAAACAAAGTATGAACATTCTATGTCAAAACGACTTTGTATAATTTGCGCATGCGCAAACTATGCACATTCTTCGTAATAACGACTTTCTATAGTTTGCGCATGCGTCCAGAAATATGAAAAGCTTACTTCCCCCCCTTTTTTTAAATCACAGCTTCAAGAAGGTTTACATGATTTCTTAAAAACACGTGTTTTTAGAAAATGTGATTTATTTCATCAATGGAATCAACAAACTATGCACATTTTACGTAATAACGACTTTTTATAGTTTGCGCATGCGTCCGGAAATAGGAAAAGCTTACTTCCGCTAGTTTTTTAAAATCACAGCTTCTAGAAGGTTTAAATGATTTCTTAAAAAACACCAGTTTTTATGAAATGTGATTTATTTCATAAATGGAATCAACAAAGTATGCACATTCTACGTCATAACACCTTTCTATAGTTTGTGCATGCGTCCGGAAATAAGAAAAGCTTACTTCTCCCTCTTTTTTAAAATCACAACTTCTAGAAGGTTTATATGATTTCTTAAAAAACACGAGTTTTTAGAAAATGTGATTTATTTCTTAAATGGAATCAACAAAGAACACACATTCTACGTCATAACGTCTTTCTATAGTTTGCGCATGCCTCCGAAAATAAGAAAAGCTTACTTCCCCCCCTTTTTTAAAATCACAGCTTCTAGAAGGTTTACATGATTTCTTAAAAAAAACGAGTTTTTAGAAAATGTGATTTATTTCATCAATGGAATAAACAAACTATGCACATTCTATGTAATAACAACTTTTTATAGTTTGCGCATGCGTCCGGAAATAAGAAAACCTTACTTCCCTGCGTTTTTTAAAATCACAGCTTCTAGAAGGTTTACATGATTTCTTAAAAAAAATGAGTTTGTAGAAAATGTGATTTAATTCATCAATGGAATCAACAAAGTATGCACATTCTACGCAATAACCACTTTCTATAGTTTGCGCATGCGTCTGGAAATAAGAAAAGCTTGCTTCCACCAGTTTTTTAAAATCACATCTTCTAGAAGGTTTACATGATTTCTTAAAAAACACAAGTTTTTAGAAAATGTGATGTATTTAATCAATGGAATCAACAAAATATGCACATTCTACGTAATAAATATTCTCTATAGTTTGCGCATGCGTCCAAAAATAAGAAAAGCTTACTTCCCCCTGTTTTTTAAAATCACAGCTTCAAGAAGGTTTACATGATTTCTTAAAAAACACAAGTTTTTAGAAAATGTCATTTATTTCATAAATGGAATAAACAAAGTATGAACATTCTATGTCATAACGACTTTGTATAGTTTGCGCATGCGCAAGCTATGCACATTCTACGTAATAACGACATTCTATAGTTTGCACATGCATTCGGAAATAAGAAAAGCTTACTTTCCCCTGTTTTTTAAATTCACAGCTTCTAGAAGGTTTACATGATTTCTTAAAAAACATGAGTTTTTAGAAAATTTGATTTATTAAATAAATGGTTTCAAAAAAGTATGCACATTCTACGTCATAACGACTTTCTATAGTTTGCGCATGCGTCCGGAAATAAGAAAAGCTTAGTTCCGCCCTTTTTTTAAATTCACAGCTTCTAGAAGGTTTACATGATTTCTTAAAAAACATGAGTTTTTAGAAAATGTGATTTATTTCATAAATGGAATCAACAAAGTATGCACATTCTACGTCATAACGCCTTTCTATAGTTTGTGCATCCGTCCGGAAATAAGAAAAGCTTACTTCCCCCTGTTTTTTAAAATCACAGCTTCTAGAAGGTTTACATGATTTCTTAAAAAACACGAGTTTTTAGAAAATGTGATTTATTTCATAAATGAAATCAACAAAGTATGCACATTCTACGTCATAACGCATTTCTATAGTTTGCGCATGCGTTCGAAAATAAGAAAAGCTTACTTCCCCCTGTTTTTTAAAATCACAGCTTCTAGAAGGTTTACATGATTTCTTAACAAACACGAGTTTTCAGAAAATTTCATTTATTTCGTAAATGGAATCAACAAAGTATGCACATTCTACGTAATAACGAATTTCTATAGTTTGCGCATGCGACCGGAAATAGGAAAAGCTTACTTCCCCCTGTTCTTTAAAATCACAGCTTCTAGAAAGTTTACATGATTTCTTAATAAACACGAGTTTTTAGAAAATGTGATTTATTTAATAAATGGAATCAATGAACTATGCACATTCTACGTAATAACAACTTTCTATAATTTGCGCATGCGTCCGGAAATAAGAAAAGCCTACTTCCCCTTGTTTTTTAAAATCACAGCTTCTAGAAGGTTTACATGATTTCTTAACAAACACGAGTTTTTAGAAAATGTCATCTAT
This sequence comes from Larix kaempferi, assembly GCA_027924585.1. NCBI lineage: Eukaryota > Viridiplantae > Streptophyta > Pinopsida > Pinales > Pinaceae > Larix > Larix kaempferi. Next base: position 14,380,728 of record BSBM01000557.1, on the reverse strand, counting down.
TTCATAAATGGAATAAACAAAGTATGCACATTCTATGTCTTAACACCTTTCTATAGTGTGCGTATGCTTCACTATGCACATTTTACGTAATAATGACTTTCTATAGTTTGCGCATGCGTCTGGAAATAAGAAAAGCTTACTTCACCCCGTTTTTTAAAATCGCAACTTCTAGAAGGTTTACGTGATTTCTTAAAAAACATGAGTTTTTAGAAAATGTGATTTATTTCATAAATGGAATCAACAAAGTATGCACATCCTACGTCATAACGACTTTCTATAGTTTGCGCATGCGTCCGGAAATAAGAAAAGCTTACTTCCCCCCGTTTTTTAAAATCACAGCTTCTAGAAGGTTTACATGATTTCTTAAAAAACACAAGTTTTTAGATAATGTCATTTATTTCATAAATGGAATCAACAAAGTATAAACATTCTATGTCATAACAACTTATTATAGTTTGTGCATGTGCAAACTATGCACTTTCTATGTAATAACGACTATCTATAGTTTGCTCATGCGTCCGGAAATAAGAAAAGCTTAGTTCCCCCCTTTTTTTAAATTCACAGCTGCTAGAAGGTTTACATGATTTCCTAAAAATCACGAGTTTCTAGAAAATGTGAATTATTTCATAAATGGAATCAAAAAAGTATGCACATTCTACGTCATAACGACTTTCTATAGTTTGCGCATGCGTCCAAAAATAAGAAAGGCTTACTTCCCCTTGTTTTTTAAAATCACAGCTTCTAGAAGGTTTACATGATTTCTTAAAAAACACGAGTTTTTAGAAAATGTGAATTATTTCATAAATGGAATCAAAAAAGTATGCACATTCTACGTCATAACGACTTTCTATAGTTTGCGCATGCGTCCGGAAATAAGAAAAGCTTACTTCCCCCTGTTTTTTAAAATCACAGCTTCTAGAAGGTTTACATGATTTCTTAAAAAACACGAGTTTTTAGAAAATGTGATTTATTTCATCAATGGAATCAACAAACTATGCACATTCTACGTAATAATGACTTTCTATAGTTTGCGCATGCGTCCGGAAATAAGAAAAGCTTACTTCCCTCCGTTTTTTAAAATCACAGCTTCTAGAAGGTGTACATGATTTCTGAAAAAAATGAGTTTGTAGAAAATGTTATTTAATTCATCAATGGAATCAACAAAGTATGCAAATTCTATGTAATAACCACTTTCTATAGTTTGCGCATACATCCGGAAATAAGAAAAGCTTGCTTCCGCCAGTTTTTTAAAATCACAGCTTCTAGAAGGTTTATATGATTTCTTAAAAAACATGAGTTTTTAGAAAATGTTATTTATTTCATAAATGGAATCAGCAAAGTATGAACATTCTATGTCATAACGACTTTGTATAGTTTGCGCATGCGCAAACTATGCACATTCTACGTAATAATGAATTTCTATAGTTTGCGCATGTGTCCGGAAATAGGAAAAGCTTACCTCCGCCAGTTTTTTAAAATCACAGCTTCTAGAAGGTTTAAATGTCATTTATTTCATAAAGGGAATCAACAAAGTATGAAAATTCTATGTCATAACGACTTTCTATATTTTGGGCATGCGCAAAAATTGCACATTCTACGTCATAACGACTTTCTATAGTTTGCGCATGTGTCCGGAAATAAGAAAAGCTTACTTCCCCCCGTTTTTTAAAATCACAGCTTCTAGATGGTTTACATGATTTCTTAAAAAACATGAGTTTTTATAAAATATGATTTATTTCATAAATGGAATAAACAAAGTATGCACATTCTACATCATAACGACTTTGTATAGTTTGCGCACGTGTCCGGAAATAAGAAAAGCTTACTTCCCCCCGTTTTTTAAAATCACAGCTTCTAGAAGGTTTACATGATTTCTTAAAAAACACGAATTTTTAGAAAATGTGATTTATTTCATCAATGGAATCAACAAACTATGCACATTCTACGTAATAACGAATTTCTATAGTTTGCTCATGCATCAGGAAAAAAAAAAGTTTAATTCCGCGAGTTTTTTAAAATCACAGCTTCTAGAAGGTTTACATGATTTCTTAAAAAACATGAGTTTTTAGAAAATCTGATTTATTGAATCAATGGAATCAACAAACTATGCACATTCTACGTCATAACGCCTTTCTATAGTTTGCGCATGCATCCAGAAATAAGAAGAGCTTACTTCCCCCTGTTTTTTAAAATCACAGCTTCTAAAAGGTTTACATGATTTCTTAAAAAACAGGAGTTTTTAAAAAATGTGATTTATTTCATAAATGGAACCAACAAAGTATGCACATTCTAGGTCATAACGCCTTTCTATAGTTTGCGCATGCGTCCGGAAATAAGAAAAGCTTACTTCCCCCTGTTTTTTAAAATCACAGCTTCTAGAAGGTTATCATGATTTCTTAAAAAACACGAGTTTTTAGAAAATGTGATTTATTTCATAAATGGAATCAACAACGTATGCACATTCTACGTCATAACTCCTTTCTATAGTTTGCGGATGCGTCCGGAAATAAGAAAAGCTTACTTCCCCCTGTTTTTTAAAATCACAGCTTCTAGAAGGTTTACATGATTTCTTAAAAAACCCGAGTTTTTAGAAAATGTGATTTATTTCATAAATGGAATCAACAAAGTATGCACATTCTACGTCATAACGACTTTCTATAGTTTGCGCATGCGCAAACTATGCACATTCTACGTAATAACGACTTTCTATAGTTTGCGCATGCGTCCGGAAATAAGAAAAGCTTACTTCCTCCCTTTTTTTAAATTCACAGCTTCTAGAACGTTTACATGATTTCTTAAAAAACACGAGTTTTAAAAAAATGTGATTTATTTCATAAATGGAATCAAAAAAGTATACACATTCTACGTCATAACGCCTTTGTATAGTTTGCGCATGCGTCCGGAAATAAGAAAAGCTTACTTCCCCCTGTTTTTTAAAATCACAGCTTCTAGATGGTTTACATGATTTCTTAAAAAACACGAGTTTTTAGAAAATGTGATTTATTTCATAAATGGAATCAACAAAGTATGCCCAATTTACGTGATAACGACTTTCTATAGTTTGCGCATGCGTCCGGAAATAAGAAAAGCTTACTTCCTCCCCTTTTTTAAAATCACAGCTTCTAGAAGATTTACATGATTTCTTAAAAAAAATTAGTTTTTAGAAAATGTGATTTATTTCATCAATGGAATCAACAAACTATGCACATTCTACGTAATAATGACTTTCTATAGTTTGCGCATGCGTCCGGAAATAAGAAAAGCTTACTTCCCTCCGTTTTTTAAAATCACAGCTTCTAGAAGGTTTACATGATTTCTTAAAAAAAACGAGTTTGTAGAAAATGTGATTTAATTCATCAATGGATTCAACAAAGTATGCACATTCTACGTAATAACCACTTTCTATAGTTTGCGCATGCGTCCAGAAATAAGAAAAGCTTGCTTCCGCCAGTTTTTTAAAATCACATCTTCTAGAAGGTTTACATGATTTCTTAAAAAACACAAGTTTTTAGAAAATGTGATTTATTTAATCAATGGAATCAACAACCTATGCACATTCTACGTAATAAAGATTTTCTATAGTTTGCGCATGCGTCCGGAAATAAGAAAAGCTTACTTCCCCCCGTTTTTTAAAATCACAGCTTCTAGAAGATTTACATGATTTCTTAAAAACCACCAGTTTTTAGAAAATGTCATTTATTTCATAAACGGAATAAAAAAAAGTATGAACATTCTATGTCATAACGACTTTGTATAGTTTGTGCATGCGCAAACTATGCACATTCTATGTAATAACGACTTTCTATAGATTGCGCACGCGTCCGGAAATAAGAAAAGATTAGTTCCCCCCTTTTTTTAAATTCACAGCTTCTAGAAGGTTTACATGACTTCTTAAAAAACATGAGTTTTTAGAAAATGTGATTTATTTCATAAATGGAATCAAAAAAGTATGCACATTCTACGTCATAACGACTTTCTATAATTTGCGCATGCATCCGGAAATAAGAAAAGCTTACTTCCCCACGTTTTTTAAAATCAGAGCTTTTAGAAGGTTTACATGATTTTTAAAAAACATGAGTTTTTAGAAAATGTGATTTATTTCATAAATGGAATCAACAAAGTATGCACATTCTATGTCATAACGACTTTCTACTATTTGTGCATGTGTCCGGAAATAAGAAAAGCTTACTTCCCCCCGTTTTTTAAAATCACAGCTTCTAGAAGGTTTACATGATTTCTTAAAAAAAACAAGTTTTTAGAAAATGTGATTTATTTCATCAATCGAATCAACAAACCATGCACATTCTACGTAATGACGACTTTCTATCGTTTGCGCATGCGTTTGGAAATAAGAAAAGCTTACTTCCCCCCGTTTTTTAAAATCACAGCTTCTAGAAGGTTTACATGATTTCTTAAAAAACACGAGTTTTTAGAAAATGTGATCTATTTCATCAATGGAATCAACAAACTATGCACATTCTACGTAATAATGACTTTCTATAGTTTGCGCATGCGTCCGGAAATAAGAAAAGCTTACTTCCCTCCGTTTTTTAAAATCACAGCTTCTAGAAGGTGTACATGATTTCTGAAAAAAATGAGTTTGTAGAAAATGTGATTTAATTCATCAATGGAATCTGCAAAGTATGAACATTCTATGTCATAACGACTTTGTATAGTTCGCGCATGCGCAAACTATGCACATTCTATGTAATAACGAATTTCTATAGTTTGCGCATGCGTCCGGAAATAGGAAAAGCTTACCTCCGCCAGTTTTTTAAAATCATAGCTTCTAGAAGGTTTAAATGTCATTTATTTCGTAAAGGGAATCAACAAAGTATGAACATTCTATGTCATAACGACTTTCTATAGTTTGCGCATGCGCAAAAATTGCACATTCTACGTCATAACGACTTTCTATAGTTTGCGCATGTGTCCGAAAATAAGAAAAGCTTACTTCCCCCCGTTTTTTAAAATCACAGCTTCTAGAAGGTTTACATGATTTCTTAAAAAACACGAGTTTTTATAAAATGTGATTTATTTCATAAATGGAATCAACAAAGTATGCACATTCTACGTCATAACGCCTTTCTGTAGTTTGTGCATGCGTCCGGAAATAAGAAAAGCTTACTTCCCCCCCTTTTTTAAAATCACAGCTTCTAGAAGGTTTACATGATTTCTTAAAAAACACGAGTTTTTAGAAAATGTGATTTATTTAATAAATCGAATCAACAAAGTATGCACATTCTATGTCATAACGACTTTCTATAGTTTGCGCATGCGTCCGGAAATAAGAAAAGCTTACTTCCCCCCCTTTTTTTAAATCACAGCTTCTAGAGGGTTTACATGATTTCTTAAAAAAACTAGTTTTTAGAAAATGTGATTTATTTCATCATTGGAATCAACAAACTATGCACATTCTACGTAATAACGACTTTCTATAGTTTGCACATGCATCCGATTATAAGAAAAGCTTACTTCCCTCCGTTTTTTAAAATCACAGCTTCTAGATGGTTTACATGATTTCTTAAAAAAAATGAGTTTGTAGAAAATGTGACTTAATCCATCAATGGAATCAACAAAGTATGCACATTCTACGTGATAACGACTTTCTATAGTTTGCGCATACGTCCGGAAATAGGCAAAGCTTACCTCCGCCAGTTTTTTAAAATCACAGCTTCTAGAAGGTTTACATGATTTCTTAAAAAAAACTAGTTTTTAGAAAATGTCATTTATTTCATAATTGGAATCAACAAAGTATGAACATTCTATGTCATAACGACTTTGTATAGTTTGCGCATGTGCAAACTATGCACATTCTACGTAATAACGACTTTCTATAGTTTGCGCATGCGTCTGAAATTAAGAAAAACTTACTTCCCCCCGTTGTTTAAATTCACGTCTTCTAGAAGGTTTACATGATTTCATAAAAAACACGAGTTTTTATAAAATGTGATTTATTTCATAAATGGAATAAACAAAGTATGCACATTCTACATCATAACGACTTTGTATAGTTTGCGCACGTGTCCGGAAATAAGAAAAGCTTACTTCCCCCCGTTTTTTAAAATCACAGCTTCTAGAAGGTTTACATGATTTCTTGAAAAACACGAGTTTTTAGAAAATGTGATTTATTTCATCAATGGAATCAACAAACTATGCACATTCTACGTAATAACGAATTTCTGTAGTTTGCTCATGCATCCGGAAATAAAAAAAGCTTAATTCCAACAGTTTTTTAAAATCACAGCTTCTAGAAGGTTTACATGATTTCTTAAAAAACATGAGTTTTTAGAAAATCTGATTTATTGAATAAATGGAATCAACAAACTATGCACATTCTACGTCATAACGCCTTTCTATAGTTTGCGCATGCATCCAGAAATAAGAAGAGCTTACTTCCCCCTGTTTTTTAAAATCACAGCTTCTAAAAGGTTTACATGATTTCTTAAAAAACAGGAGTTTTTAAAAAATGTGATTTATTTCATAAATGGAACCAACAAAGTATGCACATTCTACGTCATAACACCTTTCTATAGTTTGCGCATGCGTCCGGAAATAAGAAAAGCTTACTTCCCCCTGTTTTTTAAAATCACAGCTTCTAGAAGGTTTACATGATTTCTTAAAAAACACGAGTTTTTAGAAAATGTGATTTATTTCATAAATGGAATCAACAACGTATGCACATTCTACGTCATAACTCCTTTCTATAGTTGGCGGATGCGTCCGCAAATAAGAAAAGCTTACTTCCCCCTGTTTTTTAAAATCACAGCTTCTATAAGGTTTACATGATTTCTTAAAAAACCCGAGTTTTTGAAAATGTGATTTATTTCATAAATGGAATCAACAAAGTATGCACATTCTACGTCATAACGACTTTCTATAGTTTGCGCATGCGTCCGGAAATAAGAAAAGCTTAATTCTGTCAGTTTTTTAAAATCACAGCTTCTAGAAGGTTTACATGATTTCTTAAAAAACATGAGTTTTTATAAAATGTGATTTATTTCATAAATGGAATCAACAAAGTATTCACATTCTACGTCATAACGACTTTCTATAGTTTGCGCATGTGTCCTGAAATAAGAAAAGCTTACTTCCCCCCGTTTTTTAAAATCACAGCTTTTAGAAGGTTTACATGATTTCTTAAAAAACACGAGTTTTTAGATAATGTGATTTATTTCATAAATGGAATCAACAAAGTATGCACATTCTACGTCATAATGCCTTTCTATAGTTTGCAAATGAATCCAGAAATAAGAAAAGCTTACTTCCCCCTGTTTTTTAAAATCACAGCTTCTAGAAGGTTGACATGATTTCTTAAAAAACACGAGTTATTAGAAAATGTGATTTTTTTCATAAATGGAATCAACAAAGTATGCACATTCTACATCATAACGACTTTCTATAGTTTGCGCATGCGTCCGGAAATAAGAAAAGCTTACTTCCCCCCCTTTTTTAAAATCACAGCTTCTAGAAGGTTTACATGATTTCTTAAAAAAAAAGAGTTTTTAGAAAATGTCATTTACTTCATAAATAGAATTAACAAAGTATGAACATTCTATGTCATAACGACTTTGTATAGTTTGCGCATGTGCAAACTATGCAGATTCTACATAATAACGAATTTCTATAGTTTGCACATGCCTCCGGAAATAAGAAAAGCTTACTTCCCCCCGTTTTTTAAATTCACAGCTTCTAGAAGGTTTACATGATTTCTTAAAAAACATGAATTTTTAGAAAATTTGATTTATTTCATGAATGGAATCAAAAAAGTATGCACATTCTACGTCATAACGACTTTCTATAGTTTGCGCATGCGTCCGGAAATAAGAAAAGCTTACTTCCACCCGTTTTTTAAAATCACAGCTTCTAGAAGGTTTACATGATTTCTTAAAAAACACATGTTTTTAGAAAATGTCATTTATTTCATAAATCGAATCAACAAAGTATGAAAATTCTATGTCATAACGACTTTGTATAGTTTGCGCATGCGCAAACTATGTAGATTCTAAGTAATAACGACTTTCTATAGTTTGCGCATGCATCCTGAAAAAAGAAAAGCTTACTTCCCCCCGTTTTTTAAATTCACAGCTTCTAGAAGGTTTACATGATTTCTTAAAAAACACGAGTTTTTAGAAAATGTGATTTATTTCATAAATGGAATCAACAAAGTATGCACATTCTACGTCATAACGACTTTCTATAGTTTGCGCATGTGTCCGGAAATAAGAAAAGCTTACTTCCCCCCGTTTTTTAAAATCACAGCTTCTAGAAGGTTTACATGATTTCTTAAAAACCACCAGTTTTTAGAAAATGTCATTTATTTCATAAAAGGAATAAAAAAAAGTATGAACATTCTATGTCATAACGACTTTGTATAGTTTGTGCATGCGCAAACTATGCACATTCTATGTAATAATGACTTTCTATAGATTGCGAACGCGTCCGGAAATAAGAAAAGATTAGTTCCCCCCTTTTTTTAAATTCACAGCTTCTAGAAGGTTTACATGATTTCTTAAAAAACATGAGTTTTTAGAAAATGTGATTTATTTCATAAATGGAATCAAAAAAGTATGCACATTCTACGTCATAACGACTTTCTATAATTTGCGCATGCATCCGGAAATAAGAAAAGCTTTATTCCCCACGTTTTTTAAAATCAGAGCTTTTAGAAGGTTTACATGATTTCTTAAAAACCATGAGTTTTTAGAAAATGTGATTTATTTCATAAATGGAATCAACAAAGTATGCACATTCTACGTCATAACGACTTTCTATAGTTTGTGCATGTGTCCGGAAATAAGAAAAGCTTACTTCCCCCCGTTTTTTAAAATCACAGCTTTTAGAAGGTTTACATGATTTCTTAAAAAAAACAAGTTTTTAGAAAATGTGATTTATTTCATCAATGGAATCAACAAACCATGCACATTCTACGTAATGACGACTTTCTATCGTTTGCGCATGCGTTTGGAAATAAGAAAAGCTTACTTCCCCCCGTTTTTTAAAATCACAGCTTCTAGAAGGTTTACATGATTTCTTAAAAAACACAAGTTTTTAGAAAATGTCATTTATTTCATAAATGGAATCAACAAAGTATGAAAATTCTATGTCATAACGACTTTGTATAGTTTGCGCATGCGCAAACTATGTACATTCTACATAATAACGACTTTCTATAGTTTGCGCATGCGTCCTGAAATAAGAAAAGCTTACTTCCCCCCGTTTTTTAAATTCACAGCTTCTAGAAGGTTTACATGATTTCTTAAAAAACACGAGTTTTTAGAAAATGTGATTTATTTCATAAATGGAATCAACAAAGTATGCACATTCTACGTCATAACGACTTTCTATAGTTTGCGTATCTGTCCGGAAATAAGAAAAGCTTACTTCCCCCCCTTTTTTAAAATCACAGCTTCTAGAAGGTTTACATGATTTCTTAAAAAACACAAGTTTTTAGAAAATGTGATTTATTTCATCAATGGAATCAACAAACTATGCACATTCTACGTAATAATGACTTTCTATATTTTGCGCATGTGTCCGGAAATAAGAAAAGCTTAATTCCGCCAGTTTTTTAAAATCACAGCTTCTAGAAGGTTTACATGATTTCTTAAAAAACACGAGTTTTTATAAAATGTGATTTATTTCATAAATGGAATCAACAAAGTATGGACATTCTACGTCATAATGACTTTCTATAGTTTGCGCACGTGTCCTGAAATAAGAAAAGCTTACTTCCCCCGTTTTTTTAAAATCAGAGCTTCTAGAAGGTTTACATGATTTCTTAAGAAACACAAGTTTTTAGATAATGTGATTTATTTCATAAATGGAATCAACAAAGTATGCACATTCTACGTCATAATGCCTTTCTATAGTTTGCGCATGAATCCGGAAATAAGAAAAGCTTACTTCCCCCTGTTTTTTAAAATCACAGCTTCTAGAAGGTTTACATGATTTCTTAAAAAACACGATTTTTTAGAAAATGTGATTTATTTCATCAATGGAATCAACAAAGTATGCACATTCTACGTCATAACGACTTTCTATAGTTTTCCCATGCGTCTGCAAATAAGAAAAGCTTACTTCCCCCAGTTTTTTAAAATCACAGCTTCTAGAAGGTTTACATGATTTCTTAAAAAACACAATTTTTTAGAAAATGTCATTTATTTAATAAATGGAATCAACAAAGTATGAACATTCTATGTCATAACAACTTTGTATAGTTTGCGCATGCGCAAACTATGCAAATTCTACGTAATAACGACTTTCTATATTTTGCGCATGCGTCCAGAAATAAGAAAAGCTTACTTCCTCCCTTTTTTTAAATTCACAGCTTCTAGAAGGTTTACATGATTTCTTAAAAAATACGAGTTTTTAAAAAATGTGATTTATTTCATAAATGGAATAAAAAAAGTATGCACATTCTACGTCATAACGCCTTTCTATAGTTTGCGCATGCGTCCGGAAATAAGAAAAGCTTACTTCCCCCTGTTTTTTAAAATCACAGCTTCTAGAAGGTTTACATGATTTCTTAAAAAACACAAGTTTTTAGAAAATGCGATTTATTTCATAAATGGAATCAACAAAGTATGCACATTTTACGTCATAACGACTTTCTATAGTTTGCGCATGCGTCCGGAAATAAGAAAAGCTTACTTCCTCCCCTTTTTTTAAATCACAGCTTCTAGAAGATTTACATGATTTCTTAAAAAAAATGAGTTTTTAGAAAATGTGATTTATTTCATCAATGGAATCAACAAACTATGCACATTCTACGTAATAATGACTTTCTATAGTTTGCGCATGCGTTCGGAAATAAGAAAAGCTTACTTCCCTCCGTTTTTTAAAATCACAGCTTCTAGAAGGTTTACATGATTTCTTAAAAAAAAATTGTTTGTAGAAAATGTGATTTAATTCATCAATGGAATCAACAAAGTATGCACATTCTACGTAATAACCACTTTCTATAGTTTGCGCATGCGTCCGGAAATAAGAAAAGCTTACTTCCCCCCGTTTTTTAAAATCACAGCTTCTAGAAGGTTTACATGATTTCTTAAAAAAAACAAGTTTTTAGAAAATGTCATTTATTTCATAAATCGAATCAACAAAGTATGAAAATTCTATGTCATAACGACTTTGTATAGTTTGCACATGCGCAAACTATGTACATTCTAAGTAATAACGACTTTCTATAGTTTGCGCATCCGTCCTGAAATAAGAAAAGCTTACTTCCCCCCGTTTTTTAAATTCACAGCTTCTAGAAGGTTTACATGATTTCTTAAAAAACACGAGTTTTTAGAAAATGTGATTTATTTCATAAATGGAATCGACAAAGTATGCACATTCTACGTCATAACGACTTTCTATAGTTTGCGCATGTGTCCGGAAATAAGAAAAGATTACTTCCCCCCGTTTTTTAAAATCACAGCTTCTAGAAGGTTTACATGATTTCTTAAAAAACACAAGTTTTTAGAAAATGTGATTTATTTCATCAATGGAATCAACAAACTATGCAAATTCTACGTAATAACGACTTTCTTTAGTTTGCGCATGCGTCCGGAAATAAGAAAAGCTTAATTCCGCCAGTTTTTTAAAATCATAGCTTCTAGAAGGTTTACATGATATCTTAAAAAACACGAGTTTTTAGAAAATGTGATTTATTTAATCAATGGAATCAACAAACTATGCACATTCTACGTAATAACGATTTTCTATAGTTTGGGCATGCGTCCGGAAATAAGAAAAGCTTACTTCCCCCTATTTTTTAAAATCACAGCTTCTAGAAGGTTTACATGATTTCTTAACAAACGCGAGTTTTTAGAAAATGTCATTTATTTCGTAAATGGAATCAACAAAGTATGCACATTCTACGTAATAACGAATTTCTATAGTTTGCGCATGCGTCCGGAAGTAAGAAAAGCTTACTTCCCCCTGTTTTTTAAAATCACAGCTTCTAGAAGGTTTACATGATTTCTTAACAGACAAGAGTTTTTAGAAAATCTGATTTATTTTGTAAATGGAATAAAAAACATATGCACATTCTACGTAATAACGACTTTCTATAGTTTGCGCATGCGTCCAGAAATAAGAAAAGCTTAATTCTGCCAGTTTTTTAAAATCACAGCTTCTAGAAGGTTTACATGATTTCTTAAAAAACACGAGTTTTTGGAAAATGTTATTTATTTAATCAATGGAATCAACAAACTATGCACATTCTATGAAATAACGACTTTCTATAGTTTGCGCATGCGTCCAGAAATAAGAAAAGCTTACTTCACCCTGTTTTTTAAAATCACAGCTTCTGGAAGGTTTACATGATTTCTTAAAAAACACGAGTTTTTAGAAAATGTGATTTATTTCATTAATGGAATCAAAAATGTATGCACATTCTACGTAATAAGGACTTTCTATAGTTTGCGCATGCGTCCCGAAATAAGAAAAGCGTAATTCCGCCAGTTTTTTAAAATCACAGCTTCTAGAAGGTTTACATGATTTCTTAAAAAACACGAGTTTTTAGAAAATCTGATTTATTTTGTAAATGGAATAAAAAACATATGCACATTCTACGTAATAACGACTTTCTATAGTTTGCGCATGCGTCCAGAAATAAGAAAAGCTTAATTCCGCCAGTTTTTTAAAATCACAGCTTCTAGAAGGTTTACATGATTTCTTAAAAAACACGAGTTTTTGGAAAATGTGATTTATTTAATCAATGGAATCAACAAACTATGCACATTCTATGAAATAACGACTTTCTATAGTTTGCGCATGCGTCCAGAAATAAGAAAAGCTTACTTCACCCTGTTTTTTAAAATCACACCTTCTAGAAGGTTTACATGTTTTCTTAAAAAACACGATTTTTTAGAAAATGTGATTTATTTCATAAATGGAATCAACAAAGTATGCACATTCTACGTCATAATGCCTTTCTATAGTTTGCGCATGAATCCGGAAATAAGAAAAGCTTACTTCCCCCCGTTTTTTAAAATCACAGCTTATAGAAGGTTTACATGATTTCTTAAAAAACACGAGTTTTTACAAAATGTGATTTATTTCGTAAATTGAATAAAAAACATATGCACATTCTACATCATAACGACTTTCTATAGTTTGCGCATGTGTCCGGAAATAAGAAAAGCTTAATTCCGCCAGTTTTTTAAAATCAAAGCTTCTAGAAGGTTTACATGATTTCTTAAAAAACACGAGTTTTTAGAAAATGTGATTTATTTAATCAATGGAAACAACAAACTATGCACATTCTACGTAATAACGATATTCTATAGTTTGCGTATGCGTCTGGAAATAAGAAAAGCTTACTTCACCCTATTTTTTAAAATCATAGCTTCTAAAAGGTTTACATGATTTCTTAACAAACACGAGTTTTTAGAAAATGTCATTTATTTAATCAATGGAATTACCAAACTATGCACATTCTACGTAATAACGACTTTCTATAGTTTGCGCATGCGTCCGGAAATAAGAAAAGCTTACTTCCCCCCTTTTTTTAAAATCACAGCTTCTAGAAGGTTTACATGATTTCTTAACAAACACGAGTTTTTAGAAAATGTCATTTATTTAATCAATGGAATTACCAAACTATGCACATTCTACGAAATAACGACTTTCTATAATTTGCGCATGCGTCCGGAAATAAGAAAAGCTTACTTCCCCCTGTTTTTTAAAATCACGGCTTCTAGAAGGTTTACATGATTTCTTAACAAACACGAGTTTTTTGAAAATGTCAATTATTTCATAAATGGAATCAACAAAGTATGCACATTCTACATCATAACGACTTTCTATAGTATGCGCATGCGTTCGGAAATAAGAAAAGCTTACTTCCCCCCTTTTTTTAAAATCACAGCTTCTAGAAGGTTTACATGATTTCTTTAAAAATACGAGTTTTTAGAAAACGTGATTTATTTCATCAATGGAATCAACAAACTTAGCACATTATATGTAATAACCACTTTCTATAGTTTGCGCATACGTCCGGAAATAAGAAAAGCTTACTTCTGCCAGTTTTTTAAAATCACAGCTTCTAGAAGGTTTACATGATTTGTTAAAAAACACGAGTTTTTAGAAAATGTCATTTATTTCATAAATGGAAAAAAAAAGTATGAACATTCTATGTCATAACGACTTTGTATAGTTTGTGCATGCGCAAACTATGCACATTCTACGAAATAACGACTTTCTATAGTTTCCGCATGCGTCCGGAAATAAGAAAAGCTTACTTCCCCCCGTTTTTTAAAATCACAGCTTCTAGAAGGTTTACATGTCTTCTTAAAAAACACGAGTTTTTAGATAATGTGATTTATTTCATAAATGGAATCAACAAAGTATGCACATTCTACGTCATAACGCCTTTCTATAGTTTGCGCATGAATCCGGAAATAAGAAAATCTTACTTCCCCCTGTTTTTTAAAATCACACCTTCTAGAAGGTTTACATGATTTCTTAAAAAACAAAAGTTTTTAGAAAATGTGTTTTTTTTCATAAATGGAATCAACAAAGTATGCACATTCTACGTCATAACGACTTTCTATAGTTTGCGCATGCATGCGGAAATAAGAAAAGCTTACTTCCCCCCCTTTTTTAAAATCACAGCTTCTAGAAGATTTACATGATTTCTTAAAAAAAAATTGTTCGTAGAAAATGTGGTTTAATTCATCAATGGAATCAACAAAGTATGCACATTCTACGTAATAACCACTTTCTATAGTTTGCACATGCGTCTGGAAATAAGAAAAGCTTACTTCCCCCCGTTTTTTAAAATCACAGCTTCTAGAAGGTTTACATGATTTCTTAAAAAACACAAGTTTTTAGAAAATGTCATTTATTTCATAAATCGAATCAACAAAGTATGAAAATTCTATGTCATAACGACTTTGTATAGTTTGCGCATGCGCAAACTATGTACATTCTACGTAATAACGACTTTCTATAGTTTGCGCATGCGTCCTGAAATAAGAAAAGCATACTTCCCGCCGTTTTTTAAATTCAGAGCTTCTAGAAGGTTTACATGATTTCTTAAAAAACACGAGTTTTTAGAAAATTTTATTTATTAAATAAATGGAATCAAAAAAGTATGCACATTCTACGTCATAACGACTTTCTATAGTTTGCGCATGCGTCCGGAAAGAAGAAAAGCTTACTTCCCCCCGTTTTTTAAAATCACAGCTTATGGAAGGTTTACATGATTTCTTAAAAAACACGAGTTTTTAGAAAATGTGATTTATTTCGTAAATGGAATAAAAAACATATGCACATTCTACGTAATAACGACATTCTATAGTTTGTGCATGCGTCCGGAAATAGGAAAGGTTTAATTCCGCCAGTTTTTTAAAATCACAGCTTCTAGACGGTTTACATGATTTCTTAAAAAATATGAGTTTTTATAAAATGTGATTTATTTCATAAATGGAATAAACAAAGTATGCACATTCTACGTCATAACGACTTTCTATAGTTTGCGCATGTGTCCTGAAATAAGAAAAGCTTACTTCCCCCCGTTTTTTAAAACCACAGCTTCTAGAACGTTTACATGATTTCTTAAAAAACACGAGTTTTTAGATAATCTGATTTATTTCATAAATGGAATCAACAAAGTATGCACATTCTATGTCATAATGCCTTTCTATAGTTTGCGCATGAATCCGGAAATAAGAAAAGCTTACTTCCGCCTGTTTTTTAAAATCACAGCTTCTACAAGGTTTACATGATTTCTTAAAAAACACAAGTTTTTAGAAAATGTGATTTTTTTCATAAATGGAATCAACAAAGTATGCACATTCTACGTCATAACGACTTTCTATAGTTTGCGCATGCATGCGGAAATAAGAAAAGCTTACTCCCCCCCCTTTTTTAAAATCACAGCTTCTAGAAGGTTTACATGATTTCTTAAAAAAAAATTGTTTGTAGAAAATGTGGTTTAATTCATCAATGGAATCAACAAAGTATGCACATTCTACGTAATAACCACTTTCTATAGTTTGCGCATGCGTCTGGAAATAAGAAAAGCTTACTTCCCCCCGTTTTTTAAAATCACAGCTTCTAGAAGGTTTACATGATTTCTTAACAAACACGAGTTTTTAGAAAATTTCATGTATTTCATAAATGGAATCAACAAAGTATGCACATTCTACATCATAACGACTTTCTATAGTTTGCGCATGCGTCCGGAAATAAGAAAAGCTTACTTCCCCCCTTTTTTTAAAATCACAGCTTCTAGAAGGTTTACATGATTTCTTAAAGAATACTTGTTTTTAGAAAATGTGATTTATTTCATCAATGGAATCAACAAACTATGCACATTCTACGTAATAACGACTTTCTATAGTTTGAGCATGTGTCTGGAAATAAGAAAAGCTTACTTCCCGCCCTTTCTTAAAATCACAGCTTCTAGAAGATTTACATGATTTCTTTAAAAAAACGAGTTTTTAGAAAATGTGATTTATTTCATCAATGGAATCAACAAAGTATGCACATTCTACGTAATAACGACTTTCTATAGTTTGCGCATGCGTCCGGAAATAAGAAAAGCTTACTTCCCCCCTTTTTTTAAAATCACAGCTTCTAGAAGGTTTACATGATTTCTTAACAAACACGAGTTTTTAGAAAATGTCATTTATTTAATCAATGGAATTACCAAACTATGCACATTCTACGAAATAACGACTTTCTATAATTTGGCATGCGTCCGGAAATAAGAAAAGCTTACTTCCCCCTATTTTTTAAAATCACGACTTCTAGAAGGTTTACATGATTTCTTAACAAACACGAGTTTTTTGAAAATGTCAATTATTTCATAAATGGAATCAACAAAGTATGCACATTCTACATCATAACGACTTTCTATAGTATGCGCATGCGTCCGGAAATAAGAAAAGCTTACTTCCCCCCTTTTTTTAAAATCACAGCTTCTAGAAGGTTTACATGATTTCTTAAAAAATACGAGTTTTTAGAAAACGTGATTTATTTCATCAATGGAATCAACAAAATAAGCACATTATACGTAATAACCACTTTCTATAGTTTGCGCATACGTCCGGAAATAAGAAAAGCTTACTTCTGCCAGTTTTTTAAAATCACAGCTTCTAGAAGATTTACATGATTTCTTAAAAAACACGAGTTTTTAGAAAATGTCATTTATTTCATAAATGGAAAAAAAAATTATGAACATTCTATGTCATAACGACTTTGTATAGTTTGCGCATGCGCAAACTATGCACATTCTACGAAATAACGACTTTCTATAGTTTGCGCATGCGTCCGGAAATAAGAAAAGCTTACTTCCCCCCGTTTTTTAAAATCACAGCTTCTAGAAGGTTTACATGATTTCTTAAAAAACATGAGTTTTTAGATAATGTGATTTATTTCATAAATGGAATCAACAAAGTATGCACATTCTACGTCATAATGCCTTTCTATAGTTTGCGCATGAATCCGGAAATAAGAAAAGCTTACTTCCCCATGTTTTTTAAAATCACACCTTCTAGAAGGTTTACATGTTTTCTTAAAAAACACGAGTTTTTAGAAAATGTGATTTTTTTCATAAATGTAATCAACAAAGTATGCACATTCTACGTCATAACGACTTTCTATAGTTTGCGCATGCGTCCGGAAATAAGAAAAGCTTACTTCCCCCCCTTTTTTAAAATCACAGCTTCTAGAAGGTTTACATGATTTCTTAAAAAAAACGAGTTTTTAGAAAATGTGATTTAGTTCATCAATGGAATCAGCAAAGTATGCACATTCTACATAATAACCACTTTATATAGTTTGCGCATGCGTCCGGAAATAAGAAAAGCTTGCTTCCGCCAGTTTTTTAAAAGCACAGCTTCTAGAAGGTTTACATGATTTCTTAAAAAACACGAGTTTTTAGAAAATGTCATTTATTTCATAAATGGAATAAACAAAGTATGAACATTCTATGTCATAACGACTTTGCATAGTTTGTGATGCGCAAACTATGCAAATACTACGTAATAAAGACTTTCTATAGTTTGCACATGCGTTCGGAAATAAGAAAAGCTTACTTCCCCCCGTTTTTTAAATTCACAGCTTCTAGAAGGTTTACATGATTTCTTAAAAAACACGAGTTTTTAGAAAATTTGATTTATTAAATAAATGGAATCAAAAAAGTATGCACATTCTACGTCATAACGACTTTCTATAGTTTGCGCATGCGTCCGGAAATAAGAAAAGCTTACTTCCCCCCGTTTTTTAAAATCACAGCTTATGGAAGGTTTACATGATTTCTTAAAAAACACGAGTTTTTAGAAAATGTGATTTATTTCGTAAATGGAACAAAAAACATATGCACATTCTACGTAATAACGACATTCTATATTTTGCGCATGCGTCCAGAAATAAGAAAAGCTTAATTCCGCCACTTTTTTAAAATCACAGCTTCTAGAAGGTTTACATGATTTCTTAAAAAACACGAGTTTTTGGAAAATGTGATTTATTTAATCAATGGAATCAACAAACTATGCACATTCTACGAAATAACGACTTTCTATAGTTTGCACATGCGTCAAGAAATAAGAAAAGTTTATTTCACCCTGTTTTTTAAAATCACAGCTTCTAGAAGGTTTACATGATTTCTTAAAAAACACGAGTTTTTAGAAAATGTGATTTATTTCATAAATGGAATAAAAAACATATGCACATTCTACGTAATAACAACTTTCTATAGTTTGCCTATGCGTCCGGAAATAAGAAAACCTTAATTCTGCCAGTTTTTTAAAATCACAGCTTCTAAAAGCTTTACATGATTTCTTAAAGAACATGAGTTTTTAGAAAATGTGATTTATTTCATAAAAGGAATCAACAAAGTATGCACATTCTATGTCATAACGACTTTCTATAGTTTGCGCATGCGTCCGGAGATAGGAAAAGCTTACTTCCCCCCCTTTTTTAAAATCACAGCTTCTAGAAGGTTTACATTATTTCTTAAAAAAAATTAGTTTTTAGAAAATGTGATTTATTTCATCATTGGAATCAAAAAACTATGCACATTCTACGTAATAACGACTTTCTATAGTTTGCGCATGCGTCCGGATATAGGAAAGGCTTAGTTCTGCCAGTTTTTTAAAATCACAGCTTCTAGAAGGTTTACATGATTTCTTAAAAAACACGAGTTTTTAGATAATGTGATTTATTTCATAAATGGAATCAACAAAGTATGCACATTCTACGTCATAATGCCTTTCTATAGTTTGCGCATGAATCCGGAAATAAGAAAAGCTTACTTCCCCCTGTTTTTTAAAATCACAGCTTCTAGAAGGTTTACATGTTTTCTTAAAAAACACGAGTTTATAGAAAATGTGATTTTTTTCATAAATGGAATCAACAAAATATGCACATTCTACGTCATAACGACTTTCTATAGTTTGCGCATGCGTCCGGAAATAAGAAAAGCTTACTTCCCCCCCTTTTTTAAAATCACAACTTCTAGAAGGTTTACATGATTTCTTAAAAAAAATGAGTTTTTAGAAAATGTGATTTAATTCATCAATGGAATCAACAAAGTATGCGCATTCTACATATAACCACTTTATATAGTTTGCGCATGCGTCCGGAAATAAGAAAAGCTTACTTCCCCCCGTTTTTTAAATTCACAGCTTCTAGAAGGTTTACATGATTTCTTAGAAAACACGAGTTTTTAGAAAATGTCATTTATTTCATAAATGGAATAAAAAAGTATGCACATTCTATGTCATAACGACTTTGTATAGTTTGCGCATGCGTCCGGAAATAAGAAAAGCTTACTTCCCCCCGTTTTTTAAAATCACAGCTTATAGAAGGTTTACATGATTTCTTAAAAAACACGAGTTTTTACAAAATGTGATTTATTTCGTAAATGGAATAAAAAACATATGCACATTCTACATCATAACGACTTTCTATAGTTTGCGCATGTGTCCGGAAATAAGAAAAGCTTAATTCCGCCAGTTTTTTAAAATCAAAGCTTCTAGAAGGTTTACATGATTTCTTAAAAAACACGAGTTTTTAGAAAATGTGATTTATTTAATCAATGGAAACAACAAACTATGCACATTCTACATAATAACGATTTTCTATAGTTTGCGCATGCGTCTGGATATAAGAAAAGCTTACTTCCCCCCGTTTTTAAAATCACAGCTTCTAGAAGGTTTACATGATTTCTTAAAAAACACGAGTTTGTAGAAAATGTCATTTAATTCCTAAATGGAATCAACAAAGTATGCACATTCTACGTAATAACCACTTTCTATAGTTTGCGCATACGTCCGGAAATAAGAAACGCTTACTTCTGCAAGTTTTTTAAAATCACAGCTTCTAGAAGGTTTACATGATTTCTTAAAAAACACGAGTTTTTAGAAAATGTCATTTATTTCATAAATGGAATCAACAAAGTATGAACATTCTATGTCATAACAACTTTGTATAGTTTGCGCATGCGCAAACTATGCACATTCTACGTAATAACGACTTTCTATAGTTTGCGCATGCATCCCGAAATAAGAAAAGATTACTTCCCCCCTTTTTTTAAATTCACAGCTTCTAGAAGGTTTACATGATTTCTTAAAAAACATGAGTTTTTAAAAAATGTGATTTATTTCATAAATGTAATCAACAAAGTATGCACATTTTACGTCATAACGACTTTCTATAGTTTGCGCATCCGTCCGGAAATAAGAAAAGCTTACTTCCCCCCCGTTTTGAAAAATCACAGCTTCTAGAATGTTTACATGATTTCTTAAAAAACACGAGTTTTTAGAAAATGCGATTTATTTCATCAATGGAATCAACAAACTATGCACATTCTACGTAATAACGACATTCTATAGTTTGCGCATGCGTCCGTAAATAAGAAAAGCTTACTTCCCCCCGTTTTTTAAAATCAGAGCTTCTAGAATGTTTACATGATTTCCTAAAAAACACAAGTTTTTAGAAAATGTCATTTATTTCATAAATGGAACAAACAAAGTATGAACATTCTATGTCATAACGACTTTGTATAGTTTGTGAATGCGCAAACTATGCACACTCTATGTAATAACGACTTTCTATAGGTTGCGCATGGGTCCGGAAATAAGAAAAGATTAGTTCCCCCCTTTTTTTGAAATTCACAGCTTCTAGAAGGTTTACATGATTTCTTATAAAACATGAGTTTTTAGAAAATGTGATTTATTTCATAAATGGAATAAAAAAAGAATGCACATTCCATGTCATAACGACTTTCTATAGTTTGCGCATGCGTCTGGAAATAAGAAAAGCTTACTTCCCCCCGTTTTTTAAAATCACAGCTTCTAGAAGGTTTACATGATTTCTTAAAAACACGAGTTTTTGGAAAATGTGATTTATTTAATCAATGGAATCAACAAACTATGCACATTCTACGAAATAACGACTTTCTATAGTTTGCGGATGCGTCCGGAAATAAGAAAAGCTTACTTCCCCCTGTTTTTTAAAATCACAGCTTCTAGAAGGTTTACATGATTTCTTAAAAAACACGAGTTTTTAGAAAATGTGATTTATTTCATAAATGGAATAAACAAAGTATGCACATTCTACGTCATAACGACTTTCTATAGTTTGCGCATGCGTCCGGAAATAAGAAAAGCTTACTTCCCCCCCTTTTTTAAAATCACAGCTTCTAGAAGGTTTACATGATTTCTTAAAAAAAACGAGTTTTTAGAAAATGTGATTTATTTTATCAATGGAATCAACAAAGTATGCACATTCTACATAATAACCACTTTATATAGTTTGCGCATGCGTCCGGAAATAAGAAAAGCTTTCTTCCGCCAGTTTTTTAAAATCACAGCTTCTAGGAGGTTTACATGATTTCTTAAAAAACACGAGTTTTTAGAAAATGTCATTTATTTCATAAATGGATTAAACAAAGTATGAACATTCTATGTCATAACTACTTTGTATAGTTTGCGCATGCGCAAACTATGCACATTCTACGTAATAACGACTTTCTATAGTTTGCACATGCGTCCGGAAATAAGAAAAGCTTACTTCCCTCCCTTTTTTAAAATCACAGATTCTAGAAGGTTTACATGATTTCTTAAAAAGAACGAGTTTTTAGAAAATTTGATTTATTTCATAAATGGAATAAAAAAAGTATGCACATTCTACGTCATAACGACTTTCTATAGTTTGCGCATGCGTCCGGAAATAAGAAAAGCTTACTTCCCCCCATTTTTTAAAATCACAGCTTCTAGAAGGTTTACATGATTTCTTAAAAAACACGAGTTTTTAGAAAATGTGATTTATTTCATAAATGGAATAAAAAACATATGCACATTCTACGTAATAACGACTTTCTATAGTTTGCGCATGCGTCCAGAAATAAGAAAAGCTTAATTCCACCAGTTTTTTAAAATAACAGCTTCTAGAACGTTTACATGATTTCTTAAAAAACACGAGTTTTTTGAAAATGTGATTTATTTCATAAATGGAATCAACAAAGTATGCACATTCTACGTCATAACGACTTTCTATAGTTTGCGCATGCGTCTGGAAATAAGAAAAGCTTACTTCCCCCCGTTTTTTAAAATCACTGCTTCTAGAAGGTTTATATGATTTCTTAAAAAACACGAGTTTGTAGAAAATGTGATTTAATTCATAAATGGAATCAACAAAGTATGCACATTCTACGTAATAACCACTTTCTATTGTTTGCGCATACGTCCGGAAATAAGAAAAGCTTACTTCTGCCAGTTTTTTAAAATCACAGCTTCTAGAAGGTTTACATGATTTCTTAAAAAACATGAGTTTTTAGAAAATGTGATTTATTTCATAAATGGAACCAACAAAGTATGCACATTCTATGTCATAACGACTTTGTATAGTTTGCGCATGCGCAAACTATGCACACTCTACGTAATAACGACCTTCTATAGTTTGCGCATGCGTCCGGAAATAAGAAAAGCTTACTTCCCCCCTTTTTTTAAATTCACAACTTCTAGAAGGTTTACATGATTTCTTAAAAAACATGACTTTTTAAAAAATGTTATTTATTTCATAAATGAAATCAACAAAGTATGCACATTCTACGTCATAATGCCTTTCTATAGTTTGCGCATGCGTATGGAAATAAGAAAAGCTTACTTCCCCCCGTTTTTAAAAATCACAGCTTCTAGAAGGTTTACATGATTTCTTAAAAAACAGGAGTTTTTGGAAAATGTGAGTTATTTAATCAATGGAATCAACAAAGTATGCACATTCTACGAAATAACGACTTTCTATAGTTTGCGCATGCGTCCGGAAATAAGAAAAGCTTACTTCACCCTGTTTTTTAAAATCACAGCTTCTAGAAGGTTTACATGATTTCTTAAAAAACACGAGTTTTTAGAAAATCTGATTTATTTCATAAATGGAATCAAAACGTATGCACATTCTACGTAATAATGACTTTCTATAGTTTGCGCATGCGTCCGGAAATAAGAAAAGCTTACTTCCCCCTGTTTTTTAAAATCACAGCTTCTAGAAGGTTTACATGATTTCTTAAAAAACACGAGTTTTTAGAAAATGTGATTTATTTCATAAATGGAATCAACAAAGTATGCACATTCTACATCATAACGACTTTCTATAGTTTGCGCATGCGTCGGGAAATAAGAAAAGCTTACTTCCCCCCCTATTTTAAAATCAGAGCTTCTAGAAGGTTTACATGATTTTTAAAAAAAAATGAGTTTTTAGAAAATGTGATTTATTTGATCAATGGAATCAACAAAGTATGCACATTCTACATAATAACCACTTTATATAGTTTGCGCATGCGTCAGGAAATATGAAAAGCTTGCTTCTGCCAGTTTTTTAAAATCATAGCTTCTAGAAGGTTTACATGATTTCTTAAAAAACACGAGTTTTTAGAAAATGTCATTTATTTCATCAATGGAATAAACAAAGTTTGAACATTCTATGTCATAACGACTTTGTATAGTTTGCGCATGCGCAAACTATGCACATTCTACGTAATAACGACTTTCTATAGTTTGCACATGCGTCCGGAAATAAGAAAAGCTTACTTCCCCCCGTTTTTTAAATTCATAGCTTCTAGAAGGTTTACATGATTTCTTAAAAAACACGAGTTCTTAGAAAATGTGATTTATTTCATAAATGGAATCAACAAAGTATGCACATTCTACGTCATAACGACTTTCTATAGTTTGCGCATGCTTCCGGAAATAAGAAAAGCTTACTTCCCCCCCTTTTTTAAAATCACAGCTTCTAGAAGGTTTATATGATTTCTTAAAAAACACAAGTTTTTAGAAAACTTGATTTATTTCATAAATGGAGTAAAAAAAGTATGCACATTCTACGTCATAACGACTTTCTATAGTTTGCGCATGCGTCCGGAAATAAGAAAAGCTTACTTCCCCCTGTTTTTTTAAATAACAACTTATAGAAGGTTTACATGATTTCTTAAAAAAACCCGAGTTTTTAGAAAACGTGATTTATTTCGTAAATGGAATAAAAAACATATGCACATTCTATGGAAAATCGACTTTCTATAGTTTGCACATGCGTCCAGAAATAAGAAAAGCTTAATTCCGCCAGTTTCTTAAAATCACAGCTTCTAGAAGGTTTACATGATTTCTTAAAAAACACGAGTTTTTAGAAAATGTGATTTATTTCATAAATGGAATCAACAAAGTATGCACATTCTACATCATAACGACTTTCTATAAATTGCGCATGCGTCTGGAAATAAGAAAAGCTTACTTCCCCCCATTTTTTAAAATCGCAGCTTCTAGAAGGTTTACATGATTTCTTAGAAAACACGAGTTTGTAGAAAATGTGATTTAATTCCTAAATGGAATCAACAAAGTATGCACATTCTATGTCATAACGACTTTGTATAGTTTGTGAATGCGCAAACTATGCACATTCTATGTAATAACGACTTTCTATAGGTTGCGCATGCGTCCGGAAATAAGAAAAGATTAGTTCCCCCCCTTTTTTTAAATTCACAGCTTCTAGAAGGTTTACATGATTTCTTAAAAAACATGAGTTTTTAGAAAATGTGATTTATTTCATAAATGGAATAAAAAAAAAATGCACATTCTACGTCATAACGACTTTCTATAGTTTGCACATGCGTCCGGAAATAAGAAAAGCTTACTTCCCCCTGTTTTTTAAAATCACAGCTTCTAGAAGGTTTACATGATTTCTTAAAAAACAGGAGTTTTTGGAAAATGTGATTTATTTAATCGTTGGAATCAACAAACTATGCACATTCTACGAAATAACGACTTTCTATAGTTTGCGCATGCGTCCAGAAATAAGAAAAGCTTACTTCACCTTGTTTTTTAAAATCACAGCTTTTAGAAGGTTTACATGATTTCTTAAAAAACACGAGTTTTTAGAAAATGTGATTTATTTCATAAATGGAATCAAAACGTATGCACATTCTACGTAATAACGACTTTCTATAGTTTGCGCATGCGTCTGGAAATAAGAAAAGCTTACTTCCCCCTGTTTTTTAAAATCACAGCTTCTAGAAGGTTTACATGATTTCTTAAAAAACACGACTTTTTAGAAAATGTGATTTATTTCATAAATGGAATCAACAAAGTATGCACATTCTACATCATAACGACTTTCTATAGTTTGCGCATGCGTCTGGAAATGAGAAAAGCTTGCTTCCCCCCGTTTTTTAAAATCACAGCTTCTAGAAGGTTTACATGATTTCTTAAAAAACACGAGTTTGTAGAAAATGTGATTTAATTCCTAAATGAAATCAAGAAAGTATGCACATTCTACGTAATAACCAATTTCTATTGTTTGCGCATACGTCCAGAAATAAGAAAAGCTTACTTCTGCCAGTTTTTTAAAATCACAGCGTCTAGAAGGTTTACATGATTTCTTAAAAAACACGAGTTTTTAGAAAATGTGATTTATTTCATAAATGGAACCAACAAAGTATGCACATTCTATGTCATAACGACTTTGTATAGTTTGTGAATGCGCAAACTATGCACATTCTATGTAATAACGACTTTCTATAGCTTGCGCATGCGTCCGGAAATAAAAAAAGATTAGTTCCCCCCCTTTTTTTAAATTCACAGCTTCTAGAAGGTTTACATGATTTCTTAAAAAACATGGGTTTTTAGAAAATGTGATTTATTTCATAAATGGAATAAAAAAAGAATGCAAATTCCACGTCATAACGACTTTCTATAGTTTGCGCATGCGTCCAGAAATAAGAAAAACTTACTTCCCCCCGTTTTTTAAAATCACAGCTTCTAGAAGGTTTACATGATTTCTTAAAAAACACGAGTTTTTGGAAAATGTGATTTATTTAATCAATGGAATCAACAAACTATGCACATTCTACGAAATAACGACTTTCTATAGTTTGCGCATGCGTCCGGAAATAAGAAAAGCTTACTTGACCCTATTTTTTAAAATCACAGCTTCTAGAAGGTTTACATGATTTCTTAAAAAACACGAGTTTTTAGAAAATCTGATTTATTTCATAAATGGAAATAAAACGTATGCACATTCTACGTAATAATGACTTTCTATAGTTTGCGCATGCGTCCGGAAATAAGAAAAGCTTACTTCCCCCTGTTTTTTAAAATCACAGCTTCTAGAAGGTTTACATGATTTCTTAAAAAACATGAGTTTTTACAAAATGTCATTTATTTCATCAATGGAATCAACAAACTATGCACATTCTACGTAATAATGACTTTCTATAGTTTGCGCATGCGTCCGGAAATAAGAAAAGCTTACTTCCATCCGTTTTTTAAAATCACAGCTTCTAGAAGGTTTACATGATTTCTTAAAAAAAATTGTTTGTAGAAAATGTGATTTAATTCATCAATGGAATCAACAAAGTATGCACATTCTACGTAATAACAACTTTCTATAGTTTGCGCATGCGTCCGGAAATAAGAAAAGCTTACTTCCCCCCGTTTTTTAAAATCACAGCTTCTAGAAGGTTTACATGATTTCTTAAAAAACACAAGTTTTTAGAAAATGTCATTTATTTCATAAATCGAATCAACAAAGTATGAAAATTCTATGTCATAACGACTTTGTATAGTTTGCGCATGCAAAAACTATGTACATTCTACGTAATAACGACTTTCTATAGTTTGCGCATGCGTCCTGAAATAAGAAAAGCTTACTTCCCCCCGTTTTTTAAATTCACAGCTTCTAGAAGGTTTACATGATTTCTTAAAAAACACGAGTTTTTAGAAAATGTGATTTATTTCATAAATGGAATCAACAAAGTATTCACATTCTATGTCATAACGACTTTCTGTAGTTTGCGCATGTGTCCGGAAATAAGAAAAGCTTACTTCCCCCCGTTTTTTAAAATCACAGCTTCTAGAAGGTTTACATGATTTCTTAAAAAACACGAGTTTTTAGAAAATGTAATTTATTTCATCAATGGAATCAACAAACTATGCACATTCTACGTAATAACGACTTTCTTTAGTTTGCGCATGCGTCCGGAAATAAGAAAAGCTTAATTCCGCCAGTTTTTTAAAATCATAGCTTCTAGAAGGTTTACATGATATCTTAAAAAACATGAGTTTTTAGAAAATGTGATTTATTTGATCAATGGAATCAACAAACTATGCACATTCTACGTAATAACAATTTTCTATAGTTTGCGCATGCGTCCGGAAATAAGAAAAGCTTACTTCCCTCCGTTTTTTAAAATCACAGCTTCTAGAAGGTTTACATGATTTCTTAAAAAAAATTGTTTTTCGAAAATGTGATTTAATTCATCTATGGAATCAACAAAGTATGCACATTCTACGTAATAACCACTTTCTATAGTTTGTGCATGCGTCCGGAAATAAGAAAAGCTTACTTCCCCCCGTTTTTTAAAATCACAGCTTCTAGAAGGTTTACATGATTTCTTAAAAAACACAAGTTTTTAGAAAATGTCATTTATTTCATAAATCGAATCAACAAAGTATGAAAATTCTATGTCATAAGGAATTTGTATAGTTTGCGCATGCGCAAACTATGTACATTCTACGTAATAACGACTTTCTATAGTTTGCGCATGCGTCCTGAAATAAGAAAAGCTTACTTCCCCCCATTTTTTAAATTCACAGCTTCTAGAAGGTTTACATGATTTCTTAAAAAACACGAGTTTCTAGAAAATGTGATTTATTTCATAAATGGAATCAACAAAGTATGCACATTCTACGTCATAACGACTTTCTATAGTTTGCGCATGTGTCTGGAAATAAGAAAAGCTTACTTCCCCCCATTTTTTAAAATCACAGCTTCTAGAAGGTTTACATGATTTCTTAAAAAACACGAGTTTTTAGAAAATGTGATTTATTTCATCAATGGAATCAACAAACTATGCACATTCTACGTAATAACGACTTTCTTTAGTTTGCGCATGCGTCCGGAAATAAGAAAAGCTTAATTCCGCCAGTTTTTTAAAATCATAGCTTCTAGAAGGTTTACATGATATCTTAAAAAACACGAATTTTTAGAAAATGTCATTTATTTGATCAATGGAATCAACAAACTATGCACATTCTACGTAATAACAATTTTCTATAGTTTGCGCATGCGTCCGGAAATAAGAAAAGCTTACTTCCCCCTATTTTTTAAAATCATAGCTTCTAGAAGGTTTACATGATTTCTTAACAAACGCGAGTTTTTAGAAAATTTCATGTATTTCATAAATGGAATCAACAAAGTATGCACATTCTACATCATAACGAATTTCTATAGTTTGCGCATGCGTCCGGAAATAAGAAAAGCTTACTTCCCCCCTTTTTTTAAAATCACAGCTTCTAGACGGTTTACATGATTTCTTAAAGAATACGAGTTTTTAGAAAATGTGATTTATTTCATCAATGGAATCAACAAACTATGCACATTCTACGTAATAACGACTTTCTATAGTTTGCGCATGCGTCCGGAAATAAGAAAAGCTTACTTCCCCCCGTTTTTTAAAATCACAGCTTCTAGAAGGTTTACATGATTTCTTAAAAAACATGAGTTTTTAGAAAATGTCATTTATTTCATAAATGGAATAAACAAAGTATGAACATTCTATGTCATAACGACTTTGTATAGTTTGCGCATGCGCAAACTATGCACATTCTACGTAATAACGACTTTCTATAGTTTGCACATGCATTCGGAAATAAGAAAAGCTTACTTTCCCCTGTTTTTTAAATTCACAGCTTCTAGAAGGTTTACATGATTTCTTAAAAAACATGAGTTTTTAGAAAATTTGATTTATTAAATAAATGGTTTCAAAAAAGTATGCACATTCTACGTCATAACGACTTTCTATAGTTTGCGCATGCGTGCGGAAATAAGAAAAGCTTAGTTCCGCCCTTTTTTTAAATTCACAGCTTCTAGAAGGTTTACATGATTTCTTAAAAAACATGAGTTTTTAGAAAATGTGATTTATTTCATAAATGGAATCAACAAAGTATGCACATTCTACGTCATAACGACTTTCTATAGTTTGCGCATGCGTCCGGAAATAAGAAAATCTTACATCCCGCCCTTTTTTAAAATCACAGCTTCTAGAATATTTACATGATTTCTTAAAAAAAACGAGTTTTTAGAAAATGTGATTTATTTGATCAATGGAATCAACAAACTATGCACATTCTACGTAATAACGATTTTCTATAGTTTTCGCATGCGTCCGGAAATAAGAAAAGCTTACTTCCCCCTATTTTTTAAAATCACAGCTTCTAGAAGGTTTACATGATTTCTTAACAAAAGCGAGTTTTTAGAAAATGTCATTTATTTCGTAAATGGAATGAACAAAGTATGCACATTCTACGTAATAACGAATTTCTATAGTTTGCGCATGCGTCCGGAAATAAGAAAAGCTTACTTCCCCCCTTTTTTTAAAATCACAGCTTCTAGAAGGTTTACATGATTTCTTAAAGAATACGAGTTTTTAGAAAATGTGATTTATTTCATCAATGGAATCAACAAACTATGCACATTCTACGTAATAATGACTTTCTATAGTTTGCGCATGCGTCCGGAAATAAGAAAAGCTTACTTCCCCCCGTTTTTTAAAATCACAGCTTCTAGAAGGTTTACATGATTTCTTAAAAACACAAGTTTTTAGATAATGTTATTTATTTCATAAATGGAATCAACAAAGTATGAACATTCTATGTCATAACGACTTTGTATAGTCTTTGCATGCGCAAACTATGCACATTCTATGTAATACCGACTTTCTATAGTTTGCGCATGCGTTCGGAAATAAGAAAAGCTTAGTTCCGCCCTTTTTTTAAATTCACAGCTTCTAGAAGGTTTACATGATTTCTTAAAAAACATGAGTTTTTAGAAATGTGATTTATTTCATAAATGGAATCAACAAAGTATGCACATTCTACGTCATAACGACTTTCTATAGTTTGCGCATGCGTCCGGAAATAAGAAAAGCTTACATCCCGCCCTTTTTTAAAATCACAGCTTCTAGAATATTTACATGATTTCTTAAAAAAAACGAGTTTTTAGAAAATGTGATTTATTTCATCAATGGAATCAACAAAGTATGCACATTCTACGTAATAACGACTTTCTATAGTTTGCGCATGCGTCCGGAAATAAGAAAAGCTTGCTTCCACCAGTTTTTTAAAATCACAGCTTCTAGAAGGTTTACATGATTTCTTAAAAAACATGAGTTTTTAGAAAATGTCATTTATTTCATAAATGGAATAAACAAAGTATGAACATTCTATGTCATAACGACTTTGTATAGTTTGCGCATGCGCAAGCTATGCACATTCTACGTAATAACGACTTTCTATAGTTTGCACATGCATTCGGAAATAAGAAAAGCTTACTTTCCCCTGTTTTTTAAATTCACAGCTTCTAGAAGGTTTACATGATTTCTTAAAAAACATGAGTTTTTAGAAAATTTGATTTATTAAATAAATGGTTTCAAAAAAGTATGCACATTCTACGTCATAACGACTTTCTATAGTTTGCGCATGCGTCCGGAAATAAGAAAAGTTTAGTTCCGCCCTTTTTTTAAATTCACAGCTTCTAGAAGGTTTACATGATTTCTTAAAAAACATGAGTTTTTAGAAAATGTGATTTATTTCATAAATGGAATCAACAAAGTATGCACATTCTACGTCATAACGACTTTCTATAGTTTGTGCATGCGTCCGGAAATAAGAAAAGCTTACATCCCGCTCTTTTTTAAAATCACAGCTTCTAGAATATTTACATGATTTCTTAAAAAAAATGAGTTTTTAGAAAATGTTATTTATTTCATCAATGGAATCAACAAAGTATGCACATTCTACGTAATAACCACTTTCTATAGTTTGCGCATACGTCCGGAAATAAGAAAAGCTTACTTTTGCCAGTTTTTTAAAATCACAGCTTCTAGAAGGTTTACACGATTTCTTAAAAAACACGAGTTTTTAGAAAATGTCATTTATTTCATAAATGGAATCAACAAAGTATGAACATTCTATGTCATAACAACTTTGTATAGTTTTCGCATGCGCAAACTATGCACATTCTACGTAATAACGACTTTCTATAGTTTGCGCATGCGTCCTGAAATAAGAAAAGATTACTTCCCCCCTTTTTTTAAATTCACAGCTTCTAGAAGGTTTACATGATTTCTTAAAAAACATGAGTTTTTAAAAAATGTCATTTATTTCATAAATGTAATCAACAAAGTATGCACATTTTACGTCATAACGACTTTCTATAGTTTGCGCATGCGTCCGGAAATAAGAAAAGCTTACTTCCCCCGTTTTTAAAAATCATAGCTTCTAAAATGTTTACATGGTTTCTTAAAAAACACGAGTTTTTAGAAAATGCGATTTATTTCATCAATGGAATCAACAAACTATGCACATTCTACGTAATAACGACATTCTATAGTTTGCGCATGCGTCCGTAAATAAGAAAAGCTTACTTCCCCCCGTTTTTTAAAATCAGAGCTTCTAGAATGTTTACATGATTTCTTAAAAAACACAAGTTTTTAGAAAATGTCATTTATTTCATAAATGGAACAAACAAAGTATGAACATTCTATGTCATAACGACTTTGTATAGTTTGTGAATGCGCAAACTATGCACATTCTATGTAATAACGACTTTCTATAGGTTGTGCATGGGTCAGGAAATAAGAAAAGATTAGTTCCCCCCTTTTTTTGAAATTCACAGCTTCTAGAAGGTTTACATGATTTCTTAAAAAACATGAGTTTTTAGAAAATGTGATTTATTTCATAAATGGAATAAAAAAAGAATGCACATTCCATATCATAACGACTTTCTATAGTTTGCGCATGCGTCCGGAAATAAGAAAAGCTTACTTCCCCCCCTTTTTTAAAATCACAAGTTCTAGAAGGTTTACATGATTTCTTAAAAAGAACGAGTTTTTAGAAAATTTGATTTATTTCATAAATGGAATCAAAAAAGTATGCACATTCTACGTCATAAGAACTTTCTATAGTTTGCGCATGCGTCCGGAAATAAGAAAATCTTACTTCCCCCCGTTTTTTAAATTCACAGCTTATAGAAGGTTTACATGATTTCTTAAAAAACACGAGTTTTTAGAAAATGTGATTTTTGTTAAATTTTCTGAATTTACTTCAATCTGATCTAGGATCTTAACTAAGAGAACAACATGTACAGCATATCTACAGCATATCAATCATGGAGACAATAATGCAAGCACACAAGAGACACAAAGATTTACTTGGGGAAAACCATAAAGGTGAAAAACCCCAATAACTTCCTCAGAGATAGATAGAGTAATGATACAACCAACCAAGAGAGATAGCCATAACCTAGCAGCAATCCTCCTCCTCCATAAGTGCGCCTCTCCTCCTTGAGAGCATGTGTGAGAAGTGAGTGAGTAAATAGAGTGCCTCCCGCACTCTATTTATACTTGACTTGACTTGCCTTTTTACTTGACTTGACTTGCCTTTTTACCTAACTCATGTAGGCTCGAACTTAACCACATAACATAATGCTGAGTGGGCCGACCCCCAATAGGGTGGTCTAATAACCCTTTGACCCACATGGCCGACCCCCAATAGGGTGGTCTAATAACCCTTTGACCCACATGACTTATACAGGGCCGACCCCAAATAAGGTGGTCTAATAACCCATCAAGTATAAGTTACGACACTTACAATATAAATGACGACACTTCCTTATAGAGGAATAATACCATCTCTATAGGAATACAATCTAAATATACATGTGAAATACATTCCGAAGTTACATATACATCAACACTCCCTCTTAACTAGGAAGGTATTTCTCAGCACAGTTCTTTTAGCACAAGTCATCTTCTCTGGATCATCGTCACTGGATAATCGTCATCGAGTCATCATCATCGTCACTGCTGCTGCTATCTCAATCAATCTCTGAATCTACTCGTCATAGGAAGTTCTACAGAGCCAGTCCTTTTTCATACTGGATGTAGGCCCACCACCTGTAGGTCTTCGTCATCACTGGCCATACTGTGGAATTCTCAGGACTTTTACGTGCGTCACAAAACCTCGCAAGAGCATCCCAGGCTGTTACGAGCATACTGCTCTACCTATAGGATCTCCCAGGGCAACGAATTACATGTGACCTCACCACAAAACCTCGCAAAAGCATCCCAGGCTGTTACGAGCACACAGCTCTACCTATAGGATCTCCCAGGGCAACGAATTACATGTGGTCATGGAAAAACCTCGCAAGAGCATCCCAAGACTGATTACGGGCACACAGCCCAACCTATCGGATCTCCCAGGGAAATGAATTACATGCCATAGGACAAAACCTCGCAAGAGCATCTGCCAGATATCCCAGGGCAACGAATTACATGCCATAGGCAAAACCTCGAAAGACTATCTGCAGATCTCCCAGGGCAACGAATTACATGTCCTCCCAGAGCAAAACCTCGAAAGAGCATTTGCCAGATGTCCCAGGGCAACGAATTACATGCCATAGGCAAAACCTCGCAAGACCATCTGCAAATCTCCCAGGGCAACGAATTACATGCTCATCTGCACAACCTGATCCACGGCCACAGAGTATCAACCTGATACTCACCATACATCATCCTGATGTATCCATGATCATCCTGATCATCATCGCTGCAACGTCCTGCTGCATGTCATCTAGAGCAACATCCTGAAGCTCGTCATCTATGATCATCCTGATCATCACTGCAACATCCTGCTGCATGTCATCTGGAGCAACATCCTGAAGCTCGTCATCTATGATCATCCTGATCATCACTGCAACATCCTGCTGCATGTCATCTGGAGCAACTTCCTGAAGCTCGTCATCTACGATCATCCTGATCATCAATGCAACATCCTGCTGCATACCAAGTATCTACCTGATACATATCATCATACATGATCCTCCTGATCATCAATGCAACATCCTGCTGCATGCCAAGTATCTACCTGATACATATCATCATACATGATCCTCCTGATCATCAATGTATCCACCTGATACAAATACAAAACATATGATATATATCACCATACATGATCCACCTGATCATACAATGTATCCACCTGATACATATACAGATACATGGTCCAAGCATCCAACATGATGCATATAAAATACATACACATGATCCAACTGATCATATCCAGCATCCAACATGATGCGTACATACATACATAAAATGATCCAACTGATCATATCTAGCATCCAACATGATGCATACATACATACATAAAAATGATCCAACTGATCATATCCAAGCAGAAACCAGAACATCATCTTGATGCCCATTATCCAGCGCTTACATCCGCAGCCATGTGAAGGATCCTCCTTCCAACATGGTTGGAATGGCTTCAGCAAATGTGTCCATCACTTCTTCCTCGAAGTGTCCTCGATCTGAAGAACGCCAAGCCTCTCTCTGAAGTACTCGAACTTCACTCTGGCTAGTGGCTTCGTCAGCACATCTGCAATCTGCTCGTCCGTCACAACATACAGGAGCTTCACAGCTCCTCTCTGCACCATATCCCTGATATAGTGATATTTGATCTCTATGTGTTTCGACCTGTCATGAAACACTGGGTTCTCGGACAGCTTTACACAACTTTGGTTATCACAGAAGATACCAGTAGCCTCCAACGGGAGATCAAATAACTCAGATAGTAGCTTCCGTAGCCATACTGCCTCACAACTAGCTGAACAGGCTGCAACATACTCTGCCTCAGCTGTACTCAGTGCTACGCAGGACTGCTTCCTGCTAAACCAAGAGATCACACCTGATCCCATACTGAAGCAACACCTAGATGTGCTCTTCATGTCTGCGGCACTGCCAGCCCAATCTGAATCAACATAACCCTGCAGGTTAAACTTTTGATTCGCCTCATATCTGAGCCCATAATCCACTGTACCCTTCAGGTACCTCAGAACATGCTTTACAGCAACCAGGTGAACACTCCTCGGATCCGTCAGGAACTGGCTCAATGTGTTCATAGCAAAGCAAATGTCTGGTCTCGTGTTCGTTAGGTACATCAAGGACCCAATCATCTGACGATACATAGAGACATCAATCGGCTCAGATGAAGCATCACATAGAAGCTTCAAATTCGATGCCATAGGTGTGGCCATATCCTTGCAGTCCATCATCCCGAACCTA
The DNA here is from genome assembly GCA_027924585.1 of Larix kaempferi. Taxonomy (NCBI): domain Eukaryota; kingdom Viridiplantae; phylum Streptophyta; class Pinopsida; order Pinales; family Pinaceae; genus Larix; species Larix kaempferi. Next base: position 14,345,108 of record BSBM01000557.1, on the reverse strand, counting down.
TTTGGGATCTCTACTGCATACTTCCCTTGTCCAAGGAAGATTCTATCTGCACTCTGCCACACCTCCATGCCAAAAACAAATAGTGCATCATCCCCAAGTTCTTCATCTTGAACTCGGTAGTAAGCTTCCGCTGCGTGTCGGTAATCAATCTATTTTCACCTGTAACAAACAGGTTATCTGCATACAAAAGTAGTATCACTGGATTTCCTTCCTCAACCTTGTAGCAAAGGCTGGAATCCGCTTTACTCTTGGTAAAGCCCAAACTGGATAGAAAGCTGTCTATCCTACCATACCAAGTTCTGCACACATATCTGACTACACCATGCTGTCTTGAAATCCATCTGGTGCATCTTTTATTTCATCACTTTTATATTTCTCAATGCTCCCATCTACAATATGCTTGATCTGATAGTTCCATTTGGAAGTCATAACAAACTTCCCTTCACGTCTTGGGATTACATCCCAAACATCATTATTCATGATCGACGGATCATGGCATTTCATTTCTTCATCCCAGATCCTGGGAACTTCAATATCTTCAATATCTTTAATAGATATCTTTGTTGCTGGAACAAATGTTGTAGTTCTTCTTTTGTAGGAGATGGCATACGATCTTTCCTACAACAAGTTAAATTGCATGATTAGAAAACATCTCATAGTTTTCAGAACAAATTATTACACATAAAGAAATATGTCATCCAGTCATGCAATTATCTTAGCCAATGCTTCAATACAACATTTATCCATATTCCGTAACTTTCTAGATGCCTTCCAATCTCTACCAGAACATTGTTAAGAGTGTGCTCAACTCCCAACATGTCAGCAAAGAGGTTTCATTCTAGATAAGTAGCAATGGAATGTTGTACAGTGCCATAGGCCACTTACCCATGCATATTAGGAGTATACTGTTCATCAATGCAATTATTCTAATATGCATAATACACAACCTAATTCTAGGAACATCAGTATATACATTATTGAACAGTATTATTTAAGAAATGACAATTCAAATACTTATCTTTGTTTCTTCGTTGGGTGGACTCCCTCTGAGTCTTTGATTTCTTGCAGGAGCTGCTGGAGTCCTAATCTACAGTAGCTTCTTCTACACCTTTCTGATGTGGAATGTAGAGAGATGGTCAACTCCCTTTGAATATCTGCATCCTTGCATAAACCACTGGAATATACTCCCTCTTGATCTTTGCTTCCTGGATTACCTGTTCTTGAATCTCATATTCATCCTTGGTCCCTATGCATGCTTATTAGTATCATGAATGTGTTATCCTTGTGATCTCATATAAAATCATACATTCATTAGTATACTATTAAAACACAATAATCTCAAGCATGTATAGTCATGATCATTTCAAACAGAAATAATAAGCATTAGCATTCAAGGTTTATGTAGGATTCTTATGGTTAGTCAAATCATAAGAAACATATCATGTCTAAACCTGTAATTACTCAAACCTATGACTCTTCAGATTAGTTGAATCATCAATCAAGATAAGAGATATAAAATGCATAAAACCTGTGATTATTCAAACCTATACCATCATGATTCTTCTGGTTAGTCATATCATCAATTATGGTAAGAAACATAATATGCATACAATCATGATTATTCAAACCTATGACTTCATGAATAATCATTATCAACAACAGTATAAGATCCTAACACAAGGTAGGATTTTATCTTGATATAGGAAAAACATACATGGATTAGCATGCTAGCTATTTATGTCTAACATACTCACATGATGTATTCTTGTTCTTCTTCAATGACTTGTGCTAGTAACCTGTATATCTCATAGGTTAACTATTACAAAACCAAGTTATACATACCTCGTAAATGGATCTTCTATGAGATCCATGACAATGGATGAATCTTTGTCCTCATGTCATCATGATCATATGTTCTTGAACTGGAACATGATTTGTCTTTCTTGGTGTACCTTTCATGTTAGTAGACAACATAAACCTCATACAACACCATAATGCATTAGTACAATTATAAGTATCAACACCCTAACCAATGAATATCTTCTATCATGCATTCATAATTTTGTTAAGGTGATACGACAAATCTAAAATCAAGATTGTACTAACCGTAATAACATGAAGACAAACATACCATAAACTTAATCATGGACAAATATCGAAACATACCTCGATGAGTCATACCTGTCGAGATCACTTGTAATCTTCTTATGTAAGGCCTTATCCTCATCTCCCTCTGAGACATAAACTTCTTTCACTTATGCAGGTGATCAATCCATCTTCTTCTAGGATTAACCCAATCCACTTGATTTGCAAGAACTGGACCTTGAGCTGGATATGGGTTTGTCAAAGAAACCCCAAAAATTCGAACTTTGAATTTCAACCTTCCGATAGGATAGGAATATGCGCCTTGATGAACTGATCAAACAGGTATATTCAGAATTTGAAAACTGCAAAGTTTCACTCCTCAATTTTTCCTTTGAAACTTCTGGATTCACTGAACGTGACCCTGAACTGGGGTTTGATGAAGCCCACTCTTTTTCCCCATCAAAATGTTTGATCCAAATCTCTAAGCTTCTATTTTTCTGAGGAGCTTCCAGCCGTGTTCACAGATTTCAAAAATTCCCATTTTTACAGAAGCCCTAATTTTCCACTTTTCTGATCAAAGTCCCGAACTAGGGTCTAATCAAGCCCGGCCTTCTGCCCAACCAAAAATTCTGATCTTGGTCTCTAAATTTCTATTTTGATGAGTAGCATCCAGCCGTGGTCTCTGATTACAAAAATTCCAACTTTCTCCAAAGCCCTAAATTCCGGAAGCCATGAATGAAGGTACCAAAAAATAATTCTGTTTTGACAGAAATATGTACCTGATTGTTTCTGGTGTAACTCCAAAATTTTTGATCCACAGGGTCTGAAAAAGTTTCCTGAGATAGCCTGACCTGTTATCTTTCCATCCTGATAGGTCTTACCTCAATTGGATTCTCTGAGAGAGAGTTATGCCAAATGTCGCAACGTGACCTGTTTTGGGATAAAACAGGAGAGCGAACTTGTACGGCGTGCCACGTATCACTATTTTAACTTCGGCCTCTGAAACAGTTTTCTGAGATAGCTCGGCCTGTTACCTTTCCATCCTGATATGTCTGACCTCAATAGGACTCTCTGAGAGAGAGTTATGCCAAATGTCGCAACGTGACCTGTTTATGGGATAATAAAGGAGAGCGAACTTGTACGGCGTGCCACGTGTCACAGGTTCAACTTCGGCCTCTGAAAACGTTTTCTGAGATAGTGCAGACTGTGTACTACCTGTCACTTTTTACGAAATTTCATTTGGAGCTTCCTAGCCCAAGATATGACCTTTTTACCAAGGTTACCTGATTTTGACTCAGATCTGGAAGAGGCAGAAACCCTATATTGTACAGATCATAAATCACAAAGTACAACGAATTAGAGGTTGTCCTTTGGACACAAGATACCTGGAGATCTTAGCTTCGGCCTGTAACAATTTCAGATCCGAAAACTTTGCCAAAACGGATTTATAGCGAAAGTGCTACGATGACTGGTTTTTGCTATATCAAGCCCTAGCATCGTAAGTGCAACAAGTGTCATACATGCCATATCATGCCTTCTTTCAGGCTAGCTCTGATACCATGTTAGTTTTTTTCAGAATTTACTTCAATCTGATCTAGGATCTTAACTGAGAGAACAACATGTACAACATATCTACAGCATATCAATCATGGAGACAATAATGCAAGCACACAAGAGACACAAAGATTTACTTGGGGAAAACCATAAAGGTGAAAAACCCCAATAACTTCCTCAGAGATAGATAGAGTAATGATACAACCAACCAAGAGAGATAGCCATAACCTAGCAGCAATCCTCCTCCTCCATAAGTGCGCCTCTCCTCCTTGAGAGCATGTGTGAGAAGTGAGTGAGTAAATAGAGTGCCTCCCGCACTCTATTTATACTTGACTTGACTTGCCTTTTTACTTGACTTGACTTGCCTTTTTACCTAACTCATGTAGGCTCGAACTTAACCACATAACATAATGCTGAGTGGGCCGACCCCCAATAGGGTGGTCTAATAACCCTTTGACCCACATGGCCGACCCCCAATAGGGTGGTCTAATAACCCTTTGACCCACATGACTTATACAGGGCCGACCCCAAATAAGGTGGTCTAATAACCCATCAAGTATAAGTTACGACACTTACAATATAAATGACGACACTTCCTTATAGAGGAATAATACCATCTCTATAGGAATACAATCTACATATACATGTGAAATACATTCCGAAGTTACATATACATCAACAATTTTTTTCGTAAATGGAATAAAAAACATATGCACATTCTACGTAATAACAACTTTCTATAGTTTGCGCATGCGTCCAGAAATAAGAAAAGCTTAATTCCGCCAGTTTTTTAAAATCACTGCTTCTAGAAGGTTTTTATGATTTCTTAAAAAACACGAGTTTTTAGAAAATGTGATTTATTTCATAAATGGAATCAACAAAGTATGCACATTCATCGTCATAACGACTTTCTATAGTTTGCGCATGCGTCTGGAAATAAGAAAAGCTTACTTCCCCCCGTTTTTTAAAATCACAGCTTCTAGAAGGTTTACATGATTTCTTAAAAAACAGGAGTTTGTAGAAAATGTGATTTAATTAATAAATGGAACAAACAAAGTATGAACATTCTATGTCATAACGACTTTGTATAGCTTGTGAATGCGCAAACTATGCACATTCTATGTAATAACGACTTTCTATAGGTTGCGCATGGGTCCGGAAATAAGAAAAGATTAGTTCCCCCCTTTTTTTGAAATTCACAGCTTCTAAAAGGTTTACATGATTTCTTAAAAAACATGAGTTTTTAGAAAATGTGATTTATTTCATAAATGGAATAAAAAAAGAATGCACATTCCATGTCATAACGACTTTCTATAGTTTGCGCATGCGTCTTGAAATAAGAAAAGCTTACTTCCCCCCGTTTTTTAAAATCACAGCTTCTAGAAGGTTTACATGATTTCTTAAAAAACACGAGTTTTTGGAAAATGTGATTTATTTAATCAATGGAATCAACAAAGTATGCACATTCTACGTCATAACGACTTTCTATAGTTTGCGCATGCGTCCGGAAATAAGAAAAGCTTACTTCCCCCCCTTTTTTAAAATCACAGCTTCTAGAAGGTTTACATGATTTCTTAAAAAACACGAGTTTGTAGAAAATGTGATTTAATTCCTAAATGGAATCAACAAAGTATGCACATTCTACTTAATAACCACTTTCTATTGTTTGCGCATACGTCCGGAAATAAGAAAAGCTTACTTCTGCCAGTTTTTTAAAATCACAACTTCTAGAAGGTTTACATGATTACTTAAAAAACACGAGTTTTTAGAAAATGTGATTTATTTCATAAATGGAACCAACAAAGTATGCACATTCTATGTCATAACGACTTTGTATAGTTTGCGCATGCGCAAACTATGCACATTCTACGTAATAACGACTTTCTATAGTTTGCGCATGCGTCCGGAAATAAGAAAAGCTTACTTCCCCCCTTTTTTTAAATTCACAACTTCTAGAAGGTTTACATGATTTCTTAAAAAACATGAGTTTTTAAAAAATGTGATTTATTTCATAAATGAAATCGACAAAGTATGCACATTCTACATCATAATGCCTTTCTATAGTTTGCGCATGCGTACGGAAATAAGAAAAGCTTACTTCCCCCCGTTTTTTAAAATCACAGCTTCTAGAAGGTTTACATGATTTCTTAAAAAACACGAGTTTTTAGAAAATGTCATTTATTTCATAAATGGATTAAACAAAGTATGAACATTCTATGTCATAACGACTTTGTATAGTTTGCACATGCGCAAACTATGCACATTCTACGTAATAACGACTTTCTATAGTTTGCACAAGCGTCCGGAAATAAGAAAAGCTTACTTCCCTCCCTTTTTTAAAATCACAGCTTCTAGAAGGTTTACATGATTTCTTAAAAAACACGAGTTTTTAGAAAATGTGATTTATTTCATAAATGGAATCAAAACGTATGCACATTCTATGTAATAACGACTTTCTATAGTTTGCGCATGCGTCTAGAAATAAGAAAAGCTTACTTCCCCCTGTTTTTTAAAATCACAGCTTCTAGAAGGTTTACATGATTTCTTAAAAAACACGACTTTTTAGAAAATGTGATTTATTTCATAAATGGAATCAACAAAGTATGCACATTCTACGTCATAACGACTTTCTATAGTTTGCGCATGCGTCTGGAAATAAGAAAAGCTTACTTCCCCCCGTTTTTTAAAATCACAGCTTCTAGAAGGTTTACATTATTTCTTAAAAAATACGATTTTGTAGAAAATGTGATTTAATTCCTAAATTAAATCAACAAAGTATGCACATTCTACGTAATAACCAATTTCTATTGTTTGCGCATACGTCCAGAAATAAGAAAAGCTTACTTCTGCCAGTTTTTTAAAATCACGGCTTCTAGAAGGTTTACATGATTTCTTAAAAAACACGAGTTTTTAGAAAAATTGATTTATTAAATAAATGGAATCAAAAAAGTATGCACATTCTACGTTATAACGACTTTCTATAGTTTGCGCATGCGTCTGGAAATAAGAAAAGCTTACTTCCCCCCGTTTTTTAAAATCACAGCTTCTAGAAGGTTTACATGATTTCTTAAAAAACACGAGTTTGTAGAAAATGTGATTTAATTCCTAAATGGAATCAACAAAGTATGCACATTCTACGTCATAACGACTTTCTATAGTTTGCGCATGCGTCTGGAAATAAGAAAAGCTTACTTCCCCCCGTTTTTTAAAATCACAGCTTCTAGAAGGTTTACATGATTTCTTAAAAAACACGAGTTTGTAGAAAATGTGGTTTAATTCCTAAATGGAATCAACAAAGTATGCACATTCTACGTCATAACGACTTTCTATAGTTTGCGCATGCGTCTGGAAATAAGAAAAGCTTACTTCCCCCCGTTTTTTAAAATCACAGCTTCTAGAAGGTTTACATGATTTCTCAAAAAACACGAGTTTGTAGAAAATGTGATTTAATTCCTAAATGGAATCAACAAAGTATGCACATTCTACTTAATAACCACTTTCTATTGTTTGCGCATACGTCCGGAAATAAGAAAAGCTTACTTCTGCCAGTTTTTTAAAATCACAACTTCTAGAAGGTTTACATGATTACTTAAAAAACACGAGTTTTTGGAAAATGTGATTTATTTCATAAATGGAACCAACAAAGTATGCACATTCTATGTCATAACGACTTTGTATAGTTTGCGCATGCGCAAACTATGCACATTCTACGTAATAACGACTTTCTATAGTTTGCGCATGCGTCCGGAAATAAGAAAAGCTTACTTCCCCCCTTTTTTTAAATTCACAACTTCTAGAAGGTTTACATGATTTCTTAAAAAACATGAGTTTTTAAAAAATGTGATTTATTTCATAAATGAAATCGACAAAGTATGCACATTCTACATCATAATGCCTTTCTATAGTTTGCGCATGCGTACGGAAATAAGAAAAGCTTACTTCCCCCCGTTTTTTAAAATCACAGCTTCTAGAAGGTTTACATGATTTCTTAAAAAACACGAGTTTTTGGAAAATGTGATTTATTTAATCAATGGAATCAACAAACTATGCACATTCTACGGAATAACTACTTTCTATAGTTTGCGCATGCGTCCGGAAATAAGAAAAGCTTACTTCACCCTGTTTTTTAAAATCACAGCTTCTAGAAGGTTTACATGATTCCTTAAAAAACACGATTTTTTAGAAAATCTGATTTATTTCATAAATGGAATCAAAACGTATGCACATTCTACATAATAACAACTTTCTATAGTTTGAGCATGCGTCTGGAAATAAGAAAAGCTTACTTCCCCCTGTTTTTTAAAATCACAGCTTCTAGAAGGTTTACATGATTTCTTAAAAAACACGAGTTTTTAGAAAATGTGATTTATTTCATCAATGGAATCAACAAAGTATGCACATTCTACATCATAACAACTTTCTATAGTTTGCGCATGCGTCGGGAAATAAGAAAAGCTTACTTCCCCCCCTATTTTAAAATCACAGCTTCTAGAAGGTTTACATGATTTTTTAAAAAAAATGAGTTTTTAGAAAATGTGATTTATTTCATCAATGGAATCAACAAAGTATGCATATTCTACATAATAACCACTTTATATAGTTTGCGCATGCGTCAGGAAATAAGAAAAGCTTGCTTCTGCCAGTTTTTTAAAATCACAGCTTCTAGAAGGTTTACATGATTTCTTAAAAAACACGAGTTTTTAGAAAATGTCATTTATTTCATAAATGGAATAAACAAAGTTTGACCATTCTATGTCATAACGACTTTGTATAGTTTGCGCATGCGCAAACTATGCACATTCTACGTAATAACGACTTTCTATAGTTTGTGCATGCGTCCGGAAATAAGAAAAGCTTACTTCCCCCCGTTTTTTAAAATGACAGCTTCTAGAAGGTTTACATGATTTCTTAAAAAACATGAGTTTTTGGAAAATGTGATTTATTTAATCAATGGAATCAACAAACTATGCACATTCTACGGAATAACTACTTTCTATAGTTTGCGCATGCGTCCGGAAATAAGAAAAGCTTACTTCACCCTGTTTTTTAAAATCACAGCTTCTAGAAGGTTTACATGATTCCTTAAAAAACACGATTTTTTAGAAAATCTGATTTATTTCATAAATGGAATCAAAACGTATCCACATTCTACGTAATAACAACTTTCTATAGTTTGAGCATGCGTCTGGAAATAAGAAAAGCTTACTTCCCCCTGTTTTTTAAAATCACAGCTTCTAGAAGGTTTACATGATTTCTTAAAAAACACGAGTTTTTAGAAAATGTGATTTATTTCATCAATGGAATCAACAAAGTATGCACATTCTACATCATAACAACTTTCTATAGTTTGCGCATGCGTCGGGAAATAAGAAAAGCTTACCTCCCCCCCTATTTTAAAATCACAGCTTCTAGAAGGTTTACATGATTTTTAAAAAAAAATGAGTTTTTAGAAAATGTGATTTATTTCATCAATGGAATCAACAAAGTATGCATATTCTACATAATAACCACTTTATATAGTTTGTGCATGCGTCAGGAAATAAGAAAAGCTTGCTTCTGCCAGTTTTTTAAAATCACAGCTTCTAGAAGGTTTACATGATTTCTTAAAAAACACGAGTTTTTAGAAAATGTCATTTATTTCATAAATGGAATAAACAAAGTTTGACCATTCTATGTCATAACGACTTTGTATAGTTTGCGCATGCGCAAACTATGCACATTCTACGTAATAACGACTTTCTATAGTTTGCGCATGCGTCCGGAAATAAGAAAAGCTTACTTCCCCCCGTTTTTTAAAATGACAGCTTCTAGAAGGTTTACATGATTTCTTAAAAAACATGAGTTTTTAGAAAATGTGATTTATTTCCTAAATGGAATAAAAAACGTATGCACATTCTACGTAATAACGACTTTCTATAGTTTGCGCATGCGTCCGGAAATAAGAAAAGCTTAATTCCGCCAGTTTTTTAAAATCATAGCTTCTAGAAGGTTTACATGATTTCTTAAAAAGCATGAGTTTTTAGAAAATGTGATTTATTTCATAAATGGAATCAACAAAGTATGCACATTCTACGTCATAATGACTTTCTATAGTTTGCGCATGCGTCCGGAGATAAGAAAGGATTCCTTCCACACCTTTTTGAAAATCACAGCTTCTACAAGGTTTACATGATTTCTTAAGAAAAACGAGTTTTTAGAAAATGTGATTTATTTCATCAATGGAATCAACAAACTATGCACATTCTATGTAATAACGACTTTCTATAGTTTGAGCATTTGTCCGGAAATAAGAAAAGCTTAATTCTGCCAGTTTTTTAATATCACAGCTTCTAGAAGGTTTACATGATTTCTTAAAAAACACGAGTTTTTATAAAATGTGATTTATTTCATCAATGAAATCAACAAAGTATGCACATTCTACGTCATAACGACTTTCTATAGTTTGTGCATGTGTGTTTAAATAAGAAAAGCTTACTTCCCCCCGTTTTTTAAAATCACAGCTTCTAGAAGTTTTACATGATTTCTTAAAAAACATGAGTTTTTAAATAATGTGATTTATTTCATAAATGGAATCAACAAAGTATGCACATTCTACGTCATAATGCCTTTCTATAGTTTGCGCGTGAATCCGGAAATAAGAAAAGCTTACTTCCCCCTGTTTTTTAAAATCACAGCTTCTAGAAGGTTTACATGATTTCTTAAAAAACATGAGTTTTTAGAAAACTTGATTTATTTCATAAATGGAGTAAAAAAAGTATGCAAATTCTACGTCATAACGACTTTCTATAGTTTGCGCATGCGTCCGGAAATAAGAAAACCTTACTTCGTCCCTTTTTTTCAAATCACAGCTTATAGAAGGTTTACATGATTTCTTAAAAAACACGAGTTTTTAGAAAATGTGATTTATTTCGTAAATGGAATAAAAAACATATGCACATTCTACGTAATAATGACTTTCTATAGTTTGCACATGCGTCCAGAAATAAGAAAAGCTTAATTCCGCCAATTTCTTAAAATCACAGCTTTTAGAAGGTTTACATGATTTCTTAAAAAACACGAGTTTTTAGAAAATGTGATTTATTTCATAAATGGAATCAACAAAGTATGCACATTCTACGTCATAACGACTTTATATAGTTTGCGCATGCGTCTGGAAATAAGAAAAGCTTACTTCCCCCCGTTTTTTAAAATCACGGCTTCTAGAAGGTTTACATGATTTCTTAAAAAACACGAGTTTTTAGAAAATGTAATTTAATTCCTAAATGGAATCAACAAAGTATGCACATTCTACGTAATAACCACTTTCTATAGTTTGCGCATACGTCCAGAAATAAGAAAAGCTTACTTCTGCCAGTTTTTTAAAATCACAGCTTCTAGAAGGTTTACATGATTTCTTAAAAAACACGAGTTTTTGGATAATGTGAATTATTTAATAAATGGAATCAACAAAGTATGCACATTCTACGTCATAATGCCTTTTTCTAGTTTGCGCATGAATCCGGAAATAAGAAAAGCTTACTTCCCCCTGTTTTTTAAAATCACAGCTTCTAGAAGGTTTACATGTTTTCTTAAAAAACAAGAGTTTTTTAGAAAATGTGATTTTTTTCATAAATGGAATCAACAAAGTATGCACATTCTACATCATAACGACTTTCTATAGTTTGCGCATGCGTCCGAAAATAAGAAAAGCTTACTTCCCCCCCCTTTTTTAAAATCACAGCTTCTAGAAGGTTTACATGATTTCTTAAAAAAAATGAGTTTTTAGAAAATGTGATTTATTTCATCAATGGAATCAACAAAGTATGCAGATTCTACATAATAACCACTTTATATAGTTTGCGCATGCGTCCGGAAATAAGAAAAGCTTGCTTCGGCCAGTTTTTTAAAATCACAGCTTCTATAAGGCTTACATGATTTCTTAAAAAACACGAGTTTTTAGAAAATGTCATTTATTTCATAAATGGAATCAACAAAGTATGAACATTCTATGTCATAACGACTTTGTATACTTTGTCCATGCGTAAACTATGCACATTCTACGTAATAACGACTTTCTATAGTATGTGCATGCGTCCGGAAATAAGAAAAGCTTAATTCCCCCCGTTTTTTAAATTCACAGCTTCTAGAAGGTTTACATGATTTCTTAAAAAACACGAGTTTTTAGAAAATTTGATTTATTTCATCAATGGAATCAACAAAGTATGCAGATTCTACATAATAACCACTTTATATAGTTTGCGCATGCGTCCGGAAATAAGAAAAGCTTACTTCTGCCAGTTTTTTAAAATCACAGGTTCTAGAAGGTTTACATGATTTCTTAAAAAACACGAGTTTTTAAAAAATGTCATTTATTTCATAGATGGAATCAACAAAGTATGAACATTCTGTGTCATAACGACTTTGTATAGTTTGCGCATGCGCAAAGTATGCATATTCTACGTAATAACGACTTTCTATAGTTTGCGCATGCGTCCGGAAATAAGAAAAGCTTACTTCCCCCCCTTTTTTAAATTCACAGCTTCTAGAAGGTTTACATGATTTCTTAAAAAACACGAGTTTTTAAAAAATGTGATTTATTTCATAAATGGAATCAACAAAGTATGCACTTTTACGTCATAACGACTTTCTATAGTTTGCGTATGCGTCCGGAAATAAGAAAAGCTTACTTCCCCCCGTTTTTAAAAATCACAGCTTCTAGAAGGTTTACATGATTTCTTAAAAGACACGACTTTTGGAAAATGTGATTTATTTAATCAATTGAATCAACAAAGTATGCACATTCTACGAAATAACGACTTCCTATAGTTTGCTCATGCGTCCGTAAATAAGAAAAGCTTACTTCCCTCCGTTTTTTAAAATCACGGCTTCTAGAAGGTTTACATGATTTCTTAAAAAAAACGAGTTTGTAGAAAATGTGATTTAATTCATCAATGGAATCAAAAAAGTATGCACATTCTACGTAATACCCACTTTCTATAGTTTGCGCATGCGTCCGCAAATAAGAAAAGCTTGCTTCCGCCAGTTTTTTAAAATCACAGCTTCTAGAAGGTTTCCATGATTTCTTAAGAAACACAAGTTTTTAGAAAATGTGATTTATTTAATCAATGGGATCAACAAACTACGCACATTTTACGTAATAAATATTTTCTATAGTTTGCGCATGCATCCGGAAATAAGAAAAGCTTACTTCCCCCCATTTTTTAAAATCACAACTTCTAGAAGGTTTACATGATTTCTTAAAAAACACAAGTTTTTAGAAAATGTCATTTATTTCATAAATGGAATAAACAAAGTATGAACATTCTATGTCATAACGAATTTGTATAGTTTGTGCAAGCGCAAACTATGCACATTCTATGTAATAACGACTTTCTATAGCTTGCACACGCGTCTGGAAATAAGAAAAGATTAGTTCCCCCGTTTTTTTAAATTCACAGCTTCTAGAAGGTTTACATGATTTCTTAAAAAACACGAGTTTTTAGAAAATGTTATTTATTTCATAAATGGAATAAAAAAAGTATGCACATTCTACGTCATAACGACTTTCTATAATTTGCGCATGCGTCCAGAAATAAGAAAAGCTTACTTCCCCCCGTTTTTTAAAATCACAGCTTCTAGAAGGTTTACATGATTTCTTAAAAAACACGAGTTTTTAAAAAATGTGATTTATTTCATAAATGGAATCAAAAACGTATGCACATTCTACGTCATAACGACTTTCTATAGTTTGCGCATGCATCCAGAAATAAGAAAAGCTTTCTTCCGCCCGTTTTTTAAATTGACAGCTTCTAGAAGGTTTACATGATTTCTTAAAAAACATGAGTTTTTAGAAAATGTGATTTAATTCATAAATGGAATCAACAAAGTATGCACATTCTACGTAATAACGACTTTCTATAGTTTGCGCATACGTCCGGAAATAAGAAAAGCTTATTTCCGCCAGTTTTTTAAAATCATAGCTTCTAGAAGGTTTACATGATTTCTTAAAAAACATTAGTTTCTAGATAATGTCATTTATTTCATATATGGAGTCAAAAAAGTATGCACATTCTACTTAATAACGACTTTCTAAATTTTGCGCATGCGCCCGGAAATAAGAAAATGTTGCTTCCGCCAGTTTTTTAAAATAACAGCTTCGAGAAGGTTTACATGATTTCTTAAAAAACATGAGTTTTTAGAAAATGTGAATTATTTCATAAATGGAATCAACAAAGTATGCACATTCTACGTCCTAATGACTTTCTATAGTTTGTGCATGCATCCGGAAATAAGAAAAGCTTACTTGCCCCCTTTTTTTAAATTCACAGCTTCTAGAAGGTTTACATGATTTCTTAAAAAACACGAGTTTTTAGAAAACGTGATTTATTTCATAAATGGAATAAACAAAGTACGCACATTCTATGTCATAACGACTTTCTATATTTTGCGCATGCATCCGGAAATAAGAGAAGCTTACTTCCTCCTGTTTTTTAAAATCACAGCTTCTAGAAGGTTTACATGATTTCTTAACAAACACGAGTTTTTAGAAAATGTCATTTATTTCGGAAATCGAATCAACAAAGTATGCACATTCTACGTAATATCGAATTTCTATAGTTTGCGCATGCGTCCGGAAATAAGAAAAACTTACTTCCCCCTGGTTTTTAAAATCACAGCTTCTAGAAGGTTTGAAAGATTTCTTAACAAACACGAGTTTTTAGAAAATGTGATTTATTTAATCAATGGAATCAACAAAGTATGAACATTCTATGTTATAACGACTTTGTATAGTTTGTACATGCGTAAACTATGCACATTCTACGTAATAACAACTTTCTATAGTTTGTGCATGCGTCCGGAAATAAGAAAAGCTTACTTCCCCCCTTGTTTTAAATTCACAGCTTCTAGAAGATTTACATGATTTCTTGAAAAACACGAGTTTTTAGAAAATGTGATTTATTTCATCAATGGAATCAACAAAGTATCCGCATTCTACATCTTAACGACTTTGTATAGTTTGTGCATGCGTCCGGAAATAAGAAAAGCTTACTTCCCCCCTTGTTTTAAATTCACAGCTTCTAGAAGATTTATATAATTTCTTAAAAAACACGAGTTTTTAGAAAATGTGATTTATTTCATCAATCGAATCAACAAACTATGCACATTCTACGTAATAACGACTTTCTATAGTTTGCGCATGCGTCCGGAAATAAGAAAAGCTTACTTCCCCCCGTTTTTTAAAATCACAGCTTCTAGAAGGTTTACATGATTTCTTAAAAAACATGAGTTTTTAGAAAATGTGATTTATTTCATCAATGGAATCAACAAACTATGCACATTCTACGTAATAACGATTTTCTATAGTTTGCGCATGCGTCCAGAAATAAGAAAATCTTACTTCCCCCCGTTTTTTAAAATCACTGCTTCTAGAATGTTTACATGATTTCTTAAAAAACACGAGTTTTTAGAAAATGTGATTTATTTCATAAATGGAATCAACAAAGTATGCACATTCTACGTCATAACGACTTTCTATAGTTTGCGCATGCGTCCGGAAATAAGAAAAGCTTACTCCCCCCCGTTTTTTAAAATCACGGCTTATTGAAGGTTTACATGATTTCTTAAAAAATACGAGTTTTTAGAAAATGTGATTTATTTCATCAATGGAATCAACAAACTATGCTCATTCTACGTAATAACGACTTTATATAGTTTGTGCATGCATCCCGAAATAAGAAAAGCTTACTTCCCCCCTTTTTTTAAATTCACAGCTTCCATAAGGTTTACATGATTTCTTAAAAAACACGAGTTTTTAGAAAACGTGATTTATTTCATAAATGGAATCTACAAAGTACGCACATTCTACGTCATAACGACTTTCTATAGTTTCTGCATGCATCCAGAAATAAGAGAAGCTTACTTCCTCCAGTTTTTTAAAATCACAGCTTCTAGAAGGTTTACATGATTTCTTAAAAAACACGAGTTTTTAGAAAATGTGATTTATTTCATCAATGGAATCAACAAACTATGCTCATTCTACATAATAACGACTTTCTATTGTTTGCGCATGCATCCGGAAATAAGAAAAGCGTACTTCCCGCTTTTTTTAAATTCACAGCTTCTAGAAGGTTTACATGATTTCTTCAAAAACACGAGTTTTTAGAAAATGTGATTTATTTCATAAATGGAATCAACAAAGTATGCACATTCTACATCATAACAACTTTCTATAGTTTGCGCATGCATCCGGAAATAAGAAAAGCTTTCTTCCACCCGTTTTTTAAATTCACAGCTTCTAGAAGGTTTACATGATTTCTTAAAAAACATGAGCTTTTAGAAAATGTGATTTATTTCATCAATGGAATCAACAAACTATGCACATTCTACGTAATAACGATTTTCTATAGTTTGCGCATGCGTCCGGAAATAAGAAAAGCTTACTTCCCCCCGTTTTTTAAAATCACGGCTTCTAGAATGTTTACACGATTTCTTAAAAAATACGAGTTTTTAGAAAATGTGATTTATTTCATCAATGGAATCAACAAACTATGCTCATTCTACGTAATAAAGACTTTATATAGTTTGCGCATGCATCCGGAAAGAAGAAAAGCTTACTTCCCCCCCTTTTTTAAATTCACAGCTTCCATAAGGTTTACATGATTTCTTAAAAAACACGAGTTTTTAGAAAACGTGATTTATTTCATAAATGGAATCTACAAAGTACGCACATTCTACGTCATAACGACTTTCTATAGTTTCTGCATGCATCCGGAAATAAGAGAAGCTTACTTCCTCCAGTTTTTTAAAATCACAGCTTCTAGAAGGTTTACATGATTTCTTAAAAAACATGAGTTTTTAGAAAATGTGATTTATTTCATCAATGGAATCAACAAACTATGCTCATTCTACGTAATAACGACTTTCTATTGTTTGCGCATGCATTCGGAAATAAGAAAAGCGTACTTCCCCCCTTTTTTTAAATTCACAGCTTCTAGAAGGTTTACGTGATTTCTTAAAAAACACGAGTTTTTAGAAAATGTGATTTAATTCATAAATTGAATCAACAAAGTATGCACATTCTACATAATAACAACTTTCTATAGTTTGAGCATACGTCCGGAAATAAGAAAAACTTACTTCCCCCCGTTTTTTAAAATGACAGCTTCTAGAAGGTTTACATGATTTCTTAAAAAACATGAGTTTTTAGAAAATGTGATTTATTTCATAAATGGAATCAACAAAGTATGCGCATTCTACGTCATAACGCCTTTCTATAGTTTGCGCATGCGTCCGGAAATAAGAAAAGCTTACTTCGCCCTGTTTTTTAAAATCACAGCTTCTAGAAGGTTTACGTGATTTCTTAAAAAACACGAGTTTTTAGAAAATGTGATTTAATTCATAAATGGAATCAACAAAGTATGCACATTCTACGTAATAACAACTTTCTATAGTTTGAGCATACGCCTGGAAATAAGAAAAGCTTACTTCCCCCCGTTTTTTAAAATCACAGCTTCTAGAAGGTTTACATGATTTCTTAAAAAACATGAGTTTTTAGAAAATGTGATTTATTTCATAAATGGAATCAACAAAGTATGCGCATTCTACGTCATAACGCCTTTCTATAGTTTGCGCATGCGTCCGGAAATAAGAAAAGCTTACTTCCCCCTGTTTTTTAAAATCACAGCTTCTAGAA
Source organism: Larix kaempferi (assembly GCA_027924585.1). Lineage (NCBI taxonomy): Eukaryota > Viridiplantae > Streptophyta > Pinopsida > Pinales > Pinaceae > Larix > Larix kaempferi. The sequence continues at coordinate 14,327,797 of BSBM01000557.1, read as the reverse complement.
GGTTTACATGATTTCTTAACAAACACGAGTTTTTAGAAAATGTGATTTATTTAATCAATGGAATCAACAAACTATGTACATTCTTCGTAATAACGACTTTCTATAATTTGTGCATGCGTCCAGAAAGAAGAAAAGCTTACTTCCCCCTGTTTTTTAAAATCACAGCTTCTAGAAAGTTTACATGATTTCTTAACAAACACGAGTTTTTAGAAAATGTCATCTATTTCATAAATGGAATAAACAAAGTATGCACATTCTATGTACTAGCGCCTTTCTATAGTTTGCGCATGCGCAAACTATGCACATTTTACAAAATAACGACTTTCTATAGTTTGCGCATGCGTCCGGAACTAAGAAAAGCTTACTTCAACCCGTTTTTTAAAATCGCAACTTCTAGAAGGTTTACGTGATTTCTTAAAAAACACAAGTTTTTAGAAAATGTGATTTATTTCATAAATGGAATCCACAAAGTATGCACATTCTACGTCATAACGATTTAATATTTTGCGCATGCATCCGGAAATAAGAAAAGCTTACTTCCCCCCGTTTTTTAAAATAACATCTTCTAGAAGGTTTACAAGATTTCTTAAAAAATATGAGTTTTTAGAAAATTTGATTTATTTCATCAATGAAATCAACAAACTATTCACATTCTACGTAATAACGACTTTCTATAGTTTGCGCATGCGTCCGGAAGTAAGAAAAGCTTACTTCCCCCCGTTTTTTAAAATCACAGCTTCTAGAAGGTTTACATGATTTCTTAAAAAACACGAGTTTTTAGAAAATGTTATTTATTTCATCAATGGAATCAACAAACTATGCACATTCTACGTAATAACGACTTTCTTTAGTTTGCGCATGCTTCCGGAAATAAGAAAAGCTTAATTTCGTCAGTTTTTTAAAATCACAGCTTCTAGAAGGTTTACATGATTTCTTAAAAAACAATAGTTTTTAGAAAATGTGATTTATTTAATCAATGGAATCAACAAACTATGCACATTCTACGTAATAACGATTTTCTATAGTTTGTGCATGCGTCCGGAAATAAGAAAAGCTTACTTCCCCCCGTTTTTTAAAATCACAACTTCTAGAAGGTTTACATGATTTCTTAAAAAACACGAGTTTTTAGAAAATGTGATTTATTTCATAAATGGAATCAACAAAGTGTGCACATTCTACGTCATAACGACTTTCTATAGTTTGCGCATGCGTCCGGAAATAAGAAAAGCTTACTTCCCCCCGTTTTTTAAAATCACAGCTTCTAGAAGGTTTACATGATTTCTTAAAAAACACAAGTTTTTAGAAGTTCCATTTGTTTCATAAATGGAATCAACAAAGTATCAACATTCTATGTCATAATGACTTTGTATAGTTTGCGCATGCGTACGGAAAAAAGAAAAGCTTACTTCCCTCTGTTTTTTAAAATCACCGCTTCTAGAAGGTTTACATGATTTCTTAAAAAAAATGAGTTTGTAGAAAATGTGATTTAATTCATCAATGGAATCAACAAAGTATGCACATTCTACGTAATAACCACTTTCTATAGTTTGCGTATGTGTCTCAAAATAAGAAAAGCTTGCTTCCGCCAGTTTTTTACAATCACAGCTTCTAGAATCAACAAAGTATGAACATTCTATGTCATAACGACTTTGTATAGTTTGCGCATGCGCAAACTATGCACATTCTACGTAATAACGACTTTCTATAGCTTGCGCATGCGTCTGGAAATAAGAAAAGCTTACTTCCCCCCGTTTTTTAAATTCAGAGCTTCTAGAAGGTTTACATGATTTCTTAAAAAACACGAGTTTTTAGAAAATGTGATTTATTTCATAAATGGAATCAACAAAGTATACACATTCTACGTCATAACGACTTTATATAGTTTGCGCATGTGTCCGGAAAAAAGAAAAGCTTACTTCCCCCCGTTTTTTAAAATCACAGCTTCTAGAAGGTTTACATGATTTCTTAAAAAACACGAGTTTTTAGAAAATGTGATTTATTTCATAAATGGAATCAACAAAGTATGCACATTTTATGTCATAACGACTTTCTATAGTTTGCGCATGCATCTGTAAATAAGAAAAGCTTTCTTCCGCCCGTTTTTTAAATTCACAGCTTCTAGAAGGTTTACATTATTTCTTAAAAAACACGAGTTTTTAGAAAATGTGATTTAATTCATAAATGGAATCAACAAAGTATGGACATTCTGCGTAATAAAGACTTTCTATAGTTTGCGCATACGTTCGGAAATAAGAAATGCTTACTTCCGCCAGTTTTTTAAAATCACAGCTTCTAGAAGGTTTACATGATTTCTTAAAAAACATTAGTTTTTAGAAAATGTCATTTATTTCATAAATGGAGTCAACAAAGTATGCACATTCTACTTAATAACGACTTTCTAAAGTTTGCGCATGCGTCCGGAAATAAGAAAATCTTGCTTCCGCCAGTTTTTTAAAATCACAGCTTCGAGAAGGTTTACAAGATTTCTTAAAAAACATGAGTTTTTAGAAAATGTGATTTATTTCATAAATGGAATCAACAAAGTATGCACATTCTACGTCCTAACGACTTTCTATAGTTTGCGCATGTGTGCGGAAATAAGAAAAACTTACTTCCCCCCGTTTTTTTAAATCATAGCTTCTAGAAGGTTTACATGATTTCTTAAAAAACACGAGTTTTTAGAAAATGTCATTTATTTCTTAAATGGAATTAACAAAGTATGAACATTCTATGTCATAACGACTTTGTATAGTTTGCACATGCGCAACCTATGCACATTCTATGTAATAACGACTTTCTATGGTTTGCGCATGCATCCGGAAATAAGAAAAGTTTACTTTCCCCCTTTTTTTAAAATCACAGCTTCTAGAAGGTTTACATGATTTCTTAAAAAACATGAGTTTTTAGAAAATGTGATTTATTTAGTAAATGGAATCAAAAAAGTATGCACATTCTACGTCATAAGGACTTTCTATAGTTTGCGCAGGCCTGCGGGAATAAGAAAAGCTTACTTCCGCCCGTTTTTTAAAATACGAGTTTCTAAAAGTTTTACATGATTTCTTAAAAAACACGAGTTTGTGGAAAATGTGATTTAATTCATATATGGAATCAACAAAGTATGAACATTCTACGTAATAACGACTTGCTATAGTTTGCACATGCATCCGGAAATAAGAAAATCTTACTTCCGCCAGTTTTTTAAAATCACAGCTTCTAGAAGGTTTACATGATTTCTAAAAAACCACGAGTTTTTAGAAAATGTGATTATTTCATAAATGGAATCAACAAAGTATGCACATTCTACGTCATAACGACTTTCTATAGTTTGCGCATGCGTCCGGAAATAAGAAAAGCTTACTTCCCCCCGTTTTTTAAAATCACAGCTTCTAGAAGGTTTACATGATTTCTTAAAAAACACAAGTTTTTAGAAGTGCCATTTGTTTCATAAATGGAATCAAAAAAGTATCAACATTCTATGTCATAATGACTTTGTATAGTTTGCGCATGCGTACGGAAAAAAGAAAAGCTTACTTCCCTCTGTTTTTTAAAATCACCGCTTCTAGAAGGTTTACATGATTTCTTAAAAAAAATGAGTTTGTAGAAAATGTGATTTAATTCATCAATGGAATCAACAAAGTATGCACATTCTACGTAATAACCACTTTCTATAGTTTGCATATGTGTCTGAAAATAAGAAAAGCTTGCTTCCGCCAGTTTTTTACAATCACAGCTTCTAGAATCAACAAAGTATGAACATTCTATGTCATAACGACTTTGTATAGTTTGCGCATGCGCAAACTATGCACATTCTACGTAATAACGACTTTCTATAGTTTGCGCATGCGTCCGGAAATAAGAAAAGCTTACTTCCCCCCGTTTTTTAAATTCAGAGCTTCTAGAAGGTTTACATGATTTCTTAAAAAACACGAGTTTTTAGAAAATGTGATTTATTTCATAAATGGAATCAACAAAGTATACACATTCTACGTCATAACGACTTTATATAGTTTGCGCATGTGTCCGGAAAAAAGAAAAGCTTACTTCCCCCCGTTTTTTAAAATCACAGCTTCTAGAAGGTTTACATGATTTCTTAAAAAACACGAGTTTTTAGAAAATGTGATTTATTTCATAAATGGAATCAACAAAGTATGCACATTTTATGTCATAACGACTTTCTATAGTTTGCGCATGCATCTGTAAATAAGAAAAGCTTTCTTCCGCCCGTTTTTTAAATTCACAGCTTCTAGAAGGTTTACATTATTTCTTAAAAAACACGAGTTTTTAGAAAATTTGATTTAATTCATAAATGGAATCAACAAAGTATGGACATTCTACGTAATAACGACTTTCTATAGTTTGCGCATACGTTCGGAAATAAGAAATGCTTACTTCCGCCAGTTTTTTAAAATCACAGCTTCTAGAAGGTTTACATGATTTCTTAAAAAACATTAGTTTTTAGAAAATGTCATTTATTTCATAAATGGAGTCAACAAAGTATGCACATTCTACTTAATAATGACTTTCTAAAGTTTGCGCATGCGTCCGGAAATAAGAAACTCTTGCTTCCGCCAGTTTTTTAAAATCACAGCTTCGAGAAGGTTTACAAGATTTCTTAAAAAACATGAGTTTTTAGAAAATGTGATTTATTTCATAAATGGAATCAACAAAGTATGCACATTCTACGTCCTAACGACTTTATATAGTTTGCGCATGTGTCCGGAAATAAGAAAAACTTACTTCCCCCCGTTTTTTTAAGTCATAGCTTCTAGAAGGTTTACATGATTTCTTAAAAAACATGAGTTTTTAGAAAATGTCATTTATTTCATAAATGGAATTAACAAAGTATGAACATTCTATGTCATAACGACTTTGTATAGTTTGCACATGCGCAACCTATGCACATTCTACGTAATAACGACTTTCTATGGTTTGCGCATGCATCCGGAAATAAGAAAAGTTTACTTTCCCCCTTTTTTTAAAATCACAGCTTCTAGAAGGTTTACATGATTTCTTAAAAAACATGAGTTTTTAGAAAATGTGATTTATTTAGTAAATGGAATCAACAAAGTATGCACATTCTACGTCATAAGGACTTTCTATAGTTTGCGCAGGCCTGCGGGAATAAGAAAAGCTTACTTCCGCCCGTTTTTTAAAATACGAGCTTCTAAAAGTTTTACATGATTTCTTAAAAAACACGAGTTTGTGGAAAATGTGATTTAATTCATAAATGGAATCAACAAAGTATGAACATTCTACGTAATAACGACTTGCTATAGTTTGCACATGCATCCGGAAATAAGAAAATCTTACTTCCGCCAGTTTTTTAAAATCACAGCTTCTAGAAGGTTTACATGATTTCTTAAAAAACACAAGTTTTTAGAAAATGTGATTTATTTCATAAATGGAATCAACAAAGTATGCACATTCTACGTCATAACGACTTTCTATAGTTTGCGCATGCGTCCGGAAATAAGAAAAGTGTTAAATTTTCTGAATTTACTTCAATATGATCTAGGATCTTAACTGAGAGAACAACATGTACAACATATCTACAGCATATCAATCATGGAGACAATAATGCAAGCACACAAGAGACACAAAGATTTACTTGGGGAAAACCATAAAGGTGAAAAACCCCAATAACTTCCTCAGAGATAGATAGAGCAATGATACAACCAACCAATAGAGATAGCCATAACCTAGCAGCAATCCTCCTCCTCCATAAGTGCGCCTCTCCTCCTTGAGAGCATGTGTGAGAAGTGAGTGAATAAATAGAGTGCCTCCCGCACTCTATTTATACTTGACTTGACTTGCCTTTTTACCTAACTCATGTAGGCTCGAACTTAACCACATAACATAATGCTGAGTGGGCCGACCCCCAATAGGGTGGTCTAATAACCCTTCGACCCACATGGCCGACCCCCAATAGGGTGGTCTAATAACCCTTTGACCCACATGACTTATACAGGGCCGACCCCAAATAAGGTGGTCTAATAACCCATCAAGTATAAGTTACGACACTTATAATATAAATGACGACACTTCCTTATAGAGGAATAATACCATCTCTATAGGAATACAATATACATATATGTGAAATACATTCCGAAGTTACATATACATCAACACTCCCTCTTAACTAGGAAGGTATTTCTCAGCACAGTTCTTCTAGCACAAGTCATCTTCTCTGGATCAGCGTCACTGGATAATCGTCATCGAGTCATCATCATCGTCACTGCTGCTGCTATCTCAATCAATCTCTGAATCTACTCGTCATAGGAAGTTCTACAGAGCCAGTCCTTTTTCATACTGGATGTAGGCCCACCACCTGCAGGTCTTCGTCATCACTAGCCATACTGTGGAATCCTCAGGACTTTTACGTGCGTCACAAAACCTCGAAAGAGCATCCCAGGCTGTTACGAGCACACAGCTCTACCTATAGGATCTCCCAGGGCAACGAATTACATGTGACCTCACCACAAAACCTCGCAAGAGCATCCCAGGCTGTTACGAGCACACGGCTCTACCTATAGGATCTCCCAGGGCAACGAATTACATGTGGTCATGGCAAAACCTCGCAAGAGCATCCCAGGACTGATTACGGGCATACAGCCCAACCTATCGGATCTCCCAGGGAAACGAATTACATGCCATAGGACAAAACCTCGCAAGAGCATCTGCCAGATATCCCAGGGCAACGAATTACATGCCATAGGCAAAACCTCGCAAGACTATCTGCAGATCTCCCAGGGCAACGAATTACATGTCCTCCCAGAGCAAAACCTCGAAAGAGCATTTGCCAGATGTCCCAGGGCAACGAATTACATGCCATAGGCAAAACCTCGCAAGACCATCTACAAATCTCCCAGGGCAACGAATTACATGCTCATCTGCACAACCTGATCCACGGCCACAGAGTATCAACCTGATACTCACCATACATCATCCTGATGTATCCATGATCATCCTGATCATCATCACTGCAACGTCCTGCTGCATGTCATCTGGAGCAACATCCTGAAGCTCGTCATCTATGATCATCCTGATCATCACTGCAACATCCTGCTGCATATCATCTGGAGCAACATCCTGAAGCTCGTCATCTATGATCATCCTGATCATCACTGCAACATCCTGCTGCATGTCATCTGGAGCAACATCCTGAAGCTCGTCATCTATGATCATCCTGATCATCACTGCAACATCCTGCTGCATGTCATCTGGAGCAACATCCTGAAGCTCGTCATCTATGATCATCCTGATCATCACTGCAACATCCTGCTGCATGTCATCTGGAGCAACATCCTGAAGCTTGTCATCTACGATCATCCTGATCAATGCAACATCCTGCTGCATACCAAGTATCTACCTGATACATATCATCACACATGATCCTCCTGATCATCAATGCAACATCCTGCTGCATACCAAGTATCTACCTGATACATATCATCATACATGATCCTCCTGATCATCAATGCAACATCCTGCTGCATGCCAAGTATCTACCTGATACATATCATCATACATGATCCTCCTGATCATCAATGCAACATCCTGTTGCATGCCAAGTATCTACCTGATACATATCATCATACATGATCCTCCTGATCATCAATGTATCCACCTGATACAAATACAGATACATGGTCCAAGCATCCAACATGATGCATATACAAAATAAAAATGATCCAACTGATCATATCAAGCAGAAACTAGAACATCATCCTGATGCTCATCATCCAGCGCTTACATCCACAGCCATGTGAAGGATCCTCCTTCCAACATGCTTGGAATGGCTTCAGCAAATGTGTCCATCACTTCTTCCTCGAAGTGTCCTCGATCTGAAGAACGCCAAGCCTCTCTCTGAAGTACTCGAACTTCACCCTGGCTAGTGGCTTTGTCAACACATCTATAATCTGCTCCTCCGTCGCAACATACAGGAGCTTCACAGCTCCTCTCTGCACCATATCCCTGATATAGTGGTATTTGATCTCTATGTGTTTCGACCTGTCATGAAACACTGGGTTCTCGGACAGCTTCACACAACTCTGGTTATCACAGAAGATACCAGTAGCTTCCAACGGAAGATCAAATAACTCAGACAGTAGCTTTCATAGCCATACTGCCTCGCAACTAGCTGAGCAGGCTGCAACATACTCTGCCTCAGCTGTACTCAGTGCTACGCAAGACTGCTTCCTGCTAAACCAAGAGATCACACCTGATCCCATACTGAAGCAACACCTAGATGTGCTCTTCCTATCTGCAGCACTGCCATCCCAATCTGAATCAACATAACCCTGCAGATTAAACTTTTGATTCTCCTCATACCTGAGCCCATAATCCACTGTACCCTTCAGGTACCTCAGAACATGCTTTACAGCAACCAGGTGAACACTTCTCGCATCCGTCAGGAACTGGCTCAATGTGTTCACAGCAAAGCAAATGTCTGGTCTCGAGTTCGTCAGGTACATCAAGGACCCAATCATCTGATGATACAAAGAGACATCAACCGGATCAGATGAAGCATCACATAGAAGCTTTAGATTTGATGCCATAGGTGTGGCCATGGCCTTGCAATCCATCATCCCGAACCTCTTCAGGATCTCTACTGCATACTTCCCTTGTTCAAGGAAGATTCCTTCTGCACTCTGCCACACCTCCATGCCAAAAACAAATAGTGCATCATCCCCAAGTTCTTCATCTCGAACTCGGTAGTAAGCTTCCGCTGCGTGTCGGCAATCAATCTATCTTCACCATACCAAGTTCTGCACATATATGATTTCCTATCATGTGTCTCAGAATCAAGTGGCTGCTTCTTCTTCAACTACACCATTCAAGAAAGCTGTCTTGAATCCATCTGGTGTATCTTCTATTTCATCACTTTTGTATTTCTTTATGCTGCCACCTGCAACATGCTTGATCTGAAAGTTCTATTTGGAAGTCATAGCAAACTTCCCTTCATGTCTTGGGATTACATCCCAAACATCATTCTTCATGATCGACGGATCATGGCATTCCATTTCTTCATCCCAGATCCTGGGAACTTCAATATCTTCAATAAATAAATTTGTTGCTGAACAAATGTTGTAGTTCTTCTTTTGTAGGAGATGGCATACGATCTTTCCTACACAACAAGTTAAATTGCATGATTAGAAAACATCTCTTAGTTTTCAGAACAAATTCTTACACATAAATAGATATGTCATACAGTCATGCAATTATCTTAGCCAATGATTCAATACAACATTTATCCATATCCCGTAACTTTCTAGATGCCTTCCAATCTCTACCAGAACATTGTTAAGAGTGTGCACAACTCCCAACATGTCAGCAAAGAGGTTTCATTCTAGATAAGTAGCAATGGAATGTTGTACAGTGCCATAGGCTACTTACCCATGCATATTAGTAGTATACTGTTCATTAATGTAATTATTCTAATATGCACAATACATATCCTAAGTCTAAGACCATGAGCATATACATCATTGAACAATTTTATTTAAACAAACAAATATGTAAGAAATGATAATTAAAATACTTATCTTTGTTTGTTCATTGGGTGGACTTCCTCTGATTCTTCGCTTCCTTGCAGGAGCTGCTGGAGTCCTAATCTGAAGTAGCTTCTTCTACACCTTTCTGTTGTGGAATGTAGAGAGATGGACAACTCCCTCTGAATATTTGCATCCTTGCATAAACCACTAGAGTGTACTCCCTCTTGATCTTTGCTTCCTGGATTACCTGTTCTTGAACTCATATTCATCCTTGGTCCCTATGCATGCTTATTAGTATCATGAATGTGTTATCCTTGTGACCTCATATAAAATCATACATTCATTAGTATACTATTAAAACACAATAATCTCAAGCATGTATAGTCATGATCATTTCAAACATAAAATAATAAGCATTAGCATTCAAGGTTTATGTAGGATTCTTAAGGTTAGTCAAATCATAAGAAACATAACATGTCTAAACCTGTAATTACTCAAACCTATGACTCTTCAGATTAGTTGAATCATCAATCAAGATAAGAGATATAAAATGCATAAAAACTGTGATTATTCAAACCTATACCATCATGATTCTTTTGGTTAGTCATATCATCAATTATGGTAAGAAACATAATATGCATACAATCATGATTATTCGAACCTATGACTTCATGAATAATCATTATCAACAACACAACAGTATAAGATCCTAACACAAGGTAGGATTCTAGCTTGATATAGGAAAAACATACCTGGATTAGCATGCTAGCTATTTATGTCTAACATACTCACTTGATGTCTTCTTCTTCTTCTTCAATGACTTGTGCTAGTAACCTGTATATCTCATAGGTTGACTATTACAAAACCAAGTTATACATACCTCGTAAATGGATCTTCTATGAGATCCATGACAATGGATGAATCTTTGTCCTCATGTTATCATGATCATATGTTCTTGGACCAGAACATGATTTGTCTTTCTTGTTGTACCTTTCATGTTAGTAGACAACATAAACCTCATACAACACCATAATGCATTAGTACAATCATAAGTGTCAACACCCTAACCAATGAATATCTTCTATCATGCATTCATAATTTTGTTAAGGTGATACGACAAATCTAAAATCAAAATTGTACTAACCGTAATAACATGAAGACAAACATACCATAAACTTAATCATGGACAAATATCGAAACATACCTCGATGAGTCATACCTGTCGAGATCGCTTGTAATCTTCTTATGTAAGGCCTTAGCCTCATCTCCCTCTGAAACATGAACTTCTTCACTCATGCAGATGATCAATCCATATTCTTCTAGGATTAACCCAATCCACTTGATTTGCAAGAACTGGACCTGGAGCTAGATATGGGTTTGTCAGAGAAACCTCAAAAATTCAAACTTTGAATTTCAAACTTCCGAAAGGATAGGAATATGCGCCTTGATGAACTGATCAAACTGGTATATTCAGAATTTGAAAACTGCAAAGTTTCACTCCTTAATTTTGCCTTTGAAACTTCCAGATTCACTGGACGTGACCCTGAACTGGGGTTTGATGAATCCCACTCTTTTTCCCCATCAAAAGGTTTGATCCAAATCTCTAAGCTTCTATTTTTCTGAGGAGCTTCCAGCCGTGGTCACAAATTGCAAAAATTCCCATTTTTACAGAAGCCCTAATTTTCCACTTTTCTGATCAAAGTCCCGAACTAGGGTCTAATCAAGCCCGGCCTTCTGCCCAACCAAAAATTCTGATCTTGGTCTCTAAATTTCTATTTTGATGAGTAGCATCCAGCCATGGTCTCCGATTACAACAATTCCAACTTTCTCCAAAGCCCTAAATTCCGGAAGCCATGAATGAAGGTACCAAAAAATAATTCTGTTTTAACAGAAATATGTACCTGATTGTTTCTGGCGTAACTCTGAAATTTTTGATCTACAGGGTCTGAAAAAGTTTCTTGAGATAGCCTGACCTGTTATCTTTCCATCCTGACAGGTCTGACCTCAATTGGATTCTCTGAGAGAGAGTTATGCCAAATGTCGCAACGTGACCTGTTTTGGGATAAAACAGGAGAGCGAACTTGTACGGCGTGCCACATGTCACTGTTTTAACTTCGGCCTCTGAAAACGTTTTCTGAGATAGCTCGGCCTGTTAACTTTCCATCCTGACAGGTCTGACCTCAATTGGACTCTCTGAGAGAGAGTTATGCCAAATGTCGCAACGTGACCTGTTTTGGGATAAAACAGGAGAGCGAACTTGTACGGCGTGCCACGTGTCATTGTTTTAACTTCGGCCTTTGAAAAAGTTTCCTGCGATATTACAGACTGTGTACTACCTGTCACTTTTTACGAAATTTCATTTGGAGCTTCCTAGCCCAAGATATGACCTTTTTCCCAAGGTCACCTGATTTTGACTCAGATCTGGAAGAGGCAGAAACCCTATATTGTACAGATCATAAATCACAAAGTACAACGAATTAGAGGTTGTCCTTTGGACACAAGATACCTGGAGATCTTAGCTTCGGCCTGTAACAATTTCAGATCCGAAAACTTCGCCAAAACGGATTTATAGTGAAAGTGCTACGATGACTGGTTTTTGCTATATCAAGCCCTAGCATCGTAAGTGCAACAAGTGTCATACATGCCATATCATGCCTTCTTTCAGGCTAGCTCTGATACCATGTTAAATTTTCTGAATTTACTTCAATATGATCTAGGATCTTAACTGAGAGAACAACATGTACAGCATATCTACAGCATATCAATCATGGAGACAATAATGCAAGCACACAAGAGACACAAAGATTTACTTGGGGAAAACCATAAAGGTGAAAAACCTCAATAACTTCCTCAGAGATAGATAGAGCAATGATACAACCAACCAATAGAGATAGCCATAACCTAGCAGCAATCCTCCTCCTCCATAAGTGCGCCTCTCCTCCTTGAGAGCATGTGTGAGAAGTGAGTGAATAAATAGAGTGCCTCCCGCACTCTATTTATACTTGACTTGACTTGCCTTTTTACCTAACTCATGTAGGCTCGAACTTAACCACATAACATAATGCTGAGTGGGCCGACCCCCAATAGGGTGGTCTAATAACCCTTCGACCCACATGGCCGACCCCCAATAGGGTGGTCTAATAACCCTTTGACCCACATGACTTATACAGGGCAGACCCCAAATAAGGTGGTCTAATAACCCATGAAGTATAAGTTACGACACTTATAATATAAATGACGACACTTCCTTATAGAGGAATAATACCATCTCTATAGGAATACAATATACATATATGTGAAATACATTCCGAAGTTACATATACATCAACAAAAAGCTTACTCCCCCCCGTTTTTTAAAATCACGGCATCTTGAAGGTTTACATGATTTCTTAAAAAATACGAGTTTTTAGAAAATGTGATTTATTTCATCAATGGAATCAACAAACTATGCTCATTCTACGTAATAACGAATTTCTATATTTTGCGCATGCATCCGGAAATAAGAAAAGCTTACTTCCCCCCTTTTTTAAATCCACAGCTTCTAGAAGGTTTACATGATTTCTTAAAAAACACGAGTTTTTAGAAAAAGTGATTTATTTCATAAATGGAATCAACAAACTACGCACATTATATGTCATAACGACTTTCTATAGTTTGCGAATGCATACGGAAATAAGAGAAGCTTACTTCCTCCAGTTTTTTAAAATCACAGCTTCTAGAAGGTTTACATGATTTCTTAAAAAACACGAGTTTTTAGAAAATATGATTTATTTAATCAATGGAATCAACAAACTTTGCACATTCTACGTAATAACGATTTTCTATAGTTTGCGCATGCGTCCGGAAATAAGAAAAGCTTACTTCCCCCCGTTTTTTAAAATCACAGCTTTTAGAAGGTTTACATGATTTCTTAAAAAAGAGGAGTTTTTAGAAAAATATGATTTATTTCATAAATGGAATCAACAAAGTATGCACATTCTACGTCATAACGCCTTTCTATAGTTTGCGCACGCGTCTAGAAATAAGAAAAGCTTACTTCCCCCTTTTTTTTTAAAATCACATCTTCTAGAAGGTTTACATGATTTCTTAACAAGAACGAGTTTTTAGAAAATGTCATTTATTTCGTAAATGGAATCATAAAAGTATGCACATTCTACGAAATAACGAATTTCTATAGTTAGCACATGCGTCCGGAAATAAGAAAAGCTTACTTCCCCCTGTTTTTTAAAATCATAGCTTCTAGAAGGTTTACATGATTTCTTAAAAAAAACGAGTTTGTAGAAAATGTGATTTAATTCATCAATGGAATAAACAAAGTATGCACATTCTATGTACTAATGCCTTTCTATAGTTTGCGCATGCGCAAACTATTCACATTTTACAAAATAACGACTTTCTATAGTTTGCGCATGCGTCCGGAACTAAGAAAGGCTTACTTCAACCGGTTTTTAAAATCGCAACTTCTAGAAGGTTTACGTGATTTCTTAAAAAACACGAGTTTTTAGAAAATGTGATTTATTTCATAAATGGAATCAACAAAGTATGCACATTCTACGCCATAACGATTTTCTATAGTTCGCGCATGTGTCCGGAAATAACAAAAGCTTACTTCCCCCCATTTTTTAAAATCACAGCTTCTAGAAGGTTTAAAAGATTTCTTAAAAAATACGAGTTTTTAGAAAATGTGATTTATTTCATCAATGGAATCAACTAACTATGCACATTCTACGTAATAACGACTTTCTATAGTTTGCGCATGCGTCCGGAAATAAGAAAAGCTTACTTCCCCCCATTTTTTAAAATCACAGCTTCTAGAAGGTTTACATGATTTCTTAAAAAACACGAGTTTTTAGAAAAAATGATTTATTTCATAAATGGAATTAACAAAGTATGCACATGCTACGTCATAATGCCTTTCTATAGTTTGCGCATACGTACGGAAATAAAGAAAAGCTTACTTCCCCCTGTTTTTTAAAATCACAGCTTCTAGAAGGTTTACATGATTTCTTAAAAAATACGAGTTTTTAGAAAATGTCATTTATTTCGTAAATGGAATCAACAAAGTATGCACATTCTACGAAATAACGAATTTCTATAGTTTGCGCATGCGTCCAGAAATAAGAAAAGCTTACTTCCCCCTGTTTTTTAAAATCACAACTTCTAGAAGGATTACATGATTTCTTAACAGACACGAGTTTTTAGAAAATGTGATTTATTTAATCAATCGAATCAACAAACTATGTACATTCTTCGTAATAACAACTTTCTATAATTTGCGCATGCGTCCGGAAATAAGAAAAGCTTACTTCCCCCTGATTTTTAAAATCACAGCTTCTAGAAGGTTTACATGATTTCTTCAAAAACATGAGTTTTTAGAAAATGTGATTTATTTCATAAATGGAATCAAAAAAGTATGCACATTCTACGTCATAACGACTTTCTATAGTTTGCGCATGCGTCCGGAAATAAGAAAAGCTTACTTCCCCCTGTTTTTTAAAATCACAGCTTCTAGAAGGTTTACATGATTTCTTAAAAAACAAAAGTTCTTAGAAGTGTCATTTATTTCATAAATGGAATCAACAAAGTATCAACATTCTATGTCATAACGACTTTGTATAGTTTGCGCATGCGTCCGGAAATAAGAAAAGCTTACTTCCCTGCGTTTTTTAAAATCACAGCTTCTAGAAGGTTTACATGATTTCTTAAAAAAAACGAGTTTGTAGAAAATGTGATTTAATTCATAAATGGAATCAACAAAGTATGCACATTCTACGTAATAACCACTTTCTATAGTTTGTGTATGTGTCCGGAAATAAGAAAAGCTTGCTTCCGCCAGTTTTTGAAAATCGCAGCTTCTAGAAGGTTTACATGATTTCTTAAAAAACACGAGTTTTTAGAAAATGTCATTTATTTCATAAATGGAATCAACAAAGTATGAAAATTATATGTCATAACGACTTTGTATAGCTTGCGCATGCGCAAACTATGCACATTCTACGTAATAACGACTTTCTATAGTTTGCGCATGCGTCCGGAAATAAGAAAAGCTTACTTCCCCCCGTTTTTTAAATTCACAGCTTCTAGAAGGTTTACATGATTTCTTAAAAAACACGAGTTTTTAGAAAATGTGATTTATTTAATAAATGGAATCAACAAAGTATGCACATTCTACGTCATAACAACTTTCTATAGTTTGCGCATGCTTCCGGAAATAAGAAAAGCTTACTTCCCCCCGTTTTTTAAAATCACAGCTTCTAGAAGGTTTACATGATTTCTTAAAAAACATGAGTTTTTAGAAAATGTCATTTATTTCATAAATGGAATCAACAAAGTATCAACATTCTATGTCATGACGACTTTGTATAGTTTGCGCATGCGTCCGGAAATAAGAAAAGCTTACTTCCCTCCGTTTTTTAAAATCACAGCTTCTAGAAGGTTTACATGATTTCTTAAAAAAAACGAGTTTGTAGAAAATGTGATTTAATTCATCAATGGAATCAACAAAGTATGCAAATTCTACGTAATAACCACTTTCTATAGTTTGTGTATGTGTCCGCAAATAAGAAAAGCCTTCTTCCTCCAGTTTTTGAAAATCGCAGCTTCTAGAAGTTTTACATGATTTCTTAAAAAACACGAGTTTTTAGAAAATGTCATTTATTTCATAAATGGAATCAACAAAGTATGAAAATTCTATGTCATAACGACTTTGTGTAGTTTGCGCATGCGCAAACTATGCACATTCTACGTAATAACGACTTTCTATAGTTTGCGCATGCGTCCGGAAATAAGAAAAGCTTACTTCCCCCCGTTTTTTAAATTCACAGCTTCTAGAAGGTTTACATGATTTCTTAAAAAACACGAGTTTTTAGAAAATGTGATTTATTTAATAAATGGAATCAACAAAGTATGCACATTCTACGTCATAACAACTATATATAGTTTGCGCATGCATCCGGAAATAAGGAAAGCTTACTTCCCCCCGTTTTTTAAAATCACAGCTTCTAGAAGGTTTACATGATTTCTTAAAACACATGAGTTTTTAGAAAATGTCATTTATTTCATAAATGGAATCAACAAAGTATCAACATTCTATGTCATGATGACTTTGTATAGTTTGCGCATGCGTCCGGAAATAAGAAAAGCTTACTTCCCTCCGTTTTTTAAAATCACAGCTTCTAGAAGGTTTACATGATTTCTTAAAAAAAACGAGTTTGTAGAAAATGTGATTTAATTCATCAATGGAATCAACAAAGTATGCACATTCTACGTAATAACCACTTTCTATAGTTTGCGTATGTGTCCGGATATAAGAAAAGCTTGCTTCCGCCAGTTTTTTAAAATCACAGCTTCTAGAAGGTTTACATGATTTCTTAAAAAACAAGAGTTTTTAGAAAATGTCATTTATTTCATAAATGGAATCCACAAAGTATGAACATTCTATGTCATAACGACTTTCTATAGTTTGCGCATGCGCAAACTATGCACATTCTACGTACTAACGACTTTCTATAGTTTACGCATGCGTCCGTAAATAATAAAAGCTTACTTCCCGCCGTTTTTTAAATTCACAGCTTCTAGAAGGTTTACATGATTTCTTAAAAAACACGAGTTTTTAGAAAATGTGATTTATTTCATAAATGGAATCAAAAAAGTATGCACATTCTACGTCATAATGACTTTCTATAGTTTGCGCATGCGTCCGGAAATAAGAAAAGATTAGTTCCCCCATTTTTTTAAATTCACAGCTTCTAGAAGGTTTACATGATTACTTAAAAAACAGAAGTTTTTATAAAGTGTGATTTATTTAGTAAATGGAATCAACAAAGTATGCACATTCTACGTCATAAGGACTTTCTATAGTTTGCGCATTCCTGCGGGAATAAGAAAAGCTTACTTCCGCATGTTTTTTAAAATAAGAGCTTCTAGAAGGTTTGCATGATTTCTTAAAAAACACGACTTTTTAGAAAATGTGATTTATTTCATAAATGGAAAAACAAAGTATGAACATTCTATGTCATAACGACTCTGTTTAGTTTGCACATGTGCAACCTATGCACATTCTACGTAATAACGACTTTCTATAGTGTGTGCATGCGTCCGGAAATAAGAAAAGCTTACTTCCCCCCTTTTTTTAAATTCACAGCTTCTAGAAGTTTACATGATTTCTTAAAAAACACGAGATTTTAGAAAACGTGATTTATTTCATAAATGGAATCAACAAAGTATTCACATTCTACGTCACAACGATTTTCTATAGTTTGCGCATGCGTCCGGAAATAAGAAAACCTTACTTCCCCCGTTTTTTAAAATCACAGCTTCTAGAAGGTTTACATGATTTCTTAAAAAACACAAGTTTTTAGATAATGTAATTTATTTCATAAATGGAATCAACAAAGTAGTGAACATTCTATGTCATAACGACTTTGTATAGTTTGTGTATGCGCAAACTATGCACATTCTATGTCATAACGACTTTCTATAGTTTGCGCATGCGTCCAGAAATAAGAAAAACTTACTTCCCCCCGTTTTTTTAAATCATAGCTTCTAGAAGGTTTACATGATTTCTTAAAAAACACGAGTTTTTAGAAAATGTGATTTATTTCATAAATGGAATCAACAAAGTATGAACATTCTATGTCATAATGACTTTCTATAGTTTGCAAATCCGCAACCTATGCACATTCTACGTAATAACGACTTTCTATAGTTTGCGCATGCTTCCGGAAATATGAAAAGCTTACTAACCCCCTTTTTTTAAATTCACAGCTTCTAAAAGGTTTACATGATTTCTTAAAAAACACGAATTTCTAGAAAATGTCATTTATTTAATAAATGAAACCAACAAAGTATGCACATTCTACGTAATAACGAATTTCTATAGTTTGTGCATGCATTCGAAAATAAGAAAAGCTTACTTCTGCCAGTTTTTTAAAATCACAGCTTCTAGAAGGTTTACATGATTTCTTAAAAAACACGATTTTTTAGAAAATGTCATTTATTTAATAAATGGAATCAACAAAGTATGCACATTCTACGTAATAACGACTTTCTATAGTTTGCGCATTCGTCCGGAAATAAAAAAAGCTTACTTCCCCCCTTTTTCTAAAATCACAGCTTCTAGAAGGATTACATGATTTCTTAGAAAACACAAGTTTTTAGAAAATGTGATTTATTTTATAAATGGAATCAACAAAGTATGCACCTTCTACGTCATAACAACTTTCTATAGTTTGCGCGTGCGTCCAGAAATAAGAAAAGCTTACTTCCCCCCGTTTTTTAAAATAACAGCTTCTAGAAGGTTTACATGATTTCTCAAAAAACGTGAGTTTTTAGAAAATGTGATTTATTTCATAAATGGAATCAAAAAAGTATGCACATTATACTTAATAACGACTTTCTAACGATTGCGCATGTGTCCGGAAATAAGAAAATCTTGGTTCCGCCAGTTTTTTAAAATCACAGCTTCGAGAAGGTTTACATTATTTTTTTAAAAATAGGAGTTTTTAGAAAATGTGATTTATTTCATAAATGGAATCAACAAAGTATGCACATTCTACGTCATAACGACTTTCTATAGTTTGCGCATGCGTCCGGAAATAAGAAAAGCTTACTCCCCCCCGTTTTTTAATATCACAACTTCTAGGAGGTTTACATTATTTCTTAAAAAATACGAGTTTTTAGAAAATGTGATTTATTTCAACAATCGAATACACAAACTATGCTCATTCTACGTAATAACAACTTTCTATAGTTTGCGCATGCATTCGGAAATAAGAAAAGCTTACTTCCCTCCTTTTTTTAAATTCACAGCTTCTAGAAGGTTTACATGATTTCTTAAAAAACATGAGTTTTTAGAAAATGTGATTTATTTCATAAATGGAATCAACAAAGCATGCACATTCTACGTCATAACGACTTTCTATAGTTTGCACATGCATCCGGAAATAAGGAAAGCTTTCTTCCGCCCGTTTTTTAAATTCACAACTTCTAGAAGGTTTACATGATTTCTTAAAAAACACGAGTTTTTAGAAAATGTGAATAAATTCATAAATGGAATCAACAAAGTATGCACATTCTATGTAATAACGACTTTCAATAGTTTGCGCATACGTCCGGAAATAAGAAAAGCTTACTTCCGCCATTTTTTTAAAATCACAGCTTCTATAAGGTTTACATGATTTCTTAAAAAACACGAGTTTTTAGAAAATGTCATTTATTTCATAAATGGAATCAACAAAGTATGAACATCCTATGTCATAACGACTTTGTATAGTTTTCGCATGTGCAAACTATGCACATTCTACGTAATAACGACTTTCTATAGTTTGCGCATGCGTCCGGAAATAAGAAAACCTTACTTCCCCCCTTTATTTAAATTCATAGCTTCTAGAAGGTTTACATGATTTCTTAAAAAACGCGAGTTTTTAGAAAATGTGATTTATTTCATAAATGGAATCAATAAAGTATGCACATTTTACGTCATAATGACTTTCTATAGTTTGCGCATGCGTCCGGAAATAAGAAAAGCTTACTTCCCCCCTTTTTCTAAATTCACAGCTTCTAGAAGGTTTACATGATTTCTTAAAAAACACGAGCTTTTAGAAAATGTGATTTATATCATAAATGGAATCAACAACGTATGCACATTCTACGTCATAACGACTAGCTATAGTTTGCGCATGCGTCTGGAAATAAGAAAAGCTTACTTCCCCCCTTTTTTTAAATTCACAGCTTCTGGAAGGTTTACATGATTTCTTAAAACACGAGTTTTTAGAAAATGTGATTTATTTCATAAATGGAATCAACAAAGTATGCACATTCTACGTCATAAAGACTTTCTATAGTTTGCGCATGCGTCCGGAAATAAGAAAAGCTTACTTCCCCCCTTTTTTTAAATTCACAGCTTCTAGAAGGTTTACATGATTTCTTAAAAAACATGAGTTTTTAGAAAATGTGATTTATTTCATAAATGGAATCAACAAAGTATGCACATTCTACGTCATAACGACTAGCTATAGTTTGTGCATGCGTCCGGAAATAAGAAAAGCTTACTTCACCCATTTTTTTAAATTCACAACTTCTAGAAGGTTTACATGAGTTCTTAAAAAACACGAGTTTTTAGAAAATGTGATTTATTTCATAAATGGAATCAACAAAGTAAGCACATTATATGTCATAACGACTAGCTACAGTTTGCGCATGCATCCGGAAATAAGAAAAGCTTAATTCCCCCCTTTTTTTAAATTCACAGCTTCTGGAAGGTTTACATGATTTCTTAAAAAACACGAGTTTTTAGAAAATGTGATTTATTTCATAAATTGAATGAACAAAGTATGCACATTCTACGTCATAACGAATTTCTATAGTTTGCGCATGCATCCGGAAATAAGAAAAGCTCTCTTCTGCCCGTTTTTTAAATTCAGAGCTTCTAGAAGGTTTACATGGTTTCTTAAAAAACACGAGTTTTTAGAAAATGTGATTTAATTCCTAAATGGAATCAACAAAGTATGCACATTCTACGTAATAACGACTTTCAATAGTTTGCGCATGCGTCCGGAAATAAGAAAAGCTTACTTCCGCCATTTTTTTAAAATCACAGCTTCTATAAGGTTTACATGATTTCTTAAAAAACACGAGTTTTTAGAAAATGTCATTTATTTCATAAATGGAATCAACAAAGTATGAACATCCTATGTCATAACGACTTTGTATAGTTTTCGCATGCGCAAACTATGCACATTCTACGTAATAACTACTTTCTATAGTTTGCGCATGCGTCCGGAAATAAGAAAAGCTTACTTCCCCCCTTTATTTAAAATCATAGCTTCTAGAAGGTTTACATGATTTCTTAAAAAACACGAGTTTTTAGAAAATGTGATTTATTTCATAAATGGAATCAACAAAGTATGCACATTTTACGTCATAACGACTTTCTATAGTTTGTGCATGCGTCCGGAAATAAGAAAAGCTTACTTCCCCCCTTTTTTTAAATTCACAGCTTCTAGAAGGTTTACATGATTTCTTAAAAAACACGAGCTTTTAGAAAATGTGATTTATTTCATAAATGGAATCAACAAAGTATGCACATTCTACGTCATAACGACTAGCTATAGTTTGCGCATGCGTCCGGAAATAAGAAAAGCTTACTTCCCCCCGTTTTTTAAAATCACAGCTTCTAGAAGGTTTACATGATTTCTTAAAAAACACAAGTTTTTAGAAGTGCCATTTGTTTCATAAATGGAATCAACAAAGTATCAACATTCTATGTCATAATGACTTTGTATAGTTTGCGCATGCGTACGGAAAAAAGAAAAGCTTACTTCCCTCTGTTTTTTAAAATCACCGCTTCTAGAAGGTTTACATGATTTCTTAAAAAAAATGAGTTTGTAGAAAATGTGATTTAATTCATCAATGGAATCAACAAAGTATGCACATTCTACGTAATAACCACTTTCTATAGTTTGCGTATATGTCTGAAAATAAGAAAAGCTTGCTTCCGCCAGTTTTTTACAATCACAGCTTCTAGAATCAACAAAGTATGAACATTCTATGTCATAACGACTTTGTATAGTTTGCGCATGCGCAAACTATGCACATTCTACGTAATAACGACTTTCTATAGTTTGCGCATGCGTCCGGAAATAAGAAAAGCTTACTTCCCCCCGTTTTTTAAATTGAGAGCTTCTAGAAGGTTTACATGATTTCTTAAAAAACACGAGTTTTTAGAAAAAGTGATTTATTTCATAAATGGAATCAACAAAGTATACACATTCTACGTCATAACGACTTTATATAGTTTGTGCATGTGTCCGGAAAAAAGAAAAGCTTACTTCCCCCCGTTTTTTAAAATGACAGCTTCTAGAAGGTTTACACGATTTCTTAAAAAACACGAGTTTTTAGAAAATGTGATTTATTTCATAAATGGAATCAACAAAGTATGCACATTTTATGTCATACCCACTTTCTATAGTTTGCGCATGCATCTGTAAATAAGAAAAGCTTTCTTCTGCCCGTTTTTTAAATTCACAGCTTCTAGAAGGTTTACATTATTTCTTAAAAAACACGAGTTTTTAGAAAATGTGATTTAATTCATAAATGGAATCAACAAAGTATGGACATTCTACGTAATAAAGACTTTCTATAGTTTGCGCATACGTTCGGAAATAAGAAATGCTTACTTCCGCCAGTTTTTTAAAATCACAGCTTCTAGAAGGTTTACATGATTTCTTAAAAAACATTAGTTTTTAGAAAATGCCATTTATTTCATAAATGGAGTCAACAAAGTATGCACATTCTACTTAATAACGACTTTCTAAAGTTTGCGCATGCGTCCGGAAATAAGAAAATCTTGCTTCCGCCAGTTTTTTAAAATCACAGCTTCGAGAAGGTTTACAAGATTTCTTAAAAAACATGAGTTTTTAGAAAATGTGATTTATTTCATAAATGGAATCAACAAAGTATGCACATTCTACGTCCTAACGACTTTCTATAGTTTGCGCATGTGTCCGGAAATAAGAAAATCTTACTTCCCCCCGTTTTTTTAAATCATAGCTTCTAGAAGGTTTACATGATTTCTTAAAAAACACGAGTTTTTATAAAATGTCATTTATTTCATAAATGGAATTAACAAAGTATGAACATTCTATGTCATAACGACTTTGTATAGTTTGCACATGCGCAACCTATGCACATTCTACGTAATAACGACTTTCTATGGTTTGCGCATGCATCCGGAAATAAGAAAAATTTACTTTCCCCCTTTTTTTAAAATCACAGCTTCTAGAAGGTTTACATGATTTCTTAAAAAACATGAGTTTTTAGAAAATGTGATTTATTTAGTAAATGGAATCAACAAAGTATTGTAGTGCCCCTAGACTTTTGTAGACATTAAGGGCACCTGCTGAGTGACCCGACCGATTGAAACACTAATTAAAAACCTTTTGACCTTATTTTTGAGTATGTGTATCTGAATTGTTGAGTTAAATGAATAATTGCATATGTTAAACGATTAGCTATGACTATGGAAAATTATGCTGATAAATAATGCTTAACGACTAGCTGTTTGGTGATTATGTAATTGTCGATGAGATGTATATTTGATTAGATAAATAAGAAGTTGAATAAATCATAAATGTTTAACAATGCTAGATTTAGAAATCAGATGATGATTATTGAGGACAGTGCTACTAATAATTTGTTGTGAGAAGTGTGTGTAGAAACAAGTGAGACGGTTCACCGACGGACACACAAAGGAACTTGAAGGGTCGTAGAGTACGGGTAAATCACACACAAGGGAAGCGACGACGATGTCGACTTCCGACGAAAATACCACGCATGAGCAGATAAGCATTGATCCGCTTGCTCAAGAGGAATGCGTGAGGGCGTACGAGGTGGGCCACGACGGAGCTGGTCACGTACGAGTTGAGGGGCGCGCAGTGAGAACGGACTCACTCCTCAGCGCCATTAGTCCCTAGATAGCATGTAGACGGAGGATGGATGGTAACGATTCCTAAAATCCCTACAAGAATTCCTGCAAGTCAAAACGGAAATATGGTGCCAGAAGGGCCCAACGATGAGGTACCCTGTCGAGAACGGAAGGAATGGACGCAAGGACCCAACGAGGTGGTACCGTGCCGAGGAATGGAAACCATGGATGATTGGACCCGACGGAGTGGTGCCATGTTAGGAGAATTAAAAATTAAGGAACCAGGAGCCCAACGACGCGGCACCGTGATCCTAGTGAATTTGATTGTTAAATTAAAATGCATAAAAACTTAGGAGAATAACTCTAGATTATTACATAGCAAATGCATAACAATAGCTTAGACATTTGCACATGAATAGTTATTTTTGTTGAGCATTTAAAATAATAGAAATTATTATTTAGGAGCATAATAGATTAGACACCTAGTCAAAATATCTGGGGGACAAACTAGAGCAAATTTAGGGATGTAGGTGCACTTCCCAGAAAAACTGACACTTGGATGGGTGAGTGTTTTAATTAATTAAATAATTAAAAATATTTAATTATGCATGAAGCGACATGTGTCACAGGAGATTTCCCTTTATAAGGAAGGCTTAAGGAATGGGTAAGGGACCCATAATTTGGACGATTGTCGTAATTTTCGAATGCCTCAAAACTTGCTGCTATCTAAGGGTTTGGCTTAGGAATTTTGGTGGGAAGGGAAGCCCAAGCTGAATTTCTGAAATACGTGTGTGAACTCTACGACCCGACTAGCTCGGGGGTCTGGAAGGAAGAAGAGTACTTCCAGAGTGGTTGGGTGGTTAACCGAGGTGTCCATCGGTGACTGTGGTGGACGACGACGAAGAGTGGGACTGCAAATTAGGTGGACTTCACCATCGATCGGAGCTACCTTCGTTACAGGTTCTTTTTATTAAATGTTTTACTTTAAACCTCTGCAAATTACTTTTTATTTTATAGAAATTATAGCTCTGAAGTTACAGCTCTGCACATTTTATTACTTTTTATTTTATAGAAATTATAGATCTGAAGTTACAGCTCTGCCCATTCTATTTGGTCAAAGAAAATTAGATCTGGAAATTTTCTAGTTAAAGGAACACATCTGCAAGTTTGATCAGATTCTTTTAATTAAGTGTTTTATTTTAAACCTCTGCAAAGTACTTTTATTTGGTCGAAATTACAGATCTGAAGTTACAGTTCTGCATAATTATTTACTTTTTATTTTGTAGAAAATATAGATCTGAAGTTACAGCTCTGCACATTTTATTACTTCTTATTTTATAGAAATTATAGATCTGTAGTTTCAGCTCTGCCCATTCAATTTGGTCAAAAGAAAATTAGATCTGGAAATTTTTCTAGTTAAATAAACACATCTGCAAATCTGATCAGGTTCTTTTAATTAAATGTTTATTTTAATCCTCTGCAAAGTATTCTTTTTATTTGTGGAATTTAAAGATCTGGACAACGCCTCGTTGAAATTACAGTTCTGCAATTAAATTTTATTCGGTCAAAAGAAAAGTAGATCTAGAAATTTTCTAAGCTAAAGAATTACCTCTGCAAATTGATCGAAACATTAGTTCTTATGCTTTTGTAAATTAAAAGTTATTGGATCGAAATCATTAACCAGATCTCCTCTGTGCATCTATTCCAAAACAAATCTGAGTTTTGAATCCGCTTGATAAAACGCCAGGAGCAACGATCTGAGTTACCAACGCCAAGATCTGAGGGCGATTGGGTGTATTCATCTGCTTATTGAATCGATTTCCTATTTCGACTCTGTTCTAGATTTGGAAGCTGGATCTACGCTGTGCATCTATTACAAAACAAATCTGAGTTTTTGATTTTGCTTGATAAAACGCCAGGAACAACGATCTGAGTTACCAACGCCCAGATCTGAGGGCGGGATGCCTTTACAGTGGATCTCCACGCTATCCCTTTCGATTTTATCTGTTTATAACCATCTGTTCTAATTTCTTGTAAACTCTGTCAATTGATGAACCTGGTTCCAGATCGATGAAGCAATCGATTACTCAAACCATAATTGTAATGGCTTTTCTTTTGTCTTTTTAAAACAATTTATATGTGCTATTTTCGAATCTGTAATGGCGTTTCCAATTCCTGAAAAATTTGTGTATGGATCGTCCGCTGGTTAATCTGCTCGAACAGCTACTGTATCTCGATCTCGAACCTAGGTGGTGGGAGCGTAAATATATGCCCAGCGGATCGAAGCATGTCAATATTTCACCAAATATCCAGATCATCAAAGCATGTTAAGATCATAACCTTTGCCTTTACTGCCTATGCTGGAAGATCAACAGATGGCTAGAACGTTGACGCATCCATTGTCATTCATTACCTCTGTTCATACCTCTAAATTTTAAAGATCCTAATCCGTCTTAGCAGATCTCGATTCGGTATGAACCCATTCTAGTTCTAATTCTGGCGTTCCCAAATCAGATCCATCGTCTTCCTTCTCACCCTGTTTACATTTCTATGAACCAATTACAGCCCTAATTGTGGCGTCTCCCATTTAAAAATATGATTTTCTTTGACTCTATTATGTCTGCGTCGATTTTTCCAAGAAGGCATTTCCAGAAATTGTGCGCATGCTCTGAAATTATAATTTGATTATCTTTTTTTTATCTGCGTTGATTTTTCAATAATACATTTCCAGAAGTTGTGCGCATACTCTGAAATTATAGTTTGATTATTTTCTATATCTGCGTTGATTTTTCAATAATACATTTCCAGAAGTTGTGCGCATACTCAGAAATTATAATTTGATTATTTTTTTTATATCTGCGTTGATTTTCCATTAAAAGAGTTGTGCACCTTAGTCAGAAATTATAATCTATTATTTTTTTATCTATGTATCTAGAAGTACCTATTTGTACATTTTAAATTCATGCTCTTAGATTCAAATCGTCCAGGTTAAGAAAAGATGTAATAGTCATTGTGAATGTTATATGAAATGGAAGCCCAAACTTTATTTTGCGAGGAATAGAAAATTTTATACTCAGGGGAATACAAAGCTTTATAGGTAAATAACGGCCAAATCTTTTTTTAAAGTATTTTATGTCTCACAATAAATGTCATATTCACATAGAGGAAGTAAGACATTAGGAAATAAATAACTGTGTTATTAAATTATATACGTTATGTGTGAACCACATATCTCCTAGGATTAGAATTTGGAAATATAATATCCTTTATCATTGAATTATATGTATGTGCCCAGTATTATGTCTTTTAGTTATGATTGAGAACGTTATTGATGTTAATTATAAAATGCCTTCGTTAAAATATATGTATATGTGTAATGTAATTGTCATTTCCTCATCTTTGAAAAATATATAAATGCTCATTGAAATATCTTTTAATATTTAGTTATTTATTCATGTAAGGACTCCCTATGATAAGATGTATGTGAAAACTGGTTAATAGATATGAGTTAAGGATGTATACATGTCTTAAATGTAGGAGGTATCTAGAGGATTATAATTTTGGGATTGAAGACTAAAATTATGAAAGTGATGTCGGGTTATAGATAAATAAGATATATGTATAACATATGAATTATAGAATTGGAATGAGGAATTGAAAGTAATCATATTTATGATGAGTCTCAACTTAGTTATAAATATTATTTTTATTTTGAACAAAGATGTTATCGGTCGTTAATTATAGTTATATTATGGACTTTTGGAAAATGAATTCGCTTCTAGAAGATTGTATTTATAGGGTGTAGTAGGTTGTATGAATTTTGTTTCGAGATGAAACCTGAATGTTTGGACAAGGTTAATTTTATTGGGGTAATCAATTCCGATGAGTGTCGTATTCACGAAAAAAAAAAAAAAAAAAAAAAAAACTCAGGAACGAGACCCCTACATTTGGTATCAGAGCGAGGTCGAACTTAGTTCGGACCTAGATAATTCCACGTGAAACAATTTATAATGTTTAGTTGACTAATAAATTTTATTTTTACATCTGAACAGACTTCGTCATGGATCGAAGAACTCGCCAGGGTAGAGTCGGAAGGGGACGAGGACGAGCTGCACGCCCATCAACCCCAACAACCCCTGTGAATAACCCTCCGAGAGCGGAGGAAACCATTAACCTACCTGCGGACGAGGTCATGACGATGATGAGGAACTACCACAGAATGACAGAAGCATTGATGACACGACTTGACCGCGAGAACGTAGGTTCTCAAGTCACTGCTGTACCACAGGCGCCACCTCCGGTCAACATACACCGAGAGTTAGAAAAGGTGAAGTTTCCTGAATTTTGGGGTTCCACTGAGGGGACCGCCGCGGAGGCATGGCTAGAAAACATGGCCATGTGTTTTTCTTTGAGAGACTACACGTCTAACATGAAGGTACGGATGGCGATTCTACAACTGAAGGGGGAAGCCCTTCTTTGGTGGAAGACCTTGCGACCTCAGCTAGGCCTAGAGCTTGAGGAGATATCTTGGGAACTGTTCGATGAACATTTCCGTCAGCATTACCTATCAGACGAATTCATTGAGCGACAGCTGAATGATTTCCATGCACTAAAGCAAGGGCTACGGACAGTACAAGAGTACAAAATCCGTTTTATGGAGTTACTAAGGTATGCCCCCCATGTTGCCACAGAGAAATTAAAAGTCAACAAGTTCATCTACGGATTAAACCCAGTCATACGAGACAAGGTTCGTATTTTGACCCCTCCTACTTTGCACGATGCGGTCCAGAAGGCCCTCATAGCGGAAGAAGAGCTTCCCGGCAAGATGCTGCAGAATAAGAACTTTACGAATACAGACCGAGGAAGTCAACCTTTGCATACACCCAAACATCAGTATGGAAATAAGAATTTTGGGAGGAGACTTTTCAACGGAGGGTCTAACAGAGATGACAGAACACCATACCGACCGCCACCACGGAATGATCATGCAAAGCCTTTTGCAAAACCGACACAGTTTGGACCAAGAAGAAATGATGCACCTACCAGAAACAAAACAAGAGGGCCCAAAGCAGGATGTTGGAGGTGTGGAGGACCACACTTCCAAAGCGAATGTCCTCAGCAGGACCGGGGAAACCAAAGAGCCCAAGCACCGCGACAAATTACCGCAGCCGATTTAGGACGAGCGCATCGTATACACGCTGCCGTCAACAACCGTCAGGCTGAACATCAGTCCACCATCCTCGAGACTACTGGTAAGATACAGGGTAATGTATTTTCCTTGCTTATAGACCCTGGAGCTACTGAAAGTTTTATTTCCTTAAAAGTTGTAGAAAATAATAAAATGATGGCAATAAGTCAAGATGATTTCGACACTGTCGAGATGGCATCCGGTAGTGTCCAGAGTGTGAGTCTTAAGGTAGAGAACTGTGAAGTCGACCTAGGAGTATGTTCTTCTAAAATATCCTTTTATGTTACGGAATTGGGTACATACGATCTAATCCTGGGGATGGATTGGCTAGAAGCACACTCCGCAGTGATGGAATGCCGAAGTAAGGAACTAACTTTCATCGATGATGAAGGTTACAAGAGGATGTTAACTGGGAAGAAAAAGAAAGTTTCCTTGAGAATGATATCGGCTATGCAGCTGAAGAAGAGCATGAGAAAAGGGTGTCAATTGTATGCAGTAATTGCTTTGAACAAGGAAGGAGATAAGGTAGAAGTAATTAATCACCCCTTGTTCTCAGAATTCATGGATGTGTTTCCTGATGCATTACCCGGGTTACCGCCACAGCGTGAACTCGATTTCACCATAGAACTGAAACCTGGAACCGAACCCATAGCTAGGACTCCTTACCGGATGTCTGTACCAGAATTGAAGGAATTGCAAATTCAACTACAAGAGTTATTAGATTTAGGACTGATCAGACCTAGCGTGTCTCCTTGGGGAGCACCTGTTATTTTTGTGAAGAAGAAGGATGGTTCTTGGCGCTTGTGCATTGACTACCGTCAATTGAACAAGGCGACCGTAAGAAATCAGTATCCCCTACCCAGAATAGATGACCTCTTTGACCAGATGAAGGGTGCAACGGTATTCTCAAAAATCGACCTAAGGTCGGGATACCACCAGTTGAGGATCAAGGATGAAGATATCCCCAAGACAGCATTTAAAACTAGATTTGGACACTACGAATTTGTCGTAGTACCTTTCGGCTTAACAAATGCACCCAGTGTATTTATGAACCTAATGAACGGTGTGTTTCGACAACACCTTGACAAATTTGTACAGGTGTTCTTAGACGACATTCTGATTTATTCAAGAACACTGGAAGAACATGAGGAACACCTGAGGATAGTCCTAAAGTGTTTGAGAGACAATCACCTTTATGGAAAATTATCAAAGTGTTCGTTCTTCCAGAAGGAGATTCATTATCTTGGACACATCATATCCGGCGAAGGGATAGCTGTAGATCCAGCCAAGATTGAAGCCATTTGGGATTGGCCGGCACCCACAAATGTACATGAGGTACGAAGCTTTATGGGGCTTGCCGGGTATTATAGACGTTTTGTGGAAGGCTTCTCTAGAGTAGCGGAACCTATTACTGAATTGCAAAAGAAGAACCGTCCTTTCATTTGGACGGAGAAATGCGAAGAGGCCTTTGCTAAATTAAAATAATTACTAACTACGGCACCAATCCTCAAAGTTCCCGATATGGATAAAGATTTCTTGGTATGCACGGATGCTTCAAAGGATGGTGTTGGTTGTGTATTGATGCAAGATGGAAGAGTAATTGCGTACACGTCCAGAAGACTTAGACCGCATGAAGAGAACTATGCGACCCATGATATGGAGATGACTGCAGTGATGCATGCCTTGAGGTTATGGAGACACTATCTGGTAGGGAGAAAGTTTGAATTAAAGACTGACCATTGTGGGTTACAACACATCTTCACTCAAAGCGACCTTAATGCTAGACAGAGAAGATGGTCGGAAGTGCTCAGTGAGTACGACTTCGACATAACTTATGTGAAAGGGACCTTAAACAAAGTGGCAGATGCACTTAGTCGTAGACCTAGGATATTCTCTATCATACCATTAAAGACCAACTTAAGAGAAAAGATCTTGACATTACAACAGAAGGACACATGGTATAGTGAAGTAAAATTTGCGTTGGAAAATGAACAGATGAGGATACCTAAGTTTGAAGGGTACTCTTTGGACATGGATGGCTTATTACGGTATAACCGTCGCATGTATGTTCCTGATAATGAAGAAATTCGAGGTTTAATATTGTCTGAGGCTCACCGAGCCGTCTATAGAGCACATCCTGGAATAAAAAAGATGTACGCAGATTTGAAACCTCTGTTCTTTTGGCATGGCATGAAGAGGGATGTAGTAAGTTTTGTGGCGAAGTGTTTGGAATGCCAGATGGTAAAGGCATAACATCGACACCCAGCCGGATTACTGCAACCACATGCAATCCCAGAATCAAAATGGGAGGTTATTTCTATGGATTTTATAGTTGGGTTGCCCTTAACCAACAGGAGACACGACACAATTTTTGTGGTCGTTGACACTCTTACCAAGAGTGCGCATTTCCTGCCGATTAAGAATACGTATCAAGCTCCGGAGATAGGCCGAGTTTTCATTAATGAAGTAGTAAGACTACATGGAATTCCGAAGAAAATTATTTCTGACAGAGGATCAGTATTTACTGGAAGGTTTTGGACAAGCTTTCAAGAAGCTCTTGGTACTCAACTTAACTTTAGCACCGCCTACCACCCTGAAATGGATGGACAAACGGAAAGAGTGAACCAGGTATTGGAGGACATGCTAAGAATGTATGTAATGGATCAACAGAAGAAGTGGGAAGAATATCTACCCTTGGTAGAATTTGCATACAACAACAGCTATCAGAGTTCTATCCAGATGGCTCCTTTTGAATTTCTCTATGGGAGACCTTGTAGGACTCCCATAAGTTGGGATATACTAGAGGACAGGACATTACTTGGTCCTGAGGTGATACAAGAGATGGAAGACCAGATGGTCACGATTCGTGCTCGACTAAAGGAAGCACAGGATCGCCAGAAGAGCTATGCAGATGCACACAGGACTGATCATAGCTACGAAATTGGGGATAGGGTATTTCTACGGGTAAAACCACAGAAGAGTTCTATAAAGTTTGGAAAGGGAGCCAAGTTGTCGCCTAGGTTTGTAGGACCCTTTAGAATTTCAGAACGGATAGGACCGGTTGCCTATCGTCTTGACTTGCCATCATCATTAAGTAGAATTCATAATGTTTTTCATGTTTCTGTATTGCGCCACTATGTTCCCGATACTTCACATATCATTGACTTGAGCAATGTGCAGATAACGGACGATGGGGCCGTGATGGCCGAACCGATCCGGATTTTAGACCAGCGAACACGGCAGCTTAGGCACCGTGTGATAGATCAAGTCAAAGTGCAGTGGGACAGCTATAGTCCAAGCTCTGCGACTTGGGAGGACGCAACTGAGATGCGTCGTAATTTTCCATTTTTATTCTGAACTTCGGGACGAAGTTCTAAATAAGTAGGGGTGTATGTAGTGCCCCTAGACTTTTGTAGACATTGAGGGCACCTGCTGAGTGACCCGACCGATTGAAACACTAATTAAAAACCTTTTGACCTTATTTTTGAGTATGTGTATCTGAATTGTTGATTTAAATGAATAATTGCATATGTTAAACGATTAGCTATGACTATGGAAAATTATGCTGATAAATAATGCTTAACGACTAGCTGTTTGGTGATTATGTAATTGTCGATGAGATGTATATTTGATTAGATAAATAAGAAGTTGAATAAATCATAAATGTTTAACAATGCTAGATTTAGAAATCAGATGATGATTATTGAGGACAGTGCTACTAATAATTTGTTGTGAGAAGTGTGTGTAGAAACAAGTGAGACGGTTCACCGACGGACACACAAAGGAACTTGAAGGGTCGTAGAGTACGGGTAAATCACACACAAGGGAAGCGACGACGATGTCGACTTCCGACGAGAATACCACGCATGAGCAGATAAGCATTGATCCGCTTGCTCAAGAGGAATGCGTGAGGGCGTACGAGGTGGGCCACGACGGAGCTGGTCACGTACGAGTTGAGGGGCGCGCAGTGAGAACGGACTCACTCCTCAGCGCCATTAGTCCCTAGATAGCATGTAGACGGAGGATGGATGGTAACGATTCCTAAAATCCCTACAAGAATTCCTGCAAGTCAAAACGGAAATATGGTGCCAGAAGGGCCCAACGATGAGGTACCCTGTCGAGAACGGAAGGAATGGACGCAAGGACCCAACGAGGTGGTACCGTGCCGAGGAATGGAAACCATGGATGATTGGACCCGACGGAGTGGTGCCATGTTAGGAGAATTAAAAATTAAGGAACCAGGAGCCCAACGACGCGGCACCGTGATCCTAGTGAATTTGATTGTTAAATTAAAATGCATAAAAACTTAGGAGAATAACTCTAGATTATTACATAGCAAATGCATAACAATAGCTTAGACATTTGCACATGAATAGTTATTTTTGTTGAGCATTTAAAATAATAGAAATTATTATTTAGGAGCATAATAGATTAGACACCTAGTCAAAATATCTGGGGGACAAACTAGAGCAAATTTAGGGATGTAGGTGCACTTCCCAGAAAAACTGACACTTGGATGGGTGAGTGTTTTAATTAATTAAATAATTAAAAATATTTAATTATGCATGAAGCGACATGTGTCACAGGAGATTTCCCTTTATAAGGAAGGCTTAAGGAATGGGTAAGGGACCCATAATTTGGACGATTGTCGTAATTTTCGAATGCCTCAAAACTTGCTGCTATCTAAGGGTTTGGCTTAGGAATTCTGGTGGGAAGGGAAGCCCAAGCTGAATTTCTGAAATACGTGTGTGAACTCTACGACCCGACTAGCTCGGGGGTCTGGAAGGAAGAAGAGTACTTCCAGAGTGGTTGGGTGGTTAACCGAGGTGTCCATCGGTGACTGTGGTGGACGACGACGAAGAGTGGGACTGCAAATTAGGCGGACTTCACCATCGATCGGAGCTACCTTCGTTACAGGTTCTTTTTATTAAATGTTTTACTTTAAACCTCTGCAAATTACTTTTTATTTTATAGAAATTATAGCTCTGAAGTTACAGCTCTGCACATTTTATTACTTTTTATTTTATAGAAATTATAGATCTGAAGTTACAGCTCTGCCCATTCTATTTGGTCAAAGAAAATTAGATCTGGAAATTTTCTAGTTAAAGGAACACATCTGCAAGTTTGATCAGATTCTTTTAATTAAGTGTTTTATTTTAAACCTCTGCAAAGTACTTTTATTTGGTCGAAATTACAGATCTGAAGTTACAGTTCTGCATAATTATTTACTTTTTATTTTGTAGAAAATATAGATCTGAAGTTACAGCTCTGCACATTTTATTACTTCTTATTTTATAGAAATTATAGATCTGTAGTTTCAGCTCTGCCCATTCAATTTGGTCAAAAGAAAATTAGATCTGGAAATTTTTCTAGTTAAATAAACACATCTGCAAATCTGATCAGGTTCTTTTAATTAAATGTTTATTTTAATCCTCTGCAAAGTATTCTTTTTATTTGTGGAATTTAAAGATCTGGACAACGCCTCGTTGAAATTACAGTTCTGCAATTAAATTTTATTCGGTCAAAAGAAAAGTAGATCTAGAAATTTTCTAAGCTAAAGAATTACCTCTGCAAATTGATCGAAACATTAGTTCTTATGCTTTTGTAAATTAAAAGTTGTTGGATCGAAATCATTAACCAGATCTCCTCTGTGCATCTATTCCAAAACAAATCTGAGTTTTGAATCCGCTTGATAAAACGCCACGAGCAACGATCTGAGTTACCAACGCCAAGATCTGAGGGCGGTTGGGTGTATTCATCTGCTTATTGAATCGATTTCCTATTTCGACTCTGTTCTATATTTGGAAGCTGGATCTACGCTGTGCATCTATTACAAAACAAATCTGAGTTTTTGATTTTGCTTGATAAAACGCCAGGAACAACGATCTGAGTTACCAACGCCCAGATCTGAGGGCGGGATGCCTTTACACTGGATCTCCACGCTATCCCTTTCGATTTTATCTGTTTATAACCATCTGTTCTAATTTCTTGTAAACTCTGTCAATTGATGAACCTGGTTCCAGATCGATGAAGCAATCGATTACTCAAACCATAATTGTAATGGCTTTTCTTTTGTCTTTTTAAAACAATTTATATGTGCTATTTTCGAATCTGTAATGGCGTTTCCAATTCCTGAAAAATTTGTGTATGGATCGTCCGCTGGTTAATCTGCTCGAACAGCTACTGTATCTCGATCTCGAACCTAGGTGGTGGGAGCGTAAATATATGCCCAGCGGATCGAAGCATGTCAATATTTCACCAAATATCCAGATCATCAAAGCATGTTAAGATCATAACCTTTGCCTTTACTGCCTATGCTGGCAGATCAACAGATGGCTAGAACGTTGACGCATCCATTGTCATTCCTTACCTCTGTTCATACCTCTAAATTTTAAAGATCCTAATCCGTCTTAGCAGATCTCGATTCGGTATGAACCCATTCTAGTTCTAATTCTGGCGTTCCCAAATCAGATCCATCGTCTTCCTTCTCACCCTGTTTACATTTCTATGAACCAATTACAGCCCTAATTGTGGCGTCTCCCATTTAAAAATATGATTTTCTTTGACTCTATTATGTCTGCGTCGATTTTTCCAAGAAGGCATTTCCAGAAATTGTGCGCATGCTCTGAAATTATAATTTGATTATCTTTTTTTTTATCTGCGTTGATTTTTCAATAATACATTTCCAGAAGTTGTGCGCATACTCTGAAATTATAGTTTGATTATTTTCTATATCTGCGTTGATTTTTCAATAATACATTTCCAGAAGTTGTGCGCATACTCAGAAATTATAATTTTATTATTTTTTTTATATCTGCGTTGATTTTCCATTAAAAGAGTTGTGCACCTTAGTCAAAAATTATAATCTATTATTTTTTTATCTATGTATCTAGAAGTACCTATTTGTACATTTTAAATTCATGCTCTTAGATTCAAATCGTCCAGGTTAAGAAAAGATGTAATAGTCATTGTGAATGTGATATGAAATGGAAGCCCAAACTTTATTTTGCGAGGAATAGAAAATTTTATACTCAGGGGAATACAAAGCTTTATAGGTAAATAACGGCCAAATCTTTTTTTAAAGTATTTTATGTCTCACAATAAATGTCATATTCACATAGAGGAAGTAAGACATTAGGAAATAAATAACTGTGTTATTAAATTATATACGTTATGTGTGAACCACATATCTCCTAGGATTAGAATTTGGAAATATAATATCCTTTATCATTGAATTATATGTATGTGCCCAGTATTATGTCTTTTAGTTATGATTGAGGACGTTATTGCTGTTAATTATAAAATGCCTTCGTTAAAATATATGTATATGTGTAATGTAATTGTCATTTCCTCATCTTTGAAAAATATATAAATGCTCATTGAAATATCTTTTAATATTTAGTTATTTATTCATGTAAGGACTCCCTATGATAAGATGTATGTGAAAACTGGTTAATAGATATGAGTTAAGGATGTATACATGTCTTAAATGTAGGAGGTATCTAGAGGAT
The DNA here is from genome assembly GCA_027924585.1 of Larix kaempferi. NCBI lineage: Eukaryota > Viridiplantae > Streptophyta > Pinopsida > Pinales > Pinaceae > Larix > Larix kaempferi. The sequence continues at coordinate 14,291,179 of BSBM01000557.1, read as the reverse complement.
TATAATTTTGGGATTGAAGACTAAAATTATGAAAGTGATGTCGGGTTATAGATAAATAAGATATATGTATAACATATGAATTATAGAATTGGAATGAGGAATTGAAAGTAATCATATTTATGATGAGTCTCAACTTAGTTATAAATATTATTTTTATTTTGAACAAAGATGTTATCGGTCGTTAATTATAGTTATATTATGGACTTTTGGAAAATGAATTCGCTTCTAGAAGATTGTATTTATAGGGTGTAGTAGGTTGTATGAATTTTGTTTCGAGATGAAACCTGAATGTTTGGACAAGGTTAATTTTATTGGGGTAATCAATTCCGATGAGTGTCGTATTCACGAACAAAAAAAAAAAAAAAAAAAAAAACTCAGGAACGAGACCCCTACAAGTATGCACATTCTACGTCATAAGGACTTTCTATAGTTTGCGCAGGCCTGCGGGAATAAGAAAAGCTTACTTCCGCCCGTTTTTTAAAATACGAGCTTCTAAAAGTTTTACATGATTTCTTAAAAAACACGAGTTTGTGGAAAATGTGATTTAATTCATATATGGAATCAACAAAGTATGAACATTCTACGTAATAACGACTTGCTATAGTTTGCACATGCATCCGGAAATAAGAAAATCTTACTTCCGCCAGTTTTTTAAAATCACAGCTTCTAGAAGGTTTACATGATTTCTTAAAAAACACGAGTTTTTAGAAAATGTGATTTATTTCATAAATGGAATCAAGAAAGTATGCACATTCTACGTCATAACGACTTTCTATAGTTTGCGCATGCGTCCGGAAATAAGAAAAGCTTACTTCCCCCCGTTTTTTAAAATCACAGCTTCTAGAAGGTTTACATGATTTCTTAAAAAACACAAGTTTTTAGAAGTGCCATTTGTTTCATAAATGGAATCAACAAAGTATCAACATTCTATGTCATAATGACTTTGTTTAGTTTGCGCATGCGTACGGAAAAAAGAAAAGCTTACTTCCCTCTGTTTTTTAAAATCACCGCTTCTAGAAGGTTTACATGATTTCTTAAAAAAAATGAGTTTGTAGAAAATGTGATTTAATTCATCAATGGAATCAACAAAGTATGCACATTCTACGTAATAACCACTTTCTATAGTTTGCGTATGTGTCTGAAAATAAGAAAAGCTTGCTTCCGCCAGTTTTTTACAATCACAGCTTCTAGAATCAACAAAGTATGAACATTCTATGTCATAAGGACTTTGTATAGTTTGCGCATGCGCAAACTATGCACATTCTACGTAATAACGACTTTCTATAGTTTGCGCATGCGTCCAGAAATAAGAAAAGCTTACTTCCCCCCGTTTTTTAAATTCAGAGCTTCTAGAAGGTTTACATGATTTCTTAAAAAACACGAGTTTTTAGAAAATGTGATTTATTTGATAAATCGAATCAACAAAGTATACACATTCTACGTCATAACGACTTTATATAGTTTGCGCATGTGTCCGGAAAAAAGAAAAGCTTACTTCCCCCCGTTTTTTAAAATCACAGCTTCTAGAAGGTTTACATGATTTCTTAAAAAACACGAGTTTTTAGAAAATGTGATTTATTTCATAAATGGAATCAACAAAGTATGCACATTTTATGTCATAAGGATTTCTATAGTTTGCGCATGCATCTATAAATAAGAAAAGCTTTCTTCCGCCCGTTTTTTAAATTCACACCTTCTAGAAGGTTTACATTATTTCTTAAAAAACACGAGTTTTTAGAAAATGTGATTTAATTCATAAATGGAATCAACAAAGTATGGACATTCTACGTAATAACGACTTTCTATAGTTTGCGCATACGTTCGGAAATAAGAAATGCTTACTTCCGCCAGTTTTTTAAAATCACAGCTTCTAGAAGGTTTACATGATTTCTTAAAAAACATTAGTTTTTAGAAAATGTCATTTATTTCATAAATGGAGTCAACAAAGTATGCACATTCTACTTAATAACGACTTTCTAAAGTTTGCGCATGCGTCCGGAAATAAGAAAATCTTGCTTCCGCCAGTTTTTTAAAATCACAGCTTCGAGAAGGTTTACAAGATTTCTTAAAAAACATGAGTTTTTAGAAAATGTGATTTATTTCATAAATGGAATCAACAAAGTATGCACATTCTACGTCCTAACGACTTTATATAGTTTGCGCATGTGTCCGGAAATAAGAAAAACTTACTTCCCCCCGTTTTTTTAAATCATAGCTTCTAGAAGGTTTACATGATTTCTTAAAAAACACGAGTTTTTAGAAAATGTCATTTATTTCATAAATGGAATTAACAAAGTATGAACATTCTATGTCATAACGACTTTGTATAGTTTGCACATGCGCAACCTATGCACATTCTACGTAATAACGACTTTCTATGGTTTGCGCATGCATCCGGAAATAAGAAAAGTTTACTTTCCCCCTTTTTTTAAAATCACAGCTTCTAGAAGGTTTACATGATTTCTTAAAAAACATGAGTTTTTAGAAAATGTGATTTATTTAGTAAATGGAATCAACAAAGTATGCACATTCTACGTCATAAGGACTTTCTATAGTTTGCGCAGGCCTGCGGGAATAAGAAAAGCTTACTTCCGCCCGTTTTTTAAAATACGAGCTTCTAAAAGTTTTACATGATTTCTTAAAAAACACGAGTTTGTGGAAAATGTGATTTAATTCATAAATGGAATCAACAAAGTATGAACATTCTACGTAATAACGACTTGCTATAGTTTGCACATGCATCCGGAAATAAGAAAATCTTACTTCCGCCAGTTTTTTAAAATCACAGCTTCTAGAAGGTTTACATGATTTCTTAAAAAACACGAACTTTTAGAAATTGTGATTTATTTCATAAATGGAATCGACAAAGTATGCACATTCTACGTCATAACGACTTTCTATAGTTTGCGCATTCGTGCGGAAATAATAAAAGCTTACTCCCCCCCGTTTTTTAAAATCACGGCATCTTGAAGGTTTACATGATTTCTTAAAAAATACGAGTTTTTAGAAAATGTGATTTATTTCATCAATGGAATCAACAAACTATGCTCATTCTACGTAATAACGACTTTCTATATTTTGCGCATGCATCCGGAAATAAGAAAAGCTTACTTCCCCCCTTTTTTAAATCCACAGCTTCTAGAAGGTTTACATGATTTCTTAAAAAACACGAGTTTTTAGAAAAAGTGATTTATTGCATAAATGGAATCAACAAAGAACGCACATTATATGTCATAACAACTTTCTATAGTTTGCGAATGCATATGGAAATAAGAGAAGCTTACTTCCTCCAGTTTTTTAAAATCACAGCTTCTAGAAGGTTTACATGATTTCTTAAAAAACACGAGTTTTTAGAAAATATGATTTATTTAATCAATGGAATCAACAAACTTTGCACATTCTACGTAATAACGATTTTCTATAGTTTGCGCATGCGTCCGGAAATAAGAAAAGCTTACTTCCCCCCGTTTTTTAAAATCACAGCTTCTAGAAGGTTTACATGATTTCTTAAAAAAGAGGAGTTTTTAGAAAAATATGATTTATTTCATAAATGGAATCAACAAAGTATGCACATTCTACGTCATAACGCCTTTCTATAGTTTGCGCAAGCGTCCGGAAATAAGAAAAGCTTACTTCCCCCTTTTTTTTAAAATCACATCTTCTAGAAGGTTTACATGATTTCTTAACAAGAACGAGTTTTTAGAAAATGTCATTTATTTCGTAAATGGAATCATAAAAGTATGCACATTCTAAGAAATAACGAATTTCTATAGTTAGCGCATGCGTCCGGAAATAAGAAAAGCTTACTTCCCCCTGTTTTTTAAAATCATAGCTTCTAGAAGGTTTACATGATTTCTTAAAAAAAACGAGTTTGTAGAAAATGTGATTTAATTCATCAATGGAATAAACAAAGTATGCACATTCTATGTACTAATGCCTTTCTATAGTTTGCGCATGCGCAAACTATTCACATTTTACAAAATAACGACTTTCTATAGTTTGCGCATGCGTCCGGAACTAAGAAAGGCTTACCTCAACCGGTTTTTAAAATCGCAACTTCTAGAAGGTTTACGTGATTTCTTAAAAAACACGAGTTTTTAGAAAATGTGATTTATTTCATAAATGGAATCAACAAAGTATGCACATTCTACGTCATAACGATTTTCTATAGTTCGCGCATGTGTCCGGAAATAACAAAAGCTTACTTCCCCCCATTTTTTAAAATCACAGCTTCTAGAAGGTTTAAACGATTTCTTAAAAAATACGAGTTTTTAGAAAATGTGATTTATTTCATCAATGGAATCAACTAACTATGCACATTCTACGTAATAACGACTTTCTATAGTTTGCGCATGCGTCCGGAAATAAGAAAAGCTTACTTCCCCCCATTTTTTAAAATCACAGCTTCTAGAAGGTTTACATGATTTCTTAAAAAACACGAGTTTTTAGAAAAAATGATTTATTTCATAAATGGAATCAACAAAGTATGCACATGCTACTTCATAATGCCTTTCTATAGTTTGCGCATACGTACGGAAATAAAGAAAAGCTTACTTCCCCCTGTTTTTTAAAATCACAGCTTCTAGAAGGTTTACATGATTTCTTAAAAAACACGAGTTTTTAGAAAATGTCATTTATTTCGTAAATGGAATCAACAAAGTATGCACATTCTACGAAATAACGAATTTCTATAGTTTGCGCATGCGTCCAGAAATAAGAAAAGCTTACTTCCCCCTGTTTTTTAAAATCACAACTTCTAGAAGGATTACATGATTTCTTAACAAACACGAGTTTTTAGAAAATGAGATTTATTTAATCAATCGAATCAACAAACTATGTACATTCTTCGTAATAACAACTTTCTATAATTTGCGCATGCGTCTGGAAATAAGAAAAGCTTACTTCCCCCTGATTTTTAAAATCACAGCTTCTAGAAGGTTTACATGATTTCTTCAAAAACACGAGTTTTTAGAAAATGTGATTTATTTCATAAATGGAATCAAAAAAGTATGCACATTCTACGTCATAACGACTTTCTATAGTTTGCGCATGCGTCCGGAAATAAGAAAAGCTTACTTCCCCCTATTTTTTAAAATCACAGCTTCTAGAAGGTTTACATGATTTCTTAAAAAACAAAAGTTCTTAGAAGTGTCATTTATTTCATAAATGGAATCAACAAAGTATCAACATTCTATGTCATAACGACTTTGTATAGTTTGCGCATGCGTCCGGAAATAAGAAAAGCTTACTTCCCTGCGTTTTTTAAAATCACAGCTTCTAGAAGGTTTACATGATTTCTTAAAAAGAACGAGTTTGTAGAAAATGTGATTTAATTCATAAATGGAATCAACAAAGTATGCACATTCTACGTAATAACCACTTTCTATAGTTTGTGTATGTGTCCGGAAATAAGAAAGGCTTTCTTCCGCCAGTTTTTGAAAATCGCAGCTTCTAAAAGGTTTACATGATTTCTTAAAAAACACGAGTTTTTAGAAAATGTCATTTATTTCATAAATGGAATTAACAAAGTATGAACATTCTATGTCATAACGACTTTGTATAGTTTGCACATGCGCAACCTATGCACATTCTACGTAATAACGACTTTCTATAGTTTGCGCATGCATCCGGAAATAAGAAAAGTTTACTTTCCCCCTTTTTTTAAATTCACAGCTTCTAGAAGGTTTACATGATTTCTTAAAAAACATGAGTTTTTAGAAAATGTGATTTATTTAGTAAATGGAATCAACAAAGTATGCACATTCTACGTCATAAGGACTTTCTATAGTTTGCGCAGGCCTGCGGGAATAAGAAAAGCTTACTTCCGCCCGTTTTTTAAAATACAAGCTTCTAAAAGTTTTACATGATTTCTTAAAAAACACGAGTTTGTGGAAAATGTGATTTAATTCATAAATGGAATCAACAAAGTATGAACATTCTACGTAATAACGACTTGCTATAGTTTGCACATGCATCCGGAAATAAGAAAATCTTACTTCCGCCAGTTTTTTAAAATCACAGCTTCTAGAAGGTTTACATGATTTCTTAAAAAACACGAACTTTTAGAAATTGTGATTTATTTCATAAATGGAATCGACAAAGTATGCACATTCTACGTCATAACGACTTTCTATAGTTTGCGCATGCGTGCGGAAATAAGAAAAGCTTACTCCCCCCCATTTTTTAAAATCACGGCATCTTGAAGGTTTACATGATTTCTTAAAAAATACGAGTTTTTAGAAAATGTGATTTATTTCATCAATGGAATCAACAAACTATGCTCATTCTACGTAATAACGACTTTCTATATTTTGCGCATGCATCCGGAAATAAGAAAAGCTTACTTCCCCCCTTTTTTAAATCCACAGCTTCTAGAAGGTTTACATGATTTCTTAAAAAACACGAGTTTTTAGAAAAAGTGATTTATTGCATAAATGGAATCAACAAAGAACGCACATTATATGTCATAACGACTTTCTATAGTTTGCGAATGCATATGGAAATAAGAGAAGCTTACTTCCTCCAGTTTTTTAAAATCACAGCTTCTAGAAGGTTTACATGATTTCTTAAAAAACACGAGTTTTTAGAAAATATGATTTATTTAATCAATGGAATCAACAAACTTTGCACATTCTACGTAATAACGATTTTCTATAGTTTGCGCATGCGTCCGGAAATAAGAAAAGCTTACTTCCCCCCGTTTTTTAAAATCACAGCTTCTAGAAGGTTTACATGATTTCTTAAAAAAGAGGAGTTTTTAGAAAAATATGATTTATTTCATAAATGGAATCAACAAAGTATGCACATTCTACGTCATAACGCCTTTCTATAGTTTGCGCACGCGTCCGGAAATAAGAAAAGATTACTTCCCCCTTTTTTTTAAAATCACATCTTCTAGAAGGTTTACATGATTTCTTAACAAGAACGAGTTTTTAGAAAATGTCATTTATTTCGTAAATGGAATCATAAAAGTATGCACATTCTAAGAAATAACGAATTTCTATAGTTAGCGCATGCGTCCGGAAATAAGAAAAGCTTACTTCCCCCTGTTTTTTAAAATCATAGCTTCTAGAAGGTTTACATGATTTCTTAAAAAAAACGAGTTTGTAGAAAATGTGATTTAATTCATCAATGGAATAAACAAAGTATGCACATTCTATGTACTAATGCCTTTCTATAGTTTGCGCATGCGCAAACTATTCACATTTTACAAAATAACGACTTTCTATAGTTTGCGCATGCGTCCGGAACTAAGAAAGGCTTACTTCAACCGGTTTTTAAAATCGCAACTTCTAGAAGGTTTACGTGATTTCTTAAAAAACACGAGTTTTTAGAAAATGTGATTTATTTCATAAATGGAATCAACAAAGTATGCACATTCTACGTCATAACGATTTTCTATAGTTCGCGCATGTGTCCGGAAATAACAAAAGCTTACTTCCCCCCATTTTTTAAAATCACAGCTTCTAGAAGGTTTAAACGATTTCTTAAAAAATACGAGTTTTTAGAAAATGTGATTTATTTCATCAATGGAATCAACTAACTATGCACATTCTACGTAATAACGACTTTCTATAGTTTGCGCATGCGTCCGGAAATAAGAAAAGCTTACTTCCCCCCATTTTTTAAAATCACAGCTTCTAGAAGGTTTACATGATTTCTTAAAAAACACGAGTTTTTAGAAAAAATGATTTATTTCATAAATGGAATCAACAAAGTATGCACATGCTACTTCATAATGCCTTTCTATAGTTTGCGCATACGTACGGAAATAAAGAAAAGCTTACTTCCCCCTGTTTTTTAAAATCACAGCTTCTAGAAGGTTTACATGATTTCTTAAAAAACACGAGTTTTTAGAAAATGTCATTTATTTCATAAATGGAATCAACAAAGTATGCACATTCTACGAAATAACGAATTTCTATAGTTTGCGCATGCGTCCAGAAATAAGAAAAGCTTACTTCCCCCTGTTTTTTAAAATCACAACTTCTAGAAGGATTACATGATTTCTTAACAAACACGAGTTTTTAGAAAATGAGATTTATTTAATCAATCGAATCAACAAACTATGTACATTCTTCGTAATAACAACTTTCTATAATTTGCGCATGCGTCCGGAAATAAGAAAAGCTTACTTCCCCCTGATTTTTAAAATCACAGCTTCTAGAAGGTTTACATGATTTCTTCAAAAACACGAGTTTTTAGAAAATGTGATTTATTTCATAAATGGAATCAAAAAAGTATGCACATTCTACGTCATAACGACTTTCTATAGTTTGCGCATGCGTCCGGAAATAAGAAAAGCTTACTTCCCCCTGTTTTTTAAAATCACAGCTTCCAGAAGGTTTACATGATTTCTTAAAAAACAAAAGTTCTTAGAAGTGTCATTTATTTCATAAATGGAATCAACAAAGTATCAACATTCTATGTCATAACGACTTTGTATAGTTTGCGCATGCGTCCGGAAATAAGAAAAGCTTACTTCCCTGCGTTTTTTAAAATCACAGCTTCTAGAAGGTTTACATGATTTCTTAAAAAAAACGAGTTTGTAGAAAATGTGATTTAATTCATAAATGGAATCAACAAAGTATGCACATTCTACGTAATAACCACTTTCTATAGTTTGTGTATGTGTCCGGAAATAAGAAAAGCTTTCTTCCGCTAGTTTTTGAAAATCGCAGCTTCTAAAAGGTTTACATGATTTCTTAAAAAACACGAGTTTTTAGAAAATGTCATTTATTTCATAAATGGAATCAACAAAGTATGAAAATTCTATGTCATAACGACTTTGTATAGTTTGTGCATGCGCAAACTATGCACATTCTACGTAATAACGACTTTCTATAGTTTGCGCATGCGTCCGGAAATAAGAAAAGCTTACTTCCCCCCGTTTTTTAAATTCACAGCTTCTAGAAGGTTTACATGATTTCTTAAAAAACACGAGTTTTTAGAAAATGTGATTTATTTAATAAATGGAATCAACAAAGTATGCACATTCTACGTCATAACAACTTTCTATAGTTTGCGCATGCGTCCAGAAATAAGAAAAGCTTACTTCCCCCCATTTTTTAAAATCACAGCTTCTAGAAGGTTTACATGATTTCTTAAAAAACATGAGTTTTTAGAAAATGTCATTTATTTCATAAATGGAATCAACAAAGTATCAACATTCTATGTCATGACGACTTTGTATAGTTTGCGCATGCGTCCGGAAATAAGAAAAGCTTACTTCCCTCCGTTTTTTAAAATCACAGCTTCTAGAAGGTTTACATGATTTCTTAAAAAAAACGAGTTTGTAGAAAATGTGATTTAATTCATCAATGGAATCAACAAAGTATGCACATTCTACGTAATAACCACTTTCTATAGTTTGTGTATGTGTCCGGAAATAAGAAAAGCTCGCTTCCTCCAGTTTTTTAAAATCGCAGCTTCTAGAAGGTTTACATGATTTCTTAAAAAACACGAGTTTTTAGAAAATGTCATTTATTTCATAAATGGAATCAACAAAGTATGAAAATTCTATGTCATAACGACTTTGTATAGTTTGCGCATGCGCAAACTATGCACATTCTACGTAATAACGACTTTCTATAGTTTGCGCATGCGTCCGGAAATAAGAAAAGCTTACTTCCCCCCGTTTTTTAAATTCACAGCTTCTAGAAGGTTTACATGATTTCTTAAAAAGCACGAGTTTTTAGAAAATGTGATTTATTTAATAAATGGAATCAACAAAGTATGCACATTCTACGTCATAACAACCTTCTATAGTTTGCGCATGCGTCCGGAAATAAGAAAAGCTTACTTCCCCCCGTTTTTTAAAATCACAGCTTCTAGAAGGTTTACATGATTTCTTAAAAAACATGAGTTTTTAGAAAATGTCATTTATTTCATAAATGGAATCAACAAAGTATCAACATTCTATGTCATGACGACTTTGTATAGTTTGCGCATGCGTCCGGAAATAAGAAAAGCTTACTTCCCTCCGTTTTTTAAAATCACAGCTTCTAGAAGGTTTACATGATTTCTTAAAAAAAACGAGTTTGTAGAAAATGTGATTTAATTCATCAATGGAATCAACAAAGTATGCACATTCTACGTAATAACCACTTTCTATAGTTTGCGTATGTGTCCGGATATAAGAAAAGCTTGCTTCTGCCAGTTTTTTAAAATCACAGCTTCTAGAAGGTTTACATGATTTCTTAAAAAACACGAGTTTTTAGAAAATGTCATTTATTTCATAAATGGAATCCACAAAGTATGAACATTCTATGTCATAACGACTTTGTATAGTTTGCGCATGCGCAAACTATGCACATTCTACGTACTAACGACTTTCTATAGTTTACGCATGCGTCCGTAAATAATAAAAGCTTACTTCCCGCCGTTTTTTAAATTCACAGCTTCTAGAAGGTTTACATGATTTCTTAAAAAACACGAGTTTTTAGAAAATGTGATTTATTTCATAAATGGAATCAAAAAAGTATGCACATTCTACGTCATAATGACTTTCTATAGTTTGCGCATGCGTCCGGAAATAAGAAAAGCTTACTTCCCCCCTTTTTTTAAAATCACAGCTTCTAGAAGGTTTACATGATTTCTTAAAAAACACAAGTTTTTAGAAAATATCATTTATTTCATAATTGGAATCAACAAAGTATGAACATTCTATGTCATAACGACTTTGTATAGTTTGTGCATGTGCAAACTATGCACATTCTATGTAATAAAGACCTTCTATAGTTTGCGCATGCGTCCGGAAATAAGAAAAGATTAGTTCCCCCATTTTTTTAAATTCACAGCTTCTAGAAGGTTTACATGATTACTTAAAAAACATGAGTTTTTAGAAAGTGTGATTTATTTAGTAAATGGAATCAACAAAGTATGCACATTCTACGTCATAAGGACTTTCTATAGTTTGCGCATTCCTGCGGGAATAAGAAAAGCTTACTTCCGCATGTTTTTTAAAATAAGAGCTTCTAGAAGGTTTGCATGATTTCTTAAAAAACTCGACTTTTTAGAAAATGTGATTTATTTCATAAATGGAATAAACAAAGTATGAACATTCTATGTCATAACGACTCTGTTTAGTTTGCACATGTGCAACCTATGCACATTCTACGTAATAACGACTTTCTATAGTGTGTGCATGCGTCCGGAAATAAGAAAAGCTTACTTCCCCCCTTTTTTTAAATTCACAGCTTCTAGAAGTTTACATGATTTCTTAAAAAACACGAGATTTTAGAAAACGTGATTTATTTCATAAATGGAATCAACAAAGTATTCACATTCTACGTCACAACGATTTTCTATAGTTTGCGCATGCGTCCGGAAATAAGAAAACCTTACTTCCCCCGTTTTTTAAAATCACAGCTTCTAGAAGGTTTACATGATTTCTTAAAAAACACAAGTTTTTAGATAATGTAATTTATTTCATAAATGGAATCAACAAAGTAGTGAACATTCTATGTCATAACGACTTTGTATAGTTTGTGTATGCGCAAACTATGCACATTCTATGTCATAACGACTTTCTATAGTTTGCGCATGCGTCCAGAAATAAGAAAAACTTACTTCCCCCCGTTTTTTTAAATCATAGGTTCTAGAAGGTTTACATGATTTCTTAAAAAACACGAGTTTTTAGAAAATGTGATTTATTTCATAAATGGAATCAACAAAGTATGAACATTCTATGTCATAATGACTTTCTATAGTTTGCAAATCCGCAACCTATGCACATTCTACGTAATAACGACTTTCTATAGTTTGCGCATGCTTCCGGAAATATGAAAAGCTTACTAACCCCCTTTTTTTAAATTCACGGCTTCTAAAAGGTTTACATGATTTCTTAAAAAACACGAATTTCTAGAAAATGTCATTTATTTAATAAATGAAACCAACAAAGTATGCACATTCTACGTAATAACGAATTTCTATAGTTTGTGCATGCATTCGAAAATAAGAAAAGCTTACTTCTGCCAGTTTTTTAAAATCACAGCTTCTAGAAGGTTTACATGATTTCTTAAAAAACACGATTTTTTAGAAAATTTCATTTATTTAATAAATGGAATCAACAAAGTATGCACATTCTACGTATTAACGAATTTCTATAGTTTGCGCATTCGTCCGGAAATAAGAAAAGCTTACTTCCCCCCTTTTTCTAAAATCACAGCTTCTAGAAGGATTACATGATTTCTTAGAAAACACAAGTTTTTAGAAAATGTGATTTATTTTATAAATGGAATCAACAAAGTATGCACCTTCTACGTCATAACAACTTTCTATAGTTTGCGCGTGCGTCCAGAAATAAGAAAAGCTTACTTCCCCCCATTTTTTAAAATAACAGCTTCTAGAAGGTTTACATGATTTCTCAAAAAACGTGAGTTTTTAGAAAATGTGATTTATTTCATAAATGGAATCAAAAAAGTATGCACATTCTACTTAATAACAACTTTCTAACGATTGCGCATGTGTCCGGAAATAAGAAAATCTTGGTTCCGCCAGTTTTTTAAAATCACAGCTTCGAGAAGGTTTACATTATTTTTTTAAAAATAGGACTTTTTAGAAAATGTGATTTATTTCATAAATGGAATCAACAAAGTATGCACATTCTACGTCATAACGAATTTCTATAGTTTGCGCATGCGTCCGGAAATAAGAAAAGCTTACTCCCCCCCGTTTTTTAATATCACAACTTCTAGGAGGTTTACATTATTTCTTAAAAAATACGAGTTTTTAGAAAATGTGATTTATTTCAACAATCGAATACACAAACTATGCTCATTCTACGTAATAACAACTTTCTATAGTTTGCGCATGCATTCGGAAATAAGAAAAGCTTACTTCCCTCCTTTTTTTAAATTCACAGCTTCTAGAAGGTTTACATGATTTCTTAAAAAACATGAGTTTTTAGAAAATGTGATTTATTTCATAAATGGAATCAACAAAGCATGCACATTCTACGTCATAACGAATTTCTATAGTTTGCGCATGCATCCGGAAATAAGGAAAGCTTTCTTCCGCCCGTTTTTTAAATTCACAACTTCTAGAAGGTTTACATGATTTCTTAAAAAACACGAGTTTTTAGAAAATGTGAATAAATTCATAATTGGAATCAACAAAGTATGCACATTCTATGTAATAACGACTTTCAATAGTTTGCGCATACGTCCGGAAATAAGAAAAGCTTACTTCCGCCATTTTTTTAAAATCACAGCTTCTATAAGGTTTACATGATTTCTTAAAAAACACGAGTTTTTAGAAAATGTCATTTATTTCATAAATGGAATCAACAAAGTATTAACATCCTATGTCATAACGACTTTGTATAGATTTCGCATGTGCAAACTATGCACATTCTACGTAATAAAGACTTTCTATAGTTTGCGCATGCGTCTGGAAATAAGAAAACCTTACTTCTCCCCTTTATTTAAATTCATAGCTTCTAGAAGGTTTACATGATTTCTTAAAAAACACGAGTTTTTAGAAAATGTGATTTATTTCATAAATGGAATCAACAAAGTATGCACATTTTACGTCATAACGACTTTCTATAGTTTGCGCATGCGTCCGGAAATAAGAAAAGCTTACTTCCCCCCTTTTTTTAAATTCACAGCTTCTAGAAGGTTTACATGATTTCTTAAAAAACACGAGCTTTTAGAAAATGTGATTTATTTCATAAATGGAATCAACAAAGTATGCACATTCTACGTCATAACGACTAGCTATAGTTTGCGCATGCGTCTGGAAATAAGAAAAGCTTACTTCCCCCCTTTTTTTAAATTCACAGCTTCTGGAAGGTTTACATGATTTCTTAAAACACGAGTTTTTAGAAAATGTTATTTATTTCATAAATGGAATCAACAAAGTATGCACATTCTACATCATAAAGACTTTCTATAGTTTGCGCATGCGTCCGGAAATAAGAAAAGCTTACTTCCCCCCTTTTTTTAAATTCACAGCTTCTAGAAGGTTTACATGATTTCTTAAAAAACATGAGTTTTTAGAAAATGTGATTTATTTCATAAATGGAATCAACAAAGTATGCACATTCTACGTCATAACGACTAGCTATAGTTTGCGCATGCGTCCGGAAATAAGAAAAGCTTACTTCACCCGTTTTTTTAAATTCACAACTTCTAGAAGGTTTACATGAGTTCTTAAAAAACACGAGTTTTTAGAAAATGTGATTTATTTCATAAATGGAATCAACAAAGTATGCACATTATATGTCATAACGACTAGCTACAGTTTGCGCATGCATCCGGAAATAAGAAAAGCTTAATTCCCCCCTTTTTTTAAATTCACAGCTTCTGGAAGGTTTACATGATTTCTTAAAAAACACGAGTTTTTAGAAAATGTGATTTATTTCATAAATTGAATGAACAAAGTATGCACATTCTACGTCATAACGAATTTCTATAGTTTGCGCATGCATCCGGAAATAAGAAAAGTTTTCTTCTGCCCGTTTTTTAAATTCACAGCTTCTAGAAGGTTTACATGGTTTCTTAAAAAAAATGAGTTTTTAGAAAATGTGATTTAATTCCTAAATGGAATCAACAAAGTATGCACATTCTACGTAATAACGACTTTCAATAGTTTGCGCATGCGTCCGGAAATAAGAAAAGCTTACTTCCGCCATTTTTTTAAAATGACAGCTTCTATAAGGTTTACATGATTTCTAAAAAAACACGAGTTTTTAGAAAATGTCATTTATTTCATAAATGGAATCAACAAAGTATGAACATCCTATGTCATAACGACTTTGTATAGTTTTTGCATGCACAAACTATGCACATTCTACGTAATAACGACTTTCTATAGTTTGCGCATGCGTCCGGAAATAAGAAAAGCTTACTTCCCCCCTTTATTTAAAATCATAGCTTCTAGAAGGTTTACATGATTTCTTAAAAAACACGAGTTTTTAGAAAATGTGATTTGTTTCATAAATGGAATCAACAAAGTATGCACATTTTACGTCATAACGACTTTCTATAGTTTGCGCATGCGTCCGGAAATAAGAAAAGCTTACTTCCGCCCTTTTTTTAAATTCACAGCTTCTAGAAGGTTTACATGATTTCTTAAAAAACACGAGCTTTTAGAAAATGTGATTTATTTCATAAATGGAATCAACAAAGTATGCACATTCTACGTCATAACGACTAGCTATAGTTTGCGCATGCGTCCGGAAATAAGAAAAGCTTACTTCCCCCCTTTTTTTAAATTCACAGCTTCTGGAAGGTTTACATGATTTCTTAAAACACGAGTTTTTAGAAAATGTGATTTATTTCATAAATGGAATCAACAAAGTATGCACATTCTACGTCATAAAGACTTTCTATAGTTTGCGCATGCGTCCGGAAATAAGAAAAGCTTACTTCCCCCCTTTTTTTAAATTCACAGCTTCTAGAAGGTTTACATGATTTCTTAAAAAACATGAGTTTTTAGAAAATGTGTTTTATTTCATAAATGGAATCAACAAAGTATGCACATTCTACGTCATAACGACTAGCTATAGTTTGCGCATGCTTCCGGAAATAAGAAAAGCTTACTTCACCCCTTTTTTTAAATTCACAACTTCTAGAAGGTTTACATGAGTTCTTAAAAAACACGAGTTTTTAGAAAATGTGATTTATTTCATAAATGGAATCAACAAAGTATGCACATTATATGTCATAACGACTAGCTACAGTTTGCGCATGCATCCGGAAATAAGAAAAGCTTAATTCCCCCCTTTTTTTAAATTCACAGCTTCTGGAAGGTTTACATGATTTCTTAAAAAACACGAGTTTTTAGAAAATGTGATTTATTTCATAAATGGAATGAACAAAGTATGCACATTCTACGTCATAACGAATTTCTATAGTTTGCGCATGCATCCGGAAATAAGAAAAGCTTTCTTCTGCCCGTTTTTTAAATTCACAGCTTCTAGAAGGTTTACATGATTTCTTAAAAAACACGAGTTTTTAGAAAATGTGATTTAATTCATAAATGGAATCAACAAAGTATGCACATTCTATGTAATAACGACTTTCTATAGTTTGCGCATGCGTCCGGAAAAAAGAAAAGCTTACTTTCCCCCTTTTTTTAAATTCACAGCTTCTAGAAGGTTTACATGATTTCTTAAAAAAAATGAATTTCTAGAAAATGTCATTTATTTAATAAATGGAACCAACAAAGTATGCACATTCTACGTAATAACGAATTTCTATAGTTTGCGCATGCGTCCGGAAATAAGAAAAGCTTACTTCTGCAAGTTTTTTAAAATCACAGCTTCGATAAGGTTTACATGATTTCTTAAAAAAAATGAGTTATCAGAAAATGTGATTTATTTCATAAATGGAATCAACAAAGTATGCACATTCTACGTCATAACGACTTTCTATAGATTGCTCATACGCAAACTATGTACATTCTACGTAATAACGACTTTCTATAGCTTGTGCATGCGTCCATAACTAAGAAAAGCTTACTTCACCCCATTTTTTAAAATCACAACTTCTAGAAGGTTTACATGATTTCTTAAAAAACACGAGTTTTTAGAAAATGTCATTTATTTAATAAAAGGAATCAACAAAGTATGCACATTCTACGTAATAACGACTTTCTATAGTTTGCGCATGCGTCCGGAAATAAGAAAAGCTTACTTACCCCCGTTTTCTAAAATCACAGCTTCTAGAAGGATTACATGATTTCTTAAAAAATACAAGTTTTTAGAAAATGTGATTTATTTTATAAATGGAATCAACAAAGTATGCACATTCTACGTCATAACGACTTTCTATAGTTTGCGCATGCATCCGGAAATAACAAAAGCTTACTTCCCCCCGTTTTTTAAAATCATAGCTTCTAGAAGGTTTACATGATTTCTAAAAAAATGCGAGTTTTTAGAAAATGTGATTTATTTCATAAACGAAATCAACAAAGTATGCACATTCTACGTCATAACGACTTTCTATAGTTTGCGCATGCGTCTGGAAATAAGAAAATCTTGGTTCCGCCAGTTTTTTAAAATCACAGCTTCGAGAAGGTTTACATCATTTTTTAAAAAACACGAGTTTTTAGAAAATGTGATTTATTTCATAAATGGAATCAACAAAGTATGCACATTCTACGTCATAACGACTTTCTATAGTTTGCGCATGCGTCCGGAAATAAGAAAAGCTTACTCCCCCCCGTTTTTTAAAATCATAGCTTGTAGAAGGTTTACATGATTTCTTAAAAAATACGAGTTTTTAGAAAATGTGATTTATTTCATCAATCGAATCAAAAAACTATGCTCATTCTACGTAATAACAACTTTCTATAGTTTGCGCATGCATCCGGAAATAAGAAAAGCTTACTTCCCTCCTTTTTTTAAATTCACAGCTTCTAGAAGGTATACATGATTTCTTAAGAAACACGAGTTTTTAGAAAATGTGATTTATTTCATAAATGGAATCAACAAAGTATGCACATTCTACATCATAACGACTTTCTATAGTTTGCGCATGCATCCGGAAATAAGAAAAGCTTTCTCCCCCCCGTTTTTTAAAATCATAGCTTGTAGAAGGTTTACATGATTTCTTAAAAAATACGAGTTTTTAGAAAATGTGATTTATTTCATCAATGGAATCAACATACTATGCACATTCTACGTAATAACGACTTTCTATAGTTTGCGCATGGGACCGGAAATAAGAAAAGCTTACTTCCCCCCGTTTTTTTAAATCATAGCTTCGAGAAGGTTTGCATGATTTCTTAAAAAACACGAGTTTTTAGAACATGTGATTTATTTCATAAACGGAATAAACAAGGTATGAACATTCTATGTCATAACGACTCTGTATAGTTTGCACATGCGCAACCTATGCACATTCTACATAATAACGACTTTCTATAGTGTGCGCATGCCTTCGGAAATAAGAAAAGCTTACTTCCCCCCTTTTTTTAAATTCACAACTTCTAGAAGTTTACATGATTTCTTAAAAAACACGAGATTTTAGAAAATGTGATTTATTTCATAAATAGAATCAACAAAGTATTCACATTCTACGTCACAACGATTTTCTATAGTTTGCGCATGCGTCCGGAAATAAGAAAACCTTACTTCGCCCGTTTTTTAAAATCACAGCTTCTAGAAGGTTTACATGATTTCTTAAAAAACACGAGTTTTTAGAAAATTTCATTTATTTAATAAATGCAATCAACAAAGTATGCACATTCTACGTAATAATGACTTTCTATAGTTTGCGCATGCGTCCGGAAATAAGAAAAGCTTACTTCCGCCAGTTTTTTAAAATCACAGCTTCTAGAAGGTTTACATGATTTCTTAAAAAACACGAGTTTTTAGAAAATGTCATTTATTTCATATTTGGAATGAACAAAGTATGCACATTCTATCTCATAACGACTTTCTGTAGTTTGCAAATGCGCAAACTATGCATATTCTACGTAATAACGACTTTCTATAGTTTGCGCATGCGTCCGGAAAAAATAAAAGCTTACTTCCCCCCTTTTTTTAAATTCAGGGCTTCTAGAAGGTTTACATGATTTCTTAAAAAAATGAATTTCTAGAAAATGTCATTTATTTAATAAATGGAACCAAAAAAGTATGCACATTCTACGTAATAATGAATTTCTATAGTTTGCGCATGCGTCCGGAAATAAGAAAAGCTTACTTCTGCAAGTTTTTCAAAATCACAGCTTCGATAAGGTTTACATGATTTCTTAAAAAAAATGAGTTTTCAGAAAATGTGATTTATTTCATAAATGGAATCAACAAAGTAGGCACATTCTACGTCATAACGATTTTCTATAGTTCGCGCATGTGTCCGGAAATAACAAAAGCTTACTTCACCCCATTTTTTAAAATCACAACTTCTAGAAGGTTTACATGATTTCTTAAAAAACACGAGTTTTTAGAAAATGTCATTTATTTAATAAATGGAATCAACAAAGTATGCACATTCTACGTAATAACGACTTTCTATAGTTTGCGCATGCGTCCGGAAATAAGAAAAGCTTACTTCCCCCCGTTTTCTAAAATCACAGCTTCTAGAAGGATTACATGATTTCTTAAAAAACACAAGTTTTTAGAAAATGTGATTTATTTTATAAATGGAATCAACAAAGTATGCACATTCTACGTCATAACGACTTTCTATAGTTTGCGCATGCATCCAGAAATAACAAAAGCTTACTTCCCCCCGTTTTTTAAAATCATAGCTTCTAGAAGGTTTACATGATTTCTAAAAAAATGCGAGTTTTTAGAAAATGTGATTTATTTCATAAACGAAATCAACAAAGTATGCACATTCTATGTCATAACGACTTTCTATAGTTTGCGCATGCGTCTGGAAATAAGAAAATCTTGGTTCCGCCAGTTTTTTAAAATCACAGCTTCGAGAAGGTTTACATCATTTTTTAAAAAACACGAATTTTTAGAAAATGTGATTTATTTCATAAATGGAATCAACAAAGTATGCACATTCTACGTCATAACGACTTTCTATAGTTTGCGCATGCGTCCGGAAATAAGAAAAACTTACTCCCCCCCATTTATTAAAATCACAGCTTGTAGAAGGTTTACATGATTTCTTAAAAAATACGAGTTTTTAGAAAATGTGATTTATTTCATCAATCGAATCAACAAACTATGCTCATTCTACGTAATAACAACTTTCTATAGTTTGCGCATGCATCCGGAAATAAGAAAAGCTTACTTCCCTCCTTTTTTTAAATTCACAGCTTCTAGAAGGTTTACATGATTTCTTAAAAAACACGAGTTTTTAGAAAATGTGATTTATTTCATAAATGGAATCAACAAAGTATGCACATTCTACGTCATAACAACCAGCTATAGTTTGCGCATGCGTCCCGAAATAAGAAAAGCTTACTTCCCCACGTTTTTAAAAATCACAGCTTCGTGAAGGTTTACATGATTTCTTAAAAAACACGAGTTTTTAGAAAATGTGATTTATTTCATCAATGGAATCAACATACTATGCACATTCAACGTAATAACGACTTTCTATAGTTTGCGCATGGGACCGGAAATAAGAAAAGCTTACTTCCCCCCGTTTTTTTAAATCATAGCTTCGAGAAGGTTTGCATGATTTCTTAAAAAACACGAGTTTTTAGAACATGTGATTTATTTCATAAACGGAATAAACAAGGTATGAACATTCTATGTCATAACGACTCTGTATAGTTTGCACATGCGCAACCTATGCACATTCTACATAATAACGACTTTCTATAGTGTGCGCATGCCTTCGGAAATAAGAAAAGCTTACCTCCCCCCTTTTTTTAAATTCACAACTTCTAGAAGTTTACATGATTTCTTAAAAAACACGAGATTTTAGAAAATGTGATTTATTTCATAAATGGAATCAACAAAGTATTCACATTCTACGTCACAACGATTTTCTATAGTTTGCGCATGCGTCCGGAAATAAGAAAACCTTACTTCGCCCGTTTTTTAAAATCACAGCTTCTAGAAGGTTTACATGATTTCTTAAAAAACACGAGTTTTTAGAAAATTTCATTTATTTAATAAATGCAATCAACAAAGTATGCACATTCTACGTAATAATGACTTTCTATAGTTTGCGCATGCGTCCGGAAATAAAAAAAGCTTACTTCCGCCAGTTTTTTAAAATCACAGCTTCTAGAAGGTTTACATGATTTCTTAAAAAAAATGAGTTTTCAGAAAATGTGATTTATTTCATAAATGGAATCAACAAAGTATGCACATTCTACGTCATAACAACTTTCTATAGATTGCGCATACGCAAACTATGTACATTCTACGTAATAACGACTTTCTATAGCTTGCGCATGCGTCCATAACTAAGAAAAGCTTACTTCACCCCATTTTTTAAAATCACAACTTCTAGAAGGTTTACATGATTTCTTAAAAAACACGACTTTTTAGAAAATGTCATTTATTTAATAAATGGAATCAACAAAGTATGCACATTCTACGTAATAATGACTATCCATAGTTTGCGCATGCGTCCGGAAATAAGAAAAGCTTACTTCCCCCCGTTTTCTAAAATCACAGCTTCTAGAAGGATTACATGATTTCTTAAAAAACACAAGTTTTTAGAAAATGTGATTTATTTTATAAATGGAATCAACAAAGTATGCACATTCTACGTCATAACGACTTTCTATAGTTTGCGCATGCGTCCGGAAATAACAAAAGCTTACTTCCCCCCGTTTTTTAAAATCATAGCTTCGAGAAGGTTTACATGATTTCTAAAAAAATGCGAGTTTTTAGAAAATGTGATTTATTTCATAAATGAAATCAATAAAGTATGCACATTCTACGTCATAACGACTTTCTATAGTTTGCGCATGCGTCTGGAAATAAGAAAATCTTGGTTCCGCCAGTTTTTTAAAATCACAGCTTCGAGAAGGTTTACATCATTTTTTAAAAAACACGAGTTTTTAGAAAATGTGATTTATTTCATAAATGGAATCAACAAAGTATGCACATTCTACGTCATAACGACTTTCTATAGTTTGCGCATGCGTCCGGAAATAAGAAAAGCTTACTCCCCCCCGTTTTTTAAAATCATAGCTTGTAGAAGGTTTACATGATTTCGTAAAAAATACGAGTTTTTAGAAAATGTGATTTATTTCATCAATCGAATCAACAAACTATACTCATTCTACGTAATAACAACTTTCTATAGTTTGTGCATGCATCCGGAAATAAGAAAAGCTTACTTCCCTCCTTTTTTTAAATTCACAGCTTCTAGAAGGTTTACATGATTTCTTAAGAAACACGAGTTTTTAGAAAATGTGATTTATTTCATAAATGGAATCAACAAAGTATGCACATTCTACATCATAACGACTTTCTATAGTTTGCGCATGCATCCGGAAATAAGGAAAGCTTTCTTCCGCCCGTTTTTTAAATTAGCAACTTCTAGAAGGTTTACATGATTTCTTAAAAAACACGAGTTTTTAGAAAATGTGATTAAATTCATAAATGGAATCAACAAAGTATGCACATTCTACGTAATATCGAATTTCAATAGTTTGCGCATACGTCCGGAATTAAGAAAAGCTTACTTCCGCCATTTTTTTAAAATCACAGCTTCTAGAAGGTTTACATGATTTCTTAAAAAACACGAGTTTTTAGAAAATGTCATTTATTTCATAAATGGAATCAACAAAGTATGAACATTCTATGTCATAACGACTTTGTATAGTTTTCGCATGCGCAAATAAACTATGCCCCGTTATTTAAATTCATAGCTTCTAGAAGGTTTACATGATTTCTTAAAAAACACGAGTTTTTATAAAATGTGATTTATTTCATAAATGGAATCAACAAAGTATGCACATTCTACGTCATAACGACTTTCTATAGTTTGCGCATGCGACCGGAAATAAGAAAAGCTTACTTCCCCCCTTTTTTTAAATTCACAGCTTCTAGAAGGTTTACATGATTTCTTAAAAAACATGAGTTTTTAGAAAATGTGATTTATTTCATAAATGGAATCAACAAAGTATGAACATTCTACGTCATAACGACCAGCTATAGTTTGCGCATGCGTCCGGAAATAAGAAAAGCTTCCCCACGTTTTTAAAAATCACAGCTTCGTGAAGGTTTACATGATTTCTTAAAAAACACGAGTTTTTAGAAAATGTGATTTATTTCATCAATGGAATCAACATACTATGCAAATTCTACGTAATAACGATTTTCTATAGTTTGCGCATGGGACCGGAAATAAGAAAAGCTTACTTCCCCCCGTTTTTTTAAATCATAGCTTCTAGAAGGTTTGCATGATTTCTTAAAAAACACGAGTTTTTAGAACATGTGATTTTTTCATAAACGGAATAAACAAAGTATGAACATTCTATGTCATAACGACTCTATATAGTTTGCACATGCGCAACCTATGCACATTCTACGTAATAACGACTTTCTATAGTGTGCGCATGCCTTCGGAAATAAGAAAAGCTTACTTCCCCCCTTTTTTTAAATTCACAACTTCTAGAAGTTTACATGATTTCTTAGAAAACACGAGATTTTAGAAAATGTGATTTATTTCATAAATGGAATCATAAAAGTATTCACATTCTACGTCACAACGATTTTCTATAGTTTGCGCATGCGTCCGGAAATAAGAAAACCTTACTTCGCCCGTTTTTTAAAATCACAGCTTCTAGAAGTTTTACATGATTTCTTAAAAAACACAAGTTTTTAGAAAATTTCATTTATTTAATAAATGCAATCAACAAAGTATGCACATTCTACGTAATAATGACTTTCTATAGTTTGCGCATGCGTCCAGAAATAAGAAAAGCTTACTTCCGCCAGTTTTTTAAAATCACAACTTCTAGAAGGTTTACATGGTTTCTTAAAAAACACAAGTTTTTAGAAAATGTCATTTATTTCATATTTGGAATGAACAAAGTATGCACATTCTATCTCATAACGACTTTCTGTAGTTTGCACATGTGCAAACTATGCATATTCTATGTAATAACGACTTTCTATAGTTTGCGCATGCGTCCGGAAAAAAGAAAAGCTTACTTTCCCCCTTTTTTTAAATTCACAGCTTCTAGAAGGTTTACATGATTTCTTAAAAAAAATGAATTTCTAGAAAATGTCATTTATTTAATAAATGGAACCAACAAAGTATGCACATTCTACGTAATAACGAATTTCTATAGTTTGCGCATGCGTCCGGAAATAAGAAAAGCTTACTTCTGCAAGTTTTTTAAAATCACAGCTTCGATAAGGTTTACATGATTTCTTAAAAAAAATGAGTTTTCAGAAAATGTGATTTATTTCATAAATGGAATCAACAAAGTATACACATTCTACGTCATAACGACTTTCTATAGGTTGCTCATACGCAAACTATGTACATTCTACGTAATAACGACTTTCTATAGCTTGTGCATGCGTCCATAACTAAGAAAAGCTTACTTCACCCCATTTTTTAAAATCACAACTTCTAGAAGGTTTACATGATTTCTTAAAAAACACGAGTTTTTAGAAAATGTCATTTATTTAATAAAAGGAATCAACAAAGTATGCACATTCTACGTAATAACGACTTTCTATAGTTTGCGCATGCGTCCGGAAATAAGAAAAGCTTACTTACCCCCGTTTTCTAAAATCACGGATTCTAGAAGGATTACATGATTTCTTAAAAAACACAAGTTTTTAGAAAATGTGATTTATTTTATAAATGGAATCAACAAAGTATGCACATTCTACGTCATAACGACTTTCTATAGTTTGCGCATGCATCCGGAAATAACAAAAGCTTACTTCCCCCCGTTTTTTAAAATCATAGCTTCTAGAAGGTTTACATGATTTCTAAAAAAATGCGAGTTTTTAGAAAATGTGATTTATTTCATAAACGAAATCAACAAAGTATGCACATTCTACGTCATAACGACTTTCTATAGTTTGCGCATGCGTCTGGAAATAAGAAAATATTGGTTCCGCCAGTTTTTTAAAATCACAGCTTCGAGAAGGTTTACATCATTTTTTAAAAAACACGAGTTTTTAGAAAATGTGATTTATTTCATAAATGGAATCAACAAATTATGCACATTCTACGTCATAACGACTTTCTATAGTTTGCGCATGCGTCCGGAAATAAGAAAAACTTACTCCCCCCCATTTTTTAAAATCACAGCTTGTAGAAGGTTTACATGATTTCTTAAAAAATACGAGTTTTTAGCAAATGTGATTTATTTCATCAATCGAATCAACAAACTATGCTCATTCTACGTAATAAAGACTTTCTATAGTTTGCGCATGCATCCGAAAATAAGAAAAGCTTACTTCCCTCCTTTTTTTAAATTCACAGCTTCTAGAAGGTTTACATGATTTCTTAAAAAACACGAGTTTTTAGAAAATGTGATTTATTTCATAAATGGAATCAACAAAGTATGCACATTCTACGTCATAACGACCAGCTATAGTTTGCGCATGCGTCCCGAAATAAGAAAAGCTTACTTCCCCACGTTTTTAAAAATCACAGCTTCGTGAAGGTTTACATGATTTCTTAAAAAACACGAGTTTTTAAAAAATGTGATTTATTTCATCAATGGAATCAACATACTATGCACATTCTACGTAATAACGACTTTCTATAGTTTGCGCATGGGACCGGAAATAAGAAAAGCTTACTTCCCCCCGTTTTTTTAAATCATAGCTTCGAGAAGGTTTGCATGATTTCTTAAAAAACACGAGTTTTTAGAACATGTGATTTATTTCCTAAACGGAATAAACAAGGTATGAACATTCTATGTCATAACGACTCTGTATAGTTTGCACATGCGCAACCTATGCACATTCTACATAATAACGACTTTCTATAGTGTGCGCATGCCTTCGGAAATAAGAAAAGCTTACTTCCCCCCTTTTTTTA
Source organism: Larix kaempferi (assembly GCA_027924585.1). Taxonomy (NCBI): domain Eukaryota; kingdom Viridiplantae; phylum Streptophyta; class Pinopsida; order Pinales; family Pinaceae; genus Larix; species Larix kaempferi. The sequence continues at coordinate 14,265,785 of BSBM01000557.1, read as the reverse complement.
AATTCACAACTTCTAGAAGTTTACATGATTTCTTTAAAAACACGAGATTTTAGAAAATGTGATTTATTTCATAAATGGAATCAACAAAGTATTCACATTCTACGTCACAACGATTTTCTATAGTTTGCGCATGCGTCCGGAAATAAAAAAACCTTACTTCGCCAGTTTTTTAAAATCACAGCTTCTAGAAGGTTTACATGATTTCTTAAAAAACACGAGTTTTTAGAAAATTTCATTTATTTAATAAATGCAATCAACAAAGTATGCACATTCTACGTAATAATGACTTTCTATAGTTTGCGCATGCGTCCGGAAATAAGAAAAGCTTACTTCCGCCAGTTTTTTAAAATCACAGCTTCTAGAAGGTTTACATGGTTTCTTAAAAAACACGAGTTTTTAGAAAATGTCATTTATTTCATATTTGGAATGAACAAAGTATGCACATTCTATCTCATAACGACTTTCTGTAGTTTGCACATGCGCAAACTATGCATATTCTACGTAATAACGACTTTCTATAGTTTGCGCATGCGTCCGGAAAAAATAAAAGCTTACTTCCCCCCTTTTTTTAAATTCAGAGCTTCTAGAAGGTTTACATGATTTCTTAAAAAAAATGAATTTCTAGAAAATGTCATTTATTTAATAAATGGAACCAAAAAAGTATGCACATTCTACGTAATAACGAATTTCTATAGTTTGCGCATGCGTCCGGAAATAAGAAAAGCTTACTTCTGCAAGTTTTTCAAAATCACAGCTTCGATAAGGTTTACATGATTTCTTAAAAAAAATGAGTTTTCAGAAAATGTGATTTATTTCATAAATGGAATCAACAAAGTATGCACATTCTACGTCATAACGACTTTCTATAGATTGCTCATACGCAAACTATGTACATTCTACGTAATAACGACTTTCTATAGCTTGCGCATGCGTCCATAACCAAGAAAAGCTTACTTCACCCCATTTTTTAAAATCACAACTTCTAGAAGGTTTACATGATTTCTTAAAAAACACGAGATTTTCGAAAATGTCATTTATTTAATAAATGGAATCAACAAAGTATGCACATTCTACGTAATAACGACTTTCTATAGTTTGCGCATGCGTCCGGAAATAAGAAAAGCTTACTTCCCCCCGTTTTCTAAAATCACAGCTTCTAGAAGGATTACATGATTTCTTAAAAAACACAAGTTTTTAGAAAATGTGATTTATTTTATAAATGGAATCAACAAAGTATGCACATTCTACGTCATAACGACTTTCTATAGTTTGCGCATGCGTCCAGAAATAACAAAAGCTTACTTCCCCCCGTTTTTTAAAATCATAGCTTCTAGAAGGTTTACATGATTTCTAAAAAAATGCGAGTTTTTAGAAAATGTGATTTATTTCATAAACGAAATCAACAAAGTATGCACATTCTATGTCATAACGACTTTCTATAGTTTGCGCATGCGTCTGGAAATAATAAAATCTTGGTTCCGCCAGTTTTTTAAAATCACAGCTTCGAGAAGGTTTACATCATTTTTTAAAAAACACGAGTTTTTAGAAAATGTGATTTATTTCATAAATGGAATCAACAAAGTATGCACATTCTACGTCATAACGACTTTCTATAGTTTGCGCATGCGTCTGGAAATAAGAAAAACTTACTCCCCCCCATTTTTTAAAATCACAGCTTGTAGAAGGTTTACATGATTTCTTAAAAAATACGAGTTTTTAGAAAATGTGATTTATTTCATCAATCGAATCAACAAACTATGCTCATTCTACGTAATAACAACTTTCTATAGTTTGCGCATGCATCCGGAAATAAGAAAAGCTTACTTCCCTCCTTTTTTTAAATTCACAGCTTCTAGAAGGTTTACATGATTTCTTAAAAAACACGAGTTTTTAGAAAATGTGATTTATTTCATAAATGGAATCAACAAAGTATGCACATTCTACGTCATAACAACCAGCTATAGTTTGCGCATGTGTTCCGAAATAAGAAAAGCTTACTTCCCCACGTTTTTAAAAATCACAGCTTCGTGAAGGTTTACATGATTTCTTAAAAAACATGAGTTTTTAGAAAATGTGATTTATTTCATCAATGGAATCAACATACTATGCACATTCTACGTAATAACGACTTTCTATAGTTTGCGCATGGGACCGGAAATAAGAAAAGCTTACTTCCCCCCGTTTTTTTAAATCATAGCTTCGAGAAGGTTTGCATGATTTCTTAAAAAACACGAGTTTTTAGAACATGTGATTTATTTCATAAACGGAATAAACAAGGTATGAACATTCTATGTCATAACGACTCTGTATAGTTTGCACATGCGCAACCTATGCACATTCTACATAATAACGACTTTCTATAGTGTGCGCATGCCTTCGAAAATGTGATTTATTTCATAAATGGAATCAACAAAGTATTCACATTCTACGTCACAACGATTTTCTATAGTTTGCGCATGCGTCCGGAAATAAGAAAACCTTACTTCGCCCGTTTTTTAAAATCACAGCTTCTAGAAGGTTTACATGATTTCTTAAAAAACACGAGTTTTTAGAAAATTTCATTTATTTAATAAATGCAATCAACAAAGTATGCACATTCTACGTAATAATGACTTTCTATAGTTTGTGCATGCGTCCGGAAATAAAAAAAGCTTACTTCCGCCAGTTTTTTAAAATCACAGCTTCTAGAAGGTTTACATGGTTTCTTAAAAAACACGAGTTTTTAGAAAATGTCATTTATTTCATATTTGGAATGAACAAAGTATGCACATTCTATCTCATAACGACTTTCTGTAGTTTGCACATGCGCAAACTATGCATATTCTACGTAATAACGACTTTCTATAGTTTGCGCATGCGTCCGTAAATAAGAAAAGCTTACTTCCGCCAGTTTTTTAAAATCACAGCTTCTAGAAAGTTTACATGATTTCTTAAAAAACATTAGTTTTTAGAAAATGTGATTTATTTCATAAATGGAATCAACAAAGTATGCACATTCTAGGTAATAACGACTTTCTAAAGTTTGCGCATGCGTCCGAAAATAAGAAAACCTTACTTCCACCGTTTTTTTAAAATCACAGCTTCTAGAAGGTTTAAATGATTTCTTAAAAAACATGAGTTTTTGGAAAATGTGTTTTATTTCATAAATGGAATCAACAAAGTATGCACATTCTACGTCATAACGACTTTCTATAGTTTGTGCATGCGTCCGGAAATAAGAAAAACTTACTTCCCCCCATTTTTTTAAATCATAGCTTCTAGAAGGTTTACATGATTTCTTAAAAAACACAAATTTTTAGAAAATGTGATTTATTTCATAAATGGAATAACCAAAGTATGAACATTCTATGTCATAATGACTTTGTATAGTTTGCACATGCGCAACCTATGCACATTGTACGTAATAACGACTTTCTCTAGTTTGCGCATGCTTCCGGAAATATGAAAAGCTTACTAACCCCCTTTTTTTAAATTCATAGCTTCGAGAAGGTTTACATGATTTCTTAAAAAAAATGAGTTTTTAGTAAATGTGATTTATTTCATAAATGGAATCATCAAAGTATGCACATTCTATGTCATAACTACTTTCTATAGATTGCGCATACGCAAACTATGCACATTCTACATAATAACGACTTTCTATAGTTTGCGCATGCGTCCGTAAATAAGAAAAGATTACTTCACCCCATTCTTTAAAATTACAACTTCTAGAAGGTTTACATGATTTCTTAAAAAAAATGAGTTTTTAGAAAATGTCATTTATTTAATAAATGGAATCAACAAAGTATGCACATTCTACGTCATAACGACTTTCTATAGTTTGTGCATGCGTTCGGAAATAAGGAAAGCTTACTTCCCCCCATTTTTTAAAATCACAGCTTCTAGAAGGTTTACATGATTCCTAAAAAAACGCGAATTTTTAGAAAATGTGATTTATTTCATAAACGGAATAAACAAAGTATGCACATTCTACTTAATTACGACTTTCTAAAGTTTGCGCATGCGTCCGTAAATAAGAAATTCTTGCTTCCGCCACTTTTTTAAAGTCACAACTTCGAGAAGGTTTACATGATTTCTTAAAAAACATGAGTTTTTAGAAAATGTGATTTATTTCATAAATGGAATCAACAAAGTATGCACATTCTACGTCATAACGACTTTCTATAGTTTGCGCATGTGTTCGGAAATAAGAAAAACTTACTTCCCCCCGTTTTTTTAAATCATAGCTTCTAGAAGGTTTATATGATTTCTTAAAAAAACACCAGTTTTTAGAAAATGTGATTTATTTCATAAACAGAATCAACAATATATGCACATTCTACGTCATAACGACTTTCTATGGTTTGCGCATGCATCCGGAAATAAGAAAAGCTTACTTCCCACCTTTTTTTAAAATCAGAACTTCTAGACGGTTTACATGATTTCTTAAAAAACATGAGTTTTTAGAAAATGTGATTTATTTCATAAATGGAATCAACAAAGTATGCACATTCTACGTCATAACGACTTTCTATAGTTTGCGCATGCGTGCGGGAATAAGAAAAGCTTAATTCCGCCCGTTTTCTAAAATAAGAGCTCCTGGAAGTTTTACATGATTTCTTAAAAAACACGAGTTTGTAGAAAATGTGATTTAATTCATAAATGGAATCAACAAAGTTTGCACATTCTACGAAATAACGACTTTCTATAGTTTGCGACTTTCTTAACAAACACGAGTTTTTAGAAAATGTGATTTATTTAATCAATGGAATCAACAAACTATGCACATTCTACGTAATAACGACTTTCTATAGTTTCCTAATGCGTTCGGAAATAAGAAAAGCTTACTTCCCCCTATTTTTTAAAATCACAACTTCTAGAAGGTTTACATGATTTCTTAACAAACACGAGTTTTTAGAAAATGTCATTTATTTCATAAATGGAATCAACAAAGTATGAACATTCTATGTCATAACGACTTTGTATAGTTTGTGCATGCGCAAACTATGCAGATTCTATGTAATAACGACTTTCTATAGTTTGCGCATGCGTCCGGTAATAAGAAAAGATTAGTTCCCCCCGTTTTCTAAAATCACAACTTCTAGAGGGATTACATGATTTCTTAAAAAACACAAGTTTTGAGAAAATGTGATTTATTTTATAAATGGAATCAACAAAGTATGCACATTCTACATCATAACGACTTTCTATAGTTTGCGCATGCGTCCGGAAATAAGAAAAGCTTACTTCCCCCCATTTTTTTAAACCACAGCTTCTAGAAGGTTTACATCATTTCTTAAAAAACACGAGCTTTTAGAAAATGTCATTTATTTCATAAATGGAATAAAAAAAGTATGAACATTCTATGTCATAACGACTTTGTATAGTTTGCGCATGCGCAAACTATGCACATTCTACATAATAACGACTTTATATAGTTTGCGCATGCGTCCGGAAATAAGAAAAGCTTACTTCCGCCAGTTTGTTAAAATCACAGCTTCTACAAGGTTTACATGATTTCTTAAAAAACATGAGTTTTTAGAAAATGTGATTTAATTCATAAATGGAATCAACAAAGTATGCATATTCTATGTCATAACGACTTTGTATAGTTTACGCATGCGCAAACTATGCACATTCTACATCATAACGACTTTCTATAGTTTACTTCCGCGAGTTTTTTAAAATCACAACTTCTAGAAGGTTTACATGATTTCTTAAAAAACACCAGTTTTTAGAAAATGTGATTTATTTCATAAATAGAATCAACAAAGTATGCACATTCTACGTCATAATGACTTTCTATAGTTTGTGCATGCGTCCGGAAATAAGAAAAGCTTACTTCCCCTCATTTTTTAAAATCACAGCATCTAGAAGGTTTACATGATTTCTTAAAAAACATGAGTTTTTAGAAAATGTCATTTATTTCATAAATGGAATCAACAAAGTATGAACATTCGATGTCATAACGACTTTGTATAGTTTGCACATGCACAAACTATGCACATTCTATGTAATAACGACTTTCTATAGTTTGCGCATGCATCTCGAAATAAGAAAAGCTTACTTCCCCCCTTTTTTTAAATTCACATCTTCTAGAAGGTTTAGATGATTTCTTAAAAAACATGAGTTTTTAGAAACTGTGATTTATTTCATCAATGGAATCAACAAAGTATGCACATTCTACGTAATAACGACTTTCTATAGTTTCCGCATGCGTCCGGAAATAAGAAAAGCTTAATTCAACCAGTTTTTTAAAATCACAGCTTCTAGAAGGTTTACATGATTTCTTAAAAAACACGAGTTTTTAGAAAATGTGATTTATTTCATAAATAGAATCAACAAAGTATGCACATTCTATGTCATAACGACTTTCTACAGTTCGCGCATGCGTCCGGAAAAGAGAGAAGCTTACTACCCCCGTTTTTTAAAATCACAGCTTCTAGAAGGTTTACATGATTTCTTAAAAAAAATGAGTTTTTATAAAATGTGATTTATTTCATAAAATGAATCAACAAATTATGCACATTCTACGTCATAATGAATTTCTATAGTTTGCGCATGCATATGGAAATAAGAAAAGCTTAATTCTGCCCGTTTTTTAAAATCACAGCTTCTAGAAGGTTTACATGATTTCTTAACAAACACGAGTTTTTAGAAAATGTCATTTATTTCATAAATGGAATCAACAAAGTATGCACATTCTATGTCATAACGACTTTCTATAGTTTTCGCATGCGCAAACTATGCACATTCTACGTCATAACGACTTTCTAAAGTTTGCGCATGCGTCCGTAAATAAGAAAAGCTAGCTTCCCCCCGTTTTTTAAAATAACAGCTTCTAGAAGGTTTACATGATTTCTTAAAAAATACGAGTTTTTAGAAAATGTGATTTATTTCATAGATGGAATCAACAAAGTAAGCACATTCTAAGTCATAACGACTTTCTATAGTTTGCGAATGCGTCTGGAAATAAGAAAAGCTTACTTCCCCCCGTTTTTTAAAATCACAACTTCTACAAGGTTTACATGATTTCTTAAAAAACAGGAGCTTTTAGAAAATGTGATCTATTTCATCAATGGAATCAACAAACTATGCACATTCTACGTAATAACGACTTTCTATAGTTTGCGAATGCGTCCGGAAATAAGAAAAGCTTACTTCCCCCCGTTTTTTAAAACCACAGCTTCTAGAAGGTTTACATGATTTCTTAAAAAACACGAGTTTTTAGAAAATGTCATTTATTTCATAAATGGAATAAAAAAAGTATGAACATTCTATGTCATAACGACTTTGTATAGTTTGCGCATGGGCAAACTATGCACATTCTACGTAATAACGACTTTCTATAGTTTGCGCATCCGTCCGGAAATAAGAAAAGCTTACTTCCGCCAGTTTTTAAAATCACAGCTTCCACAAGGTTTACATGATTCCTTAAAGAACATGAGTTTTTAGAAAATGTGATTTTTTTCATAAATGGAATCAACAAAGTATGCACATTCTATGTCATAACGACTTTGTATAGTTTACGCATGCGCAAACTAAGCACATTCTACATCATAGCGACTTTCTATAGTTCGCGCATGCGTCCGGAAATAAGAAAAGCTTACTTCCGCCAGTTTTTTAAAATCACAGCTTCTAGAAGGTTTACATGATTTCTTAAAAAACACGAGTTTTTAGAAAATGTGATTTATTTCATCAGTGGAATCAACAAACTATGCACATTCTATGTAATAACGACTTTCTATAGTTTGCGAATGCGTCCGGAAATAAGAAAAGCTTACTTCCCCCCGGTTTTTAAAATCCCAGCTTCTAGAAGGTTTACATGATTTCTTAAAAAACACGAGTTTTTAGAAAATGTCATTTATTCATAAATGGAATCAAAAAAGTATGAACATTCTATCTCATAACGACTTTGTATAGGTTGTGCATGTGCAAACTATACACATTCTATGTAATAACGATTTCTATAGTTTGCGCATGCGTCCGGAAATAAGAAAAGCTTACTTCCCCCCTTTTTTTAAATTCACAGCTTCTAGAAGGTTTACATGATTTCTTAACAAACACGAGTTTTTAGAAAATGTCATTTATTTCATAAATGGAATCAACAAAGTATGCACATTCTATGTCGTAACGGCTTTATAAAGTTTGCGCATGCGTCCGGAAATAAGAAAAGCTTACTTCCACCGGTTTTTTAAAATCACAGCTTCTAGAAGGATTACATGATTTCTTAAAAAACATGAGTTTTTAGAAAATGTGATTTATTTCATCAATGGAATCAAAAACGTATGCACATTCTAATTCATAACGACTTTCTACAGTTTGCGCATGCGTCCGGAAATAACAAAAGCTTACTTCCCCCCATTTTTTAAAATAACAGCTTCTAGAAGGTTTACATGATTTCTTAAAAAACATGAGTTTTTAGAAAATGTCATTTATTTCATCAATGGAATCAACAAACTATGCACATTCTACGTAATAATGACTTTCTTTAGTTTGCGAATGCATCCGGAAATAAGAAAAGCTTACTTCCCCCCGTTTTTTAAAATCACAGCTTCTGGAAGGTTTACATGATTTCTTAAAAAACACGAGTTTTTGGAAAATGTGATTTATTTCATCAATAGAATCAATAAACTATGCACATTCTACATAATCACGACTTTCTATAGTTTGCGCATGAGTCCGGAAATAAGAAAAGCTTACTTCCGCCAGTTTTTTAAAATCACAGCTTCTAGAAGGTTTACAAGATTTCTTAAAAAACACAAGTTTTTAGAAAATGTGATATATTTCATAAATGGAATCAACAAAGTATGCACATTCTACGTCATAACGACTTTCTAAAGTTTGCGCATGCGTCCGAAAATAAGAAAAGCTTACTTGCCCCCGTTTTTTAAAATAACAGCTTCTAGAAGGTTTACATGATTTCTTAAAAAATACGAGTTTTTAGAAAATGTGATTTATTTCATAAATGGAATCAACAAAGTATGCACATTCTATGTCATAACGACTTTCTATAGTTTGCGAATGCGTCTGGAAATAAGAAAAGCTTACTTCCCTCCGTTTTTTAAAATCACAGCTTCTACAAGGTTTACATGATTTCTTAGAAAACACGAGTTTTTAGAAAATGTGATTTATTTCATCAATGGAATCAACAAACTATGCACATTCTACGTAATAACGACTTTCTATAGTTTGCGAATGCGTCCGGAAACAAAAAAGCTTACTTCCCCCCGTTTTTTAAAACCACAGCTTCTAGAAGGTTTACATGATTTCTTAAAAAACACGAGTTTTTAGAAATTGTCATTTATTTCATCAATGGAATCAACAAACTATGCACATTCTACGTAATAACGACTTTCTATAGTTTGCTAATGCGTCCAGAAATAAGAAAAGCTTACTTCCCCCCGTTTTTTAAAATCACATCTTCTACAAGGTTTACATGATTTCTTAAAAAACATGAGTTTTTAGAAAATGTGATTTATTTCATCAATGAAATAAACAAACTATGCACATTCTACCTAATAACGACTTTCTATAGTTTGCGAATGCGTCCGGAAATAAGAAAAGCTTACTTCCCCCCATTTTTTAAAACCACAGCTTCTAGAAGGTTTACATTATTTCTTAAAAAATACGAGTTTTTAGAAAATGTCATTTATTTCATAAATGGAATCCAAAAGGTATAAACATTCTATGTCATAACGACTTTGTATAGTTTCTGCATGCGCAAGCTATGCACAATCTATGTAATAACGACTTTCTATAGTTTGCGCATGCGTCCGGAAATAAGAAAAGCTTACTTCCCCCCGTCTTTTAAAATCACAGCTTCTAGAAGGTTTACATGATTTCTTAAAAAAAATGAGCTTTTAAAAAATGTGATTTATTTCATAAAAGGAATCAACAAAGTATGCACATTCTACGTCATAACGACTTTCTATAGTTTGCGCATGCGTATGGAAATAAGAAAAGCTTACTTGGCGCCGTTTTTTAAAATCACAACTTCTAGAAGGTTTACATGATTTGTTAAAAAACACAAGTTTTAAGAAAATGTCATTTATTTCATAAATCGAATCAACAAAGTATGCACATTCTACGTCATAACGACTTTCTATAGTTTGCGCATGCATCCGGAAATAAGAAAAGATTACTTCCCCCCATTTTTTAAAATCACAGCTTCTATAAGGTTTACATGATTTCTTAAAAAAAATGAGATTTTAGAAAATGTGATTTATTACATAAAAGAAATCAACAAAGTATGCACATTCTACGTCATAACGACTTTCTACAGTTTGCGCAGGCGTCCGGAAATAAGAAAAGCTTACTTCCCCCCGTTTTTTAAAATAACAGCTTCTAGAAGTTTTACATGATTTCTTAAAAAATACGATTTTTTAGAAAATGTGATTTATTTCATAAATGGAATCAACAAAGTATGCACATTCTAAGTCATAACGACTTTCTATAGTTTGCAAATGCATCCGGAAATAAGAAAAGCTTACTTCCCCCCGTTTTTTAAAATCACAGCTTCTAGAAGGTTTACATTATTTCATAAATGGAATAAAAAAAAGTATGAACATTCTATGTCATAACGACTTTGTATAGTTTGTGCATGCGCAAACTATGCACATTCTACGTAATAACGACTTTCTATAGTTTGCGCATGTGTCCGGAAATAAGAAAAGCTTACTTCCGCCAGTTTTTTAAAATCACAGCTTCCACAAGGTTTACATGATTTCTTAAAAAACATGAGTTTTTAGAAAATGTGATTTAATTCATAAATGGAATCAACAAAGTATGCACATTCTATGTCATAACGACTTTGTATAGTTTACGCATGCGCAAACTATGCATATTCTACATCATAACGACTTTCTATAGTTCGCGCATGCGTACGGAAATAAGAAAAGCTTACTTCCGCCAGTTTTTTAAAATCACGTCTTCTAGAAGGTTTACATGATTTCTTAAAAAACATGAGTTTTTAGAAAATGTGATTTATTTCATCAGTAGAATCAACAAACTATGCACATTCTATGTAATAACGACTTTCTCTAGTTTGCGAATGCGTCCGGAAATAAGAAAAGCTTACTTCCCCATGGTTTTTAAAATCACAGCTTCTAAAGGTTTACATGATTTCTTAAAAACACGAGTTTTTAGAAAATGTCATTTATTCATAAATGGAATCAAAAAAGTATGAACATTCTATCTCATAACGACTTTGTATAGGTTGTGCATGCGCAAAATATGCACATTCTATGTAATAACGATTTCTATAGTTTGCGCATGCGTCCGGAAATAAGAAAAGCTTACTTCCCCCCTTTTTCAAAATTCACAGCTTCTAGAAGGTTTACATGATTTCTTAACAAACACGAGTTTTTAGAAAATGTTATTTATTTCATAAATGGAATCAACAAAGTATGCACATTCTATGTCATAACGACTATCTAAAGTTTGTGCATGCGTCCGGAAATAAGAAAAGCTTACTTCCAGCAGTTTTTTAAAATCATAGCTTCTAGAGGGTTTACATGATTTCTTAAAAAACACGAGTTTTTAGAAAATGTTATTTATTTAATAAATGGAATCAACAAAGTATGCACATTATACGTCATAACGACTTTCTAACGTTTGCGCATGCGTCTGGAAATAAGAAAAGCTTACTTCCGGCAGTTTTTTAAAATCACAGCTTCTAGAAGGTTTACATGATTTCTTAAAAAACACGAGTTTTTAGAAAATTTGATTTACTTCATAAATGGAATCAAAAAAGTATGCACATTCTAAGTCATAACGACTTTCTACAGTTTGCGCATGCGTCCGGAAATAAGAAAAACTTACTTCCCCTCGTTTTTTAAAATCACAGCTTCTGGAAGGTTTACATGATTTGTTAAAAAACACGAGTTTTTAGAAAATGTCATTTATCTCATAAATGGAATCAACAAAGTATGAACGTTCTATGTAATAACAACTTTCTATAGTTTGCGCATGCATCCGGAAATAAGAAAAGCTTACTTCCCCCTTTTTTTAAATTCACAGCTTCTAGAAGGTTTAGATGATTTCTTAAAAAACATGAGTTTTGAGAAACTGTGATTTATTTCATAAATTGAATCAACAAAGTATGCACATTCTACGTAATAACGAATTTCTATAGTTTCCGCATGTGTCCGGAAATAAGAAAAGCTTAATTCAACCAGTTTTTTAAAATCACAGCTTCTAGAAGGTTTACATGATTTCTTAAAAAACACGAATTTTAAGAAAATGTGATTGATTTCATAAATGGAATCAACAAAGTATGCACATTCTATGTCATAATGACTTTCTATAGTTTGCGCATGCGTCCGGAAATAAGAAAAACTTACTTCCCCCTGTTTTTTAAAATCACAGCTTCTAGAAGGTTTACATGATTTCTTAAAAAACACAAGTTTTTAGAAAATGTGATTTATTTCATAAATGGAATCAACAAAGTATGCACATTCTACGTCATAACGACTTTCTAAAGTTTGCGCATGCGTCCGGAAATAAGAAAAGCTTACTTCCCCCCGTTTTTTAAAATCACAGCTTCTAGAAGGTTTACATGATTTCTTAAAAAACACGAGTTTTTAGAAAATGTGATTTATTTCATAAATGGAATCAACAAAGTATGCACATTCTAAGTCATAACGACTTTCTATAGTTTGCGAATGCATCTGGAAATAAGAAAAGCTTACTTCCTCCCGTTTTTTAAAATCACAGCTTCTACAAGGTTTACATGATTTATTAAAAAACAAGAGTTTTTAGAAGATGTGATTTATTTCATCAATGGAATCAACAAACTATGCACATTCTACGTAATAACGACTTTATATAGTTTGCGCATGAGTCCAGAAATAAGAAAAGCTTACTTCCCCCCGTTTTTTAAAATCACAGCTTCTAGAAGGTTTACATGATTTCTTAAAAAACACGAGTTTTTAGAAATTGTCATTTATTTCATCAATGGAGTGAACAAACTATGCACATTCTACGTAATAACGACTTTCTATAGTTTGCGAATGCGTCCGGAAATAAGAAAAGCTTACTTCCCCCCGTTTTTTAAAACCACAGCTTCTAGAAGGTTTACATGATTTCTTAAAAAAACGTGAGTTTTTAGAAAATGTCATTTATTTCATAAAAGGAATCAACAAAGTATGCACATTCTATGTCATAACGACTTTCTATAGTTTGCGCATGCGTATGGAAATAAGAAAAGCTTACTTCCCCCCGTTTTTTAAAATCACAGCTTCTAGAAGGTTTACATGATTTCTTAAAAAACACGAGTTTTTAGAAAATGTCATTTTGTTTAATAAATGGAATCAAGAAAGTATGCACATTCTACGTAATAACGACTTTCTATAGTTTGCGAAGGCATCCGGAAATAAAAAAAGCTTACTTCCCCCCGTTTTTTAAAACCACACCTTCTAGAAGGTTTACATGATTTCTTAAAAAACACAAGTTTTTAGAAAATGTCATCTATTTCATAAATGGAATAAAAAAGTATGAACATTCTATGTCATAACGACTTTGTATAGTTTCCGCATGCGCAAACTATGCACATTCTACATAATAATGACTTTCTATAGTTTGCGCATGCGTCCGGAAATAAGAAAAGCTTACTTCCCCCAGTTTTTTAAAATCACAGCTTCCACAAGGTTTACATGATTTCTTAAAAAACATGAGTTTTTAGAAAATGTGATTTAATTCATAAATGGAATCAACAAAGTATGCACATTCTATGTCATAACGACTTTGTATAGTTTATGCATGCGCAAACTATGCACATTCTACATCATAACGACTTTCTATAGTTCGCGCATGCGTCCAGAAATAAGAAAAGCTTACTTCCGCCAGTTTTTTAAAATCACAGCTTCTAAAAGGTTTACATGATTTCTTAAAAAACACGAGTTTTTAGAAAATGTGATTTATTTCATCAGTGGAGTCAACAACTATGCACATTCTACGTAATAACGACTTTCTTAAAATCACAGCTTCTAGAAGGTTTACATGATTTCTTAAAAAACACGAATTTTTAGAAAATGTCATTTATTCATAAATGGAATCAAAAAAGTATGAACATTCTATCTCATAACGACTTTGTATAGGTTCTGCATGCGCAAACTATGCACATTCTATGTAATAACGATTTCTATAGTTTGTGCATGCGTCCGGAAATAAGAAAAGCTTACTTCCCCTCTTTTTTTAAATTCACAGCTTCTAGAAGGTTTACATGATTTCTTAAAAAACACGAGTTTTTAGAAAATGTCATTTATTTCATAAATGGAATCAACAAAGTATGCATATTCTATGTCATAACGCCTTTCTAAAGTTTGCGCATGCGTCCGGAAATAAGAAAAGCTTACTTCCGCTAGTTTTTTAAAATCACAGCTTCTAGAAGGTTTAGATGATTTCTTAAAAAACACGAGTTTTTAGAAAATGTGATTTATTTAATAAATGAAATCAACAAAGTATGCACATTATACGTCATAACGACTTTCTAAAGTTTGTGCATGCGTCCGGGAATAAGAAAAGCTTACTTCCGGCAGTTTTTTAAAATCACAGCTCCTAGAAGGTTTACATGATTTCTTAAAAAACACGAGTTTTTATAAAATGTGATTTATTTCATAAATGGAATAAAAAAACTATGCACATTCTAAGTCGTAATGACTTTCTACAGTTTGCGCATGCGTCCGTAAATAAGAAAAGCTTACTTCCCCTCGTTTTTTAAAATAACAGCTTCTAGAAGGTTTACATGATTTCTTAAAAAACACGCGTTTTTAGGAAATGTCATTTATTTCATCAATGGAATCAACAAACTATGCACATTATACGTAATAATGACTTTCTTTAGTTTGCGAATGCATCCGGAAATAAGAAAAGCTTACTTCCCTCCCTTTTTTAAAATCACAGCTTCTGGAAGGTTTACATGATTTCTTAAAAAACACGAGTTTTTGGAAAATGTGATTTATTTCATAAAAAGAATCAAAAAAGTATGCACATTTTATGTCATAACGACTTTCTATAGTTTGCGCATGCGCCTGGAAATAAGAAAAGCTTACTTCCCCCCGTTTTTTAAAATCACAGCTTCTAGAAGGTTTACATGATTTCTTAAAAAAAACGAGTTTTTAGAAAATGTGATTTATTTCATAAAAGGAATCAACAAATTATGCAAATTCTACGTCATAACGACTTTCTACAGTTTGCGCATGCGTATGGAAATAAGAAAAGCTTAATTCCCCCCGTTTTTTTAAATCACAACTTCTAGAAGGTTTACATGATTTCTTAACAAACACGAGTTTTTAGAAAATATCATTTATTTCATAAATGGAATCAACAAAGTATGCACATTCTATGTCATAACGACTTTCTATAGTTTTCGCATGCGCAAACTATGCACATTCTACGTAATAACGACTTTCTATAGTTTGCGCATGCGTCCGGAAATAAGAAAAGCTTACTTCCACCAGTTTTTTAAAATCACAGCTTCTAGAAGGTTTACATAATTTCTTAAAAAACACAAGTTTTTAGAAAATGTGATTTATTTCATAAATGGAATCAACAAAGTATGCACATTCTATGTCATAACGACTTTCTAAAGTTTGCGCATGCGTCCGGAAATAAGAAAAGCTTACTTCCCCCCGTTTTTAAAAATAACAGCTTCGAGAAGGTTTACATGATTTCTTAAAAAATACGAGATTTTAGAAAATGTGATTTATTTCATAAATGGAATCAACAAAGTATGCACATTCTAAGTCATAACGAATTTCTATAGTTTGCGAATGCGTCTGGAAATAAGAAAAGCTTACTTCCCCCCGTTTTTTAAAATCACAGCTTCTACAAGGTTTACATGATTTCTTAAAAAACACGAGTTTTTAGAAAATGTGATTTATTTCATCAATGGAATCAACAAACTATGCACATTCTACGTAATAACGACTTTCTATAGTTTGCGAATGCGTCCGGAAATAAGAAAAGCTTACTTCCCCCCGTTTTTTAAAACCACAGCTTCTAGAAGGTTTACATGATTTCTTAAAAAAAACGAGTTTTTAGAAAATGTGATTTATTTCATAAAAGGAATCAAAAAATTATGCAAATTCTACATCATAACGACTTTCTACAGTTTGCGCATGCGTATGGAAATAAGAAAAGCTTAATTCCCCCCGTTTTTTTTAAATCACAACTTCTAGAATGTTTACATGATTTCTTAACAAACACGAGTTTTTAGAAAATATCATTTATTTCATAAATGGAATCAAGAAAGTATGGACATTCTATGTCATAACGACTTTCTATAGTTTTCGCATGCGCAAACTATGCACATTCTACGTAATAACGACTTTCTATAGTTTGCGCATGCGTCCGGAAATAAGAAAAGCTTACTTCCACCAGTTTTTTAAAATCACAGCTTCTAGAAGGTTTACATGATTTCTTAAAAAAAACGAGTTTTTAGAAAATGTGATTTATTTCATAAAAGGAATAAACAAATTATGCAAATTCTACGTCATAACGATTTTCTACAGTTTGCGCATGCATATGGAAATAAGAAAAGCTTAATTCCCCCCGTTTTTTTAAATCACAACTTCTAGAAGGTTTACATGATTTCTTAACAAACACGAGTTTTTAGAAAATATCATTTATTTCATAAATGGACTCAACAAAGTATGCACATTCTATGTCATAACAACTTTCTATAGTTTTCGCATGCGCAAACTATGCACAGTCTACGTAATAACGACTTTCTATAGTTTGCGCATGCGTCCGGAAATAAGAAAAGCTTACTTCCACCAGTTTTTTAAAATCACAGCTTCTAGAAGGTTTACATAATTTCTTAAAAAACAAAAGTTTTTAGAAAATGTGATTTATTTCATAAATGGAATCAACAAAGTATGCACATTCTATTTCATAACGACTTTCTAAAGTTTGCACATGCGTCCGGAAATAAGAAAAGCTTACTTCCCCCCGTTTTTAAAAATAACAGCTTCGAGAAGGCTTACATGATTTCTTAAAAAATACGAGATTTTAGAAAATGTGATTTATTTCATAAATGGAATCAACAAAGTATGCACATTCTAAGTCATAACGACTTTCTATAGTTTGCGAATGCGTCTAGAAATAAGAAAAGCTTACTTCCCCCCGTTTTTTAAAATCACAGCTTCTACAAGGTTTACATGATTTCTTAAAAAACACGAGTTTTTAGAAAATGTGATTTATTTCATCAATGGAATCAACAAACTATGCACATTCTACGTAATAACGACTTTCTATAGTTTGCGCATGCGCCCGGAAAAAAGAAAAGCTTACTTCCCCCCGTTTTTTAAAATCACAGCTTCTAGAAGGTTTACATGATTTCTTAAAAAAAACGAGTTTTTAGAAAATGTGATTTATTTCATAAAAGGAATCAACAAATTATGCAAATTCTACGTCATAACGACTTTCTACAGTTTGTGCATGCGTATGGAAATAAGAAAAGCTTAATTCCCCCCGTTTTTTTAAATCACAACTTCTAGAAGGTTTACATGATTTCTTAACAAACACGAGTTTTTCGAAAATATCATTTATTTCATAAATGGAATGAACAAAGTATGCACATTCTATGTCATAACGACTTTCTATAGTTTTCGCATGCGCAAACTATGCACATTCTACGTAATAACGACTTTCTATAGTTTGCGCATGCGTCCAGAAATAAGAAAAGCTTACTTCCACCAGTTTTTTAAAATCACAGCTTCTAGAAGGTTTACATAATTTCTTAAAAAATACAAGTTTTTAGAAAATGTGATTTATTTCATAAATGGAATCAACAAAGTATGCACATTCTATGTCATAACGACTTTCTAAAGTTTGCGCATGCGTCCGGAAATAAGAAAAGCTTACTTCCCCCCGTTTTTAAAAATTACAGCTTCGAGAAGGTTTACATGATTTCTTAAAAAATACGAGATTTTAGAAAATGTGATTTATTTCATAAATGGAATCAACAAACTATGCACATTGTAAGTCATAACGACTTTCTATAGTTTGCGAATGCGTCTGGAAATAAGAAAAGCTTACTTCCCCCCGTTTTTTAAAATCACAGCTTCTACAAGGTTTACATGATTTCTTAAAAAACACGAGTTTTTAGAAAATGTGATTTATTTAATCAATGGAATCAACAAACTATGCACATTCTACGTAATAACGACTTTCTATAGTTTGCGAATGCGTCCGGAAATAAGAAAAGCTTACTTCCCCCCGTTTTTTAAAACCACAGCTTCTAGAAGGTTTACATGATTTCTTAAAAAACACGAGTTTTTAGAAAATGTCATTTATTTCATAAATGGAATAAAAAAAGTATGAACATTCTATGTCATAACGACTTTGTATAGTTTGCGCATGCGCAAACTATGTGTTGAAATATTGTAACTTCAAAGAATATTATATTTGTATATTATTTATTTCGGAGATGTTCCATACCTCCGATGTGATTATACTATAAATCCGGAGATGTTTATTCCTCCAAGTTGGTTGTGGTAACTAGGGTTATTAGACCCACCATGTGGGGGTCGGCCCAGTCAGTTATAATGGGGTATTTAACCTAATGGTTAAATACGAGCCTACATGTACTTGTGTAAAATACATATCAAAGTAGTGTATAAATAGAGGAGGTGTGTTCCTCATTTGATACACACACACACTTGAGGATAGCGCACTTGTGGAGGAGAGGTCTGCTATTGTGGAGGAGGAGATCATGTCTCAGGGTTTCATCTTTGTATATTGCTGGTCATCTATATTGAGGAAGCTTTGCTGGGTTTTCTACCCCATGAGGGTTTCCCAGGATAAATCTCTGTCTCTTGTGTTTATGCTGTGCTTGTTGTTTCTTCAGTGATCCTGCATATGCTATTATTGTGAAATGGAATGTAATGCTGATATTTTCTGTCTTAGCATATTAAATCTTAACATGGTATCAGAGCTAACCTGAAGGAAGACAAGGTATGGCACTTACGACACTTGCTTTACTTACGACAATTTGAAGGTTAGGGTTTTACATAGCAAAAACCAGTCATCCTGTAACTTTCGCTATAAATCCATTTCTGCGAAGGTTCAGGGTCTGAAACGTTTACAGGTCTAATATAGCATCCCCAGGTACCTTGTGTCCAAAGGGCATTCTCAGATTCGTTGTACTTTGTGAGTTATGATCAGTACAAGTTAGGGTTTCTGCCTCTTCCAGATCTCAGTCAAAATCAGGTGACCTTGGAAAAAAGGTCATAACTTGGGCTTGGAAGCTCCAAATGCAATTTCGTAAAAAGTGACGGGTAGTAAACAGACTGCACTATCTCAGGAAACATTTTTAGAGGCTGAAGGTGAGCCAGTGACACGTGGCACGCCGTACAAGTTCGCTCGCCTTTTTTATCCCATAAACAGGTCACGTTGCGACACTTGGCATAACTCTCTCTCAGAGAGTCCAATTGAGGTCAGACCTATCAGGATGGAAAGATAACAGGTCGAGCTATCTCAGGAAACGTTTTCAGAGGCCGAAGTTCAAATAGTGACACGTGGCATGCCGTACAAGTTCTCTCTCCTGTTTTATCCCATAAACAGGTCATGTTGCGACACTTGGCATAACTCTCTCTCAGAAAACTCAATTGAGGTCAGACCTGTCAGGATGGAAAGATGACAGGTCAGGCTACTGCAGAAAATGGGTTTCAGACCCTGTGGAGCAAACATTTCAGAGTTATAGCAGAAACAATCAGGTGCATATTTCTGTCAAAACAGAATTATTTTTGGAGCACCTTTATTCATGGCTTCCGGAATTTAGGGTTTCGGAGAAAGTTAGAATTTTTGGAATCGGAGTCCACGGCTGGAAGATCCTCAGAAAAATAAGAGTTTAGAGCCTTGGATCGAACCTTTTGATTGGATAGAAGGGTGGGCTTCATCAAACCCTAGTTCGGGTTCCTGTCCAGAAGATCCAGAAGTTTCGAAGGCAATTTTGAGGGGTCAAATTTTGGAGATTTCAAAATTGAATAATGCTAGGTTGATCAACTCAGCAAGACACATTCTTCCATCCATTCAGAAGTGTGAAAGTCAAAGATTGAATTTTTAGGGTTTCTTTAGCAAACCCTAATCAAGCTCCAGATCACGTTTCAGGGGGAGTTGAGGCTAAGGCCTTACATAAGAAGACTACAAGAAGTCTCGACAGGTATGACTTAAGGAGGCTCAGGTATGTCCTGAAATCTAATTCTTGATTAAGTTCATGATGTGTTTGTCTTCATATTATTAATTAGTACAATCTTGATTAATGTTAGAATTGTCTTATCACCCTAGTAACAGTTTGAATGCATGTGAGTGATCAAAGACATTCATTGATTAGGGCTATATGATTGTACTAATGCATTATGATGTTGTGTGAGGTTGATGTTGTCTGCTAACAAGGCTCGGGTACATCACAAAAGACAAATCAGGTTCCATGACCATGAAAACATGAAGACAAAGACTCATCCATAATCTTTGTTCTACTTACGAGGTATGTATGACTTTGTTATGTTATGCTTAACCTATGAGACATGCAGGATCTAGCTCAGGATCTCTAAATCATTGAAGAGATTGTTTAGGTATGTTGTACATAACTAAGTAGGTATATTAATCCAGGTATGTTTCCCATGAATCTTACCTTGTGTTAGGATCCCTTATATATGTATACTTGGTATGATTGGTTATGCTTATTCATAAAGTTAGTAATCAAGGGATTATGCATATTATGTCTTTTATATTGATTGATGATATGCATGAGTAAAAGAAGACTTCCCTGAAATCTTGAATACTAATGTTTATTAACTATAATCATGACTATACATTCTCAAGATTATTTAGAACTATAATGTTTTGATAACATTTAGAACATACTAATGGGTGTATGTTTGTGTATGAGATCATGAGGATGACACTTGAACATGCACAGTGGTACATAATGAATAGAAGTTCAAAAGACATACAGAAGATCAAGCGGGAGGCAACCACACAAACATAAAAGATAAGTATTTGAGTTGTTATTTGAAATAGTAAATGATATTGCCTGTAATAGGTTGTATGCATATTTGTATTCCTATAATATATCATGCTAAGTGTAAATATTCATAGAACATTGAACAGTATACTACTAATATGCATATGATTGGTAAGTTGGACAAACATTCCATTGTTGCTTGTCTAGAATGAAACCTCTTTGCTGACATGCTGAGAGTTGTGCACACTCTCGATAGTATGTTCTGGTAGAGATGGAAGGCATCTAGATAGCCACTGTATGCATACAGGATATGGGAAAGTGTTGTGCCAAAGTATTGGTCAAGATAGTTTCATAACTATGTAAATGATATCTGTATGCATAATAGGTTATCATGTCAATATGATTTGATGATTATGAAGTATTACTAATCATGTACCTAATTTTGATTTGTAGGAAAAATCATGATGAATCATGAACAAGCGATGGATGTTCAACAAAAGGATTTACAATTCAAACACACTATAGAAAGCCTGTAATTAAGAGATGTTTTGCTCCAAGGGACTAGATAAGACCATTCTCTTAATAATGTAATCAGGTTTTTTATGGGTTCCCAGGATCGGTAGTCAATTGATGAGCTTAATGATCATCATGAGTGATGTGGTTCTCAACCTTTGCTACAAGGTTGAATATGGGTTCTATACACATATGACATGGATGCAAGAAGGAACTCATCACAGAGTTCGAATGATTTTGAGGCTCATATTAGTAGACCCATTTGATGAACCTATCATACCATTATTGTATGACGATGATCTCTTTCTGACAAGGAATGAGAAACAGGTCATGAAAATGGTTGCAGAAATGAAAATGAAAGATCTCGGATTAATGCACTACTTCTTAGGTCTAGAAGTATGGAAATATCCAAAAGGAATCTTTTAATTCAAGGTACGTATACTGTGAAGTTTCTAAAAAGATTTGATATGTTGGAGTATAAAGCCATGGCCACTCCCATGGACTCCAACTTGAAGTTGTTAGTTAATGACTCATCGGATTTAGTGGACCTAACCCTATATAGACAAATCATTGGGTCAATGATGTATTTAATAAATACTAGGCCAGATATATGCTTTGTTGTAAATACCCTAAGTCAGTATCTAGTAGAACCTAGAAAGGTTCACTTAATAGCTACAAAGCATGTAGTGAGGTACCTAAAAGGTACATTCGATTTTGGTTTATATTATCTTGGAGGTCATGAACTCCATTTACATGGTTACTCAAATTCTGATTGGGCAGGAAGTGTCTCAAACAGAAAGAGTACATCAGGTGAATGTTATAGTCTTGAATCTACCCTGATCTCATGGTTTAGCAAGAAACAATCTAGTGTGGCTCTCAGTACTACTGAAGCAGAATATATAGCCGTCTGCTCTACCAGCTGTGAAGCAGTGTGGCTTCAGAAGCTTTTATATAGGAGTGTTTGAATTAGAAATGGATTCCACTGTGATTATGTGTGACAATCAAAGCTGCATCAAGATGATAGAAAATCTTGTATTCCACGATAAGTCAAAACACATTGAGATCCGATACATCTATATACGAGATATGGTGCAGAAAGGAGCTATCAAGATCGAGTATATAAGCACTAAGGATCAAATTGATGATATCCTGACCAAACCTCTGTCTCGAGTAAAGTTTGAACACTTCCGAGACAAACTTGGTGTAGTTCAGAAGGACTCTCCTCGAAAGGGGGAGTAGCACAGTATCTGATAACAAGTCTATCTCATCAATGATGAGGTTACCTATTTACTGCACTTAGTTACCTAGAATTATTTAGATTTAAGACTCTTATATTCCTTCTTTTGATGATAGATGTATACATGCTTTTGATTTTAGTTTTGATAATAGATGTATATATGTTTTGATGATGATGATACATGTTGTGATGATACATGTTTTGATGATACATGTTTTGATGATGATGATACATGTTTTGATGATGATGATACATGTTTTGATGATACATGTTTTGATGATGATGATACATGTTTTGATGATACATGTTTTGATGATGATGATACATGTTTTGGTGATACATGTTTTGGTGATGAGGTTACATGTTTTTGGTATACAACATGTGAAGGGATTGGATCATTCCTGGACTTCAGTCCGAAAGAAGAGCAGTAGACGTATGTCTTCGAAAATGAAGTTCTTAGTGAACATGTGAAGGGATTGGATCATTCCTGGACGTCAGTTCGAAAGAAGAACAGTAGACGTATGTCTTCGAAAATGAAGTTCTTAGTGAACATGTGAAGGGATTGGATCATTCTTGGACGTCAGTTCGAAAGAAGAACCGTAGACGTATGTCTTTGAAAATGAAGTTCTTAGTGAACATGTGAAGGGATTGGATCATTCCTGGACGTCAGTCCGAAAGAAGAACCGTAGACATATGTCTTCGAAAATGAAGTTCGTGGTGAACATGTGAGAGGATTGGATCATTCCTGGACTTCATTCCGAAATAAGAGCCGTAGACGTATGTCTTCGAAAATGAAGTTCTTAGTGAACATGTGAAGGGATTGGATCATTCCTGGACTTCAGTCCGAAAGAAGAGCCGTAGACGTATGTCTTCAAAAATGAAGTTATTAGTGAACATGTGAGGGGATTGGATCATTCCCGGACTTCAGTCCTAAAGAAGAGCCGTAGACATGAGGTCTCCGATAACTGAATGATAGGACTGGATCGTCCCTGGACTTCGGTTCAAAAGGTACACGATAGGACTGGATCGTCCCTGGACCTCAGTTCAAAATGTACGTGACAAATCCTAGAATTGCTCTAGGTTACATCCAGCATGAAACAGGGCTGGCTCTGTAGTTGTGATACATCCAGCATGAAACAGGGTTGGCTCTGTAGTTGTGATACATCCATCATGAAACAGGGATGGCTCTGTAGATGTGATACATCCAGCATGAAACAGGGCTGGCTCTGTAGTTGTGATACATCCAGCATGAAACAGGGCTGGCTCTATAGTTGTGATACATCCAGCATGAAACAGGGCTGGCTCTGTAGATGTGATACATCCAGCATGAAACAGGGCTGGCTCTGTAGATGTGATACATCCAGCATGAAACAGGGCTGGCTCTTTAGTTGTGATACATCCAGCATGAAACAGGTATGGCTCTGTAGTTGTGATACATCCAGCATGAAACAGGGCTGGCTCTGTAGATGTGATACATCCAGCATGAAACAGGGCTGGCTCTATAGTTGTGATACATCCAGCATGAAACAGGGCTGGCTCTGTAGTTGCGATACATCCAACATGAAACAGGGATGGCTCTGTAGATGTGATACATCCAGCATGAAACAGGGCTGGCTCTCTAGTTGTGATACATCCAGCATGAAACATGGCTGGCTCTGTAGTTGTGATACATCCAGGATGAAATAGGGCTGGCTCTGTAGTTGTGATACATCCAGCATGAAACAGGGTTGGCTCTGTAGTTGTGATACATCCAGCATGAAACAGGGCTGGCTCTGTAGATGTGATACATCCAGCATAAAACAGGGCTGGCTCTGTAGATGTGACACATCCAGTATGAAAGAGGACTGGCACTGTGGTCGGGATTGAAGTGTCCCTAGACATGAGACTTGTCTTAAAAGAGATAAGGATTGATCATCGTGTAAGCTGATCGTGTGCTGACGATTCTGATGATCGTGTGATGACGATGCTGCTGATCGTGTGATGACGATGCTGATGATCATGTGATGATGATGCTGCTGATCATGTGATGACGATGCTGCTAATCGTGTGATGACGATGCTGATGATCGTGTGATGACGATGTTGCTGATCGTGTGATGACGATGTTGCTAATCGTGATATGACGATGCTGATGATCGTGTGATGACGATGCTAATGATCGTGTGATGACGATGCTGATGATCGTGTGATGACTATGCTGATGATCGTGTGATGACGATGCTGATGATTGTGAGATGACGATGCTGATGATCGTGTAATGACGATGCTGATGATCGTATGATGACAATGATGTTGATCGTGATGGTCTAGATGACGATGTTGATGATCGTGAGGATCCAGACGTTGATGTTGCTATAGTTGTTCGAGTGCTGCAAAAGATAAAGACTCAGTACTGAAGATGTTGATGTTCCAGTAACTGGTTGAGTTACTGATGATGTTAAGAAAGCTTCCAATGATTTATAGATGTATCATGTATGATGTTGATGACTCCTTGCTCGTGCAGATACTGTTATAATATCCTTAACGTTAAGGGGGAGTGTTGAAATATTGTAACTTCAAAGAATATTATATTTGTATATTATTTATTTCGGAGATGTTCCATACCTCCGATGTGATTATACTATAAATCCGGAGATGTTTATTCCTCCAAGTTGGTTGTGGTAACTAGGGTTAT
Organism: Larix kaempferi; assembly: GCA_027924585.1. Taxonomy (NCBI): domain Eukaryota; kingdom Viridiplantae; phylum Streptophyta; class Pinopsida; order Pinales; family Pinaceae; genus Larix; species Larix kaempferi. Next base: position 14,240,412 of record BSBM01000557.1, on the reverse strand, counting down.
TAGACCCACCATGTGGGGGTCGGCCCAGTCAATTATAATGGGTTATTTAACCTAATGGTTAAATACGAGCCTACATGTACTTGTATAAAATACATATCAAAGTAGTGTATAAATAGAGGAGGTGTGTTCCTCATTTGATACACACACACACTTGAGGATAGCGCACTTGTGGAGGAGAGGTCTGCTATTGTGGAGGAGGAGATCATGTCTCAGGGTTTCATCTTTGTATATTGCTGCTCATCTATATTGAGGAAGCTTTGCTGGGTTTTCTACCCCATGAGGGTTTCCGAGGATAAATCTCTGTCTCTTGTGTTTATGCTATGCTTGTTGTTTCTTCAGTGATCCTGCATATGCTATTATTGTGAAATGGAATGTAATGCTGATATTTTATGTCTTAGCATATTAAATCTTAACACTATGCACATTCTACATAATAACGACTTTCTATAGTTTGCGCATGCTTCCGGAAATAAGAAAAGCTTACTTCCACCATTTTTTTAAAATCCACAGCTTCCACAAGGTTTACATGATTTCTTAAAAAACATGAGTTTTTAGAAAATGTGATTTAATTCATAAATGGAATCAACAAAGTATGCAAATTCTATGTCATAACGACTTTGTATAGTTTACGCATGCGCAAACTATGCACATTCTACATCATAACGACTTTCTATAGTTCGCGCATGCGTCCGGAAATAAGAAAAGCTTACTTCCGCCAGTTTTTTAAAATCACAGCTTCTACAAGGTTTACATGATTTCTTAAAAAACACGAGTTTTTAGAAAATGTGATTTATTTCATCAATGGAATCAACAAACTATGCACATTCTACGTAATAACGACTTTCTATAGTTTGCGAATGCGTCCAGAAATAAGAAAAGCTTACTTCCCCCCGGTTTTTAAAATCACAGCTTCTAGAAGGTTTACATGATTTCTTAAAAAACACGAATTTTTAGAAAATGTCATTTATTCATAAATGGAATAAAAAAGTATGAACATTCTATCTCATAACGACTTTGTATAGGTTGTGCATGCGCAAACTATGCACATTCTATGTAATAACGATTTCTATAGTTTGTGCATGCGTCCGGAAATAAGAAAAGCTTACTTCCCCCCTTTTTTTAAATTCACAGCTTCTAGAAGGTTTACATGATTTCTTAACAAACACGAGTTTTTAGAAAATGTCATTTATTTCATAAATGGAATCAACAAAGTATGCATATTCTATGTCATAACGACTTTCTAAAGTTTGCGCAAGCGTCCGGAAATAAGAAAAGCTTACTTCCGCCAGTTTTTTAAAATCACAGCTTCTAGAAGGTTTACATGATTTCTTAAAAAACACGAGTTTTTAGAAAATGTGATTTATTTAATAAATGGAATCAACAAAGTATGCACATTATACGTCATAACGACTTTCTAAAGTTTTCGCATGCGTCCGGAAATAAGAAAAGCTTACTTCCGGCAGTTTTTTCAAATCATAGCTTCTAGAAGGTTTACATGATTTCTTAAAAAACACGAGTTTTTAGAAAATGTGATTTATTTCATAAATGGAATAAAAAAACTATGCACATTCTAAGTCATAACGACATTCTACAGTTTGCGCATGCGTCCGGAAATAAGAAAAGCTTACTTCCCCCCGTTTTTTAAAATAACAGCTTCTAGAAGGTTTACATCATTTCTTAAAAAACACGAGTTTTTAGGAAATGTCATTTATTTCATCAATAGAATCAACAAACTATGCACATTCTACGTAATAATGACTTTCTTTAGTTTGAAAATGCATCCGGAAATAAGAAAAGCTTACTTCCCCCCTTTTTTTCAATTCACAGCTTCTAGAAGGTTTACATGATTTCTTAAAAAAATGAGCTTTTAAAAAATGTGATTTATTTCATAAAAGGAATCAATAAAGTATGCACATTCTACGTGATAACGACTTTCTATAGTTTGTGCATGCGTATGGAAATAAGAAAAGCTTACTTGCCCCCGTTTATTAAAATCACAGCTTCTAGAAGGTTTACATGATTTCTTAAAAAACACGACTTTTTAGAAAATGTCATTTATTTAATAAATGGAGTTAACAAAGTATGCACATTCTACGTAATAACGACTTTCTATAGTTTGCGCATGCGTCCGGAAATAAGAAAAGCTTACTTCCGCCTGTTTTTTAAAATCACAGCTTCTAGAAGGTTTACATGATTTGTTAAAAAACACAAGTTTTTAGAAAATTTCATTTATTTCATAAATCGAATCAACAAAGTATGCACATTCTATGTCATAACGACTTTCTATTGTTTGCGGATGCGTCCGGAAAAAATAAAAGCTTACTTCCCCCCGTTTTTTAAAATCACAGCTTCTAGAAGGTTTACATGATTTCTTAAAAAAAATGAGTTTTTAGAAAATGTGATTTATTTCATAAAAGGAATCAACAAAGTATGCACATTCTACGTCATAACGACTTTCTACAGTTTGCACATGCATATGGGAATAAGAAAAGCTTACTTCCCCTCGTTCTTTAAAATCATAGCTTCTAGAAGGTTTACATGATTTCTTAAAAAACACGACTTTTTAGAAAATGTGATTTATTTCATAAATGGAATCAACAAAGTGTGCACATTCTATGTCATAACGACTTTGTATAGTTTACGCATGCGGAAACTATGCACATTCTACGTCATAACGACTTTCTATAGTTTGCGCATGCGTCCGGAAATAAGAAAAGCTTACTTCCGCCAGTTTTTTAAAATCGCAGCTTTTAGAAGGTTTACATGATTTCTTAAAAAACACGAGTTTTTAGAAAATGTGATTTATTTCGTAAATGGAATAAAAAAAGTATGCACATTCTATGTCATAACGACTTTGTATAGTTTACGCATGCGCAAAGTATGCACATTCTACGTAATAACGACTTTCTATAGTTTGCGAATGCGTCCGGAAATAAGAAAAGCTTACTTCCCCCCGTTTTTTAAAACCCCAGCTTCTAGAAGGTTTACATGATTTCTTAAAAAACACGAGTTTTTAGAAAATGTCATTTATTTCATAAAAGGAATCAACAAAGTATGCACATTCTATGTCATAACGACTTTCTATAGTTTGCGCATGCGTATGGAAATAAGAAAAGCTTACTTCCACCCGTTTTTTAAAATCACAGCTTCTAGAAGGCTTACACGATTTCTTAAAAAACACGAGTTTTTAGAGAATGTCATTTTGTTTAATAAATGGAATCAACAAAGTATGCACATTCTACGTAATAACGACTTTCTATAGTTTGCGCATGCATCCGGAAATAAGAAAAGCTTACTTCCCCCTGTTTTTTAAAATCACAGCTTCTAGAAGGTTTACATGATTTCTTAACAAACACGAGTTTTTAAAAAATGTCATTTATTTCATAAATGGAATCAACAAAGTATGCACATTCTATGTCATAACGACTTTCTATACTTTGCGCATGCGCAAACTATGCACATTCTACGTACTAACGACTTTCTATAGTTTGCATATGCGTCCGGAAATAAGAAAAGCTTACTTCACCCCGTTTTTTAAAATCACAACTTCTAGAAGGTTTACATGATTTCTTAAAAAACATGAGTTTTTAGAAAATGTCATTTATTTCATCAATAGAATAAACAAACTATGCACATTCTACGTAATAACGACTTTCTATAGTTTGCGAATGCGTTCGGAAATAAGAAGAGCTTACTTCCCCCCGTTTTTTAAAATCACAGCTTCTGGAAGGTTTACATGATTTCTTAAAAAACATGAGTTTTTAGAAAATGTGATTTATTTCATCGATGGAATCAACAAACTATGCACATTCTACGTAATAACGACTTTATATGGTTTGCGCATGAGTCCGGAAATAAGAAAAGCTTACTTCCCCCGTTTTTTAAAATCACAGATTCTAGAAGGTTTACATGATTTCTTAAAAAACACAAGTTTTTAGAAAATGTCATTTATTTCATCAATGGAATCAACAAACTATGCACATTCTATGTAATAACGACTTTCTATAGTTTGCGAATGCATCTGGAAATAAGAAAAGCTTACTTCCCCCCGTTTTTTAAAATCACAGCTTCTGGAACGTTTATATGATTTCTTAAAAAAAACGAGTTTTGAGAAAATGTGATTTATTTCATCAAAGGAATCAACAAACTATGCACATTCTATGTAATAACGAATTTCTATAGTTTGCGCATGAGTTCGTAAATAAGAAAAGCTTACTTCCCCAAGTTTTTTGAAATCACAGCTTCTAGAAGGTTTACATGATTTCTTAAAAAACACAAGTTTTTAGAAAATGTCATTTATTTCATAAATGGAATCAACAAAGTATGAACATTCGATGTCATAACGACTTTGTATAGTTTGCGCATGCGAAAACTATGCAAATTCTATGTAATAACGACTTTCTATAGTTTGCGCATGCGCCCGGAAATAAGAAAAGCTTACTTCCCCCCTTTTTTAAATTCACGGCTTCTACAAGGTTTACATGATTTCTTAAAAAACACGAGATTTTAGAAAATGTGATTTATTTCATAAATGGAATCAACAAAGTATGCACATTCTACGTCAGAGCGACTTTCTATAGTTTGCGCATGCGTCCGGAAATAAGAAAAGCTTACTTCCCCTCGTTTTTTTAAATCACAGCTTCTAGAAGGTTTACATGATTTCTTAAAAACACGAGTTTTTAGAAAATGTCATTTATTTCATAAATGGAATCAACAAAGTATGAACATTCGATGTCATAACGACTTTGTATAGTTTGCGAATGCGCAAACTATGCACATTCTATGTAATAACGACTCTCTATAGTTTGCGCATGCATCCGGAAATAAGAAAAGCTTACTTCCCCCCTTTTTTTAAATTCACAGCTTCTAGAAGGTTTAGATGATTTCTTAAAAAACATGAGTTTTTAGAAACTGTGATTTATTTCATCAATGGAATCAAGAAACTATGCACATTCTACGTAATAACGACTTTATATGGTTTGCGCATGAGTCCGGAAATAAGAAAAGCTTACTTCCCCCGTTTTTTAAAATCACAGCTTCTAGAAGGTTTACATGATTTCTTAAAAAACACAAGTTTTTAGAAAATGTCATTTATTTCATCAATGGAATCAACAAACTATGCACATTCTATGTAATAACGACTTTCTATAGTTTGCGAATGCGTCCGGAAATAAGGAAAGCTTACTTCCCCCCGTTTTTTAAAATCACAGCTTCTGGAAGGTTTATATGATTTCTTAAAAAAAACGAGTTTTTAGAAAATGTGATTTATTTCATCAAAGGAATCAACAAACTATGCACATTCTATGTAATAACGAATTTCTATAGTTTGCGCATGACTCCGGAAATAAGAAAAGCTTACTTCCCCCCGTTTTTTAAAATCACAGCTTCTAGAAGGTTTACATGATTTCTTAAAAAACACAAGTTTTTAGAAAATGTCATTTATTTCATAAATGGAATCAACAAAGTATGAACATTCGATGTCATAACGACTTTGTATAGTTTGCGCATGCGAAAACTATGCACATTCTATGTAATAACGACTTTCTATAGTTTGGGCATGCGCCCGGAAATAAGAAAAGCTTACTTCCCCCCTTTTTTTAAACTCACGGCTTGTAGAAGGTTTACATGATTTCTTAAAAAACACGAGTTTTTAGAAAATGTGATTTATTTCATAAATGGAATCAACAAAGTATGCACATTCTACGTCAGAACGACTTTCTATAGTTTGCGCATGCGTCTGGAAATAAGAAAAGCTTACTTCCCCTCGTTTTTTAAAATCACAGCTTCTAGAAGGTTTACATGATTTCTTAAAAAACACGAGTTTTTAGAAAATGTCATTTATTTCATAAATGGAATCAACAAAGTATGAACATTCGATGTCATAACGACTTTCTATAGTTTGCGCATGCGCAAACTATGCACATTCTATGTAATAACCACTCTCTATAGTTTGCGCATGCATCCGGAAATAAGAAAAGCTTACTTCCCCCCTTTTTTTAAATTCACAGCTTCTAGAACGTTTAGATGATTTCTTAAAAAACATGAGTTTTTAGAAACTGTGATTTATTTCATAAATGGAATCAACAAAGTATGCGCATTCTACGTAATAACGACTTTCTATAGTTTCTGCATGCGTCCGGAAATAAGAAAAGCTTAATTCAAGCAGTTTTTAAAATCACAGCTTCTAGAATGTTTACATGATTTGTTAAAAAACACGAGTTTTTAGAAAATGTGATTTATTTCATAAATAGAATCAACAAAGTATGCACATTCTATGTCAGAACGACTTTCTATAGTTTGCACATGCGTCCGAAAAAAAGAAAAGCTTACTTCCCCCCGTTTTTTAAAATCACAGCTCCTAGAAGGTTTACATGATTTCTTAAAAAAAACGAGTTTTTAGAAAATGTTATTTATTTCATAAAAGGAATCAACAAATTATGCATATTCTATGTCATAACGACTTTCTACAGTTTGCGCATGCGTATGAAAATAAGAAAAGCTTAATTCCCCCCGTTTTTAAAATCACAGCTTCTAGAAGGTTTACATGAGTTCTTAAAAAAAACGAGTTTTTAGAAAATGTGATTTATTTCATAAAAGGAGTCAACAAAGTATGCACATTCTATGTCATAACGACTTTCTATAGTTTTCGCATGCGTCCGGAAATAAGAAAAGCTTACTTTTGCCAGTTTTTTAAAATCACAGCTTCTAGAAGGTTTACATGATTTCTTTAAAAACACAAGTTTTTAGAAAATGTGATTTATTTCATAAATGGAATCAACAAAGTATGCACATTCTACGTCATAACGACTTTCTAAATTTTGCGCATGTGTCCGAAAATAAGAAAAGCTTACTTCCCCCCGTTTTTTAAAATAACAGCTTCTAGAAGGTTTACATGATTTCTTAAAAAAAACGAGTTTTTAGAAAATGTGATTTATTTCATAAATGGAATCAACAAAGTATGCACATTCTATGTCATAATGACTTTCTATAGTTTTCGCATGCGCAAACTATGCACATTCTACGTAATAACGACTTTCTATAGTTTGCGCATGCGTCCGGAAATAAGAAAAGCTTACTTTTGCCAGTTTTTTAAAATCACAGTTTCTAGAAGGTTTACATGATTTCTTTAAAAACACAAGTTTTTAGAAAATGTGATTTATTTCATAAATGGAATCAACAAAGTATGCACATTCTACGTCATAACGACTTTCTATAGCTTGCGAATGCGTCTGGAAATAAGAAAAGCTTACTTCCCCCTGTTTTTTAAAATCACAGCTACTACAAGGTTTACATGATTTCTTAAAAAACATGAGTTTTTAGAAAATGTGATTTATTTCACCAATGGAATCAACAAACTATGCACATTCTACGTAATAACGACTTTCTATAGTTTGCGAATGCGTCCGGAAATAAGAAAAGCTTACTTCCCCCCATTTTTTAAAACCACAGCTTCTAGAAGGTTTACATGATTTCTTAAAAAACACGAGTTTTTAGAAAATGTCATTTATTTCATAAATGGAATAAAAAAAGTATGAACATTCTATGTCATAATGACTTTGCATAGTTTCGGCATGCGCAAACTATGCACATTCTACGTAATAACGACTTTCTATAGTTTGCGCATGCGTCCGGAAATAAGAAAAGCTTACTTCTGCCAGTTTTTTAAAATCACAGCTTCCACAAGGTTTACATGATTTCTTAAAAAACATGAGTTTTTAGAAAATGTGATTTAATTCATAAATGGAATCAACAAAGTATGCACATTCTATGTCATAACGACTTTGTATAGTTTACGCATGCGCAAACTATGCACATTCTACAACATAAAGACTTTCTATAGTTCGCGCATGCGTCTGGAAATAAGAAAAGCTTACTTCCGCCAGTTTTTTAAAATCACAGCTTCTAGAAGGTTTACATGATTTCTTAAAAAACATGAGTTTTTAGAAAATGTGATTTATTTCATCAGTGGAATCAACAAACTATGCACATTCTACGTAATAACGACTTTCTATAGTTTACGAATGCGTCCGGAAATAAGAAAAGCTTACTTCCCCCCGGTTTTTAAAATCCCAGCTTCTAGAAGGTTTACATGATTTCTTAAAAAACATGAGTTTTTAGAAAATGTCATTTATTCATAAATGGAATAAAAAAAGTATGAACATTCTATTTCATAACGACTTTGTATAGGTTGTGCATGTGCAAACTATGCACATTCTATGTAATAACGATTTCTATAGTTTGCGCATGTGTCCGGAAATAAGAAAAGCTTACTTCCCCCCTTTTTTTAAATTCACAGCTTCTAGAAGGTTTACATGATTTCTTAACAAACACGAGTTTTTACAAAACGTCATTTATTTCATAAATGGAATCAACAAAGTATGCACATTCTATGTCATAACGGCTTTCTAAAGTTTGCGCATGCGTCCGGAAATAAGAAAAGCTTACTTCCGCCAGTTTTTTAAAATCACAGCTTCTAGAAGGTTTACATGATTTTTAAAAAACATGAGTTTTTAGAAAATGTGATTTATTTAATAAATGGAATCAACAAAGTATGCACATTATACGTCATAACGACGTTCGAAATTTTGCGCATGTGTCCGGAAATAACAAAAGCTTACTTCCGACAGATTTTTAAACTCACAGCTTCTAGAAGGTTTACATGATTTCTTAAAAAACACGAGTTTTTAGAAAATGTGATTTATTTCATAAATGGAATCAACAAAGTATGCACATTCTAAGTCATAACGACTTTCTACAGTTTGCTCATGCGTCCGGAAATAACAAAATCTTACTTCCCCCCGTTTTTTAAAATAACAGCTTCTAGAAGGTTTACATGATTTCTTAAAAAACACGAGTTTTTAGAAAATGTCATTTATTTCATCAATGGAATCAACAAAATATGCACATTCTACGTAATAATGACTTTCTTTAGTTTGCGAATGCATCCGGAAATAAGAAAAGCTTACTTCCCCCTGTTTTTTAAAATCACAGCTTCTGGAAGGTTTACATGATTTCTTAAAAAACACGAGTTTTTGGAAAATGTGATTTATTTCATCAATGGAATCAACAAACTATGCACATTCTACGTAATAACGACTCTCTATAGTTTGCGCATGAGTCCGGAAATAAGAAAAGCTTACTTCCCCCCGTTTTTTAAAATCACATCTTCTAGAAGGTTTACAAGATTTCTTAAAAAACACGAGTTTTTAGAAAATGTCATTTATTTCATAAATGGAATTAACAAAGACTGAACATTCGATTTTATAACGACTTTGTATAGTTTGCGCATGCGCAAACTATGCACATTCTATGTAATAACGACTTTCTATTGTTTGCGCATGCGTCCGGAAATAAGAAAAGCTTACTTCCCCCCTTTTTTAAATTCACGGCTTCTAGAAGGATTACATGATTTCTTAAAAAACACGAGTTTTTAGAAAATGTGATTTATTTCATAAATTGAATCAGTAAAGTCTGCACATTCTACGTCATAACGACTTTCTATAGTTTGCGCATGCGTCCGGAAATAAGAAAAGCTTACTTCCCCTCCTTTTTTAAAATCACAGCTTCTAGAAGGTTTACATGATTTCTTAAAAAACACGAGTTTTTAGAAAATGTCACTTATTTCGTAAATGGAATAAAAAAAGTATGCACATTCTATGTCATAGCGACTTTGTATAGTTTACGCATGCGCAAACTATGCACATTCTACGTAATAACGACTTTCTATAGTTTGCGAATGCATCCGGAAATAAGAAAAGCTTACTTCCCCCCGTTTTTTAAAACCACAGCTTCTAGAAGGTTTACATGATTTCTTAAAAAACACGAGTTTTTAGAAAATGTCATTTATTTCATAAAAGGAATCAACAAAGTATGCACATTCTATGTCATAACGACTTTCTATAGTTTGCGCATGCGTATGGAAATAAGAAAAGCTTACTTTCCCCCGTTTTTTAAAATCACAGCTTCTAGAAGGTTTACATGATTTCTTAAAAACCACGAGCTTTTAGAAAATGTCATTTTGTTTAATAAATGGAATCAACAAAGTATGCACATTCTACGTAATAACGACTTTCTATAGTTTGCGCATGCATCCGGAAATAAGAAAAGCTTACTTCCCCCTGGTTTCAAAATCACAGCTTCTAGAAGGTTTACATGATTTCTTAACAAACACGAGTTTTTAGAAAATGTCATTTATTTCATAAATGGAATCAACAAAGTATGCACATTCTATGTCATAATGACTTTCTATACTTTGCGCATGCGCAAACTATGCGCATTCTACGTCATAACGAATTTCTATAGTTCGCGCATGCGTCCGGAAATAAGAAAAGCTTACTTCCGCTAGTTTTTTAAAATCACTGCTTCTAGAAGGTTTACATGATTTCTTAAAAAACACAAGTTTTTAGAAAATGTCATTTATTTCATAAATGGAATCAAAAAAGTATGAACATTCTATCTCATAACGACTTTGTATAGGTTGTGCATGCGCAAACTATGAACATTCTATGTAATAACGACTTTCTATAGTTTGCGCATGCGTCTGGAAATAAGAAAAACTTACTTCCCCCCTTTTTTTAAATTCACAGCTTCTAGAAGGTTTACATGATTTCTTAACAAACTCAAGTTTTAAGAAAATGTCATTTATTTCATAAAAGGAATCAACAAAGTATGCACTTTCTATGTCATAATGACTTTCTATAGTTTGCGCATGCGTATGGAAATCAGAAAAGCTTACTTCCTCCAGTTTTTTAAAATCACAGCTTCTAGACGGTTTACATGATTTCTTACAAAACACGAGTTTTTAAAAAATGTGATTTATTTCATAAATGGAATCAACAAAGTATGCACATTATACGTCATAACGACTTTCTAAAGTTTGCGTATGCGTCCGGAAATAAGAAAAGCTTACTTCCGGCAGTTTTTTAAAATCACAGCTTCTAGAAGGTTTACGTGATTTCTTAAAAAAAATGAGTTTTTAGAAAATGTGATTTATTTCTTAAATGGAATCAACAAAGTATGCAGATTCTATGTCATAACGACTTTCTACAGTTTGCGCATGCGTCCGGAAATAAGAAAAGCTTACTTCCCCCCGTTTTTTAAAATCACAGCTTCTAGAAGGTTTACATGATTTCTTAAAAAACACGAGTTTTTAGAAAATGTCATTTATTTCATAAATGGAATCAAGAAAGTATGAACATTTGATGTCATAACGACTTTGCATAGTTTGCGCATGCGCAAACTATGCACATTCTATGTAATAACGACTTGCTATAGTTTGCGCATGCATCCAGAAATAAGAAAAGCTTACTTCCCCCCTTTTTTTAAATTCATGGCTTCTAGAAGGTTTACATGATTTCTTAAAAAACACGAGTTTTTAGAAAATGTGATTTATTTCATAAATGGAATCAACAAAGTATGCACATTCTACGTCATAACAAATTTCTATAGTTTGCGCATGCGTCCGGAAATAAGAAAAGTTACTTCCCCCCGTTTTTTAAAATCACAGCTTCTAGAAGGTTTACATGATTTCATAAAAAAAATGAGTTTTTAGAAAATGTGATTTATTTAATAAAAGGAATCAACAAAGTATGCAGATTCTACATCATAACGACTTTCTATAGCTTGCGCATGCGTATGGAAATAAGAAAAGCTTACTTTCCCCCGTTTTTTAAAATCACAGCTTCTAGAAGGTTTACATGATTTCTTAAAAAACACAAGTTTTTAGAAAATGTCATTTATTTCATAAATGGAATCAACAAAGTATGAACATTCGATTGCATAACGACTTTGTATAGTGTGCGCATGCACAAACTATGCACATTCTATGTAATAACGACTTTCTAAAGTTTGTGGATGCGTCCGGAAATAAGAAAGGCTTACTTCCCCCTGTTTGTTAAAATCACGGCTTCTAGAAGGTTTACATGATTTCTTAACAAACACGAGTTTTTAGAAAATGTCATTTATTTCATAAATGGAATCAACAAAGTATGCACATTCTACGTCATAACAACTTTCTATAGTTTGCGCATGCGTCCGGAAATAAGAAAAGCTTACTTCCCCTCGTTTTTTAAAATCACAGCTTCTAGAAGGTTTACATGATTTCTTAAAAAACACGAGTTTTTAGAAAATGTCATTTATTTCATAAATGGAATCAACAAAGTATTAACATTCGATGTCATAACGACTTTGTATAGTTTGTGCATGCACAAACTATGCACATTCTATGTAATAACGACTTTCTAAAGTTTGTGGATGCGTCCGGAAATAAGAAAGGCTTACTTCCCCCTGTTTGTTAAAATCACGGCTTCTAGAAGGTTTACATAATTTCTTAACAAACACGAGTTTTTAGAAAATGTCATTTATTTCATAAATGGAATCAACAAAGTATGCACATTCTACGTAATAACGACTTTCTATAGTTTCCGCATGCGCCCGTAAATAAGAAAAGCTTACTTCCCCCTGTTTTTTAAAATCACAGCTTCTAGAAGGTTTACATGATTTCTTAAAAAACACGAGTTTTTAGAAAATGTGATTTATTTCATCAATGTAATCAACAAAGTATGCACATTCTATGTCATAATGACTTTCTATAGTTTGCGCATGCGTCCGGAAATAAGAAAAGCTTACTTCCCCCTGTTTTTTAAAATCACTGCTTCTAGAAGGTTTACATGATTTCTTAAAAAAAATGCGTTTTTTGAAAATGTGATTTATTTCATAAATGGAATCAACAAAGTATGCACATTTTACGTCATAACGACTTTCTATAGTTTGTCCATGCGTCCGGAAATAAGAAAAGCTTACTTCCCCCCATCTTTTAAAATCACAGCTTCTAGAAGGTTTACATGATTTATTAAAAAAAATAAGTTTTTAGAAAATGTGATTTATTTCATAAAAGGAATCAACAAAGTATGCACATTCTACGTCATAATGACTTTCTATAGTTTGCACATGCGTATGGAAATAAGAAAGGCTTACTTCCCCCTGTTTGTTAAAATCACGGCTTCTAGAAGGTTTACATAATTTCTTAACAAACACGAGTTTTTAGAAAATGTAATTTATTTCATAAATGGAATCAACAAAGTATGCACATTCTACGTAATAACGACTTTCTATAGTTTCCGCATGCGCCCGTAAATAAGAAAAGCTTACTTCCCCCTGTTTTTTAAAATCACAGCTTCTAGAAGGTTTACATGATTTCTTAAAAAACACGAGTTTTTAGAAAATGTGATTTATTTCATCAATGGAATCAACAAAGTATGCACATTCTATGTCATAATGACTTTCTATAGTTTGCGCATGCGTCCGGAAATAAGAAAAGCTTACTTCCCCCCCGTTTTTTAAAATCACTGCTTCTAGAAGGTTTACATGATTTCTTAAAAAAAATGCGTTTTTTTGAAAATGTGATTTATTTCATAAATGGAATCAACAAAGTATGCACATTTTACGTCATAACGACTTTCTATAGTTTGTCCATGCGTCCGGAAATAAGAAAAGCTTACTTCCCCCCATCTTTTAAAATCACAGCTTCTAGAAGGTTTACATGATTTATTAAAAAAAATGAGTTTTTAGAAAATGTGATTTATTTCATAAAAGGAATCAACAAAGTATGCACATTCTATGTCATAACGACTTTCTATAGTTTGCGCATGCGTATGGAAATAAGAAAAGCTTACTTTCCCCCGTTTTTTAAAATCACAGCTTCTAGAAGGTTTACATGATTTCTTAAAAACCACGAGCTTTTAGAAAATGTCATTTTGTTTAATAAATGGAATCAACAAAGTATGCACATTCTACGTAATAACGACTTTCTATAGTTTGCGCATGCATCCGGAAATAAGAAAAGCTTACTTCCCCCTGGTTTCAAAATCACAGCTTCTAGAAGGTTTACATGATTTCTTAACAAACACGAGTTTTTAGAAAATGTCATTTATTTCATAAATGGAATCAACAAAGTATGCACATTCTATGTCATAATGACTTTCTATACTTTGCGCATGCGCAAACTATGCACATTCTACGTCATAACGAATTTCTATAGTTCGCGCATGCGTCCGGAAATAAGAAAAGCTTACTTCCGCTAGTTTTTTAAAATCACTGCTTCTAGAAGGTTTACATGATTTCTTAAAAAACACAAGTTTTTAGAAAATGTCATTTATTTCATAAATGGAATCAAAAAAGTATGAACATTCTATCTCATAACGACTTTGTATAGGTTGTGCATGCGCAAACTATGAACATTCTATGTAATAACGACTTTCTATAGTTTGCGCATGCGTCTGGAAATAAGAAAAACTTACTTCCCCCCTTTTTTTAAATTCACAGCTTCTAGAAGGTTTACATGATTTCTTAACAAACTCAAGTTTTAAGAAAATGTCATTTATTTCATAAAAGGAATCAACAAAGTATGCACTTTCTATGTCATAATGACTTTCTATAGTTTGCGCATGCGTATGGAAATCAGAAAAGCTTACTTCCTCCAGTTTTTTAAAATCACAGCTTCTAGACGGTTTACATGATTTCTTACAAAACACGAGTTTTTAAAAAATGTGATTTATTTCATAAATGGAATCAACAAAGTATGCACATTATACGTCATAACGACTTTCTAAAGTTTGCGTATGCGTCCGGAAATAAGAAAAGCTTACTTCCGGCAGTTTTTTAAAATCACAGCTTCTAGAAGGTTTACGTGATTTCTTAAAAAAAATGAGTTTTTAGAAAATGTGATTTATTTCTTAAATGGAATCAACAAAGTATGCAGATTCTATGTCATAACGACTTTCTACAGTTTGCGCATGCGTCCGGAAATAAGAAAAGCTTACTTCCCCCCGTTTTTTAAAATCACAGCTTCTAGAAGGTTTACATGATTTCTTAAAAAACACGAGTTTTTAGAAAATGTCATTTATTTCATAAATGGAATCAAGAAAGTATGAACATTTGATGTCATAACGACTTTGCATAGTTTGCGCATGCGCAAACTATGCACATTCTATGTAATAACGACTTGCTATAGTTTGCGCATGCATCCAGAAATAAGAAAAGCTTACTTCCCCCCTTTTTTTAAATTCATGGCTTCTAGAAGGTTTACATGATTTCTTAAAAAACACGAGTTTTTAGAAAATGTGATTTATTTCATAAATGGAATCAACAAAGTATGCACATTCTACGTCATAACAAATTTCTATAGTTTGCGCATGCGTCCGGAAATAAGAAAAGTTACTTCCCCCCGTTTTTTAAAATCACAGCTTCTAGAAGGTTTACATGATTTCATAAAAAAAATGAGTTTTTAGAAAATGTGATTTATTTAATAAAAGGAATCAACAAAGTATGCAGATTCTACATCATAACGACTTTCTATAGCTTGCGCATGCGTATGGAAATAAGAAAAGCTTACTTTCCCCCGTTTTTTAAAATCACAGCTTCTAGAAGGTTTACATGATTTCTTAAAAAACACAAGTTTTTAGAAAATGTCATTTATTTCATAAATGGAATCAACAAAGTATGAACATTCGATTGCATAACGACTTTGTATAGTGTGCGCATGCACAAACTATGCACATTCTATGTAATAACGACTTTCTAAAGTTTGTGGATGCGTCCGGAAATAAGAAAGGCTTACTTCCCCCTGTTTGTTAAAATCACGGCTTCTAGAAGGTTTACATGATTTCTTAACAAACACGAGTTTTTAGAAAATGTCATTTATTTCATAAATGGAATCAACAAAGTATGCACATTCTACGTCATAACAACTTTCTATAGTTTGCGCATGCGTCCGGAAATAAGAAAAGCTTACTTCCCCTCGTTTTTTAAAATCACAGCTTCTAGAAGGTTTACATGATTTCTTAAAAAACACGAGTTTTTAGAAAATGTCATTTATTTCATAAATGGAATCAACAAAGTATTAACATTCGATGTCATAACGACTTTGTATAGTTTGTGCATGCACAAACTATGCACATTCTATGTAATAACGACTTTCTAAAGTTTGTGGATGCGTCCGGAAATAAGAAAGGCTTACTTCCCCCTGTTTGTTAAAATCACGGCTTCTAGAAGGTTTACATAATTTCTTAACAAACACGAGTTTTTAGAAAATGTCATTTATTTCATAAATGGAATCAACAAAGTATGCACATTCTACGTAATAACGACTTTCTATAGTTTCCGCATGCGCCCGTAAATAAGAAAAGCTTACTTCCCCCTGTTTTTTAAAATCACAGCTTCTAGAAGGTTTACATGATTTCTTAAAAAACACGAGTTTTTAGAAAATGTGATTTATTTCATCAATGTAATCAACAAAGTATGCACATTCTATGTCATAATGACTTTCTATAGTTTGCGCATGCGTCCGGAAATAAGAAAAGCTTACTTCCCCCTGTTTTTTAAAATCACTGCTTCTAGAAGGTTTACATGATTTCTTAAAAAAAATGCGTTTTTTGAAAATGTGATTTATTTCATAAATGGAATCAACAAAGTATGCACATTTTACGTCATAACGACTTTCTATAGTTTGTCCATGCGTCCGGAAATAAGAAAAGCTTACTTCCCCCCATCTTTTAAAATCACAGCTTCTAGAAGGTTTACATGATTTATTAAAAAAAATAAGTTTTTAGAAAATGTGATTTATTTCATAAAAGGAATCAACAAAGTATGCACATTCTACGTCATAATGACTTTCTATAGTTTGCACATGCGTATGGAAATAAGAAAGGCTTACTTCCCCCTGTTTGTTAAAATCACGGCTTCTAGAAGGTTTACATAATTTCTTAACAAACACGAGTTTTTAGAAAATGTAATTTATTTCATAAATGGAATCAACAAAGTATGCACATTCTACGTAATAACGACTTTCTATAGTTTCCGCATGCGCCCGTAAATAAGAAAAGCTTACTTCCCCCTGTTTTTTAAAATCACAGCTTCTAGAAGGTTTACATGATTTCTTAAAAAACACGAGTTTTTAGAAAATGTGATTTATTTCATCAATGGAATCAACAAAGTATGCACATTCTATGTCATAATGACTTTCTATAGTTTGCGCATGCGTCCGGAAATAAGAAAAGCTTACTTCCCCCCGTTTTTTAAAATCACTGCTTCTAGAAGGTTTACATGATTTCTTAAAAAAAATGCGTTTTTTGAAAATGTGATTTATTTCATAAATGGAATCAACAAAGTATGCACATTTTACGTCATAACGACTTTCTATAGTTTGTCCATGCGTCCGGAAATAAGAAAAGCTTACTTCCCCCCATCTTTTAAAATCACAGCTTCTAGAAGGTTTACATGATTTATTAAAAAAAATGAGTTTTTAGAAAATGTGATTTATTTCATAAAAGGAATCAACAAAGTATGCACATTCTACATCATAATGACTTTCTATAGTTTGCACATGCGTATGGAAATAAGAAAGGCTTACTTGCCCCCGTTTTTTAAAATCACATCTTCTAGAAGGTTTACATGATTTCTTAAAAAACACGAGTTTTTAGAAAATGTGATTTATTTCATGAATGGAATCAACAAAGTATGCACATTCTATGTAATAACGACTTTCTATAGTTTGCGCATGCGTCCGGAAATAAGAAAAGCTTACTTCCGCCTGTTTTTTAAAATCACAGCTTCCAGAAGGTTTACATGATTTCTTAAAAAACATAAGTTTTTAGACAATATCATTTATTTCATAAATCGAATCAACAAAGTATGCACATTCTACGTCATCACGAATTTCTATAATTTGCGCATGCGTCTGGAAATAAGAAAAGCTTACTTCCCCCCGTTTTTTTAAATCACAGCTTCTAGAAGGTTTACATGATTTCTTAAAAAAAACGAGTTTTTAGAAAATGTGATTTATTTCATTAAAGGAATCAACAAAGTATGCACATTCTACGTCATAATGACTTTCTACAGTTTGCGCATGCATATGGGAATAAGAAAAGCTTACTTCCCCTCGTTTTTTAAAATCACAGCTTCTAGAAGGTTTACATGATTTCTTAAAAAAACACGAGTTTTTAGAAAATGTGATTTATTTCATAAATGGAATCAACAAAGTATGCACATTCTATGTCATAACGACTTTGTATAGTTTACGCATGCGCGAAGTATGCACATTCTACGTCATAACGACTTTCTATAGTTTGCGCATGCGTCCGGAAATAAGAAAAGCTTACTTCCGCCAGTTTTTTAAAATCACAGCTTCTAAAAGGTTTACATGATTTCTTAAAAAACATGAGTTTTTAGAAAATGTGATTTATTTCATAAATGGAATCAACAAAGTATGCATATTCTATGTCATAACGACTTTGTATAGTTTACACATGCGCAAACTATGCACATTCTACTTAATAACGACTTTATATAGTTTGCGATTGCGTCCGGAAATAAGAAAAGCTTACTTCCCCCCGTTTTTTAAAACCACAGCTTCTAGAAGGTTTACATGATTTCTTAAAAAACTCGAGTTTTTAGAAAATGTCATTTATTTCATAAAAGGAATCAACAAAGTATGCACATTCTATGTCATAACGACTTTCTATAGTTTGCGCATGCGTATGGAAATAAGAAAAGCTTACTTTCTCCCGTTTTTTAAAATCACAGCTTCTAGACTGTTTACATGATTTCTTAAAAACCATGAGCTTTTAGAAAATGTCATTTTGTTTAATAAATGGAATCAACAAATTATGCGCATTCTACGTAATAACGACTTTCTATAGTTTGCGCATGCATCCGGAAATAAGAAAAGCTTACTTCCCCCTGTTTTTTAAAATCACAGCTTCTAGAAGGTTTACATGATTTGTTAACAAACATGAGTTTTTAGAAAATGTCATTTATTTCATAAATGGAATCATTAAAGTATGCACATTCTATGTCATAACGACTTTCTATACTTTGCGCATGCGCAAACTATGCACATTCTACGTACTAACGAATTTCTATAGTTTGTGTATGCGTTCGGAAATAAGAAAAGCTTACTTCACCCCGTTTTTTAAAATCACAACTTCTAGAAGGTTTACATGATTTCTTAAAAAACATGAGTTTTTAGAAAATGTGATTTATTTCCTCAATGGAATCAACAAACTATGCACATTCGACGTAATAACGACTTTCTATTGTTTGTGAATGCGTCTGGAAATAAGAAAAGCTTACTTCCCCCCATTTTTTAAAATCACAGCTTCTAGAAGGTTTACATGATTTCTTAAAAAACATGAGTTTTTAGAAAATGTGATTTAATTCATAAATGGAATCAACAAAGTATGCACATTGTATGTCATAACGACTTTGTATAGTTTACGCATGCGCAAACTATGCACATTCTACGTCATAACGACTTTCTATAGTTCGCCCATGCGTCCGGAAATAAGAAAAGCTTAGTTCCGCTAGTTTTTTAAAATCACAGCTTCTAGAAGGTTTTCATGATTTCTTAAAAAACATGAGTTTTTAGAAAATGTGATTTATTTCATAAATGGAATCAACAAGGTATGCAAATTATAAGTCATAATGACTTTCTATAGTTTGCGCATGCGTCCGGAAATAAGAAAAGCTTACTTCCGTTAGTTTTTTAAAATCACAGCTTCTAGAAGGTTTACATGATTTCTTGAAAAACACGAGTTTGTAGAAAATGTGATTTATTTCATTAGTGGAATCAACAAACTATGCACATTCTATGTAATAACAATTTTCTATAGTTTGCGAATGCGTCTTGAAATTGTTCGGGTACACAGGGTAGTACCAAAGGACCGAACACCAAGAGCAACCACTTCACACAAACAGATCACAGATCAACACACCGATGTTTTGACGTGGTTTAAACCCTCTTCAGGGAAACACTCCATGGCCCCGGCCAAATAGCTTCTACGGGACAATTTATTATGCAAAGAAAGAAAGTTACAAATGAGCTTCTCATAATCGATCGACTAAACAATGACCCTCCATGCTCTTTAAATAGAGATCATGGACCAATCGGGTGTTAAGACACGGATCAAGGTTAGGTTTGATCTAAGAGAAGTTGAGCCGTCGGATCACTCTATGTCGGAAACATATCGTGACCGTCGGATTAAGTATTTACAAATGCATACTAATGCATACTAAAGAAACACACTATCCCTAACGGATATATTACACAAGTTGATCTTAGCTAACTCCTAAGTGTCTAAATATCCTAACATCCCCCCTTAAGAACAACTTGGGATAGGATTGAAGGATTTACAAAAGTGACACTATTAGGAGAAGGAAGGAGGCATTAGAGCCTATCCCCCCTTAATGACAAGTTCTTGAACTCCTAACATAGATCAAAGTTTAGAAAACTTCGCTTCTGTAAGAGACTTGGTGAAAATGTCTGCAACTTGATCATCTGTACGGAAAAAGAGCACTTCAAGAACACGATCATGAACAAGATTTCTGATGAAGTGCATATGTAGCTCAATGTGTTTGCTGCGTTGATGTAGAATTGGATCTTTGGCAAGCTTGATGGCACTTTGATTGTCGCACCAAAGTGGAGTAGGCTACTGTTGCTCGAATCCAAACTCTGAAAGGATCTGTCGAAGCCATAAAGCTTCCTGACTGGCATTAACTGCTACTCGATATTCTGCCTCTGCTGAAGAAAGAGCAAGAGCTTGTTGTTTCTTACAAGCCCAAGTAATAGGTCCAGATCCCAGACTGAAAACATAACCTGCAGTAGACTTTCGATCATCAAGATCGTCGTCCCAATCTGAATCAGTGAAACCAACCAACAAAGGTTTCCCCCCTGTACTGTAATGAATCCCAAACTGAACTGTACCTCGAATATATCGAAGTATTCTTTTAGCTGCTTTTCAGTGACTTTCATGAGGTGTCTGCATATAACGGGCAACTCGACCAACGGCAAAGGAAAGGTCAGGACGTGAATGAGTCAAGTATAAAAGACTACCAACAAGCTGATGATACAAGGCGGCATCTACTTCAGGTGAAGTACAAGTGGCAGAAAGTTTGACTCCAGACTGGAAGGGAGAAGGGGCTGGTGTACAATCTTCCATGTGAAAGCGACGAAGAAGGTCACAAGCATACTTAGACTGAGAAAGAAAGATTCCTTCTTTGGTTTGCAGAACTTGGAGACCAAGAAAATAATGCAAATGTCCTAAGTCTGACATTTCAAAAGTTTGTTTAAGACTGGATTTCACATGGGTTATAAGCTTAGGGTCACTACCATTAAGAAGAAGGTCATCAACATATAGAACAAGTATGATGAGATGGTTTCCTACTTTCTTGGTATAGACATTGGGGTCATAATGGCATCTAGAAAAACCAGTGTCAAGGAGAAAGTTATCCATTTTGGCATACCAAGCTCTAGGAGCTTGATTAAGGCCATATAAGGATTTCTTAAGGCGGTAGACAAGGCTAGAGTTATTCTGAACATAGCCAGGAGGTTGTTCCATGTAAATTTCCTCCTGTAAATCACCATGTAAGAAGGCAGACTTGACATCCATTTGATGGACTTCCCGGTTGTGTAAGGCTGCAAGGGAAAGAACAAGGTGGATGGAGTTCATTTTGGCGACGGGAGCAAAGGTTTCATTGTAGTCAATCCCTTCAACTTGGGAAAAACCTTTAGCAACTAACCTTGCCTTAAGTCTTTCAACACTTCCATCTGATGCATACTTAGTTCTGTAGACCCATTTACATCTGACAAGTTTTCTTCCTTTTGGAAGAGGTACAAGATCCCAAGTATCATTCACCATTAAGGAACGATATTCTTCATCCATGGCTGCATCCCAATCTGGATTCCCTGAAGCTTCTGCAAAAGTTTCTGGATCATGATTCTCGGAAACTTGAGCCAAAAGAGAAGAGGCTCGCAAAAACTGAGAACGTGTTCGACGTTGATCTCTAAGATCACCGGCAAGATCACCAGCTGCTTCACATGTTGAACGGACGCATCGAGGAAGCACTTGTGCTGGTGCAACTGGAGGAACATGAGCAGGCGGAGGTGGATTTTCATCCTCACTGTCATCATCATAAACTAGAGTTGGAAACCTGTCAAGGAAGTTGGAAGAAGAAGAAGAAGGCACAAACGCCGAATCAGGCTCGCAGGCCAAAGATGGCACACTCGCCGAGTTAGGCTCGCAGGCCAAGATATTTTCATCAAATTTAACATCTCTTCTAATGATTATAGCATGAGAATGTGGTTGAAGAAGTCTATAACCTTTTACATCTTGAGAATATCCAACAAATATGCACTTTTCAGTTTTAGGCTGCAATGCTTTCCGTTTTTCATCCGGAATGTGAGCCCATGCTTCACTACCAA
This sequence comes from Larix kaempferi, assembly GCA_027924585.1. Classification (NCBI taxonomy): domain Eukaryota; kingdom Viridiplantae; phylum Streptophyta; class Pinopsida; order Pinales; family Pinaceae; genus Larix; species Larix kaempferi. Next base: position 14,218,157 of record BSBM01000557.1, on the reverse strand, counting down.
ACACACGAAAGTGAATTACATCAGGTTTAATTTTACTCCATGCTTCTTCCGGTGTTATACCTTGTAATGCTTTTGTGGGGGTGCGATTAACTATGTAATTTGCACAATTTATGGCTTCAGCCCAAAATTGAAGACTTAGTCCCTTAGATTGGATCATACAATTAGCCATTTCTTTTAAAGTGCGGTTCTTCCGCTCAGCTACACCATTTTGTTGTGGTGTATATGGAACAGTGTGCTGTTGTTGGATGCCTTGTTTAGTGCAGAAAGTAGTGAACTGTTTGTTAACATATTCTCCTCCATTGTCAGATCTTAACTTAATAATTTGATGACCAGATTGTTTTTCAACAAGGGCCTTGTAGGCCAAGAACATGTTAAATACTTCGCTCTTAAGTTTTAGGAAATAAACCCAAGTGTGTATGGTGTAATCATCAATGAAAGTTAAGAAATATTTGAAACCAGAAAATGAAACAGATGGAAGAGGACCACACAAGTCACTATGCACAAGCTCCAAGGGAACCGAGGCGTGCCAAGAGGCACGTTTGTCAAAATTATCCCGATGATGTTTTCCGAGTACACAACTGGAGCAAACACCATCTCTGCAAGATACCATCGGAAGACCTGTCACCATATTTTATTTACATAGTTGTTGCAATGAGCGATAATTTAAGTGACCAAATCGCTCATGCCAAAGTTTGCTCAAGTTATCACTATGAGCAACAAAAACTGAAGGGAAAGGTGATGACCCAAAGTTGTTAAACTTGTACAACCTGGTAATATCATCAACAATTCCGGTAGCTAGAACCTGTTGAGGATCTTTAAAATCCTTGATTACAACTTGGTGAGGTGTAAAGGTCACAGTTTTACCTTCACCAGAATGAGTGATCTGATAGACTGATAACAAATTGTAGGAAATTCTTGGAACACATAGTACATCACTAAAATGACCATTATCTACTGGAACTGTTCCAGCTCCTACAACACTTAGAGATCTATCATCACCAACAAATATTTGTTTGGTGTTACATTCATGCATAGTAGAAAAGATGGCTTGATCCTTAGCCATATGATAAGATGCTCCAGAATCAATGAGCCATTCATTTGAAGTAGAAGAAGAAGATGCATTATAAGAATAACCAGAAGCACAAAGTGCATGTCCATGAGAGGTAGATTCTGAAGACGAATCTAGGCTGATGTGGTGCTTCTTCATTGCTGCTTCCAAGGCTGCCATCTTCTTGAAACACTTAGATTCATCATGATTATCTTTCCCGCAATAGTTGCAATGACGCTCAGTCTTCTTTCCTTTTGGCTTGGATCCTTTGTCATTTTTTAAAGGAGCTGACTGAGAGGGTTTTGGACCCTTGTTTGACTTATTATTGTAGAAATTTTGTTTCTTGGGAGGCTTGGACTTTTCTTTCTGTTGGGACAATAAGGCTTTCCCAGATGTATCTGCATTGTTGATTATTCCAAGATGAATGAGTTTATCTTGTTCTCTAATCAAGGAATCACAAAAGGATTCAAGACTAGGCTCTTGATAGCTAGCTGCATTCAAGGATGCTTTCATGGAGTAAAATGTAGATACAAAAACAGAATATGCAGGTCCAAGTTTGGAAAGAATATGATAAATGCATTGTTTGTCTTCCCTCTCAATCTTACATTCTGCACATAAGAGCTTGAGAGTTTTGTACTTAGATAAATAATCTTGAATGCATGAAAAGTCACTTGGATTTACAGAAACCAACTCATTTTCAAGTTGGTGACCTCGAATTTCATTGTGTTTACCAAACACAGTTTCCAACTTGTCCCAAGCAGTATTAGGTTCATCAATTCCAGATATGTGGAATCGTAAATCAGTAGAGATTGACATCCCAATCAATCCACGAGATTCATCACATCTATTTGCCCATTTTATTTTCTTATCATCATCAGTGGGTTCTTTTTCTTTCCCTGTGGTAATTCGGAAAAGTCCCCTACTTTGAAGAACATCCTCCATACGAGATTTCCATGAGAAATAGTTGGAACTGTTAAGTAGAATATCACAATGGGCGGCCATATTTGTAAAGTAATGGCTGTAAAAGCAGAAACCAATAGTCTGGATGTGAAGAGCTCGAAAAAATAGGCGGTTTCAAAAAAAACGGCACTGAAAACTGACTCTGTATGATGAAGTTATGCTTGAACAAAGAAACTGTTGAAGATGTCCCCAATAGTGACGTGACAGCTAGAGAATGTCCAGCAAAAAAAAAGAACCCCCCTCTTCCCAAGATGAACCTTTTGACAATCACTTTAAAAAAGTTGCTTTAAGTGAATCACTTTTGTAAAATAAGTGATTTCACTTTTACAATGATATTACTTTTTAAATAGTGCAAAAATAAAAAAACTTAAGTGACTCACTTGTATTTTTATTTTTTATTATTTAAGTGAGATGCACTTTTACAATAAAGTAACTTGAAAATAGAAATTGCATGCACTTTTCCTTTTAAAAGTAACTTCCTAAGACTTGAACTCAAGACCTATTAAGGAATAAAGCAACTTTGAACCAAGTGAGCTAGATTAAAAGGTATGTAAAATATGGGAATGAGGAAGGGGGCTTTCTTTGCTTTCTTTTTTTTTTTTTTTTTTTTACTCTTCTTGCTCGGTTTGCGTGCTTTCCCTTTTTCCTGCAAAACAGACCACAAAACGAAACAAGAAAAAACTTTTCCACACTTGTGGAGTTAGATCTTGTTAGCTTGCCCGGAAAGTATAAGTTTTCTCTCTGTTTCTGATTTGCCGAGATCGCGCAAGGTGCACGGCAAAGAGCATACGCAGCCGAGAAAAACCCTTTCCCTTTCTGTTTCTGATTTGCCGAGATCGCTCAAGGTGCACGGAAAAGAGCATACGCAGACGGGAAAGCAACAATCCGAACAAAAAAATCTAACAGTAAAAAAAGAATGAAATATGAGATTTTTTTCTTATTAAAAAACGAAATAAAAAAATGCGTCACTGTAACATTATACCTTCAGATCTGATGAAATACGCGTTTCTGGAGCAACCGAGAACCATTTTCGATCAAACGAAAACTATTTCCCAATGGAAATGATGCTCCGAACGCAATGGACCACCTCCCACAGCCTAAAAATGCACAGAAATATAATAACTATAAACCCTTTCGAGTTTCGACAACAACAGTTCAAGATCTAGATCATAACCGGAAGCGGCACTTCATAAAAGCTCTGATACCATGTTCGGGTACACAAGGTAGTACCAAAGGACCGAACACCAAGAGCAACCACTTCACACAAACAAATCACAGATCAACACACCGATGTTTTGACGTGGTTTAAACCCTCTTCAGGGAAACACTCCACGGCCCCGGCCAAATAGCTTCTACGGGACAATTTATTATGAAAAGAAAGAAAGTTACAAATGAGATTCTCATAATCGATCGACTAAACAATGACCCTCCATGCTCTTTAAATAGAGATCATGGACCAATCGGGTGTTAAGCCACAGATCAAGGTTAGGTTTGATCTAAGAGAAGTTGAGCCGTCGGATCACTCTATGTCGGAAACATATCGTGACCGTCGGATTAAGTATTTACAAATGCATACTAATGCACACTAAAGAAACACACTATCCCTAACGGATATATTACACAAGTTGATATTAACTAACTCCTAAGTGTCTAAATATCCTAACAGAAATTAGAAAATCTTACTTCCCCCGGTTTTTAAAATCACAGCTTCTAGAAGGTTTACATGATTTCTTAAAAAACACGAGTTTTTAGAAAATGTCATTTATTTCATAAATGGAATAAAAAAAGTATGAACATTCTATCTCATAACGAATTTGTATAGGTTGTGCATGCGCAAACTATGCACATTCTATGTAATAACGACTTTCTATAGTTTGCGCATGCGTCCGGAAATAAGAAAAGCTTACTTCCCCCCTTTTTTTAAATTCACAGCTTCTAGAAGGTTTACATGATTTCTTAACAAACTCAAGTTTTTAGAAAATGTCATTTCTTTCATAAATGGAATCAACAAAGTATGCACATTCTATGTCATAACGAATTTCTAAAGTTTGCGCATGCGTCCGAAAATAAGAAAAGCTTACTTCCGCCAGTTTTTTAAAATCACAGCTTCTAGAAGGTTTACATGATTTCTTAAAAAACACGAGTTTTTAGAAAATGTGATTTATTTCATAAATGGAATCAACAAAGTATGCACATTATACGTCATAACAACTTTCTAAAGTTTGCGTATGCGTCCGGAAATAAGAAAAGCTTACTTCCGGCAGTTTTTTAAAATCACAGCTTCTAGAAGGTTTACGTGATTTCTTAAAAAACAAGAGTTTTTAGAAAATGTGATTTATTTCATAAATGGAATCAACAAAGTATGCACATTCTAAGTCATAACGACTTTCTACAGTTTGCGCATGCGTCCGGAAATAAGAAAAGCTTACTTCCCCCCGTTTTTTAAAATCACAGCTTCTAGAAGGTTTAAATGATTTCTTAAAAAACACGAGTTTTTAGAAAATGTCATTTATTTCATCAATGGAATCAACAAACTATGCACATTCTACGTAATAACGACTTTCTATAGTTTGCGAATGCATCCGGAAATAAGAAAATCTTACTTCCCCCCATTTTTTAAAATCACAGCTTCTGGAATGTTTACATGATTTCTTAAAAAACACGAGTTTTTAGAAAATGTGATTTATTTCATCAATGGAATCAACAAACTATGCACATTCTACGTAATAACGAATTTCTATAGTTTGCGCATGAGTCCGGAAATAAGAAAAGCTTACTTCCCCCCGTTTTTTAAAATCACAGCTTCTAGAAGGTTTACATAATTTCTTAAAAAACACGGGTTTTTAGAAAATGTCATTTATTTCATAAATGGAATCAAGAAAGTATGAACATTCGATGTCATAACGCCTTTGTATAGTTTGCGCATGCGCAAACTATGCAAATTCTATGTAATAACGACCTTCTATACTTTGCGCATGCGTCCGGAAATAAGAAAAGCTTACTTCCCCCCTTTTTTTAAAATCACGGCTTCTAGAAGGTTTACATGATTTCTTAAAAAACAAGAGTTTTTAGAAAATGTGATTTATTTCATAAATGGAATCAACAAAGTATGCACATTCTACGTCATAACGAATTTCTATAGTTTGTGCATGCGTCCGGAAATAAGAAAAACTTACTTCCCCCCGTTTTTTAAAATCACAGCTTCTAGAAGGTTTACATGATTTCATAAAAAAAACGAGTTTTTAGAAAATGTGATTTATTTAATAAACGGAATAAACAAAGTATACACATTCTACATCATAACGACTTTCTATAGTTTGCGCATGCATATGGAAATAAGAAAAGCTTACTTCCCCCCATTTTTTAAAATCACAGCTTCTAGAAGGTTTACATGATTTCTTAAAAAACACGAGTTTTTAGAAAATGTCATTTATTTCATAAATGGAATCAACAAAGTATGAACATTCGATGTCATAACGACTTTGTATAGTTTGCGCATGCACAAACTATGCACATTCTATGTACTAACGACTTTCTAAAGTTTGCGCATGCGTCCGGAAATAAGAAAGGCTTACTTCCCCCTGTTTGTTAAAATCACGGCTTCTAGAAGGTTTACATGATTTCTTAGAAAACACGAGTTTCTAGAAAATGTAATTTATGTCATAAATGGAATCAACAAAGTATGCACATTCTACGTCATAACAACTTTCTATAGTTTGCGCATGCGTCCGGAAATAAGAAAAGCTTACTTCCCCCCATTTTTTAAAATCACAGCTTCTAGAAGGTCTACATGATTTCTTAAAGAACACGAGTTTTTAGAAAATGTCATTTATTTCATAAATGGAATCAACAAAGTATGAACATTTGATGTCATAACGACTTTGTATAGTTTTCGCATGCGCAAACTATGCACATTCTATGTAATAACGACTTTCTATAGTTTGCGCATGCGTCAAGAAATAACAAAAGTTTACTTCCCCCCTTTTTTTAAATTCACAGCTTCTAGAAGGTTTAGATTATTTCTTAAAAAACATGAGTTTTTATAAAGTGTGATTTATTTCATAAATGGAATCAACAAAGTATGCACATTCTACGTAATAATGACTTTCTATAGTTTCCGCATGCGTCCGGAAATAAGAAGAGCTTACTTCCCCCTGTTTTTTAAAATCACAGCTTCTAGAAGGTTTACATGATTTCTTAAAAAACACGAGTTTTTAGAAAATGTGATTTATTTCATCAATGGAATCAACAAAGTATGCACATTCTATGTCATAATGACTTTCTATAGTTTGCGCATGCGTCCGGAAATAAGAAAAGCTTACTTCCCCCCGTTTTTTAAAATCACAGCTTCTAGAAGGTTTACATCATTTCTTAAAAAAAATGCGTTTTTTTGAAAATGTGATTTATTTCATAAATGGAATCAACAAAGTATGCACATTCTACGTCATAACGACTTTCTATAGTTTGTCCATGCATCCGTAAATAAGAAAAGCTTACTTCCCCCGGTCTTTTAAAATCACAGCTTCTAGAAGGTTTACATGATTTCTTAAAAAAAATGAGTTTTTAGAAAATGTGATTTATTTAATAAAAGGAATCAACAAAGTATGCACATTCTACGTCATAATGACTTTCTATAGTTTGTCCATGCGTTCGGAAATAAGAAAAGCTTACTTCCCCCCGTCTTTTAAGATCACAGCTTCTAGAAGGTTTACATGATTTCTTAAAAAAAATGAGTTTTTAGAAAATGTGATTTATTTCATAAAAGGAATCATCAAAGTATGCACATTCTATGTCATAACGACTTTCTATAGTTTGCGCATTCGTATGGAAATAAGAAAAGCTTACTTCCCCCCGTTTTTTAAAATCACAGCTTTTAGAAGGTTTACATGATTTCTTAAAAAAAATGCTTTTTTTTGAAAATGTGATTTATTTCATAGATGGAATCAACAAAGTATGCACATTCTACGTCATAACAACTTTCTATAGTTGGTCCATGCGTCCGGAAATAAGAAAAGCTTACTTCCCCCCGTCTTTTAAAATCACAGCTTCTAGAAGGTTTACATGATTTCTTAAAAAAAATGAGTTTTTAGAAAATGTGATTTATTTCATAAATGGAATCAACAAGGTATGCAAATTCTAAGTCATAATGACTTTCTATAGTTTGCGCATGCATCCGGAAATAAGAAAAGCTTACTTCCGCCAGTTTTTTAAAATCACAGCTTCTAGAAGGTTTACATGATTTCTTGAAAAACACGAGTTTGTAGAAAATGTGATTTATTTCATTAGTGGAATCAACAAACTATGCACATTCTATGTAATAACGACTTTCTATAGTTTGCAAATGCGTCCTGAAATAAGAAAAGCTTACTTCCGCCAGTTTTTTAAAATCACAGCTTCTAGAAGGTTTACATGATTTCTTAAAAAACACAAGTTTTTAGAAAATGTGATTTATTTCATAAATGGAATCAACAAACTATGCACATTATACGTCATAACGACTTTCTAAAGTTTCCACATGCCTCCAGAAATAAGAAAAGCTTACTTCCGACAGTTTTTTAAAAACACAGCTTTTAGAAGGTTTACGTGATTTCTTTAAAAACATGAGTTTTTAGAAAATGTGATTTATTTCATAAATGGAATCAAAAAAGTATGCACATTCTAAGTCATAACGACTTTCTACAGTTTGAGCATGCGTCCGGAAATAAGAAAAGCTTACTTCCCCCCGTTTTTTAAAATCACAGCTTCTAGAAGGTTTACATGATTTCTTAAAAAACATGAGTTTTTAGAAAATGTCATTTATTTCATCAATGGAATCAACAAACTATGCACATTCTACGTAATAACGACTTTCTATAGTTTGCGAATGCATCCGGAAATAAGAAAAGCTTACTTCCCCCCATTTTTTAAAATCACAGCTTCTGGAATGTTTACATGATTTCTTAAAAAACACGAGTTTTTAGAAAATGTGATTTATTTCATCAATGGAATCAACAAACTATGCAAATTCTACGTAATAACGACTTTCTATAGTTTGCGCATGAGTCCGGAAATAAGAAAAGCTTACTTCCCCCCGTTTTTTAAAATCACAGCTTGTAGAAGGTTTACATGATTTCTTAAAACACACGAGTTTTTAGAAAATGTCATTTATTTCATAAATGGAGTCAAGAAAGTATGAACAGTCGATGTCATAACGACTTTGTATAGTTTGCGCATGCGCAAACTATGCACATTCTATGTAATAACGATTTGCTATAGTTTGTGCATGCATCCGTAAATAAGAAAAGCTTACTTCCCCCTTTTTTTAAATTCACGGCTTCTAGAAGGTTTACATGATTTCTTAAAAAACATGAGTTTTTAGAAAATGTGATTTATTTCATAAATGGAATCAACAAAGTATGGACATTGTACGTCATAACGACTTTCTATAGTTTGCGCATGCGTCCGGAAATAAGAAAAGCTTACTTCCCCTCGTTTTTTAAAATCACAGCTTCTAGAAGGTTTACATGATTTCTTAAAAAATACGAGTTTTTAGAAGATGTCATTTATTTCATAAACGGAATCAACAAAGTATGAACATTCTATGTAATAACGACTTTCTATAGTTTGCGCATGCATCCTGAAATAAGAAAAGCTTACTTACCCCCTTTTTTTAAATTCACAGCTTCTAGAAGGTTTAGATGATTTCTTAAAAAACATGAGTTTTGAGAAACTGTGATTTATTTCATTAATGGAATCAACAAAGTATGCACATTCTACGTAATAATGACATTCTATAGTTTCCGCATGCATCCGAAAATAAGAAAAGCTTAATTCAACCAGTTTTTTAAAATCACAGCTTCTAGAAGGTTTACATGATTTCTTAACAAACACGAGTTTTTAGAAAATGTCATTTATTTCATAAATGGAATCAACAAACTATGCACATTCTATGTCATAACGACTTTGTATAGTTCACGCATGCGCAAACTATGCACATTCTATGTAATAACGACTTTCTATAGTTTGCGAATGCGTCTAGAAATAAGAAAAGCTTACTTCCCCCCGTTTTTTAAAACGACAGCTTCTAGAAGGTTTACATGATTTCTTAAAAAAATGAGCTTTTAGAAAATGTGATTTATTTCATAAAAGGAATCAACAAATTATGCACATTCTACGTCATAACGACTTTCTACAGTTTGCGCATGTGTATGGAAATACGAAAAGCTTACTTCCCCCCGTTTTTTAAAATCACAGCTTCTAGAAGGTTTACATGATTTCTTAAAAACAACTAGTTTTTAGAAAATGTGATTTATTTCATAAAAAGAATCAAGAAATTATGCACATTCTACGTCATAATGACTTTCTACAGTTTGCGCATGTGTATGGAATTACGAAAAGCTTACTTCCCCCCATTTTTTAAAATCACTGCTCCTAGAAGGTTTACATGAATTCTTAACAAAAACGAGTTATTAGAAAATGTCATTTATTTCATAAATGGAATCAAAAAAGTATGCACATTCTGTGCCATAACGACTTTCTATAGTTTTCACATGCGCAAACTATGCACATTCTACGTAATAACGACTTTCTATAGTTTCCGCAATCGTCCGTAAATAAGAAAAGCTTACTTCCGCCAGTTTTTTAAAATCACAGGTTCTAGAAGGTTTACATGATTTCTTAAAAAAACCCAAGTTTTTAGAAAATGTGATTTATTTCATCAATGGAATCAACAATCTATGCACATTCTACGTAATAACGACTTTCTATAGTTTGCGCATGAGTCCGGAAATAAGAAAAGCTTACTTCCCCCCGTTTTTTAAAATTACAGCTTCTAGAAGGTTTACATGATTTCTTAAAAAACACGAGTTTTTAGAAAATGTCATTTATTTCATAAATGGAATCAAGAAAGTATGAACATTCGATGTCATAACGACTTTGTATAGTTTGCGCATGCGCAAACTATGCACATTCTATGTAATAACGACTTGCTATAGTTTGCGCATGCGTCTGGAAATAAGAAAAGCTTACTTCCCCCCGTTTTTTAAAATCACAGCTTCTAGAAGGTTTACATGATTTGATAAAAAAAACAAGTTTTTAGAAAATGTGATTTATTGAATAAACGGAATCAACAAAGTATGCACATTCTACATCATAACGACTTTCTATAGTTTGCGCATGCGTATGGAAATAAGAAAAGCTTACTTCCCCCCGTTTTTTAATATCAGAGCTTCTAGAAGGTTTACATGATTTCTTAAAAAACACGAGTTTTTAGAAAATGTCATTTATTTCATAAATGGAATCAACAAAGTATGAACATTCGATGTCATAACGACTTTGTATAGTTTGCGCATGCACAAACTATGCACATTCTATGTAATAACGACTTTTTAAAGTTTACGCATGCGTCCAGAAATAAGAAATGCTTACTTCCCCCTATTTGTTAAAATCACGGCTTCTAGAAGGTTTACATGATTTCTTAACAAACACGAGTTTTTAGAAAATGTCATTTATTTCATAAATGGAATCAACAAAGTATGCACATTCTACGTCATAACAACTTTCTATAGTTTGCGCATGCGTTCGGAAATAAGAAAAGCTTACTTCCGCTAGTTTTTTAAAATCACAGCTTCTAGAAGGTTTACATGATTTCTTAAAAAACATGAGTTTTTAGAAAATGTCATTTATTTCATAAATGGAATAAAAAAATTATGAACATTCTATCTCATAACGACTTTGTATAGGTTGTGCATGCGGAAACTATGCACATTCTATGTAATAACGACTTTCTATAGTTTGCGCATGCGTCCGGAAATAAAGAAAGTTTACGTCCCCCCTTTTTTTAAATTCACAACTTCTAGAAGGTTTACATGATTTCTTAACAAACTCAAGTTTTTAGAAAATGTCATTTCTTTCATAAATGGAATCAACAAAGTATGCACATTCTATGTCATAACGAATTTCTAAAGTTTGCGCATGCGTCCGAAAATAAGAAAAGCTTACTTCCGCCAGTTTTTTAAAATCACAGCTTCGAGAAGGTTTACATGATTTCTTAAAAAACACGAGTTTTTAGAAAATGTGATTTATTTCATAAATGGAATCAACAAAGTATGCACATTATACATCATAACAACTTTCTAAAGTTTGCGTATGCGTCCGGAAATAAGAAAAGCTTACTTCCGGCAGTTTTTTAAAATCACAACTTCTAGAAGGTTTACGTGATTTCTTAAAAAACAAGAGTTTTTAGAAAATGTGATTTATTTCATAAATGGAATCAACAAAGTATGCACATTCTAAGTCATAACGACTTTCTACAGTTTGCGCATGCGTCCGGAAATAAGAAAAGCTTACTTCCCCCCGTTTTTTTAAATCACAGCTTCTAGAAGGTTTAAATGATTTCTTAAAAAAAACGAGTTTTTAGAAAATGTCATTTATTTCATCAATGGAATCAACAAACTATGCACATTCTACGTAATAACGACTTTCTATAGTTTGCGAGTGCATCCGGAAATAAGAAAAGCTTACTTCCCCCCATTTTTTAAAATCACAGCTTCTGGAATGTTTACATGATTTCTTAAAAAACACGAGTTTTTAGAAAATGTGATTTATTTCATCAATGGAATCAACAAACTGTGCACATTCTACGTAATAACGACTTTCTATAGTTTGCGCATGAGTCCGGAAATAAGAAAAGCTTACTTCCCCCCGTTTTTTAAAATCACAGCTTCTAGAAGGTTTACATGATTTCTTAAAAAACACGAGTTTTTAGAAAATGTGATTTATTTCATAAATGGAATCAACAAAGTATGCACATTATACGTCATAACAACTTTCTAAAGTTTGCGTATGCGTCCGGAAATAAGAAAAGCTTACTTCCGGCAGTTTTTTAAAATCACAGCTTCTAGAAGGTTTACGTGATTTCTTAAAAAACAAGAGTTTTTAGAAAATGTGATTTATTTCATAAATGGAATCAACAAAGTATGCACATTCTAAGTCATAACGACTTTCTACAGTTTGCGCATGCGTCCGGAAATAAGAAAAGCTTACTTCCCCCCGTTTTTTAAAATCACAGCTTCTAGAAGGTTTAAATGATTTCTTAAAAAACACGAGTTTTTGAAAATGTAATTTATTTCATCAATGGAATCAAAAAACTATGCACATTCTACGTAATAACGACTTTCTATAGTTTGGGAATGCATCCGGAAATAAGAAAAGCTTACTTCCCCCCATTTTTTAAAATCACAGCTTCTGGAATGTTTACATGATTTCTTAAAAAACACGAGTTTTTAGAAAATTTGATTTATTTCATCAATGGAATCAACAAACTATGCACATTCTACGTAATAACGAGTTTCTATAGTTTGCGCATGAGTCCGGAAATAAGAAAAGCTTACTTCCCCCCGTTTTTTAAAATCACAGCTTCTAGAAGGTTTAAATGATTTCTTAAAAAACACGAGTTTTTAGAAAATGTCATTTATTTCATCAATGGAATCAACAAACTATGCACATTCTACGTAATAACGACTTTCTATAGTTTGCGAATGCATCCGGAAATAAGAAAAGCTTACTTCCCCCCATTTTTTAAAATCACAGCTTCTGGAATGTTTAGATGATTTCTTAAAAAACACGAGTTTTTAGAAAATGTGATTTATTTCATCAATGGAATCAACAAACTATGCACATTCTACGTAATAACGACTTTCTATAGTTTGCGCATGAGTCCGGAAATAAGAAAAGCTTACTTCCCCCCGTTTTTTAAAATCACAGCTTCTAGAAGGTTTACATGATTTCTTAAAAAACACGAGTTTTTAGAAAATGTCATTTATTTCATAAATGGAATCAAGAAAGTATGAACATTCGATGTCATAACGCCTTTGTATAGTTTGCGCATGCGCAAACTATGCACATTCTATGTAATAACGACCTTCTATACTTTGCGCATGCGTCCGGAAATAAGAAAAGCTTACTTCCCCCCTTTTTTTAAAATCACGGCTTCTAGAAGGTTTACATGATTTCTTAAAAAACAAGAGTTTTTAGAAAATGTGATTTATTTCATAAATGGAATCAACAAAGTATGCACATTCTACGTCATAACGACTTTCTATAGTTTGTCCATGCATCCGTAAATAAGAAAAGCTTACTTCCCCCCGTCTTTTAAAATCACAGCTTCTAGAAGGTTTACATGATTTCTTAAAAAAAATGAGTTTTTAGAAAATGTGATTTATTTCATAAAAGGAATCAACAAAGTATGCACATTCTACGTCATAACGACTTTCTATAGTTTGTCCATGCGTCCGGAAATAAGAAAAGCTTACTTCCCCCCGTCTTTTAAGATCACAGCTTCTAGAAGGTTTACATGATTTCTTAAAAAAAATGAGTTTTTAGAAAATGTGATTTATTTCATAAAAGGAATCAACAAAGTATGCACATTCTACGTCATAACGACTTTCTATAGTTTGCGCATTCGTATGGAAATAAGAAAAGCTTACTTCCCCCCGTTTTTTAAAATCACAGCTTCTAGAAGGTTTACATGATTTCTTAAAAAAAATGTGTTTTTTTGAAAATGTGATTTATTTCATAGATGGAATCAACAAAGTATGCACATTCTACGTCATAACAACTTTCTATAGTTGGTCCATGCGTCCGGAAATAAGAAAAGCTTACTTCCCCCCGTCTTTTAAAATCACAGCTTCTAGAAGGTTTACATGATTTCTTAAAAAAAATGAGTTTTTAGAAAATGTGATTTATTTCATAAATGGAATCAACAAGGTATGCAAATTCTAAGTCATAATGACTTTCTATAGTTTGCGCATGCGTCCGGAAATAAAAAAGCTTACTTCCGCCAGTTTTTTAAAATCACAGCTTCTAGAAGGTTTACATGATTTCTTGAAAAACACGAGTTTGTAGAAAATGTGATTTATTTCATTAGTGGAATCAACAAACTATGCACATTCTATGTAATAACGACTTTCTATAGTTTGCAAATGCGTCCTGAAATAAGAAAAGCTTACTTCCGCCAGTTTTTTAAAATCACAGCTTCTAGAAGGTTTACATGATTTCTTAAAAAACACAAGTTTTTAGAAAATGTGATTTATTTCATAAATGGAATCAACAAACTATGCACATTATACATCATAACGACTTTCTAAAGTTTCCACATGCCTCCAGAAATAAGAAAAGCTTACTTCCGACAGTTTTTTAAAAACACAGCTTTTAGAAGGTTTACGTGATTTCTTTAAAAACATGAGTTTTTAGAAAATGTGATTTATTTCATAAATGGAATCAAAAAAGTATGCACATTCTAAGTCATAACGACTTTCTACAGTTTGCGCATGCGTCCGGAAATAAGAAAGCTTACTTCCCCCCGTTTTTTAAAATCACAGCTTCTAGAAGGTTTACATGATTTCTTAAAAAACATGAGTTTTTAGAAAATGTCATTTATTTCATCAATGGAATCAACAAACTATGCACATTCTACGTAATAACGACTTTCTATAGTTTGCGAATGCATCCGGAAATAAGAAAGCTTACTTCCCCCCATTTTTTAAAATCACAGCTTCTGGAATGTTTACATGATTTCTTAAAAAACACGAGTTTTTAGAAAATGTGATTTATTTCATCAATGGAATCAACAAACTATGCAAATTCTACGTAATAACGACTTTCTATAGTTTGCGCATGAGTCCGGAAATAAGAAAAGCTTACTTCCCCCCGTTTTTTAAAATCACAGCTTCTAGAAGGTTTACATGATTTCTTAAAAAACACGAGTTTTTAGAAAACGTCATTTATTTCATAAATGGAGTCAAGAAAGTATGAACAGTCGATGTCATAACGACTTTGTATAGTTTGCGCATGCGCAAACTATGCACATTCTATGTAATAACGATTTGCTATAGTTTGTGCATGCGTCCGTAAATAAGAAAAGCTTACTTCCCCCTTTTTTTAAATTCACGGCTTCTAGAAGGTTTACATGATTTCTTAAAAAACATGAGTTTTTAGAAAATGTGATTTATTTCATAAATGGAATCAACAAAGTATGCACATTGTACGTCATAACGACTTTCTATAGTTTGCGCATGCGTCCGGAAATAAGAAAAGTTTCTTCCCCTCGTTTTTTAAAATCACAGCTTCTAGAAGGTTTACATGATTTCTTAAAAAACACGAGTTTTTAGAAGATGTCATTTATTTCATAAACGGAATCAACAAAGTATGAACATTCTATGTAATAACGACTTTCTATAGTTTGCGCATGCATCCTGAAATAAGAAAAGCTTACTTACCCCCTTTTTTTAAATTCACAGCTTCTAGAAGGTTTAGATGATTTCTTAAAAAACATGAGTTTTGAGAAACTGTGATTTATTTCATAAATGGAATCAACAAAGTATGCACATTCTACGTAATCATGACATTCTATAGTTTCCGCATGCATCCGAAAATAAGAAAAGCTTAATTCAACCAGTTTTTTAAAATCACAGCTTCTAGAAGGTTTACATGATTTCTTAACAAACACGAGTTTTTAGAAAATGTCATTTATTTCATAAATGGAATCAACAAACTATGCACATTCTATGTCATAACGACTTTGTATAGTTCACGCATGCGCAAACTATGCACATTCTATGTAATAACGACTTTCTATAGTTTGCGAATGCGTCCAGAAATAAGAAAAGCTTACTTCCCCCCGTTTTTTAAAACGACAGCTTCTAGAAGGTTTACATGATTTCTTAAAAAAATGAGCTTTTAGAAAATGTGATTTATTTCATAAAAGGAATCAACAAATTATGCACATTCTACGTCATAACGACTTTCTACAGTTTGCGCATGTGTATGGAGATACGAAAAGCTTACTTCCCCCCGTTTTTTAAAATCACAGCTTCTAGAAGGTTTACATGATTTCTTAAAAACAACGAGTTTTTAGAAAATGTGATTTATTTCATAAAAAGAATCAAGAAATTATGCACATTCTACGTCATAATGACTTTCTACAGTTTGCGCATGTGTATGGAATTACGAAAAGCTTACTTCCCCCCATTTTTTAAAATCACTGCTCCTAGAAGGTTTACATGATTTCTTAACAAAAACGAGTTATTAGAAAATGTCATTTATTTCATAAATGGAATCAAAAAAGTATGCACATTCTGTGCCATAACGACTTTCTATAGTTTTCACATGCGCAAACTATGCACATTCTACGTAATAACGACTTTCTATAGTTTCCGCAATCGTCCGTAAATAAGAAAAGCTTACTTCCGCCAGTTTTTTAAAATCACAGGTTCTAGAAGGTTTACATGATTTCTTAAAAAAACCCAAGTTTTTAGAAAATGTGATTTATTTCATCAATGGAATCAACAATCTATGCACATTCTACGTAATAACGACTTTCTATAGTTTGCGCATGAGTCCGGAAATAAGAAAAGCTTACTTCCCCCCGTTTTTTAAAATCACAGCTTCTAGAAGGTTTAAATGATTTCTTAAAAAACACGAGTTTTTAGAAAATGTCATTTATTTCATCAATGGAATCAACAAACTATGCACATTCTACGTAATAACGACTTTCTATAGTTTGCGAATGCATCCGGAAATAAGAAAAGCTTACTTCCCCCCATTTTTTAAAATCACAGCTTCTGGAATGTTTAGATGATTTCTTAAAAAACACGAGTTTTTAGAAAATGTGATTTATTTCATCAATGGAATCAACAAACTATGCACATTCTACGTAATAACGACTTTCTATAGTTTGCGCATGAGTCCGGAAATAAGAAAAGCTTACTTCCCCCCGTTTTTTAAAATCACAGCTTCTAGAAGGTTTACATGATTTCTTAAAAAACACGAGTTTTTAGAAAATGTCATTTATTTCATAAATGGAATCAAGAAAGTATGAACATTCGATGTCATAACGCCTTTGTATAGTTTGCGCATGCGCAAACTATGCACATTCTATGTAATAACGACCTTCTATACTTTGCGCATGCGTCCGGAAATAAGAAAAGCTTACTTCCCCCCTTTTTTTAAAATCACGGCTTCTAGAAGGTTTACATGATTTCTTAAAAAACAAGAGTTTTTAGAAAATGTGATTTATTTCATAAATGGAATCAACAAAGTATGCACATTCTACGTCATAACGACTTTCTATAGTTTGTCCATGCATCCGTAAATAAGAAAAGCTTACTTCCCCCCGTCTTTTAAAATCACAGCTTCTAGAAGGTTTACATGATTTCTTAAAAAAAATGAGTTTTTAGAAAATGTGATTTATTTCATAAAAGGAATCAACAAAGTATGCACATTCTACGTCATAACGACTTTCTATAGTTTGTCCATGCGTCCGGAAATAAGAAAAGCTTACTTCCCCCCGTCTTTTAAGATCACAGCTTCTAGAAGGTTTACATGATTTCTTAAAAAAAATGAGTTTTTAGAAAATGTGATTTATTTCATAAAAGGAATCAACAAAGTATGCACATTCTACGTCATAACGACTTTCTATAGTTTGCGCATTCGTATGGAAATAAGAAAAGCTTACTTCCCCCCGTTTTTTAAAATCACAGCTTCTAGAAGGTTTACATGATTTCTTAAAAAAAATGTGTTTTTTTGAAAATGTGATTTATTTCATAGATGGAATCAACAAAGTATGCACATTCTACGTCATAACAACTTTCTATAGTTGGTCCATGCGTCCGGAAATAAGAAAAGCTTACTTCCCCCCGTCTTTTAAAATCACAGCTTCTAGAAGGTTTACATGATTTCTTAAAAAAAATGAGTTTTTAGAAAATGTGATTTATTTCATAAATGGAATCAACAAGGTATGCAAATTCTAAGTCATAATGACTTTCTATAGTTTGCGCATGCGTCCGGAAATAAAAAAGCTTACTTCCGCCAGTTTTTTAAAATCACAGCTTCTAGAAGGTTTACATGATTTCTTGAAAAACACGAGTTTGTAGAAAATGTGATTTATTTCATTAGTGGAATCAACAAACTATGCACATTCTATGTAATAACGACTTTCTATAGTTTGCAAATGCGTCCTGAAATAAGAAAAGCTTACTTCCGCCAGTTTTTTAAAATCACAGCTTCTAGAAGGTTTACATGATTTCTTAAAAAACACAAGTTTTTAGAAAATGTGATTTATTTCATAAATGGAATCAACAAACTATGCACATTATACATCATAACGACTTTCTAAAGTTTCCACATGCCTCCAGAAATAAGAAAAGCTTACTTCCGACAGTTTTTTAAAAACACAGCTTTTAGAAGGTTTACGTGATTTCTTTAAAAACATGAGTTTTTAGAAAATGTGATTTATTTCATAAATGGAATCAAAAAAGTATGCACATTCTAAGTCATAACGACTTTCTACAGTTTGCGCATGCGTCCGGAAATAAGAAAGCTTACTTCCCCCCGTTTTTTAAAATCACAGCTTCTAGAAGGTTTACATGATTTCTTAAAAAACATGAGTTTTTAGAAAATGTCATTTATTTCATCAATGGAATCAACAAACTATGCACATTCTACGTAATAACGACTTTCTATAGTTTGCGAATGCATCCGGAAATAAGAAAGCTTACTTCCCCCCATTTTTTAAAATCACAGCTTCTGGAATGTTTACATGATTTCTTAAAAAACACGAGTTTTTAGAAAATGTGATTTATTTCATAAATGGAATCAACAAACTATGCAAATTCTACGTAATAACGACTTTCTATAGTTTGCGCATGAGTCCGGAAATAAGAAAAGCTTACTTCCCCCCGTTTTTTAAAATCACAGCTTCTAGAAGGTTTACATGATTTCTTAAAAAACACGAGTTTTTAGAAAATGTCATTTATTTCATAAATGGAGTCAAGAAAGTATGAACAGTCGATGTCATAACGACTTTGTATAGTTTGCGCATGCGCAAACTATGCACATTCTATGTAATAACGATTTGCTATAGTTTGTGCATGCGTCCGTAAATAAGAAAAGCTTACTTCCCCCTTTTTTTAAATTCACGGCTTCTAGAAGGTTTACATGATTTCTTAAAAAACATGAGTTTTTAGAAAATGTGATTTATTTCATAAATGGAATCAACAAAGTATGCACATTGTACGTCATAACGACTTTCTATAGTTTGCGCATGCGTCCGGAAATAAGAAAAGTTTCTTCCCCTCGTTTTTTAAAATCACAGCTTCTAGAAGGTTTACATGATTTCTTAAAAAACACGAGTTTTTAGAAGATGTCATTTATTTCATAAACGGAATCAACAAAGTATGAACATTCTATGTAATAACGACTTTCTATAGTTTGCGCATGCATCCTGAAATAAGAAAAGCTTACTTACCCCCTTTTTTTAAATTCACAGCTTCTAGAAGGTTTAGATGATTTCTTAAAAAACATGAGTTTTGAGAAACTGTGATTTATTTCATAAATGGAATCAACAAAGTATGCACATTCTACGTAATCATGACATTCTATAGTTTCCGCATGCATCCGAAAATAAGAAAAGCTTAATTCAACCAGTTTTTTAAAATCACAGCTTCTAGAAGGTTTACATGATTTCTTAACAAACACGAGTTTTTAGAAAATGTCATTTATTTCATAAATGGAATCAACAAACTATGCACATTCTATGTCATAACGACTTTGTATAGTTCACGCATGCGCAAACTATGCACATTCTATGTAATAACGACTTTCTATAGTTTGCGAATGCGTCCAGAAATAAGAAAAGCTTACTTCCCCCCGTTTTTTAAAACGACAGCTTCTAGAAGGTTTACATGATTTCTTAAAAAAATGAGCTTTTAGAAAATGTGATTTATTTCATAAAAGGAATCAACAAATTATGCACATTCTACGTCATAACGACTTTCTACAGTTTGCGCATGTGTATGGAGATACGAAAAGCTTACTTCCCCCCGTTTTTTAAAATCACAGCTTCTAGAAGGTTTACATGATTTCTTAAAAACAACGAGTTTTTAGAAAATGTGATTTATTTCATAAAAAGAATCAAGAAATTATGCACATTCTACGTCATAATGACTTTCTACAGTTTGCGCATGTGTATGGAATTACGAAAAGCTTACTTCCCCCCATTTTTTAAAATCACTGCTCCTAGAAGGTTTACATGATTTCTTAACAAAAACGAGTTATTAGAAAATGTCATTTATTTCATAAATGGAATCAAAAAAGTATGCACATTCTGTGCCATAACGACTTTCTATAGTTTTCACATGCGCAAACTATGCACATTCTACGTAATAACGACTTTCTATAGTTTCCGCAATCGTCCGTAAATAAGAAAAGCTTACTTCCGCCAGTTTTTTAAAATCACAGGTTCTAGAAGGTTTACATGATTTCTTAAAAAAACCCAAGTTTTTAGAAAATGTGATTTATTTCATCAATGGAATCAACAATCTATGCACATTCTACGTAATAACGACTTTCTATAGTTTGCGCATGAGTCCGGAAATAAGAAAAGCTTACTTCCCCCCGTTTTTTAAAATTACAGCTTCTAGAAGGTTTACATGATTTCTTAAAAAACACGAGTTTTTAGAAAATGTCATTTATTTCATAAATGGAATCAAGAAAGTATGAACATTCGATGTCATAACGACTTTGTATAGTTTGCGCATGCGCAAACTATGCACATTCTATGTAATAACGACTTGCTATAGTTTGCGCATGCGTCCGGAAATAAGAAAAGCTTACTTCCCCCCGTTTTTTAAAATCACAGCTTCTAGAAGGTTTACATGATTTGATAAAAAAAACAAGTTTTTAGAAAATGTGATTTATTGAATAAACGGAATCAACAAAGTATGCACATTCTACATCATAACGACTTTCTATAGTTTGCGCATGCGTATGGAAATAAGAAAAGCTTACTTCCCCCCGTTTTTTAATATCAGAGCTTCTAGAAGGTTTACATGATTTCTTAAAAAACACGAGTTTTTAGAAAATGTCATTTATTTCATAAATGGAATCAACAAAGTATGAACATTCGATGTCATAACGACTTTGTATAGTTTGCGCATGCACAAACTATGCACATTCTATGTAATAACGACTTTCTAAAGTTTGCGCATGCGTCCAGAAATAAGAAATGCTTACTTCCCCCTATTTGTTAAAATCACGGCTTCTAGAAGGTTTACATGATTTCTTAACAAACACGAGTTTTTAGAAAATGTCATTTATTTCATAAATGGAATCAACAAAGTATGCACATTCTACGTCATAACAACTTTCTATAGTTTGCGCATGCGTTCGGAAATAAGAAAAGCTTACTTCCCCTCGTTTTTTAAAATCACAGCTTCTAGAAGGTTTACATGATTTCTTAAAAAACACGAGTTTTTAGAAAATGTCATTTATTTCATAAATGGAATCAACAAAGTATGAACATTCGATGTCATAACGACGTTGTATAGTTTGCGCATGCGCAAACTATGCACATTCTATGTAATAACGACTTTCTATAGTTTGCGCATGCGTCCGGAAATAAAGAAAGTTTACTTCCCCCCTTTTTTTAAATTCACAGCTTCTAGAAGGTTTACATGATTTCTTAACAAACTCAAGTTTTTAGAAAATGTCATTTCTTTCATAAATGGAATCAACAAAGTATGCACATTCTATGTCATAACGAATTTCTAAAGTTTGCGCATGCGTCCGAAAATAAGAAAAGCTTACTTCCGCCAGTTTTTTAAAATCACAGCTTCTAGAAGGTTTACATGATTTCTTAAAAAACACGAGTTTTTAGAAAATGTGATTTATTTCATAAATGGAATCAACAAAGTATGCACATTCTATGTCATAATGACTTTCTATAGTTTGCGTATGCGTCCGGAAATAAGAAAAGCTTACTTCCCCCCGTTTTTTAAAATCACAGCTTCTAGAAGGATTACATGATTTCTTAAAAAACATGAGTTTTACGAACATGTGATTTATTTCATAAATGGAATCAACAAAGTATGCACATTCTAAGTCATAACGACTTTCTACAGTTTGCGCATGCGTCCGGAAATAAGAAAAGCTTACTTCCCCCCGTTTTTTAAAATCACAGCTTCTAGAAGGTTTAAATGATTTCTTAAAAAACACGAGTTTTTAGAAAATGTCATTTATTTCATCAATGGAATCAACAAAGTATGCACATTATATGTAATAATGACTTTCTATAGTTTGTGCACGAGTCCGGAAATAAGAAAAGCTTACTTCCGTCTGTTTTTTAAAATCACAGGTTCTAGAAGGTTTACATGATTTCTTAAAAAACACGAGTTTTTAGAAAATGTGATTTATTTCATCAATGGAATCAACAAACTATGCACATTCTACGTAATAACGACTTTCTATAGTTTGCGCATGAGTCCGGAAATAAGAAAAGCTTACTTCCCCCCGTTTTTTAAAATCACAGCTTCTAGAAGGTTTACATGATTTCTTAAAAAACACGAGTTTTTAGAAAATGTGATTTATTTCATAAATGGAATCAACAAAGTATGCACATTATACGTCATAACAACTTTCTAAAGTTTGCGAATGCGTCCTGAAATAAGGAAAGCTTACTTTTCCCCGGTTTTTAAAATCACAGCTTCTAGAAGGTTTACATGATTTCTTAAAAAACAAGAGTTTTTAGAAAATGTGATTTATTTCATAAATGGAATCAACAAAGTATGCACATTCTAAGTCATAACGACTTTCTACAGTTTGCGCATGCGTCCGGAAATAAGAAAAGCTTACTTCCCCCCGTTTTTTAAAATCACAGCTTCTAGAAGGTTTAAATGATTTCTTAAAAAACACGAGTTTTTGAAAATGTAATTTATTTCATCAATGGAATCAACAAACTATGCACATTCTACGTAATAACGACTTTCTATAGTTTGCGAATGCATCCGGAAATAAGAAAAGCTTACTTCCCCCCATTTTTTAAAATCACAGCTTCTGGAATGTTTACATGATTTCTTAAAAAACACGAGTTTTTAGAAAATTTGATTTATTTCATCAATGGAATCAACAAACTATGCACATTCTACGTAATAACGAGTTTCTATAGTTTGCGCATGAGTCCGGAAATAAGAAATGCTTACTTCCCCCCGTTTTTTAAAATCACAGCTTCTAGAAGGTTTAAATGATTTCTTAAAAAACACGAGTTTTTAGAAACTGTCATTTATTTCATCAATGGAATCAACAAACTATGTACATTCTACGTAATAA
Organism: Larix kaempferi; assembly: GCA_027924585.1. Classification (NCBI taxonomy): domain Eukaryota; kingdom Viridiplantae; phylum Streptophyta; class Pinopsida; order Pinales; family Pinaceae; genus Larix; species Larix kaempferi. Next base: position 14,195,008 of record BSBM01000557.1, on the reverse strand, counting down.
CGACTTTCTATAGTTTGCGAATGCATCCGGAAATAAGAAAAGCTTACTTCCCCCCACTTTTTAAAATCACAGCTTCTGGAATGTTTACATGATTTCTTAAAAAACACGAGTTTTTAGAAAATGTGATTTATTTCATCAATGGAATCAACAAACTATGCACATTCTACGTAATAACGACTTTCTATAGTTTGCGCATGAGTCCGGAAATAAGAAAAGCTTACTTCCCCCCGTTTTTTAAAATCACAGCTTCTAGAAGGTTTACATGATTTCTTAAAAAACACGAGTTTTTAGAAAATGTCATTTATTTCATAAATGGAATCAAGAAAGTATGAACATTCGATGTCATAACGCCTTTGTATAGTTTGCGCATGCGCAAACTATGCACATTCTATGTAATAACGACCTTCTATACTTTGCGCATGCGTCCGGAAATAAGAAAAGCTTACTTCCCCCTTTTTTTTAAAATCACGGCTTGTAGAAGGTTTACATGATTTCTTAAAAAACAAGAGTTTTTAGAAAACGTGATTTATTTCATAAATGGAATCAACAAAGTATGCAGATTCTACGTCATAACGAATTTTTATAGTTTGTGCATGCGTCCGGAAATAAGAAAAACTTACTTCCCCCCGTTTTTTAAAATCACAGCTTCTAGAAGGTTTACATGATTTCTTAAAAAACACGAGTTTTTAGAAAATGTCATTTATTTCATAAATGGAATCAAGAAAGTATGAACATTCGATGTCATAACGCCTTTGTATAGTTTGCGCATGCGCAAACTATGCACATTCTATGTAATAACGACCTTCTATACTTTGCGCATGCGTCCGGAAATAAGAAAAGCTTACTTCCCCCCTTTTTTTAAAATCACGGCTTCTAGAAGGTTTACATGATTTCTTAAAAAACAAGAGTTTTTAGAAAATGTGATTTATTTCATAAATGGAATCAACAAAGTATGCACATTCTACGTCATAACGACTTTCTATAGTTTGTCCATGCATCCGTAAATAAGAAAAGCTTACTTCCCCCCGTCTTTTAAAATCACAGCGTCTAGAAGGTTTACATGATTTCTTAAAAAAAATGAGTTTTTAGAAAATGTGATTTATTTCATAAAAGGAATCAACAAAGTATGCACATTCTACGTCATAACGACTTTCTATAGTTTGTCCATGCGTCCGGAAATAAGAAAAGCTTACTTCCCCCCGTCTTTTAAGATCACAGCTTCTAGAAGGTTTACATGATTTCTTAAAAAAAATGAGTTTTTAGAAAATGTGATTTATTTCATAAAAGGAATCAAAGAAGTATGCACATTCTACGTCATAACGACTTTCTATAGTTTGCGCATTCGTATGGAAATAAGAAAAGCTTACTTCCCCCCGTTTTTTAAAATCACAGCTTCTAGAAGGTTTACATGAGTTCTTAAAAAAAATGTGTTTTTTTGAAAATGTGATTTATTTCATAGATGGAATCAACAAAGTATGCACATTCTACGTCATAACAACTTTCTATAGTTGGTCCATGCGTCCGGAAATAAGAAAAGCTTACTTCCCCCCGTCTTTTAAAATCACAGCTTCTAGAAGGTTTACATGATTTCTTAAAAAAAATGACTTTTTAGAAAATGTGATTTATTTCATAAATGGAATCAACAAGGTATGCAAATTCTAAGTCATAATGACTTTCTATAGTTTGCGCATGCGTCCGGAAATAAAAAAGCTTACTTCCGCCAGTTTTTTAAAATCACAGCTTCTAGAAGGTTTACATGATTTCTTGAAAAACACGAGTTTGTAGAAAATGTGATTTATTTCATTAGTGGAATCAACAAACTATGCACATTCTATGTAATAACGACTTTCTATAGTTTGCAAATGCGTCCTGAAATAAGAAAAGCTTACGTCCGCCAGTTTTTTAAAATCACAGCTTCTAGAAGGTTTACATGATTTCTTAAAAAACACAAGTTTTTAGAAAATGTGATTTATTTCATAAATGGAATCAACAAACTATGCACATTATACGTCATAACGACTTTCTAAAGTTTCCACATGCCTCCAGAAATAAGAAAAGCTTACTTCCGACAGTTTTTTAAAAACACAGCTTTTAGAAGGTTTACGTGATTTCTTTAAAAACATGAGTTTTTAGAAAATGTGATTTATTTCATAAATGGAATCAAAAAAGTATGCACATTCTAAGTCATAACGAATTTCTACAGTTTGCGCATGCGTCCGGAAATAAGCAAAGCTTACTTCCCCCCGTTTTTTAAAATCACAGCTTCTAGAAGGTTTACATGATTTCTTAAAAAACATGAGTTTTTAGAAAATGTCATTTATTTCATCAATGGAATCAACAAACTATGCACATTCTACGTAATAACGACTTTCTATAGTTTGCGAATGCATCCGGAAATAAGAAAGCTTACTTCCCCCCATTTTTTAAAATCACAGCTTCTGGAATGTTTACATGATTTCTTAAAAAACACGAGTTTTTAGAAAATGTGATTTATTTCATCAATGGAATCAACAAACTATGCAAATTCTACGTAATAACGACTTTCTATAGTTTGCGCATGAGTCCGGAAATAAGAAAAGCTTACTTCCCCCCGTTTTTTAAAATCACAGCTTCTAGAAGGTTTACATGATTTCTTAAAAAACACGAGTTTTTAGAAAATGTCATTTATTTCATAAATGGAGTCAAGAAAGTATGAACAGTCGATGTCATAACGACTTTGTATAGTTTGCGCATGCGCAAACTATGCACATTCTATGTAATAACGATTTGCTATAGTTTGTGCATGCGTCCGTAAATAAGAAAAGCTTACTTCCCCCTTTTTTTAAATTCACGGCTTCTAGAAGGTTTACATGATTTCTTAAAAAACATGAGTTTTTAGAAAATGTGATTTATTTCATAAATGGAATCAACAAAGTATGCACATTGTACGTCATAACGACTTTCTATAGTTTGCGCATGCGTCCGGAAATAAGAAAAGCTTACTTCCCCTCGTTTTTTAAAATCACAGCTTCTAGAAGGTTTACATGATTTCTTAAAAAACACGAGTTTTTAGAAGATGTCATTTATTTCATAAACGGAATCAACAAAGTATGAACATTCTATGTAATAACGACTTTCTATAGTTTGCGCATGCATCCTGAAATAAGAAAAGCTTACTTACCCCCTTTTTTTAAATTCACAGCTTCTAGAAGGTTTAGATGATTTCTTAAAAAACATGAGTTTTGAGAAACTGTGATTTATTTCATAAATGGAATCAACAAAGTATGCACATTCTACGTAATCATGACATTCTATAGTTTCCGCATGCATCCGAAAATAAGAAAAGCTTAATTCAACCAGTTTTTTAAAATCACAGCTTCTAGAAGGTTTACATGATTTCTTAACAAACACGAGTTTTTAGAAAATGTCATTTATTTCATAAATGGAATCAACAAACTATGCACATTCTATGTCATAACGACTTTGTATAGTTCACGCATGCGCAAACTATGCACATTCTATGTAATAACGACTTTCTATAGTTTGCGAATGCGTCCAGAAATAAGAAAAGCTTACTTCCCCCCGTTTTTTAAAACGACAGCTTCTAGAAGATTTACATGATTTCTTAAAAAATGAGCTTTTAGAAAATGTGATTTATTTCATAAAAGGAATCAACAAATTATGCACATTCTACGTCACAACGACTTTCTACAGTTTGCGCATGTGTATGGAAATACGAAAAGCTTACTTCCCCCCGTTTTTTAAAATCACAGCTTCTAGAAGGTTTACATGATTTCTTAAAAACAACGAGTTTTTAGAAAATGTGATTTATTTCATAAAAAGAATCAAGAAATTATGCACATTCTACGTCATAATGACTTTCTACAGTTTGCGCATGTGTATGGAATTACGAAAAGCTTACTTCCCCCCATTTTTTAAAATCACTGCTCCTAGAAGGTTTACATGATTTCTTAACAAAAACGAGTTATTAGAAAATGTCATTTATTTCATAAATGGAATAAAAAAAGTATGCACATTCTGTGCCATAACGACTTTCTATAGTTTTCACATGCGCAAACTATGCACATTCTACATAATAACGACTTTCTATAGTTTCCGCAATCGTCCGTAAATAAGAAAAGCTTACTTCCGCCAGTTTTTTAAAATCACAGGTTCTAGAAGGTTTACATGATTTCTTAAAAAAACCCAAGTTTTTAGAAAATGTGATTTATTTCATCAATGGAATCAACAATCTATGCACATTCTACGTAATAACGACTTTCTATAGTTTGCGCATGAGTCCGGAAATAAGAAAAGCTTACTTCCCCCCGTTTTTTAAAATTACAGCTTCTAGAAGGTTTACATGATTTCTTAAAAAACACGAGTTTTTAGAAAATGTCATTTATTTCATAAATGGAATCAAGAAAGTATGAACATTCGATGTCATAATGACTTTGTATAGTTTGCGCATGCGCAAACTATGCACATTCTATGTAATAACGACTTGCTATAGTTTGCGCATGCGTCCGGAAATAAGAAAAGCTTACTTCCCCCCGTTTTTTAAAATCACAGCTTCTAGAAGGTTTACATGATTTGATAAAAAAAACAAGTTTTTAGAAAATGTGATTTATTTAATAAACTGAATCAACAAAGTATGCACATTCTACATCATAACGACTTTCTATAGTTTGCGCATGCGTATGGAAATAAGAAAAGCTTACTTCCCCCCGTTTTTTAATATCACAGCTTCTAGAAGGTTTACATGATTTCTTAAAAAACATGAGTTTTTAGAAAATGTCATTTATTTCATAAATGGAATCAACAAAGTATGAACATTCGATGTCATAACGACTTTGTATAGCTTGCGCATGCACAAACTATGCACATTCTATGTAATAACGACTTTCTAAAGTTTGCGCATGCGTCCGGAAATAAGAAATGCTTACTTCCCCCTATTTGTTAAAATCACGGCTTCTAGAAGGTTTACATGATTTCTTAACAAACACGAGTTTTTAGAAAATGTCATTTATTTCATAAATGGAATCAACAAAGTATGCACATTCTAAGTCATAACGAATTTCTACAGTTTGCGCATGCGTCCGGAAATAAGCAAAGCTTACTTCCCCCCGTTTTTTAAAATCACAGCTTCTAGAAGGTTTACATGATTTCTTAAAAAACATGAGTTTTTAGAAAATGTCATTTATTTCATCAATGGAATCAACAAACTATGCACATTCTACGTAATAACGACTTTCTATAGTTTGCGAATGCATCCGGAAATAAGAAAGCTTACTTCCCCCCATTTTTTAAAATCACAGCTTCTGGAATGTTTACATGATTTCTTAAAAAACACGAGTTTTTAGAAAATGTGATTTATTTCATCAATGGAATCAACAAACTATGCAAATTCTACGTAATAACGACTTTCTATAGTTTGCGCATGAGTCCGGAAATAAGAAAAGCTTACTTCCCCCCGTTTTTTAAAATCACAGCTTCTAGAAGGTTTACATGATTTCTTAAAAAACACGAGTTTTTAGAAAATGTCATTTATTTCATAAATGGAGTCAAGAAAGTATGAACAGTCGATGTCATAACGACTTTGTATAGTTTGCGCATGCGCAAACTATGCACATTCTATGTAATAACGATTTGCTATAGTTTGTGCATGCGTCCGTAAATAAGAAAAGCTTACTTCCCCCTTTTTTTAAATTCACGGCTTCTAGAAGGTTTACATGATTTCTTAAAAAACATGAGTTTTTAGAAAATGTGATTTATTTCATAAATGGAATCAACAAAGTATGCACATTGTACGTCATAACGACTTTCTATAGTTTGCGCATGCGTCCGGAAATAAGAAAAGCTTACTTCCCCTCGTTTTTTAAAATCACAGCTTCTAGAAGGTTTACATGATTTCTTAAAAAACACGAGTTTTTAGAAGATGTCATTTATTTCATAAACGGAATCAACAAAGTATGAACATTCTATGTAATAACGACTTTCTATAGTTTGCGCATGCATCCTGAAATAAGAAAAGCTTACTTACCCCCTTTTTTTAAATTCACAGCTTCTAGAAGGTTTAGATGATTTCTTAAAAAACATGAGTTTTGAGAAACTGTGATTTATTTCATAAATGGAATCAACAAAGTATGCACATTCTACGTAATCATGACATTCTATAGTTTCCGCATGCATCCGAAAATAAGAAAAGCTTAATTCAACCAGTTTTTTAAAATCACAGCTTCTAGAAGGTTTACATGATTTCTTAACAAACACGAGTTTTTAGAAAATGTCATTTATTTCATAAATGGAATCAACAAACTATGCACATTCTATGTCATAACGACTTTGTATAGTTCACGCATGCGCAAACTATGCACATTCTATGTAATAACGACTTTCTATAGTTTGCGAATGCGTCCAGAAATAAGAAAAGCTTACTTCCCCCCGTTTTTTAAAACGACAGCTTCTAGAAGATTTACATGATTTCTTAAAAAATGAGCTTTTAGAAAATGTGATTTATTTCATAAAAGGAATCAACAAATTATGCACATTCTACGTCACAACGACTTTCTACAGTTTGCGCATGTGTATGGAAATACGAAAAGCTTACTTCCCCCCGTTTTTTAAAATCACAGCTTCTAGAAGGTTTACATGATTTCTTAAAAACAACGAGTTTTTAGAAAATGTGATTTATTTCATAAAAAGAATCAAGAAATTATGCACATTCTACGTCATAATGACTTTCTACAGTTTGCGCATGTGTATGGAATTACGAAAAGCTTACTTCCCCCCATTTTTTAAAATCACTGCTCCTAGAAGGTTTACATGATTTCTTAACAAAAACGAGTTATTAGAAAATGTCATTTATTTCATAAATGGAATAAAAAAAGTATGCACATTCTGTGCCATAACGACTTTCTATAGTTTTCACATGCGCAAACTATGCACATTCTACATAATAACGACTTTCTATAGTTTCCGCAATCGTCCGTAAATAAGAAAAGCTTACTTCCGCCAGTTTTTTAAAATCACAGGTTCTAGAAGGTTTACATGATTTCTTAAAAAAACCCAAGTTTTTAGAAAATGTGATTTATTTCATCAATGGAATCAACAATCTATGCACATTCTACGTAATAACGACTTTCTATAGTTTGCGCATGAGTCCGGAAATAAGAAAAGCTTACTTCCCCCCGTTTTTTAAAATTACAGCTTCTAGAAGGTTTACATGATTTCTTAAAAAACACGAGTTTTTAGAAAATGTCATTTATTTCATAAATGGAATCAAGAAAGTATGAACATTCGATGTCATAATGACTTTGTATAGTTTGCGCATGCGCAAACTATGCACATTCTATGTAATAACGACTTGCTATAGTTTGCGCATGCGTCCGGAAATAAGAAAAGCTTACTTCCCCCCGTTTTTTAAAATCACAGCTTCTAGAAGGTTTACATGATTTGATAAAAAAAACAAGTTTTTAGAAAATGTGATTTATTTAATAAACTGAATCAACAAAGTATGCACATTCTACATCATAACGACTTTCTATAGTTTGCGCATGCGTATGGAAATAAGAAAAGCTTACTTCCCCCCGTTTTTTAATATCACAGCTTCTAGAAGGTTTACATGATTTCTTAAAAAACATGAGTTTTTAGAAAATGTCATTTATTTCATAAATGGAATCAACAAAGTATGAACATTCGATGTCATAACGACTTTGTATAGCTTGCGCATGCACAAACTATGCACATTCTATGTAATAACGACTTTCTAAAGTTTGCGCATGCGTCCGGAAATAAGAAATGCTTACTTCCCCCTATTTGTTAAAATCACGGCTTCTAGAAGGTTTACATGATTTCTTAACAAACACGAGTTTTTAGAAAATGTCATTTATTTCATAAATGGAATCAACAAAGTATGCACATTCTACGTCATAACAACTTTCTATAGTTTGCGCATGCGTTCGGAAATAAGAAAAGCTTACTTCCCCTCGTTTTTTAAAATCACAGCTTCTAGAAGGTTTACATGATTTCTTAAAAAACACGAGTTTTTAGAAAATGTCATTTATATCATAAATGGAATCAACAAAGTATGAACATTCGATGTCATAACGACGTTGTATAGTTTGCGCATGTGCAAACTATGCACATTCTATGTAATAACGACTTTCTATAGTTTGCGCATGCGTCCGGAAATAAAGAAAGTTTACTTCCCCCCTTTTTTTAAATTCACAGCTTCTAAAAGGTTTAGATTATTTCTTAAAAAACATGAGTTTTTAGAAACTGTGATTTATTTCAAAAATGGAATCAACAAAGTATGCACATTCTACATAATAACGACTTTCTATAGTTTCCGCATGCGTCCGGAAATAAGAAAAGCTTACTTCCCCCTGTTTTTTAAAATCACAGCTTCTAGAAGGTTTACATGATTTCTTAAAAAACACGAGTTTTTAGAAAATGTGATTTATTTCATCAATGGAATCGACAAAGTATGCACATTCTATGTCATAATGACTTTCTATAGTTTGCGCATGCGTCCGAAAGAAAAGCTTACTTCCCCCCGTTTTTTAAAATCACAGCTTCTAGAAGGATTACATGATTTTTTAAAAAACATGAGTTTTACGAACATGTGATTTATTTCATAAATGGAATCAACAAAGTATGCACATTCTACGTCATAACGACTTTCTATAGTTTGCGCATGCGTATGGAAATAAGAAAAGCTTACTTGCCCCCGTTTTTTAAAATCACAGCTTCTAGAAGGTTTACATGATTTCATAAAAAACACGAGTTTTTAGAAAATGTCATTTATTTAATAAATGGAATCAACAAAGTATGCACATTCTATGTAATAATGACTTTCTATAGTTTGCGCACGAGTCCGGAAATAAGAAAAGCTTACTTCCGTCTGTTTTTTAAAATCACAGGTTCTAGAAGGTTTACATGATTTCTTAAAAAACACTAGTTTTTAGAAAATGTGATTTATTTCATGAATGGAATCAACAAGATATGCAAATTCTAAGTCATAATGACTTTCTATAGTTTGCGCATGCGTCCGGAAATAAGAAAAGCTTACTTCTGCCAGTTTTTTAAAATCACAGCTTCTAGAAGGTTTACATGATTTCTTGAAAAACACGAGTTTGTAGAAAATGTGATTTATTTCATAAGTGGAATCAACAAACTATGCACATTCTACGTAATAACGACTTTCTATAGTTTGCGAATGCGTCCTGAAATAAGGAAAGCTTACTTTTCCCCGGTTTTTAAAATCACAGCTTCTAGAAGGTTTACATGATTTCTTAAAAAACACGAGTTTTTAGAAAATGTCATTTATTTCATAAATGGAATCAAAAAAGTATGAACATTCTATCTCATAACGACTTTGTAAAGGTTGTGCATGTGCAAACTATGCACATTCTATGTAATAACGACTTTCTATAGTTTGCGCATGCGTCCGGAAATAAGAAAAGCTTACTTCCCCCCTTTTTTTAAATTCACAGCTTCTAGAAGGTTTACATGATTTCTTAACAAACTCAAGTTTTTAGAAAATGTCTTTTATTTCGTAAATGGAATCAACAAAGTATGCACATTCTATGTCATAACGACTTTCTAAAGTTTGCACATGCGCCCGAAAATAAGAAAAGCTTACTTCTGCCAGTTTTTTAAAATCACAGCTTCTAGAAGGTTTACATGATTTCTTAAAAAACACGAGTTTTTAGAAAATGTGATTTATTTCATAAATGGAATCAACAAAGTATGCACATTATACATCATAACGACTTTCTAAAGTTTGCACATGCGTCCAGAAATAAGAAAAGCTTACTTCCGGCAGTTTTTTAAAAACACAGCTTTTAGAAGGTTTACGTGATTTCTTAAAAAACATGAGTTTTTAGAAAATGTGATTTATTTCATAAATGGAATAAAAAAAGTATGCACATTCTAAGTCATAACGACTTTCTACAGTTTGCGCATGCGTCCGGAAATAAGAAAAGCTTACTTCCCCCCGTTTTTTAAAATCACAGCTTCTAGAAGGTTTACATGATTTCTTAAAAAACACGAGTTTTTAGAAAATGTGATTTATTTCATCAATGGAATCAACAAACTATGTACATTCTATGTAATAACGACTTTCTATAGTTTGCGAATGCATCAGGAAATAAGAAAAGCTTACTTCCCCCCATTTTTTAAAATCACAGCTTCTGGAATGTTTACATGATTTCTTAAAAAACACGAGTTTTTAGAAAATGTGATTTATTTCATCAATGGAATCAAAAAACTATGCACATTCTACGTAATAACGACTTTCTATAGTTTGCGGATGAGTCCGGAAATAAGAAAAGCTTTCTTCCCCCCGTTTTTTAAAATCACAGCTTCTAGAAGGTTTACATGATTTCTTAAAAAACACGAGTTTTTAGAAAATGTCATTTATTTCATAAATGGAATCAAGAAAGTATGAACATTTGATGTCATAACGACTTTGTATAGTTTGCACATGCGAAAACTATGCACATTCTATGTAATAACGAGTTGCTATAGTTTGCGCTTGCGTCCGGAAATAAGAAAATATTACTTCCCCCCTTTTTTTAAATTCACAACTTCTAGAAGGTTTACATGATTTCTTAAAAAACACGAGTTTTTAGAAATTGTGATTTATTTCATAAATGGAATCAACAAAGTATACACAGTCTACGTCATAACGACTTTCTATAGTTTGCGCATGCGTCCGGAAATAAGAAAAGCTTACTTCCCCTCGTTTTTTAAAATCACAGCTTCTAGAAGGTTTACATGATTTCTTAAAAAACACGAGTTTTTAGAAAATGTCATTTATTTCATAAATGGAATCAACAAAGTATGAACATTCTATGTAATAACGACTTTCTATAGTTTGTGCATGCATCCTGAAATAAGAAAAGCTTACTTACCCCCTTTTTTTAAATTCACAGCTTCTAGAAGGTTTAGATGATTTCTTAAAAAACATGAGTTTTGAGAAACTGTGATTTATTTCATAAATGGAATCAACAAAGTATGCAAATTCTACGTAAAAACGACTTTCTATAGTTTCCGCATGCGTCCGGAAATAAGAAAAGCTTAATTCAACCAGTTTTTTAAAATCACAGCTTCTAGAAGGTTTACATGATTTCTTAACAAACACGAGTTTTTAGAAAATGTCATTTATTTCATAAATGGAATCAACAAACTATGCACATTCTATGTCATAACGACTTTGTATAGTTCACGCATGCACAAACTATGCACATTCTATGTAATAACGACTTTCTATAGTTTGCGAATGCGTCTAGAAATAAGAAAAGCTTACTTCCCCCTGTTTTTTAAAACGACAGCTTCTAGAAGGTTTACATGATTTCTTAAAAAAAACGAGCTTTTAGAAAATGTGATTTATTTCATAAAAGGAATCAACAAATTATGCACATTCTACGTCATAAGGACTTTCTATAGTTTGCGCATGTGTATGGAAATACGAAAAGCTTACCTCCCCCCGTTTTTTAAAATCACAGCTTCTAGAAGGTTTTCATGATTTCTTAAAAAAAACGAGTTTTTAGAAAATGTGATTTATTTCATAAAAGGAATCAACAAATTATGCACATTCTACATCATAACGACTTTCTACAGTTTGCGCATGTGTATGGAAATACGAAAAGCTTACTTCCACTCGTTTTTTAAAATCACAGCTTCTAGAAGGTTTACATGATTTCTTAACAAACACGAGTTTTTAGAAAATGTCATTTATTTCATAAATGGAGTCAACAAAGTATGCACATTCTATGTCATAACGACTTTCTATAGTTTTCACATGCGCGAACTATGCACATTCTACATAATAACGACTTTCTATAGTTTCCGCATGCATCCGTAAATAAGAAAAGCTTACTTCCGCCAGTTTTTTAAAATCACAGCTTCTAGAAGGTTTACATGATTTCTTAAAAAACACAAGTTTTTAGAAAATGTGATTTATTTCATAAATGGAATCAACAAAGTATGAACATTCTAAGTCATAACGACTTTCTATAGTTTGCGAATGCGTCTAGAAATAAGAAAAGCTTACTTCCCCCCGTTTTTTAAAATCACAGCTTCTACAAGGTTTACATGATTTCTTAAAAAACACGAGTTTTTTGAAAATTTGATTTATTTCATCAATGGAATCAACTAACTATGCACATTCTTCGTAATAACAACTTTGTATAGTTTGCGAATGCGTCCGGAAATAAGAAAAGCTTACTTCCCCCCGTTTTTTAAAACCACGGCTTCTAGAAGGTTTACATGATTTCTTAAAAACCACGAGTTTTTAGAAAATGTCATTTATTTCATAAATGAAATCAAAAAAGTATGAACATTCTATGTCATAATGACTTTGTATAGTTTACGCATGCGCAAACTATGCACATTCTATGTAATAACGACTTTCTATAGGTTGCGCATGCGTCCGGAAATAAGACAAGCTTCCTTCCCCCCTTTTTTTAAATTCACAGCTTCTAGAAGGTTTACATGATTTCTTAAAAAACACGAGTTTTTAGAAAATGTGATTTATTTCATAAATGGAATCAACAAAGTATGCACATTCTATGTCATAACGACATTCTATAGTTTGTGCATGCGTCCGGAAATAAGAAAAGCTTACTTCCCCCCGTCTTTTAAAATCACAGCTTCTAGAAGGTTTACATGATTTCTTAAAAAAAATGAGTTTTTAGAAAATGTGATTTATTTCATAAAAGAAATCAACAAAGTATGCACATTCTACGTCATAACGACTTTCTATAGTTTGCGTATGCGTATGGAAATAAGAAAAGCTTACTTGCCCCCGTTTTTTAAAATCACAGCTTCTAGAAGGTTTACATGATTTCTTAAAAAAGACGAGTTTTTAGAAAATGTCATTTATTTAATAAACAGAATCAACAAAGTATGCACATTCTACGTAATAACGACTTTCTATAGTTTGTGCATGCGTCCGGAAATAAGAAAACCTTACTTCTGCCTGTTTTTTAAAATCACAGCTTCTAGAAGGTTTACATGATTTCTTAAAAAAACACAAGTTTTTAGAAAATGTCGTTTATTTCATAAATCGAATCAACAAAGTATGCACATTCTACGTCATAACGACTTTCTATAGTTTGCGCATGCGCTTGGAAATAAGAAAAGCTTACTTCCCCCCGTTTTTTAAAATCACAGCTTCTAGAAGGTTTACATGATTTCTTAAAAAAAACGAGTCTTTAGAAAATGTGATTTATTTCATAAAATGAATCAACAAAGTATGCACATTCTACGTCATAATGACTTTTTACAGTTTGCGCATGCGTATGGGAATAAGAAAAGCTTACTTCCCCTCGTTTTTTAAAATTACAGCTTCTACAAGGTTTACATGATTTCTTAAAAAACACGAGTTTTTAGAAAATGTGATTTATTTCATAAATGGAATCAACAAAGTGTTCACATTCTATGTCATAACGACTTTCTATACTTTGCGCATGCACAAACTATGCACATTCTACGTACTAACGACTTTCTAAAGTTTGCGTATGCGTCCGGAAATAAGAAAAGCTTACTTCACCCCGTTTTTTAAAATCACAACTTCTAGAAGGTTTACATGATTTCTTAAAAAACAGGAGTTTTTAGAAAATGCCATTTATTTCATAAATGGAAGCAAAAAAGTATGAACATTCTAGGTCATAACGACTTTGTATAGTTAGCGCATGCGTTCGGAAATAAGAAAATCTTACTTCCCACCGTTTTTTAAAATCACAGCTTGAAGAAGGTTTACATGATTTGTTAAAAAAAATGAGTTTTTAGAAAATGTGATTTATTTCATAAAAGGAATAAACAAAGTATGCACATTCTATGTCATAACGACTTTCTATAGTTTGCGCATGCGTCCGGAAATAAGAAAAGTTTACTTCCCCCCGTCTTTTAAAATCACAGCTTCTAGAAGGTTTACATGATTTCTTAAAAAACATGAGTTTTTAGAAAATGTAATTTAATTCATAAATGGAATCAACAAAGTATGCACATTCTAAGTCATAACGACTTTGTATAGTTTACACATGCACAAACTATGCACATTCTACGTCATAACAACTTTCTATAGTTCGCGCATGTGTCCGGAAATAAGAAAAGCTTACTTTCGCTAGTTTTTTAAAATCACGGCTTCTAGAAGCTTTACATGATTTCTTAAAAAGCACGCGTTTTTAGAAAATGTGATTTATTTCATAAATGGAATCAAGAAAGTATGCACATTCTAAGTCATAACGACTTTCTATAGTTTGCGCATGCGTCCGGAAATAAGAAAAGCTTACTTCCGCCAATTTTTTAAAATCACAGCTTCTAGAAGGTTTACATGATTTCTTAAAAAACACGAGTTGTTAGAAAATGTGATTTATTTCATCAATGGAATCAACAAACTATGCACATTCTACGTAATAACGACTTTCTATAGTTTGTGAATGCGTCCGAAAATAAGAAAAGCTTACTTCCCCCCGGTTTTTAAAATCACAGCTTCTAGAAGGTTTACATGATTTCTTAAAAAACACGAGTTTTTAGAAAATGTCATTTATTTAGTAAATGGAATCAAAAAAGTATGAACATTCTATATCATAACGACTTTGTATAGGTTCTGCATCTGCAAACTATGCACATTCTATGTAATAACGAATTTCTATAGTTTGCGCATGCGTCTGGAAATAAGAAAAGCTTACTTCCCCCCCTTTTTTAAATTCACAGCTTCTAGAAGGTTTACATGATTTCTTAACAAACACGAGTTCTTAGAAAATTTTATTTATTTCATAAATGGAATCAACAAAGTATGCACATTCTATGTCATAACGACTTTCTAAAGTTTGCGCATGCGTCCGGAAATAAGAAAAGCTTACTTCCGCCATTTTTTTTAAATCACAGCTTCTAGAGGGTTTACATGATTTCTTAAAAAACACGAGTTTTTAGAAAAAGTGATTTATTTCATAAATGGAATCAACAAAGTATGCACATTCTACGTAATAACGACTTTCTATAGTTTTTGCATGCGTCCGGAAATAAGAAAAGCTTACTTCTACCAGTTTTTAAAAATCACAGCTTCTAGAAGGTTTACATGATTTCTTAAAAAACACGAGTTTTTAGAAAATGTGATTTATTTCATCAATGGAATCAAAAAAGTATGAACATTCTATGTCATATCGACTCTGAATAGTTTGCGCATGCGCAAACTATGCACATTCTATGTCATAATGACTTTCTATAGTTTGCGCATGCGTCCGGAAATAAGAAAAGCTTACTTTCCCCCTTTTTTTAAATTCACAGCTTCTAGAAGGTTTACATGATTTCTTAAAAAACACGAGTTTTTAGAAAATATGATTTATTTCATAAATGGAATCAACAAAGTATGCACATTCTACGTCATAACGAATTTCTATAGTTTGCGCATGCGTCCGGAAATAAGAAAAGCTTACTTCCCCCCGTTTTTTAAAACCACAGCTTCTAGAAGGTTTACATGATTTCATAAAAAAAACGAGTTTTTAGAAAATGTGATTTATTTAATAAAAGGAATCAACAAAGTATGCACATTCTACATCATAACGACTTTCTATAGTTTGCGCATGCGTATGGAAATAAGAAAAGCTTACTTCCCCCTGTTTTTTAAAATCACAGCTTCTAGAAGGTTTACATGATTTCTTAAAAAACACGAGTTTTTAGAAAATGTGATTTATTTCATCAATGGAATCAACAAAGTATGCACATTCTATGTCATAATGACTTTCTATAGTTTGCGCATGCATCCGGAAATAAGAAAAGCTTACTTCCCCCGTTTTTTAAAATCACAGCTTCTAGAAGGTTTACATGATTTCTTAAAAAAACGCGTTTTTTGGAAATGTGATTTATTTCATAAATGGAATCAACAAAGTATGCACATTCTACGTCATAACGACTTTCTATAGTTTGTGCATGTGTCCGGAAATAAGAAAAGCTTACATCCCCCCATCTTTTAAAATCAAAGCTTCTAGAAGGTTTACATGATTTCTTTAAAAAAATGAGTTTTTAGAAAATGTGATTTATTTCATAAAAGGAATCAACAAAGTATGCACATTCTACGTCATAACGAATTTCTATAGTTTGCGCATGCGTATGGAAATAAGAAAAGCTTACTTGCCCCCGTTTTTTAAAATCACAGCTTCTAAAAGGTTTAAATGATTTCTTAAAAAACACGAGTTTTTAGAAAATGTCATTTATTTAATAAATGGAATCAACAAAGTATGCACATTCTACGTAATAATGACTTTCTATAGTTTGCGCACGCATCCGGAAATAAGAAAAGCTTACTTCCGTATGTTTTTTAAAATCACAGCTTCTAGAAGGTTTACATGATTTCTTAAAAAACACAAGTTTTTAGAAAATGTCATTTATTTCATAAATCGAATCAAAAAAGTATGCACATTCTACATCATAACAACTTTCTATAGTTTGCACATGCGTCTGGAAATAAGAAAAGCTTACTTCCCCCCGTTTTTTAAAATCACAGCTTCTAGAAGGTTTACATGATTTCTTAAAAAAAACGAGTTTTTAGAAAATGTGATTTATTTCATAAAAGGAATTAACAAAGTATGCACATTCTACATCATAACGAATTTCTACAGTTTGCGCATGCGTATGGGAATAAGAAAAGCTTACTTCCCCTCGTTTTTTAAAATCACAGCTTCTAGAAGGTTTACATGATTTCTTAAAAAACACGAGTTTTTAGAAAATGTCATTTATTTCATAAATGGAATCAACAAAGTATGCACATTTTATGTCATAACGACTTTGTATAGTTTACGCATGCGCAAACTATGCACATTCTACGTCATAACGACTTTCTATAGTTTGCGAATGCGTCCGGAAATAAGAAAAGCTTACTTCCCCCCGTTTTTTAAAACCACAGCTTCTAGAAGGTTTACATGATTTCTTAAAAAACACGAGTTTTTAGAAAATATGATTTATTTCATAAATGGAATCAACAAAGTATGCACATTCTACGTCATAACGAATTTCTATAGTTTGCGCATGCGTCCGGAAATAAGAAAAGCTTACTTCCGCCCGTTTTTTAAAATCACAGCTTCTAGAAGGTTTACATGATTTGTTAAAAACCACGAGTTTTTAGAAAATGTGATTTATTTCATAAATAGAATCAACAAAGTATGCACATTCTATGTCATAACGACTTTGTATAGTTTTCGCATGCGCAAACTATGCACATTCTACGTAATAACGACTTTCTATAGTTTGCGAATGCGTCCGGAAATAAGAAAAGCTTACTTCCCCCCGTTTTTTAAAACCACAGCTTCTAGATGTTGATGTATATGTAACTTCGGAATGTATTTCACATATATGTATATTGTATTCCTATAGAGATGGTATTATTCCTCTATAAGGAAGTGTCGTCATTTATATTGTAAGTGTCGTAACTTATACTTGATGGGTTATTAGACCACCTTATTTGGGGTCGGCCCTGTATAAGTCATGTGGGTCAAAGGGTTATTAGACCACCCTATTGGGGGTCGGCCATGTGGGTCAAAGGGTTTTTAGACCACCCTATTGGGGGTTGGCCCAGTCAGCATTATGTTATGTGGTTAAGTTCGAGCCTACATGAGTTAGGTAAAAAGGCAAGTCAAGTCAAGTATAAATAGAGTGCGGGAGGCACTCTATTTACTCACTCACTTCTCACACATGCACTCAAGGAGGAGTGGCGCACTTATGGAGAAGGAGGATCTGCTGCTAGGTTATGGCTATCTCTCTTGGTTGGTTGTATCATTGCTCTATCTATCTTTGAGGAAGTTATTGGGGTTTTTCACCTTTATGGTTTTCCCCAAGTAAATCTTTGTGTCTCTTGTGTGCTTGCATTATTGTCTCCATGATTGATATGCTATAGATATGCTGTACATGTTGTTCTCTTAGTTAAGATCCTAGATCAGATTGAAGAAAATTCTGAAAATTTAACATGGTATCAGAGCTAGCCTGAAAGAAGGCATGATATGGCATGTATGACACTTGTTGCACTTACGATGCTAGGGCTTGATATAGTAAAAACCAGTCGTCGTAGCACTTTCGCTATAAATCCGTTTTGGAAAAGGTTTCGGATCTGAAATTGTTACAGGTCGAAGATAAAATCTCCAGGTACCTTGTGTCCAAAGGACAACCTCTAATTCGTTGTACTTTGTGATTTATGATCTGTACAATATAGGGTTTCTGCCTCTTCCAGATCTGAGTCAAAATCAGGTGACCTTGGGAAAAAGGTCATAACTTGGGCTAGGAAGCTCCAAATGAAATTTCGTGAAAAGTGACAGGTAGTAAACAGTCTGTACTATCTCAGAAAAGTTTTTCAGAGGCCGAAGTTGAACCAGTGACACGTGGCACGCCGTACAAGTTCGCTCTACTTTTTTATCCCATAAACAGGTCACGTTGTGACACTTGGCATAACTCTCTCTCAGAAAATCCAATTGAGGTCAGACCTGTCAGGATGGAAAGATAACAGGCCGAGATATCTCAGAAAACTTTTTCAGAGGCCGAAGTTCAAACAGTGACACGTGGAACGCCGTACAAGTTCGCTCTTCTGTTTTATCCCAAAACAGGTCACGTTGCGACATTTGGCATAACTCTCTCTCAGAGAATCCAATTGAGGTCAGACATGTTAGGATGGAAAGGTAACAGGTCAGGCTATATCAGGAAACTTTTTTCAGACCCTGTGGATCAAAAATTTCGGAGTTACACCAGAAACAATCAGGTACATATTTCTGTCAAAACAGAATTATTTTTTGGTACCTTCATTCATGGCTTCCGGAATTTAGGGCTTTGAAGAAAGTTGGAATTTTTGTAATCGGAGACCACGGCTGAATGCTACTCATCAAAATAAAAATTTAGAGACCAAAATCAGAATTTTTGGTTGGGCAGAAGGCCGGGCTTGATCAGACCCTAGTTCGGGACTTTGATCAGGAAAGTGGAAAATTAGGGCTTCTTTAAAAATGGGAATTTTTGAAATCTGAGACCACGGCTGGAAGCTCCTCAGAAAAATAGAAGCTTAGAGCTTTGGATCAAACCTTTTGATTGGGAAAAAGAGTGGGATTCATCAAACCCCAGTTCAGGGTCACGTCCAGTGAATCCGGAAGTTTCAAAGGCAAAATTGAGGAGTGAAACTTTGCAGTTTTCAAATTATGAATATACCAATTTGATCAGCTCATCAAGGCGCATATTTCTATCCTTTCAGAAGTTTGAAATTCAAAGTTTGAATTTTTGGGTTTCTCTGACAAACCCATATCCAGCTCCAGGTCCAGTTCTTGCAAATCAATTGGATTGGGTTAATCCTAGAAGAAGATGGATTGGTCACCTACATAGGTGAAGAAGTTCCTGTTTCAGAGGGAGATAAGGCTAAGGCCTTAGATAAGAAGATTACTAGCGATCTCGACAGGTATGACTCATCAAGGTATGTCTCGATATTTGTTCATGATTAAGTTTATGGTATGCTTGTCTTCATGTTATTACGGTTAGTACACTCTTGATTTTAGACTTGTCATATCACCTTAATAAAACTATGAATGCACGATAGAAAATATTCATTGATTAAGGTGTTGACACTTATGATTGTACTAATGCATTATGGTGTTGTATGAGGTTTATGTTGTCTACTAACATGAAAGGTACACCAAGAAAGACAAATCATGTTCTGGTCCAAGAACATATGATCATGATAACATGAGGACAAAGATTCATCCATTGTCATGGATCTCATAGAAGATCCATTTACGAGGTATGTATAACTTGGTTTTGTAATGGTTAACTTATGAGACATGCAGGTTACTAGCACAAGTCATTGACGAAGAACAAGAAGACATTATGCGGGTATGTTAGACATAAATAGCTAGCATGCTAATCCAGGTATGTTTTTCCTATATCAAGCTAGAATCCTACCTTGGGTTAGGATCTTATACTGTTGTGTTGTTGATAATGATTATTCATGAAGTCATAGGTTTGAATAGTCATGGTTGTATACATATTATGTTTCTTACCATATTTGATGATATGGCTAACCAAAAGAATCATGAAGACATAAGTTAGAATAATCATGGGTATATGCATATTATGTGTCTTACCTTAATTAATGATATGACTAACCTGAAGAGTCATAGGTTTGAGTAATTATAATTTTAGACATGTTATGTTTCTTATGATTTGACTAACCATAAGAATCCTACATAAACCTTGAAAGCTAATGCTTATTATTTCTGTTTGAAATGATCATGACTATACATGCTTTAGATTATTGTGTTTTTGATAATATTAAGATTATTCTAATGAATTTTTGATTATGTATGAGACCTCGGGGATAACACAATGATGATACTAACAAGCATGCATAGGGATCAAGAATGAGTATAAGTTCAAAGAAAGGTGTAGAAGAAGCTACTTCAGATTAGGACTCCAGCAGCTCCTGCAAGGAAGCGAAGACTCAGAGGGAGTCCACCCAACGAACAAACAAAGATAAGTATTTGAATTGTCATTTCTTAAATAATACTGTTCAATAATGTATATACTGATGTTCCTAGAATTAGGTTGTGTATTATGCATATTAGAATAATTGCATTGATGAACAGTATACTCCTAATATGCATGGGTAAGTGGCCTATGGCACTGTACAACATTCCATTGCTACTTATCTAGAATGAAACCTCTTTGCTGACATGTTGGGAGTTGTGCACACTCTTAACAATGTTCTGGTAGAGATTGGAAGGCATCTAGAAAGTTACGGAATATGGATAAATGTTGTATTGAAGCATTGGCTAAGATAATTGCATGACTGTATGACATATTTCGTTATGTGTAAGAATTTGTTCTGAAAATTATGAGATGTTTCTAATCATGCAATTTAACCTGTTTTGTAGGAAAGACCATATATCTTCACCTACAAAAGAAGAACTACAACATTTGTTCAACAACAAAATTATCTATTGAAGATATTGAAGTTCCCAGGATCTGGGATGAAGAAATGGAATGCCATGATCCGTAGATCATGAAGAACGATGTTTGGGATGTAGTCCCAAGACCTGAAGGGAAGTTTGTTATGACTTCCATATGGATCTATCAGATCAAGCATGTTGCAGATGACAGCATTGAGAAATATAAAAGTGATACTACTTTTGTATGCAGATAACTTGTTTGTTACAGGTGAAGATAGATTGATTGCCGACATGCAGCGAAAGCTTACTACCGAGTTCGAGATGAAGAACTTGGGAATGATGCACTATTTGTTTTTGGCATGGAGGTGTGGCAGAGTGATGGAATCTTCCTTGGACAAGGGAAGTATGCAGTAGAGATCCTGAAGAGGTTTGGGATGATGGACTGCAAGGCTATGGCCACACCTATGACATCGAATATGAAGCTTCTATGTGATGCTTCATCTGAGCTGGTTGATGTCTCTACGTATCGTCAGATGATTGGGTCCTTGATGTACTTGACGAACACGAGACCAGACATTTTCTTTGCTGTGAACACATTGAGCCAGTTCCTGACGGATCCGAGGGGTGTTCACCTGGTTACTGTAAAGCATGTTCTGAGGTACCTGAAGGGTACAATGGATTTTGGGCTCAGGTATGAGGCGAATCAAAAGTTTAACCTGCAGGGTTATGTTGATTCAGATTGGGCTGGCAGTGCTGCAGATAGGAAGAGCACATCTGGGTGTTGCTTCAGTATGGGATCATGTGTGATCTCTTGGTTTAGCAGGAAGCAATCCTGCGAAGCACTGAGTACAGCTGAGGCAGAGTATGTTGCAGCCTGTTCAGCTAGTTGTGAGGTAGTATGGCTACGGAAGCTACTGTCTGAGTTATTTGATCTCCCGTTGGAGGCTACTGGTATCTTCTGTGATAACCAGAGTTGTGTGAAGCTGTCCGAAAACCCAGTGTTTCATGACAGGTCGAAACACATAGAGATCAAATATCACTATATCAGGGATATGGTGCAGAGAGGAGCTGTGAAGCTCATGTATGTTGCGACGGACGAGCAGATTGCAGATGTGCTGACGAAGCCACTAGCCAGGGTGAAGTTCGAGTACTTCAGATAGAGGCTTGGTGTTATTCAGATCGAGGACACTTCGAGGAAGAAGTGACGGACACATTTGCTGAAGCCATTCCAAGCATGTTGGAAGGAGGATCCTTCACATGGCTGTGGATGAAAGCGCTGGATGATGAGCATCAGAATGATGTTCTGGTTTCTGCTTGATATGATCAGTTGGATCATTTTATGTATGTATGTACGCATCATGTGGATGCTAGATATGATCAGTTGGATCATCTTATGTATGTATGTACTCATCATGTGGATGTTAGATATGATCAGTTGGATCATTTTATGTATGTATGTACGCATCATGTGGATGCTAGATATGATCAGTTGGATCATTTTATGTATGTATGTATGCATCATGTTGGATGCTTGGACCATGTATCTGTATATGTATCAGGTGGATACATTGTATGATCAGGTGGATCATGTATGGTGATATGTATCATGTATTTGTATTTGTATCAGGTGGATACATTGATGATCAGAAGGATCATGTATGATGATATGTATCAGGTAGATACTTGGTATGCATCAGGTAGATGCATTGATGATCAGAAGGATCATGTATGATGATATGTATCAGGTAGATACTTGGTATGCATCAGGTAGATGCATTGATGATCAGGAGGATCATGTATGATGATATGTATCAGGTAGATACTTGGTATGCATCAGGTAGATGCATTGATGATCAGGAGGATCATGTATGATGATATGTATCATGTATTTGTATCAGGTGGATACATTGATGATCAGGAGGATCATGTATGATACTTGGCATGCAGCAGGATGTTGCAGTGATGATCAGGATGATCATAGATGACGAGCTTCAGGATGTTGCTCCAGATGACATGCAGCAGGACGTTGCAGTGATGATGATCAGGATGATCATGGATACATCAGGATGATGTATGATGAGTATCAGGTTGATACTCTGTGGCCGTGGATCAGGTTGTGCATATGAGCATGTAATTCGATGCCCTGGGAGATTTGCAGATGCTCTTTCGAGGTTTTGCCTATGGCATGTAATTCGGTGCCCTAGGACATCTGGCAAATGCTCTTTCGAGGTTTTGCTCTGGGAGGACATGTAATTCGGTGCCCTGGGAGATCTGCAGATAGTCTTTCGAGGTTTTGCCTATGGCATGTAATTCGGTTCCCTGGGATATCTGGCAGATGCTCTTTCGAGGTTTTGTCCTATGGCATGTAATTCAGTGCCCTAGGAGATTTGCAGATGGTCTTTCGAGGTTTTGCCAATGGCATGTAATTCGGTTCCCTGGGACATCTGGCAAATGCTCTTTCGAGGTTTTGCCATGACCACATGTAATTCGTTTCCCTGGGAGATCTGCAGATAGTCTTTTGAGGTTTTGCCTATGGCATGTAATTCGGTTCCCTGGAATATCTGGCAGATGCTCTTGCGAGGTTTTGTGGTGAGGTCACATGTAATTCGGTGCCCTGGGAGATCCTATAGGTAGAGCTGTGTGCTCGTAACAGCCTGGGATGCTCTTTCGAGGTTTTGTGACGCACGTAAAAGTCCTGAGGATTCCACAGTATGGCCAGTGATGATGAAGACCTGCAGGTGGTGGGCCTACATCCAGTATGAAAAAGGACTGGCTCTGTAGAACTTCCTATGACGAGTAGATTCAGAGATTGATTGAGATAGCAACATCAGTGACGATGATGATGACTCAATGATGATTATCCAGTGACGATGATCCAGAGAAGATGACTTGTGCTAGAAGAACTGTGCTGAGAAATACCTTCCTAGTTAAGAGGGAGTGTTGATGTATATGTAACTTCGGAATGTATTTCACATATATGTATATTGTATTCCTATAGAGATGGTATTATTCCTCTATAAGGAAGTGTCGTCATTTATATTGTAAGTGTCGTAACTTATACTTGATGGGTTATTAGACCACCTTATTTGGGGTCGGCCCTGTATAAGTCATGTGGGTCAAAGGGTTATTAGACCACCCTATTGGGGGTCGGCCATGTGGGTCAAAGGGTTATTAGACCACCCTATTGGGGGTCGGCCCAGTCAGCATTATGTTATGTGGTTAAGTTCGAGCCTACATGAGTTAGGTAAAAAGGCAAGTCAAGTCAAGTATAAATAGAGTGCGGGAGGCACTCTTTTTACTCACTCACTTCTCACACATGCACTCAAGGAGGAGTGGCGCACTTATGGAGAAGGAGGATCTGCTGCTAGGTTATGGCTATCTCTCTTGGTTGGTTGTATCATTGCTCTATCTATCTCTGAGGAAGTTATTGGGGTTTTTCACCTTTATGGTTTTCCCCAAGTAAATCTTTGTGTCTCTTGTGTGCTTGCATTATTGTCTCCATGATTGATATGCTATAGATATGCTGTACATGTTGTTCTCTCAGTTAAGATCCTAGATCAGATTGAAGAAAATTCTGAAAATTTAACACTAGAAGGTTTACATGATTTCTTAAAAAACACGAGTTTTTAGAAAATGTCATTTATTTCATAAAAGGAGCAACAAAGTACGCACATTCTATGTCATAACGACTTTCTATATTTTGCGCATGCGTATGGAAATAAGAAAAGCTTACTTCCCCCCGTTTTTTAAAATCACAGCTTCTAGAAGGTTTACGTGAGTTCTTAAAAAAAACGAGTTTTTAGAAAATGTCATTTTGTTTAATAAATGGAATCAACATAGTATGCACATTCTACATAATAACGACTTTCTATAGTTTGCGCATGCATCCGGAAATAAGAAAAGCTTACTTCCCCCTGTTTTTTAAAATCACAGCTTCTAGAAGGTTTATATGATTTCTTAACAAACACGAATTTTTAGAAAACGTCATTTATTTCATAAATGGAATCAACAAAGTATGCACATTCTATGTCATAACGAATTTCTATACTTTGCGCATGCACAAACTATGCACATTCTACATACTAACGACTTTCTATAGTTTGCGTATGCGTTCGGAAATAAGAAAAGCTTACTTCACCCCGTTTTTTAAAATCACAACTTCTAGAAGGTTTACATGAGCTCTTAAAAAACATGAGTTTTTAGAAAATGTGATTTATTTCATCAATGGAATCAACAAAGTATGCACATTCTACGTCATAACGAATTTCTATAGTTTGCGCATGCATCCGGAAATAAGAAAAAGCTTACTTCCCCCCGTTTTTTAAAATCACAGCTTCTAGAAGGTTTACATGATTTCTTAAAAAACACGAGTTTTTAGAAAATGTGATTTATTCCATAAATGGAATCAACAAAGTATGCACATTCTACGTCATAACGACTGTCTATAGTTTGCGCATGCGTCCGGAAATAAGAAAAGCTTACTTCCGCCAGTTTTTTAAAATCACAGCTTCTAGAAGGTTTACATGATTTCTTAAAAAACACGACTTTTTAGAAAATGTGATTTAATTCATAAATGGACTCAACAAAGTATGCAAATTCTATGTCATAACGACTTTGTATAGTTTACGCATGCAGAAACTATGCACATTCTACGTCATAACGATTTTCTATAGTTCGCGCATGCGTCCGAAAATAAAAAAAGCTTACTTCTGCTAGTTTTTTAAAATCACAGCTTCTAGAAGTTTTACATGATTTCTTAAAAAACACGAGTTTTTAGAAAGTGTGATTTATTTCATAAATGGAATCAACAAAGTATGCACATTCTAAGTCATAACGACTTTCTATAGTTTGCGCATGCGTCTGGAAATAAGAAAAGCTTAGTTCCACAGTTTTTTAAAATCACAGCTTCTAGAAGGTTTACATGATTTCTTAAAAAACATGAGTTTTTAGAAAATGTCATTTATTTCATAAATGGAATCAAAAAAGTATGAACATTCTATCTCATAACGACTTTGTATAGGTTGTGCATGCGCAAACTATGCACATTCTATGTAATAACGACTTTCTATAGTTTGCGCATGCGTCCGGAAATAAGAAAAGCTTACTTCCCGCGTTTTTTTAAATTCACAGCTTCTAGAAGGTTTACATGATTTCTTAACAAACACGAGTTTTTAGAAAATGTGATTTATTTCATAAAATGAACCAACAAAGTATGCACATTCTACGTCATAACGACTTTCTACAGTTTGCGCATGCGTATGGGAATAAGAAAAGCTTATTTCCCCTCGTTTTTTTAAATCACAGCTTCTAGAAGGTTTACATGATTTCTTAAAAAAAATGAGTTTTTAGAAAATGTGATTTATTTCATAAAAAAAATCAACAAAGTATGCACATTCTACGTCATAACGACTTTCTACAGTTTGCGCATGCGTATGGGAATAAGAAAAGCTTACTTCCCCTCATTTTTTAAAATCACAGCTTCTAGAAGGTTTACATGATTTCTTAAAAAACACGAATTTTTAGAAAATGTGATTTATTTCATAAATGGAATCAACAAAGTATGCACATTCTATGTCATAACGACTTTGTATTGTTTACGCATGCACAAACTATGCACATTCTACGTCATAACGACTTTCTATAGTTTGCGCATGCGTCCGGAAATAAGAAAAGCTTACTTCCGCCCATTTTTTAAAATCACAGCTTCTAGAAGGTTTACATGATTTCTTAAAAAACACGAGTTTTTAGAAAATGTGATTTATTTCATAAATGGAATCAACAAAGTATGCACATTCTATGTCATAACGACTTTGTATAGTTTACGCATGCACAAACTATGCACATTCTACATAATAACAACTTTCTATAGTTTGCGAATGCGTCCGGAAATAAGAAAAACTTACTTCCCCACGTTTTTTAAGACCACAGCTTCTAGAAGGTTTACGTGATTTCTTAAAAAACATGAGTTTTTAGAAAATGTCATTTATTTCATAAAAGGAATCAACAAAGTATGCATATTCTATGTCATAACGACTTTCTGTAGTTTGCGCATGCGTATGGAAATAAGAAAAGCTTACTTCCCGCCATTTTTTAAAATCACAGCTTCTAGAAGGTTTACATGATTTCTTAAAAAACACGAGTTTTTAGAAAATGTCGTTTTGTTTAATAAATGTAATCAACAAAGTATGCACATTCTACGTAATAACGACTTTATATAGTTTGCGCTTGCGTCCGGAAATAAGAAAAGCTTACTTCCCCATGTTTTTTAAAATCACAGCTTCTAGAAGGTTTACATGATTTCTTAATAAACACGAGTTTTTAGAAAATGTCATTTATTTCATAAATGGAATCAACGAAGTATGCACATTCTATGTCATAACGACTTTCTATACTTTTCGCATGCGCAAACTATGCACATTCTACGTACTAACGACTTTCTATAGTTTGTGTATGCGTATGGAAATAAGAAAAGCTTACTTCCCCCCATTTTTTAAAATCACAGCTTCTAGAAGGTTTACATGATTTCTTAAAAAACACGAGTTTTTAGAAAATGTCGTTTTGTTTAATAAATGTAATCAACAAAGTATGTACATTCTACGTAATAACGACTTTCTATAGTTTGCGCATGCATCTGGAAATAAGAAAAGCTTACTTCCCCATGTTTTTTACAATCACAGCTTCTAGAAGGTTTACATGATTTCTTAAAAAACATGAGTTTTTAGAAAATGTGATTTATTTCATCAATGGAATCAACAAAGTATGCGCATTCTACGTCATAACGACTTTCTATACTTCCGCTAGTTTTTTAAAATCACAGCTTCTAGAAGGTTTACATGATTTCTTAAAAAACACGAGTTTTTAGAAAATGTGATTTATTTCATAAATGGAATCAACAAAGTATGCACATTCTAAGTCATAACGACTTTCTATAGTTTGCGCATGCGTTCGGAAATAAGAAAAGCTTACTTCCGCTAGTTTTTTAAAATCACAGCTTCTAGAAGGTTTACATGATTTCTTAAAAAACATGAGTTTTTAGAAAATGTCATTTATTTCATAAATGGAATAAAAAAAGTATGAACATTCTATCTCATAACGACTTTGTATAGGTTGTGCATGCGGAAACTATGCACATTCTATGTAATAACGACTTTCTATAGTTTGCGCATGCGTCCAGAAATAAGAAAAGCTTACTTCCCCCCTTTTTTTAAATTCACATCTTCTAGAAGGTTTACATGATTTCTTAACAAACACGAGTTTTTAGAAAATGTCATTTATTTCATAAATGGAATCAACAAAGTATGCACATTCTATGTCATAACGACTTTCTAAAGTTTGTGCATGCGTCCGGAAATAAGAAAAGCTTACTTCCGCCAGTTTTTTAAAATCACAGCTTTTGGAAGGTTTACATGATTTCTTAAAAAACATGAGTTTTTAGAAAATGTGATTTATTTCATCAATGGAATCAACAAACTATGCACATTCTACGTAATAACGACTTTCTATAGTTTGCGCATAAGTCTAGAAATAAGAAAAGCTTACTTCCCCCCGTTTTTTAAAATCACAGCTTCTAGAAGGTTTACAAGATTTCTTAAAAAACACGATTTTTTTGAAAATGTCATTTATTTCATAAATGGAATCAACAAAGTATGAACATTCTGTTAAATTTTCTGAATTTACTTCAATGTGATCCAGGATCTTAACTGAGAGAACAACATGTACAGCATATCTACAGCATATCAATCATGGAGACAATAATGCAAGCACACAAGAGACACAAAGATTTACTTGGGGAAAACCATAAAGGTGAAAAATCCCAATAACTTCCTCAGAGATAGATAGAGCAATGATACAACCAACCAAGAGAGATAGCCATAAACTAGCAGCAGATCCTCCTCCTCCATAAGTGCGCCACTCCTCCTTGAGTGCATGTGTGAGAAGTGAGTGAGTAAATAGAGTACCTCCCGCACTCTATTTATACTTGACTTGACTTGCCTTTTTACCTAACTCATGTAGGCTCGAACTTAACCACATAACATAATGCTGAGTGGGCCGACCCCCAATAGGGTGGTCTAATAACCCTTTGACCCACATGGCCGACCCCCAATAGGGTGGTCTAATAACCCTTTGACCCACATGACTTATACAGGGCCGACCCCAAATAAGGTGGTCTAATAACCCATCAAGTATAAGTTACGACACTTACAATATAAATGACGACACTTCCTTATAGAGGAATAATACCATCTCTATAGGAATACAATATACATATATGTGAAATACATTCCGAAGTTACATATACATCAACACTCCCTCTTAACTAGGAAGGTATTTCTTAGCACAGTTCTTCTAGCACAAGTCATCTTCTCTGGATCATCGTCACTGGATAATCATCATCGAGTCATCATCATCGTCACTGCTATTTCTATTTCAATCAATCTCTGAATCTACTCGTCATAGGAAGTTCTACAAAGCCAGTCCTTTTTCATACAGGAGGTAGGCCCACCACCTGTAGGTCTTCATCATCACTGGCCATACTATGGAATCCTCAGGACTTATTACGTGCGTCACAAAACCTCGAAAGAGTATCCCAGGATGTTACGGGTACACAACTCCGACCTATAGGATCTCCCAGTGCGCTATTACATGTGACCCCACCACAAAACCTCGAAAGAGCATCTCAGGATGTTACGGGTACACAACTCCGACCTGAAATCTCCCAGGGCACAAATTACATGTGGTCACCACAAAACCTAGCAAGAGCATCTCAGGATGTTACGGGTACACAACTCCGACCTGAAATCTCCCAGGGCACAAATTACATGTGGTCATGGCAAAACCTCGAAAGAGCATCTCAGGATGTTACGGGTACACAACTCCGATCTAAAATCTCCCAGGGCCCAAATTAGATGCCATAGGACAAAACCTCGCAAGAGCATCTCAGGATGTTACGGGTACACAACTCCGACCTGAAATCTCCTAGGGCACAAATTACATGTCCTCCCAGAGCAATGTCTCGAAAGAGCATCCCAAGCTGTTACGGGTACACAACTCCGACCTATAGGATCTCCCAAACATGCTCATCTCCACAACCTGATCCACGGCCACAGAGTATCAACCTTATACTCACCATACATCATCCTGATGTACTCATGATCATCCTGATCATCATCACTCCAACATCCTGCTGCATGTCATCTGGAGCAACATCCTGAAGCTCATCATCCATGATCATCCTGATCATCACTGCAACATCCTGCTGCATGATCCACCTGATCATCAATGCATCCACCTGATGCATACCAAGTATCTACCTGATACATATCATCATACATGATCCTCCTGATCATACAATGTATCCACCTGATACATGATACATATCACCATACATGATCCACCTGATCATACAATGTATCCACCTGATACATATACAGATACATGGTCCAAGCATCCAACATGATGCATATACAAAATACATACACATGATCCAACTGATCATATCCAGCATCCAACATGATGCATACATACATAAATGATCCAACTGATCATATCCAGCATCCAACATGATGCATACATACATAAATGATCCAAATGATCATATCCAGCATCCAACATGATGCATACATACATAAATGATCCAACTGATCATATCCAAGCAGAAACCAGAACATCATCCTGATGCCCATTATCCAGCGCTTACATCCACAGCCATGTGAAGGATCCTCCTTCCAACATGCTTGGAATGGCTTCAGCAAATGTGTCCATCACTTCTTCCTCGAAGTGTCCTCGATCTGAAGAACGCAAAGCCTCTCTCTGAAGTACTCGAACTTCACTCTGGCTAGTGGCTTCATCAGCACATCTGCAATCTGCTCGTCCGTCGCAACATACAGGAGCTTCACAGCTCCTCTCTGCACCATATCCCTGATATAGTGATATTTGATCTCTCTGTGTTTCGACCTGTCATGAAACACTGGGTTCTCGGAAAGCTTCACACAACTCTGGTTATCACAGAAGATACCAGTAGCCTCCAATGGGAGATCAAATAACTCAGACAGTAGCTTCTGTAGCCATACTGTCTCACAACTAGTTGAACAGGTTGCAACATACTCTGCCTCAGCTGTACTCAGTGCTACGCAGGACTGCTTCCTGCTAAACCAAGAGATCACACCTGATCCCATACTGAAGCAACACCCAGATGTGCTCTTCCTATATGCAGCACTGCCAGCCCAATCTGAATCAACATAACCATGTAGGTTAAAATTTTGATTTGCTTCATACTTGAGCCCATAATCCACTGTACCCTTCAGGTACCTCAGAACATGCTTTACAGCAACCAGGTGAACACTGCTCGGATCCATCAGGAACTGGCTCAATGTGTTCACAGCAAAGCAAATATCCGGTCTTGTGTTCGTCAGTTACATCAAGGACCCAATCATCTGACGATACATAGAGACATCAACTGGCTCAGATGAAGCATCAAACAGAAGCTTCAGATTCGATGCCATAGGTGTGGCCATGGCCTTGCAATCCATCATTCCAAATATCTTCAGGATATCAACTGTGTACTTCCCTTGACCAAGGAAGATTCCATCTACACTTTGCCACACCTACATGCCAAAAACAAATAGTGCATCATCCCCAAGTTCTTCATCTCGAACTCGGTAGTAAGCTTCCGCTGCGTGTCGGCAATCAATCTATCTTCACCTGTAACAAACAGGTTATCCGCATACAAAAGTAGTATCACTAGATTTCCTTCCTCAACCTTGTAGTAAAGGTTGGAACCCGCTTTAATCTTGGTAAATACCAAACTGGATAGAAGGCTATCTATCCTACCATACCAAGTTCTGCACATACATATATGACTACACCATGTTGTCTTGAAATCCATCTGGTGTATCTTCTATTTCATCACTTTTATATTTCTCTATGTTGTCATTTGCAGCATGCTTGATCTGATAGTTCCATTTGGAAGTTATAACAAACTTCCCTTCAGGTCTTGTGACTACATCCCAAACATCATTCTTCATGATCGACGGATCATGGCATTCCATTTCTTCATCCCAGATCCTAGGAACTTCAATATCTTCAATAGATATTTTTTGTTGCTGAACAAATGTTGTCGTTCTTCTTTTATAGGAGATGGCATATGATCTTTCCTACACAACAAGTTAAATTGCATGATTAGAAAACATCTCATAGTTTTCAGAACAAATTCTTACACATAAAGAAATATGTCATACAGTCATGCAATTGTCTTAGCCAATGCTTCAATACAACATTTATCCATATCCCGTAACTTTCTAGATGCCTTCCAATCTCTACCAGAACATTGTTAAGAGTGTGCACAACTCCCAACATGTCAGCAAAGAGGTTTCATTCTAGATAAGTAGCAATGGAATGTTGTACAGTGCCATAGGCCACTTACCCATGTATATTAGTAGTATACTGTTCATCAATGCAACTATTCTAATATGCACAATACATATCCTAAGTCTAGGAACATGAGCATATACATCATTGAACAATTTTATTTAAACAAACACATATGCAAGAAATGATAATTAAAATACTTATCTTTGTTTGTTCGTTGGGTGGACTCCCTCTGAGTCTTTGCTTCCTTGTAGGAGCTGCTGGAGTCCTAATCTGTAGTAGCTTCTTCTACACCTTTCTGTTGTGGAATGTAGAGAGATGGACAACTCCCTCTGAATATCTGCATACTTTCATAAACCACTGGAGTGTACTCCCTCTTGATCTTTGCTCCCTAGATTACCTGTCCTTGAACTTATATACATTCTCGATCCCTATGCATGCTTGTTAGTATCATCATTGTGTTATCCTCTAATTTAAAATCATACATTCATTAGTATACTATTAAAACACAATAATTTCAAGCATGTATAGTCATGATCATTTCAAACAGAAGTAGTAAGCATTATTATTCAAGGTTTATGTAGGATTCTTATGGTTAGTCAAATCATAAGAAACATAACATATCTAAACCTATAATTACTCAAACCTATGACTCTTTAGGTTAGTTGAATCATCAATCAAGATAAGAGATATAATATGCATAAAACCTTTGATTATTCAAACCTATACCTTCATGATTCTTCTGGTTAGTCATATCATCAATTATGGTAAGAAATATAATATGCATACAGCCATGACTTATTCAAACCTACGACTTCATGAATAATCATTATCAAACAACACAACAGTATAAGATCCTAACACAAGGTAGGATTCTATCTTGATATAGGAAAAACATACCTGGATTAGCATGCTAGCTATTTATGTCTAACATACTCACATGATGTCTTCTTGTTCTTCTTCAATGACTTGTGCTAGTAACCTGTATATCTCATAGGTTAACTATTACAAAACCAAGTTATACATACCTCGTAAATGGATCTTCTATGAGATCCATGACAATGGATGAATCTTTGTCCTCATGTTATCATGATCATATGTTCTTGGACCAGAACATGATTTGTCTTTCTTGGTGTACCTTTCATGTTAGTAGACAACATAAAACTCATATAACACCATAATGTATTAGTACAATCATAAGTGTCAACACCCTAACCAATGAATATCTTCTATCATGCATTCATAATTTTGTTAAGGTGATACGACAAATCTAAAATCAAAATTGTACTAACCGTAATAACATGAAGACAAACATACCATAAACTTAATCATGGACAAATATCGAAACATACCTCGATGAGTCATACCTGTGAAACAAAAGTTTCTTCACTTATGCAGGTGACCAATCCATCTTCTTCTAGGATTAAACCACCACTTGATTTGCAAGAACTGGACCTGGAGCTAGATATGGGTTTGTCAGAGAAACCCCAAAAATTCAAAATTTGAATTTCAAACTTCCGAAAGGATAGAAATATGCGCCTTGATGAGCTGATCAAACTGGTATATTCAGAATTTGAAAACTGCAAAGTTTCACTCCTCACTTTTGCCTTTGAAACTTCTGGATTCACTGGACGTGACCCTGAACTGGGGTTTGATGAAGACCACTCTTCTCCCCAATCAAAAGGTTTGATCCAAAGCTCTAAGCTTCTATTTTTCTGAGGAGCTTCCAGCCATGGTCACAGATTTCAAAAATTCCCATTTTTACAGAAGCCCTAATTTTTCCACTTTCCTAATCAAAGTCCCGAACTAGGGTCTGATCAAGCCCGGCCTTCTACCCAACCAAAAATTCTGATCTTGGTCTCTAAATTTTTATTTTGATGAGTAGCATTCAGCCGTGGTCTCCGATTACAAAAATTCCAACTTTCTTCAAAGCCCTAAATTCCGGAAGCCATGAATGAAGGTACTCAAAAATAATTATGTTTTGACAGAAATATGTACCTGATTGTTTCTAGTGTAAATCTGAACCTTTTGATCCACAAAGTCTGAAAACGTTTCCTGAGATAGCCTGACCTGTTATCTTTCCATCCTGACAGGTCTGACCTCAATTGGATTTTCAAAGAGAGAGTTATGCCAAATGTCGCAACGTGACCTGTTTTGGGATAATACAGGAGAGCGAACTTGTACGGCATGCCACGTGTCACTATTTCAACTTCGGCCTCTGCAAATATTTTCTGAGATAACGCGGCCTGTTATCTTTCCATCCTAACAGGTCTGACCTCAATTGGATTCTCTGAGAGAGAGTTATGCCAAGTGTCGCAACGTGACCTGTTTATGGGATAATACAGGAGAGCTAACTTGTACGGCGTGCCACTTGTCACTGGTTCAACTTCGTCCTCTGAAAAAGTATTCTGAGATAGTAGAGACTGTGTACTACCTGTCAATTTTTACGAAATTTCATTTGGATCTTCCTAGCCCAAGATATGACCTTTTTCCCAAGGTCACCTGATTTTGACTCAGATCTGGAAGAGGCAGAAACCCTATATTGTACAGATCATAAATCAAAAAGTACAACGAATTAGAGGTTGTCCTTTGGACGGTACCTGGAGATTCAATCTTCATCCTGTAACAATTTCAGATCTGAAAACTCTGCCAAAACGTATTTATAGCGAAAGTGCTACGATGACTGGTTTTTGCTATATCAAGCCCTAACATCGTAAGTGCAACAAGTGTCATACATGCCATATCATGCCTTCTTTCAGGCTAGCTCTGATACCATCTTAAATTTTCTGAATTTACTTCAATGTGATCTAGATTCTTAACTGAGAGAACAACATGTACATCATATCTACAGCATATCAATCATGGAGACAATAATGCAAGCACACAAGAGACACAAATATTTACTTGGGGAAAACCATAAAGGTGAAAAACCCCAATAACTTCCTCAGAGATAGATAGAGCAATGATACAACCAACCAAGAGAGATAGCCATAACCTAGCAGTAGATCCTCCTCCTCCATAAGTGTGCCACTCCTCCTTGAGTGCATGTGTGAGAAGTGAGTGAGTAAATAGAGTTCCTCCTGCACTCTATTTATACTTGACTTAACTTGCCTTTTTACCTAACTCATGTAGGCTCGAACTTAACCACATAACATAATGCTGAGTGGGCCGACCCCCAATAGGGTGGTCTAATAACCCTTTGACCCACATGGACGACCCCCAATAGGGTGGTCTAATAACCCTTTGACCCACATGACTTATACAGGGCCGACCCCAAATAAGGTGGTTTAATAACCCATCAAGTATAAGTTACGACACTTACAATATAAATGACGACACTTCCTTATAGAGGAATAATACCATCTCTATAGGAATACAATATACATATATCTGAAATACATTCCGAAGTTACATATACATCAACACATTCTATGTCATAACGACTTTTAATAGTTTGCGCATGCGCAAACTATGCACATTCTATGTAATAACGACTTTCTATAGTTTGCGCATGCGTCCCGAAATACGAAAAGCTTACTTCCTCCCTTTTTTTAAATTCACGGCTTCTAGAAGGTTTACATGATTTCTTAAAAAACATGAGTTTTTAGAAAATGTGATTTATTTCATAAATGGAATCAACAAAGTATGCACATTCTACGTCATAACGACTTTCTACAGTTTGCGCATGCATATGGAAATAAGAAAAGCTTACTTCCCCCCGTTTTTTAAAATCACAGCTTCTAGAAGGTTTACATGATTTCATAACAAACACGAGTTTTTAGAAAATGTGATTTATTTCATCAATGGAATCAACAAAGTATGCACATTCTACGTCATAACGACTTTCTATAGTTTGCGCATGCGTCCAGAAATAAGAAAAGCTTACTTCCCCCCGTTTTTTAAAATCACAGCTTCTACAAGGTTTACATGATTTCTTAAAAAACACATGTTTTTAGAAAATGTGATTTATTTCATCAATGGAATCAACAAACTATGCACATTCTATGTAATAACGACTTTCTATAGTTTGCGAATGCGTCCAGAAATATGAAAAGCTTACTTCCCCACGTTTTTTAAAACCACAGCTTCTAGAAGGTTTACATGATTTCATAAAAAACACAAGTTTTTACAAAATGTCATTTATTTCATAAATGGAAGCAAAAAAGTATGAACATTCTAGGTCATAATGACTTTGTATAGTTAGCGCATGCGTCCGGAAATAAGAAAAGCTTACTTCCCCCTGTTTTTTAAAATCACAACTTCTAGAAGGTTTACATGATTTCTTAAAAAAAATGAGTTTTTAGAAAATGTGATTTATTTCATAAAAGGAATCAACAAAGTATGCACATTCTACGTCATAACGACTTTCTATAGTTTGCGCATGCATATGGAAATAATAAAAGCTTACTTACCCCGTTTTTTAAAATCACAGCTTCTAGAAGGTTTACATGATTTCTTAAAAAACATGATTTTTTAGAAAATCTGATTTATTTCATAAATGGAATCAACAAAGTATGCACATTCTATGTCATAACGACTTTGTATAGTTTATGCATGTGCAAACTATGCACATTCTATGTCATAACGACTGTCTATAGTTTGCGCATGTGTCCGGAAATAAGAAAAGCTTACTTCCGCCAGTTTTTTAAAATCACAGCTTCTAGAAGGTTTACATGATTTCTTAAAAAACACGAGTTTTTAGAAAATGTGACTTATTTCATCAATGGAATCAACAAAGTATGCACATTCTAAGTCATAACGACTTTCTATAGTTTGCGCATGCGTCCAGAAATAAGAAAAGCTTACTTCCGCCAGTTTTTTAAAATCACAGCTTCTAGAAGGTTTACATGATTTCTTAAAAAACATGAGTTTTTAGAAAATCTGATTTATTTCATCAATGGAATCAACAAACTTTGGACATTCTACGTAATAACGACTTTCTATAGTTTGCGAATGCGTCCGGAAATAAGAAAAGCTTACTTCCCCCTGGTTTTAAAAATCACAGCTTCTAGAAGGTTTACATGATTTCTTAAAAAACACAAGTTTTTAGAAAATGTGATTTATTTCATCAATGGAATCAACAAAGTATGCACATTCTAAGTCATAACGACTTTCTATAGTTTGCGCATGCGTCAAGAAATAAGAAAAGCTTACTTCCGCCAAATTTTTAAAATCACAGCTTCTAGAAGGTTTACATGATTTCTTAAAAAACATGAGTTTTTAGAAAATGCGATTTATTTCATCAATGGAATCAACAAAGTATGCACATTCTAAGTCATAATGACTTTCTATAGTTTGCGCATGCGTCCAGAAATAAGAAAAGCTTACTTCCGCCAGTTTTTTAAAATCACACCTTCTAGAAGGTTTACATGATTTCTTAAAAAACATGAGTTTTTAGAAAATGTGATTTATTTCATCAATGGAATCAACAAACTATGCATATTCTACGTAATAACGACTTTCTATAGTTTGCGAATGCGTCTGGAAATAAGAAAAGCTTACTTCCCCCCGGTTTTCAAAATCACAGCTTCTAGAAGGTTTACATGATTTCTTCAAAAACACAAGTTTTTAGAAAATGTGATTTATTTCATCAATGGAATCAACAAAGTATGCACATTCTAAGTCATAACGACTTTCTATAGTTTGCGCATGCGTCAAGAAATAAGAAAAGCTTACTTCCGCCAGTTTTTTAAAATCACAGCTTCTAGAAGGTTTACATGATATCTTAAAAAACATGAGTTTTTAGAAAATGTGATTTATTTCATAAATGGAATCAACAAAGTATGCACATTCTAAGTCATAACGACTTTCTATAGTTTGTGCATGCGTCCGGAAATAAGAAAAGCTTACTTCCCCCCGTTTTTTAAAATCACAGCTTCTACAAGGTTTACATGAGTTCTTAAAAAACACGTGTTTTTAGAAAATGTGATTTATTTCATCAATGGAATCAACAAACTATGCACATTATACATAATAACGACTTTCTATAGTTTGCGAATGCATCCGAAAATAAGAAAAGCTTACTTCCGCCAGTTTTTTAAAATCATAGCTTCTAGAAGGTTTACGTGATTTCTTAAACAACACGAGTTTTTAGAAAATGTGATTTATTTCATCAATGTAATCAACAAACTATGCACATTCTCCGTAATAACGACTTTCTATAGTTTGCGAATGCGTCCGGAAATAAGAAAAGCTTACTTCCCCCCGTTTTTTAAAATCACAGCTTCTAGAAGGTTTACATGATTTTTTAAAAAACATGAGTTTTTAGAAAATGTGATTTATTTCATAAATGGAATCAACAAAGTATGCATATTCTATGTCATAACGACTTTGTATAGTTTACGCATGCGCAAACTATGCACATTCTACGTCATAAAGACTTTCTATAGTTTGCGCATGCATCAAGAAATAAGAAAAGCTTACTTCCGCCAGTTTTTTAAAATCACAGCTTCTAGAAGGTTTACATGATTTCTTAAAAAACATGATTTTTTAGAAAAAGTGATTTATTTCATAAATGGAATCAACAAAGTATGCACATTCTACGTAATAACGACTTTCTATAGTTTGTGCATGCGTCCGGAAATAAGAAAAGCTTACTTCCGCCAGTTTTTTAAAATCATAGCTTCTAGAAGGTTTACATGATTTCTTAAAAAACATGAGTTTTTAGAAAATGTGATTTATTTCATCAATGGAATCAACAAACTATGCACATTCTACGTATAAACGACTTTCTATAGTTTGCGAATGCGTCCGGAAATAATAAAAGCTTATTTCCCCCTGGTTTTTAAAATCACAGCTTCTAGAAGGTTTACACGATTTCTTAAAAAACACGAGTTTTTAGAAAAGGTCATTTATTTCATAAATGGAATCAAAAAAGTATGAACATTCTATGTCATAACGACTTTGTATAGTTTGCGCATGCGCAAACTATGCACATTCTATGTAACAACGACTTTCTATAGTTTGCGCATGCGTCGAGAAATAAGAAAAGCTTACTTTCCCCCTTTTTTTAAATTCATAGCTTCTAGAAGGTTTACATGATATCTTAAAAAACACGACTTTTTAGAAAATGTGATTTATTTCATAAATTGAATCAACAAAGTATGCACATTCTACGTCATAATGAATTTCTATAGTTTGCGCATGCGTCCGGAAATAAGAAAAGCTTACTTCCCCCCGTTTTTTAAAATCACAGCTTCTAGAAGGTTTACATGATTTCTTAAAAAAAACGCGTTTTTTGAAAATATGATTTATTTCATAAATGGAATCAACAAAGTATGCACATTCTACATCATAATGACTTTCTATAGTTTGTGCATGCATCCGGAAATAAGAAAAGCTTACTTCCCCCTGTCTTTTAAAATCACAGCTTCTAGAAGGTTTACATGATTTCTTAAAAAACATGAGTTTTTAGAAAATGTGATTTATTTCATAAATGGAATCAACAAAGTATGCACATTCTATGTCATAATGACTTTCTATAGTTTGCGCATGCGTCCGGAAATAAGAAAAGATTACTTCCCCCCATTTTTTAAAATCACAGCTTCTAGAAGGTTTACATGATTTCTTAAAAAAAACGTGTCTTTTGAAAATGTGATTTATTTCATAAATGGAATCAACAAAGTATGTACATTCTACGTCATAACGACTTTCTATAGTTTGTGCATGCGTCCGGAAATAAGAAAAGCTTACTTCCCCCCGTCTTTTAAAATCACAGCTTCGGGAAAGGTTTACATGATTTCTTAAAAAAAATGAGTTTTTAGAAAATGTGATTTATTTCATAAAAGGAATCAACAAAGTATGCAAATTCTACGTCATAACGACTTTCTATAGTTTGCGCATGCGTATGGAAATAAGAAAAGCTTACTTGCCCCCGTTTTTTAAAATCACAGCTTCTAGAAGGTTTACATGATTTCTTAAAAAACACGAGTTTTTAGAAAATGTCATGTATTTAATAAATAGAATCAACAAAGTATGCACATTCTACATAATAACGAATTTCTATAGTTTGCGCATGCGTCGGGAAATAAGAAAAGCTTACTTCAATCTCTTTTTTGAAATCACAGCTTCCAGAAGGTTTACATGATTTCCTAAAAAACACAAGTTTTTAGAAAATGTCATTTATTTCATAAATCGAATCAACAAAGTATGCACATTCTACAACATAACGACTTTCTATAGTTTGCACATGCGTCTGGAAATAAGAAAAGCTTACTTCCCCCCGTTTTTCAAAATCACAGCTTCTAGAAGGTTTACATTATTTCTTAAAAAAAAGAGTTTTTAGAAAATGTGATTTATTTCATAAAAGGAATCAACAAAGTATGCACATTCTACGTCATAACGACTTTCTACAGTTTGCGCATGCGCATGGGAATAAGAAAAGCTTACTTCCCCTCGTTTTTTAAAATCACCGCTTCTAGAAGGTCTACATGATTTCTTAAAAAACACGAATTTTTAGAAAATGTGATTTATTTCATAAATGGAGTCAACAAAGTATGCACATTCTATGTCATAACAACTTTGTATAGTTTACGCATGCGCAAACTATGCACATTCTACGTCATAACGACTTTCTATGGTTTGCGCATGCATCCGGAAATAAGAAAAGCTTACTTCACCCGTTTTTTAAAACCACAGCTTCTAGAAGATTTACATGATTTCTTAAAAAACACGAGTTTGTAGGAAATGTGTTTTATTTCATAAATGGAATCAACAAAGTATGCACATTCTATGTCATAACGACTTTGTATAGTTTACGCATACATAAACTATGCACATTCTACGTAATAACGACTTTCTATAGTTTGCGAATGCGTCCGGAAATAAGAAAAGCTTACTTCCCCCCGTTTTTTAAAATCACAACTTCTAGAAGGTTTACATGATTTCTTAAAAAACACGAGTTTTTAGAAAATGTCATTTTTTTTAATAAATGGAATCAACAACATATGCACATTCTACGTAGTAACGACTTTCTATAGTTTGCGCATGCGTCCGGAAATAAGAAAACCTTACTTCCCCCTGTTTTTTAAAATCACAGCTTCTAGAAGGTTTACATGATTTCTTAACAAACACGAGTTTTTAGAAAATGTCATTTATTTCATAAATGGAATCAACAAAGTATGCACATTCTATGTCATAACGACTTTCTATACTTTGCGCATGCGCAAACTATGCACATTCTATGTACTAACAACTTTCTATATTTTGCGTATGCATCCGGAAATAAGAAAAGCTTACTTCACCCCATTTTTTAAAATCATAACTTCTAGACGGTTTACATGATTTCTTAAAAAACATGAGTTTTTAGAAAATGTGATTTATTTCATCAATGTAATCAACAAAGTATGCACATTCTACGTCATAACGACTTTCTATAGTTTGGTCATGCATCCGGAAATAAGAAAAGCTTACTTCCCCCTGTTTTTTAAAATGACAGCTTCTAGAAGGTTTACATGATTTCTTAAAAAACACGAGTTTTTAGAAAATGTGATTTATTTCAACAATGGAATCAACAAACTATGCACATTCTACGTAATAACGACTTTCTATTGTTTGTGAATGCGTACGGAAATAAGAAAAGCTTACTTCCCCCCATTTTTTAAAATCACAGCTTCTAGAAGGTTTCATGATTTCTTAAAAAACATGAGTTTTTAGAAAATGTGATTTAATTCATAAATGGAATCAACAAAGTATGCACATTCTATGTCATAACGACTTTGTATAGTTTACGCATGCGCAAACTATGCACATTCTAAGTCATAACGATTTTCTATAGATCGCACATGCGTCCGGAAATAAGAAAAGCTTACTTCCGATAGCTTTTTAAAATCATAGCTTCTAGAAGGTTTACATGATTTCCTAAAAAACAAGAGTTTTTACAAAATGTGATTTATTTCATAAATGGAATAAACAAAGTATGCACATTCTAAGTCATAACGACTTTCTATAGTTTGCGCATGCGTCCGGAAATAAGAAAAGCTTACTTTCGCCAGTTGTTTAAAATCACAGCTTCTAGAAGGTTTACATGATTTCTTAAAAAACATGAGTTTTTAGAAAATGTGATTTATTTCATAAATGGAATCAACAAAGTATGCACATTCTATGTCATAATGACTTTCTATAGTTTGCGCATGCGTCCGGAAATAAGAAAAGTTTACTTTCCCCCGTTTTTTAAAATCACAGCTTCTGGAAGGTTTACATGATTTCTTAAAAAAAACGCGTTTTTTGAAAATGTGATATATTTCATAAATGGAATCAACAAAGTATGCACATTCTACATCATAACGAATTTCTATAGTTTGTGCATGCGTCCGGAAATAAGAAAAGCTTACTTCCCCCATCTTTTAAAATCACAGCTTCTAGAAGGTTTACATGATATCTTAAAAAAAATGAGTTTTTAGAAAATGTGATTTATTTCATAAAAGGAATCAACCAAGTATGCACATTCTACGTCATAACGACTTTCTATAGTTTGCGCATGCGTATGGAAATAAGAAAAGCTTACTTGCCACCGTTTTTTAAAATCACAACTTCTAGAAAGTTTACATGATTTCTTAAAAAACACGAGTTTTTAGAAAATGTCATTTATATAATAAATGAAATCAACAAAGTATGCACATTCTACGTAATAATGACTTTCTATAGTTTGCGCATGCGTCCGGAAATAAGAAAAGCTTACTTCCGTTTGTTTTTTGAAATCACAGCTTCGAGAAGGTTTACATGATTTCTTAAAAAACACAAGTTTTTAGAAAATGTCATTTATTTCATAAATCGAATCAACAAAGTATGCACATTCTACATCATAACGACTTTCTATAGTTTGTGCATGCGTCTAGAAATAAGAAAAGCTTACTTCCCCCCGTTTTTTAAAATCACAGCTTCTAGAAGGTTTACATGATTTCTTATAAGAAGGAGTTTTTAGAAAATGTGATTTATTTCATAAAAGCAATCAACAAAGTATGCACATTCTACGTCATAACGACTTTCTATAGTTTGCGCATGCGTATGGGAATAAGAAAAGCTTACTTCCCCTCGTTTTTTAAAATCACAGCTTCTAGAAGGTTTACATGATTTCTTAAAAAACATGAATTTTTAGAAAATGTGATTTATTTCATAAATGGAATCAACAAAGTATGCACATTCTATGTCATAACGACTTTGTATAGTTTACGCATGCGCAAACTATGCATATTCTACGTCATAACGACTTTCTATAGTTTGCGCATGCGTCCGGAAATAAGAAAATCTTACTTCCCCCCATTTTTTAAAATCACAGCTTCTAGATTGTTTACATGATTTCTTAATAAACACGAGTTTTTTGAAAATGTGATTTATTTAATCAATGGAATAAACAAACTATGCACATTCTACGTAATAACGACTTTCTATAGTTTTAGCATGCGTACGGAAATAAGAAAAGCTTACTTCCCCCCTTTTTTTAAATTCACATCTTCTAGAAGGTTTACGAGATTTCTTAAAAAACACGAGTTTTTAGAAAATGTGTTTTATTTCATAAATGGAATCAACAAAGTATGCACATTCTACGTCATAACGACTTTCTATAGTTTGTGCATGCGTCCCGAAATAAGAAAAGCTTACTTCCCCTCGTTTTTTAAAATCACAGCTTCTAGAAGTTTTACATGATTTCTTTAAAAAAACGAGTTTTTCGAAAATGTGATTTATTTCATAAAAGGAATCAACAAAGTATGCACATTCTACGTCATAATGACTTTGTATAGTTTGCACATGTGCAAACTATACACGTTCTAGGTAATAACGACATTCTATAGTTTGCGCATGCGTCCGGAAATAAGAAAAGCTTACTTCGCCCCCTTTTTTAAATTCACAGCTTCTAGAAGATTTACATGATTTCTTAAAAAACACGAGTTTTTAGAAAATGTAATTTATTTCATAAATGGAATCAACAAAGTATGCACATTCTACGTCATAACGACTTTCTATAGTTTGCGCATGTGTCCGGAAATAAGAAAAGCTTACTTCCCCCCGTTTTTTAAAATCACAACTTCTAGAAGGTTTACATGATTTCTTAAAAAAAATGAGTTTTTAGAAAATGTGATTTATTTCATAAAAGGAATCAACAAAATATGCACATTCTACGTCATAATGACTTTCTATAGTTTGCGCATGCGTCCGGAAATAAGAAAAGCTTACTTCCCCCCTTTTTTTAAAATCACAGCTTCTAGAAGGTTTCCATGATTTCTTAAAAAAAAGGGTTTTTAGAAAATGTGATTTATTTCATCAATGGAATCAACAAACGACGCACATTCTACGTAATAACGACTTTCAATAGTTTGCGAATGCGTCCGAAAATAATAAAAGCTTAGTTCCCCCCGTTTTTTAAAATCACGGCTTCTAGAAGGTTTACATGATTTCTTAAAAAACATGAGTATTTCGAAAATGTGATTTATTTCATAAATTTAATCAACAAAGTATGCACATTCTATGTCATAACGACTATCTATAGTTTGCGCGTGTGGAAACTAAGCACATTCTACG
The DNA here is from genome assembly GCA_027924585.1 of Larix kaempferi. Lineage (NCBI taxonomy): Eukaryota > Viridiplantae > Streptophyta > Pinopsida > Pinales > Pinaceae > Larix > Larix kaempferi. Next base: position 14,150,225 of record BSBM01000557.1, on the reverse strand, counting down.
TACTAAGGACTTTCTATAGTTTGCGTATGCGTCCATAAATAAGAAAAGCTTACTTCACCCCATTTTTTAAAATCACAACTTCTAGAAGGTTTACATGATTTCTTAAAAAACGAGAGTTTTTAGAAAATGTTATTTATTTCATAAATGGTATCAACAAAGTATGCACATTCTATGTCATAACGACTTTGTATGGTTTGCGCATGCGCAAACTGTGCACATTCTACGTAATAACGACTTTCTATAGTTTGCACATGTGTCCGGAAATAAGAGAAGCTTACTTCCTCCAGTTTTTTAAAATCACAGCTTCTAGAAGGTTTACATGATTTCTTAAAAAACACGAGTTTTTAGAAAATGTGATTTATTTCATAAATGGAATCAAGAAGGTATGCACATTCTACGTCATAACGACTTTCTAAAGTTTGCGCATGCGTCCGGAAATAAGAAAAGCTTACTTCCGCCAGTTTTTTAAAATCACAGCTTCTAGAAGGTTTACATGATTTCTTAAAAACCACGAGTTTTTAGAAAATGTGATTTATTTCATAAATGGAATCAACAAAGTATGCACATTCTAAGTCATAACGACTTTCTATAGTTTGCGCATGCATCCAGAAATAAGAAAAGCTTACTTCCCGCCATTTTTTAAAATCTCAGCTTCTAGAAGGTTTACATGATTTCTTAATAAACACGACTTTTTAGAAAATGTGATTTATTTAATGAATGGAATCAACAACCTATGCACATTCTACGTAATAACGACTTTCTATAGTTTGCACATGCGTCTGGAAATAAGAAAAGCTTACTTTCCCCCGATTTTTAAAATCACGGCTTCTAGAAGGTTTACATGATTTCTTAAAAAAACACGAGTTTTTAGAAAATGTCATTTGTTGCATAAATGGAATAAAAAACGTATGAACATTCTATGTCATAACGACTTTGTATAGTTTGCGCGTGCGCAAACTATGCACATTCTAGGTAATAACAACTTTCTATAGTTTGCGCATGCGTCCGGAAATAAGAAAAGCAAACTTCCCGTCTTTTTTTAAATTCATAGCTTCTAGAAGGTTTACGTGATTTCTTAAAAAACACAAGTTTTTAGAAAATATTATTTATTTCATAAATGGAATCAACAAAGTATGCACATTCTAAGTCATAACTACTTTCTATAGTTTGCGCATGCGTCCGGAAATAACAAAAGCTTACTTCCCCCCGTTTTTTAAAATCACAGCTTCAACAAGGTTTACATGATTTCTTAAAAAAAATGAGTTTTTAGAAAATGTGATTTATTTCATAAAAGGAATCAACAAAGTATGCACATTCTACGTCATAACGACTTTCTATAGTTTGCGCATGCGTATGGAAATAACAAAAGCTCACTTCCCCCCGTTTTTTAAAATCACAGCTTCTAGAAGGTTGACATGATTTCTTAAAAAACACGAGTTTTTAGAAAATGTGATTTACTTCATAAATGGAATCAACAAAGTATGTACATTCTAAGTCATAACGACTTTCTATAGTTTGCGCATGCGTCCGGAAATAAGAAAAGCTTACTTCCCCCCGTTTTTTAAAATCACAGCTTCGAGAAGGTTTACATGAGTTCTCAAAAAACACGAGTTTTTAGAAAATGTGATTTATTTCATCAATGGAATCAACAAACTATGCACATTCTACGTAATAACGACTTTCTATAATTTGCACATGCGTCCGGAAATAAGAAAAGCTTACTTCCCCCCGATTTTTAAAATCACAATGTCTAGAAGCTTTACATGATTTCTTAAAAAACACGAGTTTTTAGAAAATGTCATTTATTTCATAAATTGAATCAAATAAGTATGAACATTCTATGTCATAACGACTTTGTATAGTTTTCGTGTGCGCAAACTATGCACATTCTAGGTAATAACAACTTTCTATAGTTTGCGCATGCGTCAACAAACTATGCACATTCAATGTCATAACGACTTTCTATAGTTTGCGCATGCGTTCGGAAATAAGAAAAGCTTACTTCCCCCCGTTTTTTAAAATCACAGCTTCTAGAAGGTTTACATGATTTCTTAAAAAAAATGAGTTTTTAGAAAATGCGATTTATTTCATAAAAGGAATCAACAAAGTATGCACATTCTACGTCATAACGACTTTCTATAGTTTGCGCATGCGTATGGAAATAAGAAAAGCTTACTTCCCCTCGGTTTTTAAAATCACAGCTTCTAGAAGGTTTACATGATTTCTTAAAAAACACGAGTTTTTAGAAAATGTCATTTATTTAATAAATGGAATCAACAAAGTATGCACATTCTATGTAATAACGACTTTCTATAGTTTGCCCATGCGTCCGGAAAAAACAAAAGCTTACTTTCCCCTGTTTGTTAAAATACTAGCTTCTAGAAGGTTTACATGATTTCTTAACAAACATGAGTTTTTAGATAATGTCATTTATTTCATAAATGGAATCAACAAAGTATGCACATTCTATGTCATAACGACTTTGTATGGTTTGGGCATGCACAAACTATGCACATTCTACGTACTAACGACTTTTTATAGTTTGCGTATTCATCCGGTAATAAGAAAAGCTTACTTCACCCCGTTTTTTAAAATCACAACTTCTCGAAGGTTTACATGATTTCTTAAAAAACACGAGTTTTTAGAAAATTTGATTTATTTCATAAATGGAATCAACAATGTATGCACATTCTATGTCATAACATTTTTGCATGGTTTGCGCATGCACAAACTATGCACATTCTACGTAATAACGACTTTCTATAGCTTGCGCATGCATCCGGAATTAAGAAAAGCTTACTTCCGCCAGTTTTTTAAAATCACAGTTTCTAGAAGGTTTACATGATTTCTTAAAAAACATGAGTTTTTAGAAAATGTGATTTATTTCATAAATGGAATCAACAAAGTATGCAAATTCTACGTCATATCGAATTTCCAAAGTTTGTGCATGGTTCCGGAAATAAGAAAAGCTTACTTCCGCAAGTTTTTTAAAATCACTGCTTCTAGAAGGTTTACATGATTTCTTGAAAGAAATGAGTTTTTAGAAAATGTGATTTATTTCATAAAAGGAATCAACAAAGTATGGATATTCTACGTCATAACGACTTTCTATAGTTTGCGCATGCGTCCGGAAATAAGAAAAGCTTACTTCCCCCCGTTTTTTAAAATCACAGCTTCTAGAAGGTTTCCACGATTTCTTAAAAAACACGACTTTTTAGAAAATGTGATTTATTTCATCAATGGAATCAACAAACTATGCACATTCTACGTAATAACGACTTTCTATAGTTTGCGAATGCGTTCGGAAATAAGAAAAGCTTACTTCCCCCCGTTTTTTAAAATCACAGCTTCTAGAATGTTTACATGATTTCTTAAAAAACATGAGTTTTTAGAAAATGTAATTTATTTCATAAATTGAATCAACAAAGTATGAACATTCTATGTCATAACAACTTTGTATAGTTTGCGCATGCGAAAACTATGCACATTCTATGTAATAACGACTTTCTATAGTTTGCGCATGTGTCTGGAAATAAGAAAAGCTTACTTCCTCACTTTTTTTAGAAAATGTGATCTGTTTCATAAATGGAATCAACAAAGTATGCACATTCTACGTCATAATGAATTTCTATAGTTTGCGCATGCCTTCGGAAATAAGAAAGGCTTACTTCCCCCCGTTTTTTAAAATCACAGCTTCAAAAGGATTACATGATTTCTGAAAAAACATGAGTTTTTTGCAAATGTGATTTATTTCATAAATGGAATCAAGAAAGTATGCACATTCTATGTCATAATGACTTTCTATAGTTTGCGCATGCGCAAACTAAGCACATTCTACGTACTAACGACTTTCTATAGTTTGCGTATGCGTCCATAAATAAGAAAAGCTTACTTAATCCCGTTTTTTTAAATCACAACTTCTAGAAGGTTTAAATGATTTCTTAAACAACACGAGTTTTTAGAAAATGTGATTTATTTCATAAATGGAATCAACAAAGTATGCACATTCTACGTCATAACGACTTTCTAAACTTTGCACATGCGTCCGGAAATAAGAAAAGCTTACTTCCGCCAGTTTTTTAAAATCACAACTTCTAGAAGGTTTACATGATTTCTTAAAATCCACGAGTATTTAGAAAATGTGATTTATTTCATAAATGGAATCAACAAAGTATGCACATTCTAAGCCATAACGACTTTCTATAGTTTGCGCATGCGTCCAGAAATAAGAAAAACATACTTCCCCCCGTTTTTTAAAATCACAGCTTCTAGAAGGATTACATGATTTCTTAAAAAACATGAGTTTTTAGAAAATGTCATTTATTTCATAAATTGAATCAACAAAGTATGAAGATTCTATGTCATAACAACTTTGTATAGTTTGCGCATGCGAAAACTATGCACATTCTATGTAATAACGAGTTTCTATAGTTTGCGCATGTGTCTGGAAATAAGAAAAGCTTACTTCCTCACTTTTTTTAGAAAATGTGATCTGTTTCATAAATGGAATCAACAAAGTATGCACATTCTAAGTCATAACGACTTTCTATAGTTTGCGCATGCATCCGGAAATAAGAAAAGCTTACTTCCCCCCGTTTTTTAAAATTACGGCTTCTAGAAGGATTACATGATTTCTTAAAAAACATGAGTTTTATGAACATGTGATTTATTTCATAAATGGAATCAACAAAGTATGCACATTCTATGTCATAATGACTTTCTATAGTTTGCGCATGCGCAAACTAAGCACATTCTACGTACTAACGACTTTCTATAGTTTGCGTATGCGTCCATAAATAAGAAAAGCTTACTTCACCCCGTTTTTTAAAATCACAACTTCTAGAAGGTTTAAATGATTTCTTAAACAACACGAGTTCTTAGAAAATGTGATTTATTTCATAAATGGAATCAACAAAGTATGCACATTCTACGTCATAACTACTTTCTAAACTTTGCACATGCGTCCGGAAATAAGAAAAGCTTACTTCCGCCAGTTTTTTAAAATCACAACTTCTAGAAGGTTTACATGATTTCTTAAAATCCACGAGTATTTAGAAAATGTGATTTATTTCATAAATGGAATCAACAAAGTATGCACATTCTAAGCCATAACGACTTTCTATAGTTTGCGCATGCGTCCAGAAATAAGAAAAACCTACTTCCCCCCGTTTTTTAAAATCACAGCTTCTAGAAGGATTACATGATTTCTTAAAAAACATGAGTTTTTTGAAAATGTGATTTATTTCATAAAAGGAATCAACAAAGTATGCACATTCTAAGTCATAATGACTTTCTATAGTTTGCGAATGCGTCCGGAAATAAGAAAATCTTACTTCCCCCCGTTTTTAAAATCACAGCTTCTAGAAGGATTACATGATTTCTTAAAAAACATGAGTTTTACGAACATGTGATTTATTTCATAAATGGAATCAACAAAGTATGCACATTCTATGTCATAAGGACTTTGTATGGTTTGCGCATGCGCAAACTATGCACATTCTACGTAATAACGACTTTCTATAGTTTGCTCATTTGTTCGGAAATAAGAAAAGCTTTCTTCCGCCCGTTTTTTAAAATCACAGCTTCTAGAAGGTTTACATGATTTCCTAACAAACACGATATTCTAGAAAATATCATTTATTTCATAAATGGAATCAACAAAGTATGCACATTCTATGTCATAACGAGTTTCTATAGTTTCGCATGTGCAAACTATGCACATTCTACGTACTAACGACTTTCTATAGTTTGCGTATTCGTCGGGAAATAAGAAAAGCTTACTTCACCCTGTTTTTTAAGATCACAACTTCTAGAAGGTTTACATGATTTCTTAAAAAACACGAGTTTTTAGAAAATGTGATTTATTTCATAAATGGAATCAACAAAGTATGCACATTCTATGTATAACGATTTTGTATGGTTTGCGCATGTGCAAACTATGCGCATTCTACGTAATAACGACTTTCTTTAGTTTGTGCATGTGTCCGGAAATAAGAAAAGCTTACTTCCCCCCGTTTTTTAAAATCACAGCTTCTAGAAGGATTACATGATTTCTTAAAAAACATGAGTTTTACGAACATGTGATTTATTTCATAAATGGAATCAACAAAGTATGCACATTCTATGTCATAACGAATTTCTATAGTTTGCGCATGCGCAAACTAAGCACATTCTACATACTAACGACTTTCTATAGTTTGCATATGCGTCCAGAAATAAGAAAAGCTTACTTCACCCCGTTTTTTAAAATCACAACTTCTAGATGGTTTACATGATTTCTTAAAAAAACACGAGTTTTTAGAAAATGTGATTTATTTCATAAATGGAATCAACAAAGTATGCACATCCTATGTCATAACGACTTTGTATGGTTTGCGCATGCATCCGGAAATAAGAAAAGCTTACTTCCCCCCGTTTTTCAAAATCACGGCTTCTAGAAGGATTACATGATTTCTTAAAAAACATGAGTTTTATGAACATGTGATTTATTTCATAAATGGAATCAACAAAGTATGCACATTCTATGTCATAATGACTTCTTATAGTTTGCGCATGCGCAAACTAAGCACATTCTACGTACTAATGACTTTCTATAGTTTGCGTATGCGTCCATAAATAAGAAAAGCTTACTTCACCCCATTTTTTAAAATCACAACTTCTAGAAGGTTTAAATGATTTCTTAAACAACACGAGTTTTTAGAAAATGTGATTTATTTCATAAATGGAATCAACAAAGTATGCACATTCTACGTCATAACGACTTTCTAAACTTTGCACATGCGTCCGGAAATAAGAAAAGCTTACTTCCGCCAGTTTTTTAAAATCACAACTTCTAGAAGGTTTACATGATTTCTTAAAATCCACGAGTATTTAGAAAATGTGATTTATTTCATAAATGGAATCAACAAAGTATCCACATTCTAAGCCATAACGACTTTCTATAGTTTGCGCATGCGTCCAGAAATAAGAAAAACCTACTTCCCCCCGTTTTTTAAAATCACAGCTTCTAGAAGGATTACATGATTTCTTAAAAAACATGAGTTTTTTGAAAATGTTATTTATTTCATAAATGGAATCAACAAAGTATGCACATTCTAAGTCATAATGACTTTCTATAGTTTGCGAATGCGTCCGGAAATAAGAAAAGCTTACTTCCCCCCGTTTTTAAAATCACAGCTTCTAGAAGGATTACATGATTTCTTAAAAAACATGAGTTTTTTGAAAATGTGATTTATTTCATAAATGGAATCAACAAAGTATGCACATTCTAAGTCATAATGACTTTCTATAGTTTGCGAATGCGTCCGGAAATAAGAAAAGCTTACTTCCCCCCGCTTTTAAAATCACAGCTTCTAGAAGGATTACATGATTTCTTAAAAAACATGAGTTTTACGAACATGTGATTTATTTCATAAATGGAATCAACAAAGTATGCACATTCTATGTCATAAGGACTTTGTATGGTTTGCGCATGCGCAAACTATGCACATTCTACGTAATAACGACTTTCTATAGTTTGCTCATTTGTTCGGAAATAAGAAAAGCTTTCTTCCGCCCGTTTTTTAAAATCACAGCTTCTAGAAGGTTTACATGATTTCTTAAAATCCACGAGTATTTAGAAAATGTGATTTATTTCATAAATGGAATCAACAAAGTATGCACATTCTAAGCCATAACGACTTTCTATAGTTTGCGCATGCATCCAGAAATAAGAAAAACCTACTTCCCCCCGTTTTTTAAAATCACAGCTTCTAGAAGGATTACATGATTTCTTAAAAAACATGAGTTTTTTGAAAATGTGATTTATTTCATAAATGGAATCAACAAAGTATGCACATTCTAAGTCATAATGACTTTCTATAGTTTGCGAATGCGTCCGGAAATAAGAAAAGCTTACTTCCCCCCGTTTTTAAAATCACAGCTTCTAGAAGGATTACATGATTTCTTAAAAAACATGAGTTTTACGAACATGTGATTTATTTCATAAATGGAATCAACAAAGTATGCACATTCTATGTCATAAGGACTTTGTATGGTTTGCGCATGCGCAAACTATGCACATTCTACGTAATAACGACTTTCTATAGTTTGCTCATTTGTTCGGAAATAAGAAAAGCTTTCTTCCGCCCGTTTTTTAAAATCACAGCTTCTAGAAGGTTTACATGATTTCCTAACAAACACGAGTTTCTAGAAAATATCATTTATTTCATAAATGGAATCAACAAAGTATGCACATTCTATGTCATAACGAGTTTCTATAGTTTCGCATGCGCAAACTATGCACATTCTACGTACTAACGACTTTCTATAGTTTGCGTATTCGTCGGGAAATAAGAAAAGCTTACTTCACCCTGTTTTTTAAGATCACAACTTCTAGAAGGTTTACATGATTTCTTAAAAAACACGAGTTTTTAGAAAATGTGATTTATTTCATAAATGGAATCAACAAAGTATGCACATTCTATGTATAACGATTTTGTATGGTTTGCGCATGTGCAAACTATGCGCATTCTACGTAATAACGACTTTCTTTAGTTTGTGCATGTGTCCGGAAATAAGAAAAGCTTACTTCCACCCGTTTTTTAAAATCACAGCTTCTAGAAGGATTACATGATTTCTTAAAAAACACGAGTTTTTGGAAAATGTGATTTATTTCATAAATGGAATCAACAAAGTATGCACATTCTACGTCATAACGACCTTCTATAGTTTGCGCATGCTTCCGGAAATAAGAAAAGCTTACTTCCCCCCATTTTTTAAAATCACAGCTTCTAGAAGGTTTATATGATTTCTTAATAAACACGAGTTTTTAGAAAATGTGATTTATTTCATAAATCGAATCAACAAAGTATGCACATTCTAAGTCATAACGACTTTTTATAGTTTGCGCATGCGTCCGAAAATAAGAAAAGCTTAATTCCCCCCATTTTTTAAAGTCACGGCTTCTAGAAGGTTTACATGATTTCTTAAAAAACATGAGTTTTTAGAAAATGTGATTTAATTCATCAATGGAATCAACAAACTATGGACATTGTAGGTAATAACGACTTTCTATAGTTTGCGAATGCGTCCAGAAATAAGAAAATCTTAATTCCCCCCGGTTTTTAAAATCACAGCTTCTAGAAGGTTTACATGATTTCTTAAAAAACACGAGTTTTTAGAAAATGTCATTTATTTCATAAATGAAATCAAAAAAGTATGAAAATTCTATGTCATAATGACTTTGTATAGTTTGCGCATGCGCAAACTATGCACATTCTAGGTAATAACGACTTTCTATAGTTAGCGCATGCGTCCGGAAATAAGAAAAGCTTACTTCCCCCCTTTTTTTAAATTCACAGCTTCTAGAAGTTTTACATGATTTCTTAAAAAACACGAGTTTTTAGAAAATGTGATTTATTTCATAAATGGATTCAACAAAGAATGCACATTCTATGTCATAACGACTTTCTATAGTTTGCGCATGCGTCCGGAAATAAGAAAATCTTACTTCCCCCCGTTTTTTAAAATCACAGCTTCTAGAAGGATTACATGATTTCTTAAAAAACATGAGTTTTACGAACATGTGATTTATTTCATAAATGGAATCAACAAAGTATGCACATTCTATGTCATAACGAATTTCTATAGTTTGTGCATGCGCAAACTAAGCACATTCTACATACTAACGACTTTCTATAGTTTGCATATGCGTCCAGAAATAAGAAAAGCTTAGTTCACCCCGTTTTTTAAAATCACAACTTCTAGAAGGCTTACATGATTTCTTAAAAGACACGAGTTTTTAGAAAATGTGATTTATTTCATAAATGGAATCAATAAAGTATGCACATTCTATGTCATAACGACTTTGTATGGTTTGCGCATGCGCAAACTATGCACATTCTATGTAATAACGACTTTCTATAGTTTGCACATGTGTCCGGAAATAAGAAAAGCTTACTTCCGCCCGTTTTTTAAAATCACAGCTTCTAGAAGGTTTACATTATTTCTTAAAAAACACTAGTTTTTAGAAAATGTGATGTATTTCATAAATGGAATCAACAAATTATGCACATTCTACGTCATAACGACTTTCTATAGTTTGCGCATGCGTCCGGAAATAAGAAAAGCTTACTTCCCCCCATTTTTTAAAATAACAGCTTCTAGAAGGTTTACATGATTTCTTAATAAACACGAGTTTTTAGAAAATGTGATTTATTTAATCAATGGAATCAACAAACTATGCACATTCTACGTAATAACGACTTTCTATAGTTTGCACATCCATCCGGAAATAAGAAAAGCTTACTTCCCCCCGTTTTTTAAAATGACATCTTCTACAAGGTTTACGTGATTTCTTAAAAAACATGAGTTTTACGAACATGTGATTTATTTCATAAATGGAATCAACAAAGTATGCACATTCTATGTCATAACGAATTTCTATAGTTTGTGCATGCGCAAACTAAGCACATTCTACATACTAACGACTTTCTATAGTTTGCATATAGTTTACATGATTTCTTAAAAAACATGAGTTTTTAGAAAATGTGATTTATTTCATAAATGGAATCAACAAAGTATGCACATTCTATGTCATAACGACTTTGTATGGTTTGCGCATGCGCAAACTATCCACATTCTACGTAATAACGACTTTCTATAGTTTGCGCATGTGTCCGGAAATAAGAAAAGCTTACTTCAACAAAGTATGCACATTCTATGTCATAACGACTTTGTATAGTTTGCGCATGCGTCCGGAAATAAGAAAATCTTACTTCCCCCCGTTTTTTAAAATCACAGCTTCTAGAAGGATTACATGATTTCTTAAAAAACATGAGTTTTACGAACATGTGATTTATTTCCTAAATGGAATCAACAAAGTATGCACATTCTACGTAATAACGACTTTCTATAGTTTGCGCATGCGTCCGGAAATAAGAAAATCTTACTTCCCCCCGTTTTTTAAAATCACAGCTTCTAGAAGGATTACATGATTTCTTAAAAAACATGAGTTTTACGAACATGTGATTTATTTCATAAATGGAATCAACAAAGTATGCACATTCTATGTCATAACTAATTTCTATAGTTTGTGCATGCGCAAACTAAGCACATTCTACATACTAACGACTTTCTATAGTTTGCATATAGTTTACATGATTTCTTAAAAAACATGAGTTTTTAGAAAATGTGATTTATTTCATAAATGGAATCAACAAAGTATGCACATTCTATGTCATAACGACTTTGTATGGTTTGCGCATGCGCAAACTATCCACATTCTACGTAATAACGACTTTCTATAGTTTGCGCATGTGTCCGGAAATAAGAAAAGCTTACTTCCGCCAGTTTTTTAAAATCACAGCTTCTAGAAGGTTTACATGATTTCTTAAAAAACATGAGTTTTTAGAAAATCTGATGTATTTCATAAATGGAATCAACAAAGTATGCACATTCTACGTCATAACGACTTTCTAAACTTTGCGCATGCGTCCGGAAATAAGAAAAGCTTACTTCCGCCATTTTTTTAAAATCACGGCTTCTAGAAGGTTTACATGATTTCTTAAAAACCACAAGTTTTTAGAAAATGTGATTTATTTAATCAATGGAATCAACAAACTATGTACATTATACGTAATAACAACTTTCTATAGTTTGCGCATGCGTGCGGAAATAAGAAAAGCTAACTTCCCCCCTTTTTTTAAATTCATAGCTTCTAGAAGGTTTACATCATTTCTTAAAAAACACAAGTTCTTAGAAAATGTTATTTATTTCCTAAATGGAATCAACAAAGTATGCACATTCTAAGTCATAACGACTTTCTATAGTTTGTGCATGCGTTCGGAAATAGGAGAAGCTTAATTCCCCTCATTTTTTAAAGTCACGGCTTCTAGAAGGTTTACATGATTTCTTAAAAAACATGAGTTTTTAGAAAATGTGATTTATTTAATCAATGGAATCAAAAAACTATGCACATTCTACGTAATAACGACTTTCTATAGTTTGCGAATGCGTCCAGAAATAAGAAAAGCTTAATTCACCCCAGTTTTTAAAATCACAGCTTCTAGAAGGTTTACATGATTTCTTAAAAAACACGAGTTTTTAGAAAATGTCATTTATTTCATAAAAGGAATCAAAAAAGTATGAACATTCTATGTCATAACGACTTTGTATAGTTTGCGCATGCGCAAACTATGCACATTCTAGGTAATAATGACTTTCTATAGTTTGTGCATGCGTCCAGAAATAAGAAAAGCTTACTTCCCCCCTTTTTTTAAATTCACAGCTTCTAGAAGGTTTACATGATTTCTTAAAAAACACGAGTTTTTAGAAAATGTGATTTATTTCATAATTGGAATCAACAAAGTATGCACATTCTATGTCATAACGACTTTCTATAGGTTGGGCATGCATCAGGAAATAAGAAAAGCTTACTTCGCCCCGTTTTTTAAAATCACAGCTTCTAGAATGATTACATGATTTCTTAAAAAACATGAGTTTTAAGAACATGTGATTTATTTCATAAATCGAATCAACAATGTATGCACATTCTATGTCATAACGAATTTCTATAGTTTGCGCATGCGCAAACTAAGCACATTCTACGTACTAACGACTTTCTATAGTTTGCGTATGTGTCCAGAAATAAGAAAAGCTTACTTCACCCCGTTTTTTAAAATCACAACTTCTAGAAGGCTTACATGATTTCTTAAAAGACACGAGTTTTTAGAAAATGTGATTTATTTCATAAATGGAATCAATAAAGTATGCACATTCTATGTCATAACGACTTTGTATGGTTTGCGCATGCGCAAACTATGCACATTCTATGTAATAACGACTTTCTATAGTTTGCGCATGTGTTCGGAAATAAGAAAAGCTTACTTCCGCCCGTTTTTTAAAATCACAGCTTCTAGAAGGTTTACATTATTTCTTAAAAAACACTAGTTTTTAGAAAATGTGATGTATTTCATAAATGGAATCAACAAATTATGCACATTCTACGTCATAACGACTTTCTATAGTTTGCGCATGCGTCCGGAAATAAGAAAAGCTTACTTCCCCCCATTTTTTAAAATAACAGCTTCTAGAAGGTTTACATGATTTCTTAATAAACACGAGTTTTTAGAAAATGTGATTTATTTAATCAATGGAATCAACAAACTATGCACATTCTACGTAATAACGACTTTCTATAGTTTGCACATCCATCCGGAAATAAGAAAAGCTTACTTCCCCCCGTTTTTTAAAATGACATCTTCTAGAAGGTTTACATGATTTCTTAAAAAAACACGAGTTTTTAGAAAATGTCATTTGTTTCATAAATGGAATGAACAAAGTATGAACAAACTATGTCATAACGACTTTGTATCATTTGCGCATGCGCAAACTATGCACATTCTACGTAATAACGACTTTCTATAGTTTGCGGATGTGTCCGGAAATAAGAAAAGCTTACTTCCCCCCATTTTTTAAAATCATAGCTTCTAGAAGGTTTAAATGATTTCTTAATAAACACGAGTTTTTAGAAAATGTGATTTATTTAATCAATGGAATCAACAAACTATGCACATTCTACGTAATAACGAATTTCTATAGTTTGCGCATGCGTCCGGAAATAAGAAAAGCTTACTTCCCCCCTTTTTTTAAATTCACAGCTTCTAGAAGGTTTACATGATTTCTTAAAAAACATGAGTTTTTAGAAAATGTGATTTATTTCATCAATGGAATCAGTAAACTATGCACATTCTACGTAATAACAACTTTCTATAGTTTGTGAATGCGTCCGGAAATAAGAAAAGCTTACTTCCCCCCGGTTTTTAAAATCACGGCTTCTAGAAGGTTTACATAATTTCTTAAAAACATGAATTTTTAGAAAATGTCATCTATTTCATAAATGGAATCAAAAAAGTATGAACATTCTATGTCATAAGGACTTTGTATAGTTTGCGCATGCGCAAACTATGCACATTCTAGGTAATAACGACTTTCTATAGTTTGCGCATGCGTCCGGAAATAAGAAAAGCTTACTTCCCCCCTTTTTCTAAATTCACAGCTTGTAGAAGGTTTACATGATTTCTTAAAAAAAATGAGTTTTTAGAAAATGTGATTTATTTCATAAATGGAATCAACAAAGTATGCACATTCTACATCATAACGACTTTCTATAGTTTGTGCATGCGTATGGAAATAAGAAAATCTTACTTCCCCCCGTTTTTTAAAATCACAGCTTCTAGAAGGTTTACATGATTTCTTAAAAAACAGGAGTTTTTAGAAAATGTGATTTATTTCATCAATGGATTCAACAAACTATGTACATTCTACGTAATAATGACTTTCTATAGTTTGCGAATGCGTCCAGAAATAAGAAAAGCTTACTTCCCCCCGGTTTTTAAAATGACAGCTTCTAGAAGGTTTACATGATTTCTTAAAAAACATGAGTGTTTTGAAAATGTGATTTATTTCATAAATGGAATCAACAAAGTATGCACATTCTAAGTCATAACGACTTTCTATAGTTTGCACATGCGTCCGGAAATAAGAAAACCTTACTTCCCCCCGTTTTTTAAAATCACAGCTTCTAGAAGGATTACATGATTTCTTAAAAAACATGATTTTTACGAACATGTGATTTATTTCATAAATGGAATCAACAAAGTATGCACATTCTATGTCATAACGACTTTCTATAGTTTGCGCATGCGCAAACTAAGCACATTCTACGTACTAACGACTTTCTATAGTTTGCGTATGCGTCCAGAAATAAGAAAAGCTTACTTCACCCCGTTTTTTAAAATCACAGCTTCTAGAAGGCTTACATGATTTCTTAAAAAACACGAGTTTTTAGAAAATGTGATTTATTTCATAAATGGAATCAACAAAGTATGCACATTATAAGTCATAATGACTTTCTATAGTTTGCGTATGCGTCCAGAAATAAGAAAAGCTTACTTCACCCCGTTTTTTAAAATCACAACTTCTAGAAGGTTTACATGATTTCTTCAAAAACACATGTTTTTAGAAAATGTGATTTATTTCATAAATGGAATCAACAAAGTATGCACATTCTATGTCATAACGACTTTCTAAAATTTGCACATGCGTCCAGAAATAACAAAAGCTTACTTCCGCCAGTTTTTAAAAATCACAGCTTCTAGAAGGTTTACATGATTTCTTAAAAACCACAAGTATTTAGAAAATGTGATTTATTTCATAAATCGAATCAACAAAGTATGCACATTCTAAGTCATAACGACTTTTTATAGTTTGCGCATGCGTCATAAATACAAACTATGCACATTCTACATAATAACGACTTTCTATAGTTTGCGCATGTGTCCGGAAATAAGAAAAGCTTACTTCCGCCAGTTTTTTAAAATCACATCTTCTAGAAGTTTTACATGATTTCTTAAAAAACATGATTTTTTAGAAAATGTGATATATTTCATAAACGGAATCAACAAAGTATGCACATTCTACGTCATAACGACTTTCTAAAGTTTGCGCATGCGTCCAGGAAATAACAAAAGCTTACTTCCACCAGTTTTTTAAAATCACAGCTTCTAGAAGGTTTACATGATTTCTTAAAAACCTAAAGTATTTAGAAAATGTGATTTATTTCATAAATCGAATCAACAAAGTATGCACATTCTAAGTCATAACGACTTTTTATAGTTTGCGCATGCGTTCGGAAATAAGAAAACCTTAATTCCCCCCGTTTTTTAAAGTCACGGCTTCTAGAAGGTTTACATGATTTCTTAAAAAACATGAGTTTTTAGAAAATGTGATTTAATTCATCAACGGAATCAACAAACTATGCACATTGTACGTAATAACGACTTTCTATAGTTTGCGAATGCGTCCAGAAATAAGAAAAGCTTACTTCCCCCCGGTTTTTAAAATCACAGCTTCTAGAAGGTTTACATGATTTCTTAAAAAACGAGTTTTTAGAAAATGTCATTTATTTCATAAATGGAATCAAAAAAGTATGAACATTCTATGTCATAACGACTTTGTATAGTTTGCGCATGCGCAAACTATGCACATTCTAGGTAATAACGACTTTCTATAGTTAGCGCATGCATCCGGAAATAAGAAAAGCTTACTTCCCCCCTTTTTTTAAATTCACAGCTTCTAGAAGGTTTACATGATTTCTTAAAAAACACGAGTTTTTAGAAAATGTGATTTATTTCATAAATGGAATCAACAAAGTATGCACATTCTATGTCATATCGACTTTGTATGGTTTGCGCATGCGCAAACTATGCACATTCTACGTAATAACGACTTGGTATAGTTTGCGCATGCATCCGGAAATAAGAAAAGCTTACTTCCGCCAGTTTTCTAAAATCACAGCTTCTAGAAGGTTTACATGATTTCTTAAAAACCACAAGTTTTTAGAAAATCTGATTTATTTAATCAATGGAATCAACAAACTATGTACATTATACGTAATAACAACTTTCTATAGTTTGCGCATGCGTGCGGAAATAAGAAAAGATAACTTCCCCCCTTTTTTTAAATTCATAGCTTCTAGAAGGTTTACATGATTTCTTAAAAAACACAAGTTCTTAGAAAATGTTTTTTATTTCATAATTGGAATCAACAAAGTATGCACATTCTAAGTCATAACGACTTTCTATAGTTTGTGCATGCGTCCGGAAATAGGAAAAGCTTAATTCCCCTCATTTTTTAAAGTCACGGCTTCTAGAAGATTTACATGATTTCTTAAAAAACATGACTTTTTAGAAAATGTGATTTATTTAATTAATGGAATCAACAAACTATGCACATTCTACGTAATAACGACTTTCTATAGTTTGCGAATGCGTCCAGAAATAAGAAAAGATTACTTCCCCCCGGTTTTTAAAATGACAGCTTCTAGAAGGTTTACATGATTTCTTAAAAAACATGAGTGTTTAGAAAATGTGATTTATTTCATAAATGGAATCAACAAAGTATGCACATTCTAAGTCATAACGACTTTCTATAATTTGCGAATGCGTCCGGAAATAAGAAAAGCTTACTTCCCCCGGTTTTTAAAATCACAACTTCTAGAAGGTTTACATGATTTCTTAAAAAACACGAGTTTATAGAAACTGTCATTTATTTCATAAATGGAATAAAAAAAGTATGAACATTCTATGTCATAACGACTTTGTATAGTTTGCGCATGCGCAAACTATGCACATTCTAGGTAATAACGACTTTCTATAGTTTGCGCATGCGTCCGGAAATAAGAAAAGCTTACTTCCCCCCTTTTTTTAAATTCACCGCTTCTAGAAGGTTTACATGATTTCTTAAAAAACACGAGTTTTTAGAAAATTTGATTTATTTCATAATTGGAATCAACAAAGTATGCACATTCTATGTCATAACGACTTTCTATAGGTTGGGCATGCGCAAACTAAGCACATTCTACGTACTAACGACTTTCTATAGTTTGCGTATGCGTCCATAAATAAGAAAAGCTTACTTCACCCCGTTTTTTAAAATCACAACTTCTAGAAGGTTTACATGATTTCTTAAAAAAAATGAGTTTTTAGAAAATGTGATTTATTTCATAAATGGAATCAACAAAGTATGCACATTCTATGTCATAACGACTTTGTATGGTTTGCGCATGCGCAAACTATGCACATTCTACGTAATAACGACTTTCTATAGTTTGCGTATGCGTCCATAAATAAGAAAAGCTTACTTCACACCGTTTTTTAAAATCCCAACTTCTAGAAGGTTTACATGATTTCTTAAAAAACATGAGTTTTTAGAAAATGTGATTTATTTCATAAATGGAATCAACAAAGTATGCACATTCTATGTCATAACGACTTTGTATGGTTTGGGCATGCGCAAACTATGCATATTCTACGTACTAACGAATTTCTATAGTTTGCGTATTCATCCAGAAAAAAGAAAAGCTTACTTCGCCCCGTTTTTCAAAATCACAAATTCTAGAAGGTTTACATAATTTCTTAAACAACACGAGTTTTTAGAAAATTTTATTTATTTCATAAATGGAATCAAAAAAGTATGAACATTCTATGTCATAACGACTTTGTATAGTTTGCGCATGCGCAAACTATGCACATTCTCGGTAATAACGACTTTTTATAGTTTGCGCATGCATCCGGAAATAAGAAAAGCTTACTTCCCCCCTTTTTTTAAATTCATAGCTTCTAGAAGGTTTACATGATTTCTTAAAAAACACGAGTTTTTAGAAAATGTCATTTATTTCATAAATGGAATAAAAAAAGTATGAACATTCTATGTCATAACAACTTTGTATAGTTTGCGCATGCGCAAACTATGCACATTCTAGGTAATAACGACTTTCTATAGTTTGCGCATGCGTCCAGAAATAAGAAAAGCTTACTTCCCCCCTTTTTTTAATTTAACAGCTTCTAGAAGGTTTACATGATTTCTTAAAAAACACGAGTTTTTAGAAAATTTGATTTATTTCGTAAATGGAATCAACAAAGTATGCACATTCTACGTCATAACGACTTTCTATAGTTTGCGCATGCGTCCAGAAATAAGTAAAGCTTACTTCCCCCCGTTTTTTAAAATCACAGCTTCTAGAAGGTTTACATAATTTCTTAAAAAAAACGAGTTTCTAGAAAATGTGATTTATTTCATAAAAGGAATCAACAAAGTATGCACATTCTACGTCATAACGACTTTGTATAGTTTGCTTATGTGCAAACTATGCACATTCTAGGTAATAACGACTTTCTATAGTTTGCGCATGCGTCCGGAAATAAGAAAAGCTTACTTCCCCCCTTTTTTTAAATTCACAGCTTCTAGAAGGTTTACATGATTTCTTAAAAAATACGATTTTTTAGAAAATGTGATTTATTTCATAAATGGAATCAACAAAGTATGCACATTCTACCTCATAACGACTTTCTATAGTTTGCGCATCCGTCCGGAAATAAGAAAAGCTTACTTCCCCCCGTTTTTTAAAATCACAGCTTCTAGAAGGTTTACATGATTTCTTAAAAAATACGAGTTTTTAGAAAATGTGATTTATTTCATAAATGGAATCAACAAAGTATGGACATTCTACGTCATAACGACTTTCTATACTTTGCGCATGCGCAAACTATGCACATTCTATGTAATAACGACTTTCTATAGTTTGCGCGTGCGTCCGGAAATAAAAAAAGCTTACTTCCCACCATTTTGTAAAATCACAGACTATAGAAGGTTTACATGATTTCTTAATAAACACGAGTTTTTAGAAAATGTTATTTATTTAATCAATAGAATCAACAAACTATGCACATTCTACGTAATAACGACTTTCTATAGTTTGCGCATGCGTCCGGAAAAATGAAAAGCTTACTTCCCCCCTTTTTTTAAATTCACAGCTTCTAGAAGGTTTACATGATTTCATAAAAAACATGAGTTTTTAGAAAATGTGATTTATTTCATCAATGGAATCAACAAACTATGCACATTCTACCTAATAACAACTTTCTATAGTTTGCGAATGCGTCGGGAAATAAGAAAAGCTTACTTCCCCCCGTTTTTCAAAATCACAGCTTCTAGAAGGTTTACATGATTTCTTAAAAAACACGATTTTTTAGAAAATGTGATTTATTTCATAAATGGAATCAACAAAGTAAGCCATTCTATGTCATAACGACTTTGTATGGTTTGGGCATGCGCCAACTATGCACATTCTACGTACTAACGACTTTCTATAGTTTGCGTATTCATCCGGGAATAAGAAAAGCTTACTTCACCCCGTTTTTTAAAATCACAACTTCTAGAAGGTTTACATGATTTCTTAAAAAACACGAGTTTTTAGAAAATGTGATTTATTTCATAAATGGAATCAACAAAGTATGCACATTCTATGTCATAACGTTTTTGTATGGTTTGCGCATGCGCAAACTATGCACATTCTATGTAATAACGACTTTGTATAGTTTGAGCATGCATCCAGAAATTAGAAAAGCTTACTTCCTCCAGTTTTTTAAAATCACATCTTCTAGAAGGTTTACATGATTTCTTAA
Source organism: Larix kaempferi (assembly GCA_027924585.1). NCBI lineage: Eukaryota > Viridiplantae > Streptophyta > Pinopsida > Pinales > Pinaceae > Larix > Larix kaempferi. Next base: position 14,130,219 of record BSBM01000557.1, on the reverse strand, counting down.
TAAACACGAGTTTTTAGAAAATGTGATTTATTTAATCAATGGAATCAACAAACTATGCACATTCTACGTAATAACGACTTTCTATAGTCTGCACATGCGTCCGGAAATAAGAAAAGCTTACTTCCCCCCGTTTTTTAAAATCACAGCTTCTAGAAGGTTTACATGATTTCTTAAAAAACACGAGTTTTTAGAAAATGTGATTTATTTCATAAATGGAATCAACAAAGTATGCACATTCTACGTCATAACGACCTTCTATAGTTTGCGCATGCGTCCGGAAATAAGAATAGCTTACTTCCCCCCATTTTTTAAAATCACAGCTTCTAGAAGGTTTACATGATTTCTTAATAAACACGAGTTTTTAGAAAATGCGATTTATTTCATAAAAGGAATCAACAAAGTATGCACAATCTACGTCATAACGACTTTCTATAGTTTGCGCATGCGTTCGAAAATAAGAAAAGCTTACTTCCCCTCGTTTTTTAAAATCACAGCTTCTAGAAGGTTTACATGATTTCTTAAAAAACACGAGTTTTTAGAAAATGTCATTTGTTTCATAAATGGAATCAACAAAGAATGAACTAACTATGTCATAACGACTTTGTATCGTTTGCGCATGCGCAAACTATGCACATTCTACGTAATAACGACTTTCTATAGTTTGCGCATGCATCCGGAAATAAGAAAAGCTTACTTTCCCCTTTTTTTTAAATTCACAGCTTCTAGAAGGTTTACATGATTTCTTAAAAGACACGAATTTTTAGAAAACGTGATTTATTTCATAAATGGAATCAACAAAGTATGCACATTCTACGTCATAACGAATTTCTATAGTTTGTGCATGCGTCCGGAAATAAGAAAACCTTACTTCCCCCCGTTTATTAAAATCACAGCTTCTAGAAGGATTACATGATTTCCTTAAAAACATGAGTTTTACGAACATGTGATTTATTTCATAAATGGAATCAACAAAGTATGCACATTCTACGTCATAACGACCTTCTATAGTTTGTGCATGCGTCCGGAAATAAGAATAGGTTACTTCCCCCCATTTTTTAAAATCACAGCTTCTAGAAGGTTTACATGATTTCTTAATAAACACGAGTTTTTAGAAAATGCGATTTATTTCATAAAAGGAATCAACAAAGTATGCACATTGTACGTCATAACGACTTTCTATAGTTTGCGCATGCGTCCGAAAATAAGAAAAGCTTACTTCCCCTCGTTTTTTAAAATCACAGCTTCTAGAAGGTTTACATGATTTCTTAAAAAACACGAGTTTTTAGAAAATGTCATTTGTTTCATAAATGGAATCAACAAAGTATGAACGAACTATGTCATAACGAATTTGTGTTGTCTGTGCATGCGCAAACTATACACATTCTACGTAATAACGACTTTCTATAGTTTGTGCATGCATCCGGAAATAAGAAAAGCTTACTTTCCCCTTTTTCTAAATTCACAGCTTCTAGAAGGTTTACATGATTTCTTAAAAAACACGAGTTTTTAGAAAATGTGATTTATTTCATAAATGGAATCAACAAAGTATGCACATTCTATGTCATAACGACTTTCTATAGTTTGTGCATGCGTCCGGAAATAAGAAAAGCTTACTTCCCCCCGTTTATTAAAATCACAGCTTCTAGAAGGATTACATGATTTCCTTAAAAACATGAGTTTTTAGAAAATGTGATTTATTTCATAAATGGAATCAACAAAGTATGCACATTCTAAGTCATAACGACTTTCTATAGTTTGTGCATGCGTCGGGAAATAAGAAAAGCTTACTTCCCCCTGTTTTTTAAAATCACAGCTTCTAGAAGGATTACATGATTTCTTAAAAAACATGAGTTTTACGAACATGTGATTTATTTCATAAATGGAATCAACAAAGTATGCACATTCTATGTCATAACGACTTTCTATAGTTTGCGCATGCGCAAACTAAGCACATTCTACGTACTAACGACTTTCTATAGTTTTCGTATGCGTCCATAAATAAGAAAAGCTTACCTCACCCCGTTTTTTAAAATCACAACTTCTAGAAGGTTTAAATGATTTCTTGAAAAACACGAGTTTTTAGAAAATGTGATTTATTTCATAAATGGAATCAACAAAGTATGCACATTCTATGTCATAACGACTTTGTATGGTTTGTGCATGCGCAAACTATGCACGTTCTACGTAATAACAACTTTCTTTAGTTTGCGCATGTGTCCGGAAATAAGAAAAGCTTACTTCCGCCTGTTTTTTAAAATCACAGCTTCTAGAAGGTTTACATGATTTCTTAAAAAACACAAGTTTTTAGAAAATGTGATTTATTTCATAAATGGAATCAACAAAGTATGCACATTGTACGTCATAACGACTTTCTATAGTTTGCGCATGCGTCCGGAAATAAGAAAAGCTTACTTCCCACCATTTTGTAAAATCACAGACTATAGAAGGTTTACATGATTTCTTAATAAACACGAGTTTTTAGAAAATGTGATTTATTTAATCAATAGAATCAACAAACTATGCACATTCTACGTAATAACGACTTTCTATAGTTTGCGCATGCGTCCGGAAATAAGAAAAGCTTACTTCCCCCCTTTTTTTAAATTCACAGCTTCTAGAAGGTTTACATGATTTCATAAAAAACATGAGTTTTTAGAAAATGTGATTTATTTCATCAATGGAATCAACAAACTATGCACATTCTACCTAATAACGACTTTCTATAGTTTGCGAATGCGTCGGGAAATAAGAAAAGCTTACTTCCCCCCGTTTTTCAAAATCACAGCTTCTAGAAGGTTTACATGATTTCTTAAAAAACACGAGTTTTTAGAAAATGTGATTTATTACATAAATGGAATCAACAAAGTATGCCATTCTATGTCATAACGTCTTTGTATGGTTTGGGCATGCGCCAACTATGCACATTCTACGTACTAACGTATTTCTATAGTTTGCGTATTCATCCGGGAATAACAAGAGCTTACTTCACCCCATTTTTTAAAATCACAACTTCTAGAAGGTTTACATGATTTCTTAAAAAACACGAGTTTTTAGAAAATGTGATTTATTTCATAAATGGAATCAAAAAAGTATGCACTTTCTATGTCATAACGTTTTTGTATGGTTTGCGCATGCGCAAACTATGCACATTCTATGTAATAACGATTTTGTATAGTTTGAGCATGAATCCAGAAATTAGAAAAGCTTACTTCCGCCAGTTTTTTAAAATCACAGCTTCTAGAAGGTTTACATGATTTCTTAATAAACACGAGTTTTTAGAAAATGTGATTTATTTAATCAATGGAATCAACAAACTATGCATATTCTACGTAATAACGACTTTCTATAGTTTGCACATGCGTCCGGAAATAAGAAAAGCTTACTTCCCCCCGTTTTTTAAAATCACAGCTTCCAGAAGGTTTACATGATTTCTTAAAAAACATGAGTTTTTAGAAAATGTGATTTTTTTAATCAATGGAATCAACAAACTATGCACATTATACGTAATAACAACTTTCTATAGTTTGCGCATGCGTGCGGAAATAAGAAAAGCTAACTTCCCACCTTTTTTTAAATTCATAGCTTCTAGAAGGTTTACATGATTTCTTAAAAAACACAAGTTCTTAGAAAATGTTATTTATTTCATAAATGGAATCAACAAAGTATGCACATTCAACGTCATAACGACTTTCTATAGTTTGCGCATCTGTCCAGAAATAAGAAAAGCTTACTTCCCCCCGTTTTTTAAAATCACAGCTTCTAGAAGGTTTACATAGTTTCTTAAAAAAAACGAGTTTTTAGAAAATGCGATTTATTTCATAAAAGGAATCAACAAAGTATGCACATTCTACGTCATAACGAGTTTCTATAGTTTGCGCATGCGTCCGAAAACAAGAAAAGCTTACTTCCCCTCGTTTTTTAAAATTACAACTTCTAATAAATGGAATCAACAAAGTATGAACTAACTATGTCATAACGACTTTGTATCGTCTGCACATGCGCAAACTATGCACATTCTACGTAATAACGACTTTCTATAGTTTGCGTATGCTTCCGGAAATAAGAAAAGCTTACATTCCCCTTTTTTTTAAATTCATAGCTTCTACAAGGTTTACATGATTTCTGAAAAAAAATGAATTTTTAGAAAATGTCATTTATTTCATAAATGGAATCAACAAAGTATGCACATTCTACGTCATAACGACTTTCTATAGTTTGCGCATGCGTGCGGAAATAAGAAAAGCTTACTTCCCCCCGTTTATTAAAATCACAGCTTCTAGAAGGATTACATGATTTCTTAAAAAACATGAGTTTTTAGAAAACGTGATTTATTTCATAAATGGAATCAACAAAGTATGCACATTCTAAGTCATAACGACTTTCTATAATTTGCGCATGCGTCCGGAAATAAGAAAAGGTTACTTCCCCCCGTTTTTTAAAATTACAACTTCTAGAAGGATTACATGATTTCTTAAAAACCATGAGTTTTACGAAGATGTGATTTATTTCATAAATGGAATCAACAAAGTATGCACATTCTATGTCATAACGACTTTCTATAGTTTGCACATGCGCAAACTAAGCACATTCTACGTACTAACGAATTTCTATAATTTTCGTATGCGTCCATAAATAAGAAAAGCTTACTTCACCCCGTTTTTTAAAATCACAACTTCTAGAAGGTTTAAATGATTTCTTAAAAAACATGAGTTTTTAGAAAATGTGATTTATTCATAAATGGAATCAACAAAGTATGCACATTCTAAGTCATAACGACCTTCCATAGTTTGCGCATGCGTCCGGAAATAAGAATAGCTTACTTCCCCCCATTTTTTAAAATCACAGCTTCTAGAAGGTTTACATGATTTCTTAATAATAAAAGCTTACTTCCGCCCGTTTTTTAAAATCACAGCTTCTAGAAGGTTTACATGATTTCTTAAAAAACACGAGTTTTTAGAAAATGTGATTTATTTCATAAATGGAATCAACAAAGTATGCACATTCTACGTCATAACGACCTTCTATAGTTTGCGCATGCGTCCGGAAATAAGAATAGCTTACTTCCCCCCATTTTTTAAAATCACAGCTTCTAGAAGGTTTACATGATTTCTTAATAAACACGAGTTTTTAGAAAATGCGATTTATTTCATAAAAGGAATCAACAAAGTATGCACAATCTACGTCATAACGACTTTCTATAGTTTGCGCATGCGTCCGAAAATAAGAAAAGCTTACTTCCCCTCGTTTTTTAAAATCACAGCTTCTAGAAGGTTTACATGATTTCTTAAAAAACACGAGTTTTTAGAAAATGTCATTTGTTTCATAAATGGAATCAACAAAGTATGAACTAACAATGTCATAACGACTTTGTATCATTTGCGCATGCGCAAACTATGCACATTTTACGTAATAACAACTTTCTATAGTTTGCACATGCATCCGGAAATAAGAAAAGCTTACTTTCCCCTTTTTTTTAAATTCACAGCTTCTAGAAGGTTTACATGATTTCTTAAAAAACACGAATTTTTAGAAAATGTGATTTATTTCATAAACGGAATCAACAAAGTATGCACATTCTACGTCATAACGACTTTCTATAGTTTGTGCATGCGTCCGGAAATAAGAAAAGCTTACTTCCCCCCGTTTATTAAAATCACAGCTTCTAGAAGGATTACATGATTTCCTTAAAAACATGAGTTTTACGAACATGTGATTTATTTCATAAATGGAATCAACAAAGTATGCACATTCTATGTCATAACAACTTTCTATAGTTTGCGCATGCGCAAACTAAGCACATTCTACGTACTAACGACTTTCTATAGTTTTCGTATGCGTCCAGAAATAAGAAAAGCTTACTTCACCCCGTTTTTTAAAATCACAACTTCTAGAAGGTTTAAATGATTTCTTGAAAAACACGAGTTTTTAGATAATGTGATTTATTTCATTAATGGAATCAACAAAGTATGCACATTCTATGTCATAACGACTTTGTATGGTTTGTGCATGCGCAAACTATGCACGTTCTACGTAATAACGACTTTCTTTAGTTTGCGCATGTGTCCGGAAATAAGAAAAGCTTACTTCTGCCTGTTTTTTAAAATCACAGCTTCTAGAAGGTTTACATGATTTCTTAAAAAGCACGAGTTTTTAGAAAATGTGATTTATTTCATAAATGGAATCAACAAAGTATGCACATTCTACGTCATAACGACCTTCTATAGTTTGCGCATGCTTCCGGAAATAAGAAAAGCTTACTTCCCCCCATCTTTTAAAATCACAGCTTCTAGAAGGTTTACATGATTTCTTAATAAACATCAGTTTTTAGAAAATGTGATTTATTTCATAAATGAAATCAACAAAGTATGCACATTCTACGTCATAACGACCTTCTATAGTTTGCACATGCGTCCGGAAATAAGAAAAGTTTACTTCCCCCCATTTTTTAAAATCACAGCTTCTAGAAGGTTTACATGATTTTTTAATAAACACGAGTTTTTAGAAAATGTGATTTATTTAATCAATGGAATAAACAAACTATGCACATTCTACGTAATAACGACTTTCTATAGTTTGCGCATGCGTCCGGAAATAAGAAAAGCTTACTTCCCTCCTTTTTTTAAATTCATAGCTTCTAGAAGGTTTACATGATTTCCTAAAAAACACGAGTTTTTAGAAAATGTCATTTATTTCATAAATGGAATAAAAAAAGTATGAACATTCTATGTCATAACGACTTTGTATAGTTTGCGCATTCGCAAACTATGCACATTCTAGGTAATAATGACTTTCTATAGTTTGTGCATGCGTCCGGAAATAAGAAAAGCTTACTTCCCCTCTTTTTTTAAATTCACAGATTCCAGAAGGTTTACATGATTTCTTAAAAAACACGAGTTTTTAGAAAATGTGATTTATTTCATAAATGAAATCAACAAAGTATGCACATTCTACGTCATAACGACCTTCTATAGTTTGCGCATGCGTCCGGAAATAAGAATAGCTTACTTCCCCCCATTTTTTAAAATCACAGCTTCTAGAAGGTTTACATGATTTCTTAATAAACACGAGTTTTTAGAAAATGCGATTTATTTCATAAAAGGAATCAACAAAGTATGCACATTCTATGTCATAACGACTTTCTATAGTTTGCGCATGCGTCCGAAAATAAGAAAAGCTTAATTCCCCTCGTTTTTTAAAATCACAGCTTCTAGAAGGTTTACATGATTTCTTAAAAAACACGAGTTTTTAGAAAATGTCATTTGTTTCATAAATGGAATCAACAAAGTATGAACGAACTATGTCGTAACGAATTTGTATTGTCTGTGCATGCGCAAACTATACACATTCTACGTAATAACGACTTTCTATAGTTTGTGCATGCATCCGGAAATAAGAAAAGCTTACTTTCCCCTTTTTCTAAATTCACAGCTTCTAGAAGGTTTACATGATTTCTTAAAAAACACGAGTTTTTAGAAAATGTGATTTATTTCATAAATGGAATCAACAAAGTATGCACATTCTACGTCATAACGACTTTCTATAGTTTGTGCATGCGTCTGGAAATAAGAAAAGCTTACTTCCCCCCGTTTATTAAAATCACAGCTTCTAGAAGGATTACATGATTTCCTTAAAAACATGAGTTTTTAGAAAATGTGATTTATTTCATAAATGGAATCAACAAAGTATGCACATTCTAAGTCATAACGACTTTCTATAGTTTGTGCATGCGTCGGGAAATAAGAAAAGCTTACTTCCCCCCGTTTTTTAAAATCACAGCTTCTAGAAGGATTACATGATTTCTTAAAAAACATGAGTGTTACGAACATGTGATTTATTTCATAAATGGAATCAACAAAGTATGCACATTCTATGTCATAACGACTTTCTATAGTTTGCGCATGCGCAAACTAAGCACATTCTACGTACTAACGACTTTCTATAGTTTTCGTATGCGTCCATAAATAAGAAAAGCTTACTTCACCCCGTTTTTTAAAATCACAACTTCTAGAAGGTTTAAATGATTTCCTGAAAAACACGAGTTTTTAGAAAATGTGATTTATTTCATAAATGGAATCAACAAAGTATGCACATTCTATGTCATAACGACTTTGTATGGTTTGTGCATGCACAAACTATGCACGTTCTACGTAATAACGACTTTCTTTAGTTTGCGCATGTGTCCGGAAATAAGAAAAGCTTACTTCCGCCCGTTTTTTAAAATCACAGCTTCTAGAAGGTTTACATGATTTCTTAAAAAACACGAGTTTTTAGAAAATGTGATTTATTTCATAAATGGAATCAACAAAGTATGCACATTCTATGTCATAACGACTTTGTATGGTTTGTGCATGCGCAAACTATGCACGTTCTACGTAATAACGACTTTCTTTAGTTTGCGCATGTGTACGGAAATAAGAAAAGCTTACTTCCGCCTGTTTTTTAAAATCACAGCTTCTAGAAGGTTTACATGATTTCTTAAAAAACACAAGTTTTTAGAAAATGTGACTTATTTCATAAATGGAATCAACAAAGTATGCACATTCTACGTCATAACGACTTTCTATAGTTTGTGCATGCGTTCGGAAATAAGAAAAGCTTACTTCCCCCCGTTTATTAAAATCACAGCTTCTAGAAGGATTACATGATTTCCTTAAAAACATGAGTTTTTAGAAAATGTGATTTATTTCATAAATGGAATCAACAAAGTATGCACATTCTAAGTCATAACGACTTTCTATAGTTTGTGCATGCGTCGGGAAATAAGAAAAGCTTACTTCCCCCCGTTTTTTAAAATCACAGCTTCTAGAAGGATTACATGATTTCTTAAAAAACATGAGTTTTACGAACATGTGATTTATTTCATAAATGGAATCAACAAAGTATGCACATTCTATGTCATAACGACTTTCTATAGTTTGCGCATGCGCAAACTAAGCACATTCTACGTACTAACGACTTTCTATAGTTTTCGTATGCGTCCATAAATAAGAAAAGCTTACTTCACCCCGTTTTTTAAAATCACAACTTCTAGAAGGTTTAAATGATTTCCTGAAAAACACGAGTTTTTAGAAAATGTGATTTATTTCATAAATGGAATCAACAAAGTATGCACATTCTATGTCATAACGACTTTGTATGGTTTGTGCATGCGCAAACTATGCACGTTCTACGTAATAACGACTTTCTTTAGTTTGCGCATGTGTACGGAAATAAGAAAAGCTTACTTCCGCCTGTTTTTTAAAATCACAGCTTCTAGAAGGTTTACATGATTTCTTAAAAAACACAAGTTTTTAGAAAATGTGACTTATTTCATAAATGGAATCAACAAAGTATGCACATTCTACGTCATAACGACTTTCTATAGTTTGTGCATGCGTTCGGAAATAAGAAAAGCTTACTTCCCCCCGTTTATTAAAATCACAGCTTCTAGAAGGATTACATGATTTCCTTAAAAACATGAGTTTTTAGAAAATGTGATTTATTTCATAAATGGAATCAACAAAGTATGCACATTCTAAGTCATAACGACTTTCTATAGTTTGTGCATGCGTCGGGAAATAAGAAAAGCTTACTTCCCCCCGTTTTTTAAAATCACAGCTTCTAGAAGGATTACATGATTTCTTAAAAAACATGAGTTTTACGAACATGTGATTTATTTCATAAATGGAATCAACAAAGTATGCACATTCTATGTCATAACGACTTTCTATAGTTTGCGCATGCGCAAACTAAGCACATTCTACGTACTAACGACTTTCTATAGTTTTCGTATGCGTCCATAAATAAGAAAAGCTTACTTCACCCCGTTTTTTAAAATCACAACTTCTAGAAGGTTTAAATGATTTCTTGAAAAACACGAGTTTTTAGAAAATGTGATTTATTTCATAAATGGAATCAACAAAGTATGCACATTCTATGTCATAACGACTTTGTATGGTTTGTGCATGCGCAAACTATGCACGTTCTACGTAATAACGACATTCTTTAGTTTGCGCATGTGTCCGGAAATAAGAAAAGCTTACTTCCGCCTGTTTTTTAAAATCACAGCTTCTAGAAGGTTTACATGATTTCTTAAAAAAGACAAGTTTTTAGAAAATGTGATTTATTTCATAAATGGAATCAACAAAGTATGCACATTCTACCTCATAACGACTTTCTATAGTTTGCGCATGCGTCCGGAAATAAGAAAAGCTTACTTCCCCCCTTTTTTTAAATTCACAGCTTCTAGAAGGTTTACATGATTTCATAAAAAACATGAGTTTTTAGAAAATGTGATTTATTTCATCAATGGAATCAACAAACTATGCACATTCTACCTAATAACGACTTTCTATAGTTTGCGAATGCGTCGGGAAATAAGAAAAGCTTACTTCCCCCCGTTTTTCAAAATCACAGCTTCTAGAAGGTTTACATGATTTCTTAAAAAACACGAGTTTTTAGAAAATGTGATTTATTTCATAAATGGAATCAACAAAGTATGCCATTCTATGTCATAACGTCTTTGTATGGTTTGGGCATGCGCCAACTATGCATATTCTACGTACTAACGACTTTCTATAGTTTGCGTATTCATCCGGGAATAACAAGAGTTTATTTCACCCCGTTTTTTAAAATCACAACTTCTAGAAGGTTTACATGATTTCTTAAAAAACACGAGTTTTTAGAAAATGTGATTTATTTCATAAATGGAATCAAAAAAGTATGCACATTCTATGTCATAACGTTTTTGTATGGTTTGTGCATGCGCAAACTATGCACATTCTATGTAATAACGACTTATTATAGTTTGAGCATGAATCCAGAAATTAGAAAAGCTTACTTCCGCCAGTTTTTTAAAATCACAGCTTCTAGAAGGTTTACATGATTTCTTAATAAACACGAGTTTTTAGAAAATGTGATTTATTTAATCAATGGAATCAACAAACTATGCACATTCTACGTAATAACGACTTTCTATAGTTTGCACATGCGTCCGGAAATAAGAAAAGCTTACTTCCCCCCGTTTTTTAAAATCACAGCTTCTAGAAGGTTTACATGATTTCTTAAAAAACACGAGTTTTTAGAAAATGTGATTTTTTTAATCAATGGAATCAACAAACTATGCACATTATACGTAATAACAACTTTCTATAGTTTGCGCATGCGTGCGGAAATAAGAAAAGCTAACTTCCCACCTTTTTTTAAATTCATAGCTTCTAGAAGGTTTACATGATTTCTTAAAAAACACAAGTTCTTAGAAAATGTTATTTATTTCATAAATGGAATCAACAAAGTATGCACATTCAACATCATAACGACTTTCTATAGTTTGCGCATCTGTCCAGAAATAAGAAAAGCTTACTTCCCCCCGTTTTTTAAAATCACAGCTTCTAGAAGGTTTACATAGTTTCTTAAAAAAAATGAGTTTTTAGAAAATGCGATTTATTTCATAAAAGGAATCAACAAAGTATGCACATTCTACGTCATAACGAGTTTCTATAGTTTGCGCATGCATCCGAAAATAAGAAAAGCTTACTTCCCCTCGTTTTTTAAAATCATAGCTTCTAGAAGGTTTACATGATTTCTTAAAAAACACGAGTTTTTAGAAAATTTCATTTATTTCATAAATGGAATCAACAAAGTATGAACTAACTATGTCATAACGACTTTGTATCGTCTGCACATGCGCAAACTATGCACATTCTACGTAATAACGACTTTCTATAGTTTGCGCATGCTTCCGGAAATAAGAAAAGCTTACTTTCCCCTTTTTTTTTAAATTCATAGCTTCTACAAGGTTTACATGATTTCTTAAAAAACATGAATTTTTAGAAAATGTCATTTATTTCATAAATGGAATCAAAAAAGTATGCACATTCTACGTCATAACGACTTTCTATAGTTTGCGCATGCGTGCGGAAATAAGAAAAGCTTACTTCCCCCCGTTTATTAAAATCACAGCTTCTAGAAGGATTACATGATTTCTTAAAAAACATGAGTTTTTAGAAAACGTGATTTATTTCATAAATGGAATCAACAAAGTATGCACATTCTAAGTCATAACGACTTTCTATAATTTGCGCATGCGTCCGGAAATAAGAAAAGGTTACTTCCCCCCGTTTTTTAAAATTACAGCTTCTAGAAGGATTACATGATTTCTTAAAAACCATGAGTTTTACGAAGATGTGATTTATTTCATAAATGGAATCAACAAAGTATGCACATTCTATGTCATAACGACTTTCTATAGTTTGCACATGCGCAAACTAAGCACATTCTACGTACTAACGAATTTCTATACTTTTCATATGCGTCCATAAATAAGAAAAGCTTACTTCACCCCATTTTTTAAAATCACAACTTCTAGAAGGTTTAAATGATTTCTTAAAAAACACGAGTTTTTAGAAAATGTGATTTATTCATAAATGGAATCAACAAAGTATGCACATTCTAAGTCATAACGACTTTCTATAGTTTGTGCATGCGTACGGAAATAAGAAAAGCTTACTTCCGCCCGTTTTTTAAAATCACAGCTTCTAGAAGGTTTACATGATTTCTTAAAAAACACGAGTTTTTAGAAAATGTGATTTATTTCATAAATGGAATCAACAAAGTATGCACATTCTACGTCATAACGACCTTCTATAGTTTGCGCATGCGTCCGGAAATAAGAATAGCTTACTTCCCCCCATTTTTTAAAATCACAGCTTCTAGAAGGTTTACATGATTTCTTAATAAACACGAGTTTTTAGAAAGTGCGATTTATTTCAGAAAAGGAATCAACAAAGTTTGCACAATCTACGTCATAACGACTTTCTATAGTTTGCGCATGCGTCCGAAAATAAGAAAAGCTTACTTCCCCTCGTTTTTTAAAATCACAGCTTCTAGAAGGTTTACATGATTTCTTAAAAAACACGAGTTTTTAGAAAATGTCATTTGTTTCATAAATGGAATCAACAAAGTATGACTAACTATGTCATAACGACTTTGTATCGTTTGCGCATGCGCAAACTATGCACATTCTACGTAATAACGACTTTCTATAGTTTGCGCATGCATCCGGAAATAAGAAAAGCTTACTTTCCCCTTTTTTTTAAATTCACAGCTTCTAGAAGGTTTACATGATTTCTTAAAATAAACGAATTTTTAGAAAATGTGATTTATTTCATAAATGGAATCAACAAAGTATGCACATTCTACGTCATAACGACTTTCTATAGTTTGTGCATGCGTCCGGAAATAAGAAAAGATTACTTCCCCCCGTTTATTAAAATCACAGCTTCTAGAAGGATTACATGATTTCCTTAAAAACATGAGTTTTACGAACATGTGATTTATTTCATAAATGGAATCAACAAAGTATGCACATTCTATGTCATAACGACTTTCTATAGTTTGCGCACGCGCAAACTAAGCACATTCTACGTACTAACGACTTTCTATAGTTTTCGTATGCGTCCAGAAATAAGAAAAGCTTACTTCACCCCGTTTTTTAAAATCACAACTTCTAGAAGGTTTAAATGATTTCTTGAAAAACACGAGTTTTTAGATAATGTGATTTATTTCATTAATGGAATCAACAAAGTATGCACATTCTATGTCATAACGACTTTGTATGGTTTGTGCATGCGCAAACTATGCACGTTCTACGTAATAACGACTTTCTTTAGTTTGCGCATGTATCCGGAAATAAGAAAAGCTTACTTCTGCCTGTTTTTTTAAAATCACAGCTTCTAGAAGGTTTACATGATTTCTTAAAAAACATGAGTTTTTAGAAAATGTGATTTATTTCATAAATGGAATCAACAAAGTATGCACATTCTACGTCATAACGACCTTCTATAGTTTGTGCATGCTTCCGGAAATAAGAAAAGCTTACTTCCCCCCATTTTTTAAAATCACAGCTTCTAGAAGGTTTACATGATTTCTTAATAAACATCAGTTTTTAGAAAATGTGATTTATTTCATAAATGGAATCAACAAAGTATGCACATTCTACGTCATAACGACCTTCTATAGTTTGCGCATGCGTCCGGAAATAAGAAAAGTTTACTTCCCCCCATTTTTTAAAATCACAGCTTCTAGAAGGTTTACATGATTTCTTAATAAACACGAGTTTTTAGAAAATGTGATTTATTTAATCAATGGAATAAACAAACTATGCACATTCTACGTAATAACGACTTTCTATAGTTTGCGCATGCGTCCGGAAATAAGAAAAGCTTACTTCCCTCCTTTTTTTAAATTCATAGCTTCTAGAAGGTTTACATGATTTCCTAAAAAACACGAGTTTTTAGAAAATGTCATTTATTTCATAAATGGAATCAAAAAAGTATGAACATTCTATGTCATAACGACTTTGTATAGTTTGCGCATTCACAAACTATGCACATTCTAGGTAATAATGACTTTCTATAGTTTGTGCATGCGTCCGGAAATAAGAAAAGCTTACTTCCCCTCTTTTTTTAAATTCACAGATTCTAGAAGGTTTACATGATTTCTTAAAAAACATGAGTTTTTAGAAAATGTGATTTATTTCATAAATGAAATCAACAAAGTATGCACATTCTACGTCATAACGACCTTCTATAGTTTGCGCATGCATCCGGAAATAAGAATAGCTTACTTCCCCCCATTTTTTAAAATCACAGCTTCTAGAAGGTTTACATGATTTCTTAATAAACACGAGTTTTTAGAAAATGCGATTTATTTCATAAAAGGAATCAACAAAGTATGCACATTCTACGTCATAACGACTTTCTATAGTTTGCGCATGCGTCCGAAAATAAGAAAAGCTTACTTCCCCTCGTTTTTTAAAATCACAGCTTCTGGAAGGTTTACATGATTTCTTAAAAAAAACGAGTTTTTAGAAAATGTCATTTGTTTCATAAATGGAATCAACAAAGTATGAAAGAACTATGTCATAACGAATTTGTATTGTCTGTGCATGCGCAAACTATACACATTCTACGTAATAACGACTTTCTATAGTTTGTGCATGCATCCGGAAATAAGAAAAGCTTACTTTCCCCTTTTTCTAAATTCACAGCTTCTAGAAGGTTTACATGATTTCTTAAAAAACACGAGTTTTTAGAAAATGTGATTTATTTCATAAATGGAATCAACAAAGTATGCACATTCTACGTCATAACGACTTTCTATAGTTTGTGCATGCGTCTGGAAATAAGAAAAGCTTACTTCCCCCCATTTATTAAAATCACAGCTTCTAGAAGGATTACATGATTTCCTTAAAAACATGAGTTTTTAGAAAATGTGATTTATTTCATAAATGGAATCAACAAAGTATGCACATTCTAAGTAATAACGACTTTCTATAGTTTGTGCATGCGTCGGGAAATAAGAAAAGCTTACTTCCCCCCGTTTTTTAAAATCACAGCTTCTAGAAGGATTACATGATTTCTTAAAAAACATGAGTTTTACGAACATGTGATTTATTTCATAAATGGAATCAATAAAGTATGCACATTCTATGTCATAACGACTTTCTATAGTTTGCGCATGCGCAAACTAAGCACATTCTACGTACTAACGACTTTCTATAGTTTTCGTATGCGTCCATAAATAAGAAAAGCTTACTTCACCCCGTTTTTTAAAATCACAACTTCTAGAAGGTTTAAATGATTTCTTGAAAAACACGAGTTTTTAGAGAATGTGATTTATTTCATAAATGGAATCAACAAAGTATGCACATTCTATGTCATAACGACTTTGTATGGTTTGTGCATGCACAAACTATGCACGTTCTATGTAATAACGACTTTCTTTAGTTTGCGCATGTGTCCGGAAATAAGAAAAGCTTACTTCCGCCCGTTTTTTAAAATCACAGCTTCTAGAAGGTTTACATGATTTCTTAAAAAACACGAGTTTTTAGAAAATGTGATTTATTTCATAAATGGAATCACCAAAGTATTCACATTGTACGTCATAACGACCTTCTATAGTTTGCGCATGCTTCCGGAAATAAGAAAACCTTACTTCCCCCCATTTTTTAAAATCACAGCTTCTAGAAGGTTTACATGATTTCTTAATAAACACAAGTTTTTAGAAAATGTGATTTATTTCATAAATGGAATCACCAAAGTATGCACATTCTACGTCATAACGACCTTCTATAGTTTGCGCATGCGTCCGGAAGAAGAAAAGTTTACTTCGCCCCATTTTTTAAAATCACAGCTTCTAGAAGGTTTACATGATTTCTTAAAAAACACGAGTTTTTAGAAAATGTGATTTATTTAATCAATGGAATCAACAAACTATGCACATTCTACGTAATAACGACTCTCTAGAGTTTTCGCATGCGTCCGAAAATAAGAAAAGCTTACTTGCCCCCATTTTTTAAAATCACAGCTTCTAGAATGTTTACATGATTTCTTAATAAACACGAGTTTTTAGAAAATGTGATTTATTTAATCAATGGAATAAACAAACTATGCACATTCTACGTAATAACGACTTTCTATAGTTTGCGCATGCGTCCGGAAATAAGAAAAGCTTACTTCCCTCCTTTTATTAAATTCATAGCTTCTAGAAGGTTTACATGATTTCTTAAAAAACACGAGTTTTTAGAAAATGTCATTTATTTCATAAATGGAATCAAAAAAGTATGAACATTCTATGTCATAACGACTTTGTATAGTTTGCGCATGCGCAAACTATGCACATTCTAGGTAATAATGACTTTCTATAGTTTGCGCATGCGTCCGGAAATAAGAAAAGCTTACTTCCCCCCCTTTTTTAAAATTCACAGATTCTAGAAGGTTTACATGATTTCTTAAAAAACACGAGTTTTTAGAAAATGTGATTTATTTCATAAATGGAATCAACAAAGTATGCACATTCTACGTCATAACGACCTTCTATAGTTTGCGCATGCGTCCGGAAATAAGAATAGCTTACTTCCCCCCATTTTTAAAAATCACAGCTTCTAGAAGGTTTACATGATTTCTTAATAAACACGAGTTTTTAGAAAATGCGATTTATTTCATAAAAGGAATCAACAAAGTATGCACATTCTACATCATAACGACTTTGTATAGTTTGCTTATGCCCAAACTATGCACATTCTAGGTAATAATGACTTTCTATAGTTTGCGCATGCGTCTGGAAATAAGAAAAGCTTACTTCCCCCCTTTTTTTAAATTCATAGACTCTAGAAGGTTTACATGATTTCTTAATAAACACGAGTTTTTAGAAAATGTGATTTATTTAATCAATAGAATCAACAAACTATGCACATTCTAAGTAATAACGACTTTCTATAGTTTGCGCATGCGTCCGAAAATAAGAAAATCTTACTTCCCCCCTTTTTTTAAATTCACGGCTTCTAGAAGGTTTACATGATTTCATAAAAAACATGAGTTTTTAGAAAATGTGATTTATTTAATCAATGGAATCAACAAACTATGCACATTCTACCTAATAACGACTTTCTATAGTTTGCGAATGCGTCCGGAAATAAGAAAAGCTTACTTCCCCCCGTTTTTTAAAATCACAGCTTCTAGAAGGTTTACATGATTTCTTAAAAAACACGAGTTTTTAGAAAATGTCATTTATTTCATAAATGGAATCAACAAAGTATGCCATTCTATGTCATAACGACTTTGTATGGTTTGGGCATGCGCCAACTATGCACATTCTACGTACTAACGACTTTCTATAGTTTCCGTATTCATCCGAGAATAAGAAAAGCTTAGTTCACCCCGTTTTTTAAAATCACAACTTCTAGAACGTTTACATGATTTCTTAAAAAACACGAGTTTTTAGAAAATGTGATTTATTTCATAAATGGAATCAACAAAGTATGCACATTCTATGTCATAACGTTTTTGTATGGTTTGCACATGCGCAAACTATGCACATTCTATGTAATAACGACTTTCTATAGTTTGAGCATGCATCCAGAAATTAGAAAAGCTTACTTCAAACAGTTTTTTAAAATCACATCTTCTAGAAGGTTTACATGATTTCTTAATAAACACGAGTTTTTAGAAAATGTGATTTATTTAATCAATGGAATCAACAAACTATGCACATTCTACGTAATAACGACTTTCTATAGTTTGCACATGCGTCCGGAAATAAGAAAAGCTTACTTCCCCCCGTTTTTTAAAATCACATCTTCTAGAAGGTTACATGATTTCTTAAAAAACACGAGTTTTTAGAAAATGTGATTTATTTAATCAATGGAATCAACAAACTATGCACATTATACGTAATAACAACTTTCTATAGTTTGCGCATGCGTGCGGAAATAAGAAAAGCTAACTTCCACCCTTTTTTTAAATTCATAGCTTCTAGAAGGTTTACATGATTTCTCAAAAAACAGAAGTTCTTAGAAAATGCTATTTATTTCATAAATGGAATCAACAAAGTATGCACATTCAACGTCATAACGACTTTCTATAGTTTGCGCATCCGTCCGGAAAAAAGAAAAGCTTACTTCCCCCCGTTTTTTAAAATCACAGCTTCTAGAAGGTTTACATAGTTTCTTAAAAAAAATGAGTTTTTAGAAAATGCGATTTATTTCATAAAAGGAATCAACAAAGTATGCACATTCTACGTCATAACGAATTTCTATAGTTTGCGCATCCGTCCGGAAATAAGAAAAGCTTACTTACCCCCGTTTTTTAAAATCACAGCTTCTAGAAGGTTTACATAGTTTCTTAAAAAAAATGAGTTTTTAGAAAATACGATTTATTTCATAAAAGGAATCAACAAAGTATGCACATTCTACGTCATAACGACTTTCTATAGTTTGCGCATGCGTCCGAAAATAAGAAAATCTTACTTCCCCTCGTTTTTTAAAATCACACCTTCTAGAAGGTTTACATGATTTCTTAAAAAACACGAATTTTTAGAAAATGTGATTTATTTAATCAATGGAATCAACAAACTAAGCACATTATACGTAATAAAAACTTTCTATAGTTTGCGCATGCGTGCGGAAATAAGAAAAGCTAACTTCCCCCCTTTTTTTAAATTCATAGCTTCCAGAAGGTTTACATGATTTCTTAAAAAACACAAGTTCTTAGAAAATGTTATTTATTTCATAAATGGAATCAACAAAGTATGCACATTCAACGTCATAACGACTTTCTATAGTTTGCGCATCCGTCCGTAAATAGGAAAAGCTTACTTCCCCTCGTTTTTTAAAATCACAGCTTCTAGAATGTTTACATAGTTTCTTAAAAAAACGAGTTTATAGAAAATGCGATTTATTTCATAAAAGGAATCAACAAAGTATGCACATTCTACGTCATAACGACTTTCTATAGTTTGCGCATGCGTCCGGAAATAAGAAAAGCTTACTTCCCCCCCTTTTTTAAATTCACAGCTTCTAGAAGGTTTACATGATTTCTTAAAAAACACGAGTTTTTAGAAAATATGATTTATTTCATAAATGGAATCTAGAAAGTATGCACATTCTATGTTATAACGACTTTCTATAGTTTGCGCATGCGTCACGAAATAAGAAAAGCTTACTTCCCCCCGTTTTTTAAAATCACAGCTTCTAGAAGGATTACATGATTTCTTAAAAAACATGAGTTTTACGAACATGTGATTTATTTCATAAATGGAATCAACAAAGTATGCACATTCTATGTCATAACGAATTTCTATAGTTTCCGCATGCGCAAACTAAGCACATTCTACGTACTAACGACTTTCTATAGTTTGCGTATGCATCCAGAAATAAGAAAAGCTTACTTCACCCCGTTTTTTAAAATCACAACTTCTAGAAGGCTTACATGATTTCTTAAAAAACACGAGTTTTTAGAAAATGTGATGTATTTCATAAATGGAATCAACAAAGTATGTACATTCTACGTCATAACGACTTTCTATAGTTAGCGCATGCGTCCGGAAATAAGAAAAGCTTACTTCCCCCCATTTTTTAAAATCACAGCTTCTAGAATGTTTCATGATTTCTTAATAAACACGAGTTTTTAGAAAATGTGATTTATTTAGTCAATTGAATCAACAAACTATGCACATTCTACGTAATAACAACTTTCTATAGTTTGCACATGTGTCTGGAAATAAGAAAAGCTTACTTCCCCCCGATTTTTAAAATGACAGCTTCTAGAAGGTTTGCATGATTTCTTAAAAAAACACAAGTTTTTAGAAAATGTCATTTGTTTCATAAATGGAATCAACAAAGTATGAACAAACTATGTCATAACGACTTTGTATCGTTTGCGCATGCGCAAACTATGCACATTCTACGTAATAACGACTTTCTATAGTTTGCGCATGCGTCCCGAAATAAGAAAAGCTTACTTCACCCCATTTTTTAAAATCACAGCTTCTAGAAGGTTTACATGATTTCTTAATAAACACGAGTTTTTAGAAAATGTGATTTATTTAATCAATGGAATCAACAAAATATGCACATTCTACGTAATAACGACTTTGTATAGTTTGCGCATGCGTCCGGAAATAAGAAAAGCTTACTTCCCCCCGGTTTTTAAAATCACAGCTTCTAGAAGGTTTACATGATTTCTTAAAAAACACGAGTTTTTAGAAAATGTCATTTATTTCATAAATGGAATCAAAAAAGTATGACCATTCTATGTCATAAGGACTTTGTATAGTTTGCGCATGCGCAAACTATGCACATTCTAGGTAATAACGACTTTCTATAGTTTGCGCATGCGTCCGGAAATAAGAAAAGCTTACTTACCCCCTTTTTCTAAATTCACAGCTTCTAGAAGGTTTACATGATTGCCTAAAAAACAAGAGTTTTTAGAAAATGTGATTTATTTCATAAATGGAATCAACAAAGTATGCACATTCTACGTCATAACGACTTTCTATAGTTTGCACATGCGTATCGAAATAAGAAAAGCTTACTTCCCCTCGTTTTTTAAAATCACAGCTTCTAGAAGGTTTACATGATTTCTTAAAAAACATGAGTTTTTAGAAAATGTGATTTATTTCATCAATGGAATCAACAAACTATGTACATTCTACGTAATAATGACTTTCTATAGTTTGCGAATGCGTCCGGAAATAAGAATAGCTTACTTCCCCCCGGTTTTTAAAATCACAGCTTCTAGAAGGTTTACATGATTTCTTAAAAAACACGAGTTTTTAGAAAATGTGATTTATTTCATAAATGGAGCCAATAAAGTGTGCACATTGTATGTCATAACGACTTTCTATAGTTTGCGCATGTGCAAACTAAGCATATTCTACGTACTAACCACTTTCTATAGTTTGCGTATGCGTCCAGAAATAAGAAAAGCTTACTTCACCCCGTTTTTTAAAATCACAACTTCTAGAAGGTTTACATGATTTCTTAAAAGACATGAGTTTTTAGAAAATGTGATTTATTCCATAAATGGAATCAACAAAGTCTGCACATTCTATGTCATAACGACATTGTATGGTATGCGCATGCGGAAACTATGCACATTCTACATAATAACGACTTTTTATAGTTTGCGCATGTGTCCGGAAATAAGAAAAGCTTACTTCCGCCAGTTTTTTAAAATCACAGCTTCTACAAGGTTTACATGATTTCTTAAAAAACACGAGTTTTTAGAAAATGTGATTTATTTCATAAATGGAATCAACAAAGTATGCAAATTCTACGTCATAACGACTTTCTAAAGTTTGCGCATGCGTCTGGAAATAAGAAAAGCTTACTTCCGCCAGTTTTTTAAAATCACAGCTTCTAGAAGGTTTACACGATTTCTTAAAAACCACGAGTTTTTAGAAAATGTGATTTATTTCATAAATGGAATCAACAAACTATGCACATTCTATGTAATAACGACTTTCTATAGTTTGCGAATGCGTCCGGAAATAAGAAAAGCTTACTTCCCGTCGTTTTTTAAAGTCACATCTTCTAGAAGGTTTACATGATTTCTTAAAAAACACGAGTTTTTAGAAAATGTGATTTATTTCATCAATGGAATCAACAAACTATGCACATTCTATGTAATAACGACTTTCTATAGTTTGCGAATGCGTCCAGAAATAAGAAAATTTCCCCGCGGTTTTTAAAATCACAGCTTCTAGAAGGTTTACATGATTTCTTAAAAAACACGAGTTTTTAGAAAATGTCATTTATTACATAAATGGAATAAAAAACGTATGAACATTCCATGTCATAACGACTTTGTATAGTTTGTGCGTGTGCAAACTATGCACTTTCTAGGTAATAACAACTTTCTATAGTTTGTGCATGCGGCCGGAAATAAGAAAAGCTAACTTCCCCCCTTTTTTTAAATTCATAGCTTCTAGAAGGTTTACATGATTTCTTAAAAAACAAAAGTTTTTAGAAAATGTTATTTATTTCATAAATGGAATCAACAAAGTATGCACATTCTACGTCATAACGAATTTCTATAGTTTGCGAATGCGTCCGGAAATAAGAAAACTTACTTCCCCCTGTTTTTTAAAATCACAGCTTCTACAAGGTTTACATGATTTCTTTAAAAAAATGAGTTTTTAGAAAATGTGATTTATTTCATAAAAGGAATCAACAAAGTATGCACATTCTACATCATAATGACTTTCTATAGTTTGCGCATGCGTATGGAAATAAGAAAAGCTTACTTCCCCCCGTTTTTTAAAATCACAGCTTCTAGAAGGTTTACATGATTTCTTAAAAAACACGAGTTTTTAGAAAATGTGATTTATTTCAGAAATGGAATCAACAAAGTATGCACATTCTAAGTCATAACGTCTTTCTATAGTTTGCGCATGCGTCCAGAAATAAGAAAAACTTACTTCCCCCCGGTTTTTAAAATCACAACGTCTAGAAGGTCTACATGATTTCTTAAAAAACACGAGTTTTTAGAAAATGTCATTTATTTCATAAATGTATTCAAAAAAAGTATGAACATTCTATGTCATAACGACTTTGTATAGTTTGCGCGTGCGCAAACTATGCACATTCTAGGTAATAACAACTTTCTATAGTTTGCGCATGCGTCCGGAAATAAAAAAGCTAACTTCCCCCCTTTTTTTAAATTCATAGCTTCTAGAAGGTTTACATGATTTCTTAAAAAACACAAGTTTTTAGAAGGTTTACATCATTTCTTTAAAAAAATGAGTTTTTAGAAAATGTGATTTATTTCATAAAAGGAATCAACAAAGTATGCACATTCTACGTCATAACGACTTTCTATAGTTTGCGCATGCGTATGGAAATAAGAAAAGCTTACTTCCCCTCGTTTTTTGAAATCACAGCGTCTAGAAGGTTTCCATGATTTCTTAAAAAAAATGAGTTTTTAGAAAATGTGATTTATTTCATAAAAGGAATCAACAAAGTATGGATATTCTACGTGATAACGACTTTCTATATTTTGTGCATGCGTCCGGAAATAAGAAAAGCTTACTTCCCCCCGTTTTTTAAAATCACAGCTTTAGAAGGTTTCCATGATTTCTTAAAAAACACGAGTTTTTAGAAAATGTGATTTATTTCATCAATGGAATCAACAAACTATGCACATTCTACGTAATAATGATTTTCTATAGTTTGTGAATGCGTCCGGAAATAAGAAAAGCTTACTTCCCCCCATTTTTTAAAATCACAGCTTCTAGAATGTTTACATGATTTCTTAAAAAACATGAATTTTTAGAAAATCTCATTTATTTCATAAATTGAATCAACAAAGTATGAACATTCTATGTCATAACAACTTTGTATAGTTTGTGCATGTGTCTGCAAATAAGAAAAGCTTACTTCCTACCTTTTTTTAAATTCACAGCTTCTAGAAGGTTTACATGATTTCTTAAAAAACACGAGTTTTCAGAAAATATGATTTATTTCAAAAATGGAATCAAAAAAGTATGCACTTTGTACGTCATAACGACTTTCTATAGTTTGCGCATGCGTCCGGAAATAAGAAAAGCTTACTTCCCCCCGTTTTTTAAAATCACAGCTTCTAGAAGGTTTACATGATTTCTCAAAAAACACGAGTTTTTAGAAAATGTGGTTTATTTAATCAATGGAATCAACAAACTATGCATATTATACGTAATAATGACTTTCTATAGTTTGCGCATGCATCCGGAAATAAGAAAAGCTTACTTTCCCCCTTTTTTTAAATTCACAGCTTCTAGAAGGTTTACATGATTTCTTAAAAAACACGAGTTTTTAGAAAATGTCATTTATTTCATAAATGGAATCAACAAAGTATGCACATTCTAAGTCATAACGACTTTCTATAGTTTGCGCATGCGTCCGGAAATAAGAAAAGCTTATTTCCCCCCATTTTTTAAAATCACAGCTTCTAGAAGGATTACATGATTTCTTAAAAAACATGAGTTTTACGAACATGTGATTTATTTCATAAATGGAATCAACAAAGTATGCACATTCTATGTCATAACGACTTTCTATAGTTTGCGCATGCGCAAACTAAGAACATTCTACGTACTAACGAATTTCTATAGTTTGCGTATGGGTCCATAAATAAGAAAAGGTTACTTCACCCAGTTTTTTAAAATCAAAACTTCTAGAAGGTTTACATGATTTCTTAAAAAACACGAGTTTTAAGAAAATGTGTTTTATTTCATAAATGTAATCAACAATGTATGCACATTATATGTCATAACGACTTTGTATGGTTTGCATATGCGCAAACTATGCACATTCTACGTAATAACGACTTTCTATAGCTTGCGCATGTGTCCGGAAATAAGAAAAGCTTACTTCCGCCCGGTTTTTAAAATCACAACGTCTAGAAGGTTTACATGATTTCTTAAAAAAAACGAGTTTTTAGAAAATGTGATTTATTTCATAAATGGAATCAACAAAGTATGCACATTCTACGTCATAACGACTTTCTATAGTTTGCGCATGCGTATGGAAATAAGAAAAGCTTACTTCCCCCCGTTTTTTAAAATCACAGCTTCTTGAAGGTTTACATGATTTCTTAAAAAACACGAGTTTTTAGAAAATGTGATTTATTTAATGAATGGAATCAACAAAGTATGCACATTCTAACGTCATAACGACTTTCTAAAGTTTGCGCATGCGTCCGGAAATAAGAAAACCTTACTTCCGCCAGCTTTTTAAAATCACAGCTTCTAGAAGGTTTACATTATTTCTTAAAAAACATGAGTTTTTAGAAAATGTCATTTATTTGATAAATTGAATCAACAAAGTATGCACATTCTACGTCATAACGACTTTCTATAGTTTGCGTATGCGTCCGGAAATAAGAAAAGCTTACTTCCGCCAGTTTTTTAAAATCACAGCTTCTAGAAGGTTTACATTATTTCTTAAAAAACATGAGTTTTTAGAAAATGTCATTTAATTCATAATTCGAATCAACAAAGTATGCACATTCTTCATCATAATGACTTGCTATAGTTTGCGCATGCATCTTAAAATAAGAAAAGCTTTCTTCCCCCCGTTTTTTAAAATCACAGCTTCTAGAAGGTTTACATGATTTCTTAAAAAAAATGAGTTTTTAGAAAATGTGAATTATTTCATAAAAGGAATCAACAAAGTATGCACATTCTACGTCATAACGACTTTCTACAGCTTGCACATGCGTATGGAAATAAGAAAAGCTTACTTCCCTCGGTTTTTTAAAATCACAGCTTCGAGAAGGTTTACATGATTTCTTAAAAAACACGAGTTTTTCAAAAATGTCATTTCTTTAATAAATGGAATCAACAAATTATGCAAATTCTACGTAATAACGACTTTCTATAGTTTGCGCATGCGTCCGGAAATAAGAAAAGCTTACTTCATCCTGTATTGTAAAATCACAGCTAGTAGGTTTACATGATTTCTTAACAAACACGAGTTTTTAGAAAATGTCAATTATTTCATAAATGGAATTAAGAAAGTATGAACATTTTATGTCATAACGACTTTGAATAGTTTGCGCATGCACAAACTATGCACATTCTACGTAATAACGACTTTCTATAGTTTGCGCATCCGTCCGGAAATAAGAAAAGCTTACTTCCGCGAGTTTTTTAAAATAACAGCTTCTAGAAGGTTTACATGATTTCTTAAAAAACACGAGTTTTTAGAAAATGTGATTTATTTCATAAATGGAATCAACAAAGTATTCACATTCTAGGTCATAACGACTTTTTAAAGTTTGCGCATTCGTCCAGAAATAACAAAAGATTACTTCCGTGAGTTTTTTAAAATCACAGCTTCTAGAAGGTTTACATGATTTCCTAAAAAACAAAAGTTTTTAGAAAATGTGATTTATTTCATAAATGGAATCAACAAAGTATGCACATTCTAAGTCATAACAACTTTCTATAGTTTGCGCATGCATCCAGAAATAACAAAAGCTTACTACCCCCCGGTTTTTAAAATCACAGCTTCTAGAAGGTTTACATGATTTCTTAAAAAACATGAGTTTTTAGAAAATGTCATTTATTTCATAAATGGAATCAACAAAGTATGAACATTCTATGTCATAACGACTTTGTGTAGTTTGCGAAGGCGTCCGGAAATAAGAAAAGCTTACTTCCCCCCGTTTTTTAAAATCAAAGCTTCTAGAAGGTTTACATGATTTCTTAAAAAAAACGAGTTTTTAGAAAATGTGATTTATTTCATAAAAGGAATAAAAAAAGTATGAACATTCTATGTCATAACGATATTCTATAGTTTGCGCATGCGTCTGGAAATAAGAAAAGTTTACTTCCCCCCGTTTTTTAAAATCACAGCTTCTCGAAGGTTTACATGATTTCTTAAAAAAAACGAGTTTTTAGAAAATGTGATTTATTTCATAGAAGGAATCAACAAAGTATGCACATTCTACGTCATAACGACTTTCTACTGTTTGCGCATGCATATGGGAATAAGAAAAGCTTACTTCCCCTCGTTTTTTAAAATACAAGCTTCTAGAAGGTTTACATGATTTCTTAAAAAACACGAGTTTTTAGAAAATGTGATTTATTTCATAAATGGAATCAATAAAGTATGCACATTGTATGTCATAACGAGTTTGTATAGTTTACGCATGTGCAAACTATGCACATTCTACGTCATAACGACTTTCTATAGTTTGCGCATGCGTCCGGAAATAAGAAAAGCTTACTTCCGCCAGTTTTTTAAAATAACAGCTTCCAGAAGGTTTACATGATTTCTTAAAAAACACGAGTTTTTAGAAAATGTGATTTATTTCATAAATGGAATCAACAAATTATGCACATTCTAAGTCATAACGACTTTCTATAGTTTGCGCATGCGTCCGGAAATAAGAAAAGCTTACTTCCCCCCGTTTTTTAAAATCACAGCTTCTAGAAGGTTTACATGATTTCTTAAAAAACAAATGTATTTAGAAAATGTGATTTATTTCATAAATGGAATCAACAAAGTATGCACATTCTACGTAATAATGACTTTCTATAGTTTGCGAATGCGTCCGGAAATAAGAAAAGATTACTTCCCCCCGGTTTTTAAAACCACAGCTTCTAGAAGGTTTACATGATTTCTTAAAAAACACGAGTTTTTAGAAAATGTCATTTATTTCATAAATGGAATCAAAAATGTATGAACATTCTATGTCATAACGACTTTGTATAGTTTGTGCATGCGCAAACTATGCACATTCTATGTAATAATGACTTTCTATAGTTTGCGCATGCATCCAGAAATAAGAAAAGCTTACTTCCCCCTTTTTTTTAAATTCACAGCTTTTAGAAGGTTTACATGATTTCTTAAAAAACACGAGTTTTTAGAAAATGTGATTAATTTCATAAATGGAATCATTAAAGTATGCACATTCTACATCATAACGACTTTCTATAATTTTTGCATGCATCCGGAAATAAGAAAAGCTTACTTCCCCTCGTTTTTTAAAAGCACAGCTTCTAGAAGGTTTACATGATTTCTTTAAAAAAATGAGTTTTTAGAAAATGTTATTTATTTCATAAAAGGAATCAACAAAGTATGCACATTCTACGTCATAACGACTTTCTATAGTTTGCGCATGCGTATCGAAATAAGAAAAGCTTACTTGCCCCCGTTTTTTAAAATCACAGCTTCTAGAAGGTTGACATGATTTCTTAAAAAACACGAGTTTTTAGAAAATGTCATTTATTTAATAAATGGAATCAAGAAAGTATGAACATTCTATGTCATAACGACTTTGTGTAGTTTGCGCATGCGTCCGGAAATAAGAAAAGCTTACTTCCGCCTGTTTTTTAAAATCACAGCTTCTAGAAGGTTTGCATGATTTCTTAAAAAAAACGAGTTTTTAGAAAATGTGATTTATTTCATAAAAGGAATAAAAAAAGTATGAACATTCTATGTCATAACGATATTCTATAGTTTGCGCATGCGTCCGGAAATAAGAAATGTTTACTTCCCCCCCGTTTTTTAAAATCACAGCTTCTCGAAGGTTTACATGATTTCTTAAAAAAAACGAGTTTTTAGAAAATGTGATTTATTTCATAGAAGGAATCAACAAAGTATGCACATTCTACGTCATAACGACTTTCTACTGTTTGCGCATGCATATGGGAATAAGAAAAGCTTACTTCCCCTCGTTTTTTAAAATACAAGCTTCTAGAAAGTTTACATGATTTCTTAAAAAACACGAGTTTTTAGAAAATGTGATTTATTTCATAAATGGAATCAATAAAGTATGCACATTGTATGTCATAACGAGTCTGTATAGTTTACGCATGTGCAAACTATGCACATTCTACGTCATAACGACTTTCTATAGTTTGCGCATGCGTCCGGAAATAAGAAAAGCTTACTTCCGCCAGTTTTTTAAAATAACAACTTCTAGAAGGTTTACATGATTTCTTAAAAAACACGAGTTTTTAGAAAATGTGATTTATTTCATAAATGGAATCAACAAGTATGCACATTCTAGGTCATAAAGACTTTCTAAAGTTTACGCATGCGTCCGGAAATAAGAAAAGCTTACTTCGGCCAGTTTTTTAAAATCACAGCTTCCAGAAGGTTTACATGATTTCCTAAAAAACACGAGTTTTTAGAAAATGTCATTTATTTCATAAATGGAATCAAAAAAGTATGAACATTCTATGTCATAACAACTTGGTATAGTTTGTGCAAGCGAAAACTATGCACATTCTATGTAATAATGACTTTCTATAGTTTGCGCATGCATCCGGAAATAAGAAAAGCTTACTTCCCCCTTTTTTTTAAATTCACAGCTTTTAGAAGGTTTACATGATTTCTTAAAAAACACGAGTTTTTAGAAAATGTGATTTATTTCATAAATGGAATCATTAAAGTATGCACATTCTACATCATAACGACTTTCTATAATTTTTGCATGCATCCGGAAATAAGAAAAAGTTACTTCCCCCATTTTTTAAAAGCACAGCTTCTAGAAGGTTTACATGATTTCTTTAAAAAAATGAGTTTTTAGAAAATGTTATTTATTTCATAAAAGGAATCAACAAAGTATGCACATTCTACGTCATAACGACTTTCTATAGTTTGCGCATGCGTATCGAAATAAGAAAAGCTTACTTGCCCCCGTTTTTTAAAATCACAGCTTCTAGAAGGTTGACATGATTTCTTAAAAAACACGAGTTTTTAGAAAATGTCTTTTATTTAATAAATGGAATCAACAAAGTATGCACATTCTACGTAATAACGACTTTCTATAGTTTGCGCATGCGTCCGGAAATAAGAAAAGCTTACTTCCGCCTGTTTTTTAAAATCACAGCTTCTAGAAGGTTTGCATGATTTCTTAAAAAACACGAGTTTTTAGAAAATGTCATTTATTTCATAAATCGAATCAACAAAGTATGCACATTCTACGTCATAACGACTTTCTATAGTTTGCGCATGCGTCGAGAAATAAGAAAAGCTTACTTCCCCCCCGTTTTTTAAAATCACAGCTTCTAGAAGGTTTACAGGATTTCTTAAAAAAAACTAGTTTTTAGAAAAAGTGATTTATTTCATAAAAGGAATCAACAAAGTATGTACATTCTACGTCATAACGACTTTCTACAGTTTGCGCATGCGTATGGGAATAAGAAAAACTTACTTCCCCTCGTTTTTTAAAATCACAGATTCTAGAAGGTTTACATGATTTCTTAAGAAACAGGAGTTTTTAGAAAATGTAATTTATTTCATAAATGGAATCAACAAAGTATGCACATTCTATGTCATAATGACTTTGTATAGTTTACGCATGCGCAAACTATGCACATTCTACGTCATAACGACTTTCTATAGTTTGCGCATGCGTCCGGAAATAAGAAAAGCTTACTTCTGCCAGTTTTTTAAAATCACAGCTTCTACAAGGTTTACATGGTTTCTTAAAAAACACGAGTTTTTAGAAAATGTGATTTATTTCATAAATGGAATTAACAAAGTATGCACATTCTACGTAATAACAACTTTCTATAGTTTGCGAATGCGTCCGTAAATAAGAAAAGCTTACTTCCCCCCTTTTGTTAAAACCACAACGTCTAGAAGGTTTACATGATTTCTTAAAAAACACGAGTTTTTAGAAAATGTCATTTATTTAATAAATGGAATCAACAAAGTATGCACATTCTACATAATAACAACTTTCTATAGTTTGCGCATGCGTCCAAAAATAAGAAAAGCTTACTTCTGCACGTTTTTTAAAATCACAGCTTCTAGAAGGTTTGCATGATTTCTTAAAAAACATGAGCTTTTAGAAAATATCATTTATTTCATAAATCGAATCAACAAAGTATGCACATTCTAGGTCATAACGACTTTCTATAGTTTGCGCATGCGTCCGGAAATAAGAAAGGCTTACTTCCCCCCGTTTTTTAAAATCACAGCTTCGAGAAGGTTTACATGATTTCTTAAAAAAAATGAGTTTTTAGAAAATGTGATTTATTTCATAAAAGGAATCAACAAAGTATGCATATTC
Source organism: Larix kaempferi (assembly GCA_027924585.1). Taxonomy (NCBI): domain Eukaryota; kingdom Viridiplantae; phylum Streptophyta; class Pinopsida; order Pinales; family Pinaceae; genus Larix; species Larix kaempferi. Next base: position 14,099,386 of record BSBM01000557.1, on the reverse strand, counting down.
TACATCATAACGACTTTCTATAGTTTGCACATGCGTATGGAAATAAGAAAATCTTACTTCCCCCCGTTTTTTAAAATCACAGCTTCTAGAAGGTTTACATGATTTCTTAAAAAACATGAGTTTTTAGAAAATGTGATTTTTTTCATAAATGTAATCAACAAAGTATGCACATTCTATGTCATAACGACTTTGTATAGTTTACGCACGCGCAAACTATGCACATTCTACGTCAGAACGAATTTCTATAATTTGCACATGCGTCCGGAAATAAGAAAAGCTTACTTCCGCCAGTTTTTTAAAATCACAACTTCTAGAACGTTTACATGATTTCTTAAAAAACACAAGTTTTTAAAAATGTGATTTATTTCATCAATGGAATCAATAAACTATGCACATTCTATGTAATAACGACTTTATATAGTTTGCGAATGCGTCCGGATATAAGAAAAGCTTACTTTCGCCAGTTTTTTAAAATCACAGCTTCTAGAAGGTTTACATGATTTCTTAAAAAACACGAGTTTTTAGAAAATGTGATTTATTTCATAAATGGAATCAACAAGTATGCACATTCTAGGTCATAAAGAATTTCTAAAGTTTACGCATGCGTCCGGAAATAAGAAAAGCTTACTTCGGCCAGTTTTTTAAAATCACAGCTTCCAGAAGGTTTACATGATTTCCTAAAAAACACGAGTTTTTAGAAAATGTGATTTATTTCATAAATGGAATCAACAAATTATGCACATTCTAAGTCATAACGACTTTCTATAGTACTTCCCCCCGTTTTTTAAAATCACAGCTTCTAGAAGGTTTACATGATTTCTTAAAAAACAAATGTATTTAGAAAATGTGATTTATTTCATAAATGGAATCAACAAAGTATGCACATTCTACGTAATAATGACTTTCTATAGTTTGCGAATGCGTCCGGAAATAAGAAAAGCTTACTTCCCCCCCGGTTTTTAAAACCACAGCTTCTAGAAGGTTTACATGATTTCTTAAAAAACACGAGTTTTTAGAAAATGTCATTTATTTCATAAATGGAATCAAAAATGTATGAACATTCTATGTCATAACGACTTTGTATAGTTTGCGCATGCGCAAACTATGCACATTCTATGTAATAATGACTTTCTATAGTTTGCGCATGCATCCAGAAATAAGAAAAGCTTACTACCCCCTTTTTTTTAAATTCACAGCTTTTAGAAGGTTTACATGATTTCTTAAAAAACACGAGTTTTTAGAAAATGTGATTTATTTCATAAATGGAATCATTAAAGTATGCACATTCTACATCATAACGACTTTCTATAATTTTTGCATGCATCCGGAAATAAGAAAAGCTTACTTCCCCTCGTTTTTTAAAAGCACAGCTTCTAGAAGGTTTACATGATTTCTTTAAAAAAATGAGTTTTTAGAAAATGTTATTTATTTCATAAAAGGAATCAACAAAGTATGCACATTCTACGTCATAACGACTTTCTATAGTTTGCGCATGCGTATCGAAATAAGAAAAGCTTACTTGCCCCCGTTTTTTAAAATCACAGCTTCTAGAAGGTTGACATGATTTCTTAAAAAACACGAGTTTTTAGAAAATGTCATTTATTTAATAAATGGAATCAACAAAGTATGAACATTCTATGTCATAACGACTTTGTGTAGTTTGCGCATGCGTCCAGAAATAAGAAAAGCTTACTTCCGCCTGTTTTTTAAAATCACAGCTTCTAGAAGGTTTGCATGATTTCTTAAAAAAAATGAGTTTTTAGAAAATGTGATTTATTTCATAAAAGGAATAAAAAAAGTATGAACATTCTATGTCATAACGATATTCTATAGTTTGCGCATGCGTCCGGAAATAAGAAAAGTTTACTTCCCCCCGTTTTTTAAAATCACAGCTTCTCGAAGGTTTACATGATTTCTTAAAAAAAACGAGTTTTTAGAAAATGTGATTTATTTCATAGAAGGAATCAACAAAGTATGCACATTCTACGTCATAACGACTTTCTACTGTTTGCGCATGCATATGGGAATAAGAAAAGCTTACTTCCACTCGTTTTTTAAAATACAAGCTTCTAGAAGGTTTACATGATTTCTTAAAAAACACGAGTTTTTAGAAAATGTGATTTATTTCATAAATGGAATCAATAAAGTATGCACATTGTATGTCATAACGAGTTTGTATAGTTTACGCATGTGCAAACTATGCACATTCTACGTCATAACGACTTTCTATAGTTTGCGCATGCGTCCGGAAATAAGAAAAGCTTACTTCCGCCAGTTTTTTAAAATAACAGCTTCTAGAAGGTTTACATGATTTCTTAAAAAACACGAGTTTTTAGAAAATGTGATTTATTTCATAAATGGAATCAACAAATTATGCACATTCTAAGTCATAACGACTTTCTATAGTTTGCGCATGCGTCCGGAAATAAGAAAAGCTTACTTCCCCCCGTTTTTTAAAATCACAGCTTCTAGAAGGTTTACATGATTTCTTAAAAAACAAATGTATTTAGAAAATGTGATTTATTTCATAAATGGAATCAACAAAGTATGCACATTCTACGTAATAATGACTTTCTATAGTTTGCGAATGCGTCCGGAAATAAGAAAAGCTTACTTCCCCCCGGTTTTTAAAACCACAGCTTCTAAAAGGTTTACATGATTTCTTAAAAAACACGAGTTTTTAGAAAATGTCATTTATTTCATAAATGGAATCAAAAAAGTATGAACATTCTATGTCATAACGACTTTGTATAGTTTGCGCATGCGCAAACTATGCACATTCTATGTAATAATGACTTTCTATAGTTTGCGCATGCATCCGGAAATAAGAAAAGCTTACTTCCCCCTTTTTTTTAAATTCACTGCTTCTAGAAGGTTTACATGATTTCTTAAAAAACACGAGTTTTTAGAAAATGTGATTTATTTCATAAATGGAATCATTAAAGTATGCACATTCTACATCATAACGACTTTCTATAATTTTTGCATGCATCCGGAAATAAGAAAAGCTTACTTCCCCCCGTTTTTTAAAAGCACGGCTTCTAGAAGGTTTACATGATTTCTTTAAAAAAATGAGTTTTTAGAAAATGTTATTTATTTCATAAAAGGAATCAAAAAAGTATGCACATTCTACGTCATAACGACTTTCTATAGTTTGCGCATGCTTATCGAAATAAGAAAAGCTTACTTGCCCCCGTTTTTTAAAATCACAGCTTCTAGAAGGTTGACATGATTTCTTAAAAAACACGAGTTTTTAGAAAATGTCTTTTATTTAATAAATGGAATCAACAAAGTATGCACATTCTACGTAATAACGACTTTCTATAGTTTGCGCATGCGTCCGGAAATAAGAAAAGCTTACTTCCGCCTGTTTTTTAAAATCACAGCTTCTAGAAGGTTTACATGATTTCTTAAAAAACATGAATTTTTAGAAAATGTCATTTATTTCATAAATCGAATCATCAAAGTATGCACATTCTACGTCATAACGACTTTCTATAGTTTGCGCATGCGTCAGGAAATAAGAAAAGCTTACTTCCCCCCGTTTTTTAAAATCACAGCTTCTAGAAGGTTTACAGGATTTCTTACAAAAAACGAGTTTTTAGAAAAAGTGATTTATTTCATAAAAGGAATCAACAAAGTATGTACATTCTACGTCATAACGAATTTCTACAGTTTGCGCATGCGTATGGGAATAAGAAAAACTTACTTCCCCTCGTTTTTTAAAATCACAGATTCTGGAAGGTTTACATGATTTCTTAAGAAACACGAGTTTTTAGAAAATGTAATTTATTTTATAAATGGAATCAACAAAGTATGCACATTCTATGTCATAATGACTTTGTATAGTTTACGCATGCGCAAACTATGCACATTCTACGTCATAACGACTTTCTATTGTTTGCGCATGCGTCCGGAAATAAGAAAAGCTTACTTCTGCCAGTTTTTTAAAATCACGGCTTCTATAAGGTTTACATGGTTTCTTAAAAAACACGAGTTTTTAGAAAATGTGATTTATTTCATAAATGGAATCAACAAAGTATGCACATTCTACGTAATAAGAACTTTTTATAGTTTGCGAATGCGTCCGTAAATAAGAAAAGCTTACTTCCCCCCGTTTTTTTAAAACCACAACGTCTAGAAGGTTTACATGATTTCTTAAAAAACACGAGTTTTTAGAAAATGTCATTTATTTAATAAATGGAATCAACAAAGTATGCACATTCTACATAATAACAACTTTCTATAGTTTGCGCATGCGTCCGGAAATAAGAAAAGCTTACTTCCGCCTGTTTTTTAAAATCACAGCTTCTAGAAGGTTTGCATGATTTCTTAAAAAACATGAGCTTTTAGAAAATATCATTTATTTCATAAATCGAATCAACAAAGTATGCACATTCTAGGTCATAACGACTTTCTATAGTTTGCGCATGCGTCTAGAAATAAGAAAGGCTTACTTCCCCCCGTTTTTTAAAATCACAGCTTCCAGAAGGTTTACATGATTTCTTAAAAAAAACGAGTTTTTAGAAAATGTGATTTATTTCATAGAAGGAATCAACAAAGTATGCATATTCTACATCATAACGACTTTCTATAGTTTGCACATGCGTATGGAAATAAGAAAATCTTACTTCCCCCCGTTTTTTAAAATCACAGCTTCTAGAAGGTTTACATGATTTCTTAAAAACCATGAGTTTTTAGAAAATGTGATTTTTTTCATAAATGTAATCAACAAAGTATGCACATTCTATGTCATAACGACTTTGTATAGTTTACGCACGCGCAAACTATGCACATTCTACGTCATAACGAATTTCTATAATTTGCGCATGCGTCCGGAAATAAGAAAAGCTTACTTCTGCCAGTTTTTTAAAATCACAACTTCTAGAAGGTTTACATGATTTCTTAAAAAACACAAGTTTTTAGAAAATGTGATTTATTTCATCAATGGAATCAATAAACTATGCACATTCTATGTAATAACGACTTTATATAGTTTGCGAATGCGTCCGGATATAAGAAAAGCTTACTTTCGCCAGTTTTTTAAAATCACAGCTTCTAGAAGGTTTACATGATTTCTTAAAAAACACGAGTTTTTAGAAAATGTGATTTATTTCATCAATGGAATCAACAAACTATGCACATTCTACGTAATAACGACTTTATATAGTTTGCGAATGCGTCCGGAAATAAGATAAGCTTACTTCCCCCATTTTTTTAAAATCACAGCTTCTAGAAGGTTTAGATGATTTCTTAAAAAACACGAGTTTTTAGAAAATGTGATTTATTTCATCAATGGAATCAGCAAACTATGCACCTTCTACGTACTAACGACTTTCTATAGTTTGCGTATTCATCCGGAAATAAGAAAAGCTTAGTTCACCCCGTTTTTTAAAATCACAACTTCTGGAAGGTTTACATGATTTCTTAAAAAACATGAGTTTTTAGAAAATGTGATTTATTTCATAAATGGAATCAACAAAGTATGCATATTCTACGTCATAACAACTTTCTAAAGTTTGCGCATGCGTCCGGAAATAAGAAAAGCTTACTTCACCCCGTTTTTTAAAATCACAACTTCTGGAAGGTTTACATGATTTCTTAAAAAACACGAGTTTTTAGAAAATGTGATTTATTCCATCAATGGAATCAACAAAGTATGCACATTCTACGTCATAACGACTTTCTAAAGTTTGCGCATGGGTCTGGAAATTAGAAAAGCTTACTTTCGCCAGTTTTTTAAAATCACTGCTTCTAGAAGGTTTACATGATTTCTTGAAAAACACGAGTTTTTGGAAAATGTGATTTATTTCATAAATGGAATCAACAAAGTATGCACATTCTACGTAATAACGAATTTCTATAGTTTGCGAATGCGTCCGGAAATAAGAAAAGCTTACTTCCCCCTGTTTGTTAAAATCACAGCTTCTAGAAGGTTTACATGATTTCTTAACAAACACGAGTTTTTAGAAAACGTCATTTATTTCATAAATGGAATCAACAAAGTATTGATATTCTATGTCACAACAACTTTCTATAGTTTGCGCATGCGCAAACTATGCACATTCTACATACTAACGACTTTCTATAGTTTGCGTATGCGTCTGGATATAAGAAAAGCTTACTTCACCCCGTTTTTTAAAATCACAACTTCAAGAAGGTTTACATGATTTCTTAAAAAACACGAGTTTTTAGAAAATGTAATTTATTTCATAAATGGAATCAACAAAGTATGCGCATTCTATGTCATAACGACTTTGTATGGTTTGTGCATGCGCAAACTATGCACATTCTATGTAATAACGACTTTATATAGTTTGCGCATGCGTCCGGAAATAAGAAAAGCTTACTTCTGCCAGTTTTTTAAAATCACAGTTTTTAGAAGGTTTACATGATTTCTTAAAAAACACGAGTTTTTAGAAAATGTGATCTATTTCATAAATGGAATCAAAAAAGTATGCACATTCTACGTCATAACAACTTTCTAAAGTTTGCGCATGCGTCCGGAAATAAGAAAAGCTTTCTTTCCCCCGTTTTTTAAAATCACACCTTCTAGAAGGTTTACATGATTTCTTCAAAAAAACGAGTTTTTAGAAAATGTGATTTATGTCATAAAAGGAATCAACAAAGTATGCACATTCTACGTCATAACGACTTTTTACAGTTTGCGCATGCGTATGGAAATAAGAAAAGGTTACTTCCCCCCGTTTTTTAAAATCACAGCTTCTAGAAGGTTTACATGATTTCTTAAAAAACACGAGTTTTTAGAAAATGTGATTTATTTCATAAATGGAATCAACAAAGTATACACATTCTATGTCATAACGACTTGATATAGTTTGCGCATGCGTATGGAAATAAGAAAATCTTACTTCCCCCCGTTTTTTAAAATCACAGCTTCTAGAAGGTTTACATGATTTCTTAAAAAACATTAGTTTTTAGAAAATGTCATTTATTTAATAAATGTAATCAACAAAGTATGCACATTCTACGTAATAACGACTTTCTATAGTTTGCCCATGCGTCCGGATATAAGAAAAGCTTACTTCCCCCTGTTTGTTAAAATCACAGCTTCTAGAAGGTTTACATGATTTCTTAACAAACACGAGTTTTTAGAAAATGTCATTTATTTCATAAATGGAATCAACAAAGTATGCACATTCTATGTCATAATGACCTTCTATAGTTTGCTCATGCGGAAACTATGCACATTCTACGTACTAACGACTTTCTATAATTTGAATATTCGTCCGGAAATAAGAAAAGCTTACTTCACCCAGTTTTTTAAAATCACAACTTCTAGAAGGTTTACATGATTTCTTAAAAAACACGAGTTTTTAGAAAATGTGATCTATTTCAGAAATGGAATCAACAAAGGATGCACATTCTATGTCATAATGACTTTGTATGGTTTGCGCATGCGCAAACTATGCACATTCTACGTACTAACGACTTTCTATAGTTTGCGCATGCATCCGGAAATAAGAAAAGCTTACTTCCACTAGTTTTTTAAAATCACAGCTTCTAGAAGGTTTACATGATTTCTTAAAAAACACGAGTTTTTAGAAAATGTGATTTATTTCATAAATGGAATCAACAAAGTATGCACATTCTATGTCATAATGACCTTCTATAGTTTGCGCATGCGCAAACTATGCAGATTCTACGTACTAACAACTTTCTATAGTTTGAATATTAGTCTGGAAATACGAAAAGCTTACTTCGCCCCGTTTTTTAAAATCACAACTTCTAGAAGGTTTACATGATTTCTTAAAAAACACGAGTTTTTAGATAATGTGATTTATTTCATAAATGGAATCAACAAAGTATGCACATTCTATGTCATAACGACTTTGTATGGTTTGCGCATGCGCAAAATATGCACATTCTAAGTAATAACGACTTTCTATAGTTTGCGCATGCATCCGGAAATAAGAAAAGCTTACTTCCGCTAGTTTTTTAAAATCACAGCTTCTAGAAGGTTTACATGATTTCTTAAAAAACACGAGTTTTTAGAAAATGTGATTTATTTCATAAATAGAATCAACAAAGTATGCACATTCTACGTCATAACGACTTTTTAAAGTTTGCGCATGGATCCGGAAATTAGAAAAGCTTACTTCCGCCAGTTTTTTAAAATCACTGCTTCTAGAAAGTTTACATGATTTCTTGAAAAACACGAGTTTTTAGAAAATGTGATTTATTTCATAAACTGAATCAAAAAGTATGCACATTCTACGTCATAAATACTTTCTATAGTTTGCGCATGCGTATGGAAATAAGAAAAGCTTACTTGCCCCCATTTTTTTAAATCACAGCTTCTAGAAGGTTTACATGATTTCTTAAAAAACATGAGATTTTAGAAAATGTCATTTATTTAATAAATGGAATCAACAAAGTATGCACATTCTACGTACTAACGACTTTCTATAGTTTGCGTATTCGTCCGGAAATAAGAAAAGCTTACTTCACCCCGTTTTTTAAAATCACAACTTCTGGAAGGTTTACATGATTTCTTAAAAAACAAGAGTTTTTAGAAAATGTGATTTATTTCATAAATGGAATCAACAAAGTATGCACATTCTACGTCATAACGACTTTCTAAAGTTTGCGCATGCGTCCGGAAATAAAAAAAGCTTACTTCCCCCTCTTTTCCAAAAACACAGCTTCTACAAGGTTTACATGATTTCTTAACAAACACGAGTTTTTAGAAAATGTCATTTATTTCATAAATCGAATCAACAAAATATGCACATTCTATGTCATAACGAATTTCTATAGTTTTCGCATGCGCAAACTATGCACATTCTACGTAATAATGACTTTGTATAGCTTGCGCATGCGTCCGGAAATAAGAAAAGCTTACTTCACCCCGTTTTTTAAAATCACAACTTCTAGAAGCTTTACATGATTTCTTAAAAAACACGAGTTTTTAGAACATGTGATTTATTTCAGAAATGGAATCAACAAAGTATGCACATTCTACGTCATAACGACTTTCTATAGTTTGCGCATGTGTCCGGAAATAAGAAAAACTTACTTCCCCCCGTTTTTTAAAATCACAGCTTCTAGAAGGTTTACATGATTTCTTAAAAAACACGAGTTTTTAGAAAATGTGATTTATTTCATCAATGAAATCAAGAAACTATGCACATTCTACGTAATAACGACTTTCTATAGTTTGCGAATGCGTCCGGAATTAAGAAAAGCTTACTTCCCCTCGTTTTTTAAAATCACAGCTTCTAGAAGTTTTACATGATTTCTTAAAAAACACGTGTTTTTAGAAAATGTCATTTATTTCATAAATGGAATCAACAGAGTATGAACATTCGATGTCATAACGGCCTTGTATAGTTTGCGCATGCGCAAACTATGCACATTCTATGTAATAACGACTGTCTATAGTTTGCGCATGTGTCCGGAAATAAGAAAAGCTTACTTCCCCCCTTTTTTTAAAATCACAGCTTCTAAAAGGTTTACATGATTTCTTAAAAAAAATGAGTTTTTAGAAAATGTGATTTATTTCATAAATGGAATCAACAAAGTATGCACATTCTACGTCATAAAGACTTTATACAGTTTGCGCATGCGTATGGAAATAGGAAAAGCTTACTTCCCCCCGTTTTTGAAAATCAGAGCTTCTAGAAGGTTTACATGATTTCTTAACAAACACGAGTTTTTAGAAAATGTCATTTATTTCATAAATGGAATCAACAAAGTATGCACATTCTATGTCATAACGACTTTCTATAGTTTTCGCATACGTCCGGAAATAAGAAAAGCTTACTTCCCCCCGTTTTTTAAAATCACAGCTTCTAGAAGGTTTACATGATTTCTTAAAAAACACGAGTTTTTAGAAAATGTGATTTATTTCATAAAAGAAATCAACAAAGTATGCACATTCGAAGTCATAAAGACTTTCTATAGTTTGTGCACGCGTATGGAAATAAGAAAAGCTTACTTGCCCCCGTTTTTTAAAATCATAGCTTCTAGAAGGTTTACATGATTTCTTAAAAAACACGAGTTTTGAGAAAATGTCATTTATTTAATAAATACAATCAACAAAGTATGCACATTCTACATAATAACGACTTTCTATAGTTTCCGCATGCATCCGGAAATAAGAAAAGCTTACTTCCCCCCGTTTTTTAAAATCACAGCTTCTAGAAGGTTTACATGCTTTCTAAAAAAAAATGAGTTTTTAGAAAATGTGATTTATTTCATGAGAGGAATCAAAAAAGTATGCACATTCTACGTCATAACGACTTTCTATAGTTTGCGCATACGTATGGAAATAAGAAAAGCTTACTTGCCCCCATTTTTTAAAATCACAGCTTCTAGAAGGTTTACATGATTTCTTAAAAAACACGAGTTTTTAGAAAATGTGATTTATTTCATAAAAGGAATCAACAAAGTATGCACATTCTACGTCATAACGACTTTCTATAGTTTGCGCATGCGTATGGAAATAAGAAAAGCTTAGTTGCCCCCGTTTTTTAAAATCACAGCTTCTAGAAGGTTTCCATGATTTCTTAAAAAACACGAGTTTTTAGAAAATGCCATTTATTTAATAAATGGAATCAACAAAGTATGCACATTCTACGTACTAACGACTTTCTATAGTTTGCGTATTCATCCGGAAATAAGAAAAGCTTAGTTCACCCCGTTTTTTAAAATCACAACTTCTGGAAGGTTTACATGATTTCTTAAAAAACATGAGTTTTTAGAAAATGTGATTTATTTCATAAATGGAATCAACAAAGTATGCATATTCTACGTCATAACAACTTTCTAAAGTTTGCGCATGCGTCCGGAAATAAGAAAAGCTTACTTCACCCCGTTTTTTAAAATCACAACTTCTGGAAGGTTTACATGATTTCTTAAAAAACACGAGTTTTTAGAAAATGTGATTTATTCCATCAATGGAATCAACAAAGTATGCACATTCTACGTCATAACGACTTTCTAAAGTTTGCGCATGGGTCTGGAAATTAGAAAAGCTTACTTTCGCCAGTTTTTTAAAATCACTGCTTCTAGAAGGTTTACATGATTTCTTGAAAAACACGAGTTTTTAGAAAATGTGATTTATTTCATAAATTGAATCAACAAAGTATGCACATTCTACGTCATAACGACTTTCTATAGTTTGCGCATGCGTATGGAAATAAGAAAAGCTTACTTGCCCCCGTTTTTTAAAATCACAGCTTCTAGAAGGTTTACATGATTTCTTAAAAAACACGAGTTTTTAGAAAATCTGATTTATTTAATAAATTCAATCAAAAAAGTATGCACATTCTACGTAATAACGACTTTCTATAGTTTCCGCATGCGTCCGGAAATAAGAAAAGCTTACTTCCCCCCGTTTTTTAAAATCACACCTTCTAGAAGGTTTACATGATTTCTTAAAAAAAATGAGTTTATAGAAAATGTGATTTATTTCATAAGAGGATTCAACAAAGTATGCACATTCTACATCATAACGACTTTCTACAGGTTGCGCATACATATGGAAATAAGAAAAGCTTACTTGGCCCCGTTTTTTAAAATCACAGTTTCTAGAAGGTTTACATGATTTCTTAAAAAACACGAGTTTTTAGAAAATGTTATTTATTTCATAAAAGGAATCAACAAAGTATGCACATTCTACGTCAGAACGACTTTCTATATTTTGCACATGCGTATGGAAATAAGAAAAGCTTACTTGCCCCCGTTTTTTAAAATCACAGCTTCTAGAAGGTTTCCATGATTTCTTAAAAAACAAGAGTTTTTAGAAAATGTCATTTATTTAATAAATGGAATCAACAAAGTATGCACATTCTACGTACTAACGAATTTCTATAGGTTCCGTATTCGTCCGGAAATAAGAAAAGCTTACTTCACCCCGTTTTTTAAAATCACAACTTCTGGAAGGTTTACATGATTTCTTAAAAAACACGAGTTTTTAAAAAATGTGATTAATTTCATAAATGGAATCAACAAAGTATGCACATTCTACGTCATAACGACTTTCTAAAGTTTGTGCATGCGTTCGGAAATAAGAAAAGCTTACTTCCCCCTCTTTTCTAAAATCACAGCTTCTAGAAGGTTTACATGATTTCTTAACAAACACGAGTTTTTAGAAAATGTCATTTATTTCATAAATGGAATCAACAAAATATGCACATTCTATGTCATAACGACTTTCTATAGTTTTCGCATGCGCAAACTATGCACATTCTACGTAATAATGACTTTCTATAGTTTGCGCACACGTCCGGAAATAAGAAAAGCTTACTTCACCCCGTTTCTTAAAATCACAACTTCTAGAAGGTTTACATGATTTCTTAAAAAATACGAGTTTTTAGAAAATGTGATTTATTTCAAAAATTGAATGAACAAAGTATGCACATTCTACATCATAACGACTTTCTAAAGTTTGCGCATGCGTTCGGAAATAAGAAAGGCTTACCTCCCCCTCTTTTCTAAAATCACAGCTTCTAGAAGGTTTACATGATTTCTTAACAAACACGAGGTTTTAGAAAATGTCATTTATTTCATAAATGGAATCAACAAAATATGCACATTCTATGTCATAACGACTTTCTATAGTTTTCGCATGCGCAAACTATGCACATTCTACGTAATAATGATTTTCTATAGTTTGCGCATGCGTCCGGAAATAAGAAAAGCTTACTTCCCCCCGTTTTTTAAAATCACAGCTTCTAGAAGGTTTACATGATTTCTTAAAAAACACGAGATTTTAGAAAATGTGATTTATTTCATCAATGGAATCAACAAACTATGCACATTCTATGCAATAACAACTTTCTATAGTTTGCGAATGCGTCCGGAAATAAGAAAAGCTTACTCCCCCTCATTTTTTAAAATCACAGCTTCTAGAAGTTTTACATGATTTCTTAAAAAACACGAGTTTTTAGAAAATGTCATTTATTTCATAAATGGAATCCACAAAGTATGAACATTCGATGTCATAACGAATTTGTATAGTTTGCGCATGCACAAACTATGCACATTCTATATAATAACGACTTTCTATAGATTGCGCATGCGTCGGGTGTTGATGTATATGTAACTTTGGAATGTATTTCACATATATGTATATTGTATTCCTATAGAGATGGTATTATTCCTCTATAAGAAAGTGTCGTCATTTATATTGTAAGTGTCGTAACTTATACTTGATGGGTTATTAGACCACCTTGTTTGGGGTCGGCCGTGTATAAGTCATGTGGGTCAAAGGGTTATTAGACCACCCTATTGGGGGTCGGCCATGTGGGTCAAAGGGTTATTAGACCACCCTATTGGGGGTCGGCCCACTCAGCATTATGTTATGTGGTTAAGTTCGAGCCTACATGAATTAGGTAAAAAGGCAAGTCAAGTCAAGTATAAATAGAGTGTGGGAGGCACTCTATTTGGTCACTCACTTCTCACACATGCACTCAAGGAGGAGTGGCGCACTTATGGAGGAGGAGGATCTGCTGCTAGGTTATGGCTATCTCTCTTGGTTGGTTGTATCATTGCTCTATCTATCTCTGAGGAAGTTATTGGCGTTTTTCACCTTTATGGTTTTCCCCAAGTAAATCTTTGTGTCTCTTGTGTGCTTGCATTATTGTCTCCATGATTGATATGCTGTAGATATGTTGTACATGTTGTTCTCTCAGTTAAGATTCTAGATCATATTGAAGTAAATTCTTAAAATTCAACATGGTATCAGAGCTAGTGTGAAAGAAGGCATGATATGGCATGTATGACACTTGTTGCACTTACGATGCTAGGGCTTGATATAGCAAAAACCAGTCATCGTAGCACTTTCGCTATAAATCCGTTTTGGCGAATTTTTCGGATCTGAAATTGTTACAGGCCGAAGATAAGATCCCCATTTACCTTGTGTCCAAAGGAAAACTTCTAACTCGTTGTACTTTGTGATTTATGATCTGTACAATATAGGGTTTCTACCTCTTCCAGATCTAAGTCAAAATAAGGTGACCTTGGGAAAAAGGTCATAACTTGGGCTAGGAAGCTCCAAATGAAATTTCATGAAAAGTGATAGGTAGTACACAGACTGTACTATCTCAGAAAACTTGTTCAGAGGCTGAAGTTTAACCAGTGACACGTGGTACATCGTACAAGTTCGCTCTCTTGTATTATCCCATAAACAGGTCACGTTGCGACACTTGGAATAACTCTCTCTCAGAGAATCCAATTGAGGTCATACCTATCAGGATGGAAAGATAACAGGCCGAGCTATCTCAGGAAATATTTTCAGAGGCCGAAGTTGAAACAGTGACACGTGGCACGTCGTACAAGTTCTCTCTCCCGTATTATCCCAAAACAGGTCACGTTGCGACATTTGGCATAACTCTCTCTCAGAAAATCCAATTGAGGTCAGACCTATCAGGATGGAAAGAAAACATGTCAGGATATCTCAGGAAACTTTTTCAGACCCCGTGGATCAAAAATTTCAGAGTTACACCAGAAACAATCAGGTACATATTTCTGTCAAAACATAATTATTTTTTGGTACCTTCATTCATTGCTTCCGGAATTTAGGGCTTTGGATAAAGTTAGAATTTTTGTAATCGGAGACCACGGATGAATGCTACTCATCAAAATAAAAATTTAGAGACCAATATCAGAATTTTTGGTTGGGCAGAAGGCCGGGCTTGATCAGACCCTAGTTCAGCACTTTGATCAGGAAAGTGGAAAATTAGGGCTTCTGTAAAAATGGGAATTATTGAAATCTGTGACCATGGCTGGAAGCTCCTCAGAAAAATAGAAGCTTAGAGCTTTGGATCAAACCTTTTGATTGGGCATAAGAGTGGGCTTCATCAAACCCCAGTTCAGGGTCACATCTAGTGAATCCGGAAGTTTCAAAGGCAAAATTGAGGAGTAAAACTTTGCAGTTTTCAAATTCTGAATATACCAGTTTGATCAGCTCATCAAGGCGCAGATTTCTATCCTTTCGGAAGTTTGAAATTCAAAGTTTGAATTTTTGGGGTTTCTCTGACAAACCCATATCCATCTCTAGGTCCAGTTCTTGCAAATAAAGTGGTGGTTTAATCCTAGAAGAAGATGGATTGGTCACCTGCATAAGTGAAGAAATTCTTGTTTCAGAGGGAGATGAGGCTAAGGCTTTACATAAGGAGATTACAAGCGATCTCGACAGGTATGACTCATCGAGGTATGTTTTGAGATTTGTTCTTGATTAAGTTTATGGTATGTTTATCTTCATGTTATTACGGTTAGTACAATCTTGATTTTAGATTTGTTGTATCACCTTAACAAAATTATGAATGCATGATAGAAGATATTCATTGGTTAGGGTGTTGACACTTATAATTGTACTAATGCATTATGGTGTTGTATAAGGTTTATGTTGTCTACTAACATGAAAGGTACACGAAGAAAGACAAATCATGTTCTGGTCCAAGAACATATGATCATGATAACATGAGGACAAAGATTCATCCATTGTCATGGATCTCATAGAAGATCCATTTACGAGGTATGTATAACTTGATAGT
Organism: Larix kaempferi; assembly: GCA_027924585.1. Taxonomy (NCBI): domain Eukaryota; kingdom Viridiplantae; phylum Streptophyta; class Pinopsida; order Pinales; family Pinaceae; genus Larix; species Larix kaempferi. The sequence continues at coordinate 14,083,862 of BSBM01000557.1, read as the reverse complement.
TAACCTATGAGCTATACAGGTTACTAGCACAAGTCATTGAAGAAGAAAAAGAAGACATCATGTGAGTATGTTAGACATAAATAGCTAGCATGCTAATCCAGGTATGTTTTTCCTATATCAAGATAGAATCCTACCTTGTGTTAGGATCTTATACTGTTGTTGATAATGATTATTCATGAAGTCATAGGTTTGAATAATCATGGTTGTATGCATATTATGTTTCTTACCATAATTAATGATATGACTAACCAGAAGAATCATGAAGGTATAGGTTTGAATAATCACAAGTTTTATGCATATTATATCTCTTATCTTGTTTGATGATTCAACTAACCCGAAGAGTCATAGGTTTGAGTAATTATAGGTTTAGACATGTTATGTTTCTTATGATTTGACTAACCATAAGAATCCTACATAAACCTTGAATGCTAATGCTTATTATTTTCTGTTTGAAATGATCATGACTATACATGCTTGAGATTATTGTGTTTTAATAGTATACTAATGAATGTATGATTTTATACGAGATCACAAGGATAACTCAATCATGATACTAATAAGCATGCATAGGGACCAAGGATGAATATGAGTTCAAGAACAGGTAATTCAGGAAGCAAAGATCAAGAGGGAGCACACTCCAGTAGCTCCTGCAAGAAAGCAAAGACTCAGAGGGAGTCCACCCAACGAACAAAGAAAGTAAGTATTTTAATTATCATTTCTTGCATATGTGTTTGTTTCAATAAAATTGTTCAATGATGTATATGCTCATGTTCTTAGACTTAGGATATATATTGTGCATATTAGAATAGTTGCATTGATGAACAGTATACTACTAATATACATGGGTAAGTGGCCTATGGCACTGTACAACATTCCATTGCTACTTATCTAGAATGAAACCTCTTTGCTGACATGTTGGGAGTTGTGCACACTCTTAACAATGTTCTGGTAGAGATTGGAAGGCATCTAGAAAGTTACGGGATATGGATAAATGTTGTATTGAAGCATTGGCTAAGATAATTGCATGACCGTATGACATATTTCTTTATGTGTAAGAATTTGTTCTGAAAATTATGAGATGTTTCTAATCATGCAATTTAACCTGTTTTGTAGGAAAGACCATATATCTTCACCTACAAAAGGACTACAACATTTGTTCCAGCAACAAAGATATCTATTGAAGATATTGAAGTTCCCAGGATCTGGGATGAAGAAATGAAATGCCATGATCCGTTGATCATGAAAAATGATGTTTGGGATGTAGTCCCAAGACGTGAAGGGAAATTTGTTATGACTTCCAAATGGATCTATCAGATCAAGCATGTTGCAGATGGCAGCATTGAGAAATATAAAAGTGATGAAATAGAAGATGCACCAGATGGATTTCAAGACAGCATGGTGTAGTCATATATGTGAGCAGAACTTGGTATGGTAAGATAGACAACTTTCTATCCAGTTTGGGATTTACCAAGAGTAAAGCGGATTCCAAAGGTTGAGGAAGGAAATCCAGTGATACTACTTTTGTATGCAGATAACCTGTTTGTTAGAAATGAAGATAGATTGATTGCCAACATGCAGCGGAAGCTTACTGCCAAGTTCGAAGAACTTGGGGATGACGCACTATTTGTTTTTGGCATGGAGGTGTGGCAGAGTGTAGATGGAATCTTCCTTGGTCAAGGGAAGTACACAGTAGATATCCTGAAGAGATTCGGGATGATCGATTGCAAGGCCATGGCCACACCGATGGCATCGAATCTGAAGCTTCTATGTGATGCTTCATCTGATCCAGTTGATGTCTCTATGTATCGTCAGATGATTGGGTCCTTAATGTACCTGACAAACACGAGACCAGACATTTGCTTTGCTGTGAACACATTGAGCTAGTTCCTGATGGATCCGAGGAGTGTTCACCTGGTTGCTGTAAAGCATGTTCTGAGGTACCTGAAGGGTACAGTGGATTATGGGCTCAAGTATGAAGCAAATGAAAAGTTTAACCTATAGGGTTATGTTGATTCAGATTGGGCTGGCAGTGCTGTAGATAGGAAGAGCACATCTGGGTGCTGCTTCAGTATGGGATCAGGTGTGATCTCTTGGTTTAGCAGGAGCAGTCCTGCGTAGCACTGAGTACAGCTGAGGAAGAGTATGTTGCATCCTGTTTAGCTAGTTGTGAGGCAGTATGGCTATGGAAGCTACTATCTGAGTTATTTGATCTCCCGTTGAAAGCTACTAGTATCTTCTATGATAACTAGAGTTGTGTGAAGCTGTCCGAGAACACAGTGTTTCATGACAGGTCAAAACACATAGAGATCAAATATCACTATATCAGGGATATGGTGCAGAGAGGAGCTGTGAAGCTCCTGTATGTTGCGACGGACGAGCAGATTGCAGATGTGCTGACGAAGCCACTAGCCAGAGTGAAGTTTGAGTACTTCAGAGAGAGGCTTGGCGTTCTTTAGATCGAGGACACTTCGAGGAAGAAGTGATGGACACATTTGCTGAAGCCATTCCAATCATGTTGGAAGGCGGATCCTTCACATGGCTGTGGATGTAAGCGCTGGATAATGGGCATCAGGATGATGTTCTGGTTTCTGTTGGATATGATCAGTTGGATCATTTATGTATGTACGCATCATGTTGGATGGTGGATATGATCAGTTGGATCATTTATGTATGTATGCATCATGTTGGATGCTGGATATGATCAGTTGGATCATGTGTATGTATTTTGTATATGCATCATGTTGGATGCTTGGACCATGTATCTGTATATGTATCAGGTGGATACATTGTATGATCAGGTGGATCATGTATGGTGATATGTATCATGTATCAGGTGGATACATTGTATGATCAGGAGGATCATGTATGATGATATGTATCAGGTAGATACTTGGTATGCATCAGGTGGATGCATTGATGATCAGGAGGATCATGCAGCACGATGTTGCAGTGATGATCAGGATGATCATGGATGATGAGCTTCAGGATGTTGCTCCAGATGACATGCAGCAGGACGTTGCAGTGATGATGATCAGGATGATCATGAGTACATCGGGATGATGTATGGTGAGTATCAGGTTGATACTCTGTGGCCGTGGATCAGGTTATGCAGATGAGCATGTCTGGGAGATCCTATAGGTCGGAGTTGTGTACCCGTAACAGCCTGGGATGCTCTTTCGAGACATTGCTTTGGGAGGACATGTAATTTTTTCCCTGGGAGATTTCAGGTCAGAGTTGTGTACCTGTAACATCCTAAGATGCTCTTGCGAGGTTTTTTCCTATGGCATGTAATTTGGGCCCTGGGAGATTTCAGGTCGGAGTTGTGTACCCGTAACATCCTAAGATGCTCTTTCGAGGTTTTGCCATGACCACATGTAATTTGTGCCCTGGGAGATTTCAGGTCGGAGTTGTGTACCCGTAACATCCTGAGATGCTCTTGCGAGGTTTTGTGGTGGACCACATGTAATTTGTGCCCTGGGAGATTTCAGGTCGGAGTTGTGTACCCGTAACATCCTGAGATGCTCTTGCGAGGTTTTGTGGTGGACCACATGTAATTTGTGCCCTGGGAGATCCTACAGGTCGGAGTTGTGTACCCGTAACATCCTGGGATGCTCTTTTGAGGTTTTGTGGTGGGGTCACATGTAATAGCGCCTTGGGAGATCCTACAGGTCGGAGTTGTGTACCCGTAACATCCTGGGATGCTCTTTCGAGGTTTTATGACGCACGTAATAAGTCCTGAGGATTCCATAGTATGGCCAGTGATGACGAAGACCTGCAGGTGGTGGGCCTACATCCAGTATGAAAAAGGACTGGCTCTGTAGAACTTCCTATGACGAGTAGATTCAGAGATTGATTGAGATAGCAGCAGCAGTGACGATGATGATGACTCGATGACGATTATCCAGTGATGATGATCCAGAGAAGATGACTTGTGCTAAAAGAACTGTGCTGAGAAATACTTTCCTAGTTAAGAGGGAGTGTTGATGTATATGTAACTTCGGAATGTATTTCACATATATGTATATTGCATTCCTATAGAGATGGTATTATTCCTCTATAAGGAAGTGTCGTCATTTATATTGTAAGTGTCGTAACTTATACTTGATGGGTTATTAGACCACCTTGTTTGGGTTCAGCCGTGTATAAGTCATGTGGGTCAAAGGGTTATTAGACCACCCTATTGGGGGTCGGCCATGTGGGTCAAAGGGTTATTAGACCACCCTATTGGGGGTCGGCCCACTCAGCATTATGTTATGTGGTTAAGTTCGAGCCTACATGAATTAGGTAAAAAGGCAAGTCAATTCAAGTATAAATAGAGTGCGGGAGGCACTCTATTTGCTCACTCACTTCTCACACATGCACTAAAGGAGGAGTGGCGCACTTATGGAGGAGGAGGATCTGCTGCTAGGTTATGGCTATCTCTCTTGGTTGGTTGTATCATTGCTCTATCTATCTCTGAGGAAGTTATTGGGGTTTTTCACCTTTATGGTTTTCCCCAAGTAAATCTTTGTGTCTCTTGTGTGTTTGCATTATTGTCTCCATGATTGATATGTTGTAGATATGCTATACATGTTGTTCTCTCAGTTAAGATTCTAGATCAGATTGAAGTAAATTCTGAAAATTCAACATCCGGAAATAAGAAAAGCTTACTTCCCCCCTTTTTTTAAAATCACAGCTTCTAGAAGGTTTACATGATTTCTTAAAAAAAACGAGTTTTTAGAAAATGTGATTTATTTCATAAATGGAATCAACAAAGTATGCACATTCTACGTCATAACGACTTTCTACAGTTTGCGTATGCGTATGGAAATAAGAAAAGCTTACTTCCCCCCGTTTTTTAAAATCAGAGCTTCTAGAAGGTTTACATGATTTCTTAACAAACACGAGTTTTTAGAAAATGTCATTTATTTCATAAATGGAATCAACAAACTATGCACATTCTACGTAATAATGACTTTCTATAGTTTGCGCATGCGTCTGGAAATAAGAAAAGCTTACTTTCCCCCGTTTTTTAAAATCACAGCTTCTAGAAGGTTTACATGATTTCTTAAAAAAAATGAGTTTTTAGAAAATGTGATCTATTTCATCAAAGGAATCAACAAAGTATGCACATTCTACATCATAACAACTTTCTATAGTTTGCGAATTCATATGGAAATAAGAAAAGCTTACTTCCCCCCGTTTTTTAAAATCACAGCTTCTAAAAGGTTTACATGATTTCTTAAAAAACACGAGTTTTTAGAAAATGTGAATTATTTCATCAATGGAATCAACAAACTATGCACATTCTACGTAATAATGACTTTCTATAGTTTGCGAATGCGTCCGAAAATAAGAAAAGCTTACTTCCCCCCAGTTTTTAAAATCATAGCTTCTAGAAGGTTTACGTGATTTCTTAAAAAACATGAGTTTTTAGAAAATGTGATTTATTTCATAAATGGAATCAACAAAGTATGCACATTATAAGTCATAACGACTTTTTACAGTTTGCGCATGCGTCCGGAAATAAGAAAAGCTTACTTCCCGCCGTTTTTTAAAATCATAGCTTCTAGAAGGATTACATGATTTCTTGAAAAAGATGAGTTTTACAAACATGTGATTTATTTCATAAATGGAATCAACAAAGTATGCACATTCTATGTCATAACGAATTTCTATAGTTTGCGCATGCGCAAACTAAGCACATTCTACGTACTAACGACTTTCTATAGTTTGCGTATGCGTCCTGAAATAAGAAAAGCTTACTTCACCCCGTTTTTTAAAATCACAACTTCTAGAAGGTTTACATGATTTCTAAAAAAACACGAGTTTTTAGAAAATGTGATTTATTTCATAAATGGAATCAACAAAGTATGCACATTCTATGTCATAACAACTTTTTATGGTTTGCGCATGCGCAAACTATGCACGTTCTACGTAATAACGACTTTCTATAGTTTGCGCATGTGTGCGGAAATAAGAAAAGCTTACTTCCGCCAGTTTTTTAAAATCACAGCTTCTAGAAGGTTTACATGATTTCTTAAAAAACATGAGTTTTTAGAAAATGTGATTTATTATATGAATGGAATCAACAAACTATGGACATTCTACGTAATAACAACTTTCTATAGTTTGCGAATGCGTCCGGAAATAAGAAAAGCTTACTTCCCCCCGGTTTTTAAAATCACAACGTCTAGAAGGTTTACATGATTTCTTAAAAAACACGAGTTTTTAGAAAATGTCATTTATTTCATAAATGGAATCAAAAAAGTATGAACATTCTATGTCATAACGACTTTGTATAGTTTGCGCGTGCGCAAACTATGCACATTCTAGGTAATAAAAACTTTCTATAGTTTGCGCATGCGTCCGGAAATAAGAAAAGCTTACTTCCCCCGTTTTTTTAAATTCATAGCTTCTAGACGGTTTACATGATTTCTTAAAAAACACAAGTTTTTAGAAAATGTGATTTATTTAATAAAAGGAATCAACAAAGTATGCACATTCTACGTCATAACGACTTTCTATAGTTTGCGCATGCGTATAGAAATAATAAAAGCTTACTTCCCCCCCTTTTTTAAAATCACAGCTTCTAGAAGGTTTACATGATTTCTTAACAAACACGAGTTTTCAGAAAATGTCATTTATTTCGTAAATGGAATAAACAAAGTATGCACATTCTATGTCATAACGACTTTCTATAGTTTCGCATGCGTCCGGAAATAAGAAAAGCTTACTTCCCCCCGTTTTTTAAAATCACAGCCTCTAGAAGGTTTACATCATTTCTTAAAAAACATGAGTTTTTTGAAAATGTCATTTATTTCCTAAATCGAATCAACAAAGTATGCACATTCTACGTCATAACGACTTTCTATAGTTTGTGCATGCGTCTGGAAATAAGAAAAGCTTACTTCCCCCCATTTTTTAAAATCACAGCTTCCAGAAGGTTTACATGATTTCTTAAAAAACACGAGTTTTTAGAAAATGTGATTTATTTCATAAATGGAATCAACAAAGTATGAATATTCTATGTCATAATGACTTTGTATAGTTTATGCATGCGCAAACTATGCACACTCTAAGTCATAACGACTTTCTATAGTTTGCGCATGCGTCCGGAAATAAGAAAAGCTTACTTCCGCCAGTTTTTTAAAATCACAGCTTCTAGAAGGTTTACATGATTTCTTAAAAAACACGAGTTTTTAGAAAATGTGATTTATTTCATCAGTGTAATCAACAAACTATGCACATTCTACGTAATAACGACTTTCTATAGTTTGTGAATGCGTCCGGAAATAAGAAAAGCTTACTTCCCCCCGGTTTTTAAAATCACAGCTTCTAAAAGGTTTACATGATTTCTTAAAAAACACGAGTTTTAAGAAAATGTCATTTATTTCATAAATAGAATAAAAAAAGTATGAACATTCTATCTCATAACGAATTTTTATAGTTTGTGCATGCACAAAGTATTCACATTCTATGTAATAACGACTTTCTATAGTTTGCGCATGCGTCCGGAAATAAGAAAAGCTTACTTCCTACCTTTTTTTAAATTCACAGCTTCTAGAAGGTTTACATGATTTCTTAACAAACACGAGTTTTTATAAAATGTCATTTATTTCATAAATGGAATCAACAAAGTATGCACATTCTATGTCATAACGACTTTCTAAAGTTTGTGCATGCGTCCGGAAATAAGAAAAGCTTACTTCCGCCAGTTTTTTAAAATCACAGCTTCTAGAAGGTTTACATGATTTCTTAAAAAACACGAGTTTTTAGAAAATGTGATTTATTTCATAAATGGAATCAACAAAGTATGCACATTATACGTCATAACGACTTTCTAAAGTTTGCGCATGCGTCCGGAAATAAGAAAAGCTTACTTCCGCCAGTTTTTTAAAATAACAGCTTCTAGAAGGTTTACATGATTTCTTGAAAAACACGAGTTTTTAGAAAATGTGATTTATTTCATAAATAGAATCAACAAAGTATGCACATTCTATGTCATAACGACTTTGTATAGTTTGCGCATGCGCAAACTATGCACATTCTACGTAATAATGACTTTCTATAGTTTGCGAATGCGTCCGGAAATAAGAAAAGCTTACTTCCTCCCGTTTTTTAAAACCACAGCTTCTAGGAGGTTTACATGATTTCTTAAAAAACACGAGTTTTAGAAAATGTCATTTATTTCATAAAAGGAATCAACAAAGTATGCACATTCTATGTCATAACGACTTTCTATAGTTTGCGCATGCGTATGGAAATAAGAAAAGCTTACTTCCCCCCATTTTTTAAAATCACAGCTTCTAGAAGGTTTACATGATTTCTTAAAAAACACGAGTTTTTAGAAAATGTGATTTATTTCATAAAATAAATCAACAAAGTATGCACATTCTACGTCATAACGACTTTCTATAGTTTGCGCATGCGTATGGAAATAAGAAAAGCTTACTTGCCCCCGTTTCTTAAAATCATAGCTTCTAGAAGGTTTACATGATTTCATAAAAAACACGAGTTTTTAGAAAATGTCATTTATTTAATAAATGCAATCAACAAAGTATGCACATTCTATGTAATAACGACTTTCTATAGTTTCCGCATGCGTCCGGAAATAAGAAAAGCTTACTTCCCCCCGTTTTTTAAAATCACAGCTTCTAGAAGGTTTACATGATTTCTTAAAAAAAATGAGTTTTTAGAAAATGTGATTTATTTCATAAGAGGAATCAACAAAGTATGCACATTCTACGTCATAACACCTTTCTATAGTTTGTCGCATACGTATGGAAATAAGAAAAGCTTACTTGCCCCCATTTTTTAAAATCACAGCTTCTAGAAGGTTTACATGATTTCTTAAAAAACATGAGTTTTTAGAAAATGTGATTTATTTCATAAAAGGAATCAACAAAGTATGCACATTCTACGTCATAACGACTTTCTATAGTTTGCGCATGCGTATGGAAATAAGAAAAGCTTACTTGCCCCCGTTTTTTAAAATCACAGCTTCTAGAAGGTTACCATGATTTCTTAAAAAACACGAGTTTTTAGAAAATGTCATTTGTTTAATAAATGGAATCAACAAAGTATGCACATTCTACGTACTAACGACTTTCTATAGTTTGCTTATTCATCCGGAAATAAGAAAAGCTTACTTCACCCCGTTTTTTAAAATCACAACTTCTGGAAGGTTTACATGATTTCTTAAAAAACACGAGTTTTTAGAAAATGTGATTTATTTCATAAATGGAATCAACAAAGTATGCACATTCTACGTCATAACGACTTTCTAAATTTTGCGCATGCGTCCGGAAATAAGAAAAGCTTACTTCACCCTGTTTTTTAAAATCACAACTTCTGGAAGGTTTACATGATTTCTTAAAAAACACGAGTTTTTAGAAAATGTGATTTATTCCATCAATGGAATCAACAAAGTATGCACATTCTACGTCATAACGACTTTCTAAAGTTTGCGCATGGGTCTGGAAATTAGAAAAGCTTACTTCCGCCAGTTTTTTAAAATCACTACTTCTAGAAGGTTTACATGATTTCTTGAAAAACACGAGTTTTTAGAAAATGTGATTTATTTCATAAATTGAATTAACAAAGTATGCACATTCTACGGCATAACGACTTTCTATAGTTTGCGCATGCGTATGGAAATAAGAAAAGCTTACTTGCCCCCGTTTTTTAAAATCACAGCTTCTAGAAGGTTTACATGATTTCTTAAAAAACACGATTTTTTAGAAAATGTCATTTATTTAATAAATGCAATCAACAAAGTATGAACATTCTACGTAATAACGACTTTCTATAGTTTCCGCATGCGTCCGGAAATAAGAAAAGCTTACTTCCCCCCGTTTTTTAAAATCACAGCTTCTAGAAGGTTTACATGATTTCTTAAAAAAATGAGTTTTTAGAAAATGTGATTTATTTCATAAGAGGAATCAACAAAGTATGCACATTCTACATCATAACGAATTTCTATAGTTTGCGCATACGTATGGAAATAAAAAAATCTTACTTGGCCCCCGTTTTTTAAAATCACAGCTTCTAGAAGGTTTACATGATTTCTTAAAAAACATGAGTTTTTAGAAAATGTGATTTATTTCATAAAAGGAATCAACAAAGTATGCACATTCTACGTCATAACGACTTTCTATAGTTTGCACATGCGTATGGAAATAAGAAAAGCTTTCTTGCCCCCGTTTTTTAAAATCACAGCTTCTAGAAGGTTTCCATGATTTCTTAAAAAACACGAGTTTTTAGAAAATGTCATTTATTTAATAAATGGAATCAACAAAGTATGCACATTCTACGTACTAACGACTTTCTATAGTTTGCGTATTCGTCCGGAAATAAGAAAAGCTTACTTCCGCCAGTTTTTTAAAATCACTACTTCTAGAAGGTTTACATGATTTCTTAAAAAACACGAGTTTTTAAAAAATGTGATTTATTTCATAAATGGAATCAACAAAGTATGCACATTCTACATCATAACGACTTTCTAAAGTTTGTGCATTCGTCCAGAAATAAGAAAAGCTTACTTCCCCCTCTTTTCTAAAATCACAGCTTCTAGAAGGTTTATATGATTTCTTAACAAACACGAGTTTTTAGAAAATGTCATTTATTTCATAAATGGAATCAACAAAATATGCACATTCTATGTCATAACGACTTTCTATAGTTTTCGCATGCGCAAACTATGCACATTCTACGTAATAATGACTTTCTATAGTTTGCGCACGCGTCCGGAAATAAGAAAAGCTCACTTCACCCCGTTTTTTAAAATCACAACTTCTAGAAGGTTTACGTGATTTCTTAAAAAACACGAGTTTTTAGAAAATGTGATTTATTTCAAAAATTGAATGAACAAAGTATGCACATTCTACATCATAACGACTTTCTAAAGTTTGCGCATGCGTTCGGAAATAAGAAAGGCTTACTTCCCCCTCTTTTCTAAAATCACAGCTTCTAGAAGGTTTACATGATTTCTTAACAAACACGAGTTTTTAGAAAATGTCATTAATTTCATAAATGGAATCAACAAAATATGCACATTCTATGTCATAACGACTTTCTATAGTTTTCGCATGCGCAAACTATGCACATTCTACGTAATAATGATTTTCTATAGTATGCGGATGCGTCCGGAAATAAGAAAAGCTTACTTCCCCCCATTTTTTAAAATCACAGCTTCTAGAAGGTTTACATGATTTCTTAAAAAACACGAGATTTTAGAAAATGTGATTTATTTCATCAATGGAATCAACAAACTATGCACATTCTACGTAATAACAACTTTCTATAGTTTGCGAATGCATCCGGAAATAAGAAAAGCTTACTCCCCCTCGTTTTTTAAAATCACAGCTTCTAGAAGTTTTACATGATTTCTTGAAAAACACGAGTTTTTAGAAAATGTCATTTATTTCATAAATGGAATCAACAAAGTATGAACATTCGATGTCATAACGAATTTGTATAGTTTGCGCATGCACGAACTATGCACATTCTATATAATAACGACTTTCTATAGATTGCGCATGCATCCGGTGTTGATGTATATGTAACTTCGGAATGTATTTCACATATATGTATATTGTATTCCTATAGAGATGGTATTATTCCTCTATAAGAAAGTGTCGTCATTTATATTGTAAGTGTCGTAACTTATACTTGATGGGTTATTAGACCACCTTGTTTGGGGTCGGCCATGTATAAGTCATGTGGGTCAAAGGGTTATTAGACTACCCTATTGGGGGTCGGCCATGTGGGTCAAAGGGTTATTAGACCACCCTATTGGGGGTCGGCCCACTCAGCATTATGTTATGTGGTTAAGTTCGAGCCTACATGAATTAGGTAAAAAGGCAAGTCAAGTCAAGTATAAATAGAGTGCGGGAGGCACTCTATTTGCTCACTCACTTCTCACACATGCACTCAAGGATGAGTGGCGCACTTATGGAGGAGGAGGATCTGCTTCTAGGTTATGGCTATCTCTCTTGGTTGGTTGTATCATTTCTCTATCTATCTCTGAGGAAGTTATTGGGGTTTTTCACCTTTATGGTTTTCCCCAAGTAAATCTTTGTGTCTCTTGTGTGCTTGCATTATTGTCTCCATGATTGATATGCTGTAGATATGCTGTACATGTTGTTCTCTCAGTTAAGATTCTAGATCAAATTGAAGTAAATTCTGAAAATTCAACATGGTATCAGAGCTAGTCTGAAAGAAGACATGATATGGCATGTATGACACTTGTTGCACTTACGATGCTAGGGCTTGATATAGCAAAAACCAGTCATCGTAGCACTTTCGCTATAAATCCGTTTTGGCGAATTTTTCGGATCTGAAATTGTTACAGGCCGAAGATAAGATCCCCATGTACCTTGTGTCCAAAGGAAAACTTCTAACTCGTTGTACTTTGTGATTTATGATCTGTACAATATAGGGTTTCTGCCTCTTCCAGATCTGAGTCAAAATAAGGTGACCTTGGGAAAAAGGTCATAACTTGGGCTAGGAAGCTCCAAATGAAATTTTGTGAAAAGTGACAGGTAGTACACAGACTTTTCTATCTCAGAAAACTTGTTCAGAGGCTGAAGTTGAACCAGTGACACGTGGCACGCCATACAAGTTCGCTCTCCTGTATTATCCCATAAACAGGTCACGTTGCGACACTTGGCATAACTCTCTCTCAGAGAATCCAATTGAGGTCAGACCTGTCAGGATGGAAAGATAACAGGCCGAGCTATCTCAGAAAAGATTTTCAGAGGCCGAAGTTGAAACAGTGACACGTGGCACGCTGTACAAGTTCGCTCTCCTGTATTATCCCAAAACAGGTCATGTTGCGACATTTGGCATAACTCTCTCTCAGAAAATCCAATTGAGGTCAGACCTATCAGGATGGAAAGCTAACATGTCAGGATATCTCAGGAAACTTTTTCAGACCCCGTGGATCAAAAATTTCAGAGTTACACCAGAAACAATCAGGTACATATTTCTGTCAAAACATAATTATTTTTTGGTACCTTCATTCATTGCTTCCGGAATTTAGGGCTTTGGAGAAAGTTGGAATTTTTGTAATCGGAGACCACGGCTGAATGCTACTCATCAAAATAAAAATTTAGAGACCAAGATCAGAATTTTTGGTTGGGCAGAAGGCCGGGCTTGATCAGACCCTAGTTCGGGACTTTGATCACGAAAGTGGAAAATTAGGGCTTCTGTAAAAATGGGAATTATTGAAATCTGTGACCATGGCTGGAAGCTCCTAAAAAAAATAGAAGCTTAGAGCTTTGGATCAAACCTTTTGATTGGGCAGAAGAGTGGGATTCATCAAACCCCAGTTCAGGGTCACATCCAGTGAATCCGGAAGTTTCAAAGGCAAAATTGAGGAGTAAAACTTTGTAGTTTTCAAATTCTGAATATACCAGTTTGATCAGCTCATCAAGGCGCATATTTCTATCCTTTCGGAAGTTTGAAATTCAAAGTTTGAATTTTTGGGGTTTCTCTGACAAACCCATATCTAGCTCCAGGTCCAGTTCTTGCAAATCAAGTGGTGGTTTAATCCTAGAAGAAGATGGATTGGTCACCTGCATAAGTGAAGAAATTCCTGTTTCAGAGGGAGAATGAGGCTAAGGCTTTACATAAGGAGATTACAAGCGATCTCGACAGGTATGAGTCATCGAGGTATGTTTTGAGATTTGTTCTTGATTAAGTTTATGGTATGTTTATCTTCATGTTATTACGGTTAGTACAATCTTGATTTTAGATTTGTCGTATCACCTTAACAAAATTATGAATGCATGATAGAAGATATTCATTGGTTAGGGTGTTGACACTTATAATTGTACTAATGCATTATGGTGTTGTATAAGGTTTATGTTGTCTACTAACATGAAAGGTACACGAAGAAAGACAAATCATGTTCTGGTCCAAGAACATATGATCATGATAACATGAGGACAAAGATTCATCCATTGTCATGGATCTCATAGAAGATCCATTTACGAGGCATGTATAACTTGATCGTTAACCTATGAGCTATACAGGTTACTAGCACAAGTCATTGAAGAAGAAAAAGAAGACATCATGTGAGTATGTTAGACATAAATAGCTAGCATGCTAATCCAGGTATGTTTTTCCTATATCAAGATAGAATCCTACCTTGTGTTAGGATCTTATACTGTTGTTGATAATGATTATTCATGAAGTCATAGGTTTGAATAATCATGGTTGTATGCATATTATGTTTCTTACCATAATTAATGATATGACTAACCAGAAGAATCATGAAGGTATAGGTTTGAATAATCACAAGTTTTATGCATATTATATCTCTTATCTTGTTTGATGATTCAACTAACCCGAAGAGTCATAGGTTTGATTAATTATAGGTTTAGACATGTTATGTTTCTTATGATTTGACTAACCATAAGAATCCTACATAAACCTTGAATGCTAATGCTTATTATTTTCTGTTTGAAATGATCATGACTATACATGCTTGATATTATTTTGTTTTAATAGTATACTAATGAATGTATGATTTTATATGAGATCACAAGGATAACTCAATCATGATACTAATAAGCATGCATAGGGACCAAGGATGAACATGAGTTCAAGAACAGGTAATTCAGGAAGCAAAGATCAAGAGGGAGCACACTCCAGTAGCTCCTGCAAGAAAGCAAAGACTTAGAGGGAGTCCACCCAACGAACAAACAAAGTAAGTATTTTAATTATCATTTCTTGCATATGTGTTTGTTTCAATAAAATTGTTCAATGATGTATATGCTCATGTTCTTAGACTTAGGATATATATTGTGCATATTAGAATAGTTGCATTGATGAACAGTATACTACTAATATACATGGGTAAGTGGCCTATGGCACTGTACAACATTCCATTTCTACTTATCTAGAATGAAACCTCTTTGCTGACATGTTGGGAGTTGTGCACACTCTTAACAATGTTCTGGTAGAGATTGGAAGGCATCTAGAAAGTTACCGGATATGGATAAATGTTGTATTGAAGCATTGGCTAAGATAATTGCATGACTGTATGACATATTTCTTTATGTGTAAGAATTTGTTCTGAAAATTATGAGATGTTTCTAATCATGCAATTTAACCTGTTTTGTAGGAAAGACCATATATCTTCACCTACAAAAGGACTACAACATTTGTTCCAGCAACAAAGATATCTATTGAAGATATTGAAGATATTGAAGTTCCCAGGATCTGGGATGAAGAAATGAAATGCCATGATCCGTCGATCATGAAAAATGATGTTTGGGATGTAGTCCCAAGACGTGAAGGGAAATTTGTTATGACTTCCAAATGGATCTATCAGATCAAGCATGTTTCAGATGGCAGCATTGAGAAATATAAAAGTGATGAAATAGAAGATGCACCAGATGGATTTCAAGACAGCATGGTGTAGTCATATATGTGTGCAGAACTTGGTATGGTAGGATAGACAGCTTTCTATCCAATTTGGGCTTTCCCAAGAGTAAAGCGGATTCCAAAGGTTGAGGAATGAAATCCAGTGATACTACTTTTGTATGCAGATAACCTGTTTGTTAGAAATGAAGATAGATTGATTGCCAACATGCAGCGGAAGCTTACTGCCAAGTTCAAAAAACTTGGGGATGACGCACTATTTGTTTTTGGCATGGAGGTGTGGCAGAGTGTAGATGGAATCTTCCTTGGTCAAGGGAAGTACACAGTAGATATCTTGAAGAGATTTGGGATGATGGATTGCAAGGCCATGGCCACACCGATGGCATCGAATCTGAAGCTTCTATGTGATGCTTCATTTGAGCCAGTTGATGTCTCTATGTATCGTCAGATGATTGGGTCCTTGATGTACCTGACGAACATGAGACCAGACATTTGCTTTGCTGTGAACACATTGAGCTAGTTCCTGACGGATCCGAGGAGTGTTCACCTGGTTGTTGTAAAGCATGTTCTGAGGTAGCTGAAGGGTACAGTGGATTATGGGCTCAAGTATGAAGCAAATCAAAAGTTTAACCTATAGGGCTATGTTGATTCAGATTGGGCTGGCAGTGCTGCAGATAGGAAGAGCACATCTGGGTGCTACTTCAGTATGGGATCAGGTGTGATCTCTTGGTTTAGCAGGAAGCAGTCCTGCGCAGCACTGAGTACAGCTGAGGCAGAGTATGTTGCAGCCTGTTCAGCTAGTTGTGAGGCAATATGGCTATGGAAGCTACTATCTGAGTTATTTGATCTCCCGTTGAAAGCTACTAGTATCTTCTATGATAACTAGAGTTGTGTGAAGCTGTCCAAGAACACAGTGTTTCATGACAGGTCAAAACACATAGAGATCAAATATCACTATATCAGGGATATGGTGCAGAGAGGAGCTGTGAAGCTCCTGTATGTTGCGACGGATGAGCAGATTGCAGATGTGCTGACGAAGCCACTAGCCAGAGTGAAGTTCGAGTACTTCAGAGAGAGGCTTGGCGTTCTTTAGATCGAGGACACTTCGAGGAAGAAGTGATGGACACATTTGCTGAAGCCATTCCAAGCATGTTGGAAGGAGGATCCTTCACATGGCTATGGATGTAAGCGCTGGATAATGGGCATCAGGATGATGTTCTGGTTTCTGTTGGATATGATCAGTTGGATCATTTATGTATGTATGCATCATTTCGGATGCTGGATATGATCAGTTGGATCATTTATGTATGTATGCATCATGTTGGATGCTGGATATGATCAGTTGGATCATGTGTATGTATTTTGTATATGCATCATGTTGGATGCTTTGACCATGTATCTGTATATGTATCAGGTGGATACATTGTATGATCAGGTGGATCATGTATGGTGATATGTATCATGTATCAGGTGGATACATTGTATGATCAGGAGGATCATGTATGATGATATGTATCAGGTATATACTTGGTATGCATCAGGTGGATGCATTGATGATCAGGAGGATCATGCAGCACGATGTTGCAGTGATGATCAGGATGATCATGGATGATGAGCTTCAGGATGTTGCTCCAGATGACATGCAGCAGGACATTGCAGTGATGATGATCATGAGTACATCGGGATGATGTATGGTAAGTATCAGGTTGATACTCTGTGGCCGTGGATCAGGTTGTGCAGATGAGCATGTCTGGGAGATCCTATAGGTCGGAGTTGTGTACCCGTAACAGCCTGGGATGCTCTTTCGAGACATTGCTTTGGGAGGACATGTAATTTGTGCTCTAGGATATTTCAGGTCGGAGTTGTGTACCCATAACATCCTGAGATGCTCTTGCGAGGTTTTGTCCTATGGCATGTAATTTGGGCCCTGGGAGATCTCAGGTCGGAGTTGTGTACCCGTAACATCCTGAGATGCTCTTTCGAGGTTTTGCCATGAACACATGTAATT
Source organism: Larix kaempferi (assembly GCA_027924585.1). Lineage (NCBI taxonomy): Eukaryota > Viridiplantae > Streptophyta > Pinopsida > Pinales > Pinaceae > Larix > Larix kaempferi. The sequence continues at coordinate 14,066,482 of BSBM01000557.1, read as the reverse complement.
TGTGCCCTGGGAGATTTCAGGTCGGAGTTGTGTACCCGTAACATTCTGAGATGCTCTTGCGAGGTTTTGTGGTGTACCACCTGTAATTTGTGCCCTGGGAGATTTCAGGTCGGAGTTGTGTACCCGTAACATCCTGAGATGCTCTTGCGAGGTTTTGTGGTGGACCACATGTAATTTGTGCCCTGGGAGATCCTACAGGTCGGAGTTGTGTACCCGTAACATCCTAGGATTCTCTTTTGAGGTTTTGTGGTGGCGTCACATGCAATAGCGCCCTGGGAGATCCTACAGGTCGGAGTTGTGTACCCGTAACATCCTGGGATGCTCTTTCGAGGTTTTGTGATGCACGAAATAAGTCCTGAGGATTCCATAGTATGGCCAGTGATGACGAAGACCTGCAGGTGGTGGGCCTACATCCAGTATGAAAAAGGACTGGCTCTATAGAACTTCCTATGACGAGTAGATTCAGAGATTGATTGAGATAGCAGCAGCAGTGACGATGATGATGACTCGATGACGATTATCTAGTGACGATGATCCAGAGAAGATGACTTGTGCTAAAAGAACTGTGCTGAGAAATACTTTCCTAGTTAAGAGGGAGTGTTGATGTATATGTAACTTCGGAATGTATTTCACATATATGTATATTGTATTCCTATAGAGATGGTATTATTCCTCTATAAGGAAGTGTCGTCATTTATATTGTAAGTGTCGTAACTTATACTTGATGGGTTATTAGACCACCTTGTTTGGGGTCGGCCGTGTATAAGTTATGTGGGTCAAAGGGTTATTAGACCACCCTATTGGGGGTCGTCCATGTGGGTCAAAGGGTTATTAGACCACCCTATTGGGGGTCGGCCCACTCAGCATTATGGTATGTGGTTAAGTTCGAGCCTACATGAATTAGGTAAAAAGGCAAGTCAAGTCAAGTATAAATAGAGTGCGGGAGGCACTCTATTTGCTCACTCACTTCTCACACATGCACTCAAGGAGGAGTGGCGCACTTATGGAGGAGGAGGATCTGCTGCTAGGTTATGGCTATCTCTCTTGGTTGGTTGTATCATTTCTCTATCTATCTCTGAGGAAGTTATTGGGGTTTTTCACCTTTATGGTTTTCCCCAAGTAAATCTTTGTGTCTCTTGTGTGCTTGCATTATTGTCTCCATGATTGATATGCTGTAGATATGCTGTACATGTTGTTCTCTCAGTTAAGATTCTAGATCAGATTGAAGTAAATTCTGAAAATTCAACATCCAAAAATAAGAAAAGCTTACTTCCCCCCTTTTTTTAAAATCACAGCTTCTAGAAGGTTTACATGATTTCTTAAAAAAACGAGTTTTTAGAAAATGTGATTTATTTCATAAATGGAATAAACAAAGTATGCACATTCTACGTCATAACGACTTTCTACAGTTTGCGTATGCGTATGAAAATAAGAAAAGCTTACTTCCCCCCGTTTTTTAAAATCAGAGCTTCTAGAAGGTTTACATGATTTCTTAACAAACACGAGTTTTTAGAAAATGTCATTTATTTCATAAATGGAATCAACAAACTATGCACATTCTACGTAATAACGACTTTCTATAGTTTGCGCATGCGTCCGGAAATAAGAAAAGCTTACTTTCCCCCGTTTTTTAAAATCACAGCTTCTAGAAGGTTTACATGATTTCTTAAAAAAAATGAGTTTTTAGAAAATGTGATCTATTTCATAAAAGGAATCAACAAAGTATGCACATTCTACATCATAACGACTTTCTATAGTTTGCGCATGCGTATGGAAATAAGAAAAACTTACTTCCCCCCGTTTTTTAAAATCACAGCTTCTAAAAGGTTTACATGATTTCTTAAACAACACGAGTTTTTAGAAAATGTGAATTATGTCATCAATGGAATCAACAAACTATTCACATTCTACATAATAATGACTTTCTATAGTTTGCGAATGCGTCCGGAAATAAGAAAAGCTTACTTCCCCCCGGTTTTTAAAATCATAGCTTCTAGAAGGTTTACGTGATTTCTTAAAAAACATGAGTTTTTAGAAAATGTGATTTATTTCATAAATGGAATCAACAAAGTATGCACATTATAAGTCATAACGACATTTTATAGTTTGCGCATGCGTCCGGAAATAAGAAAAGCTTACTTCCCGCCATTTTTTAAAATCACAGCTTCTAGAAGGATTACATGATTTCTTGAAAAAGATGAGTTTTACGAACATGTGATTTATTTCATAAATGGAATCAACAAACTATGCACATTCTACGTAATAACGACTTTCTATAGTTTTTCATGAATGGAATCAACAAACTATGGACATTCTACGTAATAATGACTTTCTATAGTTTTTCATGAATGGAATCAACAAACTATGGACATTCTACGTAATAACGACTTTCTATAGTTTGCGAATGCGTCCGGAAATAAGAAAAGCTTACTTCCCCCCGGTTTTTAAAATCACAACGTCTAGAAGGTTTACATGATTTCTTAAAAAACACGAGTTTTTAGAAAATGTCATTTATTTCATAAATGGAATCAAAAAAGTATGAACATTCTATGTCATAACGACTTTGTGTAGTTTGCGCGTGTGCAAACTATGCACATTCTAGGTAATAAAAACTTTCTATAGTTTGCACATGCGTCTGGAAATAAGAAAAGCTTACTTCCCCCGTTTTTTTAAATTCACAGCTTCTAGAAGGTTTACATGATTTCTTAAAAAACACAAGTTTTTAGAAAATGTGATTTATTTAATAAAAGGAATCAACAAAGTATGCACATTCTATGTCATAACGACTTTCTATAGTTTGCGCATGCGAATGGAAATAAGAAAAGCTTACTTCCCCCCGTTTTTTAAAATCACAGCTTCTAGAAGGTTTACATTATTTCTTAACAAACACGAGTTTTTAGAAAATGTGATTTATTTCGTAAATGGAATAAACAAAGTATGCACATTCTATGTCATAACGACCTTCTATAGTTTGCGCATCCGCAAACTATGCACATTCTACGTAGTAACGACTTTCTATAGTTTGAATATTCGTCCGGAAATAAGAAAAGCTTACTTCACCCCGTTTTTTAAAATCACAACTTCTAGAAGGTTTACATGATTTGTTTAAAAAGACGAGTTTTTAGAAAATGTGATTTATTTTATAATTGGAATCAACAAAGTATGCACATTCTATGTCATAACGACTTTGTATGGTTTGCGCATGCGCAAACTATGCACATTCTACGTCATAACGACTTTCTACAGTTTGCGCATGCATATGGGAATATGAAAAACTTACTTCCCCTCGTTTTTTAAAATCACAGATTCTATAAGGTTTACATGATTTCTTAAAAAACACGAGTTTTTAGAAAATGTGATTTATTTAATAAATTGAATCAACAAAGTATGCACATTCTATGTCATAATGACTTTGTATAGTTTACGCATGCGCAAACTATGCACATTCTACGTCATAACGACTTTCTATAGTTTGTTCATGCGTCCGGAAATAAGAAAAGCTTACTTCCCCCCGTTTTTTAAAATCACAGTTTCTAGAAGGTTTACATGATTTCTTAAAAAAAATGTGTTTTTACAAAATGTGATTTATTTCATAAAAGGAATCAACAAAGTATGCACATTCTACGTCATAACGACTTTCTATAGTTCGCGCATGCGTATGGAAATAAGAAAAGCTTACTTGCCCCCGTTTTTTAAAATCATAGCTTCTAGAAGGTTTACATGATTTCTTAAAAAACACGAGTTTTTAGAAAATGTCATTTATTTAATAAATGGAATCAACAAAGTATGCACATTCTACGTAATAATGACTTTCTATAGTTTTGTAGGGCCCCTCCTTTAGGGTCCCCTTGAACTGAACCTGAAACTTTAAAAACTTCATACAAACAAATTAGCCATTATAGTTATTGGAAAAATAAAATGAAAGAGTGAATAACTTAACAAAAATAAGCAAACCTTAACCTGTCAACCCGATCCAGCTGGTCCATTGTTGTCTGCGTCTTCCGTAGGATCCCTCCGGCAAAGCTCGTTTAACCATAGGCGAAGCAACCGTTAGCTTCGCCACCCAACCATAGGCTCATGCTTTCAGTCGCATGGCCTCCCCCGAGCTTTGGGTCGTAGAGCTCACACAAGTATTTCAGAAATTCAGCTTGGGCTTCCCTTCCCACCAGGATTTCTAAGCCAAACCCTTAGATAGCAGCAAGTCTTTGAGGCATTCGAAAATTACGACAATCGTCCAAATTATGGTCCCCGTACCCATTCCTTAAGCCTTCCTTATAAAGGGAAATCTCTTGCGACACATGTCGCTTCATGCATAAATAAATATTTTTAATTATTTATTTAATTAAAACACTCACCCATCCAAGTGTCAGTTTCTCTGGGAAGTGCACCTACATCCCTAAGTTTGCTCTAGTTTGTCCCCCAGATATTTTAATCAACTCCTAGCTTTTAGTTGACTAGGTGTCTAATCTATTTTTCTCCTAAATAATAATTTCTATTATTTTAAATGCTCAACAAAATAACTATTCATGTGCAAATGTCTAAGCTATTGTTATGCATTTGCTAAGTAATAATCTAGAGTTATTCTCCTAAGTTTTATGCATTTTAATTTAACAATCAAGCTCACTAGGATCATGGTGCCGCGTCGTTGGGCTCCTGGTTCCTTAATTTTTTTAATTATCTGACATGGCACCACTCCGTCGGGTCCAATCATCCATGGTTTCCATTCCTTGGCATGGTACCACCTCGTTGGGTCCTTGCGTCCATTCTTTCCGTTCTCGACAGGGTACCTCATCGTTGGGTCCTTCTGCCACCATATTTTCGTTTTTGACTTGCGGGAACTCTTGTAGGGATTTTAGGAATCGTTACCATCCATCCTCCGTCTACATGCTATCTAGGGACTAATGGCGCTGAGGAGTGAGTCCGTTCTCACTGCGCGCCCCTCAACTCGTACGTGACCAGCTCCGTCGTGGCCCACCTCGTACGCTCTCACGCATTCCTCTTGAGCAAGCGGATCAGTGCTTATCTGCTCATGCGTGGTATTCTTGTCGGAAGTCGACATCGTCGTCGCTCCCCCTGTGTGTGATTTACCCGTACTCTACGACCCTTCATGTTCCTTTGTGTGTCCGTTGGTGAACCGTCTCACTTGTTTCTACACACACTTCTCACAACAATTTATTAGTAGAACTGTCCTCAATAATCATCATCTAATTTCCAAATCTAGTATTGTTAAACATTTATGATTTATTCAAACTTCTAATCAAATATACATTTCGTCGACAAATACATAATCACCGTACAACTAGTCGTTAAGCATTATCCATATGTACAATTTTCATATCAAAGTTAATCGTTAAACAACATGAAATCGTCCATTCACAATAACTACCCAAATGCACATATATCAATCAATCGTAATCATAAATATACTCAAAATAAAATCATAGGGTTATTTTATTAATGTTTCAAATAGTCGGGTGACTCAGCAGGTGCCCTCAATGTCTACAGTAGTCTAGGGGCACTACATACACCCCTACTTATTTAGAACTTCGTCCCGAAGTTCAGAAAAAAATGGAAAGTTATGACGCATCTCAGTTGCGTACTCCCAAGTCGCAGAGCTAGGACTGTAACTGTCCTACTGCACTTTGACTTGATCAATCAGGGCAAATCATTAAGCAAGATGTAATCAATCAATTATCCCACTCCACATGTATAATTTAATTCCTTAATTCATTTATCAATTATTGTCGTCATTCACATCTTCAGGTTTTCCTCAATCTTTTAAGACATATCAAGGCTCAAGAGACCACTATATCGAAGTTGTTCAGCCGGGTCACTCGACAGGTGCCCTTAAGGTCCACAGTCATTCTAGGGCCATTACATACACCCCCTCTTAAAGAGAACTTCGTCTCGAAGTTGCGTCTTATAGTACTGCCATGGTGAGTTTCACTTTCTTTTCACATCCATGTCTTTTGTCCTCGTCTCCCAATTTCATCAGTAATATTATGTACTGTACTTGTCGTAATATTCTGCCCAATAATTTTCAATAATGACTTTGGTTTCCAACACTCTTCTAAGTGTCGCGAGTTAGTGATCTAGTCTATTTATATAATTTCATCCTTTCATTCATTTTCATCAATAACATCATGCCTTTGTCGAGGGGATCCATTGCTCATGCTAGTAGCATTGATATTTTGTCCTCCAAATTTCCTGTATGATTCGCTCTCTCGACCCAAATGTAGGATCTCATCCCAAGGTAAAACCTGTCAACCTCGTCAAGGGTTTAAACGAGAATATATATATATATATATATATATATATATATATACCACTTATCCAAAAGTATTTTCCATTATTTAAAATCTACAAGTATAACTATATATCCAACGTCTTTTCATTAATCCTAACTATACCTAAACATCATATCTTTAAAAAAAAAAAAAAAAAAAAATATATATCTTAAACAAAACAAATAATGAATGGAATATCCAACTTCCCATCCTTTATAAGACATAATTTACCTTCATCTTAAAATGATCTCGTACAATTCAGAATTTAGTATATCCATCACAATCTCTCCTCTTTGCAATACATGAATATAACTTCCTTTATTCCAATACAATCTCTTCTATTCAACATATAACTGTATATATATATATTTTTATAAGTAATAAAAAAAAATAACTAAATATTTAATACCCAATTACAATAACTTTTTATTCAACCCATAACATGTATATTTTATATTCAATATCTTAATTCCTTTTTATCCACATATAACAATAGAAAGGATTTACCACTAAGAGATAAATCTTTTAGAGTATAATTCACCTTTTCATCTTGCATTAGTATAATCCTCATATCCTCATTATCATATTTAAAAACGATTTAAGCATGAATTAACCTTTTGAATATAACCTTTTATATTTTAACCAACCAACCCTAACTAGATTTAAATCAGAAATCATATTCCAATTCTTCCATGATGATATGGCTTTTTGTATATTTAAGAAACAATTAAAATATATGAAAACATATTAAATAGAACCGTCACATTCATTCAACAATGTAAAATTTTATATTGAAAAGCAAAATTATCATCTTTAAAATGAGACATAGAATCCTAACTTACACGTTCATTCTTATAATGAAATATGTAGTTTATACAATGATTAATTGTGATAATTATAACTAACAGGCATCAGACTATTTAGTACTCATTCTACAAGTGTATGACTACCCCGAATATAAAACGACAAGTTACATAAAAATAATGGGAGTTAGAGTAGTCGTGTCCCTTCTATATGTAATACAATAAATAAATTGATAGATTTGGGATTTAAATCAAAGGTTTAAATAGCAATGAGTCAACTAATTTAACTCTAAGATTCAACATGACATCACATAATTTATAATTTATGAAATTCCGGTAATGACCAAAATAAGAGATACTCCTATACACAGAGAGAGTGTTGAGAATTCAGTTAGCTTTTACGCACGGTAGAAACATGAACTACATTAACTTCTTCTTCGCGGAAAACAGAGGTAAATGATTTCTTTGCAACATAAGTTCCGATCTATTCTATTCAATATAAATAAATTAACAGAATTTCAATGTTTTTCTATCGATCGCGCAGTCTGAGTTAAAATTCATTTTTGCAATTTAAACAAAATTTAAAGAGTAACTAGATTGTTCGCTCAAGACCATTCGGTATGTGCATAAAACTTTAAGCAAATTAAACTAATAAATACAGAGTAAGTTAGATTGTTCGCTAAGGACCAAAGAAAATAAGTGCCAATACAAATCGGATTTTAAATAGATATGTTTTGATGTTTCAATATTTCGACTCATCATAACATAGAAATGCTAAACCCTTGGCCGTAGCTAGTGTTCATTCCTTCAACAATCACAACTGGAAGTCGACTAGTAAAAAGGTAGGTTCAATCGGGTTTGGAATGGGGCATCACCGTCTCAGCAGAGATAGTTTACCGGTTCTGGACAGTCATACATGACACAACAAAACGCATGGCCACAGGGATTTACACAGATTTTAAGACAGAGGTTCAACAAATACGAACAGGGTAAGGCGTGAGGCATTCGAAGAGTCTGAAATATGGATCTGGTTAACCTCGTTCATCATTTAAGATTCAAGGCAGGGTAAATGACTTTGAAT